>CM030361.1:36219370-37690464 GCA_017893485.1 Hemerocallis citrina
TGCGATTCTCGATCTGGCGCGGCAAAACAGTAAACACCGAACGCAGCAAATCAGATCGCACCAATGCAGCGGATCTGGCCAGAACACGGAATAGCGTCTTCGGATCTGCTGTGGGTGAACACGGGACAACGATCAGATCTGGGCTCGATCGCACGGATCTTGATGCGATCCGATGGTCGAGATCGAATCCCGCCCAATCCTCCTTCTTCTTCTTCGTTCTCTTCTTCGACGAAACAGGGAGCAAGAGAGAGGGAAGGTGTGACGGCGGTCTTCGACGTCGGCTTTACGTCGAGGAGCGATGCGGCGATAGGGTAGCACGGTGGTGACGGGGCGGCGACGACTGGGCGGTCGCAGAGTGGAGGAGGATCGCCGCGACTGGTCTGGCGATGCTGGCGAACGGAGAGCGGCACGATGGCGGATGACTGCGGTGCTCGACGTGGAAGGCGAAGCAATGGCGACGCCTCGATGGGGAGCACTCGGGAGGAGCGGTGGCTGTCGTCGGAGGGCATCACGACGGCGCAGGGGAGCTGCACAGTCGACTGGCATTGCAATGGGGGAAAGATGAGTGGGTGGTCGATGCGAGCACCGTGATTGCTCTATTTTCGCACCGAAACAGAGAAGACGATGACGCGGCTTGGACGGTGATGACGGTGGGGTTCTCCCGTGAATGCGAGGGAGGCGGAGAGGGCGAGGCGATTTGGAGCGATGGCGAGGAGAGCGGAGGGTTCGAGCGGAGGCAGGCGAAGTTTCGGCAATGGTGGAATGGGAGCAAAGGGAAGAAGATGGTGGCGGGGTGCTGGCGTCGCGATGGGTTCTCTAGCGGTGCAGGGGGAGGAGTGCCGAGGTGGAGTGGTAATGGCGGTGGTTCGAGGTGGTGAAGATGAGTACGATGAATGGAGGAAGAAGGAGACGGGGAAGAAGGGGGCATTTTGGGTTTGTTTAGTTTTTTTTTGTTTGTTCGGTTTTGTTTTGTTTGGGGTTGTAATCAGAGGAGGAGAGAGAGTAGGGGAAGAATGAAGAGTGCGGGGGTTATTAAGTTAGGAATTGATTAGAATATAGTAATAGGAGATTATAGGGCTTAATAGTAGGGATTTAGTTTTCAATTTCTTGGGGAGTTACAGATCATGGGGATTGTGGGGGAGTGATTAGGAAAAATCATAGGGATTAGTCTGTTAGGGAGAGATTAGGGGTAGTTTGGGTTATTGGGTTTGGGTGAGGGATCCAATAAGAGGTGGATATGGGCTTGGGCTTAAAATATTTAAACAAAACAATTCGGTTGTTGTGCTGAATTTTTGGGTTCAGATTAAATATAAAATAAAATAAAATCAGAATGTGGAATTGGGCTTAAATAACAACTTGGCTCACATTAATAGTTAATAAAAATAAAAATGCAAACTTGGGCTTATACTAAACAATTGGACTCCAGAATAGTTTAAATAATAAAATCAATTAGGGAAAAATAGTTATAAGATACTGAGAATTTAAATACAGAAAAATACTTTTAAAAAATACATATTAATGAAAACATGAGTTACATAATGTGAGCCTCATATTTGTATGAGAAAATTTTTTTCATACAAAGTGATTATATTCACTTGGTGGGGCCCTCATGGAAGATCCATTTCGTTGATCATGTCAATAGATATATGTGTAGAAAAAATCAAGTGGTTTGGAGGCCATTCACTCATGCATCATGAGGGTCCAATTTGTGGTTCGATTTGTATTACTGTTGAAATCGTTCATTTTTCAACCAAATGATGCATGGGTGAATGACCTCCAAACCACTAAGTTTTTTCTACACATACATCCATTAACATGATAAACATGATAGACGGAGTGGATCTTCTATAATGGCCCCACCAAGTGAGTATAATCACTTTATATGAGAAAAATTTTCTCATACTCTATATAAGGCTCACCTATATATATATATATATATATGTGTGTGTGTGTGTGTGTGTGTGTGTGTGTGTGTGTGTGTGTGTGTGTGTGAGAATAATGAACCTAGAGTGACACTCTAGGTTTTTTTTTTTCTTTTTAGGGAAAATGTGGAATATAACCACACTGTTTCATTAAATAGAATTTAACAAAACAAACCCAGATTACTGAACTCAAATACAAGATCTACTAGCAGTAAAATAAAACATAGTCAATAAGCCTCCAACAAGACCCTGAAGGGTGGGAACCAACAAAGAAAGAAGTACATAGGGAGTGCCAATGATCGAAGATCCCTCCAACAGAGCCCTGGATGGTCGTAACCTAACATCACTCACTCGAGAGTAGCCCCGATTGCGATCTCCTCCTCGTCATACTCATCCACCTGAAAAGCACTACCGATCCTTCCTCTAGGACCAAACGCCGCCGCTGTAGCCCAAAAAGAAATAAGATGCATGATATGAATTAGATTACCAGAAATACTATTACAAGTCTCACAAAAGTAAAAATTATTTCTTTCTAGCCAAAGAACTCAGGCCGTGGCGGCAATAGCAATATACCATGCTTCTTTCATGTTTTTTCTTTCTGATACGAAAGTGGGGCCAATCCACAGCTCTTTATATGATTGAGGATATGTTGTTGTGCCTAGAGATCTAAGGACCTCAGAAAGCACCAAACGACTCCTGTGACATTCGAGGAAAAGATGATTCCTCAACTCAAGATCCGCTTTGCAGATTTTGTAGTTCGTCCCAATATTTGGCAACCTCTTCACTAGATTTTTTTTGGTGAAGATGACATCATTAAGGACTAACCACAAGAACACTCTAAATTTTAATAGGGCCTTCGCTTTCCAAAGAATCGAGGACCAACTTGGTCTACAACCCCTGAAATGAGTGTGATTATAAAGGTATCAGACCGTGAAGGATCTGGTCTTTTCCAGTTCCCACGATTTCCGATCAGGCCCTTGCGAACACCTAACACCTGATCCATTTGTCCCACCAGAATTCACTCTAGAAAATTTTCTTAGAGTTTCACCCATTTGGCATGCTTTTGTCTACCAAACACATGATCTGCACCATTCAATATGATCTACATGTTATAAAACCTATACATGTTTAAAATCATGATGTTTGAGCATGTTTTACACATGCATCATGTACTTGTATAATGAATGGTTTTTTAGCATAAAAGAAATGTGACACCTCGATACATGACCAATATATGTTCAAACATCGTGATTTTACATATGCATATGTTTTATGACATTCAGATCACATCGAACAGTGTTGATCATGCATTTGAGGGAGGAATATTTGTCAAATGAGTGACACGTTAGAAAATTTTTCTAGAGCGTCTCTCTCTCTCTCTCTCTCTCTCTCTATATATATATATATATATATATATATATATATATATATATATGAAAGTGATCCTCATATAGAGTATGAGAAAATTTTTCTCATACAAAGTGATTATACTCACTTGGTGGGGCCCTTATGAAGATCCACTCCGTCCATTATATTTATCATGCTAATGGATGTATGTGTAGAAAAAATCAATTGGTTTGGAGGTCATTCACCCATGCATCATGTGGTTGCAAAATGAACGATTTCAACAGTAAGATAAATCGAACCACAAATTGGACCAACATGATGCATGGGTGAATGACCTTCAAACCACTTGATTTTTTCTTGATTTTTTCTACACATACATCCATTAGCATGATAAATATAATGGACGGAGTGGATCTTACATAAGGGCCCCATCAAGTGAGTATAATCACTTTGTATGAGGAAAATTTCCTCATACTCTATATGAGGCTCTCTCTCTCTCTCTCTCTCTCTCTCTCTCTCTCTCTCTATATATATATATATATATATATATATATATATATATATATATATATATTCTTTAGGGCCCTTCGGTTGTATATATATATATATTCTTTATAGCATCCACTGTCATTTTCTAAAAACCCAAAAATTGGAAATCGATTTAGAAATAGTGCTCACAGTCGTTTGCTAAAAACCCATAACTTAAGATAGAAGTGAACAGTTCCTTGCTAAACTTGGCAGTCGCTTTAGCCAATTGCTAAATATAGAAGACGGACGATGTTCATCCGTTTGAGAAATTTAATCGAACGGACGGATGAAGTTGCTCCGTCTGTTGCGAAATTGAAAAAAAAAACAGATGAGAGACGAATGAAGGTGTTCCGTCTCTCATCACTTAAAAAATTTGTATTAAACAATATTGCCGAAATGACACTTTTACCCCTAAGAAAACCTTTTTTTTTGGTTTTTTATGGTGGGGGGGGGAGGCTTTAAGGTAATTTGGCCAACCACTTAAAAAAAATTAAGAAACAAAGCAAACAAACCATACGGATGAAGACCATCTGTCTGACTTGTTAACTGTCACGCACAGCTTCCCAAAATATGGGAATACGAGTCCATGAATGAGGCCCAGCGAATGATGCGAATACATCATTCATAAGCTGTACAGGTAACTCAACAACAGATAACAATAACAACCACGCAAGCATGTAAAATCATAATAGGATAACAAAAGTACATGACATAACCAATAACTAGAAAATATAAAGTAGTTACGGGTCAAACATGCCCGAGTTACAATAAAGATTACATGGATAAAACAAGAACTAAAGTAACATGAAAATAAACAAGACTAAAACACTTGTTCAGCAACACCTTCTGGTAACTCTCCATCTGAGTCTGCAAGTATATTATTACAAAAGAAGAAACAAGAAGGTACCCGTTAATGCAAGTCACGGGCCGCAAGTGGTACAAGCTAACAGGACAAGTACAAAAATAAAACAAGAAGTAGGAAAAAGAGCAAGGAATCAAGAATCATGTAATAGGACAAATACAACATGCAAATAGGATCATGAACATGCATGCATGAAACAAGTGGCATGTAAACAAGTAATCAAGTAAACAAATCAACATGAACATGTAACGTGTAAACAAGTAAGCAAGTGAACATGAACATGTAACATGTAATTGGATCATACAAGTGTACGTATTAATCTCATGTATTTTATTAATTCTATCTAGGTAGCACTTCATGTGTCCCATACCACATGGTTGCTACATACAATTAAGTGAACGTTTAGACTAGTGGTGGATTCTATAGGTCACGTACTCGGAAAAACATGTCAAGTATATCTTGTATCAAGATACGTGCAATGTAGAACATGTAGCGTGAACTTGTAGCGTGAAACATATAAACATATAATTTACAAACTTGCAACTTGTAACTTGCAACTTGCATCGGGAAACCATGAGCTCCCGTCCGAGTATGCTCTTTTATATTGCCCACTACTAAATCTTTCCCATTATACACCGGCTTGTTATTTTATTTTAATCAAACATGAACAGTAACTGGACCAGTAAATATCTACATGCAACAACAAGAACGGGTAACATGACAGGATCGAGTATCAAAACTTATGCAATGTAGGAAAACATATTTTAGGGTTTATAAAACATGTTGAAATCACTATGTGATCAATGGCATGTGCAAAACTTAATCAAGAAGAAAAAGATATCATAACAACATTCAAACTAGTTATAAGACAAGCAATTCATGCACAACATCCTAGATAGTTCTAAGAGTATATATGTGTAGCGCCCCGAATTTCTAATATGAGAGCTTAGAAAATACGTGGCACATTCCCAGTGATCCACTTCAATATAACAATAAACACAACCAAACACCACTAAAATTTTCAACGTTTATTACAACAAAACTTTTACATATCACAGCGGAAGACTAAACAACTCAAAATCAACTCAACAGGTCTTTACAAATTAACACTAAACACTTAATAGTCCATTTATCCCAAAAGCTAACTCAAGCATCCAATCTCCAACTCTAAGCAATAACCTGCAACATGTGAGGCTAGAGTTGAACCCTAACCCCCAAACTAAAGGGGTCAGCCATAAATGGTGTGAGTGGCATAAAAATCAAACAAACAACATAAATGAACTTAAAGCATAATATCCAACAGATAATAACCAAACACATAAGATATGAAGTAACAACAAATAGAACAATAGGTGATACCAAAACCAAGTGTCAAATGTGGAAACAGGAAATCCGAATGCATAAAGATGAGTCAATAAAATACAAATGCTATATGCTGACAACGATGACTATTAAGAGATGAAGATAAACTATGAGAATTTGCCCATGCTTGATAATCCCGGAGATAGATCCCACATCTCAGGTATTTTCCCTGGATAATTCAGGAGATCAACCCACATCTAAACATAGACTCATCATCACAATAATATCCCAAGAGTGTCGCCTCGACTCTGATCATTCCGTAGGTCAATCCCGCATCTCAAGATAATTACTTGGATAATTCAGGAGATATATCTCACATCTCAGGTTGTCTACCTGGATAATTCAGAAGATAAATCCCACATCTCAAGTTAACCACTTGGATAATTCAGGAGATTAAATCCCACATCTAAAGCCTTACTGAGGTGCATAACTCATGTCCCCTTCGTCATGACACTACTAGTGCAAGTCCTTATTATTTTTGGTTTCTGAACAAATCTTCTAGAGTAGTGTACCCCACCGGACTAAAAATCTGAATAACTGAAAATTCGCCTCAATGGGCCTCAACAAATAACTCAACACCGGTATACTAGGGTCACGTACCTCTAGAGACTCAAAATCAAATATCTAATCAAATTCCCACTAAACAAGTGGTTCAACTGAATATCTCAAAATCAAACACTGAACAAAATATCTCAAAATCAAATACTGAACAAAATATCTCAAAATCAAATACACAGATCCCTCAGTACTAGTCGACTTATGCGGAGGTAAGTTGACTGTCCAGAGGACAATTCTCCAGAATTTCACAAAAATAATCTAAGGCATATCAGTCGACTAGGAAAGTCATCAGTCGACTGCCCCGAGACAAATTCCAATAATTCTCAAGAAAATATTCTAAGTATTTAAGTTGACTGAAAGGTTCATGGGTCGACTGTCCCGAAAGGACTGAACAAATTTTACAATCAGCAGACCAGTCGACTGACAATAGCCTAAGTCGACTGTCCCGAACAATTCTCAAAAGACTGAAGATAATCAGTAGAGTCGTACCAGTCGACTGCACAGTAGGCCAGTCGACTGCACAGTAGGCCAGTCGATTGTCGGCCTACAGTTTTCAAAAATAGGTCTGGATACAAAATCAAACTAAAGATTTCTAAAGAATCATTGTTCATTGTTTATCAAACAATAGTTCGTACACAAGCCAATGATAACTCTCAAAATAATCTCCAATACGGATACATTACTCATCAATCAATTCCTCAAATCTCAACTTCTCATGATCTAAATCACCAATCTTCTATTAGGGTTTCTCAACTAAACTTCTTCCTCGACTCATAATCAATTCTGATTTAAAATCATAAGATCCAGATGTTTATCATCTGATCACAACCTAATCAATTCTTAACATGCTTTCCAACAATACGTTCCCATAAATCAATATTTCCTCAACAAATCTTGATATTTTCTCATACATGGTCCAAATATCAACAAAGTGTTCTCATCATCCATATCAAAATAAAAGATCCATATTATGCATACAATGAGACTAACAAGACAATATCATAACGATCCCAAACAAAGTGTAACAAAAGATCTTACGTCATTCATCAATCAAAACAAACAAAACAAACAAAGCAAAACAAAACCAAACCACTCACCTTTGATTTAGAGAAGATCCACGAAAAAGCTCTCTTTCTTGCTAGATCCAAAATTCTCCTTTTTGCTCCTCAAAATAAATCTCCAAAATTCTGTATACTTTTACAATGACGGCTGGAGAAAAACTATTTAAACAATCCGGAAAATAGGTTTAGGGTTTTTACCCAATTTGCAAAATAATCCTTTCAAGAACACAACTTTCATATATATCCATTAGTCTTGTAAATTCAATAAAACTCCTCTAAATTAGGATCTAATAGAAAATATACTTCTAAATCTTCATCAATATTGTTCAAAACGTCCAGAATGCACATTTTGCACTCTAATACTTAAAATGTCAATTTTGGAAATAAGTCATTCTTTTCTCAAAAATTGCAAATAGTATCAATTAATTTCAGAAAAATCTGGAAAAATACTACATAAATCCTAAATAATAAATAATGATTTTTCATAAAGAAATCTTAATTTTTCAAACTTCTAAAAAGTCATTTTCACGTGTTTTGCATGTGTACAAAAGATAAAATTCTTAAAAAATATTAATTAAATCTCCAAAAAATCATTTAAATTCATTTTCAAATAATTAAAATAATATTTGAAAATATGGGGTTCTACAATATGTGTGTATCGTGTTCGTGCAATGCATATGGCAACAAAGTATTCGTGATCATGTATGAATACGGGATCGATAGATTATGTATAATACGAATAGAGTCAAAGAATATACTTGCGGTATTTTGCAAATAAGCTTGTACTAGAACAAATGAATTGTACAAGGGAATACTTACCTGTTAACCGATGAAAATGATATTGAAGACAAGAATAACGGGATCAGAATCCCGGGCAGCGACGCATGTGCAAGATACGTGGCAGCCACGCCAAAATGGCAAACTCCAAAATAGCAAACTCCAAAACAGCAAACAATCCCCTTCTCCAAAATAGCAAATACCAACTCCACAACCCAATCTTCTTCACAAACACCAAACAGGAATACAACCAATCCCCCCTCACACAACACCAAACACCAATACACCCAACACACCAAACAGCAAATGTAACCCCTGTTTCCGTAAATACGTATTTATGAATATTTTTCCGTATTTTGATTATTTATAAACCTGTTTTGCGCTAAACTGATTTCGGGTCTTCTACTAAGTATTTTTCTAATAGACAATTATATTTACCTTGAACAACAATGTATTTTTCTATTTGTAGTTGATAGACTATTTATATATTATATTATTACTGTTTGGATTCTAATAAATTTATTAATCTCAAATTCTACTTTTATACACTTTATTATCATTATTATTATTATTATTGAGATGTGTTATTATTAGTCTTATTATTTTTGGTTAAAGCCCATTAATTTTTGATATATGTTATATTATTTATTATATTAATTGAAGCCCAAATCAAGCCCATCTCCTATTGGACTCTAACCCTAAACCCAAACCCAAACCCACAAACCCATATACTCACCCGTATACAAATTTGTTCACATTCCCCACTCCTCACGATTCCCCATATCTACTCAACTCCCCACTATCTCTAACTACCCCTTAATTATATTATATTTTATTATTATTATTATTATTATCTTATAACCATCTCCCCCACTCTCTCTCCCCGTTATCCTCTCTTCCCTATTCTGTTTTTCCCAACAAAACCTAAACAAAAACAGACCCCTACCCCCTTCTTCGACTTCTTCTTCCTTCTTCTCCCCAAACTGCAACAGAACTCACCTTCGAGCCCTCACCTCAAGCTCGTCGGCAGCCGCAACTCCACTACCTCCGTCGTGGCCCTCCGCCATGCCTGCCTCCATCGCCATCTTGCTCTCCTCCCTCGACTGTACGACTCCCCACCTCTGTACAGCCGTCAATCTGCCATTGCCATCGTCTCCAACCTCCGTTACCACGCACTCTCTTACTGCCATCCCTGAGCAGTCAACCACCCGAAGCACCCTCTACCAGTCTTCATGTCGTCATCGCCGTCCAAATCCCGAGAACCCATCCCCATCATCATCTTCGTTGACCCACCGCCTCAGCGCTTCCTCCCCTCCTCTGTTTCCTCCAAAAAATAGAGCATCCGTCAGTCAAAGCTTCCCCAGTCGCAACGCTACTACCACCTTGAACTCTGCCGCCGCCCCCGCCTCGCCGTAGTGTCGCCACCATTCCCTGAGCGTCGTTGCCCATCGCCACTTTCTCTCTCTCTCTATCGAAAGGTTGAAGAAGAGTGGTGAGTGGCTCGTTGCGGTGTTTGGTGTTTTGCCACGACAGATCCCCGTTCGCTGTTCGCTGTTCGCTGTTTGCCCCGATCCGCTGTGGGGGTGATTGCTGGTTGGTCACATTTGCCGTTCTGTGTTCGGCGCACACCAAATCCCAATGCTGTTCTGTGTTTGGATCCGATCAAGTGTGGGGTTCTGAGCTGGTGTTACTGTTGTTGCTTGGGGTTTTCTTCGCATGGTCTTCGCACGTATTTTTGGGATTGCTCCCCGGGATTCTGATCCCATTATTCCTTATTCGTATTAAACCGTATACAAAAAGGCAAGTCCACTTGAACTCAGTTATTTATTCTAGTTCAAGATTTTTGACCTCTTATGCAAGTAGTTCCACTTCAATTATCATTAAATTTGTCTTGTGTCCTTTCCGTTGGGAGTATCGAGGGTTAACATGAGCTAGCCCGACGTACTCTTGACATCTTATTACTATCCATTGACTCAAACCCAAGCCTAAACACATACATGACATGAATAAATGACTAGAAGTTGCATATGAGGAAAATATATTGTGATTGAATACAATGATTGATTGAGATTTGTAACTTGATCAATGACATGATAAATTGACTTGTACACTGTAAAATCCATTCTAATTGATGTACATTAGTGTAATGCATTTCATTATACAATAGCATGTTAATTATCCTCTTTGATGAACATATATGTGATGATATTTTATAAATTCCTGCTGCCTTGTCTGTCTTGTACTAAGGCTTCGACCCAGTTATAATAGGAATCAGTTAAAATAATATAAAAATGAATTGTAGCCCTAAGTGTCTAGTTGCTGATAACATCCTGGACTTCGAATTCTGAACTGTAGTCTATGAGTTAATGCTGTTTTAGTGTTACTGTGTCGGCTATTTCAGATTTACTAATTCATGTTTATTATTGTGCAATGCATCATGCTGCTGCATTCTTATCTTCCCTTTGACATTCTTATACACACTTGCATGGACATGAATGACTTAATGATGAAATGCTAAACAAGCCGGGGTTAATAAGGGTTGACTTAGTAGTGGATAGTCTCAGAAAATGTACTCGGTAAGGCCTTATCGTGATATCGTATTGACAGGAAAGGAGAAGTATTGATTGTGAATGATTGATTGTAAATTGTAAATTGATTGATTGTAAATGGTAAATGATTGTTATTGACACCGATTACACACTCTGTAGATCCCACCACTATGTCTTAAACGTACACTATTTTGCGTGCACCGAACCTGTGGTATGGGACGCAGTAGTACGTGCACTAGATAGGAGAAACAACATGCTAATAGACCTAGTGGACAACTATATACTTGATTATGACCATTGTTTATTAATACTATTATTTTCTTTGTAATTTGATCTTAATTCATATTTCCTTCATGTACCTTACTCCTTTACTCTCTGCTTTTCACTACTTGCTGTTCGTACTTGCTCTAAGGACAAATTATTCTTTCTTTTTAGATGAACAAGTACAGGTGCACAAGGAGAATTTTCAGAAGGCATTAGTGAGCAGTTCTTCTACGATTGGATTAGGAGCCTCTCGAGCTATTTGGTAAGTCCTTATATTTCAGATTTGGTTATTGAATTTCATTCTCGTTTATGTGATTATGTTTTCTGCGTGGTTGTGATTCATTTTTCTTATATTGTTGAGTTAAGACTGGTATAGCTTATGAATGATATGAGTTGGCATATTTATATCATTCGCTGGGCCTCAGTTACGTGTCTGTGTTCCCGTATTCTGGGAAGCGGGGCGTGACAGCAAACAAATAATCCACTTCTCTACAAACAGCAACTCAAAATTCCCAACCTTGTCTTCTTCACCTTTCAACACACACACACACACACACACACACACACACACACACACACACACAGAGGGCGGGAGAAAAAGCGAACGGTGAGCGACTGGGTGGCTGACGACTGGCGGGGGTTCGGCAATGGCTGGACGGCGACAAAAGAGAGGAGCAGCGACGGGGTTCCGGTGGCTTGCGCGAGGAGGATAGCGGAGCTTCGGTGGGGGAAGAGGAAGTCGAGGCGATGGAGGGGCAAAGCGAGGAGCTCGACGGACTATCACAATGCTGGCGGCAAGGGGCTGGCGACGGAGTTCGAGCGGGAGGAGGAACATCGACGGGGCAGAGTGTGGTGGAAGGAGCAGCGGCACTGGGGAACGACGACAATGGCGGGAGAGCGAGAGGTGAATTGGCAATGGTGGTTGACGGCGGTGCGAGCGAGGAGAGGCGAGGCGAAGCTTCGGGGTCTGTGGAGCTCGAGGGAGGCTCGAGCGAAGGCAGAGCGGAGGTAGGCGATGTTGAGGTTGAAGACGAGACAGTGGCTTCGGTGGGGTTGCGGTGGCGCGTCGACAGAGGAGGGGGAGAGAGCTCGGGGGTGCGGCGATGAGCTCTCGAAGGTTGGAGCTCGAGGGAGACGAGGATGCGGTGTGGAGTGGAGGTCGAGTGTGGTGGCTGAGAGGCGTGGTGGCGGAGTCGAAGGGGAATGCGAGGGAGAGGAGCGGGATGAAGATGAGGGGCAGTGAGAGGGGGCGGCACTGGATTCTTCGGTGGAGGCGTAGGCGACGAGGAGGGTGGCTGGAGGTAGGAGAAGGATGACGGAAGAGGAAAAAGGGAAATGGGTTCTGTGTTGGGTTCGTGAGCAGGAAAGGAATGGAGGCTCTGTTTTCGTTCTGAAACAGAGGGGGGGAGAGATAAAGAGTAATGGGGTTATCTGTTTTTAAACAGAAGGGAGAGAAAGAGGGTACGTGGTGAGAGAGTGGGGGAGTTACGAGGTGATGGGGAGACATGTATCTGCAAAGTGGGGTAACATGCAGGTATGGGAATTGAAAAGTGGGAGAGAGTGTGAAGAAATTGTATACAGGTAAGTGTGTAGGGTAAATCTGTATAAATATGAGCACTAGGTTTGGGCTTTAATAATGGGTCAAGGAGATCCAATAGCAGAATGGGCTTTAAGAGATGGGCTCAAGGTAAAATAAAATAATAATAGTATTATTGGCTGGATTGGGCTTCAAAATATTTAAATAAATCAATTAGGATATTGGGCTAAACTTTTGGCTCAGATCAACAAATAATAAAATCAAAATATAAACTTGGGCTTTTAATAATAAAATCAAAATAAAAACTTGGACTTTTAATAAATAGTTAAATAGTTAAACAATTGGGCTTTTAATAAGAAAGAATAGTTATAAGATATTACTAATTTAAAATATGGGAAAATACTTTTTAAAAAAATACGTATTAATGGAAACAGTGGTTACATTAACTCTTTGTTTTTAAATTTTTTTTTACTGTTTTTGACGACGGGAATTTTTTATAGAAATAGCGATAGCAACGCTCCTAGCTAAAAGCTAAATCCTAAATGCTAAATATGCAAAACTTTTAGAAAACGACAGTGGATGCTCTTAGCTTGTTTAAGTTGCACTAAGAGCTCATCTATTGACTATTACAAGAGAGTGCCTCATTTAGCCAACGGAAGTATCGAGTATCAACTGTGCTAATAAGGCCTACAAGTATGCTTTAGTATCTATATAATAAAACACAAAGAAAGCTATCAAGTGGCTCTCCTTCAATCCCCCCCAAAATCAAAGTCCCAGATCTAACCTCACAAAACATATTTTTCCTCCCAAAAGTATTCCCCCAAAACTCAAATTCAAACCCCCCACCCAAAACAACTCCTTTATTTATTTAATTATTTCTCTCTCTCTCTATCTCTCTCCTATTCAAAAAATTAAGAATATAATTTTTTTTAAATAAAAAACTTAAAAAATAAAAAATTTAAAATTTAAAAATAATTCAAAAAATCAAAAAATTCAAAAACTTATAAAAAATTATAAAAAAATACAATAAAATTATAAAAATTTTTAAAAATAATATAATTTAATTTTTTAAATTAAAAAAATTACAAAAAAAAATTAAAAATTAAAAAAATTCAAATTCAAATATTTGATAATTTTTAAATTTTTTGAAAATTTGAAAATTTGAAATTTTCAAAGCAAAACCAAATCCAAATCCAATGTCGAACCCCAATCAAGAGGTCGTCGCTGATATCTGATCCGCTGCTGATTCCGTATCGGTGACTCCCCTCCACCAAATCGAGCGCGGATATCAAGCAACTTCGTATCGGCGACTCCCCTCCACCGAATCGAAAGCCTCTATATGCGATGCGACGACTCTAATTTCATTTTATTAATCAAATTCTCATTCTAATTTTTAATTTTGTGTGTGCAGGGGATTACTCAGTTTTTTGCTAACTCAAATTTTGTGTGTGCATGAGATCTAAGTTCAGATAGGTATGATTGTTTTATTTTTGGGTTTAAAAAATTTAAATTTCGTGATTTATTTGATGAGTTTTTTATTGGTTTTGATTTAAGGTATACGCAAGTGAGAGATGGATTATTTGGTGGCCTCAATTTGAGCTTCCAAACCATAGCAGAACAGGTAAGCTGACCGGCAACCTAAAATAACTTAGCAAATATGCAACATTATTTTTTTTACTACAAGAGAAAATACTATCGTGAAGTGTTACCTTCACTGGTTATTAGAAACCATGGATAACATAACATATAAGAACTTTTAATGTATGTTTGGATATATAGGATTGGGATGACTAGAGTTTACCAGGAAGGGTGTAAACTCTCCGCTCAAGAAAGACAGTTAAAGTAAATTTGTTATTTATTCATTTTGATCTTTTTTTTATAAAGGTGCAATGAGGAGACAAAGTGGAGATAAAAGAAATGATTAGCTTGGATTAGAGTTTTGAGAACTTCATGTATTTCATTTTGGTTGAAATAATAATAAGAGTTATTTCAATTGCAAACTGAGTCTCAGACAAACAAATGTTTAGATAATTGGTATTGTAGATACCTTCACACCTGCACTTGCGTTACCATTGTATTTAAACATGCTCATAGTGGTTATGGGATTAGAGTAAGCTTGTCACGCCCTGCTTCCCAGAATACAGGAACACAGGCACGTAACTGAGGCCCAGCGAATGATGCAGATACATCATTCATAAGCTGTAAATTTAACTCAACAACAAGATAACAATTTCAACCACGAAAGCATATAAAATCACAACAGGATAACAAAGTACATGAATATTACATGAACCAACAACTGGGAAGAAACATAGTTACGGGTCAAACACGCCCGGATTACAACAAGGATTACATGAATAAAACATGAATTAAAATAACATGAAATTAAACAAGACTAGTTACTCTGTTCAGCAACACCTTCAGGTAGTTCTCCATCTGGACCTGTAAGTATATTATTACAAGGAAAAGACAAAGAGGTACCCGTTAATGCAAGTCACAGGCCGCAAGTGGACAAGCTAACGGGACAATAATAGAATGAAACAAAAGCAGAAAAGAACAAGGAATCAAGAATCATATAATAGAGCAAATACAACATATGATAGAATCAAGAACAAGACTTCATGGAACAAATAGCATACATATAAACAAGTAAATAATCCATAGGAACATGTAACATGTAAACGAGTAAGCAAGTAAACGTGTCAACATGAACTAGTAACATGTAAACAAGTAAACAAGTCATCATAACCATGTAACATGTAACGGATCATGCAAGTGTACGTGTCATGTCATGTCTTTTATTAACCTAACTAGGTAGCACTTCATGCGTCCCATACCACATGGTTGCTACTCGCAATCAAGTGAACGTTTAGACTAGTGGTGGATTCTATAGGTCACGTACTCGGGAAAGTTGTATCTTGTTCGAGATACGTGCATGTGGAACATGTAGTGTAACTTGTAGCGTGAAACATGTCAAGTAAACCTGTAATTTAGCAAACTTGTAACTTGTAACTTATAAATTTGCAGCGAGAAACCACGAGCCCCCGACCGAGTACGCTCTTCTATATTACCCACTACTAAATCTTTTCCCTTTATACCCCGGCTTGTTATCTTTTTAATTATAATTAAACATGAACCATAACTACATGCAACAACAGGGACGGGTAACATGGCAAGGATAATATGACAAGATCAAGTATCAAAGACTTATACGAGGCAAGAAAACATATTTTAGGACTTATAACATATGATGCAACTAATGGCATGCATAACACTTAATCAAGAATATAATATATTATAACAACATGCAACCTAATAACAAGCAATTCATGCACAACATCATGTATAGTAGTATATATGTGTGTATTAATTTTTGTGTTCGTGTCATGCATACGAGAACAAAGTATTCACGATCACATGTGAATACAGATCGACGGGTTAGGTATGGAAACGGGTATCAATTCGACTTATGAATGCGAATTGGAGTCAAAAAATAATATACTTGCAGTATTTTTACAAGGGCTTGTACTAGAGCAAATAAAATTGTACAAGAGACACTTGCCTGTTAGTCGACGACGACGATATAATTGAAGACAGAATAACAGGATCAGTATCCCGGGCAGTAGAATATGTGCAAAATATTTGTGGCAGCCACGCCAAATCAGTAACTCCTAGAATAGCAAACAGCAACAACTCCTTTCAATGGCTCCAAGTAAGCAAAACTCCAGTAGCAACACTTCAAACAGTCAATTCCTTCACAAATTCCAAGACAGCAAACACTCCACTCCAATAACAACTTCAAACACTAACACCAACTTTACTTTTCCATCTCAGCAAACATTTCAACTCAATCTCCTACTCCACAACACCAATACAGTAAAAACTTTACTCCAATCTCCTACTCCACAACACCAAACACCAACACTAGTACAATAATCTAATAACTCCAATAATAATCCCCAAATCCAATTTTCTTCTTCTTCTTTCAACACAGAAAGAGAAAGGGAGGGAGGGAGAGAGAGAGAGATAGCGAGCGAGCGGGAAAAAAGGGAGCAGCGACTTCGGGGACTGTTCGACGATGGCGGAGAGGAGCTGCGAACGGCGAAAAGAGTAAGGAGGCGGAGCTCGAGCGGAAAGAGCGACGGCTGAGTGGCGGAGTTCGTCAAGGTCGGGGCTTGCGACGACTGGCGGAAGAGGAAGGAGGCGGCGACTGCGCGATGGTCGGCGCGACTGGTGGACGACAGTGGAGGAAGGAGACGAACAGAGAGCGAGGGTGGAGCTCTGCTTCGGCAATGGCGGCGACAAGGGGGCTCGAACGGGAAAGACGACGGTGAGGACTGGCTCTTGGAGGAGTGCGAGCGGAGGGATGGAACGGCGACGGCGGGAGTGGGGCGCTTCGAGAGGTGGCGTCGAATACTGGGGGTAGCTTCGAGGTTGAAGACAATTGGGAATGTCGATCGAGGTGAGGGCGAGGCTTGGTCTTCGATTGTGGGTGCGGTGCTTCGGAGGAGGACGAAGATGAAGGCGAGTGACGGTGGCGACGCGACTAGGTGTTCGGGGATGGAGCGACGAAGGGGACGGGCGATGACTGGAGTGCGACTGGTTGGAGCAGGGTGCTGCAGGGTTCGAGCGGCATCGACGAGAGGAGAGGCGATGACTGTGGAGCGGCTCACCGTGGAAGACGGAGAGCGGCTGCGGAACGGCGGGGCTGGGTGATGCCGAAGCCGGAGGTGGAGGCGAGCGAAGCTCGGGGTGAGGAGGAAGAAGGGAGGAGAAGAGTTGGGTTGTTTGCTTGGGTTTCGAACAGTGAAGCGAGAGAGAGCGGGAGATGGATGAAAAAGGAGAGGAGTTTGGGTTTGTTTGTTTGGTTCTCTGTTTTTGTTGAGAAAATCAGAGGAAGGAGAAGAGATGAACGGGAAGGGAGATTTTTATAATGGAATAAAATAAAGTAACGGGTGGGAAGAGAGTGGGGTAGTTACTAGGAGTGGGGAAATGTGCTATACGAGATTTGAGGAGTATGGGGAAAGTGGTCTGCAAAGTGGGGAGTTGAAGTACGGGACAAAAAGTGGGGGAGAAAATAAATTGTATACGGGTAGTGTGGAATAATAATCTGTACAATATATTGGTTCTGGATTATTGGATGGGTTTGGGCTTTAAAATGGTTTCAAAATGTTTAAATAAAATATTTTGCTTGTTGGGCTAAATTTCTAGGCTCAGATTTAATTTAATAAAAATTAAATACGAAATTGGGCTTCAATAAATGGGCTTATAACAAAATAAAATAATAATTAGGGTATTGGGCTAAACAATTGGGCTCAAATTAATTTAACAAAATCAAATACAAATTTGGGCTTTAGAATAAACAATTGAATTTCGGATTAACAAATAATAAAATTAAAATACAAAAATGGGCTTTTAACATAGTTAAACAATTGTCTTTGAACTAAATATTAAACAATCAAATAATTTGGATATTGGCTTATAAAATAGTTTGAATAATAATATAATTAATTAGGAGAAAATAATTACAAAATACTAATGATTTAAAATACAGAAAAATACTTGAAAATTACGTATTAATGAAAACAGGAATTACAAAGCTCTATAATACCTATATGATAATGTCATTTCGTAACTATTACAAGTATGTAAAAGTGATGCTGAAGTTAAAAAAAAACTATATGCAGTGTTTCTAACAAACTATATGTATTCCAGGCAAGTTCAAGCTAATGATAAAAAAGGCGACGATTGAGCTTAAAGGTAGATATACTGCTTCCTCATATAATATATTTGTTACTTCAATTAATTTGCTAGATCTCCAAAATTATTTAATATAATTAGACCAGGTGCACCATTCCGAAGACGTACCGTAGGCACGTGTCAACGGACAAATCTAGTCTCCTAATAAGACATCAAGAAGGCAAAAGGTATTGAGCGTGAAAGAAAAGTATCACGCACAGTTTGCTAGAGGAAAGATCCATCTCCCAGTCATGGAGCACTACTCAGAGCAGCTATGAGCCTATGACTGAACACTTGACGAAGTATCTTTGTATGTTATTTTCACTTGAATATTGTATAATATGTTTGTATGTTATCGGTACAAGTTAGTTATTAGTATGTTCACTTTATTATATTATTATTGAGAATATAAAAAAACAAATTGAGAGAAACTGAAAAAATACAGGTGCATGAAATAAAAGTATAGTATATATCAAAAAAAAGGAAATAAAAGTATAGTATTTGAGTATTTCGTACTTTGCTTATGCAATCTCTATAAAAACAAATTAATTGTTAAATGCTCAATTAGTCATTTTTTTTTCATTATCAAAAGAATAAAATCTCTAATATTATAATAGGAGAAGGCCTTAGTGTCATTTGTAAATATTTTTGCGTTTGGTTTGTTATTTTGAAAACAGTTTTCTGAAAACAGTTTTCTAAAAATAACATAATCAAACAAGTTGGAGTTTTCAAAAACAATTTTCTAAAAATGTAAGGTTGCGCTCGTGTAGAGAGAAAATGACTGAAGTTGAAGTTTTGTGAATACTCTTTTCACAAAATACCCTAACCAAACACGTTTTTAGGTTTTGAAAAAAAAAAAAAAAAAAAAAAAACTTAACCAAACAGATCAGAATCTACCAACCCGTGTAACATATGTGCATAACTATTATAAAAGAAGTCCTAAATTCAAATCAAGACTACATCTAAATTTTTATTTTAAAAAACCCTTTTAAGTCTTTTCCAATCACATGTATGCCACATCATCAATTGCTTATTTACTAAATGAGCAAGTTGCTCATACCCCTTTTTTCCTTTAAAAAAAGGTAAAAGGATATGAACAACTTGCTCATTTAATAAATGAGCAATTGATTATGTGGCATGCATGTAATATATTGGACAACTAACCCTTTTAAGACTTTTAAAAAATTATATTTATTAAAACGTGCAAACTACTGGTATAGATAAGGGGAAGGCACCTCTGAAATTTATCCTAAAAAATCCAAACAAGTTGCATCGTATTTTACATCAAAAAAAAAGTTGCATCGTATTATACGTCATCTCATCTCCAATCTAAATCTAACAATCAGAAATAAAACCAAGTGGGAGAAAGAGAAGAGAATCAATTTCTCTCTCTCTCTCTCTCTCTCATCTCCGACAATGGCTTCTCCTCCTTCTCAACCTTCAAAGAAAGGTGGATGGACAAACGTCAGAGTCTCCACCATCGCTGCTCGCATCTTCTTCGTCCTCATCATCTTCCAAATCCCTCTTTTCAGGTAGCCAATCAACCCACCCACCTTCAGTTTCTTCTCTTTATCTACAGTTATCAATATGGGAGTAGATCTGCACTGCCCTTTAGATTTTATCATGAATTAAAAGCTTAGACCTTGTGATCTCTGCGCCCATCTTGAAAAACTGAAGAATTGGGTTTTGGTTGAATCTGCCCAATTAGTCTCTAAATGAGTTTGGTTTACGATTCATAATCGGATTTTACTAAAGATATATATATATATATATATATATATATATATATATATATATATATATATATATATATATATGATGATTGATGAAATAGGTTGTCGTATTCCAGTTAATTTTAGCTTGTTCACAGTAGTTGACTGTAGACTTGGTATCGTGAACTTGGTCCTATTGATGTTATTTTACTATCTTCCGAAGTTGGTTATTTGATTTGTTTATTGTAGGTATTAAGTTCTGTTTTGGAAAGGAAAGAGATTTGTGTTAGTCTTTGTTTCATGAAATGGATAGCAGTTCTTGTTAGGACCATGGATTTGTTGGTCTTCCCAATCTCTGGGATATCAATATCATTTATCTGGACGGATGGTTGTGGCGCATTTCATCTTATCGCTAAACGTCTTGGCTTGTTTAAGATAACCATATAAGTGATGCCATTTTATATTTGATCTCCCTTTCGGTGTTTGGCTAAGCTTCCCTACTTCAGATAAGTGTCCTTAAGTTGTGTTTAGCTTTCTCGTCAAGGACTGAAGTCTTGTTTGTTGATGGTCACCCAACAAGATTTGACCTGACCGTTGGATTGGGAACAATAACTTTGCTCATGAATTCCCTCAATTTGTTTACATTCTTGGGGTTCAAAATGCCACTATTGACGCACAAGTCACTGTAATTCATCTCAACATGCCTTAAATTGGTTTCCCCCTCTCATTTTCATTTTTCTTGTTTTTTTTTTCTCATCTAAGGATGCACTATGCTGGAATAGTGAGCTTGGATGGATCAGAAAATTCATAGTCTATTGAGACATTTGAAATAAACTATATGTGGGAAACTTTGAGTGTCATAGAAATTTAGCTTAGAGAGTGACATGGACAGATCCTTACGGTACTCAGTATATGGTTTATAACAAGTTTGGATGAACTATTGTGTTCTTTTGGCTGGCCAATGCTGACTAGGTAGCCATATAAAATGACCAAGAAATGAAATGTACATCTATTCATACATATTCCAATTTGCTGAAGGCGTCCTATTTTGTGAATTTTTTCGAAAGAGAGACCACTAGTATTGCACATAATGCAAGTGTAGTATGTGACATGTCATCTGACTTCCTCAGGCGCAGTATGGTTCTAAAATTTTACTAGAGTTGTATGCGCTATCAGTTGATGACCTTATCTTGAGATGCTGTAACTTTTTGAAATGTCTTGATTGTCTCATTGTTCTTCAGTTTTCTTCCTTGGTTACATGAGCTTAAACCGCACAATAGATATCTCTACATGGTACCATGCTAATTGCTATACTGCCTTCATTCGAAATGCCTTGGATGTGTTATAGCTAGGCCCTTATTTGTTTGTTTCTAAGGCTAGGAATTTGACATAAACTTGAAGGATTTGATGTGCATGTTGACTTGTGCATGTTGACTGATGGGGTTTAATTTTCGTCCTTTTTTTATTATTAACTTCTAGTAATTGTCACTAGAAAACTCCAATTTGATGGCAAAATCCTTGAACGAGGATAGTTGTGAATTGTGATAATGATGTTAACCACTTACCGGTCATCTGATAATTGGAGATAAAATTTTGACTCTTGCTTGATGAACTTGAACTCATGTAATGCAGTGGGTGGGTACAAGTATTGGTGGTATATGTTTGGCATGATGAATTACTTACAAGATTGGTAGACTACATGACCAACCATGTTTTATGGGATTTTACGCAATTAACTGATCTATACAAATGACAAGTGCATCCTGATTGAGTCTGTTGAGATGGATGAGTGGAAAAGCAACAAAATAGTTGAGGTTTAATTAAGGGAGAACCTCATTATATGGTTCAAACATGTGGAAAGAGGCTTTTTGCTGCACCAATTAGGAATGGTAGTGCACAAGGGTTGGCATTCGGGTCGAACGGGCCGGGCCGGACCGGGCCGAACCCGTCCGGATTGGACCATGACTTGGGTGGGCTCGGGCCGGTTTGACGACTTAATCGGGCCAGGCCGGGCCGGGCCCAAAGTTGTATTAGGCGACCCACCCAACCCCTGAACCCTTTAGGGTCCAACCCGGGTTGGGTTGGGTCGACCCGCGGGTTGGCCCGTTTAGATAGATAAGTTTTTTTAATAATATTTTTAGCTTAAAATAATAATAATAATACTAATAATACTAATAAACATTAAAAATCGTAATAATAATAATAAGATTGAAAGAGTGAAATTGGCAAAAAATATTGAAATATTATTCATATGAATTTAAGTTATACAATTTTCATAATTTCTAATGAAATGAAGAATTCAATTCACAAATATGTTTTATACAGTAACATATTTCTTATGTACAATTTTAATTGACTCCAATTTTTTCTAATTTAACATATCAAGCAAAGATATAATACAATTTCTAACGTGTCGGTCGAGTTGCTATTACAAGCAAAGCTATTGTTGTTGTTGTTGTTGTTCTTCCGGCGAGTTACTCCCACTTGTGGACGTTAATAGTGCTATCCCTTGTGTCCTATCTTCAGCCTTCAGCCTTCAGCTAGTCGTCTGTGCAAACGAGCATCTCTAATGTGCCGGGCTTCAAGCGATTCCTGTAATCAGTTAGAACTCTGCCACTTGAAGAAAATGCACTTTCAGAAGCAACTGTAGAGACATGTGGAGTTAGTAAATCTTTAGTCATAATTGATAGAATACTAAAAGTGTGTTTATGGTCTTTCCACCATTGTAAAATATCTAGTGGAGAAGAAGAAGGCTCAGAATCTTGTTGGTTATACCAATTTAATTCATTTGGTTGATTAGTCCTAGGTTTTTTGATTGAATTTGTTCAAGTAAATTAAATGTTCTATCATCAAATTTACTCTTACCCTTACCTTTAGAATTACCAGAAGAAGAACTAACTACAGAACTTGTACTACTAGAAGCAAAACATCTATCATAATAATCATATAAGTTATTTAATGTAGATTCAAACTGAACTAAAAAAGTAGCGCAATCAAATACTAATTCTACATTTTTCTCAAATAATGCAAAAAATATTTCAATCAAACTCTTCGTACCTTCTAATTTGATACGAGGATCTATAATGGTAGCAACACAAATCAACATAGGAGGAAAATAATACTTAAAAATTTTTTTGTATGCAGGTTTTACAATCTCACCAACATTGGGATCATTTAACATTTTATTAAATGTTTGCATCATGCTAACTAATGAAATAAAAATGCTACTAGAAGTAGATTCATATGTTTTTAAAAATTTAAAATTGCAGTTTTAAACGGTTCTAAAAATTTTAACAAAGCTTCGGCATAATACCAATCGGTGGGAGTTATTTCAAATTTTGGCATATGAAATGTGATACAAAAATCATTTACAACTGCTTTATATTTGTAACAACATGTAGTAAATCAAAAGTAGAATTCCATCGGTGTCTAACATCCTTTGGAAATCTTCTAAAAGGTATATTTTTAAGCCTACACCAAGCTTTTCATTCTTGTAATACGCTTGGACTTAATGCAATGAAATGTACACAATTTCTAATTTTAACTATATATGGATCGGCTATTTTTAATGCATCTTGAATACATAAATTTATAATATGACATGCACATCTAACATGAAAAATATTGTCAGATGGAGAGTTTAATACGGATTTTAAAGTAGTAATTGCTACATTGTTGTTAGATGCATTATCAAAACTAATACACATAATTTTATCTCGAATATAAAAAATATCACCAATTTCTAAAATAATTTTTGCTATTTCAGCGCCACTATGGGGATACGGCAACGCCGCAAGTGATATGATTCTTTTTTGAAGAATCCAATCATTGTCGATCGAATGACAGGTTATTCCCATCATTGGAATATTGTTGACACCCGTCCAACAATCCGAAGTTAAACTAATTCTACAAGTTAAACTCCATAAAATTGTAATCAAAACGTCATTCATTTCGATGTACATTGTAAAACAACCCGATTTGCAAGTATTTCTCGGAATTCTTCTAAAATGAGGATTTAAGGCCGTTTGGTTAAAATTTTTCAAGTCCCTACTCTCGGAATAGGAAAATGGTAACTCTTCCTTTATGACTAATCGGGTCATTTTCCGACGAACAAGACCGGGATCATAAGGGTGGCTATCAACTAGACCGGTCCTAGGGTTGATTTTTTGTTGGCCTTGTAGGTCAGCAAGAAGGTCTTTATGGTTATGTTGGATGTGTCTACTAATTGTACCGGTGCCGTCACCTCTCTTGAATTTGTATGTTTTAGAACATGTTTACAAACTTTCAAACCTATACCCAGAGTTTGTTCGTCCGGGATATAATCGTAAAACTTATGCAAATCACTAGTTTCTCCGCTACTTTTTCTACTACTACGGGGTTGTGTGGTTTCGGTTGGTTGTTCTTCTTCTTCTAATTGTATGTCATCTACAAACTCGTCGTGTGCACCCTATTGTTGGGTAAGAGGATCATGGTACTCTTGGGCGGGCTCACTAATTGGGACAATTGGTAGCCTACGGGAAGAGGAGGAGGAATCTTGCCCGCTACGACCGCTACTGTGTGATCTAGACATAATGTAGTAATATACTAATGTATGTTAAAAAAACTACACAATGTAGGAACGGTGAATTATAAAAAAAAATCTAAAAAACAAGAGGGTTGAGATAGAGAAGATCAAAAAACCAACAATAATTATAACTACAATACAAAAATAAAATAACGAAAGGTATGGAATTTTGATACCGTTCACCGTGGATATGCATATATAAAATAAACCGTGAAAATAAGAATAGAATTAGAACTAGAAATAAGCGATTCCGTAATTGAAGAGTTGAGGAGAGCTTGAAGGAGAATTGACGACTTGATCACTTGGAGTTGGACGAGAGTTGAAGAGTTGAAGACGTTGTTGAATTTTGATTTCGATACGATCGAAATTTGATCGTGTATATGCCTTGAACACTTGCTTGTTGAATACTTCAATTGTCGAAAAATTCCTTAGAAATGAGTTATAATAGTAGAGAGAGTAAGAGAGTAAGGTGTGATTTTTTTATGGGGTTTTAGGGGGTATTTGTAGGCTAAAAATGTTAAAAAAAACCAAAAAAAACCAAAATACACAAAATAAACGGCTATGAGAGAGCTGTTAGGCTTTCTGTTGTACGGTAGCGCCCCAAACGGTCCGCTGACCCGCGGGTCAACCGTTTGAACCGTAACGGGTCGAACGTTCGACCCGTACGGGTCCAATGGTTCGTAACCCGCGGGTCGACCTGCGGGTTGGCGGCGGGTTGGTCAATTTTTAACGGGTTCGTGGGCCGGGTTACGCGGGTTGGATTCGTGTTTTTGACGACCCGGGTCGACCCAATACTGTTCACGGGTTCGACCCGAACCCGCCAACACATTTCACGGGCCAGGTTAACTGTGCGGGTCACGGGCGGGTCGCCGGTTGACCCGGCCCACTTGCCATCCCTAACTGCACTAGATGTCCCTTAACCGAACTAAACTGATAAAATTATTCGTGTAGCCAACCTCAAAGATTTGGAAAATTAGATTTTTTTTTTTTAAATTTAAATTTATTTATTGAAGAATTAGCTTTCCTGTTGTTGTAAACCATTTGGTTGATCAATATCTTGGTATGGAAATTTGGTATCAGTCTGTTTTTTTATTTATCAGCATTATCAGATATATACTGATATCAATGTCAATATTTTCTCACATACTCTTATCACTTGTCACCTAACCAAGTTACATAATTTATAAGTTCAACTATACTTTGTATTGCCTCCAGAGTTTTAATCTTTACAAAACCAATCTGCCAAATTAGTTATTCTTTATAGCTAGCTGACTGTCTATTCCTCAATTTCTTTGCCACATTAGGGTCCAGTGCAGAGCTGGTATGTGCATGACACCCATCCAGGTTACCTCTTCACAACTGGTTGCTAATGAAATATTCCCACCTGTTGTTGTGAAGACTCTTCTTTACCCAGGAGCCGCCATAAATTCTCTCATTTCAAACATGACCCTTCCAAATTGGAACGACTTACTTCACTTGTATAATCTCACCGAAGTGAAAAATGCTTCAGCCGTTGTCGATCTTCATCGCCTAGAGGTTTGCACCTCCATTCTTGTCAAAAAACTCGATTATCTCATTTCAACAAACACAGTCTTGCTGATGTTCATTGTTATTTTACTGTAGATTATTGCTGGAAGCTACTTTGCTGTTGCGGGAGCCCTAATTGGCATTATAAACCCGGGAAGGATGAGTATGTTTGGGATCCTTCTTGTAGTTTGGGGCCTCGTGAAGGAAGGATTTTTGGGAAAGCCAGTGAACCCGGATCCAACGAAAGCAGTTTATGTTTATCCCACGATACTGCTTGCGATATTTTCTGCAGTTTTCTCTGTGAGGTATAACCTGAAGAAGACAGCGAAAAGTACTCAATCACGGCCTGTTGCAAAACCATTGCAAAGCTCAGTCAAGTCAAAACTGAATTAGATTGCATTGCAAATGAGATTTATTTTTTGGGTTTAGAATGTTTGGGGAATTCTGTTACAGTTCGTTTTAGAAAGCTTAATTATCATTCTGACATATTATGTAGAATTTCTGCATCCTTGACAGACAGGGTTAATTGAGCACCGAGATGTTGTAATTTTTTCCTTATGCTACGGACGGAACTAATTAATTGCATTTATGCTCATATATAGATTTTATCATTTTAAACCTAATCAATGGCTTGCTTTGCTTTACAGTATTTTGAAGGCTTTGATCATTTGTGTATTACATTGCCTGAAGTGAATTTTTGAATAGTGAAACCTTTTCAACACCTTGCCTCCTTATATACCTTCAGTTGAAACAATTCTATGATTCTATCACGCATCATAACTTCACGATTCCATCAAATTCGTAAGTGCAGGGGATGCACACCCTTTCTCCATGCACTTGATTGCAGAAAAGTTCCAAGGGCACAGCTGAAATTCTAGAATCACAACAGTAACATCACCAAAACTAGGACTCAAAAAGAAATATTAAGGACAAATAAAATCTGTTCATAGAACATGCTGATCATCTAGTAATATGACTTAACCTTTGTCAGTAACTTTAAGTGAAGATATAAACTGAACAATACAAAAGAACGAGGATTGGGGGGGGGGGTGGTTGAGGGGAATGATCAAGAACCAAGCAACAGCAACTTTTGCATTCTAGTTATTCTCAAGACCTCAACACTCATACACAATTAAGAAGGATCATAGATCCAATCACCATAGATAAGACTTAGTTTTGTCGGCCCTCTCCACACGTATGAATGATCATCCTCGTCCTCGGTTTGCTGCACACAAGCGGGTGGTTGTGTATTGATTGGGGAGGCATCATAAGCTGGTGTTGGACATGGATTTGTTAGACTTGCTGCCTCAATATTTGGTCTTGTATCCAACTTCTTGTATCCTCCGAAGCTTCTTCTTAAATCTGCGTTCAATCACAGATCAAATGTTAGAGGCTATATATTTGATGTTATAAAACTACTTATTTAAACAATTTAGAAGCAAGCATTGCAATCTGATATAAGAATAACCAGGTTAGGAGACGGAGTTTGTAGGAAACTAAAGGGAAGACTGAAAAAGCTAGGGAAGAAATATACAGATAGAAGCTAACCCAACATGAAAGTGTACATTGTAATATTTTAAAAAGATTGTACACATAAATTGGTAAAGCAAGTAGCAACCCCCTATATTTTCAAAATTTCTACATAATAATAAGAAGTTGATAGAATAATATTTAAGTATTATAATTATATTTGGTTAAATGACCCGCTAATCTTCTTCTAAATAAATATCAGTAAGTATCTATTACCTAGAAAGAAGAAAGAACATAACGCAAACAATGAAATGTAATAATAAACATGTAAAATATTTAGGATGAAAACATCTAAAACAAAAGGTTCGATTCAAAGAAAAACAATTAAAAGAAAATGCAATGTGATATCTACACAGAATTGATCATGTGAAAGATTACGTGTTAAAATGACAACAAATTTACCTGCATCCCCATGAGCAAATTGACACTGATCACCATTCCTGCAAATACCATCCCTGTCATATGCATGGCAACGCTTTGTCTTATAGGATAACATCTTTTGATTTCCAATAGCATTAAAATTCATATTAGAATTCCCCCACTTATGCTTCATATTTGCTTCTAAATCCCTCAACTGCATCAAACCTACATCCCCTGTATCTGAAATCGGATCGCTATGGCGGAAAGTACACGCATCGCCATATGGGCAACAACTCTTATAAACGTGCCTGCAAAGCTTAGTATGCTGCTCATTTCTAGCAAAGTGCTCTTTCCAACCGGGTGGTGGTTTACGCAGTTCTTCGTGTCCATGAGCATAGCTGCAGTTATTACCACTCGCGCAATAACCCTGGTTGAATTGTGTGCAAAGTCGGGTTTTAAAGAACATGCCCTTGGTGTTTTGAGGTGGATATATGGGAGGGAGATTTCGCGTCATGGTATTAGGTGGATGCATCATGGGGTTAGGAAGAAAGTTCTGCGACAAGTCCTGGATGGGATTGGAAAATCTTGGTTTCCTCTGAGGTGGCCGTTCAAATCCGTCTTGGGTCGAATTTGTTGTGGATTGTGGAGGAAAGAAGCCATGACTGTAGTCGGTGTTAGGGCGAGCATTGATGGGTGGTTGAATTAATTGATTAGTAGGGAAGGGTGAATTTTCAGACATGTTTTCCACTTTTCTCGACAGTACTTAAATCTCTAATCAATCTGCAAAGCAAATAAAAATAAATCAACATGAAAAAAATTGGTAATATGAAAGAAGAAAATATCGCCAATGTAGATACAAATCATAGTCTATTTAAAACATTACATAACATTGATAATAAAGAACATTACTTGGACATTAGTTTCATAGTAATTATATCTTCGCTAATTTTTTTTTTTTTCATAATTTGTGAAAAAATCAAGAACTTTTACTGCAATCATAGGCGAACTTACTTTGGCAATGTATAGTAAATCAAGAAGTGATACAGTAAAATTTTCTTTCTGAAAAAATTATACCAGTAGAATAATTCACTTGAACAAAAAGGTTTCCCCATTCTTGTTTCTTGGTTGCAGTCGAATAATTAACTTGCAATAGATTATATAGTATCGGATACATAAACTTGAACAAATTAAATAGCAAACTTTCACGAAAACAAAAATGACTAACCTTGATTGAGGGAGAGAGAAGGCTAGAGGAGGAAGACGGTGAGAGTTTTTCGTTTTATGTTTTTCTTTCCCCTATACAAGGAATTTAGAAAGTCGTTAACAAAGGCAACCATCTTGCCTTTGATGCAGAAGATGGGTAGGTTTTGATTTGGGGTTGAGGGTTGAGACTACAAGCCCATCAACCTTCGGCCCACTACTTTAGATACATAATCGAAAAATTAGGAAAAACAAAATCCTATCATGGTATGGAAACTCTCGGTATCAGTTTGTTTTTGTTTTATGGGCATTATCAGACTGTTATCAGTTATCAGTTATCAGTTGTCTATGTCAAAATTTTCTCTCCAGACTGTTATCAGTTGTCACTTAACCTAGTTTCATAATTTATAAGTTCTTCAACTGTAATTTTTTCTCCCATTGTTTTAACAAAAACAATATGTTACATTAGTCTGTTTCTTCCTCAGGTCCTGTGCTGTGATTTATCATTTAGGACTTTGGTGTTTGTTGCAAACTTTTCTGCGATGATGTCTATGTTGGGTGTAGGTCTTGCATATTTGGGTTCGATGTAAAATGAAGACATGTCTATGTTGGGTGTATATCTTGCATATTTGGGTTCGATGTAAAATGAAGACGGTGAAGCAAAGGAGGTCTAAGCGTCGATAAAAGACAAAGCAACAATAGTAGCACAACAACAGCAGCAAGCAGCAGATAACTTAACTGACAGTCGACCGTCTAAGTCCTACAATCGACTGCTCATAGGGACAGTCGACAACCAACGTCGGTTGGGCTGTTATTAGGCCTATATCAAGGTGATCGTTTGAGCCCATCTTCTACTCCAAGTTAAGTCGTACGGCTCATATAGTGTGACTTCTTCTTCAGGATATATCACATAGTTATTATATGAAAACCAAACCTAGGGTTTCTTTATATCTATATATATTGTAATAGTCTCTATTGAGAGAGGAAGTACTTCACTGAGAATTTTTCCATTGTAAGTGAGACTTGAGAGATAATTTTTGGTGAGTGAGTTTATAACTCCTATAATATTCTCTAGTTGAATAATATATCCCTATATTTCCCCCCAGATTAGGTTTGCCCGAATCGGAACAAATCATTGTGTTCTTTGTGTGATCGATTTGCTTGGATGTTTATTACATTTGTTTGTGTTGCTCGCTACCTTACTCAACAACTCCACTGTGCCATAATTTTCCAACAACTGGTATTAGACCTACGGTTGATGAGTCTCTTGGTAAAGATGACGGGTCACAACTACGTAAAAATTAAGCAGTTCGACGGTAAGATCAACTTTAATATCTGGAAGATGGACATGTATGATGTACTTGTTTACATCTAGTCCTAAATGCATATAAAGGAAAATCATCCGACATGAAGAAGGAGGAGCGGGAAGAGATTAGTCTGAGAGCCCTACGTTTAATCAGATTGTCAACGGCGGGCGAGGTTAAGTGCAACTTCCTTGAGGAGAAAAGCGTGGCGAGTCTGTGGGCAAGACTCATAACTGATTACTCAGGATCGTCGTTATTTGATCGGATGTACTAGAAGAGAAAGCTGTTTTGTTTCTCATTGAAGGAAGATACTGCTATTCAAGATCATATTACGAAGTTTAATTAGGTGTTATCTGAACTGAGGGAGATAAACACAAATGATCTAAGCGAAGTGGATAAAGCTTTCAACTTGATATATTCACTGCCAGATTCGTACGAGCTTTTGATAACTACCAAGCTACATGAAAAGTCTGCCAAAGAGAATCTTCTAGTGGCTGAGGTGATCAAATGCTTGAAGAAAGATCAACTTAGGAAGGAGACTCATAAATCACCGTCTACTTCCAAAAATTTCTTAGCGGTGTAAGATCCTTCAATTGAAAGGGAAAGTACGCATAAAAATGTGATCTGTTGCCGATATTGCAAGAAGGTTGGGCATTACAAGAAGGAATATTGCAAGTTGTTGAATCATAAGTGTGCCAATATTTTAAGTGCTTATGAGTCAGTTGAAAATTTTAATTGTCTTCTTGTTTCAAATTCTTTAGAAGTGGATTCTAGTTAGTTTCTTTATTCGGGTAGTTCTACTCACATTTGCTCCGAAAGAAAGAAGTTTTCTACTTACAAGTCAACAACGGGTCGTTGTGTAAGAACGGGTACTAGTGAGGTTTGTGATGTAGTTGGTGAGCAAACAGTTGAGTTGGAGATGTCAGATAGAAACATGTACACTCTAAGGGAAGTCATGCATGTACCTCTGCTGAAACAGAATCTGATATCCTTAGGAACTCTGGAAGCACACGAATGCAGGTACACAACTCGTGGTAGAGTTATGTCTATATGGGAAGTTCGTCGTAAGGTGATGTTCGGAAGGAGGGGTGTTGAACCAGGATAGCACAACCACTACAAGTTTTAATGGAATCAGAAATCTTGCGCAAGTGTTTCTATGCCTGTTAATCCTGAAGCGTCATCTAGTCTGCCGCCACTAGAATCATCGAAGCGAGACCATGACGTTCGAATACCGTCGAAAGATAGAAAGTGCCTCGGGGTAGGTCGAGTTCGTGCGAAGGGTGACTCCTCCATGTTAACTCCTACTAGGGTGTGCCCTTGAGGGGACATACAGATTGGTGAAATAAGGTGAAAGATTGATTCAACTAGCTAAGGAAACTACTAAATCGAGTTCGTTTACATGTAAAAAACAAAAGATTCCAGAGGTGATTAATCACACAATGTTGATAGCATGCATACGCAATCCAAGGTGGAGATTGTTGGATGTATGTCGTGAATACTTGGTTCGATATGAAAAGAAGACGGTGAAGCGTCGATGGAAGACGAAACAACAACAATAACAACATGCAACTTAATTGACAGTCGACTGCCCCAAAGGGCAATCGTCTGTCTAAGTCCTCTGTTCGGATTTTATCAATTGCAGTTGACTGCTCATAGGACAGTTAACCGCCAACGTCGGTTGGGCTGTTATTGGGCCTATATCCAAGTTAGATCGTACAACTCCTTTCGTGTGGCTTCTTTTTTCAGGATATATCGGACGGTTATTTTATCAAGACTAAACTTAGGGTTTCTCTAGATCTCTATATATTGTACTAGCCTCTATTGGGAGATGAAGTACTTCATTGATAACTCTTCCATTGTAAGTGAAAGGTGTTGATGAATGAGTTTGTAACTCCGGCAATCTTCTCTAGTTGAATAATATATCCCTATATCCCCCCTCCGATTCGCCGAAATCGAGATAACTAATTGTGTTCTTTATCTGATTGGTGTGATCTACCTGATTGGTTGTTCATAAGATATGTTTGTGCTGCTCTCAACCTTGCTCAACAATTTCGCTGCGCCATAATTTTCTAACAACTGATATCAGATCTACGGTTGACGAGTCCCTTAATGAAGATGACAAGTCACAACTACATGAAGATCAAGCAGTTCGATGGTAAGATCAACTTTAAGAGTGAGTGGAAGAAGCTGCAACTTATAAGTGCATTGAATCAATATACCACGTCTCAATTTTGCTATTTTGAAGAGTGCAAATTTATATCTGAGTTCATTAAAGCATTTTCGCAAATGCTTGATATGCACTACAAAAACTTCTTGACAACTATTACAAACAGTTCATCTTAAACTATTTCATGGAGAATAAAATAACTAATAATTATGACAAATAAGAAGAAAAAAAATTCATATCCTTAATTTTGACTCTCTACTTGCATTAGAATTTTTAACAAATTAGTCAATTTGTCAATTTTTATGCATCCATCCCTTCACTTTCATCGGAGCATTTTCACGAAAGCTTGGTGTCACCTGCACAAAAATATATGTCATTGCTCACAACCATTTCAACATTAAACTCCATTCTAGAGACATCATCATACTTGGCCCACAATTGAAAATATTATAAGAAGAAATACATACCTCAATTCCTTAGATCCATTGAGTTTTCAGGCTTATCAAGTTCCTTATTAGTAAACAGATTAAAGCTCTGTTTGCATTTAGTGTAAGAATACAAATGTTCAGCCAGTAAAAATATCAACAAAAAAAAATTCTCAGTAAAATATTCTAAAAAGGAAAATTAAAATAATACCTCTCATCTTTGATGGAGGAATCACTATTATGATCAATCACATACATTTTATTTTCCTCGATGAAATTGTCTTTCTCAGTACAATGGCGCTCTCCCTTCACATTCAAGTGGAGTTAGAGGGAAGAACATGATCAATCAAAAGAGATGGTGAGTTTGTAGAGTTGAGAAGAAGAGAATGGTTTAATTTTTTGGAAGATGTAAGATTTTTTGGGAAGTGAGACGTGAATTTTGGCACGAGAGAGAGAGAGAGAGAAAAGGCACTTAAAAAGAGATGGGGTTGATTAAGGGAAATCCCTATCCTTAAAGAAGTGATTAATTAGATTTAAAACTTTGAATTTATATTTTGTCTGTCTTTGGGTAGACCTTTTTTCTTAATATATATTTACAATTATAATTCAGACAAGTTATGTTAGTTGGTGTTTTGCACAAAAAATTTATACATATCATATATTTCAACTTGCAAGTGCCACTTTTAGGCTTCCATTGCTTATTTTGCTGTTTTGTTTATATGTTACTGGGGTTTTAGGCTTCTTTTGTTTATTTTGATGTTTGCTTCCTTGCTTTTTTGTGGGTGTTTCTCTGTAATCTTGTATTTTCTTTTTTTTCTTGCTCTACTTTTATGCTTGTGCCGGGTGTGTATCTTACACAATTGATGTTGCAGATGATTTTGTAATTGTTGTATTTTTTCAATGGCATTCCGATGGTCGTTACCATCTTAAAATTAAAAAAAACTTGCAAGTACCCCTGTTGTCTAATGATAAGGCTCTAATCTAGTAAGAGGTCGGGGGATCAATCCCTACTAGTATCATCCCTTTATTATGAGATTCTGTGAGTGTGTATGCGGTAGACGTTGTAAAGAAACTCCGATAGTGCTTAGCACTAGCCCAAGACTGTAATACCCGAGAAACCCGAGTGAAACCAAGAGAAGAAACCCTCTAAGTATGAAGAATGATATGGAAGAATACTTAGAAAATACTTGAAAGATTTTTAGAGAGAATTAGAGAACTTATGAAGAACACTCTTTCTTTAACTTGCTTTTTATTTATTTGTTCAACTTGTTTACAAATGGGAGAGGAAGGAGCTATTTATAGGCTCCAAGATTACAAAATATCTTTCTAGAACTCTCTACCATAATATCTAGATTTTATGTCTTACAATTCCTAGAATTTTCTACACAATCTTTAGATAATTATTTTATAGAATTCTCTAGAACATATAGAGGAGGTGATAATATTTTATGATGTTTCTAGAGAATCTCTAGAACTTGGGCCTAATTTGGGGTTTGGATTATGAACCCATAATTAAGCTTAACTCAAAATCAAGTTTAATTTCAATACTCCCCCTTAAACTTGATTTTGTCAACCATACCGAGCTTCGAGCGAAGTAACTCGAATTTACTTTTTGGTAATGACTTTGTGAAGATATCTGCAACGTTGTCATCGCTTCGAACTTCCAAAGCTTCAATTGTTCCATCAAGCACCTTCTCCCTTATGAAGTGATGCTCTAACTCGATATGTTTCGTCCTTGCATGAAACACCGGATTATTAGCCAACTTGATAGCACTTTGATTATCTCCATAAATTGCAACCGACTTATTGATTGGCTCGAACAAATCTTCAAGGAGTCTTCGAAGCCATGTACACTCTTGAGCTGCGAGTGTTGAAGCTTTATACTCTGCTTCAGTGGTAGACAATGACACCGTTCCTTGTTTCTTGCTACACCACGACACGCTTGTGTCTCCACATAAAAACACATAACCTGATGTTGATTTTCGATCATCTAGATCTCCACCAAAGTCAGCATCAGTGAAACCATAAAGAGAAACCTTGGCATTGTACTTGTACACCAAACCCATGCCAAGAGTTGTCTTCACATACTTCAAGATCTTCTTTGCTGCTTCTAAATGTGGTTTCCTTGGTTCTTGCATAAAACGGCTTATGAGACCTACCACGAAGGCAATGTCAGGTCTTGTAATGGTTAAATATAGAAGACTTCCCACAAGAGAGCGATAAGGTTGAGGATCAGGTAGCAAGGACCCTTCATCGCGCTTAAGCCTTATGTTCACATCCATCGGAGTAGTACGTGTCTTTCCTTCGTGTACCCTGAACTTCTCAACAATCCTTCTTGCATAGCTTTGTTGACCGATGAAGATTCCATCCTTTACCCTTTCAACCTCCAAACCAAGAAAGTTATTCAACTCACCTAACTTCTTCATCTCAAACCTCACCGACATATCCTCTTGTAGACGAGCAATTTCAGCATCATCGTTCCCGGTGATTATCATATCATCCACGTAAAGAAGAACTACCACGTGGACTCCTCCATTCTTCTTGAAGAATAGGCTTGGATCCGAATTTGATGGTACATAACCGCAAAACTGAAGGAATTGAGCAAGTTTTCCATACCATGCTCGAGGAGCTTGTTTTAACCCGTACAAGGCCTTCTTAAGCTTACACACATAATCAGGATGCTCTCGTGATTTGAAACCAAGTGGTTGCTCCATGAAGATACTCTTATCAAGCTCACCGTATAGAAACGCATTCTTCACATCTAGTTGCCATAACTTCCAATCAAAGCTTGCGGCTAAAGATAGAAGTAAACGTACCGTAGTCATCTTAGCCACAGGACTGAAAGTCTCATCATAATCTTCTCCATACTTCTGAGAGAACCCCCGAGCAACCAACCTTGCTTTAAATCTATCAATGCTTCCATCCTCTTTCTGCTTAATTCGATACACCCATTTACATGAAACGGGTTGAACATCCTTGGTTTTCGGAACCAAATCCCAAGTTTCATTCTTTATAAGGGCATTCATCTCCTCTTCCATTGCGGTCTCCCACTCTTGAACACCTTTAGCTTCATCATAAGATGATGGCTCTTCTTCATCTAATGGAGCGGCAAAATAACATGAGTAAGTAGTGACAAACCTTTCATCTCTGAACCGGGCAGGCTTAACAATGTTCCTTTTAGGCCTTTGATTAGCCATGGAACCATGATCTTCATCATCATCTTCCTCTTGATTAGTGCTCCCCCTTTCACCTTGCGTCTCTTTTTCAAGACTTCCGCTCTCACTTGGCATTTGAGGAACTGGTTCATCAACCTTGAAGGAATCTCCACCTTCTTGTTCGACCAAGACTTGAGGTTGTCCATAATATGAGGAAACTTCGTCAAAGACAACATCACGAGATACGACGTATCTATGTGTCTCAGGATCCATGCACCTCCACCCTTTTCTTTGTTCATCATAACCGACAAATATGCATTTCTTCGCCTTTGCCTCCAACTTTGTTCTCTGAAAGTCGAACACATGGACGTAGCAGATTGATCCAAATATCCTGAGATGTTTCACCGTTGGCTTCTTCCCATGAACCATCTCATAAGGAGACTTCATGTTATTCGGACTTAGTGGCATTCGATTGATGACATATGTTGCACATCTCATGCCTTCTGCCCATAAGGCTTTAGGCAAATTCTTGTCATGTAGCCAGCTTCTACACGTTTTGCTTAGATGTCGGATCTTCCTTTCTGCTACTCCATTTTGTTGAGGTGTATATGGACATGTAAATTCCCTCTTGATACCATGCTCCTGACAAAAAGAGAGGAACTCCTTTGACATAAACTCTCCTCCATTATCCGTCCTTAGGGTCTTGATCTTCCGACCTAACTCGCCTTCCACGGTAACCTTGAATTCTTGAAATCTTGAAAATACTTCTGATTTTTTCTTCACAAAGTATACCCAGGTGTACCGTGAGAAATCATCAACGAACAACAACATGTAACGAAACCCGGAATAGGAGGATGTTCTTGTTGGACCCATCAAATCGCTATGGATCCTCTCCAACGGAGCGCTGCATCGTGAAGTGGAGTTGTCAAATGGAAGCCTATGTGATTTTCCATATTGACAATCTTCACAAAGTTTTCCTTCATCTTGAATCTTCAACCTTGGGAGCCCATTAACCAAATCCTTATTTACCATAACTTTGAGTTTAGTCATATTTATATGACCAAGTCTAGCATGCCATATAAAGACATTATCATTGGTGCTCATCTTCTCAACATATGAGTTGGAGGCCGATAAAACATATAGATCTTTAACTCGTGCTCCGGTGTGAACCACATCCGCCTTTAACTCTTTAATATTCTTTAAGAATTTGACATCACTTGGGCCAAATAAAACATAGTTACCTGAGTCCACCGCATTTACCACAAAGTGAAGATTCTTCCTTACTCCAGGAACATGATATACATTCTTGAGAGTTATTGGGCTTCCATCATCTCCTTTAATGACAACAGTCCCTTCCTTCTCAACGCGGTGGATTGAATTATCCGCGGTAATGATGGCTTCTTTCCCGTCATGACACTGAAGACTAGAAAATAACTTATCGTCTCCGGTAATATGATGGCTACAACCAGAATCCACAATCCAATCATTTCCAAGATTTTTAGTTGTGGATGTACCTAAAGATGCAGCCTCCACCGTGAAACATTTTCCCCATTCTTTGTCTTCAGTGTGATCCTTTGATTCTGCCATATTTGTTTCTTTCAACTTAACTCGGCAATCCTTTTTGAAGTGCCCAAGTTTCCCACACCGGTAGCACTTGAATCGCTTCTTGTCTCCCATAGAAGATCTTTCTCGTCCATCATTATTTTTTGTATCACTATCCTTGAACTTGACTCTAAAACTTTGTTGCCTCCGAGCTACAAACGCGCTCCCCGAGTCATCATTGACTTTAACTCCCGCCATTTGCATGGCTAGTGATTCTTGCGAAGCTAGTAGATTTTCGAACTCCTCCAAGGAAGGTTGTGTAGCCCATCCTTGAACTGAAGTAACAAACGGTGTATATTCGGGTCGTAAACCACGAATAATAGACCGCTTCATCCGAGCTTCTGAAATCGACTCATCCGGATTAAGAGTATTAATCTCTGAGCAAAGATTTTTTACCTTGATAAAGAACTTTGAGATTGAAGACTCCCCCTGCTTCGCATTCGCCAACTCGTTCTCTAATAATTGTAGCCGAGCCTCGTTCTTCTTGTTGAACAATTGATCTAACGCTTGCCAAATCGAACTAGCGGATTTACACCTTGAGACATGCTCAAATACTCCCGAGGATATTGACCTCTTCAAAGCAAACTCCGCCTTGGCATTTTTCCGTGTCCACTCCTTTGTCGCTTCCGCTGTTGCAGCATCTCCCTTTGGTGGTGTTGTGCTACTACTGCCGACGACATCCCATAAGTCCTCACTAACCAAGTATGACTCCATACATGACTTCCATAACCGGTAGTTAGATTGGTTTAAGATCTCCATTCCCAATCCAACGACACGACCAATTGATTCCATACTTAGAATAAACTGAGCTCTCTTAAACCCCGATCTTGATGAGCACAAGATTAGAATGGCTCTGATACCATGTAAAGAAACTCCGATAGTGCTTAGCACTAGCCCAAGACCGTAATACCCGAGAAACCCGAGTGAAACCAAGAGAAGAAACCCTCTAAGTATGAAGAATGATATGGAAGAATACTTAGAAAATACTTGAAAGATTTTTAGAGAGAATTAGAGAACTTATGAAGAACACTCTTTCTTTAACTTGCTTTTTATTTATTTGTTCAACTTGTTTACAAATGGGAGAGGAATGAGCTATTTATAGGCTCCAAGATTACAAAATATCTTTCTAAAACTCTCTACCATAATATCTAGATTTTATGTCTTACAATTCCTAGAATTTTCTACACAATCTTTAGATAATTATTTTATAGAATTCTCTAGAACATATAGAGGAGGTGATAATATTTTATGATGTTTCTAGAGAATCTCTAGAACTTGGGCTTAATTTGGGGTTTGGATTATGAACCCATAATTAAGCTTAACTCAAAATCAAGTTTAATTTCAATAGACGTGTGTAGCTACAACCTTGTTAAAGAAAAGAAAAGAACTGAGCCAATCCAAACCTCCAATTGGTTCGGTTAAAAACCGGTCAGTTCGGATTGGATTGGTTCGGATTGATCGGTTTGGATAATAGTTGTCCACCCTAGGGGGGAAGGGGTATAGCTAATAACGGTAGCTAATTTTAATAATTTTATGCATAAAATAAAGTTTATGGCCGTAGTGAGGCCCATGGCGATCCTGGGTTTATTTCCCCAGAGGCGGTGCTTGAAACTATGGCCATCAAGAAAGTAGTATCAGAGATGGGGTCCATGCAAAAAACCTATCTATCTTACCCCGAACATTATCATCACCAAATAGATATGAAGAAAGTTCGACATTGTCCCGAGCCCAACAAAGTCATCTTACATCCAATTTGGGATTATTGATTGAAAATAGTCAACAAATAAGTGTGTCCGATTTGGACCCATGAAACTTAAATGGACCCGGATTCTGGTTTACCCACCACCCCTAGCTACACTACAAACTTCAATTACATACAACACACGTGTACGAGATACACCGAAGTGATTATAAAAGGGGGTCGAGAAGAACAGACACAGAAACTGTGAATGGGCGAAGAACGCGAAGGATATCTTCATCATACTTTCCGCAGTTTTCATAAGCCAATGATTTCCCTCTTTAAGAAAAATGCTGTCAATTTTACTTTATATACAAATTACAATTACCAAAAAAAGAGAGCAGAGCACAATCCTAGACCACCATGAAGGAAGCAAATGCAGGAATGATTGATGGAGGAGGTTCACGTGGAGGAGAAGGCAAGGTTAGTTATGATTTCTTATCTATTTCAACTATTTAGTCCAACACTACAAAAAGACTCAATCTTTGTGAAGGTTGCGGTGGAATTTCTGCTTAATTTATCAAATTGAGAAATGGGTTTTAGTTAGATTGGAATTTGATGAAGTGGGTTTTTTGTTGGCATCCAAATATGATGGGAGTTGGTGGAAAGATGAAATTTTGATTGTTTGTGAGTTCAAAATGATTCTATGAAAGATGTAGAAAGAAGAAAATTAAGGTATTTTGGTTTTGAAAGGTTTTAGAGCATTTAAATACCTGAGGAAAAACAAGTAGAAAAGGAACATTCGGAGGTTTAAAAGAGGTGAAAGAGAATGTTTTGGGGAGTTAAAGAGGAAGATAGAGGCTAAATTGTTAGGAATTTGAGGATCTTGTTGAGTCTTTGACACAATCAACCCAAACCTCCAAACAAAACTAGATCGCACCAATCACACAAAGCACACAAGAATTGTCCCGGTTGGGGCTTTCGCCTTAATCCGGGAGGAAGAACCGAGATATTATTTCAACTAGAGAAGATACAAGAATATTACAATTTTCATCACAACCCTCTTTCAATCCTAACTGGAACTTGATGCTGCTTACAATGGAGAAATTCTCTCACCCTCTCAGATGAAATACTATCTTTTTCTATTTGGCACTCAATAGATACATATAGATCTATGAGCCGTTACAATTGTTTATATAGATCTAGAGACAAACCCTAAGTTGATATCTTGTTACAATAGTCATTGGATATTACATAAGAGATAACCCTACGATAGGAGCCACACGATCTAATTTGAAGAGCAAGTTGGGCCTTTCACGAATCTGCCAGACTCAATCCCGAAACCCATCAGCGACCCGAACGGTCGACTGTACCAACAAGACGATCAATTGTCCTCCTTACTGGAAGACATCGTACAGGGGTCGGTCGACCGCAACTTCCTCTGCTGCTGCCGCTGACTGTTTCTTCTCGCCTCTACTCTGTCTCCAATTGTCTTGATCCTTCCATGGTCTTCTTATCCAACATCATATGCAAGACGTAATCCCAACAATCTCCATCTTGGATTGCATTTGCATGAATTCATACATGTCTGATTTAAAACTCTTCTAGACCTTTCTTCTCCGCTTTGTAAACATATTTCTATGGCTTCTCCTGCTAGTTGAACAAAGCTCTACCTGTTTTCCTCCAGCCGTATGCCCCCTCAAGGGCACACCCTTGTAGATGTAATCATGGAGGTGCCACCCTCCACACGAACTCCATCTACATCAAGGTGCTCTCCACCTTCCAACGGTATTCGACTGTTGAAGTCTCGCTTTGGTAATTCTTGTGCCGGCTTACTAGATGATTCTTTTGGAACAATGGACTTCCATACACCCGGCCGAGTTTTCCTGCTCCCACAAAGCTAGTAGAGGTTGTGCTGACCCTGCCTAATTCTCCTCTTACCCTTCATTACCTTACGACGACAATCCCAAACTGTCAGAACTCCACCTCGAGTTGTGTACCTGCAGCCACGAGCATCAAGAGTCCCCAAGAATATCAGATTCTGCTGTATCAAAGGAATATGCATGACCTTTCTAGTGTGAACCCTTTACCATCTGGCGTCTCCAATTCAACTGATCCCTCACCCACTACTTCACAAATATCACCACTCCCCGTTCTCACACTACGGTCTGTTGACGACTTATAAGTAGAAAACATCTCCCTCTCGGAGCAAATATGAGAAGAACTTCCCGAATCAAGATACCAACTTGAATCCACATCTGAAGAACTTGAAACAAGAAGACAATAATCGTCATTATTACCTGACTCAGTTGCGCTGACTATGTGGGCTTGTTATCCTTCTTTAGTAGCACTCTTCTGACTCAACCACTTGCAACAATCTCTCTTGTAATGCCCAATTCCTCTACAATAGTGGCAACGAATCTTATCCTTGTGTGCCGCATCCCTTCCAATTGAAATATCACCATCCACCGCAAAACACCCTAAAGAAATAGATCCTCCTTTATGAGTCTCCTTTCTTAGTTCATCTTTCTTAAGACCCTTAATCACCCCGACTACATTGTCTCGTTGGCTGATTTCCCATGGAGCATGGTAGTTATCAAGTGATCATAAGAAGTTGGCAGTGAATAAATCAAGTTAAAGTTTTATCCTCTTCATTAAAATCATCAGCATTAATCGCCTTCAGTTCAGATATTACCTTATTGAACTCCATAATATGATCTTGAAGCTGGGTACCTGCCTTCATTGAGAACCTAAACAACTTCCTCTTCCAATACATCCGATCTAGCAACGACGACCCTGAGTAGTTAGATTTGAGTCTCGCCCACAGACTCGCCGCACTTTTTTCCTTAAGAATATTACACTTGACTTCGTTCGCCAATTGCAGCCGGATTAAACTCAAGGCCTTTAACAAATCTCATCCCACTTCTCCTGTTTTATGTCGGTTGGCTTATTCTCTTCTAGGGCAAGGTACAAGTCCTTCTGAACCAAAACATCATACATGTCCACCTTCCATAGACTGAAGTCGATCTTACCGTCAAACTGTTTGATCTTCATCTTTTGATCTGCCATCTCCTCCAAGAAATTCGAACAAATCCACGAACCTGATTGCTCTGATATCACTTGTTAGGAATTTGAGGATCATGTTGAGTCTTTGACACAATTAACACAAGCCACCAAGCAAAATTAGATCACACAAATCACATAGAGCACACAAGAATTGTCCCGGTTGGGGCTTTCGCCTTAATACGGGGGAGAAAGAACCGAGATATTATTTCAACTTGAGAAGATACAAGAATATTACAATTCTCATCACGACCCTCTCTCAAGCCTAACTGGAACTTGATGCTGCTTGCAATGGAGAAACTCTCTCACCCTCTCAGATGAAGTACTATTTTCTTCTATTCGGCACTCAATAGAATTATATGGATCTATGAGTCGTTATAATTGTTTATATAGATCGAGAGACAAACCCTAAGTTGGTATCTTGTTACAATAGCCATTGGATATTACATAAGAGATAACCCTACGATAGGAGCCACAAAACTCAAGCCCAAAACTCTTCAGCGCCGCGAACGGTCGACTGTCCTCTTTACTGGAAGACATCGTGCAGGGGTCGGTCGACCGCACATGAGTTGTGGTCGACCGCAACCTCCTCGGCTGCTGCCGCTGATTGATTGCCTCCACTCCGTTTCCAATCGTCTCGATCCCTCCATCGTCTTATCGTCTTCTTATCCAACATCGTATGTAAGACATAAACCCAACATAAATAACCTCAGGTTTTAATCTTTTGGGTAGGGTTTTGATAATGAGGTTAATAATATTGTATCCGGTTTTTTTAATGAATGGTATGAATTAGCCTATACAAAAAAATAGTGTAATTCATCTTGCAATTGGTCAAAAACAGATGTGAAATTGGATGGCCATTTGTCAGTTGTCTATCCCTTAAAAAAAACAAAAATATGATGAAGAAGAAGAGTGAAAGGAATTGGGCAAGGAAACAATTTTAGCAATGAAAAGGTGAGATGGGTGAAGAAAAAGATAATAGTTATATAGGAACGAGAGGCTTAAAAGGCTAACCTCTTAATGGCAATCCATCAGTATCATGCTCCTATTACTAACATTTATGAAACCATTTTAGAGTTAAGTAGGATATATGTGGTTTAAGTTTAGGGAAACGTAGGGGTCCTAATAAACATGAGAAAGTTTAGGGAGATTTGTAAAATTTAACCTTAGTGTAAATCCTATAATATGTATTGTAAGGAATATTTCTTCGTCTGATTTTGGAATTATAGGTTTATGCTGGGGAATCTAAATTCATCATCATGGTACTAAGATTGTTCGACATACATTGTTAGCCCAAAACCTATAATCCAAAGCTATTGGGTAAAGTAAAGTAGCATAATCACTTCCCTAAAAAAATTAAGTTGCATAATCACTTTTCTATGGTGTTGGGAAAAGTTACGCGGAAATTCTTATGTCTCTTGCTATTTTATATTCCATATATTGTTTGACAGTCACATCTTTTTGAATAACGAAAGACGAACTCTAACTTTTGCGGGTACCTTGCGCTTGTAAATCAAGCGGGCACGCTACGGCTGAATTTGGCAAAGTTGCATCATATTCCTCAACTCTTTCTGTAAAAATAACTCAAAGATACAAATCTATACATTGAGAAGCAATTGTGTTGGATCTTTTCAACTCACCTATTTCATTCGATGAATTAAACAGAAGTCCATGCATTAACTCACTGATCTTAGTATATTATGGTTGTGTAGCACAAGCCTCTGAAGAATATGAGTGGCCAAGTCTGTCAGATCTGCAGTGGCATTATAGGAATTACAGTCACCGGCGATGTTTTTGTTGCCTGTAACGAATGTGCCTACCCAGTTTGCCAGGCTTGTTATAAATATGAGCGGAAGGATGGGAAACAGTTCTGCCCTCAGTGCAAGACTAGGTACAAAAAACATAAAGGTCAGAATAGTAGCTTATCTATTGTATTTTATTTCCATTCTAATTGAATTTAAAGGTCAGAAGATTAGATTTGTCAACTACCAGCTTATGAACATTTGATAACATAAAATGGGTCTTAGAGAATTAAACATTTGAACTATTGAAGCTGTATACATGAATTATCTTACATATAAAATTAAAATGCAAGTATTTCTAGCCAAGGTGGACAAGTGTTGCCTCCAAATTATGTAGCATGGGCACTTGTATTACGGATTCATACCTGTGTTGAATACCTATACTCCTTAGACACATGTCAAACACTTTTGATATATCTACTAATTTTATAATGTCACTTAAATATTTGACACTTATTGAATACTTTTGCATGTTTCATATAAAGTTAGGTCTTCTTAAAGGACTATGAAATATGATTACCTTTCTTGTGGACTATCAATCACTTATAAAGCCTGGTCCGCATCGTCATGCTCGAAATTCGACTGGTGGGTGTCATTTGGACTAAGTTTATGTGTAGATGAGATTTTTCATGTCCTTGTATTAAAATTATCATCATGTTCTGGTGTTTAACTGGTTACAGTTTTGCCTTGTTCTGCAGCTAAACCAGCATCGTTATGTACCACTATCCATGCAATGCTTCTTAGACACCAAATAACAACACTTGTTGTTCTGATACAATTTAAGGTTATAAGTTTTGATATTATAATTGAAAGATAGATTGATATGTATTAGACTAAATTAAACTAAATAAGGTGATAATATCGTAAGATATAATAATAAAGAATTTGAAAATATTTATAAGCTTAAAACACACACACAGACAGAGACACAGAAACACACAAATGCCCATATTTTTAGCCTAAAATAAACTGAAGAACTCATGCGTAGGATATTCAAATTATAAAGTATAATAATTAAATTAAATAAGTAGGTAATGATAAAATTGAGCCATGATTCATGATAAGCATGGGTTAATTGCTAGTTTTCTTCTCTGTTGTAGATCATATTTGGGCTGTTCCAAACTAACCTTCTGTCTGTACTTAATGGTTCAGGGGTTCCTGGAGTTGATGGAGATGAGGAAGCAGAAGATCTTGATGACTTGGATAATGTGTTTAACTATTCTCAAGAAAGTTGCAAAGGAGTGCCTCCATGGCAGGTAAGACAATATGTCAAAATAAACTCTATTTCTAAACATTAATCTCAGAAAATTATCCCTTATTTTACAGTTTTACCAATAGGCTTCTGCTAAGGACACAATTTATTTTAGCAAAACAGTATATTTTAGGATTTTGTATGAACAATCTACAAAAGTTTCTAGTCTTTCACAATATGTTGCTTTTGTAAGCTCTAGCTCATTAATGACTATAAATATTTTATGCTTTTATGAGCTCAGGATATTTTAATGTATGGAAAATTGCGTGTCGTTGCTTGAAATCGATTTACTAAATATAAGTCGAACTTCATTCTCTCATGATCTCGTCCCAACAGAAAGTCTGATTGATTTGCATAATGGATAATCTCCACTATATGATCCAAACATCCATTTATTTATTTACACTATATTTCTTACGGTTTTATTTTACTAAATGTGGCATCTTCTTGATAAATATTTTCTAATAGGTCTGCCAATTTACCGGTATTAGTCAAATTATGTCCTTTTGGGAAAAGTTTATTTAAATTTGACTCAATCATACGTAGGAAGTAACATGTCAAACAAAGATTTCTTTTCTTTAGAGTTATATAATGGAATTTTGTTAATTTGAACAGACTTTAGGCTAATTAGCATGCATAACTGATAACTGGAGGAACCTATCTGAAATAAGTTAATTAGTTGGACCTAATAAACATCAGCATTTATTAACGGTCTCATTAGGAAAATTAAACCTTTTCACCTTTCAATTTAACATATCCAAATTTTCAGGTCTCTGAGAAAATGCCTGATCCTACTCCTGATCATCGGTACCTCTCATCTCCGTCAGCTTTGTTAGGATCTAGTGAAAAATTCGCTCAGTCACTTTCTCCTGGTGATCCTCTCCTGCCAGGTAACCTGAAACAATCCCTTGGTGTACATTTAAGTTTACAAACTTGTTTGCGAGTTCAACACTTCTTATATAAAATTTGGTACTGTTCAGTGAAAATTGAGGATCCTTCACTGGACATGGATTCATATGGCTCTATAAACGTTAATTGGAAAGAAAGAGTTGAGGGGTGGAAACCCATATATGGAGAAGATACCATGCACATGACAAACAAGGACACTGCAGGAAAAGGAGATACTGAAGGACCTTGCTCAAAAAATGAAGATATGCAAATGTATGCAGTGACACTCTCAAATGTAGTCTTATGAATATATGTTTGTTCATTATATATTAAAACAAGGAGAAGATTGTTTTTTGAATATTGATTTTGTCAATTAAATATTTTTAGCTATGCTTAAGGCTTGTACAAATTAGTGAATATTGGTGCGCAGCAAGGTTTTTTGCATCTTAGACCATATCTGATTTTGTTTTGGAGAACCCCTAAAGCAGTTTCAGACCGAAAATAGATGTTTGATAAGAGTAGGGAGTGTCTCGAAGCCATACTTTTCCAAAAGTAAGGATTTTCCCTTTTCTCCCATCATGGCTTAGTAGGTTCTTTTAGTTTTTTGGGAAAGTCTTTTTTCATCTAAAAGAAAATGTGTAGTCACCTTTTCTTGACAACACTTTTGCTTGCATCACATTTTACTCACAACACTTTGTTCACAGCAATATTAAACAGCTGGTAATGTGAAGGTCATCCAGCTCTCATTTACATTCCTGTTTTAATTTGTCAGGGCAGATGATGCTCACCAACCTTTGAACCGCACCGTGCCTATTTCTTCTACTGTACTTAATCTTTATCGGATGGTTATAATACTAAGGCTTATTATCTTAGGTTTCTTTTTTCGGTATCGTGTTACTCATCCTGTGAGGGATGCTTACCCTTTATGGCTGATATCTGTCATATGCGAGATCTGGTTTGCCTTATCTTGGCTTCTCGACCAATTCCCAAAATGGTATCCAATTAACCGGGAAACTTACCTTGATAGGCTCACCTTAAGGTAAGCTATTTCTACTTCCTTGCTTTTCCTCATTGCTTGCTAATCTAATCTTACTTATGTAAGTGATTCCCACTCTTGACAGATATGATAGGGGAGGAGAGCCTTCACAATTAGCTCCTATCGATGTTTTTGTCAGTACAGTCGATCCTCGCAAGGAGCCTCCTCTTATAACTGCCAATACCGTGTTGTCCATTCTTGCTGTGGACTACCCTGTTGACAAAGTTTCGTGCTATATTTCAGATGATGGTTCTTCGATGTTGACATTTGAGGCACTTTCAGAAACTTCGGAGTTTGCTAGAATATGGGTGCCATTCTGCAAGAGACACAATATTGAACCTAGGGCTCCGGAATTTTACTTTGCTCAGAAAATTGATTATTTGATGGACAAAATTCGTCCATCTTTTGTGAAAGAAAGGCGAGCCATCAAGGTAAATCATAAAAACTTTGCTTTGGAGAGCTAATGAAGATATTGATTCAGATTTGAGAAGCTTCTATATCTATTATGCCAACCAAATTCATTTAAATAATGTAGTAGTAGATTCAAATAAATTTAAAATATTTTAATTTAGAGTTATTTTCTTTCTATCTGTAGCAGGGTGGTTAAAGTAGGAAATATCAATTGGTTAGGTTTTAGTTTAGTTAATTAATAAACAGCTGCACCTTCTCTTGTATTAGATGGTTGATACTAGATATGAAAACTTGAGTGTTTTGAGTTCTTCGTCGTAGAGTACCAATCAAGGTAAGAGTATATGTCTTGTAATTTTGGTATCAGTTTCAACGTCCTGAGGAATGTCAAGTTCATTGACTTGGTGTATTGGATTTTTCACTATCTTTCACATAATTAATTAAATATAATTAAAATAATTAAAACATCTCCCTAAAAAAATGTGTATATCTGTAAACATTCAGTCCAATTTTTTTGTTAAATTCTTTTGTTGTAAGCTGACATGTATTTTAAATTTTAAGCTACACTTATTTTTTGTGTTGCAAAAAATATATTATTATAATTTAATCCATAGATATTCTTTACAATACTCTACTGCTTGTGCTCTCTAGATCATTCTACGTCAATTATGTTGTCTGTCCCTCACACTTTGTCATCCATGCATTGTGGAGGGCACCAACATCACAAAAGTTTTATAGGGTTTCAATTTCTTATGCTGAAAAAATTGGGTGTTGTTTCTTATTTAACATCAGTATGTCTGAGCCCAGCTTTCTGGGCAAGCATCCAATCCGATAGCTAAATCCTAGATGACTTGCATATCTTCTAATGGATATTTTATACAATGGTGCCAATGTTTCTTCTTTCGTCCGTTTCTCTTATTTTCCTAACCGTCTAATTCCTCTTTCCCCTTTTGCATCCCCCTTTTCCCTACCTCTCTTTGACTCTCCATCATAACATTATCCAAGATCTTTTTTTGAGTATGGTTATCCATCTACTTGTTTCCTTCTTCAGAGAGAATATGAAGAATTCAAAGTAAGAATAAATTCTCTGGTAGCCATGGCACAGAAGACCCCTGAAGAAGGTTGGATAATGCAAGATGGTACTCCTTGGCCTGGAAATCATCTGGGAGATCACCCTGGCATGATCCAGGTACTAATAACAACTTAACATTATACCCGTATTCATCTTAATCATTTCATACTCCACTCCATATTTTCTTACCTCTCCAATTTGGTAATACTGAAAACAAAAACAGGCATTTTTAGGGCATACTGGAAGGCTTGATTCTGATGGAAATTTACTACCTCAACTTGTTTATGTTTCTCGTGAGAAGAGACCAGGTTTCCAGCATCACAAGAAAGCCGGTGCAATGAATGCTCTGGTCTGCTTCCTTTCATACTGAAATTCACTGCACATGTGCAATTCTTTTTCATATAAAATATTTTTTTCGGCTAGTGCAAGTTTAGCTATTAGAATCCTCATTTTGTTCTATCAATCCATATTTCACATTTGTTGAAAGATAATTCATGCAACGTAATACTTATGCTAACCATTGATCTGGTGCATTATCCTTGTGTTTCTAGATTCGGGTATCTGCTGTCCTAACTAATGGAACCTATATCCTCAATGTTGATTGTGACCATTACTTCAATAACAGCAAAGCACTTCAGGAAGCTATGTGTTTCATGATGGATCCTGCACTGGGAAAGAAGACATGCTTTGTTCAGTTTCCTCAACGATTTGATGGCATTGACTTGCACGACCGATATGCCAACCGTAATGTTGTCTTTTTCGATGTGAGATATGTTTTGTCACAAGTAGCATTTTGTATGGTGGTAAGTAGGTTAATTGATATTGATTCGAATCATCTTTTATTTTGTTCAGATCAATATGAGAGGTTTGGATGGAATCCAGGGTCCTGTCTATGTGGGAACTGGGTGTTGTTTTAATAGAAAAGCCTTATATGGCTATGATCCTGTTTTGACTGAGGATGACTTAGAACCCGACACAGTCCTTAAAAGCTTTTTTGGATCAAGAATGAAGGGATGGGATTTGACCAAAAGCCGCAGTGATAAAAGTCTGGATGCGAATCATACTTCTACCATTCCAATTTTCAATACTGTAGACACAGAGGACGCCATAGAAGGTAGTAAGACCATGCTATTTTTATTTATAAAGATAGAATAATCTCTTGAACTTTATATAGCTTTATGTTAAATTTATTTTTCTCGTTTTAATTGTTATAAAAAAAATATATCTTAAACTAATTCATTTTTGGTTTGTTGTACTGATAGATATTTGTTCTCAATCATATTACTATCAACCAGTCTTTCAATAACAGCTACAATCACTTTCCTCTTTGAAAACCATCACTACTGTTGCATGTTTCCAGGCTATGGGTATGAGAGATCACTACTTATGTCACAGAGGAGGCTAGAGAAACGATTTGGTCAATCTCCTATTTTCATTGCCTCCACCTTCGCCATACAAGGAGGCATAGCTCAATCCACAACAAATCCTGTCTCACTTTTGAAGGAAACCATCCATGTTATCAGCTGCGGATATGAAGACAAGACTGAGTGGGGGAAAGAGGTTAGCTGAATTATCATTCGGTGAATGTTTTCTTTGTTTGGCAAGCAAGGTAAATTCACATGCTTTAATTTGTTCTTTTTCTCGTGTAATCAGATAGGCTGGATATATGGTTCAGTTACCGAAGATATTTTAACTGGATTCAAAATGCATGCTCGGGGATGGAGATCGATTTATTGCATGCCAGCTCGCCCTGCATTCAAGGGATCTGCTCCGATTAATCTTTCTGATCGTCTAAATCAAGTGCTTCGTTGGGCATTAGGATCCATCGAAATCTTGCTTAGTAGACATTGTCCTATTTGGTATGGTTACAGTGGAAAGCTTAGGCTTCTGGAGAGATTGGCATACATAAACACTATTGTCTATCCCATCACATCCATTCCACTGCTAGCGTATTGCCTGCTTCCAGCTATTTGTCTGCTTACAGAGAAGTTTATTATCCCAGAGGTTTGTATTAATCAACTCAATTTTGTTGTTATCTTAGTTGTGAACCTGCTATTTGCACTTTTGATCTAGTGCTTAACATGTATGATGGTTTGCTTGGTTTAGAGTACATTGAGTTGCACGCAGCTGCGGTTGCAATTCAAAATGCAAGATTTCCTTTACTTTTTACTTGCAACTTGTTTTGCAAAGGGAATCTTGTAGTTTGAATTGCAACTGCATCCACTTGTAAATTAATTTACTCTTTACCAATCAACAGTTCAAAATGCAAGATTTCCTTTACTTTTTACCTGCAACTAGTTTTTCTAAGGGAATCTTGCATTTTGAATTGCAACTACATCCGCATGTAAATCAATTCGCTCTTTACCAAATCAATTTAGACTCTCTTCTTAGCCTAGGAGCATTTTGTAGGGCAGAAACTCAAATACTTGACTGGTATGTAGATCCACCAATCTAACACAAACACAACGATGACTAATCCCAGTTAGCTTTTGCTTAATCCGGGGAAAAATATAGGGAGATTGATATTCAACTAGAAGAGATTACAAGGAGTTACTGATTCACTCAATACAAAGAATTAAACTCACTCACCAAGAATTATCTCTCTCGAGCCTCTCTTTGCAATGGAGAAAATAATCTATGAAGTACTCTACTCTCATATTGGAGGAATTTACAATATGTATAGAAGAATAGAAAGAAACCTAGGTTTAATCTTGATTTTCAGTCGTCCGATATAACCTGAAAAAGAAGTAACTGAATAGGAGCCGTACGATCTAACTTGGAGTTGAAGATTGGGCTAAAACGACCTAACAAATTGAGGCCCAAAACGGACACAGCGCCGCAGTCGGTCGGCCGTCCATCTCTCAGCCAAACCCAGTGTAACTGCGGTCGGGTGTGCGGTCGACCTCAACTTGGGACAGTCGATCGCAACTATGCCTGCACTATTGCTGTTCCATTTTATTCTACTCTTCGATGCTTCGACCTCCGTGCTTCATCTTACCTTCTTCTAATCTAAACCACGAGTATTCAAGACACATTCCTAACTCTCCACATTGGATTACATACGAGTGCTATTACATAATGTGTTATTCATTTCCAAACTCGAATGAACTTCACTTGCAAAAAAACTTAGAACAATAGCTTCTTCTTTTAGTTGAACTGATCTCTACCCAATCTCACCAATTCCAGTATACCCCTTCAAGGGTACACCTCCATAGATGTACTCACCAAGTTGCCAAACTTCGCACGAACTCCACCTACCCGTAGAAATTCTCCCTCTCGACGATATTCGAACGTCGTGGTCTCGTCTTGATAAATCTGGTTGCGGCAAACTAGCCGAGCTTGCGGGAATAACGGGAAAAGAAGCAACACTTGCGCAAGTATTTCGAATTCCCCAAAGCTTGTAGAGATTGTTTTGGCTTGGCCCAACCATTCTCATACCTCTAATCACCTTACGATGACTCTGAAAACCAGACAGAACTCCACCTCGAGCTGTGTACCTACAATCCCGTGCATCAAGAGTTCCCAAGGAAATCAGATTCCGTTTCAGCAGAGGAATATGCAAAACATCCCTTAAAGTGAACATATTTAGACCTGACATCTTCAACTCAACTGTCCCCTCACCCACTACTTCACAAATCTCCCCAGTTCCCATCGTCACACAACGCCCTGTGGTAGACTTATAAGTAGAAAATAACTCCCTCCCAGAGCAAATATGAGAAGAAGTCCTTGAGTCAAGAAACCAACTAGAATCCAGTTCTAAAGAATTTGAAACAAGAAGATACGAATCACCTGAATCAAAGGCACTAACCACATTAGCGGCTGAATTCCCATTCTTGGTGCTCTCCTGATTTTGCAATTTCCAATAGTCTTTCTTGATATGCCATGGCCTCTTGCAATATCGGTAACAGATCGAATTCTTTTGCCAAGCACATTGTCTTTTCCCTGAAGGACCATCCACTGCTAGACAACTTGGAAAAGGTGATGATTTCCGAGTCCCCTTTTTAAGTTGATTTTCCTTCAATGCTTTGATTACACCATTTACCGAAATACTTTCCTTGGCAGATCTACCGTGTAGTATGGTAGTGATCAAAGGCTCGTACGAATCCGACAATGAATATATCAGGTTGAAAGCTTTATCTTCCTCACACACATCTCCGTTGATCGCCTTAAGTTCAGATAATACCTTATTGAACTCAGTAATGTGGTGTTGGAGATCGGTACCTTCCTTCATAGATAAACGGAACGACTTCATCTTCCAATGCATCCGATCTAATAATGACGAACCAGAGTAGTCAGCTATGAGTTTTTTCCACAAACTAGCTGCATCAGTTTCTTCAAGAAATCTGCACTTGACCTCGTCCGTTGATGATAGTCGGATCAGACTTATGGCTCTTTCACGAATATCTTTCCAACCGTCATCTTTCATGTCAGTTGGCTTTTCTTTCTTTTGAACGGCTAACTACAAACATTCTTAAGCAAGGATATCATACATATCAGTCTTCCAAAGATTGAAATTGATCTTTCCATCGAACTGCTTGATCTTCAAAATACTGTGGCCTGTCATCTTAACCAAAGCGAACTTGACAGCCTAAAGCTTTGATACCAGTTGTTGGGATTGGGGCGTCAACCAACGCTCGTTGTCGCAGCGGAACTAAATAGAGAAATGAGGAAGTCGAAGTAGATGAGAATCAATTGAGCAAGCAAGTAGATCCACCAATCTAACTCAAACACAATGATGACTTATCCTGTTTAGCTTTTGCTTAATCCGGGAGAAAATATAGGGAGATCTGATATTCAACTAGAAGAGATTACAAGGAGTTACTGATTTACTCAATACAAGGAATTAAACTCACTCACTAAGAATTATTTCTCTCGAGCCTCTATTTGCAATGGAGAAAATAATTTATGAAGTACTCTACTCTCATATTGGAGGAGTTTACAATATATATAGAAGAATAGAGAAAAACCTAAGTTTAATCTTGATTCTCAGTCGTCCGATATAACCTGAAAAAAAAGTAACCGAATAGAAGCCATACGATCTAACTTAGAGTTGAAGATTTGGCTGAAACGACTTAACAAATCGAGGCCCAAAACGAACACAGCGCCGCGGTCGGTCGACCGTCCAACAAGACCGGTCAACTGTCCACCTCTCGGCCAAACCCAGTGCAACTGCGGTCGGGTCTGTGTTCGGGGGTGTGGTCGACCTCAACTTGGGATAGTCGACCACAACTATGTCTGCACTATTGCTACTCTGTTTTCTTCTACTCTCTTCGATGCTTCGACCTCCGTGCTTCATCTTACCTTCTTCTAATCTGAACCACGAGTATTCAAGACACATTCCTAACAACATGGAGTGTTGTACTCCACTGTGGATGTAGATTATATATTACATTGACAATGAGATTTATCCATCATTCATTTGCAAGTTATTTAGCATGTGCAAGACACAAAGTTTAGTCTCTATACTTGTAGCCATTAAAAGCCCTGTTATCCTCTCATGTACAGTAATTTTTGTCGAGAAAAAAGGTTCATGTGTGGGCAGCAACAGACTTGTATGTCTACACAGCCACATCCCAACTTTCTAATTATACTTGTTGCGTCCAGAGATGTGTTGGACTGAGGTTAACCTTTTCTATTTGTAGGAATGTACACACGGGGGATGTTTTCATATCAGATGTATGCAGTATTTTGTTGTATGAGAATTTATACTATACGGCGTATATGTCTAGATTTAATTTTACTAAATATTATTGAAAATTGATCCTTTTCTACAGATGAGTAGCTCAGCAGGTTTGTGGTTCATCCTTCTCTTCCTTACGATTTTTGCCACCGGGTGTTTGGAACTGAGATGGAGTGACGTTTCAATTGAGGACTGGTGGAGGAACGAGCAGTTTTGGGTGATTGGTGGGACCTCTGCTCATCTCTTTGCCGTCTTTCAAGGCTTGCTAAAGATACTAATAGGTATCAACACCAACTTCACTGTTACATCCAAGGCATCTGATGATGATGGCGAATTCTCTGAGCTCTATGAGTTCAAATGGACGACTCTTCTCATACCTCCCACAACTGTCTTGGTTGTCAACATTGTCGGGATAGTTGCAGCCGTCTCTTATTCAGTTAACAGTGGCTTCCTGTCGTGGGGGCCTCTATTTGGGAAGCTCTTCTTTGCAATGTGGGTGATCGTCCATCTATATCCTTTCCTCAAGGGTCTACTGGGCAGGCAAAATCGGACCCCGACCATTGTTATTGTGTGGTCTCTTCTACTGGCCTCTATCTTCTCTTTGATTTGGATTCACATTGATCCTTTCATCTCCTCTGATCAGAGAAAAGCAGCGACGAACCGTCAATGTGGTATCAACTGCTGAGTTCTCTTGTATTTGGTTTATTGTTCCCATTATAAGATGTTAATGCTGAAAAAGTAAATGAGTTTTGGAACTTCTTATGAACAAATCTAGCGGCAATGTTATCTTTTTGGAACTGATTAGAATGTTCAGGATCGTTATTTCTATAATTTTATTTACAATTTGCTCATATTGTATACTGTTTTAAGCGCAATTTAGCTGTTGAGTAGCGCACCACAACACGTTATTTGCAATTTTTTTTGTGAACAATCATGAAGGTAAGTAATTCACTATCCTCCTCGTTCGTTGAAACTGGACCTCGAAATGTACATGATAATTGACAAAAGATCATGCACTGGATGTTGTGCATCAGGGAGTTCAAAACTCAGCAAATACAAAAATAATACATATCATGCATCATTTTTCCAGATCTAGAATGTAACTTCCATTCCAACAGTTATCTGCAATGAACTGGAAAAGGTCAAACAATTATAGTGTTTTATCTAATAAACATTCAAGGTTTTGTCCAAAAAAAAAAAGATTAAAAAGAAATAGTTTATAGATCTGTGAAGATCTTCACAGATAATAAATTTTTCTCCAAATGGGATTCAACATCTTGTTGCTACATGACCGTACGATGAGCAGACCAATCTACACCCTTTTCAAAGATAGCAACAATAGAAAGCTTTCTTCCATAAAATCCAATAATTACAGAAATTCATTAACGATCATAACAAGTGTCCAATTCCTTGAGTAACTACTAATGAGGTCCATAATGAAAAAAACAACAACAATGTATATACATCAACAGCCGACGACAGCGCAACATATAACATGAAGAACGAGGCAAAACCAACAAGTAGGAGAGGTTTCTAGATATACCAAGGGTAATAAACAATTGCAGTTACATGTAATTTCTTGGAAGAGCTCAAACTTTGGTGTCGAAGCTTGAGGAAGTTATCCTTGCAGGTAGAGAGAATTTAGAAGACTCTACATTCGAATTCGCACAAACAGTTAGTTGACTAAAAATTGACAGGGCAAGACAAGAAACAGATGAAATAATCATATGAGACTAACAAGGTGAGGTGATAATATCAAATGGAAAACTTATAATCTACACAACTCGAGATGCAACCCTATATTTAATTAACCAACAGCTACCCATAGTCTGAGTTGTGACCGAACGAAATGAAATTAATAGAAGCAATCATAAGGAAGGGTTAATATCTCCAATAACATAGGACTTGTTAGTTCAACAAGGCAGGACATATCCTATATTCTTCATACTACGCATATTGATATATTTCTAACAACTTGTTACAAATAGCTCTTAAATACAATCTGTAAAGTCGGGAACGGGAGAGATACACGATTTTGGAAAGATAAATGGTGTGGTAACAACTCCCTAATAAGTCTGTTTCCGGAAGCAGCAAGAAGCATGATCTCTGTAGACTCGCTTGTCCATGACGTCTGGAGGAATGGAAATCTCAAACTAGGTGAGGGGGGAAGTGTCTCAGGAAGGTATCAGACAAATACAGAGATTGAATTGCTACATTCGAAATGAAGGAAAATGGATTGAAGGCAATGAAGATATCAGGATATGGACCTTAGAGACAAACGAATGCTTCTCAGTTGCATCTCTGTACAATATCCTCAATGATGGAGGATTAAGAAGCATCCACTGCAAAATGATTTGGACATCACAAGTGCCCTTGAAAGTTAAAGCATTCCTGTGGTTGGTAATGAACGACGCGGTACTCTCAAAAATCAATTTACAGAAACGAGGTATGCAACTTTGAGTGGAATGCTCTAGATGCAACAATGGTGACGAAGACACGAATCACATATTTTTCAATTGTCATAGAGCTAAACAAGCGTGGGAAGTAGTCTGTCTAGGGTTTGGGTGTCCACAGAGACCATCCTCAATCTCCGAGGCTTGGGATCTAGGGAGGGTAGGTAGCATAAAGAAAGAGGATGGGGTAGCTTGGAGCCTGTCAGTAGCTACGGTAGTATGGAGCCTGTGGCTAGACCGTAATAACTTTTGTTTCCGCAACACCAATTATAGATTTCCAGTTCTGATGCACAATATTTTCGGTCTTATTTACATTTGGGCAGGTCAAGCTAGCACGAGGAAGAGGCTACGCATGGAGGAAGAATGATAACTTCAAATCAGATTCAGGAGCTAGGAGGCCTTCTTCTCGATCAGGCTACTATCATTGGAAGATGTACTTTACTTTTGATTGATGTTACTTTAGACGTATCTTCTTTTTCTTTTGATGGATGTTGCAGTTTAGTCTTTGATTTTGCAGTAGACTGATTAGAGACGAGACGTCTCTCCTTTTGTAATCTTATTTTGTTGTTCTACTATGTTTCGTTAACATATCATTAATGAAACGATGATAAGGTCATCTTTATTCAAAAAAAAAAAAAAAAAAAAACTTGTTACAAATAATCTCTGTTCTTCAGCATAAATTTCTGGCAACGATGTACACCAATATCATAGTAGAAGAATTTTCAGGTTTTAAAGGCACTCTTTCTCATTGGGACACGTTGCAGCCTGATTATTTTCAACTTCATTAACATATTAGATAATCTGATATCTAAACTTGAAATTTTGCCCCTGACTAACTTTTTATACTCCTTGTAGACAGAATTTGAGCCCTCTTCGAAGACTTCTGATAACAGACTATTTTGCAATACATAGTTTTTCATTACATGGCAAATTAGCTCACATGCTCCATTTATTCAAAATGAACTACATCTACAAACCAACCTATTTCATGACTTCTAGCATCAAATGCAATATATCTAGAAAAAAAACTGATAAATGTACTAAAGTTCGTTAAAATACACAGATAACCACATATGCAAATTCAACAACTTGGCAATAATCATGCACCTCGAATATCAGCCAAAGGGCATACGCCCAGGTATGCCCATCAACATAAATTGTATAATATTACATACACAGTATAATACCTAACAATGCCCTAACATTCAATCTCCCAAGTTTTGCAGATTTTTCTTAAATTTATAATTGTAGAAATCATGAAAAGATGCAGATGAGCAGCAGCAGAGTCACCTTAATGTAAAGTTTGTGAACCACTTGGAAAAAGCTTTTTATCCCATCCTCATTACGGGAATCATGAAGCAACATGTGTGTAAATAAGGCCGATTAAGGGAAACAAAAGACTTGTACCGTCCATGAACAATAAAATACATTAATTAATTAATTATTATCAGATTAACACATTTGAATCACCTGTATCAATATATGCACATGCCTCCACAAAATGGGTCAGCAACTTAGGGGGCTTTTAATAGGGGATTATTTTTGGTTTCCTGGAAATCTTAACTTAAAATGGAAATCCTAACTTAAAATTTTAGTTTTCCATGTTTGGTGTGTTAATTTTTAAATTCAGATTCTTAGGAAACTAAGATTACTAGGAGATTTTTTTGCCACAATTCCCACAATTTTTTTTTTCATGGGGAGGGGTGGAATTTTTAGATTTCTAAGTACTTGGGAAAACGTTAGTGTGTTGAAAAGACAAGTATGTCCCAAAAAACTCACTGAACTCCTCGCCCTCCTCGACTCCGTCTAATCCCGTCTCTTCATCTTCTTCCCCTGAAACCTTCATCCTGCTCCCCATCGCCCTTCGCTGCCACCGCTCGCCCTCCCCGTTCGACTTCTCAACCACCATCATCCTCCTTGTTGAGCACCACCTCCTTCACCGCCTGTGCACCCTCATCGAACCCATCGATCCATCGTCTTCCATCTCTCACCCTAGCATTGTCGCTTGACCCATCACCGCAGTCGGGCGCCATTGCATCCTCCTCCCCGCTGTTCCTCGTCAACCCATCGCCAGCATTCATCGCCCCTTCTTCTTCCCTGTCGCCTCATCGACACCCCCTGTCTTCATCTTCATCACGCTCGAGCACCCATCGACCTCCACCGCAACTCGCCACCCTCATCGTCATCCTGCTCGCCTCAGCCACCCTTTGTCGACTCCCCATTCCTGTCCTCCATTGCATCAGTCGAATCCCCTCCATCCCCGCCATCGTTTGGCCTCCCACCATGGCTGCTCCACTTCCTCTGTTTCCTTCTGAAAACCGAGCAACCCTTCACCTCCTCGACCACCCCATTGTCGCCCTCCTCCAGTCTGCCACCCATCTCCGCCACGCCCGTCGAAGCCATCCCCGCCGTCTGTGCTTCCAACGCCTGCAACCTCCTCGAGCTCCACCTCTTCAACGCTTTACTTAAGAAGTACAGAAGATAATAATCTTATTATTCTTGTAATTGTGATCATCATCTCATTTTTTGATCGTAAAAGGTTGGCCTTGCTCCCCATGTTTCATTTAAAAATTTAACAAAACAAACAACCAAAAATAAGGCTTATGAAGTTCAGATCCTAATAGGCTGGATTCTTGAATTCATACACTCCAACCAACAAACAAAAAATACAACAAAATCTAATCCTACTGATCGGGTGACCTCGTCCAAGTCAATTTCTCATGCCAATTTGAGCTCATTCTCTCTCTCAGTCCCTTGCTTGTACACCGTTTATCCGTACCGTCGCTCGCACGGACACCTCCATCGCCCCCCATCAGTGAATCATACGTCAACTTGAAGCACCATATGAGAAACCACAGACACTCCACCAATCTGACAACTCCCTGTACAGATTGAGTCCTGATTCTCATCCCCTCGCTTGACCCTCGTTGATTCTCACTAGCACCTCGCAACGAAGGATGTTCTCTCCCCCGACTGCTCGCACTGACACCTCTGTCGCTACCATTAATGACTCACGCGTCAACTTCAAGCACCCTATGAGAGACCGCAGACACTACCAATCTGACAACTTCTTGTACAGATTGAGTCCTGGTTCTCATCCCCTCGCTTGACCCTCGTTGACTCTCACTAGCCCCTCGCAACGTAGGTTGTCCAGTCCCCTGACTGCTGAACAAATGCCACCACCCCCTCCAAGCTCACTGACTTGAGAGAGACCATATGCGTCCCTCACTTTGACCTGAATAGGACAAAGTTGAGCACAAACAATAAAATTGTTGGACTACCGTCGCCCCCACCAACTAGGATAGATCATCATCTCATTTGATTATGACATTTGGATTGAAATCCTCATATGAAGCGAAGAAGTTAACTAAAATATCACAATCAATATCTTAATTAGTTGCTACATCACAAATAATGAGTTTGTTTTGTTATTTGAGAATGAGAGGGATATTTTGGATAATAAGATTAATATTCCCAGGAAATATGTAGCTCAACCAAATATAGAAAATTAAGTTTCCAACTAACATTCCCAGAGATGTTTAAGACCTACCAAACATGTTTTAAACATTCATTGAAATCATAAATCCTAGGAAACTAAATCCCATGATTTATGATTCCTGGGAGACAAAAAAAATCATTGTACCAAACGCTCCCTGAAGTAATAGAAGTCGAGAAAACTCCATAAATGAATTGGAGAAGCTTGAACATCCTTTGTGCTTCGTTTGTTCCTCCAAAATTTGCTCATTCTCACCCTGCTTTTCAACTACATTTTGTTCGACATTTTGATTTGTGGCTGCTCAATTGTTGTCCCACTTCTAAGTGCTATTGCTTTGACATGCTCCTTGGGATTGACCACTGTGTTACTAAGTAAGTTTCCTGCTGTTCTCTCTGTAAGAATATTTGAAAGCTGACCAATTTGTGTCTCAAGATTGTGAATTGAAGCCGTATTATTTTGTATTGCCAAATCTGTCTTCTGCATGTATTGCATGAACATATCTTCAAGTGTCGGCTTCTTTTCTTGTAGGTGAAAATTCTGTTGTGGTCTAGCTCCTCATTGATTATTGCTCCAAGAAAAATTGGGGTGATTTCTTCATCCTATATTGTATGTGTTTGCATAAGGGTTGTTTTGCCTTTGAAAATTTGACACATAATTTGCTTGTTCGGTATTTGATGGAGCAAAAGGATTCCCCACTTGGCAATCTGCACTAGAATGATTTCCTACACAAAGATCACAAATGATATTAGATTGAATAGAATTAACATTCATATTACCTATTTGCTTAGATAAAATATCAATTTTTGCAGTTAAAGTAGAAATAGGGTCAAGTTCAAAAACTCTCGCCACTTTTCTTGGTATTGTTCTTTCTGAGGACCACTGATAATTATTAGATGCCATCTCCTCTAAAAGGTCATAAGCTGCTTTATGAGTTTTGCTCATCAGTGCACCTCCAGTTGCTGCATCTACCATGGATTAATTTGTAGTCCCCAACCCGTTATAGAATGTTTGCACTTGTAGCCACTTTGGAAGTTCATGATGAGGACACTTTCTTAATAGCTCTTTGTACCTCTCCCATGCATCATATAATGACTCTGTCTCGAATTGAGTGAATGTTGTGATGTCATTTTTTAACTTTGTTGTTTTGCTGGGGAAATACTTTGCCATAAGTTTTTGTGCTAAGCCCTCCCAAGTTGTAAAAACTCATGGCGGTAAAGAATTCAACCAAGCCTTTGCCTTGTCTCTGAGTGAGAAAGGAAAGAGTCTCAGTCGGATAGCATTATTAGAAACTCCATTGTGTTTGAAGGTATCACATATTTCGAGAAAGTTTGCGATGTGAACATTTGGGTCATCATGTGCTATTCCTCCAAATTGAACTGTCTGCTGAATCATTTGGATAATTGTTGGTTTAATTTCAAAATTATTTGCTTCAATTGCAGGCCTTGTGATGCTTGATATTGTTCCATTGACTGAGGGCATTGCATAATCCCTCAAGGCTTTGTTCTCCTCTTCATTCGCCATGGATAAATAGGATGTGATGTTTTCTTTCTTTTCCTTTTTGATCTGACATAAAGTTCTCTCAATTTCTAGGTCAAAAAGTGCAAGCTCCAATGGATTAAATCTGGGCATACACACCTAAGTCCTGAAAAACAAGTAAATAAAGAAAAATAAATCAAAAGAGAATATAGAAGTAAAATAACAATTAAATCTAAAATAAAAATAGAAATCCAAACTAGTAATAATCAAGCAATTTTCAATATTAATAAAAGAATAACTAATCCCCGGCAATGCCGCCAAAAACTTGATGTGAATTTTTGTAAGTGTACAAAATCACAACAAGTAGTATAGTTAAGTGAAAAGAGTGTCGAACCCAAAAGGACTAATTATTTTATTAAGTACTGAAATTACTAGATGAACTATTAAATAAAAAACGCAACTAAATTAAATTTATCTAAATAACTAAATAAATTAATTAAAAGAGACGGATTATGAATTTATATTGTTTATTAATTTCAAAATCAATTCTAGGGCTTTTGACTTCACCTAGTTTATCCTACACAATTTATAATTCCATGTGAATAAAGAATTTATTTTTCCAAGTTGTAGACCAAAATTCCCAAATTATTCAATGCTTTCTCTCAAACAACACCAAAAATATCTACAACTAACAGTTTGTCATATCTCTATGCAAATTTAATTAATCGAAAACTCATTTAAGTTCTATAGATTTCTTAACGGTCACATCAATCGCGGTAAATCATCTCTAATTTCGCTCAATCAGTGGTGTTTAATTTTATAGTTCTAAATCACAAATTACCTCTCTGTCTCTCCATGATCCAATAAATCATACAAAAGTTGGCCAAACAATTGTAAGCATTAAACACAAAAATCAAACACACAACCACGGAAAAATAGAAAAATAAGATGGAATTAAAATTGTGTTTTCAAAACTAGGCTACATCGAAGCCCTAGAAAAATAAATTTAGTTCATAATGGTTTTGCAACTAACAAACATAGTATTTGATTGCATAATGAAAATGAGAAGAGAAGAAAGAAATCGTTTTATTGTTGTTGCTTGAAGCCGTCAAGATCCCTCTTCTTCAATCTCTTTCTCTTCAAGATCTTCTTTTTATCTCTCTCTAGCATCCAAGATCCCCCTTTAGAGTGCACATTCGCATCTATATATAGCCCCCCAATGAAACCCTAAAAAGAGATATAAAAATACAGCCCATCGGACCCGAAACCCGCATTCAAAATATAACATCAGCGCTGACGCGGTCGATTGCAACTTTGGACGGTCGAACGTCAAGGCCTTCATGTTTCCAAGGTCTAGACAGAGAGAGGGACAGTCGACTGCGTGGTCGACCACAACTTCGGTCGAGTGTGCAGTCGACTGTCCACTTGTTGTTTTCTGTGCGCATTCTGTAGAAATATTGATTTTTCCAGAGCTACAGAAGTCCGTTTGTAACGCATGAGTACTCTTTTCGAAGAATACTTGACGACCGACAACTTTCATTCAGAGCTCAAATTCAGATTCGTCCATCTTCAGGTTCAAAATAGCCAAAAAAGATCTAGGTGTTATTTTGCTACATTTTCTTCTTGCCTTATTCTCCAACTCCTACCTCCATAACTTCGTGTATTTGAGTCCATAATCATAACATCCATCTCATTCCTTTAGAAACAAACAAATAAACAAAACTGAGTAGAAATAAGATGAAATTCAAATAAATAAACACGAACTTACAATCTTTATACGTAAAATGAATAATAAAAGCATATATAAATTACACTCATTAGGGACGTTTCGTCTTCCCACGCCATTAATGCTAAACGTTTTGACTTCCGACGTCATTAATGAGCCGTTCTGGGGGGCTATATAACCCCCACCCCCTCACCAGAAATCCATCAGAGAAAATCTCACATCACCGTGGGTTCTCATTGCCGGTGGCTCCTCTGCCACCCTCTGACAATTTGGGGTAACGGCTCCGAGGACCGTTTACCCCGAGTTGCCAGCGGGTGAAAGGTTGGCCGAACCCGGGATGAGGACTCTGGGTGCTTGCCGAAGGCGGGTGCCCTAATATGGAACTTTTGGCCAAGAGTCCGGGGCCGGTGGCTCTCCTGCCACCCTCTGACAATTTGGGGGTAACGGCTCCGATGGCTATTTTACGCCTAGTTTCCAGCGGGTGAAAGGTGAATCGACCTACGGTTCGGGGCTCGGGGCGTTTGCCGAAGGCGAGCGCCTTAAATCGTAATGAAACTTTTGGGTGGGGAGGTTAGCTGAAGTCCTGACTTGAGGTTGAGGCTTGGTGGTCGGTGGAGAGCGCCAAACTCCATTACCTTGGCTTGAGAAAGCCACCTGTTTGCTTGAGTTCACCGTTCGGTGTCGAGGCTTGGGGGTCGGCGAAGAGGGCTGAGCTTCATTGCCTTAACTTGAGAAAGCTACCCGTGTACTCGAGTTCACCGATTGGTGTCGAGGCTTGGAGATCGGCGGAGAGCGCTGAGCTCCATTGCCTTGGATAGAGAAAGCCACCCGTATGCTAGAGTTTACCGTTCGGTATCGAGGCTTGGGCATCGGCAGAGAGTGCTGCGCTCCATTGCCTTAGCTTGATAAAGCTACCCGTGTGCTCGAGTTCACCGGTCGGTGTCGAGGCTTAAGGGTCGGTAGAGAGCGCTGAGCTCCATTGCCTTGGCTTGAGAAAGCCACCCATGTGCTCGTGTTCATCGTTTGGTGTCGAGGCTTGGGAGTCGGCGGAGAGCGCTGAGCTTCATTACCTTAACTTGAGAAAGCTACCCGTGTGATCGAGTTCACCCTTCGGTGTCGAGGCTTGGAGGTCAGCGAAGAGTGCTGATCTCCATTGCCTTAGCTTGAGAAAACTACCTGTGTGCTCCAGTTTAACCTTCGGTGTCGAGGCTTGGAGGTCGGCAGAGAGCGCTGAGCTCCATTGCCTTAGCTTGAGAAAGCTACCCATGTGCTCGAGTTCACCAGGAGGTGTCAAGGCTTGGGGGTTGGCAGAGAGCGCTGAGCTCCATTGCCTTAGCTTAAGAAAACTACCATTGTGCTCAAGTTCATCGGTCGGTGTCAAGTTTTAGGGGTCGGCAGAGAGCGCTGAGCTCCATTGCCTTAGCTTGAGAAAGCCATCCGTGTGCTCGAGTTCACCGTTCGGTGTCGAGGCTTGGGGGTCGGGAGAGAGCGCTGAGCTCCATTGCCTTAGCTTGAGAAAGCTACCTGTGTGCTCGAGTTCACCGGTCGGTGTCGAGGCTTGGGGGTCGGCGGAGAGCGCTAAGCTCCATTGCCTTGGCTTGAGAAAGCCACCCATGTGCTCGAGTTCACCGTTTGGTGTCGAGACTTGGGGGTCAGCAGAGAGCGCTGAGCTCCATTGCCTTAGCTTGAGAAAGCTACCTGTGTGCTCGAGTTCACCGGTCGGTGTCGAGGCTTAAGGGTCGGCAGAAAGCGCTGAGCTCCATTGCCTTTGGCTTGAGAAAGCCACCCGTGTGCTAGAGTTTACCGTTCGGTGTTGAGGCTTGGGGGTTGGCGGAGAGCACTGAGCACCATTATCTTAGCTTGAGAAAGCTACCCGTGTGCTCGAGTTCACCCTTCGGTGTCGAGGTTTGGAGGTCGGCGGAGATCGCTGATCTCAATTGCCTTAGCTTAAGAAAGTTACCCGTGTGCTCGAGTTCAACCTTCAGTGTTGAGGCTTGGAGGTCGGCGGAGAGTGCTGAGCTCCATCGCCTTAGCTTGAGAAAGCTACCTGTGTGCTCGAGTTCACCGGTCGATGTCGAGGCTTGGGGATTGGCAGAGAGCGATGAGCTCCATTGCCTTAGCTTAAGAAAGCTACCCGTGTGCTCAAGTTCACCGGTCGGTGTCAAGTCTTAGGGGTCGATGGAGAGCACTGAGCTCCATTGCCTTGGCTTGAGAAAGCCGTCCGTGTGCTCGAGTTCACTGTTCGGTGTCGAGGCTTGAGGGTCGGCAGAGAGCGCTAAGCTCCATTGCCTTAATTTGAGAAAGCTACCCGTGTGCTCGAGTTCACCGGTCGGTGTCGAGATTTGGGGGTTGGTGGAAAGCGCTGAGCTCCATTGCCTTGGCTTGAGAAAGCCACCCGTGTGCTCGAGTTCACCGTTCGGTGTCGAGGCTTGGGGGTTGGCGGAGAGCGCTGAGCTCCATTGCCTTAGCTTGAGAAAGCTACCCGTGTGCTCGAGTTCACCGTTCGGTGTCGAGTCTTAAGGATCGGCGGAGAGTGCTGAGCTCCATTGCCTTGGCTTGAGAAAGCCAACCGTGTGCTCGAGTTCACCATTCGGTGTCGAGGCTTGGGGGTCGGCGAAGAGCACTGAGCTCTATTACCTTAGCTTGAGAAAGCGACCCGTGTGCTCGAGTTCACCCTTCGGTGTCTAGGCTTGGGGGTCGGCAGAGAGCGCTGATCTCCATTGCCTTAGCTTGAGAAAGCTACCCGTGTGCTCGAGTTCAACCATCGGTGTCGAGGCTTGGGGGGTCGGTGGAGAGCAAAGAGCTCTATTGCCTTAGCTTGAGAAAGCTACCTGTGTGCTCGAGTTCACCGGTCGGTGTCGAGGCTTGGGGGTCGGCGGAAAGCGCTGAGCTCCATTGCCTTAGCTTGAGAAAGCTACCCGTGTGCTCGAGTCCACCATTCAATGTCGAGGCTTGGGGGTCAGCGGAGAGCGCTGAGCTCTATTGCCTTGACTTGAGAAAGCCACTCGTGTGCTCGAGTTCACCGTTCGGTGCCGAGGCTTAGGGGTCGGCGGAGAGCGCTGAGCTCTATTACCTTAGCTTGAGAAAGCTTCTCGTGTGCTCGAGTTCACCCTTTGGTGTCGAGGCTTGGGGGTCGGCGGAGAGCGCTAATCTCCATTGCCTTAGCTTGAGAAAGCTACCCGTGTGCTCGAGTTCAACCTTCGGTGTCGATGCTTGGGGGATCGGCAGAGAGCGAAGCGCTCCATTGCCTTAGCTTGAGAAAGCTACCCGTGTGCTCGAGTTCACCGATCGGTGTCGAGGCTTGGGGGTCGGTGGAAAGTGCTGAGCTTCATTGCCTTAGCTTAAGAAAGCTACCCGTGTGCTCGAGTTCACCAGTCGGTGTTGAGGCTTGAGGGTCGGCGGAGAGCGCTGAGCTCTATTGCCTTGGCTTGAGAAATCCACCCGTGTGCTTGAGTTCACCGTTCGGTGTCGAGGCTTGGGGGTCGGCGGAGAGCGCTGAGCTCCATTGCCTTGGCTTGAGAAAGCTATCCGTGTGCTCGAGTTTCCCGGTCGGTGTCGAGGCTTGGGGGTCGGTGGAGAGCGTTGAGCTCCATTGCCTTGACTTGAGAAAGCCACCCGTGTGCTCAAGTTCACCGGTCGGTGTCGAGGCTTGGGGGTCGGCGGAGAGCGCTGAGCTCCATTGCCTTGGCTTGAGAAAGCTACCCGTGTGCTCGAGTTCACCCTTCTGTGTCGAGGCTTGGGGGTCGGTGTCACGCCCCGCTTCCCAAAATACGGAATACGAGTGCATAACGAAGCCCAGCGAATGATCTTAACATCATTCATAAGCTGTAGGATCGACTCAGCATCACAACAAGAATATAACAAGAGAGATATATATAACCAAGCATGCATGAATAATTTATAAAGCAATAGAAAACAATTTGAAAATAAATAATAATGTCCACATTGTTTTCAAGTCTGGATTAAGTGTAAAATTCGGAAACAAGTCTTATACAGCAGAAGAAATAAATACCTTAAGAAAAGCAATTATTTAAACAAGTCCTTGCTTCAAGCGAAACCTGAAATGTCTGCTCGCAAATTCCAGCAGGTAGCTCGTCTCCCACGTCTGCTTAATAATTACAAAGGGGAAAATAGGAAGAACAAGAGAAAATACCCTTAGTGCAAGTTAGTGCCACAAAAAGTAAAAACGAGTACAAGTAATGTGGGACAAGAATTGGAATCAAGAATGTAATAGAGATACAATAAGTAGTGGAAAACCAAGAACCAACTAGCAAGAGGGACATCTTAGTAAACAGGGTGGATAACAAATGCAAATGGTGAAGCAAGTGACAAGTGAACCTGTAGGGATATCTAACCTCAAGTGACAAGTCTCAAGTCTAGTGTCAAGTAACAAGTATCAAATCTAGTGTCAAAATTTTATTTCAAGTGTCAAGTCTCAAGTAACAAGTCATCAAGCTTCGAGTAAACATGTATCAAATTCGAGTTTCATGTATCAGGTTTCATGTATCATGGCATCAAGTATCAAGTAACAGGTGTCATGTTCAACTTTCATGTTCAAGTCTTGTAGTTATTACTATCTAGGTAGCACTTCATGCATCCATCTTTTTACTACATGGCTGCTACAGTCAAATCAGTTTCGTTTAGGCCTAGTAATGGAGTCTATAGGGCGGCGTACTCTGGTTTCAGGTATCAAGTATCAGGTATCAGGCAGGCACGGTTCATGAATACGAAATTAAATAACAGGTTCACAAAACGAGTTCGTGAATACTAACAGGTTCAAGGACCACACAGTGGGTCCATGAATACAACAGGTTCATGAGCCAAGTAACTGGCTCCATGAATACATCAAGTGCAACAGGTTCATGAACCGAGTACTGGGAAACACGAGCCCCCTTCTGAGTACACTTACCTATATTGTCCACCACTATGGTCTTTCCCTTAAACCCCGGCCTGTTACTTTTATTATTTTATCAAGCAAGCATACATGTGTGCGAAACAAATCAAGAAATCAGGGTCATGTACATGGGATGAGCTTAGGGTAATTATATGGCATAATCGAGGGTCGACATGAATAAATTATCCAGCTAAAATGTTCAGGCAGAATTTGTGTATTTGTATTCATACATATGAAATAGTATTAAAGTAATGTAAATTAATTCTGGGAAAAATTGGGGATGTCCTATAGGGTGTCCAGCAACTACATATAAAATTTCATATCCAACGCTTGCTGTTTACACAACTAAATTAATTCGCAAAGTAAGGGTGTACAACAGTTTTTGCGAATCTGTGCCTACCGACACAGCTGCAGTAAATCTGCAATAACTCCTAGACCATAACTCCAAATTCGAAAATTTCGGAGTCTAACGATATCTAGACATCCAGGGCTACATCTTCTATTCAGATCTTGGGTTCAGATTCTAATGTTAAATGGGTCAAAACAGCAAAAGAAGATTCAGGACAGCAACATGTGGGAATAACTTACTAGTATAGATTCCATGGAAATTTGTTATTAGGCGTCTAAGTTATTGTGTGATTTAAATACATGATATTGGTGGTCCAAACAGCAAGTAATAATTATTTTCCAAGTCAAATGGTTGCAAGTTCATCAAACACAAAATGTAACATGTGTCTACAAATCTAGGGCTCCTTAATCTCATGTGTTCATGTGTTCAAGGGGTAAAAGAGTCCAAGTAATTATAATCTAATACAATGAAATTTTTGTGACTCTTAGAATTATAAAATTTTGGAGGTTTGATATTGATCAACAACGATAGTCAAGAAAAAGTCACAATTCTAACTATTTGTAGTATTTTTCAAGAAATGCTTGTACTAGAACAATTAAAATCGTACAAGAGATACTTGCCTTAATTTGCCGATGATTAGACCCACTTGTGGAAGGAAATTGGATCGAAAAATCCCGGAAGAAGTCTCCTAAAAGCACGTGCGAAGATCCAATAGAAGAGCCAAAAATCCCCACACCAGATCGCCAAAACAGCGAACAGCGTCTCAGGATTCGCTGCGCGCCGAACACGGGACAGCGTTCCCGTCCAATGAGAAACTACCCTCGCACCGGATCCACCAGAACACCACACAGCAGAATCGGATCCGCTGTGTGGTGTTTACACAGCGAATCCAACCGATCGCTCTTCGTCTTCTTCCTTCGATCGATGAGAGAGAACGGCGTGAGGCTGGCGCGACAACTGAGGCGCGATGCGACGACGGCGTGGCGACGACGATGACGACGCTGCGGTTGGGAAGCGACAGCAGCGGCGACGACTCGGCGAGACTCTGTTCTCGCGCTCGAAACAGAGGACGACAGAGCGAGGTGATCTGGGAACTTCGACGGGGCTTGGATGATGACGACGAAAGCGGTAGGGGGTGAGAGGCTCACGGCGATGTGGAGGAGGCGATCGGTGGTCGGGAGAGGCGACGGTGAAGCTCGAAGGTGAAGTCGATGGGGTTCGTCGATGGTGAAGTTGGGTCTAGGCGATGGAGTTAGGGGTGAAGGTGGTGTTGATATTGAGGGGAGAAGAGTGCGGGGATGGCGACGGGGTTAATGGTGACGGCAATGGGGTTGAGCTAGGTTGACAAGGGTGAGGAGTCGAGGCAAAGTTGGTTCGAGCGATGGTTTAATGGCGAAGTTTGGCAAGTCGGAATGAAATGGCGGAGAGGCTGATGGTGGTGAGGTGGTGGTCGGAGTTAGCGGCGGGGTAGGGGAGAGCTTTGGGTCTGTTTTGGGTTGTGGATTTGGGTAGATTAAGTATTGGATCCAATATCCAATAAGGGTATGGGTTGGGCTTGAGTGTAGTTGGGCCAAAATACAATAAATAATTGGAATTAGTGAGCCCACAATATGACAAGGCCCAAATACAATAAATTAGGGGGAAAAAGACATCAATAAAAATACAAGGATAATAACCCGTACAATCGGAAATAGGGATTACAGTCGGCGAAGAGCACTGATCTCCATTGCCTTAGCTTGAGAAAGCTACCCATGTGCTCGAGTTCACCCTTTTGTGTCGACGCTTGGGGGGTCGGCGGAGAGCAAAAAGCTCCATTGCCTTAGCTTGAGAAAGCTACCCGTGTGCTCGAGTTCACCCTTCGGTGTCGAGGCTTGGGCGTCGGCGGAGAGCGCTGAGCTCCATTGCCTTAGCTTGAGAACGCTACCCGTGTGCTCGATTTCACTCTTCGATGTCGAGGCTTGGGGGGTCGGTGGAGAGCGAAGAGCTCTATTGCCTTGGCTTGAGAAAGCCACCCGTGTGCTCGAGTTCACCGTTTGGTGTCGAGGCTTGGTGTGGTTACATAAGGGGTTTACACAGAATCTGAGCTAAAAATCTTTGGAAAGAGAATAAATATTCTTATACAGAAAGCAACGACATATAAGGCCAATTACAAGGGATCAGTTACATAATAACTTCAGTCTTTCCTTTCGAGGTACTTGATGAGGTGCTCCGCATTCCAGGGTCTCTTGATCTGGTTGCCTCCCATGTCGGTAAGTCGGTAGGTGCCGGGGCGCACAACTTCGACGACCTTATACAGACCCTCAAAATTAGGGGCTAACTTCCTCTTCTTGCTGGGGTCTGAGACTGCCAATTTTCTGAGGATGAGGTCACCCAATGGGATGATAGCGGGGCAGACCTTCTTGTTGAAGAATTTCACGACCCGTTGTTGGTATATGCTTCTTCTGATGGCAGATTTTTTCCTGACTTCGTCGACTAGGTCCAAGTTGGCCCTGAGACCGGCCGAGTTGGTTTCTTCATCGAACGCCATGATCCTGGGCGAAGGGAGGCCGATCTCCAAGGGGATAACCGCATCGGTGCCGTAGGTTAGGTTGAAGGGTGACTCGCCCGTGGGTATCCTCTTCGTCGTCCGGTGTGCCTAGAGAACGCTCGGAAGTTTGTCAACCCAAAGCCCCTTTGGTGAATTATCCAATCGCTTCTTAAGGCCGTCAAGGATTTGGCGGTTCATATTTTCGTCTTGGCCGTTTGATTGAGGGTGTTATATGGCTGAGAAGCTTTGTTGGACGCCGATGTCTTCACATAACCTTTGAAAATTCTTGCCGATGAACTGGGTCCTATTGTTGGTGATGAGTACCTGTGGGACCCTGAACCGATAGATGATGTGCTTCTAGAAGAAATGCTGAGTTTGATGCTCGGTGATCAAGGCCAGGGGTTCTGCCTCGATCCACTTGGTGAAGTAGTCGATGGCCACCACCAGGAATTTTCTTTGGCCTGTTGCTTGAGGAAAGGGCCCGACTAGGTCCATCCCCCACATAGCAAAGGGGGTCGGACTGGCTAGGTATTGGAGGTTGGCTTGTGGGATTTTCTTTACTGATGAAAATCTTTGGCAAGGGCCGCACCTTTTGACGAGGTCTTGCGCGTCTTGCAACATGGTTGGCCAGTAGTACCCATGATTCAGGGCCTTTCGGGCGAGCGACCTGCTCCCTATGTTGCATCCACCGATCCCCTCATGCAGTTCCTTCAGGACGTACTTGGCTTCGTCAGGTGCTAGGAAGCGGAGGTAGGGTCTGCCGTCAGCCACTGTGTATGAGCGCTTGAAGAGCATTTTGTTGATCAGGGTGAATCTATCAGAGCGGACCCTGATCCTTCTTGCCTCGGGTCGGTCTTGAGGGAGTTTGCCATTCGGAAGGAACTTTCGAATAGGCGTCATCCAGTCGTCGGGCTGGAGATCGGTGTTGAGGCAGGAGGCTTCCGGGAGATCGATACTGGGCTTGAGGAGGACCTCAATTAGGATGGTACGGTCGAGCCCTTTGAAGGATGACGAGGCGAGCTTCGATAATGAGTCCGCCTAGGCATTCTGTTCTCTAGGGATTCGTTCCACCGAGTGGTAGATGACAAGAGATTACTGACCACCGCCAAGTATTATACCATCTGAGTGTCACGAGCTTTGTACTCCCAGGTGATCTGGTTGACCACGAGTTGAGAGTCGTTGAAGGCCTTGATGTGTCTGGATCCGGTCTTGTGTGCGAGGGTGAGCCCAACGATCATAGCTTCGTACTCCGCTTCGTTGTTTGAGGCTGGAAAATTTAGCCGGAGAGAATATTGGAGGATGAAATTGTCGGGGCCCTTTAGGATGATGCCTGCTTTGCTCCCTCCTTCTCAAGACGAACGATCGACATAAAACTCCCACATTGGGTCAGTTTCTGGGGTGTCGGATGGTTCGGAAATAGTGCATCCGTGATAAGTTCGGCGAGTGCCTGCCCCTTGATTGCCGTCCTGGGCTGGTAGCTAATGTCATATTGGCTTAGCTCAATCGACCACTTGACCTGGCGGCCAGAGCTCTCAGGTTTGTGGAGGACAGTCTTCAAGGGCTGGTCCGTGAGGACCTGAATAGAGTGGGCCTGGAAATAGGGTCGGAGCTTACGAGCGGTCGTTATCAGTGCGTATGCCATCTTCTCCATCTTCGCATATCTGATCTCGGCTGAGAGCAGAACCTTGCTCACATAGTATAGGGGCTTCTGAACACCGTCTTCTTCTTGGATGAGCACGACACTGAGCACGCTTTCTGAGGTCGAGAGGTATAGGAAGAGGGATTTTCCCGGTTCGGGTTTGCTTAGGAGTGGGGGATTGGCGAGGTAGGACTTCAATTGTTCGAACGCATGTTGCTGTGGCTCGCCCCATTCGAATCCTTTCATCCCCCGCAGGGCCTTGAAGAATGGGATGGACTTCTCTCCTGATTTGTAGAGGAAGCAGTCGATGGCCTCCAATTTACCCGTAAGCCGCTGAACCTCCTTGACGTTTCGGGGAGGGGCCATGTCGATGATGGCCTGGATCTTCTCCGGGTTGGCTTCTATGCCGTGCTGGCTAACGACGAACCCCAAATTTTTTTCGGAGGAGACGCCGAAGGCACATTTGGTGGGATTGAGCCTCATGTTGTGAGACCGAAGGATGCCGAAGGCTTTCTCGAGGTCGGCAACATGATCCTTTCCTCGTCGGCTCTTGACAAGCATGTCATCGACGTATACCTCCATATTCCGACCGGTCCGATTTTTAAAGACTCGGTTGACGAGCCTCTGGTAAGTGTCCCCGGCATTCTTGAGCCCGAATGGCATGATCCGGTAACAGTAAAGGCATTGGTCGGTGACGAAGGACATTTTGGCAATGTCCGGAGGAAACATCCGATCTGATTATAGCCTGAGAAGGCGTCCATGAAGGTCAGGAGCGCGTGACCCGACGTCGCCTCGATCAGAGCATCGATGCTGGGGAGGGGAAAGGATCCTTGGGGCACACCTTGTTGAGGTCGATAAAGTCAATGCAGATCATCCAGGTTATGCTAGCCTTTTTCACCATTACGATATTAGCTAGCCACTCGGGGTAGCTGACTTCTTGAATGAACCGAGCGGATACCAGCTTATCCACCTCTGCTCTCACCGCCTGTTGCCTTTCTGGGGCAAACTTGCGGTGCTTCTGCTAGACCGGTTTGGAGCCGGGGGCAACGCTTAGCCAGTGCATGATTAAGTCTTCGGAAATTTTGGGCATGTCGGACGATGTCCAGGCGAAGAGGTCGACATTACGAAGGACGTAGTCGATCAGATCTGGCTTCAAGTCAGAGGAAAGGGTTCAGCTCACATGGAACCATTTGGACTTGTCTTCTACTTCAAAGGAGACTTCCTCCAATTCGTCTGCGGGTTCTGACTTGGGCTGGCTCCTTTCAGGCGGGAGCTCAATGCCGTCGAGGGGAAATACATCGCCCCCGACTACAGTCATGTAGCATGAGCGTGCCGACTCCTGGTTGCCCCGGATGACCCCGACCCCGACGTCAGTCGGGAACTTCAGTTTCAGATGGTAAGCTGAAGGGACGGCCTAGAGCGAACAGAGCCCGGATCAGCCGAGGATGGTGTTGTAGGCTGCCTTAACGTTGACCACCATGAAATCTATCGACTCGGTTCGGAGGATGGGGGTCGTTCCTGTGGTTACATCTAGTGTCACGATCCCCTCGATTTGCACTGGATGCCGGAAAATCCATGAAGGGTGTAACCGTCCGGCTTCAACTTTTTTTGGGGGGAGTTTGCGGTTCTCAAATGCTTCCGAGAAAAGGATGTTAACCGAGCTGCCGTTGTCCACCAGGATTCGGCAGACCTCAAAGTTGGCCATGACAAGGCTGATGATGAGAGCATCGCAGTATGGAAACCGGACGCCTTCAAGGTCTTCTTCTGAGAAGGAGATCGCCTGCTGCTGGCCCCGAGGGGAGGGGTGGTCTAGAACAGAGTTGACCTCTCGGATAAAGGCTTTGTGAGAAGTCTTAGATCCCCCCATGGGCCCACTGTGGATGCAGTGCAGGATGGCCTTTCCACCTATTTCCTTGGGTTCCGGGTCTCGGTCAGGTTGTCGGCCGGTCCTCCGAGGGGGAGGCGAAGGCCTCGGGCTCCTCAGCTCTCTTCGGTCTTTAGGATTGGTCCGGGTGAACTCCCTCAGGTACCCTCGTTGGATGAGAGCTTTGATCTCGTCCTTGAGGGCTCGAAAATGATCTGTATCATGCCCGGTGTCTCGGTTGAAGCGGCAGTAGAACCTCTGGTCTCTCTTCTTGTCGTTGTTAGTTGGTCGGGGAGAGAACCGGACGACCCCCTTGTCCTCGATCTCCATTAAAATTTCCGAGACATTCTGAGTCAGGGGCGTATACCTTTCGAACCGAGGGATCGGGGGGACCCTTTTGAGACCAGTGGTTTCTTTCACGGGTCTCTTGAGGGGTTCAGCCTCGTCGACCTTTCACGTCCCCCTAGTAGCGGCTTCCTTGGTGCCTTCGGGATTGAGGGCCTCCTCGGCCCGGATATACTTCTCGACCATATTGAGTAGGTCGGGAAAGTCTATTGGTGGCTTCTTGGCTAAGGAGGCCTTGAGTTGGCCGTGGAGAACATTATGTCGGAAGGCTGCCGAGGCGAAACCTGCGTCGAGGGAAGAAACTGACCTTGCCTCGGTGGTGAACCTCCGAACGAACTCCCGGAGGGATTCTCCGTCCTTCTGTTTGAGGTCCAGAAGGGAAGAGCTCGTCTTCTCGACCTTCCTCCTGGTCACGAAGTGGGCTAGGAAACCCGCCTCCAGTTGCTCGAAAGAGAAGACCGGGCCAGGGGTGAGTTTGGAGAACCATTCCCGAGCCGGACCACGGAGGGTAACCGGGAATGCGCGACAGAGGAAGGGATCCGCAGCGCTGTGAATCATCATGAGAGTCTTAAATCCCTCCATGTGATCAGCAGGATTGCCCTCGCCATCGTAGGTCTCGAATTGAGGAGGCTTGAAGTTCCGAGGAATCTCGGCTTCAAGGATTTGTAGGGAGAAAGGGGGTTCAGTCTGCCGATGACCGTGACCTGGTCCTGCTCCGCCCTCGCCGAGATGGGCGAGGCGGTTCTCCATTTCCTCCAAATGACGAAGGACGACGTCTGCTTATTCCTGGGGATGAGCTGATCTTCGAGACTCACCGGCTCCTGTTCCTGACCGGTGGTCGGAACTGTTGTAGACCTCGGTGGTCTGGCCACCTCCGATGGCTTGGAGAATCTCGTTCCGAAAATTCTGGAATTCGACCATCGTGATGGGGGCTTGCCCCGCCGGGGTTTGTGGGGGATCGCGCACCTGGGAAGGCTATCGACGATGGTTCGAGACCGAGTTGGAAGCGGCCTCTCCCCTCGTCCGGTTGGCCTGCTTATCCGAGATGATGCGGCGCAAATCAGACGCAATCGAAGGTCGGGCCGCGCTGTTGACCTGGGGTTGGTTGGAACTGATATGGCTAAAAATGGGGTTAAATCGGAACCGTCCAAATCGGGCACGAATCTTGAAGCCCAGGGGTAAAACAGTAATTTCACCTACCAATGGGTCAGAAGCGGGTACGGGTTCTCCTCCTCGAAAACCCACTAACCCGCAAACGAATCCACCTCAACTGGGTGCGGATTTCAACCCGCAGCAAATCCGGTCCAGAAGGGATAGAATTAGGGTTTCTGATTAAATCCTAATCAACGGCATTGATTCATATCTATCCCTTCACTGGGGATTAGGAATTACATTCCTTATATAACCACAGGGGGATTACATTCCTAATCTGATCCCAGCGGTGCCTATAAATACCCCCCATCCATCTCCATTAATAGGTAATCAATCTTTTGCCAGTTTTTGCGCTCTCTCATAATCATTCCTGATTACTGACTTGAGCATCGGAGGGTGCGTCGCCGAAAGCAACCCCGGTGTCTCGCACGTTTTGCAGGTGAATGGCAGGAGCAACGGTCAAACTCTGGCGGAACAGGTAACAGGTTTGCTATTCAGTTTTCCTAAGAATTTACAAATACTATCTGTTTGCCCCCACACCGAATTCAGCGGCAACAGATTGGCGACGACTGTGGGAAACTAACGAATAGCAACCTCCCCTCTTCCCGTTGGTCAGATATTCTCCAGCCATGCCTCCTAGGAAAGCCAGATCCAGAGGGTCCAACCGAGGACCCAACCCCGATCAGCAACAGGAAGTTCCCCCTCAGCCCGCTCAACAGCAGGGGCAACTTCTTCCTCAAGCCGTGGACCCTCTCCAACAGGGCCTGCCTCCTCCTCAGAATCAACCACCTCCTAAGGGTCCCAACTCGCAGAAACAACCTCTCCATCCGGACCACGTCTCCATCCACAATGCCTCTTCGGATTTGATGGCCTCCCACAATCCCTAAGCTTCTGACCTTCGCAACACCGTCCTTAATCGGCAGAAGGATGAGGATCTTCGCCGCCGTCTGGATGAGAAGCGGGCCCGAGAGGGAGCCTCCCGCCAACATCGTCCGGATGAGCGATCTCCTCACCGTCGAGACAACAGAAGGCCCCCCATCCGAAGGGGGCGGAGAGAGTCCCCCGAACGTCACAGAAGAAGACCACACTTCCCTGCAGGTCGGCAGCAGCCTAGGAACGATGAGGCACCCATCACCCGTGCCGAGTTCCAGCAGTTCCAAGCGACCGTCTTACAAGCTCTCAATCTCCGTCCTAACACCAATGCTCCAAAGGTCCCCTCTCCTCCTCCGGTCCGAAGTCCTCGCCGACGTTCCCCGACTCCTCCTCCCGCTCCTAGCAACTCCCGGCATATGCCAAGTCCTCGCCGCTCCAGGAGCTACCGTCGTCGTAACCCCCGCTCTCCCTCATATGAAGACGAGTCTAGAGGCTCGGCTGATTACCGTCGAAGGGATGATGCTGTCTATTACCGTCTCCACGAGATGGAGAGGCGCTTGGGACAGTTAGACCGAGAGGAAGAGCTCAGAGGAAGGACTCTTCATCCTAGTAGAACTCCTTTTTCCCGATCCATAATGGATGCACCTGTACCAATCGGCTTTAAGCCCCATCAATTTGGACCTATTCCGGGGAGACCCGACCCCGTTGATCACATCGAAAGCTTCAAGACCCTCATGCTCATCAATCAAGCTTCCGATGCTCGGCTCTGCAAAACCTTCCCCGCAACTCTCAAGGGCCCAGCTCGAGAATGGTACTCTCGCCTCGTCCCTTCCTCAATATTCTCCTTCGAGCAGTTTGAGACTCTCTTCGTTATCCACTTCGTGAGTAGCCGCAGAACTGAGAAGACCAGCATTTCGCTACTCTACCTCCACCAGAAGAAGGGTGAGAAGCTGAGAGACTATGTGAAAAGGTTCACAGCTGAAGCCAGGTCCATAGCATCCCTCAACCAGTCGGTCGCTGCAGCAGCATTTCAATCCAATGTCCTCAACTCCAGCCTCCGCTCCTCCCTCGCCAAGAAACCCCCACAGAACTTCTCTGACCTCCTCCTTGGAGTGAAAAGTATATTCGGGCCGAAGAAGCTGAGCAACGTCCCAGCTTGGAGGGGTCTTCCTCCGGGTCTAAGAGAAAGGGAACAGAAGAGGAAGGAGCCAAGAAGCTCCAGAAGGATAATGGCGGCCACCGCCGACCTTCCCCCAGATTCGAGAAATTTACTCTTCTCACCACCAATGTCTCCACCATTCTAATGGAAGTCAAGAAGGAAGGGATCATACCTCCTGCTCCGAGGATGAACACCCCCGCCAAGAAGAGGGATAAAGAGAAGTGGTGCCGTTATCACCGGGACCATGGCCACGACACCAATGATTGTCGGGCCTTAAAGAATGAGATAGAAGCCCTCATCCAGAGGGGACAGCTGACCAGGTTCATGAGAAAAGATCGAGCCGAACTTCCTCCCCTGCCTCGGGGGGCTAACAAGCGTCTGGAACGCGATGAAACGCCCGACTTCGAAGAGGAGCGTGTCCTCCACCTCATTCATGGGGGCTCAATGGGGGGCTCCTGAAACTCCTCTCGAAAAGTGTTCATTAGGGAAGTCAATTCGGTTCGCGCCACTCCTCCTCCTAAAGGCCTCGGAGTGCCCGTCACATTCTCAGACGAAGATCTTGAAGGTGTCCGCACCCCCTATTGTGACGCACTCGTCATCAATCTCCATATGGCAAACTTCAAAGTGGAGAGGATCCTAGTGGACAATGGCAGCTCCATTAATATCCTCTTCCACACCGCTTTCAAAGGCCTAAAACTCTCCCGAGATAGACTCAAGCCCGCCGGCTATACGCTCCATGGGTTCACGGGAGTGCCAGTGACTATTGAAGGGGTGATCACCCTCGATGTAACCGCTGGCAAAACTCCTACTACTCGAACGGATTCGATGGACTTCATGGTCGTAGATGTTCCTGCAGCTTACAATGTCATTCTAGGTCGGCCCGGCATAGCTGCCCTTGAAGCCGTCCCTTCTGCCTATCACCTCAAGATGAAGTTTCCCACCCGGGCAGGAGTAGGGGAGGTAAAAGGAAATCAGGAAACGGCCCGCAAGTGCTACATGACCTCCACCCTCGGTCCAGTCCTCTCCCTGGAAACTCTGGAAATCCAACAAGATGCTGCCCGACCAACGTCCGAGCCGGTAGATGAATTGGAGGAAGTGCTCTTCTCTGAGCAGGATCCAACCCGAAAGTTCTTTGTTAGCAAGACCCTCCCATCCGCCCTATGCTCAGACATAGTCCAGTGCATCCGAAGGAACCGAGACCTCTTTACTTGGTCAGCTGCAGACATGCCCGGAATTTCCGAAGAGCTCTTGGTCCACCACCTCAGCGTTGCTCCGGGGTCCAAACCGGTTCAACATAAGAGGTGCAAGTTCGCCCCCGAGCGCCAGCTGGCTATAAAAGAGGAGGTGGACAAGCTCTTGAAGGCCCGGTTCATACAAGTGGTGAACTATCCCGAGTGGTTGTCGAATGTGGTAATGGTGAAGAAGTTCAATGGGACTTGGAGGATTTGTATCGATTTTACCGATCTCAACAAGGCTTGCCCCAAGGATCCCTTCCCTCTTCCGAGTATTGACACTCTGATTGACACCACTTCGGATCATGAACTCCTCAGCTTCATGGACGCCTTCTTAGGCTATAATCAGATCCAGATGTTCCCCCCAGATATCCCGAAGATCTCATTCGTGACCGACCAGGGCCTCTACTGCTACAGGGTTATACCCTTCGGTTTAAAGAATGCAGGTGCAACATATCAAAGCCTCGTCAACTAGGTTTTCCAAGCACAAATCAGCCAGAATATGGAGGTGTATGTTGAAGACATGCTTGTAAAAAGCATCCGAGGAGCCGATCATGTGACTGACCTACAGGAGGCATTCGATGTTCTGAGAAAGCACAACATGAGACTCAATCCGAACAAGTGTGCGTTCAGAGTCTCGTGAGAAAACTTCCTCGGCTTCATGGTCAGCCAACGAGAAATTGAAGCAAACCCTGAGAAAATCAAGGCCATATTAGACATGGCCCCTCCCAAGAATGTTAAGGAAGTTCAGAGGCTAACAGGCCGCCTAGCCGCCATAGGGCATTTTCTTTCGAAGTTCGGGGAGAAGTGCCTCCCCTTCTTCAAGGCCCTCAGGGGGGCTAAAGGTTTCGAATGGGGTCAGCAGCAACAGGAGTCGTTCGACCAGTTCAAGGCTTACCTCGTCAACCCTCCTCTCCTCAGCAAACCCATTCCTGGTGAACCCCTCTATCTCTACCTAGCAGCCTCCGAGCAGACCCTCAGTACTGTTTTAGTAAGGGAAGAAGACCGGGCTCAAAAGCCCATCTACTATGTGAGCAAAGTACTTCGGGATACCGAACTCCGCTACCCGAGGATAGAAAAGATGTCTTATGCCCTGGTGATGGCCGCAAGGAAGCTTCGCCCGTATTTTCAGTCCCATTCGGTGGTCGTCCTTACCGACCAACCACTGAAGCAAGTGCTCCACAAGCCGGAGACATCCGGTCGTCTTATGAAGTGGTCTATCGAGCTGAGCCAACATGATATAACTTATCAGCCTCAGACCGCGATCAAGGCTCAGGCCTTAACAGAATTCATAGTTGAAAGTACCATCCCCGAGTTCAGCCAAGCAATGAAGGGACCACCTGTCTGGTCAGTTTATGTGGATGGATCCTCCTGCAATGAGGGAAGCGGGGCAGGGGTCATTCTAGCAGGCCCAGACGACTTCATCCTCCAATACTCCCTCCGTATCAACTTCAAGGCCTCTAATAACGAAGCAGAATACGAGGCACTCATAGCCGGCCTGGGCATGGCTCGCAATGCAGGGGCGCAATGCCTCCGGATCTTTAGCGACTCCCAGCTAGTCGTAAATCAGGTCCTCGGCGAGTGTGAAGCACGTGATGACCGGATGGTTAAGTACTTAACCAAGGTCAGGAGCCTCATGGCGCTATTTGAAGAGGCCCTCATCCAACGAATCCCCTGGGAAGAAAATGCCCAGGCCGATGCCCTCTCCAAACTAGCCTCTTCCTCCCTCCAAGGTCTTGAACAGACCGTTTTGATAGAGGTCCTCCTGAAGCCAAGTATAGAGGACGAAACTTCCGACTCTATGGAGTCGCTGCCTGTTCTGCTTGAAGATAACTGGATGAAACCCCTCGTTGAATTCTTGAAGGAAGGGCTCCTCCCCGAAGATCCCAAGGAAGCTCGAAGAGTGAGAACCCGAGCCGAGCATTACACATTGATCGGAGGAATCCTATATAAATGCTCCTTCACACAGGTAGACGGCAGGCCATACCTGAGACGCCTCTCTCCCGAGCAGGCCGACTACGCCCTACAAGAACTGCACGAGGGCATCGGTGGGGCTCATTTAGGGTCAAGATCCTTAGCTCGCAAAGTGTTGAATTACGGATATTTCTGGCCCACTCTCCTACGAGACGCCGAACGACACGTTCGGCAATGCAGCTCTTGTCAGAAGTACTCCGACATCCGACGCCTCCCACAAGCTCCACTCACTTCCCTATCAAGTCCAATCCCTTTCGCAATGTGGGGGTTGTTTTTCTAGGGCCATTTCCACCGGCTCCCGGTCAGTTCCAATTCTTAGTCGTGGCAATCGACTACTTCTAAAAATGGATAGAGGCCAACCCCTTGGCCACGATCACCGAGAACAAGGTAGTTCAGTTCTTTTGGAAGAGCGTAATCTGCCGATTCGGCATCCCGCGGGTCCTCATAACAGACAACGGAACCCAGTTTACCGGGGCTGCCTTCCGAGCTCTATGTAAAGACCTTGCCATCTAACACCGATTCTCCTCCGTTTTCCATCCACAGTCGAATGGCCAAGTCGAGAATGCTAACAGACAGATCCTCTCCGGCATTAAGAAGAGGTTGGATAAATGTTCCAAATGCTTATGGGTCGATCAGCTCCCCAATGTGCTGTGGAACTATCGCACCACAAAACGGACCCCCACAGGCGAGTCCCCATTCAACCTCACCTATGGGTCCGAAACTATGATCCCCCTAGAAGTTGGAATACCCTCTCCCCGTCTAATGGCTTATGAAGGAGAACAGAATGCCAGAGAACTCCGAGCAAATCTAGACCTGATTGATGAGATCCGAGAAAGAGCTGCCCTTCGTCAACAAAATTACCGAAGAAGGATTGAGTTGGCATACAACAAGAGAGTCCGTTCTACCGACCTCAAAGAAGGGGACTTGGTCCTCAGAAAGTTAGCCATCTCTTTTCCCTGTCAGAAGAGCAAACTGGCTCCAAATTGGGAGGGACCCTATAAGATCGTCAAAGAAGTTCGGCTCGAGACATACAGACTAGAAGACCTCGAAGGCAGAGAGATCCCCAGGACCTGGAATGCCGACCATCTTCTAAAATACCAAGAGAAAGCACCAACGCCTCTCTAAGTATTTTGGGATGTCGAACCGTTCCTCTCCTATTACTTGTAATGTTTTTCTTTTATCTCTCTTGTAATAACGGCTAGCAACTTTAGAAGCAGCCGACCATTAGTCATCAATAAAGAGCTTTTTCATATTTTACTTGTAAAAATTGTTTACTTCTCTCTGCCTTTACTCTTCACTCTAACGATGGTTCGGAGTCCAACACTTGGCTCGATTCTACTTTGCAAGTTCGCTCTTAAGCGAGCTAGGAGTAGGTCGCCATTCGGAATTGCTCCCACAACCGTTGAACTACTCTAACGATGGTTTGGAGTCCAACACTTGGCTCGATTCTACTTTGCAAGCTCGCTCTTAAGCGAGCTAGAAGTAGGTCGTCATTCGGAACTGCTCTCACAACCGTTGAACTACTCTACCGATGGTTCGGAGTCCAACACTTGGCTCGATTCTACTTCGCAAGTTCGCTCTTAAGCGAGCTACAAGTAGGTCGCCATTCGGAACTGCTCCCACAACCGTTGAACTACTCTAACGATGGTTCAGAGTCCAACACTTGGCTCGATTCTACTTCGCAAGTTCGCTCTTAAGCAAGCTACAAGTAGGTCACCATTCGGAACTGCTCCCACAACTGTTGAACTACTCTACCGATGGTTCGGAGTCCAACACTTGGCTCGATCCTACTTCGCAAGTTCGCTCTTAAGCGAGCTAGAAGTAGGTCGCCAATCGGAACTGCTCCCACAACCGATGAACTACTCTACCGATGGTTCGGAGTCCAACACTTGGCTCGATTCTACTTCGCAAGTTCGCTGTTAAGCGAGCTACAAGTAGGTCGCCATTCAGAATTGCTCCTACAACTGTTGAAAACTCTAACGATGGTTCGGAGTGTAGAACCCCATATTTTCAAATATTATTTTAATTATTTGAAAATGAATTTAAATGATTTTTTGGAGATTTAATTAATATTTTCTAAGAAATTTATCTTTTGTACACATGCAAAACACGTGCAAATGACTTTTTAGAAGTTTGAAAAATTAAGATTTCTTTGTGAAAAATTATTATTTATTATTTAGAATTTATGTAGTATTTTTCCAGACTTTTCTGAAATTAATTGATACTATTTGCAATTTTTGAGAAAAGAAGGACTTATTTGCAAAATTGACATTTTCAAGGGTTGAATTGCAAAATTGGCATTCTGGACATTTTGGACAGTATTGGCTGAGGTTTAGAAGTATATTTTCTATTAGATCCTAATTTAAAGGAGTTTTATTGAATTTACAAGACTAATGTATATATATGTAAGTTGTATTTTTGGGAAGGATTGTTTTGCAAAATGTGGGTAAAACCCTAATATTAATCCGGCATATATAAGGGATTTCTTTCCCAGCCGTCATTTATAAAATATACAGATTTTGAGATTTGTTTGAGGAGCAAGAAGAGGCTTTTTGGATCTAGCAAAGAGGGGAGCTTTTTCGTGGATTTTCTTCAAATGAAATGTGAGTGGGTTGTTTTTGTTTTGTTTTGTTTGTTTTGATTGTTTGATTGATGAATGACGTGAGATCTTTGTTACGCTTTGTTTGGGGATCGGTATGATATTGTTTTGTTTGTCTCATTGTATGCATAATATGGATCTTTTATCTTGATATGATTGATGAGAATACTTGTTGATATTTGGACCATGTATGAGAAACTATCATGATTTGTTGAGGAAATATTGATTTATGGGATTGTATTATTGGAAAGCATGTTAAGAATTGATTAGGTTGTGATCGAATGATAAACATCTAGATCTTATGATTTTAAATCAGATTTTGATTATGAGTTGAGGAAGAAGTTTTGTTGAGAAACCCTAATAGAAGATTAGTGATTTACATCATGAGAAGTTGAGATTTGAGGATTTGATTGATGAGTAATGTATCCGTATTGGATATCATTTTGAGAGTTATTATTGGCTTGTGTACGAACTATTGCTTGATAAACAATGAACCATGATTCTTTAGAAAATCTTCAGTTTAATTTTGTATCCAGACCTATTTTTGAAAACTGTAGGCCGACAGTCGACTGGTCTACTGTGCAGTCGACTGGTACGACTCTACTGATTATCTTCAGTCTTTGAGAATTGTTCGGGACAGTCGACCTAGGCTATTGTCAGTCGACTGGTCTGCTGATTGTAAACTTTGTTCAGTCCTTTCGGGACAGTCGACCTATGAACCTTTCAGTCGACTTAAATACTTAGAATATTTTCTTGAGAATTATTGGAATTTGTCTCGGGGCAGTCGACTGATGACTTCCCTAGTCGACTGATATGCCTTAGATTATTTTTGTGAAATTCTGGAGAACTATCCTCTGGACAGTCGACTTACCTCAGCATAAGTCGACTAGTACTGAGGGATCTGTGTATTTGATTTTGAGATATTTTGTTCAGTATTTGATTTTGAGATATTTTGTTTAGTGTTTGATTTGAGATATTTTGTTCAGTGTTTGATTTTGAGATATTCAGTTGAACCACATGTTTAGTGGGAATTTGATTAGATATTTGATTTTTAGTCTTTAGAGGTACATGACCCTAGTATACCGGTGTTGAGTTATTTGTTGAGGCCCATTGAGGCGAATTTTCAGTTATTCATATTTTTAGTCCGGTGGGGTACACTACTCTAGGAGATTTGTTCAGTAACCAAAAATAATAAGGACTTGCACTAGTAGTGTCATGACGAAGGGGACATGAGTTATGCACCTCAGTAAGGCTTTAGATGTGGGATTTAATCTCCTGAATTATCCAAGTGGTTAACTTGAGATGTGGGATTTATCTTCTGAATTATCCAGGTAGACAACCTGAGATGTGAGATATATCTCCTAGATTATCCAAGTAACTATCTTGAGATGCGGGATTGACCTACGGAATGATCAGGGTCGAGGCGACGCTCTTGGGATATTATTGTGATGATGAGTCTATGTTTAGATGTGGGTTGATCTCCTGAATTATCCAGGAAAAATACCTGAGATGTGGGATCTATTTCCGGGATTATCAAGCATGGGAAAATTCTCATAGTTTATCTTCATCTCTTAGTAGTCATCGTTGTCAGCATATAGCATTTGTGTTTTATTGACTCATCTTTATGCATTCGGATTTCCTGTTTCCACATTTGACAGTTGGTTTTGGTATCACCTGTTGTTCTATTTGGCACTTTGATTATTACTTGTTGGACATTATGAATTAAGTTCATTTATGTTTTTGTTTGATTTTTATGCCACTCACACCATTTATGGCTAACCCCTTTAGTTTTGGGGTTAGGGTTCAACTCTAGCCTCACATGTTGCAGGTTATTGCTTAGAGTTGGAGATTGGATGCTTGAGTTAGCTTTTGGGATAAATGGACTATTTAGTGTTCAGTGTTAAATTGTAAAGACTTGTTGAGTTAATTTTGAGTTGTTTAGTCTTCCGCTGTGATATGTAAAGTTTTGTTGTAATAAACATTGAAAATTTTATTAGTGTTTGGTTGTGTTTATTGTTATATTGAAGTGGATCACTGGGAATGTGCCACGTATTTTCTAAGCTCTCATATTAGAAATTCGGGGCGCTACACGGAGTCCAATGTTCGGCTCGGCTGCGCTCACTCGATCCCCCGAACCGAGCGGACGAGGAACCGACCTCCACACATGTAGAAAAATTCCGCCGAACCAATTTCACCGTTAGATCATCTCAGAGTCTGTGCTAAGACATGATGAACGGATCAGATCGTGCCACGTATCCGCAAAACGACAAGATAGTGTTTTCTTGGAACTCGTGCCTCCCACCTCGTGATGCGTGCCACGATCGTGATCGACCGTCTAGATTGAGCCACATGGACTGTGTCTGGAATCCGAGCTATCGCACCACCGAAGTGCAAAGTTGCCTCGGTATACTCCGAGCAAAAAACTAAAGTTCTATAGCTAAAACACTCGAAGAAGATAACTGTGGGTCCTTATGGTTCGGTTTCAAGAGTAAGGTAACTACGACACAACAATGGGCAAAGCAACTTCGATTTTATTGAAACAACTTGAAGCAATTTACAAGGCAAGAAATAACAGTGAAAAAGCAACTTGATAAATTTACAAGGCAAGTTATTACAACAAAGAAAACGATGCAAGAATAACCAAAGCTCGAAACAATCTGGTCAGCGCCTCCTTGGAATAGGGACATTCCGATTCAGAGACACTCGGGGTTTTCGTCTCTTCATCTCCGAGCTTGTCTCTAGGCCGACGAACTGGGACGCCTCTTCGCCACTAAGCCTAACGGTGGCTCCGACCGAGGCTCCACTCGATCTAATAGCTACTCCGCTTTGTGCGTCGGCTGCGGTCCGACCAATGATGGGAGGAAGAGTCGTGAGCTCGTAAAAGGAGATCCCTCGCTCTCTCTCCTCGCGAGTGCACGAGGTGCTACGGACATTAGTCCTTACAGGCTGAGGCTTCAGACGAGCCACCTCCTCTCGAGCTCAACGATCCTGTCTTTCAGAGTGTCGTCCTTAACCATTATCTTGAATCGAGGGAGTTTCGCCGAACCGGGGTACTCAGCACTATCGAATATAATGCGACGTAAGTTAGTCACCTCGATGCTCTTGTCGACCGTGACCCTCTGCAACTGCTCGACCTTCTTAGCGAGCTCGTCTCGCTCGGCCCGCACCGAGGCTAGCTCTTCCTCCTTCGTCGAGAGTTCTTCCTCGACTATCCGAAGGTGGTGCACCTCGGCCAGCAGCTCGCTGTTCTTCTTCTCTACGTTGAGCGACACTCTCCGGATCAGCTCGGTCTCACCCTTGAGGCGAGCCTCGCGAGACCGCTGAAACAGTTCAGCACGACGCCGAGCTGCTGCGTTGTCTGGAGCGTGAACAAGGATATGAAAGACGAGCACATTACATTCATAGACTAAAATTCCGAGCCGAACACTTGAGACAAGTTTGAGGAAATAATTTTATTCATAAAAGAAGAGGCGTTGGCCAGTCTGCAAAAAGGCGTTACATTTTTTTTGAAAAAGAAAAAGAAACTAAAGTACAAGAGACGAGGAGATCAGGGGTCCACCTGCGTCGTCACTTCGACCACAGGAACCTCGTCAGATGGCCCCTCATTTCCCGTCGCCCCGGCCTGACCGACCACCTCTTCCACCTCTTCGCCTTCTTCCTCGTCGCCCTCCTCCTCCTCTCCTTCCCCTTCTTCACCATCTGCCGTAGCTCTGGGCCACAGCCTGTAGCCGACCCGTTGGAAGCTGGGGACACGATCCTGGATGTGGTCGAGGGCTCTCTCATAGGACTTCTCCATGTTCGAGGCCATGTGCTTCTTTGCCTCGGCGTCGACTTCGGTCCGGATCACTGTCGCCAAAGAGTCCTTCTCCGCCTTCACCTCCGCCAGGGCCTTCGCCGACACCGCCAGCTCCTCAGCAGCCTTGGCGGCTTTGGCAGCCTCCTCAGCAAGCCGCCCCTTCGCTCTCTCCAGGTCTGCCACAAGGTCGACAACCTGGACCTCCAAGCCCTCGGCTCGCCTCTACTCTACTTCGAGCTGCCGAACCGCCCTCACCTTGTCCGCCCTGTCCTTATCACTGGCGGCCTTCAGCTCCTTCTCCTGTTCGGCGAACGCTTCGAGGAGATGGTTAAAGTGGCAAGTGGCCTGCCAAAACAAAAAGATAGTGAGAACAAAGTAAGAGCCGAACGGCAGACTTAAAGAAATTCTCAAGAGAAAGTATGCAAAACTTACAGATACGAGCGACCGAGCGACCTCATAGGTGTCGTCGCCAACCGTCCCCACCTTCAGTGTGGCTCAATCCTTCGGGGTCACCAAATGCTTGAAGGCTTGCATGGACATCTGCGAATTCCCGAGGAAGCCGTCGTGGTTCTTGACTCGCCAGTTCGGGATGAACAACTTCTTATGCTGCTCGGTCAAGATCACCTCGGCCTGAGGGGTCAATGGCAGAGCCTGGAGCGTCAGCGCCGCCGAAACGTCGAAGGCCTCACCAGCCGTGGCAGATGCAACAGGAGCCGAGGGGTCGGCGACAGCGACTACCGCCGGCGAGGGGACCTCAGCAATGGGTGGAGACGGAGCAATTGCCGAAGCAACCTTAGAAGGCCGACCAAACGAGGTGGTCGTGCTCGGCCTCTTCCTCTTCCTTCCATCGGCAACTTTGCCTCGCTCGTTCATCATCCCCAAAAAGTCCATCTTCGGCGCTTCTGTTCCAAACAACAAACAAACAACAAGTTAGTGACATGAGCTAAAAACTTAAAAGAAAAAAAATGTATTGCGAGATGTCAGGAGCGTACTCAGGTCGATCGGACTAAGGCCTGACCCGTGTAGCACCTCCTTGGTCATCTCCCTCCAGCTCAACATCGGGAGGGCCATGATCTTCCCCACCACGTCTTCCTCGGCCGCAGTCAGTACCGGTTCGGCCTTCGCGAACTTCGGCACCTCTACTTTCCACTGAGTCTGAACCTTCAGCATCAAGGGCTCCCTCAACAAGAAGAACTTCTCCTTCCAACCCTTGATCGAGTCCGGGTTCTCTATGATCCGAATGCCTTTCCTCGGCACCAGATAGTAGCGATGCACGGTCTTGTGCATTCTGTGAACCCGATACATGCTCCAGAAGATTGTCAGGTCTGGCTCGACCTCGGCATTACGGCACTGCAGCAAGAAGGCGTTCACATGGCGCCAGGTGTTCGGCATGAACTGAGTAGGCGGGAGGCAGTACCACCCGAGGACCTGAAGATCGAAGGGGTGTAGAGGAAAACGCAACCCTGCATTCAGCGAGTCGTAGTCGAACATGCACATATCCGACGACGACAGTTTGGAGTTCGCTCGCATCCCAGGGCAGGGGAGAATCAACTTGTACTCCGGAGGGATGGCGAACCCTTTTCTGATCCGGAGTAGATCCTTCTCGGATAACACCGTCGCAATCTCATCCGCTTCGGTGGTTAGAACCGGGTTGTTCTCCTCATATACCTCCGACTGACCTATGATCGCCTTCTTCACGAGGTTGCCCTCGTATTGCCTGACCCCAGCATGCCCGGACAGTACATAAGGGTACCGGCCCGACCAGGGGCTTGCCTCGGTGTCTCCACAATCTCCTAGACTGCAGGAGATTGGGCCACTACCCTTTTTTCCTTCCTTTTCGCCTCGGCCACAGACGGCTCGACCACCTGCTTCCCCTTCCTTCGGATCTCCATTTGCCTCCTCACCTCGGCACCACTAATGCCTGAGGACGAGGCCTCACTCCCCGAGTCTACCCTTGACATCTCTAAAAAAAGGCTAAGGAAAGTAAATTGACCTTGATGTGACGTGCCCTTGAAGTGACGTTGACGGTCAGAATTAGTTCGCCGGAAATCGCCTGGCCCTCGCGACAGCTAACGCAACCGCCTTAGAGCAAGAATCGCCACTAGCAAAGAACGTAGAGAGCAAAAGTGAAAGCTTGGGGTAAAAAGTGAGAAATGAGCTTGGGGTGGGAGAGTAAGAACTTATAACTCCAGTGCGACGTTTGGGCTTCCTTAGGAATTTAAAAGCCCACTAAGAAGCTAAAGCGCCAAAGCGGAGAGTTGCGACGTTTCGAAACAAAGACTCCTCAAATCGCTTAAGTCCATGACTCGGCCACCGGTGTGTCTAGCCGAGTTATCAAACAGCTTGGCTGAGCAACCGAGCTACCGAGTCTCACGTTTTCTCGTGATCTGAACCCCGTCCTCGTGATTCATGCAATGATGGACGTTCCAGATCTGGCCACGTGTACCTTCCGAGCTGCTGGCCACATGTTCGCCTAGCCGAGCTACCGAACAGCTTGGCAAAGCCACCGAGCTACTGAGTGGGAGGATGACAGCGCTTGTAACCCCTATTTCTGATTATACGGATTCCCAGTTCCTTCCTTCTTCTCTATGTACCCTTGTATTTTAAATTCCGTATAAATCCTTCCAATACATTTAAATCCATTTTGAATCTCCTATTGAAACCCAAATTATATTCAAACTTGAATCTTGTCCCACTTCTGTTTATTTATCTATTTTGAAGCCTAAATTAATCCATACTATCATTTATTAAGTATTATTGTATTTATATTCATCTGAAGCCCAAAGAGTAGCCCATCTCTTGTTGGATTTTAGCCCAAACCCAAACCCATAAACCCATATACACACATGCATACAATTTTCTCCACATTCTCCTCAACTGCACAATCCCTCACTATCTCCAACTACCCACTACTCTAATTATTATTTTATTAACTCCCACACCCTCTATCTCCCGTTACTATCTCTCTCCCTCTCCTGTTTCCCAACAGAACCCAAATAAACCAAACCCACACAGGGACCCCTTCGTCTTCCTCCTCCCTCCGCTCGAACCCTGTCAAACCCCGTCCCCTACCTCCGCACTCAGCGATGCCGCCCTACTCCCCGCCTGCGCGCCTCCTCGCCTGCATCCATCTGCAGTGACCACCATGCCCCGGTCTCCGAGGCCACCTGCCACTCTCTCTCACCCTGAGCCCCATCTTCACGCCAGCGTCGTCCACTTCGAAGCTCTGCCTCCCGCTTGTCTCGCCCTCTTCCCGCACTTAAGCGCCCGTCCTCCTCCTTAGCCGCACTCCCGAGCTCCAACCACAGTCGAGTGCCCATCTCCATCATCCACCTCCAATCGCACCGCCGCTGTCGCCATCCACTTCCCCGCCATTGCTGCTCGAACCCATCGAAACTCGAATCCCATCGTCTTCTTCCTCGCTAATCCGACACCGCCACTCCATTGTCGTTGCCCATCTCCATCACTGTCCCCTCCTCGTTGCTCCTCGCCATTACCGCTGCTCTCCGCCTTCCACCGTCATCTTCCTCGTTCGTCCATTCAGTCCGACCCCGTCTGCAACGTCTTTGCAAACCACCGGAGCAGAGAACCACAGCCGCTCCTTCGACTCAAGCACCACCTCGTTGCAGTGTCGACCCCCCATGGCTCCTCCTCCTCCTTCCTCTATTTTCTTCCAAAACAGAGAGTTGCTGCCGCTCTCCTCCACCACCTTGTTGTCCTCTTCGCTCGAGATCCCCGAAGCACTTCAACCCATCAACACCCGCTTGCCATTACTCCTCCTCGCGTTCATGTACTCCTCAGCTCCATCATCATTGCTTTGAAGCTCTCCGCTATTGAACGCCCGCCGTCAGAGCCTCGTCGCTGTCTGCCTCATCGTCGACCTCTGTCCCCGACCTCGAGCCCCGCCTTCAGTCGCTTGCCAGCCACCGTAGCATCACATCGCCGAAGCTTCGCGTCGCCGCTCTCTCTCTCTCCGTCGACAGAAAGAAGAAGGAAGGAGACGAGATCCGATTGGTCGGATCTCGCTATTCTGTGTGCAGCCGCATCGAATCCCAATTAGCTGTCCCCTGTTTTGGATCCCGATCCGATGTGTAGAAGGAATCTCATTAGGCCGTTATGGTGTTCCGTGTTCTGGGCACATCAGATTTCTTTTAGCCGTTCCCTGTTTTGAATTGGATCCGGTGTGAGGCTGAGAATCGATTAGCTGCAATTGCCGTTCCGTGTTCTGGCCGCAGCAGATCTGGTTTTGCCGTCCCGCATTCTGGCCGATCCGGTGTGGAGTGGAATTCACTATTTGGCATTTTAGCGCGCATTTTTGCACGTGCTCTTGGGATTGCTCCCCGGGATTCTGATCCCGTTATTCTTATTAATTATTTGAACCGTTTACAAGGAAAAAGGCAAGTCCACTTGAACTATTTTACTTATTCTAGTTCAAGATTAATTGACCTCTTATGCAAGTAGTTCTAATTTATTTATCGTTAACTCTGTTTTGTGTCCCTTCCGTTGGGAGTATCGAGGGTTTACACGAGCTAACCCGACGTACTCTTGACATCATATTAGTATCCATTGACTCAATCCCAAGCCTACATACACACTTGACATAAATAAAATGACTAGAATTGTATACAAAGAAAATGAATTGTGATTGAATGTATTGATTGAATGAGACAATTGTGACTTGATTAATTACTTCATAAATTGAATTGTACACAGTAATGGACATTCTAATTGTTGTATAACATTGTAATGCATTCCATGATATAGTCGCATGTTAATTGCCCAATTTGATGAAAACATATGTAATAGTCTTTATAATTTTTGCTGGTTGTACTGTCTTGTACCGAGGTTTCGACCCAGTTATAATAGGCATCAGTTAAAATAATATAAAGAGAATTGTTGTTTTAGATTGCTACTTCATGTTTATTATTGTGCAATGCATTATATTGCTGCATTCGTATCGTTCCCTTGATATTCTTATACATACTTACATGGATATGAATGATTTAATAAAATACTAAACAAGCCGGGGTTTATAAGGGTTGACCTAGTAGTGGATAGTCTCAGAAAATGTACTCGGTAAGGCCTATATTGATATCGTATTGACATGGAAGGAGAAGTATTGATTGTGAATGATTGATTGAAAAATTGAAAATTGATTGATTGTAAATGGTAAATAATTGTTATTGAAACCGAGTACACACTATGTAGATTCCACCACGAAGTCTAAAACGAATACTGTTTTGCGTGCACCGAACCTGTGGTATGGGACACAGTAGTACGTGCACTAGATAGGAGAAATGACACTATAATGAACTTAAATTGACATGTATATATACTTGATTATGCCCATTGTTATTAGTACCATTATTGTCCTTGCAATTTGATCTTGATTCATATTTCTTCATGTACCTTGTTTCCTTACTCTCTGTTTTTCACTACTTGCTGTTCGTACTTGCTCTAAGGACAAATTATTCTTTCTTTTTAGATGAACAAGTACAGGTGTACAAGGAGAATTTCTAAAAGGCATTGATGAGCAGTTCTTTAACGATTGGAGCAGGAGTCTCTCAAGCTATTTGGTAAGTCCTTGGATTCCAGATTTGGTTATTGAATTTCATTCTCGTTTATGTGATTATAATTCCTGCGTGGTTGTGATTCATTTTTCTTATATTGTTGAGCTAAGACTGGTACAGCTTATGGATGATATGAGTTGGCGTACTTATATCATTCGCTGGGTCTCAGTTACGTACCTGTGTTCCTGTATTCCGGGAAGCGGGGCGTGACAGCGCTTCAAAGCCGGAAGGCTTCAAAACATCTAACTTCATACCTCGGCGAACAGCACCGAGCCTCCGAACCGAGGGGATGAGAAACCGACCCTCATATATGGAGAAAAATTCTACCGAGGCTGAATCACCGTCGGATCGCTCCAAAATTCATGTCGAGACTCAATAGACGGTTCAGATTGCGCCACGCTCACAAAACGACAAAATCACATTTTCTCGTGATCTGAACCCCGTCCTCGTGATTCACGCAATGATGGACGTTCCAGATCTGGCCACGTGTACCTTCCGAGCTGCTGGCCACCAGTTCGCTTAGCCGAGCTACCGAACAGCTTGGCAAAGCCACCGAACTACTGAGTGGGAGGGTGACGGCGCTTCAAAGCCGGAACGCTTCAACAAGTCTAACTCCATACCTCGGCTAACAGCACCGAGCCTCCGAACCGAGGGGACGAGGAACCGACCCTCATATATGGAGAAAAATTCTACCGAGGCTGAATCACCGTCGGATCGCTCCAAAATTCGTGTCGAGACTCGATGGACGGTTCAGATTGCGCCACGCTCACAAAACAACAAAATCACGTTTTCTCGTGATCTGAACCCCGTCCTCGTGATTCACGCAATGATGGACGTTCCAGATCTGGCCACGTGTACCTTCCGAGCTGCTGGCCACCGGTTTGCCTAGCCGAGCTACCGAACAGCTTGGCAAAGCCACCGAGCTACTGAGTGGGAGGGTGACGACGCTTCAAAGCTAGAACGCTTCAAAACGTCTAATTCCATACCTCGGCTAACAGCACCGAGCCTCCGAACTGAGGGGACGAGGAACCGACCCTCATATATGGAGAAAAATTCTACCGAGGCTGAATCACCGTCGGATCGCTCCAAAATTCGTGTCGAGACTCGATGGACGGTTCAGATTGCGCCACGCTCACAAAATGACAAAATCACGTTTTCTCGTGATCTGAACCTCGTCCTCGTGATTCACGCAATGATGGAAGTTCCAGATCTGGCCACGTGTACCTTCCGAGCTGCTGGCCACCTGTTCACCTAGCCGAGCTACCGAACAGCTTAGCAAAGCCACCGAGCTATTGAGTGGGAGGGTGACGGCGCTTCAAAGCCGGACCGCTTCAAAACGTCTAACTCAATACCTCGGCTAACAGCACCGAGCCTTCAAACCGAGGGGACGAGGAACTGACCCTCATATATGAAGAAAAAATCCGCCGACCCTCCTCAGCCGTTGGATCTTGTCAAAAAACGTGCTCGACGTGATGGACGGCTCAGATCTCGCAACGTTCACAAAACGACAAGATAGTGTTTTTTGGGGATCCGCGCTGAGATGGGCGCTCAGGATCACGCCACGTAGTTCGGCTGATTCCGAGCTAGGTGCTGAGCTGCCGAGCAGAGGGGAAGAGGAACCGACCCTCATATATGGAGAAAAAATCCGCCGACCCTTCTCAGCCGTTGGATCTTGTCAAAAAACGTGCTCGTCGTGATGGACGGCCCAGGTCTTGCCACGTTCGCTAAATGATAAGATAGCATTTTTTGGGGATCCGCGCTGAGATAGATGCTCAGGATCATGCCACGTAGTTCGGCTGATTCCGAGCTAGGTGCCGAGCTGCCAAGCCGAGGGGACGAGGAACCGACCCTTGTATACGAAGAAACTATCTGCCGAGGAACGCGATGGTCCGATCGCCCAGAAAATCGCGCTCGATGCTGATAGAGGGCCCAGATCGCGCCACGCCATAAATAGGTATTAAAAATTAGTTTTTATTTATTTTAATCGTTTTATTTATTTAAAAATTGCAAAAAAATTACTAAAAATTTGGGAAAATTAACTAGAAATTCTAGAAAATAATTATAAATTCGGGGGAATATTTTTGAGCCCCTGAACGGACAATTATTGCCTAGAATGTGTTGTTAAGACCCCCGAACGACTGGTTAACACATCGCAAAATTAAATAAATAATCCGAAAAAATAGATAAAAACTTTCGGATATCCAGAGAAGCTCAAGAACAACTTACAGCTTGAAAAATCACCTCACTACCCCCTTCGAGATTCAAAACCCTCCATTTGGACTCCGATACAACTCCACTAGCAATTAAAACAGTTAAACTACTCCTTAAAGGCTGATCAAACTCAGTCTTTAGGAGTGGGGGGCTCGTGATATGGCTAAAAATGGGGTTAAATCGGAACCGTCCAAATCGGACACGAATCTTGAAGCCCAGGGGTAAAACGGTAATTTCACCTACCAATGGGTCAGAAGCGGGTATGGGTTCTCCACCTCGAAAATCCACTAACCTGCAAACGGATCCACCTCAACTGGGTGTGGATTTCAACCCGCAGCAAACCCGGTCCAGAAGGGATAGAATTAGGGTTTCTGATTAAATCCTAATCAACGGCCCTGATTCATATCTATCCCTTCACTGGGGATTAGGGATTACATTCCTTATCTAACCACAGGGGGATGACATTCCTAATCTGATCCCAGCGGCACCTATAAATACCCCCCATCCATCTCCATTAAGAGGTAATCAATCTTTTGCTAGTTTTTGCGCTGTCTCATAATCATTCCTGATTACTGACTTGAGCATCGGAGGGTGCGTCGCCGGGAGCAACCCCAGTGTCTCGCACTTTTTGCAGGTGAATGGCAGGAGCAACGGTCAAACTCCAGCGGAACAGGTAACATGTTTGCTATTCAGTTTTCCTAAGAATCTACAAATACTATCTGTTTGCCCTCACACCGAATTCAGCAGCAACAGGAACCATGGTCATTCGCGCGGCTATGATGTAGAGGGTCCGGATGTCGTGCCGCGGTGACAGCCCTTCTGGCTTTGGGAGCCATGGAGGAGCTCGGACCCAAGGTGACGACTCTGGCTGGGCTCTGAAGGACAACATCACTTAGAAAAAGGTTCCCACAGACGGCGCCAACCTGATGCAGTTTATTTTTGGGGTGTGGGGGCAGCAAGTGTGAGTTCTTGTTATTTGTATAGTGGAAGTCCTTATGTGGTACTGGCCCTGGTCCGACCCCGGGTAGCGAGAGCCGGCTCGGAGGTAAGAGCGGGGAGGTAGAGGCGAGTGGCTCGGCTCGGCTTGAATTCGGTAGCTCGGCTCGGGTCTTCTATACCTGCACACTGCCTAGAAATACCGGGAGAAGTCCCGGTGGTAGGCCATCCGACGATCTAGTCAGTCACTGAAAAATATACTGGACAGCTAGGGTTCAAGTGGGGAGAGATTGATTACCTTCTGCAGTGAGGAGGGGGTTGGGTATTTATAGGCAGGGGTAAACGGGTCAGGAGCCCTAACGAGTCGGATTGGACCCGTTTGCCTATGGGCCGCCCATTGGACTGTAGCTGGCCTGATGATCACAGGGAGGGGATCCAGAGGAGATCAGAGGGCCTTGGTTGTTGCTGCTTTGTTTATCCCATATCAGAGATCCAAATCAACCGAATGTTTTGAATAAAAGTGATCCACCCACAATGTTGCATTGATAAGCAACTGGATATAGAAAACTATCAAAAACTACTCTACAATCTACATCAAGTAAACTATTCCTCTACAGTCCACATTCAAGTAGTCCAGATAAGCAGAGTAGTATGCACGGAGGCACCTAAAATATAATGTGCATGCAAATACGAACATAAGGCAAAACGGGTAAATAATCCGACAATTGTGTTCCATCTACCACTTTCGCACTCATACCAAAACAACCGAGAATCGCACATCGGAGGATGGTTCCATCCTTCCACCGCTCCACTCAATTTGGAGAAAGGCTAAAGGAGATAGTGGGAGGAACACGTGTGAGGGGAGAGAGTGGGGGGAGAGAGAGAGAGGAGAGAACTACAATCTAGGGATGGCATCGGGGCCGGGCTGGCCCGGGACCGGCCCGGCCCCCCTAAATCCCGGTCCAGCCCTTGAACCGGCCCCCCTATTGGTGGGCCAGGTCCGGTCCCAAAAATTCCCAGGCCAGCCCGGTCTAGCCCGGCCCGCATGTGGACCGGGACCGGTTGAATCGGCCCGTGCGGGCTCGGGCCGGGCCGGGCCGACCGTTGGGTTTTTTTTTTTTTTTTTTTCTTCCAGAAAATTTTTTTAAAAAAAATTACCAAAATACCCCCCAACGGATTTATAACGGCTAGTTTTGGGGGGTACTTTAGGAAATCAAAAAAATTACATTTTCTATAAATACAACATCATTCCTTTCATTTCTCTTCACCAATTCACTCAACTATCTTTCTCTCTACTATTCTTTCAACAATCTTTCAAGGGATCAAGTTCAAGTTTGAAGGAGGGCAATCAACAACAATCAAAGTGATCAACTCATTCAACAACAACAACTCATGTCTCATCTTTCTCTACAACAACAACTCAAATCTCAACTTTCTTACGGTATTTTAGTATAATTTTAATTTGTAGAATTACCATATCATACTACTTCTTTATTGTCATATAATTTGTGTTTTCTTGATCTTCTTTCTCTCATTTTTTTAGATTTTCTTTTTAATTTTGGTAAAGTGGTATAAGAAACATACACTACTCATTTTAGTATAATTTTAATTTTAGAATTAACATAGCATACTACTTCTTTATTGTCATATAATTTATGTTTTCTTGATCTTCTTTCTCTCATTTTTTTAGATTTTATTTTTAATTTTGGTAAAGTGGTAAAAGAAACATACACTACTCACTCACTACTTCAATTTTATTTTTTCAAAGTTAAATGGCCTCTAATCGATCACGCGGTGGTGGTAGGCATAGTAGTCAAGAATATACTAGTCATCACCTTCCTTCCATTCCTAACCAATATATAGATAGTGAAGAAACATTTATTAATTATGATAGTTTTCCCGATTTGAATGAAACACATTCAAATCCTATAGAAATAGAAGATCATGTAGAACCACAACAATCGGAACAAGGTCCTTCTCTAAACTCAAGGAAAACTAGAGGGACTACTTCGGAAGTACACAATTTTTTCAATTTTGTCCCTTCACAAAATGATAAGAGTGTAGGACTTAAAATATGTAAGAAGTGCCAAACCCCGTATAAGTTTAAAGTAGGATCGGGCACGGGTACACTTCAACGTCACTTAAATAAATGTCAACCACAATTTTTGAAAGATCATCTCACACAACTAAAAATACATCCTAAAACCGGTCAAGTAGATAGTAGTACATATGATCACGATCACGTTCGTAAGGGAATCGCGAAATTGGTAATTAGGGGTGAATTGCCATATTCGTTTGGTGAACAAAAATATGTAGAGGATTTTGTACAAGACACCTTCACCCCCCATTTTAAAAAAATTGCTAGAAATGTTGTTAAGGGTGATTGTAAATTAGTTTACAATGAGATGAAGGATTTTTTGATAGCAACACTAAAATCACTAAACACTAGAGTTTCATTGACATCGGATGGATGGGTAGGAGTAAACGGGGTTCCAATGATGTGTGTAACATGTCATTGGATAGATTCGGATTGGTTACTTCGAAAGAGAATAATTTCTTTTGGATATGTTAGGTACCCACATAAGGGTAAAATTATAGCCGAACACATTATGGAAGCATGCAATAATTTTTATATTTATGATAAAGTGTTGGCTATTGGTTTTGATAATGCATCCAATAACACTAAGGCAATTGAGAGTTTAAAAATTACTTTAGATCCTGTGGAACCCGAAATTTTTCATGTTAGGTGTGCTTGCCACATTTTAAATCTTTGTGTGCAAGATGCACTAAAATATGGAAATGATAAACTAGAAGCTATGAGAGATTGTGTTCATTATATTACATTGAGTGGTCCAATTTATCAAGCTTTTCATGATTGGTGTAAACTTAGGGGCATTGTATGTAGACGTTTTCCTAGAGATGTACGACATCGTTGGAATTCTACCTTTGAATTATTAGGTGTTGTTCTTCATTATCGTTATAGTCTTAGAGATTTTTGTGTCGCAATGGGTATGCAAAATTGTATGTTAGATAATGATTTTTGGTTTTTTGCCGATAGTTTATATAAATTTTTACAACCTTTTAACGATGCAATTTTGCATTTTTCGAAAACATATACATCTACATCTAGTGGTATTTTACTTGAAATTGTGACTATGATGACAACAATTAAAGATTTACAAAATGACCCTTTTATTGGAGATATGGTTAATGCGGCATATGTTAAGTTTTTGAAATATTTTCATCCAATTCCTATGTTATATTGTTTAGCTAGTGTAATGAATCCTATGATTAAATTAGAAGGTACAAAAAATTTAATAGAAATTTTCTACACTTATGCCCCACACGATGCAATACTAGATTTTGATCATATTGCTTTTACTCATAAATTTGAGAATGTTTTGACTAGGTTATATGATTCTTATGATAGGATTTATTCAGCTAACACTATTCAAACACAAACACAAAATGTTCAATCTTCTTCTTCTTCTTCCTCCACATTAGCGAAGGGAAAGAGTCAAGCTAGTCTAGGTATTTTAAATCTTATTAAATCGAAAAAGGCTAGGACCAATTCACCAAATGAGTTGATCGAATTGGTATAATGCACAAAGTGCAGTTGAAGATGTAGAAGATGTGTTACAATATTGGAAGACTAATGAAGCAATTTTTAATATTCTTTCCCGTATGGCTAAAGATCTGCTAACAACACCGGTGTCAACTGTTGCATCGGAAAGTGCTTTTTTAATGGTGGCAGGATAATGAGCCCGAGCAGGAACCGATTGACAGCAAAAAATTTGGAGATGCTAGTGTGCGCCGAAGATTGGATGAAAGCGAAAGAGAGAACCCAAGACTTACTTGAAGCACAAGCTGGAGGTGGATCAACAAGCAGCGATGAATGAACGATTAAATTTAGTTAATTTACATTAAAATGTTGTTCAATTAATTGTAATTAATGGGAAAATTTAGAGTGATGAGATTCTATATTTAGGTTAAGTTGAAGTGCACGACAGTAGTCCACTGCCTTCTCTTCAATCTAAGTAGAGGCCATCTCGATCTTTAAATTCAAGTAATTTCCTTGATTTGTAATTTTATGATTTGAGCTAAATAGACAAATTTGTATGAATTTTATTCATGTACTTAATTTTATTCTAGAAGTTCAAATTTATTTAATCATGTACTTTATTTATTCATGTACTTCAATTATTTATTTTTTTTGATGAAGATGTACTTCAATTATTTATGAAATTTTATTTTTTGCAATTGTTATACAATTACAAAATCATATACTTGTTATACAATTACAAATTTATGCACTTCAATTAATAATGGAAAAAAAAATCATACAAGGGCCAGGCCAGGCCCGGCCCGGCCCCCCCACTAGGGGCTAGGGGCCAGGTCGGGGCCAGGGTTCCTTACCCTCAGCCCGGCCCGGCCCGGCCCGCATTTCGAGGAGCCCGGCCCGGGTGAGCCCGGGACCGGTCAAAACCCGGTCAAACCCGGCCCGGCCCGGCCCGAATGGCCCGAATGCCATCCCTACTACAATCCTGAGATCTCGGAACATAAATTTGTACTTTTTGTGGTTATAACGGGTTGTATGGATCACAAGTGAATCTACCCAATTACTTTGAGTTATAAGTACTAGCAATTTACACGTGTAATGCACGTCTTAATAAATATATATTTTTAAAAAGGAAAAACTCCAACTTAGTTTGGTCTCGAACTTGAGATCTTCTTTATATTAGTTATGCACTGGCGGTGCACGGATTTGTTTGTCTACAATGACAATCCCAACTCTCCATTATAATATTACTAGTAATTTACAAGTGTGATGCGCATCTTAATAAATATATTTTCTAAAGAAAAAACTCCGACGTAGTGAGGACTCGAACCTGAGACCTCCTTCATATTAGTTATGTACGCACGATACACATAAGTTGGTATGTTTACAAACGACAACTAGCACTGGTATTGGGTCCTATTGGGTTGGGTCCTCCACTACCCGGACCTGGTACCTCACGAGTCCGGACTTGCGAGAACCGGGTTCGGTTGCGAGTCCGGATCTAGTTCCTAGTTAAGAAAGCTTACCCATTGGGTCTGGCAAGTGGAGAGTGGCGACAGCGAACGATGATGACTGGGGTAGCGACGGGCATTAGGGACGTGGGCAGTGAACAGGGGCAGCGATGGCCGCTGCGAGTGGGGCGGGGAGCTATGGTGGGGGTGCAGAGTGGGAGATTGGTGGTGGTGGAGCATGAGGATGTGGTGGTGGTGGAGTGAGCATGGGGGATTGGCGGGGGAGGAAATGGTGGTTGAAGATGAGGTGGTGATGGTGGAGAAATTTAGGTTATTTATTTATTTATTTATTTTAGGGTTTGGAGAGATTTGAGAAGGTTATTTATTTATTTATTTATTTTAGGGTTTGGAGAGATTGAAGAAGAAGAAGAAGAAGAAGAAGAAGAAGAAGAAGAAGAAGAGATTTTTTTTATTTTTATTTTTAAATTTAATAGGGTTTTCTTATCGGGTCCGGGTTGGGTCCAATTTGAGTGGACTTGGACCCGGAAACACAAAGGGTCCTTTTTTAGGACCCGGACCCGACCGGCGAAAGACCGGGTCGGTTCTGGTCCAGTGCTGGGTGTGGGTCGGGTCCGGGTCTGTTTCGGGTATTGATTCTTATTGACAGTGCCAACGACAACTTCAACTCTCACATTATAATATTAGACTAGTAATTTACACATGCAATGCACTTCTTAATAATATTTTATGTACGCCACGACATAGTCTGACCTCGAGCCTGAAACCTCCTTCATATTAGTTATGTACGTGCGATTTGCATGTGCAATGCACGTCTTAATAAATATATATTTTTTAAAGTAAAAACTCTGACGTAGTTTGGCCTCGAACCTGAGACCTCCTTCATATTAGTTATGTACGCACAATACACGTAAGTTGGTACGTTTACAAATGACAACTCCAACTCTCAGTAGAGATTACTAGTGTAATGCATGTGCGATGCACACCTATAAAAAAAACCTGAGACCTCATTAAAATTTGTTATGTACGTACAATACACGTAAGTTGGTATGTTTACACACGACAACTTCGACGGTCTCATTATAATATTAGAAATAAGAAATTAGATTAGATAAGATATAGCCCAATCCAAAGTAACTTATTTAACTTTCCCCCAAAAAAGACCATATTTAATAATTAGGTAATGCTTGGGTCAAGTTAAATTCTCTTTAGCTCAAACTTGATCACATCCATAGTAACAAAGTTCGCGAATAAACCGTTAAATTCGCAAATTATTCGTAAAGAATTCATTGGCCGAATCAATTCATGATTTAATCGCCAATTTGCATTTAAATCACGCACTTCGCAAATTATTTACGAAAGCACGAGTTATTCGTGAATAATTTGGGAATTAAACAAATTAATTGCTAAGTTTGTTACTATTTTTCATATTTATGGATTTAAATATATATTTACTTAGGTGAAGGGTAGAAAGATGCATTAAATTTTGTATTTTTTTCTTTCCCAACTTTTACCGAGTTTTTCCAAAGTTTACCAGATTTTTGTCGAATCCCCAAATATTAAATCTGCCGAATTATCTCTGAATCCCCGAATTTGTGTCTACGATCATATCTGATCCAAGCCTGACCAAACCGAACATTTCCTTTTTTTTTTTGAATAAAAAGTGACCGAAGTCACCAATCTCATTAATGATTGATTAACGGGATTACAACAACATTCTTACAACATCTAGAACTACAAACTGTGCTCTTAGGCACAAAATAAAACAAGTCCAAAATAACCCAACATCTCTGATAATCATAACACAGCATGCCCTAAGGCAACAAAACGATAAATCTGATCCCGACTCTCAGCACTCTCCTCCATGATCGATCCCTAAACCTGTAGTCAAAGGAGAATTGCTTCCCTGCCCCCCTCTGTCACTCATCCCCCTCTGCTCTGCCCCTCTTCCTGGAACCAGTATTACCTGCCCAATTATGTATAAAAACAACAATTTTGCGCAGTAAATGAAATGGACATCTAATATTGCGAAAGCACACATCATTCCTATCCCTCCATAAAGACCACAAAATCGCCCCGGCAGTAATGTCCCATAATTTTTTATGTTCTTTCCTAATATTCTTATTTCTCCAGGCTCCCCATAGATCAAGTAAATTATGCGGCGTCTCTACCGTGTGGAAACCTAACCCAAAAACTTCCCAAACTAAAGTAGCTCTAGGGCAGTGGATGAATAGATGGTTAGTGTCCTCTTCCTCTAGATTGCACTGTTGACATGTAAGGTCTATCATGATATTACACTTCCTTAGATTAGTTTTGGTCAAAATCGCATTGTGGAGAACCAGCCACGAAAAAGCTTTGATCTTGGTCGGAACTGACGCTTTCCATATGATGTCAGCGTGATAGTTCCTGATGCCCCCGTCGTTAAGGACGCCATATATTGACGACACCGAGAAAGTCCTCTCTTTACCTCTAAACATTTCCTATTTGCACGGACGTCACTTGGGTCTAGTGGTAATTAAGACCATTTGCTAGTTAACAAGATGTTGGGTCTTTCAGTCTTTGTTTCCAATAGTCTCCTTATCGGGGAACAGTAAGTCTAGGTAGTCACAGCCTTTCAAAAAATTAAATCAAATTTTCTTTCTTAAAACAAAAGGATCGATACACTCTTGAATATGTACTTTTATCATACAGGTAAATTGCACCAAAAAGAATGATGTTCTTAGTATATATGGTTGGTGCATGCCTGTCTAAAATCCTAACATTGTAGTCGCATTTTTAGACCTGGCAAAGATATTATTGTTCCTAAGGTAAACCGACCTAACCGTGTAGCCTTTCGCGTTTATGCAATTTTCATCACCATTTACACAGTAAGGCTTGGTTCATGTATGCTTCAAACTGATCACCTGATGCCATATTTTCATGATTAAAATTTTCCCAACGTAGAGAGCCCAAGACAAAATAACCGAGTTAGCATTACAAGCCTGTCCCCTATGGAAAGAAGCTTTCATTTCGAACTGTCCCACCTTTTTGCGATCTTTTCAACAATGATCCCACGCATCTTTCTTATGCTCAAACATGCAGCCCCAAGTACTTTAACTGGAAATGTTGGATGTTGCAATTTAGAACCAGAACTGATAGCCCGAGCACAAGAATATCCTTCTTGCGGAGGAAGATAATCGGAGTCCTTTGGAAACTGACCTGGAGGCCCGATGAGGACCCGATCAAGTAAAACCCACAACTACTTTAGATTTTAGAACCAATATCACATTCCCAGAAGAATGAGAGCGTGTTAATAAATTCCTCATTGTGAAGACATTCATATATAATGCTTTCAGTAAGTCCCTTAAGCAAGCAATGGATCTTTGAGCATTATATGTTTTACATCTATGTCTACTACAAATAAACGAATAAAAATATGGTAGTGTGCGCATCTGCTAGGTTTACACTTTATCGCCGCTCGTACGAACAGAAAGATTTCTTATATGAATCTCTCTTCCATCTTAATTAGTATCTGAATGACAATTAGATCTGATCTAAATAAATTCATAGTACAAAAGGGGAAGCACATAATATTCTAGGAAAGAAAACCTAATGTGTATATAAAGATATGCATATTTTCATTAATTTAGCATATCCTTCAAAACTAGTAGCAAGTATTCCCATCTTCATGTTCAGCTATTTAAGGACCATGATACCCCATATCTAAATCTCACAATCGTCTTAAAACAAGCTAGAAATTCGAAGGTAAACATACTTCGTTTCTGTTGAGATTTTTTTTTCCCATGAGGTATCAGTTATAACATGAATGTTTCTTTTCTTTATTTTTTTTCATAGCAATGGATCAAGAAAACAGAATAAACTGTGAGGGGGAGGAAAAGCTTTACCATTGCAAGTATTGTGAACGAAGTTTCACATGCAAGCAAGCTTTAGGTGGTCATCAGAATGGTCATAAATGGGAGCGCAATTATGTTGGTCGAAGAACTAGCGATCCAGATCACTTTGGTTTCTTGCAAAACCAACCACTAACCATTGTCCCTCCACTACCACAACCCATTGTCCCTTCACCCTTGCCGAGTACCACTCTTGCACTAGGGCCCTCTCCATCCCTGCCGAGTACCGATCTTGCACTAGGGCCCTCTCCACATATGCATAATGATTCATACATGGACCCTTACCTTACTCATCATGGACCCTATTATCGTTTACAGCTTTATCAACCTTATCTGATTAACAACAACATCTGTGAAACAACTTCAAATGATGGTGGAAGTTCGACTTTAAGGAACAAGGCTGATGGAGATGAAAATGGTAAAAATGCTAATGAGCATAAGAAAGAGGATGAGATTGATCTTACCCTTCATCTTTAAAAGTAGTTCGAGAAGGAGGTAGCTTTCATATCGACTTTGTTTTTTTTTTTTTTCTTTTTTCCTAGTCGTTGTTGTTGTTGTATGTCGTTTGTTATCGTTGTTGTTTCTGTTGTTGTCATTTCAGTTGCCATTATCTTGTGTTCGTGTGTGCCCTTCAGGAAATAGAAAGTAGCGATTTATACTATTTGATCTCTCCAGGGATGTTTGTTTGTAGTGAGTATGGGTCTACTATTTTTATTTAGTAATTGTTGTTGTTAGTTAGTATTTATTATCTTCTTCTGCATTTTATTGTTCTAAACATTCATGTTAAAAGGAACATAAATGTCTTAATTTATACGTGTGTGGTATCGATTTTGTATCCTCAAATATCCATATATATCCTGGTCGTAATTGTTGTTGCAGTACCAAATTAGCAACGAGGTAATTATATCTAGCATTATCCTTCAGCAGCCAAATCGACAATATCAGATGGGTGTGTTGGTGGTATTCTAGAGCAAGAGGAAGAGTATTTGAGGATAGATAATTATTTCTCTTTTATTTGAAATGATCTTTCTTTTGTTGTACATTCACAACTAGAGATAGCTCACATATTTATAGTGAGCAATGGAATTCACTAGAATAAGCATTAACTCACTAGTGCATGAACACACTTAACTAGATGCACTTAACTGCATACAATTTACTAGGTACATCATTACCATGACTTCATTAATTCTTAGATATGTGAATGCATTTATTTAGCACATTACTCAACATTCTCCCCCTTAATGTGCTGTTCTTGAACTCCAAGAGCTTCTCTTAATTTCTGGAACTTGTCTCTAGTCAAGGCCTTTGTGAAAATGTCTGCAAGTTGATCATCGGACTTGCAAAACTTTAATTGCACCACTTTTCCTTCAATTGCTTCTCGAATAAAATGATGTTTGATGGCTATGTGCTTCGTTCTTCCATGAAAGACTGGATTCTTTCCCATAGCAATGGCTGACTTATTATCACAATGGATAGTCACAGCTTCTTGTTTTTCACCAAAGTCTTCAAGTATCCTCTTCAACCATATTGCTTGCTGGGTTGCTAACCCAGCTGAAATATATTCAGCCTCTGCAGAAGATTGAGCAACAGATTGCTGTTTCTTAGAGCACCACGAAAAAACACCCGAACCTAGTGAGAAAACATATCCAGAAGTGCTTTTCATATCATCCATACAACCTGCCCAATCACTGTCACAAAAACCAACTAACTTTGCTTCGACCTTGCTGTCATATTTGATTCCATAGTTCAAAGTGCCTTGAATGTATCTCAACACCCTTTTAGCTGCACCTAGATGGATGTGGCTTGGATCATTCATGAATCGAGAGAGTAAACTTGCTGCAAACATGATATCTGGTCTTGTGCTAGTGAGATAAAATAAATTACCAATCAGGCTTCTGTAGTTACTAGCATCAACCTTCCTTCCTCCATCATCTTGCTTCAATTTTTCATTCACAACTAATGGTGTATCAGTTGGATTACAATCAAACATCCCAAACTTCTTCAATATTTTTTCAGCATATTTATTTTGACAAATAAAGACCCCATCGTCCTCTTGATAAACTTCAATTCCAAGAAAATGATGCAACAAGCCCAAATCGTTCATCTCATATCTCCTCATCATTTCTTTTCTAAAATCTTCAATCATCTTCAAATTATTTCCGGTAAAGATCAAATCATCCACATAAAGTGCAATAATAAGGATATCAGCCATACCTCGTCGTTTGACATACAAAGTAGGCTCACTCTGGCTCTTCTCAAAGCCTTTCTCCATGAAGTAATTGTCAATGTTGCTATACCACGCCCTTGGTGCTTGTTTCAGCCCATAAAGAGCTTTCTTCAATCTATAAACCTTTTCTTCTTGGCCTTCTATCACAAAGCCTTGAGGTTGCTCAACATAAACCTTCTCTTTCAATTCTCCATTCAAAAATGCTGACTTCACATCTAGTTGATACAACTTCCATCCTTTTTGAGCTGCAAGGGAGATCAATGCTCTAATGGTGTCTAACCGTGCAACGGGAGCAAATGTCTCTTCATAATCAACACCGGGCTGCTGTGAATAGCCCTTTGCAACAAGTCGTGCTTTATTTTTCTGGACTGAACCATCTGGATTATGCTTCACCTTGTACACCCATTTCACACCGATAGCTTCTTTGTCATTTGGCTTTTCAACTAGCTCCCATGTCTTGTTCTTTTCAATTGCATCTATTTCCTCTTGCATTGCCTTCCTCCAAGCATCTTCCTTGACCGCTTCTTCAAAATTTTCTGGTTCCTCCACACAATAATTGCACCTTGCATAAACATCACTCAAACTCCTCATTTTTATTGGAGTTGAGTTTGGAGATGATGAGCTAGAGCTTGATGTAGATGAGCATGGTGTAGATGGATCTTGTTGTTCATTCTCTGAAGGAGTTGGACCTTGCTCTAAAATTACTGCCGGAACAATTTTCTCTTCAATCTTCTCTTCTTGCCAATTCCAAGAAGCCTTCTCATCAAATACAACATCCCGGCTAATGATCACTTTTTTGCTCTTCAAGTTGTAAAGTCTATAGCCCTTTGAAACGGAGCTATAGCCAATAAAGATGCATCTTTGACTTGCTTCTTCAAGTTTTGTCCTCTTTTCCTTGGGAACTTGAGCATAGCAAACACACCCAAAAACTTTAAGGTGGTTCACTGAAGGTTTTCTTCCACTCCATGCTTCAAATGGCGTCTCATTCCATACAGCTCTTGTTGGGCATCTATTCAGCAGGTACACAGCTGTATTAACAGCCTCGGGCCAAAATTCCTTGGGCATCCCTTTCTCGAACAGCATGGACTTAGCCATCTCCATCACAGTTTGATTCTTCCTTTTAGATACACCATTTTGTTGAGGTGTATAGCCAACAGTGAGTTGCCTCTCCACGCCTTCTTCTTCACAAAACTTGTCAAATTCTTTGGAGGTGTACTCCTTTCCATTGTCACTTCTCAAAACTTTTATGGACCTGCCACTTTGTTTCTCAACAAAAGCTTTAAACTTCTTAAATATGACAAATACTTCAGATTTTTGTCTCATAAAATATACCCATGTCATGCGAGTCAAGTCATCAATAAACAAAATAAAATACCTATTTTGGGCATGCGACAAGGTACTCATAGGGCCACAAACATCTGTGTGCACCAACTCCAGCACTTCTTTGGCTCTCCTCGCTCCTTCTTTTGGAAATGGTTGGCGATGATGTTTGCCAAGCATGCATCCTTCACATACTCCATGTTTTTCTTCAATTGTTGGCAGTCCGAACACCATATTCTTTTGAGAAAGCAACTTGAGACTGTTGTAGTTTAGGTGTCCAAATCGCTTGTGCCATAGACAAGAGTCTTTTACTTCTCTAGCCATCAGGCTGAGATTTTTCTCATAATTAAGAGAGAGTGGAAAGCTTCTAGTCTTGGTCATTTTAACCAAAGCAGCAACTCTTCCTTTTGAATCAAAAATTTTGCACTGTCGATTCTCAAATAGAAGAGAATAACCATGCTCCAAAAGTTGTCCGATGCTCAACAAATTCTCATCTAATTTAGGCACATAAAGAGTATCATGAATGACTTTACCTCCTTGCTTTGTTGCAACTCCAATGCTGCCTTTGCCTTCAACTTCAACATATTCTCCATTGCCCAATTTTACTTTTGAGCCAAATGAACGATCAATGTCAATAAAGGCTTCTTTATCTCCCGTCATGTGATTGCTGCAACCGCTGTCCAAGTACCACACATTTTTATGCTCTTCAGTTGCCTTTTGACAAGCATAGAACAGGTTCCCTTCACTATTTTCTGCTTCTGCAAATGAAATGTGTTGTTGGTTGCCAAAGTGACAATCCTTTTGCAAGTGCCCGAACTTTTTGCAATTATGACATTGTGGCTTGCCTTTATTCCAGCAATCTTTCTCTTCATGAGTGTTCTTCTTGCAAATTCTGCACCATTTATTTGAGCCTCTATTATCTCCTCGTCCGCCATAGGTGCCTCTTCCTCTGCCATATGAGTTTCTGCCTCTTCCTCTGCCTCTGCCAAATCTGCCACCACTAGAAGACTCACCTTTATTTTGGGATGAACATTTATCATCATTGGATTGAATGGTGAGCTTAGATTGAAATGCGCTTTCAATTGACTTTTCAATGCGCCGTAACAATCTTTGCTCATAGGATCTAAGTGACCCCATCAACCCTTGGACAGTCATAGTAGACAAGTCTTTAGTTTCTTCTATAACAGCCACCATAGGATCAAATTTTTCAGTCAAGCTAATCAAAATTTTATCAACAATTCTGCGATCATCTATTGTATCTCCATGCGACTTCATTTGATTCACCAATTCGGACAATCTATTAAAATACTCATTCAAACTTTCTTTTTCTTTCATTTTTTCATTCTCAAAGTCTCTTTTAAGAGATTGAAGTTTAACGGTTCTCACCTTTGAATCTCCTTCGAACTCTTGTTGTAGAGTTTCCCATGCTTCCTTGGCTGTTTTTGCTCTCATAATCCTTGGAAATATGGCTAGTGAGACTCCTCTTTGAATCATCCCAAGAGCTCCAGCATCGGTAATCTTCTTCTTCTTCAATTCGTCACTTTGCACAGCTGCAACTCCAGCATCGGTATCTGTTGTTGTTGCTGATTCTTCGTACCCCTTTTTGACTAGATCCAAGACATCCAAAGAGGTGAATAAAGTCTCCATTTTTACTGCCCAGAAGTCATAATTTTCTCCTTCAAATAAAGGAACTTGGACATTGCTATAGTTTGTACTGTTGGTTGTTGAAGGGTTGCTTGAGAAAGCCATGGCTCTGATACCAATCTGTTGGTGGTATTCTAGAGCAAGAGGAAGAGTATTTGAGGATAGATAATTATTTCTCTTTTATTTGAAATGATCTTTCTTTTGTTGTACATTCACAACTAGAGATAGCTCACATATTTATAGTGAGCAATGGAATTCACTAGAATAAGCATTAACTCACTAGTGCATGAACACACTTAACTAGATGCACTTAACTGCATACAATTTACTAGGTACATCATTACCATGACTTCATTAATTCTTAGATATGTGAATGCATTTATTTAGCACATTACTCAACAGGGTGAAATGGGGGGGGGGGGGGGCGATGGAGGAGTGGTTTAGTAATTCAGAAGCAATCGTTAAATGGAAGTCTAAAATCCCAAATACGGTGAATGCCTTCCTTTGGGGAAATGGAGATCAATACGGTGACACCGAGATATATTAATGACATCTGGGGGGAAATGGAGATCAAGATTCATTAGGAAAGAATATAGGGGGAGTTGGGATATTACAGTTATTGCTATCTTGTGGATCATGTGGCTAGATAGAAATGACTCTAGTTTCCGTAACATTAATTGTACAGTTCAATTGTTATTGCCTAAAACTCTCGTTTTAATAGATGTTTGAGCAGGTCAAGTAGGAACGAGAAAGAGCCTCCGGTTGGAAGGTGCATAGTAGCTGGGATTGTCAAGGTGGCTGTCTACCCCTACTACTCGCTACTGGGAGCAGCGTGTGAGGAAGGGATAGGTTCTTTTGGGCCAGATGTATGATGTATTTAGTTTGGCATATTATATTCTAATTATGTTTCACTTTGTTGTTTTGATGTTCTGGAATGGATGAGATTGGATTTGTAATATTTACTACTCTATTTTTCGTTAATCATTTATTAATAAAATCGGTGATGTCGTCACTTTTATATTAAAAAAACAATTAAGCATTTTGTATTATAAAATTAATATTATAATATTTAAAAATTAATTGTTCAACTAATTTATTTTTAAAAAATTGCCGGATTGGTGCTCTGGATCGATCTAATCCAGTCAATTCCCGATCCAAATTGTCGGTCCAGATATTTTGGAAGAGGATCTCCCTCCTTTCTACAACCCCGATCAGATATGATCCAAAAGATCCGAATCCGGATCATACGATTCTTTAAACTATAATTGGGATCATAATCCGTCAAACACCAAAATTTTGGATTGTTGTTTTTTTTTTTTGAGGTAATTTTGGATTGTTGTGGATGTTGGATTTTGGGTTGCTGTGGAACAACTAGGGGGCACGGCGAGGTGTGATGGTTAAGGCTGTAAATCGGACTGGACAGGACCGGACAATCATATGTTCAAGCTTGGACCGAAATTTTACTCTGACAGGCTTATGTCCGGCTCGATCCAGGTCGGACAAAATTTTTATAGTCTAGACTCGGTTCGGTAAAGCATCGTACCACAATAATACTCGGACGGATTTATGTTCGGCACAAGCTCGGTGAAACATCAGACCTAATAATTTGTTCATGTTCGGTTCATATAACAGTTCGGATGGTCCATGGTCAGGTCATTTCTCGAGCCGGACTCGGACGGACGACGGACCGTCCTGTTCATTTTACATCCCTAGTGGTGGTCGGGGGATTTGGGTGAAGCTAGGGTTTGTGAGTGAGCGGGAGAGAGAAGGAGAGAGTGAATTGTGAAGAGGAAACGAGAGAGAGAGAGAGAGGGGGGGGGGGGGGGGGGGGGGGGGGGGTTCACTTAATACTGCGAGAACTATCCCGGCGTTTTAAAAAACCGCCGGTGTAGAGAGGGGGAAATTTTAATTTTTTTCAGTCGGGTTCTACCCGGCATTTCTATCCAAACGCCGGAATAGATATGCCTGGGTAGCATGATTTTGTTGTAGTGATCTGACTTCAATAACCCTTCAATAGTGGACTTCTTGGAATTATATATTCCAACCTAATTACCTAAACATAGCAAGTTCACAATTAAGAGTTTGTATTCTATTTTATGATCACAACAACTATCTTGAAGGCCGTACGGAAGATGAATTCCATCGTTCCGCGAGTAAAACGTTATGTGGTATCTCGTATCTTATGCTTTATCCACCAACAAAAGACGATCCAATTGATGTGGGGACTTATGTTTGCATGGTGTATCATTCTTCTTTTTTCGCAAGAAGACTGAACAAAGATATATACCTCTAGTATGCTTGGTACCTTTCCAATACCCTGACATTGTAGTCCCATGCATTTAGACTTGGCATGTATTGTTCCTAAGGTAAACCGTCGTACCTAGCATTTTTGTGTTTATACAGCTTCCACCACCATTTACACAATAAGGATTGGTTCATAGGCTTCAAATTGAGCACCCCATGGCATCATGCTCCTTACATCGATAGATAATCCATAGTTTATTGCAGTGAGTCTACCAAAGAAATATATGTATGAGTATATGGATCTAATTCTGTTCCAAATTAGAATATCAAGGTTAGGAGATAATAGATTGTTGGATTTTCCTCATACATTGAAACTGATTATACCTACAAGAAACAGTTAACTGATTGTGCTCTTTGGAAAGCCTGATGGGTGATCAACTATTTGGGTCGGTCGCACCACTACGTTGAGTCCAGATTTGAATAAGTTTTCTGGTTGAAATAATATCCAAACCCATCACACTAGTTGAATAGGTTTGAGGGTTTGAGGGTTATATCTAGGAATGTTAGGGCTTATACAGGGTTATGAAAAGAGTAAGATAGTTTGGAATTTCTAGGGCTTGGTTGAGAGAGCTTTTAGTAAGAAGATATTGGCTAGTCTAATTAAGGTTGACCGATGCGTTATTAATTCTCCATAATTGAGAGAACTGCTCTCCTCCATTGATATACTCTTCTTGATATATTGGAATAATTTTCTTCGGTTTTCTTTGCATGTTAGATCTCTTTATTAATTTTGTCAATTTTTTTATTAAAATTAATCAATATCTGAGAAACCCTAGCTGCTAGTTCGACTCTGCTTATTGAGCAACGCACTAAAGAGATCGTCGCATTAAAGGGCTCGTCTCTATCGATGTTCTACCATGGCTAGGAGAAAATTTCCCAACTTAGAGAGGCAAAGACAAAATAACCGAGGTAAGCATATATAATAAGCCTGCTGCATGGGGAAATAAGCTTTTTTTTCCAACGGCCAAACCTTTTGGCGATCTTTTTAATGAGCTCACACATCTTCCTTTCTAAGCTTTTCCTCGAACATGCAGCCCCAAGAACAGAATTGATAGCCCAAGTACTGTTCTGGACACTGACCTTGAGGATCCACCGTGACTCAAAACACTAATTAAAGTCCCCACTTCAGAACAACCGCCACATTCCCAAAAAATGAGAGTGTGATCTGAATATTATAGATTCATTTTTGTGAAGAAGTTCCTACTTTCAAATAATTAAGTTCCTTAAGCAAGCAAAGTCATTGAGCATTATAAGTGATCCATCTATATCTACTACAAATAATCAAATACAAATATGGTAATAAGCATCTGTTACGTTTACACTTTACTACCCCTTATACGAACGAAAAGATTTGTCATATGAATCTCTATTCAATTTTTAACTAGTTTCGGGTTGACAATTAGATGTTATCTAATTATATTCATAGCTTCCAGGGAAAGCACATACTATTCAAGGAAAGAAAGCCTAATATGCATAAAGATATGCATGTTTTCATCTAATTAGCATATCCTTCAAAACTAATAAGTAATAGCATCTTTGTAAAACCTACGGGTGGTTTTTATTTTATTTTATTTTATTTTATTTTGTGTGGATAAAAGTGACCCTATGTCGCCGGTTTCATTAATGAAAAGTTAATGAAACAGAGAGTAGCCAATATTAAATATCAAGTCCACTAAATCAAACCACAATATTGTAAAACATAATCTGCCAAACTAAGTACATCATAAATCCGGCTCAGAAGAACAGTTCTCTCCAGCAAAAATTGCAAGCGCTAGAAGGTGACTGCCACCACCACTTAGCTAATCCACCCCCTCCATCCAGAGTTTCTTCCCCGCTCCTACTTGACCTGCCCAAGCATCTATTAGAACCAGAATTTTATGATACATCATATGAAATCTACAATTAATGATACAAAAGCATGCATCATTTTTATCTAACCAAAGGATCCACATACTCCCCGCTACCGTAATATCCCACATTAACCTATATTCTTCCCTAATGTCTCTCACTCTCCAACTCCCCCAAATGTCATCAATATAGTTGGGAGTCTCTATGATACCAAATCCTAGCCCCATAATTTTCCAGATTAGTCTAGCTTTAGGACAGAGTATGAAGATATGGTTAGTATCCTCGTGTCCAATGTTACATCGTGGGAATCTCACATCCATCAGGATGTTGCATTTCCTTGGGTTCGTTTTGGAGAGAATGGCGTCGTTCACAACCAACCAAAGGAAGACCTTCACCTTATTTGGGACTTTAGAGTTCTATATTATCTTTGCATCTGAGCTTCTAATTCCCCCATTATTCACGAAGCCATACATTGAACTAACAGAGAACATACCGTTAGGCTCTAATCTCCATTATCTGTCGTCCTCCTCTCCCCTAACCAGCCGCACCCCATCTTCTAGAGGAGCTTTGAGTTGTTACAGTTGCTCTTGGCTTTCTTGAGATAGAATTCCATCGTTCACAAGCAACAATCTTCAATTTTTCCTTACACCCGCCACCATAGTGTCCTCCTTTGTTGTTTTCCTCGCCAGTTGTGGGAACAGAGACTGTAGGGTGTTATCCCCACACAATTTGTCCATCCAGAATCTAGTGCCTTTCCCATTTTCACGTATGCACCTAGTATTAGCGTGGAAAATGTCCCCCACCTTAGCAATACCTTTCCATAGGAATGAAACTTTTCCGTGCTTGCTTCTTCCTCCATATCAAACTCTTTTCCATCTTCGATACATCATGAACAAGTTTCCCCACCATGCCTTGCTGCATTTGTGCATTTTTCACCACCATTTGGCTAAAAGTGCTTTATTCATATCTCAGAGGTTCACTATTCCAAGTCCTCCAAATTCTTTCTTTTTACGCACCTTGCCCCACCTTATCAGGTCAAACCCCTTGTTATCCTCTCGTGTTCCTTTCCACATGAAACGTCTCCTGCACTTATCGATTCTTTCAATGACCGACTTGGGGATCTCATAAATTGACATCATGTATGTAGGTAGACTGTTAAGAACCGAATTGATAAGAGTAATTCTACCTCCAAGAGATAAAAAAAATTTCCTTTCCATCCCGCAGCTTTTTTCTCAATTTTTTCCACCAGTGGAACCCAATCCTCTTTAAACATCTTTCCTGGTCTAATAGGGGTACCCAGGTATTTGAGTGAGTATTCCTCTTCCTCACATTCCATCAATGTTGAGCTCATCTCTCTCGAATTCGCAATTTCGTTGCTGAGGGTAACCACACCACTCTTATGTAGATTAACTGCCAAATCAGACTAGTATTCAAAACATCTCAATAATATTCTAAGTGGCATGATTTCATCCGCATTTGCCGCCCAAAACATCAGATCGACATAGGCAGTGGAACTCCTTTCACTTTCACCCTTTTGATAATTCCTATCTCACTGGCTCTCTTAGTCATTTCTGCAAGCCCATTGGCGATAATAATAAAGATCAAGGGCGAAAATGGATATCCTTGTTTCAATCCTTTATGACATCTGATTTCCCTTCCCACTTCTCCATTAAGTTGGACGAAAGATTTTCCATTTGTAACACACATCTTCATCCAAATCCTTTGAGTTCTAGCACCTCGTTCACACAATCACACTCTACAGTATCATAGGCTTTTTCAAAATCCAATTTCAGTAGGAAGTCATCCACTTTTTCTTTATTTCCTTTAAAAACCATTTCGTGGACTGAAGTGATGCTATCCAAAATATATCTTCCTTTTACAAACTCGCTTTGTGCTTCACCAATTATATGTATTAAGTGGCGGGATAGTCTGCACGCCAGCACTTTAGTGATGATTTTAAATGACCTGTTCAGCATACTAATGAGTTTGAGATCTGTCACCCTAAGAACCCTTGTTTTCTTTGAGATTAGTACAACGTTCGCGTAATTTAGTCTATCAATCTGCGCATCTCCTATAAAAAATCATGAAAAATATCTAAAAAGTCTTTTTTGATGATAGTCCAGTATAACTTATAGAATAGGATTGAGAAACCATCCGGTCCTAGAGCCTTGTTTTGGCCCAAAAGGTTGATTGATTTTAAAACCTCCTCCTCCGAGAAGATCTCTTTCAATCCATCACTCCCCTAAATTATCGAATCATTCCACATATCATGTTTCAAGCTGCATCTATGTATTCTCTTCTTTCCCAATAGTTCTGTAAGTTCCTATCTATTTGAAGTCTAATTTTTGTTTCATCCTCTATCCAAGTATCTCCTATGAATAAACCAGTTATTTGATTGTGTCGCCTTCTACCATTAGCCACCTTGTGATAGATCGCCGTATTGGATTCTCCTTCCTTAAGCCATTGAATCCTAGATCTTTGCCTCTAGTAGCACAATTCATCTCTCCAATTCGGTGTAGTTCTACTCTATTGGATGCCACTTCCTCAAATTCTCCTCTTTCAAGATTTCTATCATCTTCTATAGTTTCTAACTCATGACTTCTTTCCCCTAGTCTTTCTTTCTTTCTTTTTGATTTCTCCATGCTCTTCTTTAGCCCAAATCTTTAGGCTCTTACACAGTAATCTGAGCTTGTCGTTCCAATTGGATACCACATCATCCGTGGCAGTTAGTGTCTCCTACAACTCTTCTACAATCATCCTAATATTATTGCTGAAAATCCAGGCTTTCTCAAATCGAAACTTTCGTTGGGTAAATCATCAATCATATCCACAGTCGAGTGTAAGTGGTATATGGTCTGATGTTAATCTAGGATTAGACCTAACTGCCACAAGAGGGAAAAAAATCCTCCCATTCCGTTGAGACCAGAATTCTATCAAGTTCAGCTAAGGTCGGATTAGCTTGCATGTTTGTCCATGTAAACCTCCTATCAGACACCTGGACTTCAATGAGATCTAGTTCATGATGAACAGATTGAACTCTTTTTTGTCTCTACATTAGTCCCCTACTTCAATGTTCGGATTGAAATATAGTAATGTTAAATTCCCCTCATAACACTCAGGGGTCGTCCCATCTATCTCGAATGTTTCCTAATTCTAGCTAGAAACCATCTCTAAGATTAGAATTATATGAGCCATATACCGAAGTAACCATATGTTTCCACCCATCACTTTTCCCGTTTAATTCTAATAGTCACCAAAAACATTCCAAACAAATCATCTGCAACCCCTATTGCTCACTTTTGTATTTTTATTATATTTTAATAAAATTCTGAATTATTTATTTTATTTTTGGATTGTGTTTATTGCTTGTTGTTGTTGTTTTCTTGAGATTCATTCTGTTGGTTTCAGCATTTATTTACAACTTGTTCTTGACCTTGTCTATTATTTAAACCTATTTTGGCATAATTGTCTCTTACTGGATCCCTTTCACCCTATTGGATACTACGTAGTTCATCCAAACTCATTTTGTCCCTATTTATATATCCTAATTGAACCCTAACCTTAATTACCAAACCCTAATACATCTTCTCTCTCTCCTAGCCGTCACCCTCTCTCTTTCTCCCTACTCCCGACCTACCCTGACTGCCCTCGCTCCGTCGTCATCTCCGATCGCCGACAACACACACCCCCGAACTCCCCCACCACATCACCTCTCCTTCTTCCTCCTTGCATCGCGACCCAACACCCCAGGCCGACCCCTACCGTGATCCCTATGCTCGGTCGTCGCCTGCAGTCAAGCACCGCTCGCGACCCCCCATCGCCATCGCTGCCGTCCCCCTGGGCCGTCGTCGCCTTCGCTGGTGGTGCTGCTGTCCGCCCTTGCTTTCGGTGGCTGCTGTCTCTTTGTGCTTGGTTGAGTGCACGCTTTTTTGCGTGCGTGTGTGTTCATTCGTTGGAGTTCTAGTCTCTCATTTTTTGTCTGTGTTCGTGTGTTCATTGTTTAGGATCCGTTCCCGTTATTCTATTCTTCGCTTTCGTCGTCTTCATAATCAAGCAAGTAGCTTGTATGTGTTCTTTTTGTCATACAAGTTAAATATCGTAAGTAATCTGGTATGAAAATAATTGTACTCTCATGATGATCCTAAATTGATAGTTTAACCGTTGGCATCATCTCTTGATCATGAGTAGTTACAAAAATTGACACCCGTTGCAGTAGAACAATTAGATTAGTGGACATCTTGATTGTATATTGTTTGTGACACCCAGTATGTTGTAGTTGACTGTTGCTTGGATGTTTGTTGGATGTATTACCTCATCATAGACTATTTTTACACATGCCATGCTGATTTGAGTAACCTACATATACCATGCTTTGTATGACATCTTAGATTGGACTGTTTGTAGTTAACTTGTTTGATAAAATGCCTAAAAGAAATTTTGTTTTACTGCAGTCCTATTTTTGTATAGTAATTTCGACCCTGTTAACATCAGTAAAATAAATAAGTTTGTGAACATGAATTGTAGCCTATGTTTTCTAATTTCCAGAACTTTTGACGGATCTGAATTCCGATTTTTGATACATGAGTTATCGTTGTTTTACTGCAGACATATTGTATTTTTCAGATTCTGAACTAAATGTATTTTGTTTGAAATGTTATTTTAAAACTGATATTAAAAGTAGAATTTGAACTCTATATTTTACTGAGTATGTTTAAACATTATTGGGATCAGTCCCTAATTTTGGTGGAATTATTTACTGATATTTATATCTCTTTTCATACTGATGAAACAATCGATATATTTTCCAAACTATATGCTGTTCAGTATAGAACTAAGTTTTCAACCTGATTCTATTCGTTTTTGATAAAAACTTTGTAAATATGAACTGTAGCCTTATCTTTCTATTTTATTATCCTTTTGATGAATCTGGATTTTGATTTATATTTTATGAATTATCTATTTTGGTACTTATGTTTTTGAACTTTCAGAATTGAGATTTTGTTGCATTACTTTGTTTTCCCAATTTTGTTGACTATACTATCTGTAATATAAATTCATGATATTTTATATTTTGAAACTAGATATGTTAAGAAATCTTCCAAATTTTTCTCAGATATAATTATGATAATTTTGGACTCTTTTCATACTTATAAACAAGATTTTGCATTTTCTGTCTGAACCTAAATTCTGTATTAATTGCTGTTTTTGACCCTATTTCTGTGGCTGATATGTGACTTATATATATGTGCTGGAATCGATAGAGAGCCTAGTTTCTAGATTTTCTGATGGATCTGGATTTATTATTCTGTAGCAACGGAAATCTCACATTTGGTACAATAATGTCTCGCTGTCCAGAACTGAAAGTTTTGTTGTTTAGACCGTTATTGTAGCGCCCCGAATTTCTAAATACGAAACTTTAGAAAATACGTGGCACTTTCCCAGCGATCCACTTCAATGTAACAATATACATAGACCAAAAACTCAAGTCATTTTATTCCAAATCTTTATTACAACAACTTCTTTCAAATAGCAGCGGAAATACAAACACCTTACATTACAATAATTCTTTTACAACACTATTCTTTACAAAATTACACATGGCTCTATCATCTCACTCATACTCTCTAAAGCTAACCCAAGCATCCAAGCCTCCAATTCTAAGCAATAACCTGCAACATGTGAGGCTAGAGTTGAACTCTAACCCCCAAAACTACGGGGTCAGCCATAAATGGTGTGAGTGATATAAACAACAAACATAAATAACAAATAAACATAAATTCTCAATCAACATGTACTGAACAAAAATACATAAACTGAACATGTAATCTGAAACAAGAACGATAGGCCAGTACATGAGCGAACCAAGTCGAGAAACAATACCAACGATCAAGTATCCATCAATCAATTTCTCTCAAAACATGTACAGTTCAACTGTACGGTACAGTCGACTGTTCAAAGGACCAGTCGACTGATCAGAACAACAATAATCCTCACCTCTCTGATCATGCCCAACTATCAATAAATCTCAATACCACGATGTATGTCCAACAATCGATCTCCAATAATACCATAGATCGGATACCCATATATCCATCTACAAAACTAAAGAGGGTATAGATAGAATACGAACCCGGCATGCATCACCAATAGTGACTATTACACCGACGAACATATTCATCTACAAACAAACTAAAGAGGGTATAGATAGAATACGAACCCGGCATGCATCACCAATGGTGACTATTACACCGACGAACATATTCATCTACAAACAAACTAAAGAGGGTATAGATAGAATACGAACCCGGCATGCATCACCAATGGTGACTATTACACCGACGAACATATTCATCTACAAACAAACTAAAGAGGGTATAGATAGAATACGAACCCGGCATGCATCACCAATGGTGACTATTACACCGACGAACATATTCATCTACAAACAAACTAAAGAGGGTATAGATAGAATACGAACCCGGCATGCATCACCAATGGTGACTATTACACCGACGAACATATTCATCTACAAACAAACTAAAGAGGGTATAGATAGAATACGAACCCGGCATGCATCACCAATGGTGACTATTACACCGACGAACATATTCATCCACAAACAAACTAAAGAGGGTATAGATAGAATACGAACCCGGCATGCATCACCAATGGTGACTATTACACCGACGAACATATTCATCTACAAACAAACTAAAGAGGGTATAGATAGAATACGAACCCGGCATGCATCACCAATGGTGACTATTACACCGACGAACATATTCATCTACAAGTAAACTAACGATAACAAGAACCTTCAAGATCATGAAAACTCATCAGAACCAGTCGACTTATGCGATAGTAAGTCGACTGCCCCGAGAACCGATATCCAAGATTTAACAAGTGCAGTAAGTCGACTCAATATTCCATCAGTCGACTTACCCGAAACAATTACCAATAATTTTCTCAAGAACAATCCAAGTGCTAACAGTATAAGATGACTTGCAAAAACCTAAGTTGACTTACCAACAATATAAGATGACTTATAAAAATCATAAGTAGACTTATCAAAAGTATAAGATGACTTATACAAATCATAAGAAGACTTATCAAAAGTATAAGATGACTTATACAAATCATAAGAAGACTTATCAAAAGTATAAGATGACTTATACAAATCATAAGAAGACTTATCAAAACATAAGATGACTTATAAAGATCATAAGAAGACTTATCAAAACATAAGATGACTTATAAAGATCATAAGAAGACTTATCAAAACATAAGATGACTTATAAAGATCATAAGAAGACTTATCAAAACATAAGATGACTTATAAAGATCATAAGAAGACTTATCAAAACATAAGTCGACTTAAAAGGGGACATAAGTCGACTTATAAGAACATAAGTCGACTTACCCGAGAGAATTTCGAGAAAAACTAAAGATACAATATTAGGGTCGTACCAGTCGACTGATACCTAGTCCCAGTCGACTGTCGGCCTACAGATCTCACAATTTAGGTCTGAAATCAATAATCAATACTGGAGTCAATCTCAAATACCAAATCTCTTCCTCTACTCATATCTAATCCAACTCGTAAATAACAATGTCTAGAGATTCCTCCATCCAATTTCTTATCTTCAATAATCATAATCGAATCTTAACATGTTTCAAGCAATCAAGAATTGTCAATCGAGATCTACTAATCTATCATGGATTTCACATGTATATTACGAATAACAACCATGGCATCGATTTCATACAAGATACGAAATCATCAAACAAAACAACATGCAATCATACACATAAACAAACAAGTCTATATCACTCACCTTTTAGAATCAAGAAGAATCCACAAGCCTTCCTCTTGCTAGATCCAAGAACTCCTTCTTCAATCACCAAGAGAATAGAAATATAATAAGATCTGAGTTGTGCAGCGAATGACGGCTGCAAACTCTCTTATATAGGCCGGGATCAAGTATTAGGGTTTAGGAATACATTTGCAAAACAATCCATCCAAATACAATTATATATATATATCTTCTTTTGGAAATTCATCTCATAATTCATTAAAATTAGGATTTATATGAAAATATACTTCTAAATCCTAACTAATACTGTTCAAAATGTCCAGAATGCCAATTTTGCATTTTAGCCCTTAAAATGTCAATTTTACAAAAAGGTCCTTCTTTTCTTAAAATTTGCAAATAGTACTAATTAAATTCAGAAAAATCCGGAAAAATACTACATAATTCCAAAATAATAAATAATGATTTTTCATAAAGAAATCTTAATTTTTCAAACATCTCAAAAGTCATTTGCACGTGTTTTGCACGTGTACAAAAGATAAACCTTCTAGGAAAATATCAATTAAATCCTCAAAACTCATTTAAATTCATTTTCAAATAATAAAATAATATTTGAAAATACGGGGTTCTACAGTTATAAGTTGTTTTTATCAACCATTTGTATTCCTACTTCATCTTAGACTTGTCCCTATTCATGCTATATCCTTAGACTGTTTATATTCGTTCACACCTGTTGTTAATAATCAAAATAATCAAACCGGGGTTTTTAAGGGATAAGATCGAGTAGTGGACAATATAGAAATTCATATTCGGAGGGAACTTGTTTTCCCCACTGTTTACCATGGTACCTACTGTTTATCTCTGGATGCATGAGGACATGATCCATGACACCGTTTACTATTACTGTTACTGTTACTGTTTGTCTGAATATACTGCCCTATAGAAGTTCCACTACAAAATCTTAAAGCGAAACTGTTTGTTGTAGCAACCATGTGGTAAAAATCTGGGCCGCGTGAAGTGCTACCTAGTTAGTAATAAACATTAGACATAAGAATAACTGTTTCACTGTCACATCTTGTTACTATTGCTGTTGTTTATTGTACTGTTGATCACTACTCCCATTGATACACTATTACTGTTGACATACTGTTACTGTTATACTCTCACTGTTGTCACTACACTGTTTGCTGTCATCTCTACACTGTTATATTTGCTACTTTCTCCATGTTAGTATTACCTGTTTAAGTTTAGTTTTCCCTTCATTTTCCTACTTTTTTACTTGCGGCCCGGAACTTGCATCTAACGGGCGATATGTTTTCCCTGTTTCCTATTTTCTTTTGTAATTACCATATGAGCAGGTTTTGCTGACCATTTGCTTCCTTGTAACTTCTGTTCCCCGTATTTGTATTTTCCTACTGTATTTTCCATTCCTTGTACTCTGTCAATCAGCTTGGGAATCTGTATTTTGTTTCCAATTCTACCAAAATCATTTCATTTATTTTGACTCAATTTTGTGCCAATATTTATTTCAATTGCATCGTTCTTATCAGCTCTGACTTACTGTTCTTCATGAAGAGTTGATTGTTTCACCTCATCTATTTCATTTTCCCTAATTGTGGTGAATTTTGACTCAATATCCTTTTGGATCCTACTCAAACCCGCTATCCAAATACCCAAAACCCAAAACCCTACTATTTAAACCTCCTAACCTAATTAACCTTAAACATAATACTGTTCTAACCTAATTTACCTAGCCGCCAACCCTTTTTACCTGTTCACCTTCTCCGCTCTTCACTCCCTGCCGCTTCGACCTCCGCCATTGTCGAATCCCCTAACTGCCGCCTCATCGTCTTCCCTAGCCCTTCGCCATCGTTCCCTTGCTCCACTCTCACCCCAACCCTGTCGTGCTCCTCCTCGCCTATCCACCATCGTCTTCCTCACCTCACTTCACTCTCGAACCCATTGCTTCTCTCTCTGCCATTTCCCATCACCTTGCCTTCGCCAACCCTGTTCTCGTCGCCTCGTCATCCCCGTCTCCTTGACACTCGTCATTGAGTTCCCACCCTCATCGAAACCCCACCTTCGTCTTCCTCCACCGAACCAATCGACCCAACTTCGCCATCGCCATTACCCATCACCACTCGCCGTCACTAGATTGCCTCGTCCTCCTCGACCTCTACCCCTGCAACCTCGACATTCCCTCGCCTTCGCCATCATCCCCATACTCCTTATCCCTGCCGAAACCTAGCTCGCCTTTGACCTATTTTCCCCCCCAAGAACAGAGCGTCGCCACCACCGTTGCTGCCTCGTCAGCTGCCGTCGCCTTCCTGCGTCGAGCTTCCCTCGATGCTGCTACCGGTTGCCGCCTTTGCCACCCACAGTAGCCACCGGAGTCGCTCTCCATCTCTCTATCGCTGTGAAGAAGAAGGAGGGAAGAGGGGCATTGATCAAATCAATCTCAGCCATCAGATCTCCTCAAGATCGTGACAAATCTTGATCATCACATCTGATTGGATCTCAACCCTCCATCAGCAGATCTAATCAGATCCAATCTGAGCCGTCCGTTGGTCTGATCTTGATCGCCATCAAGATCCGTGTCGGGATCCGTTCCCGTTATTCTTCCGTCGGATTCATCGTCTACACCCCAAGGCAAGTATCTTCTTGTACATTTTGTTTTCTAGTACAAGCTTTTCCTTGAAAATACTGCAAGTAGATTGTAAATGTGACTCCTCTTTGTTCATCATTGATGATCTCATGTTTCACATTATCTATTACATGATCTAAGAGTCACAACCCTTCGTTGATACACTTGTTCATAACTAGTATAATTTTGATACATTTCATACAAAAAGTGTCTTGTTTGGTTTCTGTCCTGTCTTGGATTGCTATTTTGACCCCGATAAAACTAGAATATAAACTTGAGTCCTGAATATGAAATATAGAACCAAGTGTCTAGTTGCCAATAACATCCAGAATTTTTGAATTTTAAGTTACGGTTTAGGAGATATCACAGTTTTACCGCTGTTGTGTCGGTAATCGCAGATTCATAAAAACTGCTGCACCACTTTGGTTTACAATTATTTTAACTATGCTAACAGTAAGTAAATGACTTGAAATTTTGCATACTGATACTGGACACCCTAGAGACCATTTCCTAATTTTCTTGGAATCAATTAATAATGTTTCAACCATGTTTCATATGTATAAACTCAGTTTTACAAATCCTGGCTGAACACAAATGCTGTATAGTTTGCTGTTTTGACATCAAGTTCCACAACTTTTATGTGTCTTAACTATATGCATTGGAACCGAGAAGGGGTCTAGATTCTAGGCCTTCTGACGGATCCACTTTTTTTATATTGTAGCAACGGGAATCGCAGTTTTGGTACAGCAACGTCATGCTGTTCAGAACTGCTATTCTCGTAGTTCTTGATAATCTTAATTTGTGTTGACCCTCGAACATGCTTTATAATCATCTTAAACTTGTTCCATGTTCTTGACCATGTTTACTTGACCTGTTTTGCACACTTTCATGCTTGGTTGATAATAATAATTAATAATAAGCCGAGATTTAAGGGAAAGACCATAGTAGTGGACAATATAGATAAGTGTACTCGAAAGAGGACCCGTGTTTCCCAGTACTTGGTTCATGAACTTATTTTATCTTGATCGTATTCATGAACCCATTACTTGGTTCATGAACATGTTGTATCTTGATCGTATTCATGAACCCATTACTTGGTTCATGAACTTGTTGTGCATGCATGAACCCACGGTTGGTTCTTGAACTTGTTAGTGTATTCACGAATTTGGTTCGTGAACTTGTTACTTTATTTTCGTATTCATGAACCATGCTTGCTTGATACTTGATGCCTGAGTACACCGCTCTATAAAATTCACCACTAGGCGTAAACGTAACAGATTGTATGTAGCAACCATGTAGTAAAAGTATGGATGCATGAAGTGCTACCTAGATAGAATTAAACATTAGACTTAAGATTAACTTGTCACTTGTACACACTTGATACCCTACTTGACGCTTGTTACTTGAGACTTGTTACTTGAGACTAGTTACTTATTACTTGTTACTTGACACTTGTACGTGATACTTGTTACTTGATGCTTAATACCATTACATGTTCACTTGCCACTTGCTCTACTACTAGTACTTGTTATCCAATCTTGTCACTTGAGTTGTTTTTCTTGCTAGCTAGTTTCTTAAATCCCACTACTTGTTGCATCCCTATTATATTATATTATACATTCTTGATTCCAAATCTTGTTCCATATTTCTTGCACTTGTTTTCATACCTTTGCTTGTACTATTTGCAGCCTTAATTTGCTTTAAGGCTGTTTGTCTTGTTTTCTCTATTTTTTTCCTTTTTATATTTATATATACAGACTTTGGAGACGAATTGCCTGGTGGAATTGGTGAGCAGACATTCTAGGCTTCGATTGGAGAGAAGACTTGCTTTAAAATATTTTGTTTTTGAATTATTTATTTCTTTTGTTTCTTGAACCTTGTAACGGGATTATAGTCCCGAGTTTTATCTTTTGATCTAGATTTGAAAACTATTTGGGATATTATTATTTTGCTTCAATTGTTTTCTGTTGATTAATAAATTATTCATGCATGCGTGGTTGTGTACATTTTTAATATTCTTATTATGATGCTGAGTCGATCCTACAGCTTATGAATAATGAAAATCATTCGCTGGGCTTTGTCACGCGCTCATATTCCGTATTTTTAGGAAGTGGGGCGTGACACTCCTGGAGTTGGTGAGCAAAAATTTTGAGCTGCGCTAATGGAAAATTTATGCTTATTGTTTTGCATTGAACTATTTATTTCATGGATTGTGTTGAGACTTGTATTTGGACTTATTATCCCAGGATTATTGTTTTGATTTCGGATCTTATATTGTTGGGATATTTTATTATTGCAATGAATACCGTTGAGTTATGTTTTTTTTTGTATGTCTGGTTGGAGTATATTGTTATATTTACTGTTATGATGAGTCAGGCAGGTCCGTACAGCTTATGGATGGTAAAAACTATCCACTGGGCTTAGTCACGTACCGTATTCCGTATTCTTTTGGGAAGCGGGGCGTGACATCATCAATAATATCAAACACCTTAGAATCAACACCTAAAGCTATTCCCCTTGACATACCTCTAGACATCTTAAAGCGCGATTCAAAATCTCTTAATGATCTTAAATGCTCGACGTCCTTAATCTGGGGGATTGGTTATCCTAGTTTCTTGTATAGCACATATAGTCGGTTTCTTGTTAGCGATAGTATCATTCACCAATCAACTCTTAACTCTAGTACGCATCCCTCTAAAATTCCAAAAGATGTATAACATGCAAACTTAATAAAGAAACATCTACCCCTTTCAACACCCAACTATATCGGTCACTCTATAGACTAAGTCTATAGGCTTCTTCTCTAAGGACATTCACCCTTTCTATTTGTACATTTCTAGTTGATCCCATGTCTAACCATAACATGCAGGCATAATACAGAAGCATATTATCCGAAATAAATTTCAATATAGAAAACGAACCTCCACATGCCGACATTGGTTGTTTTGCTTTTGCCGCCGATCTGATAAGATCTTCTTCACTTGTTCCCTTTGACCCCCATCTGTTGATTTTCCTTTTTCTCTTCCTCTTTGTATCATCTATGCAACTTCTCGTGATCGGCTTGATTGGTTCCTTAATTTTATCCCGAAAACCTGGTGTTAAAGGCTTCACTCTTCTCTCCCACCTTTCATTTTCGTTGTTTGATTCGTGGACCTCATCCCCCACTCCATCTAAAGCACCAAGCTTATCGTCCTCACTCAGAGAACCTCCTTTGTTATGACGCTCTCCCTCCCCTTCATAATCGATCCCTTTTTCACCATCAAGATCTGAATCCCAAAGTTCACCCTCCTCCTCCTTTTCATCTTCTACTTCTCCCTTTTCCAATATCCCGAGAGGCTGTAGAGGATTTAGTGCACATTCGTTCGGAGCATTAGTCTTCAAATTTTGGCCTACTTCAGTAACCTCGTTGAAACCCTCTTTAAATAATGTTATAGGCCCACTACACCCTGCCTTTTGGCCCGACCCAATTTGCAATTTTTTGAATTCGCTCTAACCGCCACCTCTATCGCTTCTTGAAACTCAGACCTAGAAAGTGTCAGTAGTTCGACTTGAACATTTGTGGGACCTACCAAATGTGACAGTGATTTGGCCTTTTCTTCTCCCATCTTTGTTGTAACACCCCTACCCCTAGCTTAGACAATTTATACAATTTAGAAGACAAATTAGATACTATGTAGTACAACTGCCCACCACAGGCTGCCTCTCAAAAGGTGGTTAACCGATTAGGTGACTCATGATCGTAAGCTATTATATTTATATATTATTTTATTCTTCTTCAATCCCGATATGGGACTATTCACTTACCTCTTCCCGTTGCACAACTCTCGTTGTCGCCATGTCATCGAAGAGAGAGAGAGAGAGAGAACAACACTCTCTTCCGCTGTCTTTCACATATCGCAGTTGGGCCCCATTTCCATAGCTGACGTCATCAGCCTTTATACAATGCAGCTGAAGCCTGCTGTCCTCTGGACGGTGGGACCCCCCATTTTCCCAATAATATTCAATTATTACACATATGCCATCACATATATTCTATGTACAGCCAAACTATTACTTTTCACCATATATACATATATATATATATATATATATATATATATATATATATATACTCTTTGAAAATTACGTGGTGTTACACACACCTCCCCTTCAGAAATCAGCGTCCTCGCTGAGCACGGGCATGCACAATTTAGTGAAGGATCTCCTTTCTAGCCAATGTGGAGTGGAGTACCCTGATTCTGCTAGCTGCACAATACCTCGATTCTGCGGGTTGTCCATCACAGGCCCCAACCTCGCTCCCTCTCAGGCATACTTATCCGTACATCTGCTAGCTCCATCTCAGGCATACATCTCACCCACTCTTACCCACACTCAGTGTCGAAAGTCGGCTCTGATACCATTCGTAACACCCCGAATTCCAAATAAGACCGTATTCGAGATTCCACAGGATCTGTACACTTCACTTCATACAATTTTATAAGGAAATTTAAACTTTTCATCATATATCAGAGTTCTTTACATTTTCTTACACAGTGAAAAATAAAATGAAGTACAACAATGAAAATAATATACAACTTTGAACATCTTTAACATGTAATTAATCAACAGCATCGAAATCAACTTTATTCCTTCTTCAAAGTCCAACTCCTGCATATAAGAATGTGGGCACGTCAATTGCTTACAACCGAAAAAAAAGTTATACACGGCCATCCTCTCTATGCCGGAAATATAACGATCTCAATACTTTAACAAACCACACATTTGAATGAAATTAAAGTGTTAAATGTGACTACACTAAACATGTAAGTGTATACGATGCCTTAATGCCTAATGCAAATATTTTATACTAAGATGACACTAATGCATACTTGTTTGGATTCTATGCATCCCAAACTATATAGGTCCGAGGGCAAGCACCTACGTACTCCACAGTAAAGGGTTCGATCCCTCGCCCTGACAAACTACCCAGTAATAAAAAAAAGTTGAGACGTTCCACGAGTATGGATCCCAATCCCGGAGAACCACTGCAGTAAATCCACCGCCCGACTGTTATTCAGACTCCTCGTCGTTCGAACCTCCTGCAAGTGCCCCTCTAGCCCCGGTATACGTAAATACAGGAGTACGGCAAACTATCCGTCCGACTACGCATAGTCCCGGATTTAAAATAAAAGTCCGTCTCCCACGAGGCAACCACAGTCCCGGAATCTACCGCCCGACTGGGTCTATAGTCCCGAAGAACCACCGTAGTAAATCCACCGCCCGACTATATAGAGTGCCCCACTTATGTTTGCCTAGGTTTTACTATATCTTCACTTAGTGCCTAGTTCTTAAGTTCAAGACATGAATCAATTATCATACCTAGAGTTAGTCTTACCCCCTACCGGACTTATCACAAATACCGAGATCGCTCCATGGCAAATTTCAAAAATATAACTAAATTCTTTTTATTTCAACAATGCCGGTATCCGAGGTCTTACTAACTCTAAATCATAACCTTTCATGTACAAGAATCCATGGGTACTCATACCCTTCAATAATCATGTCTTAACTGAAAGTATTCTTATCTTCAACTTAATCACAATGTGATCAATGTCTTATCTTGACACTATTCATGATCCATTTATTCATTCATACTCTTTCAAAAACAATAATTCTTTTCATGAACACAAATTCATTACTTGAAATCTCATTTAACAATTTAAGCTCATGTAATGTGTCTCAACTACATCAAAATATTTCTTAAACAAAAATAAGAGTATAATCTCTTCAAGAGAAATCACTCTTTAATAATTAAAACTTAAGTCAAAACTCATTTTCTATCTCAATTTCTCCTTTTTAAATTCTCAAATATACTTGAAAAATTCTACAACTATTTTTAATAAATTCTATTTCGTTTTATAAGAATTCTAGAACTTTTCCCAAATTTTTCTTTGCATTAAAATTCATCTAAAATCCACAAAACCCCAAAAAAAACAAAAGAGCTCAGGTTTCAAACCAGGCACCACCGCACACACACAGCGAGCGTTCAAAGCCCAACCCACTAGCCAATAAGTCCAAGTGACTCGGCTGTCGAATTACTATAACGGAAACCCCATATGTTGACTTCCAGGTTCGGGTTTGATTAAATGGAAACAAAATAAAAAGTGCCCAACAATTTTCGAACCTAAGATCTCCTACAAGCACAGTAGCGCTCTGTAGTGCAGTGGCTAACCAGTAAATCCAAGTGTGATTTCTGATTAGGAATCACGCTACTATAGTTTTGTTAACAACATTCTGAAATTATATATTTTTCATAAAACTCGACATATGATCGATATAATATTTTTAATGAACTATAATTTTCTTATTCATACTAATTTTTCCTTGAAAATAATGGTTCACGAATTTCCAAACTTGTGTTCAAGACATTGTATTTATAGTTCAAATTGTCTCTTTCTCTTGAATGAACAAAAATTTTATTTCTTTATTTTAGTCAAAAAATAGTATCATGTATCTCTTGCAAATAATTTTTAAAATGATTCTATGCATATCAATTCAATTTCTCCCAAAAATTCATTTTTATCAAAGAGAAAAATCTCAACAAGTGATATTTCCATTATATACTTCTACATTTGTGAATTATCATACATATACGGCCATAACTCATTATCTCTTCTTCTTATTTCTAATTAACATGTTACTAGCAAAATTTTAATACTATTCATAGTACAAACAATGGCTTGGATTTGTTCTCTTTCGTTTTCTCATTTTCAACCAACATGATGACTATAACAAAATCTCTACAATTCATAAATAGCATGAATTTATTCTCTTATTATCACATCAACATTATCTTTACTACTCATGTAATATATTAGCATGCATGTCTTATGTTTAGAAAAATACAAGATTACCCACATCACATCAAATTGATCTATATTAATAATATCATATTCTAGCATGATCAACCTATGAAATAGAAAATACAGAGACCACCCATCTCTTATAAAGAATGAATAGTCAAGATGGAGAAATCCCACTTCTAGCTCCAACAAGCACTCTTAGTCCTTCTCCTCCTAGCAAGAGCTCTCCAATGCACAATGGTATTCTCTTTTCTCTCTTTCTTTTTCTTCTCTCAAAATTTTGTTTATTTTAAGTGTGAAATGAGAATAACAACTAGGATATTTATAGGACAAAGTGAGGGTATAATTTGCAAATTTCCCCACCTAATAATTTCTCACTTAATTCTCCATATCTTCATTACCCTAACTCCCATAACTCCCAACTCTTCACTACTCCACCTCTTCAAAAACTAACCCCCAACCTCTTTATGTGTAAAAAACTGCCACCCCCTTACCTCTTCACATTCACACGTGCACGTGTTGTGCACGAGTGCACACACATACACAAAAATAAATACAATTCCTATAGTTCTAAAATGTGTATTAAAAGTTGTTACATGTCATGTGTGAGTCTATGCACAGCTTAAAATTAGATTTAATTAATGGACTTATCTCATGGGCTTTCTTTTTAATCAATTTAATTAATTAGTCTAGTGGGCTTTCCTTTTAATTAATCTAATGGGCTAGAATCCAACTTTAGGCCCATGGATTTAATAAAAGGCTAAATAAAGATTATGCATGCTAAAATAGTAAATGAGAGTAAGAAAATAGGGATGAAAAAATAAACACGTGCATTATACGTGCACAATTGAAAATTGCATTTTTAATTAAAATAAAAATACGGGGTGTAACAGCACTCCCTCCTTAGAATAGTTCTGTCCTCAGAACTACACTTAGGAGTGAGAAAAATTCAAAGAAAGAAAAGAAAAAAGAAAAAAGTTTATAAAAATTTTAGTTGAAGAGTTTCAGGGTGATCTTTCATCGTCTTTTCCTCTGATTTCCATGTGGTCTCCTCAACAAATTGGTTCCTCCAAATTACCTTGACCATAGATATTGTATTATTCCTCAAGACCTTCTCTCGATGATCCACAATCTCTATTGGACGCTCTGCATAGCTCAAATCCAATTGCAAACCCTCTGGCACTTTTGGCAAATAATGACTCGGATCTGGGATATAACCTCGTAATATAGACACATGAAAGACATTCTGTACTTGGGCTAACTCTTCCGGTAATTCTAATCGATAAGCTGTCTTCACAATCCTTTTCAATATCTTGTAGGGTCCTATGTATCTCGGGGCTAATTTTCCTCCCCTGCCAAAACGAATCACTCCCTTGGTTGGAGACACCTTCACAAAGACAAAGTCACCTTCATCAAACTCTAGGTCTCTCCTCCGGTTGTCGGCATAACTCTTCTTCCTGCTCTGTGCATCGAATAACCTCTTCCTAATCAGCTCGATCTTTTCTGAGGTCTGCTGCACAATCTCCGGCCCATACAACTATCATTCCCCCACTTCATACCAGTAAATCGGTGTCCTTCACTTCCTTCCATATAGAGCTTCATATGGCGTTATCCCATTGCTCGTTTGGAAACTGTTGTTGTAGGCAAATTCCACAATAGCCAAATGTTTCTCCCAGCTGCCACCAAAATCCAACACACAATATCTCAGCATATCTTCCACTACCTTGTTGACTCTCTCAGTCTGCCCATCAGTTTGGGGATGAAAGGCTGTACTGAAATCAGTCTTCGTCCCCAAAGCTGCTTGAAGACTTCTCCAAAAATGCATAGTGAAATGCGCATCTCGATCGGATACTATTGATAGCGGAACTCCATGAAGCTTCACAGTCTCGCCAACATACAATTCTTCCAGCTTCTCCATCGACCAATTAAGCTTCATCGCCAAAAAGTGAGCCGATTTGGTGAGTTGGTCCACTATCTCCCAAATTGTATCATTGCCTTTGGAACTCTTGGATAAACCTATGATGAAGTCCATGCTGATACAATCCCACTTCCACTCCGGGATGGGTAATGGCTGCAACAAACCTCCGGACTTTTGATTCTCTGCTTTGAGTTGCTGACAAACTGCACACTTGGCCACAAACTCAGCCAAATCTCGCTTCATGCCTGGCCACCAGAAATATAGCTTTATGTCCTTGTGCGTCTTGGTACTCCCTAGATGCACGGATAATAAAGTAGCATGCACTTACTAAATAACACTTTCCTTCAGTTCCGCTAGATCTGGCACACACAGCCGCTCTCCATACCACAACACTGCATCCTTCACTTGAAACTCTGCCAACCTGCCAACACCAACATGCTCTATCATCTCCTGGAGCTCTAGATTGATCTTCTGACTGTCGATGATTTTGTCACTCAAGGTAGGTTGAATCCTCAACTGAGCTAAGGAAGCTCCCAAACCTTGCAAAACCACTTCAATCTCTGCTCGATCAAGCTCCTCTGCCAACTTTTCTTGAGTTGTGATCAATTGAGACAAACTGCCTTTCCTGCTGAGTGCATCAGCCACAACATTGCCTTGCCCGGATGGTACTTGATTTCATGTCGGATGTCTTCCAACACTTCTAACCATCTCTGCTGCCTCAGATTCAAGTCTCTCTGCTGATAGATATACTTCAGACTCCTATGATCCGTGTACATATTGACCTTCTCCCTGTACACGTAGTGCCTCCACTGCTTCAAAGCAAAGATGATCGCTGCTAACTCCAGATCATAGGTTGGGTAATTCTTTTCATGTGGTCTTAGCTGTCTGGACCCATAAGCTATTACCCTTCCCTCTTGCATCAGCACACAGCCCAAACCGCGATGGGAAGCATCGCTGTAGACATCATATTCGACTTCTGCTCGTGGCAAAGCCAAAATGAGAGCGGTAGTCAATCTTTCCTTCGACTCCTGAAAGCTAGCTTCACACTTCTTTGTAAGCCTTGTGAGTGGCACAACTATCTAAGCGTAGCCCTGAATGAACCTTCAGTAGTATCCAGTTAAACCCAGAAAGATCCTAATCCATTTCACTGTGGTCGGCCTTGGCCAATCTTTCACTGCCTCAATCTTCTGCGGGTCAGTAGCCACTCCCTCCTTAGAAAGTATGTGACCCAGGAAGGCGACTTTGATTTTTCAGAAGTCACATTTGGACAGCTTCGCATATAGTTTGTGCTCCTATAGCTTCTTCAGTACCTCTGTTAGGTGCTCGGCATGCTCCTCTTCTGACTTGGAATAGACCAATATGTCTTCGATGAACACAACGATAAAAGAATCAATGAATGGTCGCAGAACCCTGTTCATCATGTTCATAAAAATAGCAGGTGCATTGGTGACTCCAAATGGCATGACTAGAAACTCACAGTGATCATGCCTGGTTCGGAAAGCTGTCTTGTGCACATCTTCTTCTTTTACTCGGACTTGGTGATATCCTGACCGTAAGTCTATCTTGGAGAAAACTGCTGCTCCTTATAGACGGTCGAACGGATCATCGATTCGAGAAACTGGATACTTGTTCTGTACTGTAACCTTGTTCAACTCTCTATAGTCGATACACATCCTCATTGATCCATCCTTCTTCTTCACCAAAAGAATTGGGGCTCCCCAAGGTGACGCACTAGGCCTGATGAATCCCTTTCTAAACAACTCTTCGATCTGCTTCTTGATCTCATCTTGCTCAACTGGTGCCATTCTGTATGGTGCCTTAGAAATGGGTGCACTCCCTGACTGAACAATGATGCTGAACTCTACATCTCAATAAGGGGGAAGCCCAGGTAAGTCTTTAAGAAACACTGCTGGAAAATCTCGGACCACTGAAATCTGCCTCACTTCTTTAGGAACCTTCTGCTCTGCCAAAGGTGCTACCAACTGCTTACACTTCCTCTTACCTTGAAATGTAACTGCCGGTCCTCCTGGTGCCTTCACCACAACTTCCTTGCTCTTGCGCTCAATAGTGGCACTGTAAACTAACATCCAGTCTATGCCAATAATGATGTCGACCCCCAAAACTTCCAACTCAATGAGGTCAATGCCAAAGAGCCTGCCTCCAATCTCAAGATCACACCCTTCATAATATCGGTCGGTAGTCAAGTTTTCTCCTGACGGAGTAGCCACAGATAGAACTTTGCCAGAAAAAATTTTAGGTTCAACTCCCAATTGTTTTGCAAATGAGGGTGATACAAATGTGTGCGATGATCCCGTATCAAATAAAACTGATGCTTTTATTCTATTTATTTGAATGTCTCCTGTTACATAAGAGTACTCTCATTACATAACATTTATTACATAAGTGGAAAAGCAACAAAGCAACTAAGCATCATCTTCCATACCCGTGATGACGTTGTCTACATCATCAGCATCTACCTCGGTCAAAGCGAACAATCGCCCCTGCCGGAACTACTTCTGCCCTGGGTTAGACTGCTACTGACTCAGCCCTTCCCGCTGCAGCTGAGGGCAAAATGGTTTGATGTGGCCTTCCTTACCACAAAGGTAACAAGTCTAGCCCATTTGCGACTTTGTGCACCCAGAAAACAAGTGGCCCGTCTCTCCACATTTGAAACAGGTGAGTACTCTGCCAGTCAATGCAATAGCATTTGCTCCAGTTGGTTTGAAACGCTATGCTGGGGGCTGTCCCCTGAAATTGCCCGGCGCTGCAGGCCTCTTGACCATGCTCCTATTGTTCCTCTTGACCTGTACTTCCTGGTACTGGTTCATATCTGACTCAGTAGCGGCAGCCCTCCTGACCAACTTCTCAAATCTGCAGATACCTAGGGGTATCATGCGGGTCCTCAAGCTTGGCCTCAACCCTTGCTTAAACTTTCGTGCTTTTTTGGCTTCATCCTGTACCATTTCCGGTGCATACCTTGAGAGTTGGTTGAATTTGATCTCATACTCCTGCACATACATACCACTCTACTACAAGCCCAATAATTCCATAGCTTTTTTCTCTTGAACATCCATTGGAAAATAGTGACTCCTAAATTCTTCAAGAAACTCTCCCCAAGTAAGCTGCACATTGCCCAAAGTCCTCTTCAGTGATTGCCACCAAATACCTGCATCTTTCTCTAGCTGGATGGTGGCCAACTTCACCTTGCTTGCCTCTCGGGTCTCTATCACTACAAAGATTGTCTCGATCTGCCTGATCCAGTCATCAGCTGCTTCTGGATTTGCCTGGCCCTCAAACACAGGTGGCTTTATCCTTTTGAACGATTCAAACAGCCTGATTGCTTCGGGGATATGCACATCTGGCCCTGGACCTCTGTTTCTGGCGATGTTGGTAGCGAAAGCATTTAAGGTCTGATATACTCAAGCTAGTTCGGTCTCCAAAACTAGCCCATTCTCATCGCTATGCTCTTCGCCGTTCCTGATTCTTTGTGCCATTTTTGGGTCATAAAATTCATCATTAATCATCATAAATAACACAAATAACATCGCTTCAACAAAATTTATTCATTCCAAAATTAAACTTTTTTACATTCAGAAAGAAAAACTTTGTTTCAATACATCCATTACATCCTTTAACAAAAGACATCATAGATTCTACGGTTTCTCTTGGCTGCTCTGAGCTCTTCCCGTAGTTCCTGGATTTCCTTCCTCATATCTTCAAAGCTCTGTTGCCGCTCCTGCTTGTCCCAGCGAGTGAGGTGGTCCAACTTGGCAAAGTGTCGATCATTCACATGCTGAACCTTCTTGAGTTTGCACACTTGAAAACTCAGCTCCTGAATGCACTCCTTGTCTTTTGCCCGGTGCACCTCCAAGTGGTTAACTATCCACTTTTGAGAATCTAATTCTCTTTGAACAGAAGCAACAATGTCATCTTGGTCATCTGGACCGAGTTCTTCGTCTGAGGATTCTTTGGGGAAATCAGGCGGAGGTGGAGTAATCTCCCTGGACTCGGGGCATTCCTCTTCCATCTCCTGTGGTTCTTCTTCTTCCTCTTCTGGGTCTTCTTCTTCCTCCATTGGCTCTTCCTCTTCATCCTCGAAGGGGACAAACCAATGCGCCTCATTCTGGGGATCATACTGATTGGCTATCTTATAGGGAAAAGGAGGAGAAAATGTCATTTCATAGAGCAACACAAACATAAGTTTAAATCTCTATAAGTTGAAACTCACACTCTGATGTCCACTCTAGGGTGTCGTTCCTTATAAATTTGTACTACTTATGAAGCCTGGCTTTGATACCATTTGTAATGCCCCTGCCCCTAGCTCAGACAATTTATACAATTTAGAAGACAAATTAGATACTATGTAGTGCAACTGCCCACCACAGGCTGCCTCTTAAAAGATGGTTAATCGATTAGGTGACTCTTGATCATAGGCGATTATATTTATATATTTTTTATTCTTCCTCAATCCTGATATGGGACTATTCACTTACCTCTTCCCGTAGCACAACTCTTGTTGTCGCCACGTCATCGGAGAGAGAAAGAGAATAGCACTCTCTTCCGATGTCTTTCACATATCGCAGGTGGGCCCCATTTCCATAGCCGACGTCATCAGCCTTTATACAATGCAGCTGGAGTCTGCTGTCCTCTGGACCGTGGGACCCCCCATTTTTCCAATAATATTCAATTATTACACATATGCCATCACATATATTCTATGTACAGCCAAACTATTACTTTTCACCATATATATATATATATATATATATATATATATATATATATATATATATATATATATATATATATATATATATACACTCTTTGAAAATTACGGGGTGTTACACTTGTCGCATGTACAGTACCTCGTACACGCAACAAACCTTGCCCACCCCTATCTTTGGCGTCGTATCCCTGCCTGCTCGCTGTCCCCTCACATCTAAACCGAGACACCCTTGACAGCTGACCTCTGTTTCTATGCTCCGATCTGCTGTAATGAACCGATCTGTAATCGCCGAACTGCATGATTTTGATGCTTTCTTTGTCGATCTAACGGTGTGAATTAACTTGTCTCTTTTTTAGCCTTTGCATTCATTGAGCAGTTGGGATTTAATCTAGTTGGATCCGACGATTGCTGCTTTTCTTCCACCTCTGTCTCCTTATTGAATCGAGCCTCTGATGTGGAACCCGAGAACTCCTGCGACCGCCGAAAGGAAACCCTCCTTTTCCTCTCCACTATGACTTTAATCTCGTGCCTCTCCTCTTCGAACTCAGCAATGATCACTAATGGAATAAGGTTGAGATCCTCTGTGCCAATTTGAATTCTCGCATATTCTCTACGAGTTTGTAGGTTTGTATACTTATCAATGGAAGTGAGATATTCGAACCCACTAATTAAAATTTGAAAATCAGATCGTACCCAACATTGATAAGGAAGATTGAAGAGGGGAACCCAAACTGCCAGAAGTGAGTCAATCTTCATACCTCTGAAGCTCCTCGACCATCTACTCATCGTTACGTAGAAATCATCACCTTGTAGACTCCCCATTGTTAGCACCTCTCTAGTTTGCTCCTCCGTTTTGCAGAAAACCATATAGACATCTTGTTTCACCTTTTGAATCTCCCAAACCCAATTCGGCGATGGTTTAACACAGTCGGAGAGTTTTTCAGTGATCGCTTCCATGGACGGAATTTTGCTATGGATTTTGAGCATAATACATAGCTTCAAACGATTCTCAAAATCTGCCATTATCGATGTTGGATTGATCACCCCCTTGATTATCTTTCTCCCACCCTCGTGACTCTCCTCCGACCTATTCTCCTTCTTCTTGCTGTCTCTTCCTATAACTGGTTAACTGGTACAACTGAAGGTGTGGTTTTGGATTGTGTGCTTCCCATCGGTTTGATTCTAGGGCAAGCTTTCAAAATGTGCTAGTATTTCTTACATGCATAGTAAAACCGTTCGTTCACACACTCGTGGATAGTATGCCCTTTCTCCGCACACTTGTGACATTAGGCAATTTTCATCGCTGTAGCCGGTGCTGACAACGAAGAGGAGTGTGACTTTTCAGCTCACTTTTTTGCCTTCTTAACTCTCTTGGGTTTAAATAATATTCACTTTCCTTCCTCTTCCTCCATCTTCACCATCTCTGTCTCCGGCGAAAATCCCCCCTTCATTTGATCTACCCTATCTATTCCATCTTGTCTCCTCCTAGTCTCTTCTAGGTACAAATTTCTATAAGTCGATGGTGGGTTAAAAGTTCCTCTATCCATCTCCGGTGAGTGTTGACGCCCTATCTTCACCGGATCTTTATGCCCGTATTCTTTACCTCATATATTCGTTAGACCTCTATGGTCTACATGAACATCCCTAGAGAGTGAATGGTCTCTTCCTCTAGATTGTTCGACGGTGGTGACTCTGGAGCTCCCTCTATGCTCCAAATGTCAGTCACCCTCCTCGACTCTTCTTCTCTTGGTAATCGGTCGCTGGGAAGTGATGTTGTTGGGTATGAATTTCCTCTGGTGATTAACATATGAGTTCTAGTTTCCTTTCATTTTTTTTTAATCATAAACGGTGGGTCAAATGTCCCCTCACGTTCCATTAATAAGAGTTTAACGAAATAGGCAATCAAAACATAGAGTACAAAGTTCATGTACCCAAACAAACTGAGAAATAATACTCATTCTTTGCCCAAAAAAAGACCCCCCCCCCCCCCATACAAGAGTCCCCACCCAAAAAATTAAACTATACATACAAAAGAAGGGCTGCCCTAAGCCAGCGTGTTCCTGCAAAAAAAAAACCGCACACCCATGTATGTTGTTAAGAGCTCTCCGCTTGCCGATCACTCGCGATCGTTTGCCCCCCCTCTATCCTCCAAATCTCACACAGATGTGGAGGTAGTAATGTCTGCATATATTTCTTTGGCCCTCTTTCTGGACTTATTACCTGTCGTTTGAACCCAGAAGACAATATTAGCTTTTAATCATGTGTAATAGTTGTTGATGCATGAGATGTCTGTGTGTGGGTCTAAAAATTCTATTATTTCTCTCTAATCATATGGCCCAACAGATCACTGTTGCTCCCACCCCCATAGCTCAATGTTGCGTCTGCCAATGTTGAGCTCCCTCCACGCCCCCCAAACGAACTGAACGGAGTCCAGTAGGGGGGGGCAACTATACAAAATCTATGCATCAAATCCTCATGGTATAGCATACCGACATATCATGAACAGGTGATCCACCATTTCTATATCTTGATCGCACATAATGCAATCTCCAGGACCTTGCCACTTGCGCTTAGCCAAGTTATCCCTCGTTAATATAACAATCTGAATGGCCATCCAGTTGAAAGCCTGAACCTTCAATGAAACCTTTACCTTCCAGACCGGATCATTAACCCGTATACCTCCCATCATTGATAAATGTGTAAGCCGATTTGACGGTGAAATTTCCTTCGTAGCCGTCATGCCAATTAATTCTATCCATTTCATCATCTCCTGTTGGCTTCCAGCCTTGCAGAAATTGAATTAGTTCCCTTTCTCATCCCGGGTGACCCTGCAAAGTTGTCCCATCAGTCTTGGCCTCCATGCCCCATTCCTCCACTGTCTTGCCACCCAGTCGTTCTTAGCTGTTGCGAATTTATAGGCCTCCAGAAATTTTCTATTCAGTTTAATTGGACTACACCACCTATCTTTCCAGAAGCAGATGTCTGATCTGTTGCTAATCGTAAAAGATGCTTATGCGAGGAAGATGTCTTTAGTTCACAAGACTCCTCGCCAGAAGCCGAACATGGACGCAATATTATTCTGTTTGAGATGCACGCTACCTCTTCTGAGGTAACTTGCTGTAATGAGCTTAGCCCACTGTCTTCTTCCGTAGTTTGAGTTTCCACCACCATTTACATAGAATCACTTGGTTCATTTGGCGAAGATTAATCACCCCCAACCCCCAAACTCCTTTTGTATACATACCAACCCCCACTTGACCAGCAGATAACCTTTCCCATCTCCCTCAGACCGGTTCTACAGAAATCGATGTATAAGCCTATAAATATTTTTAATAACCATACTGGTAACTCGAAAAACGACATAAAATATATCATTATAGAATTGATCACTGAATCGAGCATAACTAAGCATCCTCCAAACGACAACATTTTCCCCTTCCATCCATCTAGTCTATTAGCGATTCTTTCGATGAGCTCATTCCCATCCACTCTTTTTATAGTTCCGGCTCTAATTGGCAAACCCAAATATTTAAGCGGCATGTTGTTTTACTGGACAATTAAGAATATAGGTGACCATCGCACCATTTGCCCCCTGTATCTCCAAGGAAGGTGATGGTACTTTTATGAAAATTCACCTTTAATCCGGACCACTCTTCGAAGAGATACAAACCCCATTTGATAAAGGTGGCCTGAGCCACATCGCATTCACCAAAAATTAGAGTGTCATCCGCGTACTGAAGATTTGTAATAGCGAAGACCACTCTTCTTGTGCCCAACCCATTGATAAGTCTCTTTTCTCTAAGCGAGCAGAACATTCTGTGTATCGTCAGCCACTAATGTAAACATAAGTGGGGACAATGAGTCTCCTTGTCATAAACCCATTCGGCATTTGATTTCCTTCTCCCAGCATCCCATTCACTATAATAGAGACCTTGACCGTCTACAGCCAAATTTCTATCCACCCAATCCACCTAATGCCGAATCCTCGCTTTCTAAGAACCTCCAGAAAACAGTTCCATTCCACTTTATCGTATGCTTTTTAAAAGTCCAGTTTTAATAGGAATCCTGACATCCGTCGCCTTGTGCAATCCTATATTACCTCCTGAACCAAAGCCACACCTTCTAAAATTTCCCTACCAGCTATGAATCATATCTGGTACTCGTCAATGATATCTCCTAACAATACCCTTAGCCTATTAGCCATGACCATGGAGATAATCTTGGCCGAACAGTTAAGAAGGCTAATTGGTGTAAAGTCTCCTACCTATTTGGCCCCCTTTTTTCTATGGAATCAGACAAACATTTGCATAATTCATTCTACCCATTTCCAAAGTACCACCATAAAAGGCTTTAAGGATGTCCATAAGATCCCCTTTAATTATATCCAAAAATGCTTGTAAAAGAATACAGGAAACCCATCAGGGCCTGGGGTTTTGTCCTATCCCAATCCCCAGACCGCCGCTTTAATTTCCTCCATAGTAAATGGGTCATCCAGTACCGTCACCCTAATGCTTCTCATAGAATGTCAGCTGATTCGCTATATGTTGCTGCTGATTTTTGGTGTGCGAGCAAACAAATGAATTTGTGGATTCTTGAAAGAAACAAATAAGCAAACCTGTTGACTTTCTCCGGTGTGTTGACTAGTTTCTCGCTGCTACCGTGAACCTGCACAAATTTTGATACACCGGGATGGATCCCGGTGACGAACCCTCCGACGCTCTTGTCAGTAACCAGAAAGATTATGAAAGAGCTTTAAGTAGAAAAATGTTGATTACCTTGTTACGGTGGGGGGAGAAGGGTAGTTATAGTCGCCTTAGGGACCCGTTTCGAGATAAATATTTATCTCTACTTCCCGGTATTTTTGGATAAGATGTAGAGTTTAAATCGTTTCATAAAAATAACCATGAATTTGAATTACTCTTTATTCATCTGGGTTGGTTTGTAACGGATTGCTACTCATACCCACTAGGATAGATCCGTTTATATGTTATTGGGCTTTGAAGAAAGATTCAGTTCCCATTTCAGACCCGTTTGTAGGTGAAATTACTGTTTTACCCCTGAGAGCTTTAAGATTCGTGCCTAATTTGAATGGTCTCGATTTGAACGGTCCCGATTTAATCCTATTTTTAGCCATATCATGAGCCCCCACTCCTGGAGACTGAATTTTACAGTCTTTGACAAGTAGTTTTGTTGTTCTGATGGCGTATGGGATTTTATCGGATTTCTTAAGGGAGTTTGGATCTTGCTCGACGTGTAACTTTGTCAATCTGGATTTGTAAAATACCCAAAATTATTCTCAGAATTTTCTGGTTTTTTTGTGACTTTTCCATATTTTTCTGAATTTTTTATTCAATTTTGCGAAGTGATGATCTATTTTCAAAAAGTATTAATTAATCGTTCTAATTAATAATTATTTATCCGGGAGCTCAAAGATATTTCCTTGAATGTATAATTATTTTTTAGAATTTTAATTAATTTACTTGAATTTTTAAATAATTTTTCACAAATTTTAAATAATTAATCTGAATTATAATTAAAATAAAAGAATTAATCATACGAATATCGACGTGGCGCGATCTGGAGCATCGATCATATCATCGACGCGAATTTCCAAGTGATCAGATGGTAGATCGGCGGCTCGGAAACATGGCGCAATCTGGACGCTTTGATCTCGAGCGCGCATCGGGTGGTAGGTGCTTTCGCCAATGCACAGCTTGGTAGCTCGGATTGTAATTCCGAGCTACGTGGCATGATCTAGACCCTTAATCAAGATCAAGCACGAATTGTGAGGCAATAGTTTTTTTCAATTCGCAGCTCGGTAGCTCGGTAGCTCGGATTGTAATTTTGAGCTACGTGGCACGATCTAGACCCTTGATCAAGATCAAGCATGAATTGTGAGGTGACGGTTTTTGCCAATTTGCGGCTTGGTAGCGCGGTAGCTCGAATTGTAATTCCGAGCTAGGTGGCACGACCTGGACCCTTGACATGATCAGGTGCGAATTGTGAGGCGGTAGTTTTCACCAATTCGCAGGTAGGTACCTCGGTAGCTCGGATTGTAATTTTGAGCTACACGACACGATCTGGGTGGTTGATCAAGATCAGGCGCGAATTGTAAGGGGATAGTTTTCGCCAATTCACAGCTCGGTAAATCGGTAACTAGGATTATGATTCCGAGCTACGTGGCGTGATCTGGGTAGTTGATCAAGATAAGGCACGAATTGTGAGGTGGTAGTTTTTACCACTTCGCAGCTCGGTAGCTCGGTAGCTCAGTAGCTCGGTAGCTCAGATTGTAATTCTGAGCTACATGACACGATCTGGACCTCTTGATGAAGATATGGCACCAATCGTGAAGCGATAGTTTTCACCAATTTGCAGCTCGGTAGCTCAGTAGCTCGGATCATGATTCCGAGCTACGTGGCACGATCTAAGCCGCTTGATGAAGATCTGGCGCGAATCCTAAGGTGATAGTTTTCACCATTTTTCAGCTCGGTGCAACTGTGTTGTGACCCACTTTCCCGGTGCTACGGAGGTTCGATTGGGGCATGTGACCCCTCATTTTGAAGATGACTCAAAGATCTACAACTTCTCTTTGGAGGAAAGTTGAAGAATCACCCGTATTTAGGGTCAAAATAGGGCCACAATATCTTTGTTTCTTTCAAGTTGAGAAAAGCTTTGGGCTTCAGAATCTTCGAAGAGGAGCTCCACTCCTATGGACTAAGAAGATGAGCCAGGAAGATCCTCGTAAGACCCATCGAAAGATCCGTTCTTGAAGGCAAGTGCGAGGAGCAACTCTAGGGGAGAGTTTGAGCTCCGAGCCCATTGAGAAGAAGAGCGCTCGTGAGGCTAGCAGAGTGAAAAACATCACAAGGCTCTAGGAGAGAGCCATTCAGGAGACGGGTTTGAGGAGCAACTCTAGGGGAGAGTTTTGAGCTCCGAACTCGTTTAGAAGAAGACCACTCGGGAGGCGAGTGGGACGAAGAATCATCTCCAGGCTCTAGGAGAGAGCCATTCGAGAGACAAGTTTGAGGAGCAACTCTAGGGGAGAGTTTTAAGCTCCGAACTCGTTTAGAAGAGGACCACTTGAGAGGTGAGTGGGACGAAGAATCATCTCCAAGCTCTAGGAGAGAGCCGTTCGGGAGGCGAGTTTGATGAGCAACTATAGGGGAGAGTTTTGAGCTCCGAACTCATTTAGAAGAGGACCACTCGGGAGGCAAGTGGGACGAAGAATCATCTCCAGGCTCTAGGAGAGAGCCATTTGGGAGGCGAGTTTGAGGGGCAACTCTATGGGAGAGTTTTGAGCTCCGAACTCGTTTAGAAGAGGACCACTCGGGAGACGAGTGGGACGAAGAATCATCTCCAGGCTCTAGGAGAGAGCCATTCAGGAGACGAGTTTGAGGAGCAACTTTAAGGGAGAGTTTTGAGCTCCGAACTCGTTTAGAAGAGGACCTCTCTGGAGGCAAGTGGGATGAAGAATCATCTCTAGGCTCTAGGAGAGAGTCGTTCAGGAGACGAGTTTGAGGAGCAACTCTAGAGGAGAGTTTTGAGCTCCGAACTCGTTTAGAAGAGGACCACTCGGGAGGCGAGTGGGACGAAGAATCGTCTCCAGGCTCTAGGAGAGAGCCGTTCGGGAGGCGAGTTTGAGGAGCAACTCTAGGGGAGAGTTTTGAGCTACGAACTCGTTTAGAAGAGAACCACTCGAGAGGCAAGTGGGACGAATAATCATCTCCAGGCTCTAGGAGAGAGTCGTTTGGGAGGCGAGTTTGAGGAGCAACTCTAGGGGAGAGTTATGCTCCGAACTTGTTGTTTAAGAGAGTTTCAACAGTTGTGGGAGAAATTTCGAATAGGGAGCTACTTTGTACTTGCTCGTTCGCAAGTAACTAAAGCGGCATCGAACCAAGTGTTGGACTCCGAACCTGTCGTTTAGAAGATTCAACAGTTATAGGAGTAATTTCGAATGGTGAGCTACTTTGTACTTGCTCGTTCGCAAATAGCTAAAGTGGCATCGAACCAAGTGTTGGAATACGAACTTGTTGTTTGAGGGGTTTAATGAGTTGTAGGATTAATTCCGAATAGTGAGCTGCCCCGCACTTACTTGTTTGCAAGCGGCTAAAGCAACGTCGAACCAAGTGTTGGACTCCAAACTCATTTTTTGAGCTTAGTAAGTTGTGGGAGCAGCCCTGTAGGATAAGCTGGACTCTGAACTTACCATTTAGCGAGTCGTAGATGTGACTCAGAGAGATAGAAATGAGGCAAATGCAATAATATTCAATAGAAAAAAGCTATGTTTTATTGAAACAAACTAAGTGGCCGCTTCAATGGGGAGAGCCATTATTACATGTTTTTGGCCGGGTTACAAGCATCGGCATTATTGTAAACTGAAATCCTACTTCTACGATAGGGTGAAGGCCTCTTGGGAGGAGTTTGGTTCTCCCCCCATTTGACCTCCATGGATAAGGTGGAGGACGGCCCCAGGTTCGGAATCATGAAACTCGGCGGACCTCTCCGTTCGCTTGTAGGCTCCTCGGAGTGGAAGATCGGCCCTATTTTTTCAGGCGAACTTGGCCAGGTGCCCCCGCTGTATGAGTTCTTCGATCTCCTCTTTGAGAGCCCGACAATCATCCGTGTCGTGGCCATGGTCCCTGTGAAAGCGGCATCACTTATCCCTGTTTCTTTTTTTGCCAGGGGTATTCATTCTAGGGGGAGCACGGAGTAGCCCTTCCTTATCCACCTCCATAAGAACTGCTGATATACTAGCATTGAGGGGGAGGGGTTAACTTCTCAAAACAAGGAGCTGGACGAAGTTGGCCATTTTCTTCCTTGTGGAATTTCTAGGACCCTTCTTCGCTCATATTCTTCCGTTTGTTCCCGAAAAATAATTCCTCAAGAGTGGAGGGGTTGAGAGCATCTTCCACTCGGATATACTTCTCACTTCTAAGCAGGAATTCTGAGAAGTCCCGAGGAGGCTTCATGGCAAGGGACGCCTTGAGGTCAGCCTTAGTGACGTTATGCCTGAATGCCGCAGAGGCTACTGATTGGTTGAAGGAGGTAATAGACCGGGCTTCGGCGGTGAAGAACTGAACATAATCTCTTCGGCGTTCACCCTTTCTTTGGCTGAGGGTCACCAAAGATGCACTTGTTTTCTCAGCCCAGTGACTGCCCACGAAGTAGGTAAGGAAGAGCTCCTCAAACTGTTCGAATGAGAAGATAGAGGCGGGGGTTAGACGGGAGTACCACTCTTGCACTGGTCCCCTTAATGTTGCTGGGAAGGTCTTGCAGAGGACCACATCTGAGACCTGATGAATCATCATGAGAGTTTTAAAACTCTCGATATGATCGGCCGGGTCCGACTCCCCATTGTAGGATTCAAAGCAAAACGGCCTAAAGGCTTCAGGGACCGGAGCTTCCATGATGACCCTAGAGAAGGGAGGTCTGCTGGGGAGAAACCTATTGGTCCATTGTTCTTCTTCGGGATTTATCTTGTTGAAGCACCTCTCCATCTCGTGGAGACGACAACGATTCGAGTCATCCCTTCGGTCAGATCTGGTCGACTCTCGGGACTCTCCTTCGTCAGTGGCGGAATGATGAGGGTTAGGGGCATGCTGATCCTAACTCGTGGCGATATTAAGAGCTCGCATGATATCTTGTTTGAAGTTCTGGAGCTCGGCCCGAGTGGCTGGTGCCCTCCAGCTCGGTGATCCCTAGGTGTGGCTAATCCTACTGGAGTATGACTTCTCCGCCGATGACGTTGAGGCGACTCTCTTCGCCTCCTCAGGGAGGGGATCTTCTGGTCCTCGGTCTACGGGGGGTCCGGACTCTCGAGGCCCCTGGGTGCTTAGGTTGATGGAATCCTTCAAGGGCTTGCCATCCATTCAAGCGAGTTCGGAGGTCAACCTCCTGCTGGCGGTTAACAATTACTTGACGGAGATCTTACTCCGGAGGGATTTGAGAAGCCACAGAGTCAACTGAAGGATTATGGACCGAGACATGGTCATGAAGAGGATGTTGCTTTGGACGACTCCGACGAAAGCTAAACTAGTTTCAGGTGGGTGTGCACGTGCCGTGGAGGCAGTGTACGAAGCTAAACTGACATACTTATAATTTAGCTGGACCGAGCTTGTTTGTCGGCCCACCCTCCAGGATTTTTTTTTTTGAAGAAAAGGTGAAATCTGGCCACCCTATTTCATTAATAAGTGATTAATAAAACATACTCAGAGAACTGAGCCTACAACAACAACCTACAACCATAACAAAATTACATAAACTCCACCCCGAACATGGGGGGTGGGACAAAACACACATAAACTCCACCCCGAACATGGCGGGTGGGACAAAACAAACATCGAGTAGCCATACAGAGATACATCATATCCCCCCAACAAACCCTGGGGCGGTGGGTATCAAGGAGCCTAGAAGCCGTGCAATGCTGGCTGTCAATCGAGCGTCGGCCCGATCTCGATCTCCTCATCATCAAACTCCTCTACCTGGAAAACACTTGCAACCCTAGAAGTACTCAGCGTCGTAGGGACAACCCAATATCCTAGTACTTACGAGGATCTGTGGGTAGGCCCAATATCCTAAATACCACGCTTCTCTCATAGCACCCCTCTCCGTTGCGAACATTGGGCCTACGCACAGATCCTCGTAAGTACTAGGATATTGGGTTGTCTCTCATAGCACCCTCCAGGGTTGTTGGAGGGATTTGTTGCTTGTACGGGTCATGTTGCTTCACGTATGTTTTATTTACTGTCTGGCCCAGTTCTCTGGATTTGTATCATTAATTTCTTATTAATGAAACAGGGTAACCAGATTTTACCTTTTCCTTTCCAAAAAAAAAAAACAAAACAAAACAAACTCAACTGAAAGGACATTTAGAAAATAGTCAAGTTCGAGAGTTTGGGGAATAAGATCATGTCTAAAAGGCTTTTCAGTTAAAAAGTCTAACACCTGGCTTCACTGTCTGCTCTCTAGTGAAAAAGATAACTCGGAATTCCTGGCCCTCTGCTAGATTACTAAATATTGCACTTGAAGTTGCCCATTTGATACAATCAAATGAGGCTAGTTTGGTTCTCTGTATCAAAAATTTCATTTAGTTTTTTTTTTCCTTACCTCATGGTACAAATGCAAATTTGATTTTTTTTTATATGCCACTTTTCGGAAATATTTGCAGAAAGATGACAGTTGCCAAAGTATTTTCGCTCGTGGACTCAACAACTAAACTCGCCGTTCTCAATGGCGAGTTTAGTTGTTTCATCCTCGCTGTTGGAACACGGTGAGTGTACTTTATATAAAAAACTCACTGTTCCTAACGGCGAGTTTAGTTCAAAATTTTCAATGAAGACTCGTCATTCCCAACGGCGAGAACATTTACACTAGACTCGTTGTTGGGACAACGAGTTGAGTACTTTTTTTAGGGGGTCGCTATTGCCAACGACGATGACATTTACACTAGACTCGTTGTTGGGAACAACGAGTTTAGTTCACTTTTTTTTAAGACTCGTCGTTCTAAACAACGATGGTATTTACACTAGACTCGCTGTTGAAAGGGTGAGTTTAGTTTTTTTAAAAAAATTATATTGAGTTTTTTTCGAAAATTCACCAAGTCTAACAGAGTGTTTCACTCTCTGTGAAATTTCTACCATTTTTGCCGTTCTCAACAGCGAGTCTAGTATAAATGTCCTCGTCGTTGGGAACGATGAGTCTTCATTAAAAATTTTGAACTAAACTCATTATTCTCAAAAGCGAGTCTAGTGTAAATGTCCTCACCATTGGGAACGGCAAGTCTTCATTAAAAATTTTGAACTGAACTCGCCATTGGGAACAACCGTGTCTCACCGGCGAGCATGAAACAACTAAACTCGCCGCTGGGAACGACGAGTTTAGTTGTTGAGTCCACAAGCGCAAATACTTTGGCAAATGTCCTCTTTCTACAAATAATTTCAAAAAGTGGCGTATTAAAAAAAATTATGCAAATTTTGTAGTTAATTGGAAGAAAGTTACATATATATATATATATATATATATATATATATATATATATATATACATAACACAAAGAAAGCTATCAAGTGGCTCTCCTTCAATTCCCCCCAAAATCAAAGGCCCAGATCTAACCTCACAAAACATATTCCTCCCCCCCCCCCCCCCCCCACCACAAAAAGTTCCCCCCAAAACTCAAATTCAAATCCCCCATCCAAAATAACTCCTTAATTTATTTAATTATTTCTCTCCCCCCCCCCCCCCCCCCCCCCCCCCCCCCCCCCCCCCGCGCTCTCTCTCCCCCTCTTCTATTAAAAAAATTAAGAAAATAAACATAAAAAATTTAAAAACTAAACAAATTAAAATTTTAAAAACTTTTAAAATATTTCAAAAAATCAAAAAAATCAAAAACTAATAATAATTATATATATATATATATATATATATATATATATATATATAATATTTAAAAAATTTAAATTTTAAAAATTTTAATTTTTTAAAAAATTTTAGAAATTTTGAAAATTAAAAAAATCAAAAAATTTAAAATTTTAAAAAATTTTAAATTTTAAAATTTAAAATTTTGGAAATTCAAAAAATCGTAAATTTTCAAAATTTGAAATTCTCAAAGAAAATTCAAATCCAAATCCAAAGTCGAACCCCAATCAAGAGGTCGTCGCCGATATCTGATCCGCTGCTGATTCCGTATCGGTGACTCACCTCCACCAAATCGAGCGCGAATATCAAGCAACTCTGTATCGGCGACTCCCTCCACCGAATCGAGAGCCTCTATATGCGATGCAACGACTCTAATTTCATCTCATTAACCGAATTCTTATTCTAATTTTTAATGTGTGCAGGGGATTACTCAGTTTTTTGCTCACTCAAATTTTGTGTGTGCATGGAATTTAAGTTCAGAGATGTATGATTGTTTTATTTTTGGGTTTAAAATTTTTTAATTTGGTGATTTATTTGATGAGTTTTTTTATTGGTTTTGATTTAAGGTGTACGCAAGTGAGAGATGGATTATTTGGTAGCCTCAATTTGGGCTTCCAAACCATAGGAGGACAGATAAGCTGACTAGCAACCTGAAATAACTTGGCAAATATGCAATATTAATTTCTTTACTACAAGAAAAAATACTATTGTGAAGTGTTCCCTTCACTGGTTATTAGAAACCATGGATAAAATAACATATAAGAACTTTTAGTGTATGTTTGGATATATAGGATTGGGATGACTGGAGTTTACCAGTGAAGGGTGCAAACTCTCCACTCAAGAAAGACAGCTAAAGTAAATTTATTATTTATCTATTTTAATTTTTTTTTATAAAGGTGCAATGGGGAGACAAAGTGGAGATAAAAGAAATGATTAGCTTGGATTAGAGTTTTGAGAACTTCATGTATTTTATTTTGGTTGAAATAATAATAAGAGGTATTTCAATTGCAAACTTAGTGTGAGACAAACAAATGTTTAGATTATTGGTATTGTAGATACCTTCACACATGTACTAGCATTACCATTATATTTAGATATGCTCATAGTAGTTATGGGATTAAAGTAAGCTCTATAAAACGTATATGATAATGTCCTTGCATAACTATTACAAGCATCTAAAAGTGGTGCTGAAGTTAAAAAAAACTATATGCAGTGTTTCTAACAAACTATATGCATTCCAGGTAACACTAGTAGAAAACCTTGCAATAACAACGAATCATTTACGAGTACCAAAATTCTCTTGTTATTACTACCATCTACAATGGATTAATCACAAGAAACCCCTTCGTTGTGAATGTTTTTGACATCCGCAAGAGATTCTATTAATATCTTGCAATTGCAACAATTGCAAGAGAACAATTGCAACATAATATATTCTATTACTAAAATAGTTTTCTAAAATAAACACTCACACGTAAAATAACTTTTCTAAAATAAAACCATTCATCTCCTCCTTTAAACCAACAATAGATAAATCGATCTCTCTCTCTTTCTCTCACACACACAAAATGATATCGGCTGAACCGTCCAAATCTCCCAATCCCTCCAAATCAAAATCCCTCAATCCAAATCTCTCGTAATCCCTCCAACCCCAGATCTCCGAACCCCCAAAACTTGCAAAATCCCAAATCGAAGCTCATAACAGTTGTCGCTGCCGTCGTCGCCATCGATGTCACCGTTGCTGTCGATGTCACTGTCGTCGTCGCCGTCTTGAGCCCAATGCCAACACTCCCTCGTCTCCTCTCCTCTCCTCTCCCTTCTTTTAGATTCCCAAGCTATCGACCTCCATCTCCACCGTCCTCCGTCGTGGTTCTTTCAAAGCTTCCGGCTCCTCAAACCCTCAATCTCTCCAATCGATCTTTCAGGTCTTATTAGTAATTTTCTCATCATCGAGTCATCGTCGTCAACTTCCAGCTCCTCAAACCCTCATGGCTTCCCCTCAAATCAATAGCCAGTTCATCGACACTGATCAGGTCTTACTCAATAATTTTAATGGGTTTATTTTTAAAAAAAAAATCATTTCCAGTTCTAACTTTGTAAGCAACTTAGAAACCCATCTCAACAAATTAACAAAACAAGAAATAGAAGCAAAGAAATTGAAATTAGCACATAAATTATTTTATTATGGGTTGATTTGATTTTATTACGGGTTGATTTGATTTCTCTGTTAACTAAATTTAGCTGGATTTTTCAGCCTTAGAATTTGTAGTTCAGCTATAGACCGGATTTTAGTAACATATACAACACATCTTAGTCCCAAAGGCTTGTTAGATAAATATACAGCACATCTATACATATACAGCACATCTTAGTAACATATACAGCATATCTATAAATTAGACCACTTTTTCTTTTACAAGTGATGTGTTTGCTTGCTTTTCGAATTCTTTTTCACATTATCATATAAATTTACGTGGGTTCTTTTGTTTGAATGATACAGCAGCTTGGACTTCTCTATATTGTGTTTGCTTGTGAGTACTTGATACTTCTAATCATTCAGAGTAAATTTAGATAAAGAAATGTGGATATTTGTACTGGATTAGACTTCATATCTATGCATGGAGTGTTTTTGTAGTTGTCACAGCAACCTGTAACTGTAGCTATATTGCATTCTTTTCTTTATCATCTATTTATTTGCATACATACACTTTCCTCATAGATGGTGAAAAATAACAAGCTTCCAGAAAGTCACTGTTAATGTGGATGCAGTAACTTACAAACAAATTTTCTTCTCAAAGTCACTTGCACATTTAGGAATGATTTTATCATTTATTCCACTTCTGCTTGTTGATAGTTGAATTTCACGGTGATTCTAAAAATTGTGCTTGTTTATATTCTCATGCGTTTATGCTTTCTTATGAAACTTGGTTGGAAGGCGGATCTTACCAATCTCACTCTGTCTCTTAAATTCTTCATTGTTTCACCTTTCGATATGTTATAATTATGCTTTCATGAGTTCACTTTGGTTGGCTCATTAGATAAATCTGTTATCTCTTTAATCATGTAAATATGCTACATTTTTAGATACTGTCAGAAAATAGCAGAAAGAGCTCTGTAAAGGCATCTTTGGAGCGAGGCCTGAACCAAAACCTAAGCAAACCAATTGGCTACTTGTTTTCTGGCATTGGCTTGTCTATTTGTTTCCTCTCCTGTTCATGCACCAAAGTCACAAAGGGGACTAAGATATATGGTTAAGTGGTGAGTATTTACAATGCTTTATATCTATCTTGAGGCTCTTAGTATATAAACCCAATTACCTAGCCTGGAGAAGAAAAAATGGACTTGAGATTTGCTCAACATATGGATTTTAAAGCTCCTGTAAATTAACCCCTTATCAACATATGGATTTTAAGTCACAAAGGGGACTTGTAAAGTAACATATGCCTATGCTAATTCTTGGTAAATCACATCTATTTTAGGTACCTAGATCAGGATGCACAATACCATTTCTTCAGGAATTTTTTATTTTGTGCCTAATAAAAATTGTCTGTTACTGTGTAGTTGTTTCTTCTGGCACCTGTGTATGGAAAGAGGAAACCCCAAGTTCTGCTCCCTGATGCACCACGAGAAGATTTGAAAACAAAGATTGACAATATTTTGAAGCATCCTTCCAGATCAAGAGGAAACCCCAAGTTAGAAGTATTTTTGAAAACATTCGTTGTATTTCTTAGAGTTTGAAAACTCAAATTTCCTTCTAGAATGTACTGTTGGTATTTTGGCACTTTGAAACAAATATTATTTTGTAATGAGAATGTTCTATACTCTATAATATTATTGCTTATTTTGGTGCTCTTATGTTTACTATTATCTAAATATGTATTGTTTGTTCAAATTGCATATTTTTCATTATTATATTTTTTTTATATAATTGTGCACATCAACAGATGAAATAATTATATGTTCTTCATCAAAGAAATACATTGTTTTAAAAAAATTGATTAAGCCATCTGAACGAAATCACCAATGAAAAAATGCGTCCAATTGCATTCGCGATGTAACAATTACATTTGTGAGGTAACAATTGCAAAGAAATGACTACTTCGCAAACCGCTGTAGCAATAGTTCATCAGCAACGGAAAAAATCCCGTTTAAAAGACACTTGCAATGGAAATATTTGTTGTAGATAGTTTCTTTTAGATGGGACAGCAAAAAACAACTTCCATTGCAGATATTCTATTGTAGCTAATATTCGCAAGGGATAATTAAAATTCCGTTGCAAATGTGTGCATTAATCAGGAGAGATTTCATAACAGCATAACTACAAGGGAATGAGAAAAATTCTCTTACGAATGTGCATAAACTATGGAATTTCACTCTTTTACAAGAAAAATTTCTGTTGCAATTGTGGCATTTTCTACTAGTGTAAGTTCAAGTTAATGATTAAGAAAGCGATGGTTGAGCTTAAAGGTAGATATACTGTTTTCTCATATAATATGTTTGCTACTTCAATTAATTTGTTGTACGTCCAAAACTATTTTATATAATCAAACCAGGTGCACCATTTCGAAGACGTGCCGTAGGCATGTGTCATCGGGCAAACCTAGTGTGTATATATATATATATATATATATATATATATATATATATATTGTTGATAAATGAATAGAGTCAAACCACTCTTGTCTAAAAATATGATTTTTTCCCCAAAATGTCCTAATTTTAAAAGTTTTTCCCAAACTGACTTACTTTTTTGAAAAATTCCCAAACTAACCTACTCACTGTCTCAAAAAGCGAGTTTGGTAAAAATTCCATCGCTTTTTGAGACAGTGAGTGTGAGGTTTGGTTGTTTTAATTTCTCCTTGACCAAGACTCGCTGTCTCAAAAAGCGAGTGGTTTTTTTCTAAACTCGCTTTTTGAGACAGCAAGTGTCGTTTGAGGGTTTTTAATACTCCAGGCTCGTTTTTTTTTCTCTCCTTATCTCTATTCCAATAAAGAATCTCAAAATATTTAAACCATGTCAAATTCCAATATGTTTGTGTTTGTTTTTTCAACTTTGTAATCGTTTGTAATTGTTGTATTATGTGATGTGGACTTTCTACTAATTTGTATGTGTTTAATTTTGAACTATGATAATTTCCATTTGTTTCAAAATCATTGAAAATTTAGAGATTATAAATAAATTTGGATTCATAGATGTTGGAGTAGATATGAAGTTTAGAGATTGTGAATAAATTTGTCCACTACTCGATCTTTTCCCTTAAAACCCCGGCTTGATTATTTTTTATTATTAAACATATGTGAACGAATACAAACAAGGCTAAAGACATGTCAAGATCAAAGGATAAGTCTAAGATGAATAGGAAACACAAATGTTTGATAAAATAACTCATAATAGTCCAAACAACGAAACTTTCAGTTCTGGACAGCAAGACACTACTGTACCAAATCCAAGATTCCCGTTGCTTGAATAAAAAATTCAGATCCGTTTGAAAATATAGAAACTAGACACTCTGCCGATTCTAGCACATATATATAAGTCACATATCAGCCACAGAAACATGGTTGAAAAAAGCATTTAATACAGAAGTTATGTTCAGCCAAAAAATGCAAAATCTTGTTTATAAGCATGAAAAGAGTTTAAAATTACTGTAATTAAAAATCTGAGAAAAATTTGGAAGATTCCCTAACATATATATTCTCAAAATATAAAATATCATGAATTTATATTACAGATAGTATAGTCAAAATAATTGGGAAAACAGAGTAATGCAACAAAATCTCTATTCTGAAAGTTCAGACACAGTAGTACCAAAACAGAGATAAATCATAAAATATAATTCGAAATCCAGATCCGTTAAAAGGGTGATAAAATAGACAAATAAGTCTACAGTTCATATTTACAAAGTTTGCATAAAAAACGAATAGAATCAGGTTGAAAATATAGTTCTATACTGATTAGCATGCAGTTAAAAACATATCGATTGGTTTCATAAGTATGAAATGAGATACAAAAGTGATTAACTAATTCTACAAAAATTAGGGATTGATCCCAGTCATGTCTAAACATACTCAGCAAAGTATAGAGTTCAAATTCTACTTTTAGAATCAGTTTAAAATAAAATATCTTACAAAATACATATAGTTCAGAATCTGAAATATACGATATGACTGCAGTAAAACAACAATAACTCATGCATCGAAAATCAGAATTCAGATCCGTTAAATGTTCTGAAAACTAGAAAACGAAGGTTACGAATCATGTTCACAAACTTATTTCTTTTAGTGATGTTAACAAGGTCGAAATTACTATACAAAAATAGGACAACAGCAGACAAAATTCTTTTATGCATTTTATCAAACAACTTAATTACAAACGGTCCAATCTAAGATGTCATACACAATATGGAATATGTGGGTTACTCAAATCAGCATGGCATGTGAATCAAATAGTCCATAATGAGATCATACATCCAACAAACATCTATGCATCAGTCATCTACAACATACGGTGTGTCACAAACAACATACTGTCAAGATGTCCACTAATCTAATTGTTTTCATGCAACGGGTGTCAACTATTGTAACTACTCATGATCAAGAGGTGATATCCATGGCTAACCCAACAAAATATGATCATCATGAGAGTACGAATATTTTCATACTAGATTACTTACGGTATTTAACTTGTATGACAAAAAGAACACATGCAAGCTACTTGCCTGTAATGAAGACGACGAAAACAAAGATAAAGATTAGAATAACGAGAATAGATCCCGAACAACGAACACAGACAAACATGAGACGAGAATCCATACAAACCGAACATGAGCGGTGCACGTGCTTCACACGCACACACAAAGACAACAGCAAACCACAGCAAGGGCGGTGGTAGCAACAAGGGACAGCGATAGGACTGGGGCGCAGCGCTGCGGGCTGCTGTTCGACGACAACGACGAGGGGACATGGGGGTGCACAATAGAGAGGAAAGAGGAGTGTTGCGATGGGGGCTCCGGTGTCGAGGGTAGGACGACGACAGCTAGGAAATGGAGAGATCGGGAGGTCGGGGTAGGGTAGATGACGGCTAGGGAGAGGGAGAGATGAGTATTAGGGTTAGGTTACAATTAGGAGGGTTATATAGAGTCAATATGGGTTTGGGTCAACTGGATAGTATCCAATAGGAAGAAAAGAGTCCAATAAGAGACAAATAGGCCATGAAATAGGTTCAAACAGTAGATGAGATCAAGAACAAATTTGTAGATCAAATAAATGAGAATATTAGGCTGAATTAAACAGAGAATGAATCACAAGGAGAACAACACATAATACAAAAGGAAGGAAAAATAATTACAACCAAAAATAAAATAAAATAAATCCAGGATTTTATTAAATAAATTAAAAATACAATAATGAGCAATAGGGGTTACAGATAAGGAGAGAGAAAAAAACGAGTCTGAGATATTAAAAACCCCCAAACGACACTCGCTGTCTCAAAAAGCGAGTTTAGGAAAAACCCACTCGCTTTTTGAGACGAGTTTTGGTCAGGGAGACATAAAAAAACCAAACCTCACACTCGCTGTCTTAAAAAGCGATGCGATTTTTACCAAACTCGTTTTTTGAGACAATAAATATGTCAGTTTGGAAAATTTTAAAAAAATTAGGCCGGTTTGGAAAAAACCTTTTAAAAAGTAGGTCATTTTGGAAAACAATTCTAAAAATATCACACAAACAAATTAAGTAGATTATTTGATTGTTTGGCCTATCAAATTAGACATAAGCATTCATTTTGATTCACATGGGGTCTGATCATTTTATTTAAATAATCTCAAAAAATCTTCTTTTTAGCCACTTCAGGTCAATTTGAGAAATACTGGCTATTGCTGGCGTGATAGCGAGCTGACGTTATGGCGAGATCCACACTCAATCGTTTTGTTTTTGTTTTTTTGTTGTTGAACAGTCACTCAATTTATCTTTTTAATTATAAAGAACTAGTAAATGTGCAATGCACGTATGAACAATATTTTTTTTATATTCTATTTATCCATATTATAATGGGAGAAGCACGTGCAGAACACGTAAAATAATAGACTGATATTCACTGTCCATGATCCTTCTCCTATGGGACAGGTGCAGAGAGAGAAAGGGAAATGAAGAAGGTAGGATTTTTGAATTTTTTGAGAGATGGGGAGAGGATAATAAATTTAAACGTGTACTGTACGTATTTCATTGATTTATATTGTAGAGTTTAATTAAACGTACCTTGCACGAATTGGAATATGAACAAATTACACTAAACTTCTCCCATTATAGTAGTAGAGATCACAATGCATGCCAGGTTTGAACTTTTCCATTTTTCGCTTTCTAGCAAATTGTTTGACAAATAAACTGTAGCTAGCGTACACTCAATTCTTGTATGGGGTTACGATGGAACAATTGAACCATCAGCTAAACTTCTGTACTTCGACAGCATTAATTAATTAATTAATTAATTAATTGGTCAGAAGAATTGTCAATGAGATCGGTAGGACGAGAATGACTTCATCTTTTGTTCACATGGCACCTTTTCCACACATTTGCTAATTTCTTGGAATTTCTCGTGCAAGTTGGTTCTTTCATTAAATTTTATCCTTGTCTTTCCTGAACAAAATTTGTCTGTTGTTTCAAATTTTCAAATGAATGGCGATAGCTCATAGCTAGCAAGTCACAACTTGACTTTGACCGGCCTAGTCTAGATATCATCTCCGATGTGGCACCGCCTTGCTAGGATGTTTAATGCTCTATATAACCAACCTCAATTATTCTTCCTCTTGAATTATCTCAAATCACTCTCTCCCTCTCTCAAACTACTATATACAAAGTTGATATCTTAATCTACTTAATTAGAAGTTAGATCTGATCAGTAATTTATATTTGGGATTAAGTAGAAAGACAATGTCGTCTTCAGGGTATGCAACTAAGACAACCAGGAGAACCAGGAAAACCCAAGAAGAGAGGAAAACCGTCTTCGAGTCCACGGAGAATGATGTCAATCAGCGTGGCGTTGATTTCATCAATTGGAAAAGGCAGCAGTTGGAGCAGCAGTCATTACAGGAAGATGATGGAGAGAAACCTACCCAAGAAGAGAGGAAAACCGTCTTCGAGTCCACGGAGAATGATGTCAATCAGCGTGGCGTTGATTTCATCAATTGGAAAAGGCAGCAGTTGGAGCAGCAGTCATTACAGGAAGATGATGGAGAGAAACCTACCCAAGAAGAGAGAAAAACCGTCGTCGAGTCCACGGAGAATGATATCAATCAGCTTGCCGGTGATTTCATCAAGCGGATCAAGCAGCAGTTCGAGCAGCAGTTATCACAGGAAGATGATGGAGAGAAACCTACCCAAGAAGAGAGAAAAACCGTCGTCGAGTCCGCGGAGAATGATATCAATCAGCTTGCCGATGATTTGATCAAGCTGTACAAGCAGCAGTTCGAGCAGCAGTCATTACAGGAAGATGATGGAGAGAAACCTACCCAAGAAGAGAGAAAAACCGTCGTCGAGTCCACGGAGAATGATATCAATCAGCTTGCTGCTGATTTCATCAAGTGGCAAAAGCAGCAGTTACAGCTGCAACTCGTCGAGTCCACCGAGAATGATATCCATCAACGTGTCCATGATTTCATCAAGCGGTTCATCAACCGGTTCAAACAGCAGTTACAGCTGCAACTCGTCGAGTCCACGGAGAATGATATCAATCAGCTTGCCGATGATTTCATCAAGCGGATCAAGCAGCAGTTCAAGCAGGATGACGGGAGAAACCTCTGATCACAATGTCGTCACTGGTATCTCTTAGCCTTTTTTTATTTAAATTTTTTACCCTGTATACTCAATTCCCCACATAACCAGCAAGCCCAGTGCCAAATCACCTTTTACTCATTATTTTACTACTCATTTAAAACCCCTTCAACCCTATAATTTTTCCCACTACCCGTTAGGCCTACCCAGACCCGTTAGTGATACCCACACCCGAAAATCGTATATTTCTAAGTTGTCTTTTTTTCAATTTCTTATAGTAATTCGAAGTTGTCTTTTTTTCAATTTCTTATAGTAATTCGAAATTCAGACCTGAAAACCTTGTGATTCAGGTTACAAAGTTGGTTTTCTTTTTTAGATTGCAGAATAAGTGTCTGGAATGCATCTTATGGGAGTTTGTCCATTCTTTGATTTTTCTTACAATAGGATAAGATATACGATATGGTATTCTAGGAAAATGATATATGATAAGTATAACGACTTGACAATTATCAGAATTTCACTTAAGCTTAAAAGTGCTTTTCTTGTTTCAATGTTTAGTGTACTACAATCTTATAATTAACTTTGCTTCTTATTGATATGCTTCAGATTTTTTGTATTAATTTTATGAATTTCTTTATTAATCATCCATTTTCTTTATTAAGCCTCTCTTTTGCACCATCCAAGTCCCTAATAACAACTACTTCTTTTGTTTGACAAATTGATGATGAAATATTTATGTTTTTTCTACATGGCCAGCGTATTTCATCGGTATCCAGTTACGCACATACACTATGGCAAAATAACGATGGAATTGGAAGCAACAGCGGGCCACACGAGGAGACTCCCCTGTTGTAGTTTGTCGAATTTGGACTTTTTTAAAAATGTTTTGTAGAAATTATATCTATGTTTTGTAATAACTAAGTGTTGTACAACATATACATTTAACACTCGTTGTATGACAGTTTATATGTGTTACATATTTTGTTTTCTATTGAGTTGTTTTTTGTGATGTGACTTTTGGTTCTTGATTATGATGTTATTATTGATTTTAAGATTTAAGCATTTAAATTTAATATGATTACATGTATTTGTAATATGCGATTAATTACTGGTTTTTTCAATTCAAAATTTTATAATAAAATGTCAACAAAAAACAGACCTATCACGGCGTTTTCCAAGAAATGCCGTAATAGATACTACCGCTTATGAGTCCTCTCTATTGTGGCGCTAGACAAGCGCCGCTGTAGGGTACCAATGCTAGCTATTATTCAGGGGAACAATCCCGGCACTTGGCAAAACGCCGCTATAGCCCTACTTATTTTCAAAAACTTTTAAACGGAAATGCCCCTGTAACGGCGGTTTGGCAACGCCATCATAGGTGGACACCCTATAGCGGCAGCGTCGGTAAACGCCGCGATAGCCCATATAGCTATAATGAAGCACGCTGTAACGGCATTTTCGACGGCAATTTCTTATTCGTTTTCCATAGACGACGTCAATCTGTTGCTGCTGATTTTTTGTGTGGGAGAATTTGTGGATTCTTGAAGGAAACAAATAAGCAAACCTGTTGACTTTTACTGATGTGTTGACTGGTTTCTCGCTGCTGCCGTGAACGTGCACAAAGTTTAATACACTGGGATGGATCTCGGTGACGAACCCTCCGACGCTCTTGTCAGTAATCAGAATAATTATGAAAGAGCTTTAGGTAGAAAAAGATTGATTACCTTGTTACGGTGGGGGAAGAGGGATATTTATAGTCGCCTTAGGGACCCGTTTCGATATAAGAATTTATCTATACTTCCCGGTGTTTTTGGATAAGATGTAGAGTTTAAATCGTTTCATAGAAATAACCATGAATTTGAATTACACTTTATCCATTTGGATTGGTTTGTAATGGGTTGCTACCCATACCCAGTAGGACAGATCCGTTTATGGGTTATTGGGTTTTGAAGAAAGACCCAGTCCCCATTTCAGACCTGTTTATAGGTGAAATTACCATTTTGCCCCTGAGAGCTTTAAGATTCATGTCAGATTTGAACGGTCCTTATAATCCTATTTTTAGCCATATCACTATACCTCTCCCTACAAACATCTCCTTGTACGTGTCATCAATATGCTCCGCTGTAACCCTACCATCTGAAGTCATGTTCCCTGCAATTTCCAAAGCATGGATGTGGTTGTTTCTTCGTCGCATGTTAGCAACTTTGTGGAAATATTTTGTGTTTGCATTGTTGATTCCATTGAAGCCCACTTCATCTTCTGATTAGAACTAATTGTATGTTTATCTCTTCAGTATACATCGGATGGCTATTGTATCAAGATATCTAAACTAGGATTTCTCGAGATCTATAATACAATGTAAACGACTCCTAGAACAATATGATTCTATTGAGTGCCGAATAGAAGAAGAGAGTACTTTATCTGAGAGAGTGGGAGAGTTTCTCCATTGTAAGCAGCAACCAAGTTCCAGTTAGGCGTGAGAGAGGATCGTGGTGAGAATTGTAATATTCTTGTATCATCTCTAGTTAAAATAACATTTCGGTTTTTCCTCCCTTGAATTAAGGCGAAAGCCCCAACCGGATCAATTCTTGTGTGCTTTGTGTGATTGGTGCGATCTAGTTTTGCTTGGTGGTTTGTGTTGATTGTGTCAAAGACTCAACAAGATCCTCAGTTTTTTCTAACAATTGATATCAGAGCAATTAGGCTAGTTGGTTTGTTCGAGTTCCTTGGAGGATATGGCAGATCAAAAGATGAAGATCAAGCGGTTTGACGGTAAGATCAACCTCAATATATGGAATGTGGACATGTATGATGTTTTGGTTCAGAAGGACTTGCACCTTACCCTAGAAGAGAAGAAGTCAACCGACATGAAGCAGGAGAAGTGTGATGAGAAATGTTTTAATGCCTTGAGTTTAATCCGGTTGCAATTAGCGGACGAAGTCAAATGTAATATTCTTGAGGAGACAAGTGCGGCGAGTCTGTGGACGAGACTCAAATCTGACTACTCGGGGTTGTATTTGCTAGATTGGATGTATCAGAAGAGGAAGTTGTTTAGGTTCACAATGAAGCAAGGTATGCATCTTCAAGATCATATTGTGGAGTTTAATAAGGTAATATCTTAACTGAAGGCGATTAATGCTGATGATCTTAGCGAAGAGGATAAAACTTTCAGTTTGATATATTCACTGCTAACTCCTTATGATCACTTGATAACTACCGTACTAACAACATTTGCCAATTACCAATTGCCAAATTTAGCAGTGAACCACTACAGATGTTCTTAGGCATTCAACCATTGTCACCTCAATGAGAGAGACAACTCAATTTAATGGGAAACCATCCCTAATCACCCATGACGAAGTATAACTGTATAAGAAACATTTCACCATGCACTAAAGCAGACTGGTTGCCTATCATTGATAGGGTGGAGGACAGACTGTCTGGTTGGAAAGGAAAATCTTTGTCTCTCGGGGGCAGAGTGGTACTCATCAACTCAGTGTTGTCTAACCTACCAATCTACTACATGTCATTTTTCGAGCTTCCGAAATGGGTGATCCAGAGGATTGACATGATTCGAAAGCGATTCCTTTGGAAGGGGACAGATTCGAATAAAGGAGGTTACCACCTCATCAAATGGAGTATCGCTTGCATGAAGAAGAGGCATGGAGGGCTAGGCATCATCGACCTCAGAGATATGAATCTTGCCCTGCTGGGGAAATGGTGGTGGAAGGTATTATTCCACAACAGTGGGGAAGGTTGGCAGGACTTCATTCAACCTTATCTTAGGAGAAAAGGCACGAGAAACCTTGGATTCCGAGTAGGGGCTAAAGCTTCACGGCTCTGGAAAGGAATTGCCAAGGCTAGCGGCCCCTTCAACTCGGTCGTCACGTCGACTATCGGCAATGGCCGGTCCACCAGATTCTGGTGGGATAGATGGTGTGGAGCCCACACCCTAAAGGAAACGTTCCCAGAACTGTATGAGAGGTCGAGTCGACCGAATATGTCCGTGGCCGAAGGTTGGAAAAGGGGAGGTTGGAGACCGGCGTTCCGAGGAACGCTCACCCCAAATCTTCAACATCAATTGCTTGACATGCAAGCACACATCTCTCGGGCAGGCACAAGGTGCACACAAGGCCAAGATCAGAAGCGTTGGGGACTCGAGAGCAAGGGAGCTTTCTCGGTGAGATCTCTGTATCATCAGATTCACTTTCGAGGATGCAGACCCAGCTGGGCACAGGTGTTGTGGAAGGCGAAAACTCCCTTAAAATCAAAGTTTTCTTATGGCTAGTGCTCAATAATGCTATCCTCACTAGGCAAAATCTTGCCAAAAGGCAACCACAGGTCTCGACCAATTGTGGATTCTGTGACACACAGGTGGAAGATCTAAATCACCTTTTTATTCACTGCCCTAGAAGTAAGGCAACTATGGTTGAGGTACTCCGAGCCTTAGGAACAGGTGACTACCCCCGCGTATATGAGAATTTGTGGATTTGCCCCAAATTTGCAACGATTCGCCATGATATGAAGGAGGCGTGGTACATCGCAATAGCAACTACAACATAGGTGTTATGGCTTGACAGAAATAATTTTTATTTTCGTGCTTCATGTAATAGTATTTCTGGTAACCTGACTCATATCATGCATCTAATCTCCTTTTGGGCTACAGCTGCAGCCACGGGGGCAAAAGGGATGATAGCCAAAGTATTCCAGGTAGAGGAGTTTGACGATGAGGAGGTAGAGTTCGGACCGACGCTGGACTGAGGGACTGGCTGCACCAGTCATGACAGTACTTTTGCCAGCTTGTGTTTTGTTTCTACCTACTGTACTCTCTGGTTGCTGGATGTTTGAGTAGTTAGACCCACCCCCAGGGTTTGTTGGGGGTGTATGTTTGTTTTCTTGCATTTTCTTTCTGCATTGTACTTTTGTTTTGTACTGTTGTTTTCTCCCGGTACGTCAGGGTTGTTTTATTAACTTCTTATTAATGAAACAGTGTGGCTTTATTCCACCTTTTACCTCAAAAAATAAATTTCACCATGCAACATGAGCTTGGCAACCTTTCACTTTCTCAAACAATAGTTGTTATTGTGCTAATTTAGTACTTTCAGAATTTCACGCTCGATAAACTTTCGTAAAAGAATTAACATAAGCAACATATGGCAAGTGACAAGCTAAGCACCAGTGACAAGTGTAACAAATGACTAATAGTGGAGGTATAAAAGGTGTAAGTTGTAACCCACTGGCTTCAAATACAGAATATATCACTGCATGCTTTCAAGTACGGTAATACCCAAAAAAAAGGAAATTGTTTTTACTATCCTTTCTCAAATCTCCCATTGACAAAAGTCTAGATCGTTTGGAATATGCACTAAATACTTAGCAATGATATGCATTTATCATTGCTAAGTATACCCAGTATAATCAAAAAAAAAAAAAAATGATATGCATTTATCAAAGTCGACCTCATATATGGATCAGATACGCAGCTCATTGTTGGTTTTGTTGTCTTTGCTGCGGAAAGTTAGAATTTTGTGCTGTATTTGGAAGGGCGGCCATATTGGGCTGCAAGCTTTGAGTGTTCGTACCCATATTTCCAAACCCACTTTGTTGCTGTTGCTGTTGCTGCTGTTGCATTGCTACAATACTAGCTGGATTTGAAGCACCCATGCCAAACACTGGAAAACAAAACAAGTATATAAAGGAAATTTAGTATGATACCATCTATCTCTAATATTATAATGGTTGTCATTTGTAGACATTCAACCATCTAATTTCAACCATTCATTTTCAAGTAGAAGTTATATTAACCGTTCATTTACTCAACCGATGTTAGTTACCATAATACCCTCAAGGTTCTGATTTATTTACAACATCATTATTTCTCAAAGTACCCCTCATATAAAATAAAAGTTTGTGCCACTAGAGTAATTTGTAAAAACTAAAAAGTATGTACGAGTAAAGACAGATCTCAGGTTTGAGGTCAGATTACGTCTTATTATTTATTTTATAAAATAAATAAAAAATTGATTAGAATGTGCATCGCACGTGCATGATACTAGTAATACTATAATGCGAGAGTTGGAATTATGTAATTTGTAGACAAACTGTAATTTGTAGTCAACCAACATCTAATCCCAACTACTCATTTTTAAGTTAGAGTTGTATTAACCATTCATTTACTCAAATGTTGTTAGTTATCATAATACTCTCAAGTTAAAATTTATTTATGACATAATTATTTTAAAAAAAAATCACTCATATAAAATAAAAATTGGTGTCTCTAAGGGTAATTTGTAAATAGTATGGTAAGGGTTTGAGATGGGTAAAGATAGATCTCACGTTCGAGGCCAGTCTACATCGTAGTCTTTATTTTTTTTTAAATAAAAAATGTTAGGACGTGCATCGCACGTGCAGATGTCTAGTCCATCATAAAGAAAGAAATAAGACAATAAAGATGACGAGAAAAAAAGGAACATATTTTAGATAAATGACAAATATATGAACCATATGCATGTCTCCTTACAAAACAATTCCATTAACTTATGACGACGTTCGTATTACTCCATACCTGGCTGGGTGTAGACAACTTAGCAGTTGAATGACTAAGTTTCTACTATTATCAGTAGCCCGACGGGCCCAACAAGTGTTGCAACTCTTGCTGCCATCATTGTAGTGTAATTGGTATATTAAGTATCATCATGATCATCATTGCTGTCTATACTTCCAGCCAAGATTCTTATTAATACCATTCTTACAGAATTATTTTCAAGTAATTAGAAAAAAGTTACATTGTCAAGTTTAAAAGTTCACAAATGAGTACTAAAACTTGTAGTGGGAACTGGGAACCAAATCAATGGTCTACTCATTATATATAAACCATCGGAAGAGACCCAACCAATGCATCAAAGGATCATAAAATCAATTTCTTTCCCTAAACGCATTTGAGGAAAGGACCCTCATATTATAGAAGGAAATCTTTCATACAAAGTGATCACAAATACTCAGTAGAATCCATCCTTTATGAGGGGAAGAAGGGGCAAAGTCAGGAACTTTAAGCGGAAGGGGCCAATAGTGAATACTTTAAGAACATATATGAAAATTTTAAGGACAAAAGCCAGGTAATATACGATAATAAATTAAATTATATTAGTTTAAACAAAATTATCACAAAAAGGTATTCATCTAACTTTTTTTAAATACGAGGAATATAAACTTGAAAACTATAATTTCTACTATATATTAACCCATCTATGAAACCGATATTTGGCAGTCTTTTATATCATGAAAATCATCTTGGAAATTAAGGTAAGGTCACTAAGAGAATGGCTAGTGGGCGTACAAGAGTTATTATGATTTTCTTAATTTTTGAAGCCCAATTTCAACAACTACGCCCAGGTGAACCCGGTCATATGTCGGCCACCAAATTTCTAGGCTGTTTTCTTATATAGCCCTTAAGAACATCTGTAGTCGTCTAAACCCAAAATTTGGGTATTTGGCATAAAAGAATAGAAATTTTGGAATTTTGGAAATGAGTGTAGTGGTCTAAACCCAAAATTTGGCTTTTCAATGACATAAAATCATTTTCTGTGGGAGCATTTTTTTTTAATTTCAAAAAATATTGGACGGGTCAGAGAAAAAAAAGGGTTTTTAACATGTATGTCCCTAACAAATATGTGAATATCACATATACCCCTCACAAATGTGTATTTTCACATTTACCCCTAACAATGTGTATCCAACCTCCTAGTTACCCCTTAACATAAAACTACTTTAAAAACATAAAAATGTATGAAATATACAGTTATGTTTAATAGATTTTTGTAAAATGACTGAAATACCCTTCCTCTCTACTAGTTAAGCTTATTCTTGTTACTTTTTATAAACTAAACCGTCTATAAAACCGATTGAAACACATCAATCATTCTCAATTTTTCTTCAGTTTTCTTAAAAAATTGACAAATTTACAGTACATCTTTATAATATCATCTTCTTCATCATGTTTTATATCCAAATTCACCATTAATCTTATAAGTTTTAAATACACATAGTTTGAGGTAACTTTTAGGGGTAAATAAGAAATGAGCTCATATTGTTAGGGGCATATGTGAAAATATACATTTTTGAAGGGCATATATGATATTAGCATATTTGTTAGGGGTATACTTGTTAAAAACCAAAAAAAAATCTGAAGAATAGAGTGAATGGACCCAGAAATATGGACAATAGGCCTAATGTATAGGATTTAAAAAATTAAATTGAGAATTGAAAGTGTGGGACGGTGTATGATTTCGTTTCTTTTGGGTTTTTTTTTTAATTTTAAAAAATCGATGGGACGGGATAACATATCCCGATCAGTTTAATTAAAAAAATAAAATAAAAAATTCGACGCACAGAATATAATATTCCGATTTTTAAATTTTGGCTTTTGCCATTTCTTCTCCCTAATTTGGCTGGCGATTGTTCACGTTGAACCCAAATTTTAAGTATTTGGCCAACGACTGCAGATGCTCTAACATACTACAGTTTTCATAAAACCTAACTATATGATGTGGAGTAAAGCCTATATATTCAATTTTTTCAAAAACTTGGTAGTGGCACGGCCTGGCCCGATTTAAACATAGTTTCGCCTCTGCCCTTCATAGACGATCCACATCGATCACCATGGCTTTAATTTCATAAATTGTATGTTAAAATTCAAGTAGGTACGAAGTCTCTGATCCTTACATCAGATACGGGTTCAATTTAATTTAATATTAAAATACATTCAATTGCCTGCCATCATTTCAAAAATGGGTTAGAGAATTTCAAATCCACTTAATATTTTTCCTGAATTCATCATAATATGAAATCAAGGTAAGCGTTACGTATCAACTATAAGATGCCCTCACTTGGTTATTTTAATCTATATAATAAAACACAAAGAAAGCTATCAAGTGGCTCTCCTTCAATCCCCTCAAAATTAAAGGCCCAGATCTAACCTCACAAAACACATCCTCAAAAAAATAAAAAAAGTTTCTTCTCAAAACTCAAATTCAAATCCCCATCTAAAACAACTCCTTTATTTATTTAATTCTCTCTCTCTCTCTCTCTATATATATATACTAGTATAATGCACGTGCGATGCACGTGGAGGGAGAATGAAAAGGACAAAAAAATCTACCAACATGTGCGCTGCACGTGTTGACTCACATACACCAAGAAATAAAAAATTATTTATTTGTTTGTGAACTCCAACTCTCCCATTATAATAGTTTTATATATATATATATATATATATATATATATATATATATATATATATATATACTAGATTTGCTCGTGGGCACGTGCCTACGGCACGTCTTCGGAACGATACAAAACACGAAAAGCCTGTAAACAGTAAAGCAACAATTATGTAGCTCAAGTTTGAATAGTATGACAATAATTAATTGTAAATAAAAGTCCAAGTTTTCATTAGCATATGTTGAAAAATAATTATAAATGGGGGTATAAAATCTAACTTCTTAGAACTTTAAGTGTGGAGTTGAAGAGATATTTACTATTTTCAAAATAACTTGTGCAAAAAAAACATTAAAATTCTGAAAATCTAAATTTCTAAGTAAATATAGAAAGAATGGGAGAGAGAGATAGGGAGAGAGAGAAAAAGAGAAATATGAAAAAGTGAAGAGAGAAGAGAGATATAGTAATAAAATAATAAGTTTTTTAGTTTTGGGGGGGGGGGGGGGGATTTGGTTTTGGGGTTTGAAATTTTGGAGGGAAAATAAGTTTTGTGAGGTTTGATCTAGGCCTTTGATTTTAGGGAGGATTGATTGTGAGCCACTTGATAGCTTTCTTTGTAATTTATTATATAAATATACTAGATTTGCCCGTGGGCACGTGCCTACGGCATGTCTTCGGAACAATACAAAACACGAAAAGCCATGTAAACAGTAAAACAATAATTATGTAGCTCAGGTATGAATAGTATGACAATAATTAATTATAAATAAAAGTTTATATTGAAAAATAATTATAAATGGGGGTATAAAATCTAACTTCTTAGAACTTTAAGTGTGGAAAATAATGAAATTTAATTGTTGAAGAGAGATTTGCTATTAAAATTTCTGAAATTTTACAAAACCGGAATCTTAAAATCAAAATTTCTAAGTAAATAAAGAAAAAATGGGAGAGAGAGCAAGAGAGAAATATGAAAAAGTAAAGAGATGAGGGGGAAAATTTTGGTTTTGGAGTTTAAAATTTTGGAGGAAAAATTTGTTTTGTGAGGCTTAATATGGGCCTTTGATTTTGGAGGGGATTGATTGTGAGCCACTTGATAGCTTTCTTTGTAATTTATTATTTTATATATATATATATATATATATATATATATATATATATATATATATATATATATATATCAAAATCTTCCACTGAGCACTCCTTTTCGTGAGTGCTCGTCCTTCTAGCAATCGTATGGATGATCCAAACCGTTCAAATTGATCTAAACGTCTACATTAGTCTAAATATGTAAAATCAAGTCATTTGAAATTCATTTGCTCATTCATTGAAGTGTTACAAAATTTGTATGTTATCATGACATGATGGATGGGCAAATAAATTTCAAATGACTTGATTTTACATATTTAGACTAATTTAAATGTGTAGATCAATGTAAACAGTTTGGATCATCCATGCGATAGCTGGAAGGGCGAATGCTTACGAAAGTAGTGCTCAATCGAAGGGCCCATATATATATATATATATATATATGGAAACATGGACTTTTATTTATAACTAATTATTGTCATTATATTCAAACTTGAGCTACATAATTGTTGATTTACTGTTTACAAGACTTTTCATATGCTATATCGTTCTGAAGACGTGCCGTAGGCACGTGTCCACGGACAAATCTAGTTACTTCATATAAATGAATCACCTCCTATAACAATGAGGTTCCCTTTTCACATTTCTTTAACTAAGTATATAGTATATACTTAAAATAAGGAAAGAAATGCATGACAAGTAAGTCGTAGTGCAAAAAGAGTAGCTGATGCTTTAAACACTGCAACAATATCACCATGAAACGGAGGACATAGATGTCAATGCCTAATTGAAAGCATGAATTGCTTCCAAAAATCAAATAATAATAATAATAATAATAAATAATAATAATAATTTTAATAAGAAAGTATAAGATAAAGAGGTATAACATACTTTGATCATTCAGAACTACTGGGGAAGGGTGATTTCTCTGAATTTGTCCAGCAGCTAAATTAAACTGCAACGGAGGTCAAATAAAGTTGTTAAAAAAAATATATATGATCATCATCCAAATGATATATAAAAGCATAGTGAAGGACGTCATTTATTTTAAAGTTTGTGAATATATTTACTCCTAAAAGTTTCTTTTTTGGAACAAAAAAATAGGTTAAATTGCACAAAGCCCACTGGGAATGTCAAGCTTTTGCAAGGAACCGTCTAGTCTAGTACATGCTTTAGTGTGTCCTCTATCTGTTGAACTATCTATCTATCTATCTATCTATCTAACCACCCAAGTGGGGAGGAGGCAGGGAGTTCCAATATCCCAATTATATCCGCTTTAAGCCAGAATCAAACATTGAAACTTCCACTTAATCGTTGAAGCCTTGTCATCTCAAATCTCAGCCGATCATGACCGGATTCGGAAATTAACATACGCGATCCAAGGTTCTTGTAGAACATCAGGATTGCCAATTTAGACAGGGATTTGGCCGGCCAGTTCAACCCGATTTCGGCGAGACATGAAGGGGAAAAATGAAGGAGAACTTGAGAGGAATAGAAGGATTTTAGAGGAGAATACACGAAAAAATTAGAAAGATACTAACTTGGTTCAGTCCCGATTGAACGTTCTCCATGTTCATCGCCTCCTCCTCTTTGGGAATTCTAGATTAGGGTATAGATGACGATCTTTTATACTGGTGGATTTGGGTCGGGTTCCATTGCGGGTTTGATATTATTTTAGTTCACAGATGTATGCGTATAACAAGAAAATTAGTTATATATTAATCTTTAACCCAACCAAACCTAACCTAAACCCAGTTAACTTTGGTTGGCACGATTGTCAGATAACCCCCTGACATTTTCAATAATATGATTATTAGCAATAAATTTACATAAACAGTATAAAATTACCTATGTCATTATTTTCAACTCTATCTCCTTAAATAAACTAGTAATTTATACGCGCGATGCACGTTTTAATAATTTTAAAAAATAAAAATAAAAACTCTAACATAAGAAAGATTTGAACCGGAAACCTTCTTTATATTAGTTATGTACGTGCGTTGCACATGTTGGTAGAATGAAAAAATGACAATGGGAGGATTTGAACCGGAAACCTACTTTATATTAGTTATGTACGTGCATTGCACATGTTGGTAGAATGACAAAATGACAAATGATACTAAGGCCTTCTCCCATTATAATATTATATATATATATATATATAGAGAGAGAGAGAGAGAGAGAGAGAGAGAGAGAGAAATTTTCGGTTGCACACTACTTTGGTGAGCACTCCGTGAGCACTCACAAACTAAAGACCCTATGAAAAATCCGAACCGCTCATATTGTTCTATATGCCTTAGATAGTCTAACAATAAAAAATCAAGTAATTTGAAGTTCATTTACCCCCTGACATTCTCAATAATATGATTATTAGCAATAAATTTACATAAACAGTATAAAATTACCTATGTCATTATTTTCAACTCTATCTCCTTAAATAAACTAGTAATTTACACGCGCGATGCACGTTTTAATAATTTCAAAAAATAAAAATAAAAACTCTGACGTAAGAAAGATTTGAACCGGAAATCTTCTTTATATTAGTTATGTACATGCGTTGCACATGTTGGTAGAATGAAAAAATGACAATGGGAGGATTTGAACCGGAAACCTACTTTATATTAGTTATGTACATACATTGCACATGTTGGTAGAATGACAAAATGACAAATGACACTAAGGCCTTCTCCCATTATAATATTACTAGTAATTTACACGTGCGATGCATGTTTTAATAATTTCAAAAAATAAAAAATGAAAACTGTGACGTAGGGAGGATTTGAAGCGGAAACTTCCTTTATATTAGTTATGTACGTGTGTTGCATATGTTGGTAGAATGACAAAATGACAAATGACACTAAGGCCTTCTCCCATTATAATATTAGAGATATATATATATATATATTACTAGTAATTTACACGTGAGATGCACGTTTTAATAATTTCAAAAAATAAAAATAAAATCTCTGACTTAGGGAGGATTTGAACCGAAAAATTCTTTTATATTAGTTATGTACATGCGTTGTACATGTTGGTAGAATGACAAAATGACAAATGGCACTAAGGCCTTCTCCCATTGTAATATTAGAGATTATTAGAGATAGAGATTTTGTTGAGCATTTATGTACAGCAAATATTGGTAAAATTAATTATACAGACCAATTAATACCTTTTTTGCAAAAAGCTTTAAAAATACATCAGATATTCAATATTAAAATAATTAAAGTAGGCAAAAACCAATAGTGTGATCTAGACAAAAGTCCATATAACAATTGTAGGCTAGCTGGAACATATAATTGGTGAGTTTGTTTTGTTAACCTCTTAGGTGGCATACTCCACCTTTTCTTCAACAAAAAAAAAATATAAAAAAACAATTGTAGGCTGGCTAGAAAGAGCAAACGAATAGGACTTTTTTTTGATAAAAAGATTACTACTGTCATTACTTCATTAATGACAATTAACGAAACAGTCGATAAATAATACATAGTTTGCCCGAAGGCCCAATAAACAACCAAAATAGTCCCAAAACAAAGGCTAACGCCTCAATAGCCAACACACGGCGATCAGTCAAAAAAGAATACAAGTAACTACTGAACCACAATCTCCCAAAAGCTAACCATCACCCAAATGTCGCCCTGCATGAGAGTGAGCTACTCCTCGTCTCCCTCCAAACGCAAATTCTTCCTGGATCCGATGTATCATGTATTAATGAATGCAAAGGTAAATTTTGTGTGTCAATACTGAACATCTATGATTAAAACTACGAAATCAGAAGTCGTTTCGGTCTAGCCATAGTTTCCAAATCGTATAAGCAACAACTATTTCCCCATCGGATCTATCCCCCTTCCTAATACTGTTAGTTCTAACTATTCCCCACACCTCGGTCAACTGGGTAGTATCCAATAGGAAGAAAAGATTTCAATAAGAGACAAATAGGTCATGAAATAGGTTCAAACAGTAGACAAGATTAAGAACAAATTTGTAGATCAAATAAATGAGAATATGAGGCTGAATTAAACAAAGAATGAATCACAAGAAGAACAACACATAATACAAAAGGAAGGAAAAATAAATACAACCAAAAATAAAATAAAATAAATCCAGGATTTTATTAAATAAATTTAAAATACAATAATGAGCAATAGGGGTTACAGATAAGGAAAGAAAAAAAAACGAGTCTGGGATATTAAAAACCCCCAAACGACACTTGTTGTCTCAAGAAGCGAGTTTAGAAAAAACCCGCTTGCTTTTTGAGACAACGAGTTTTGGTCAGGAAGACATAAAAAAAACCAAACCTCACACTCGCTGTCTCAAAAAGCGATCCGATTTTTATCAAACTCGCTTTTTAAGACAATGAATATGTCAGTTTGGATAATTTTAAAAAAATTAGGTTAGTTTGGAAAAACTTTAAAAAAGTAGGTCATTTCGGAAAACAATTCTAAAAATATCACACAAACAAATTAAGTAGATTATTTGATTCTTTGGCCTATCAAATTAGACATAAGCATTCATTTTGATTCACATGGGGTCTGATCATTTCATTTAAATAATCTCAAAAAATCTTCTTTTTAGCCACTTCAGGTCAATTTGAGAAATAGTGGCTATTGCTAATGTCATAGCGAGATCCATACTCAATTGTTTTTAGTTTTTTTTTTTGTTTTGTTTTTATTTTTGCTTGTTGAACAGGGGCGGATCTGGACCCAAGCAGCACAAACAACTGCTTCGGACCCCCAATTTTATAGAGCCCCATATTTTTGATGTATTTACAATGTTAAAAAGTAAAATGTAATACTTTCTGATATAGGTCAGGAATAACGTGGCCCGTCCTGGGCCACAGGATCCCCTCAGGATACGCGCTCCTTCTGATCCTTCGGATCTGCCACGTCAGCGCCGGAAAACCGCCCGGAGCTCTGCCACGTCAGCCCGGAAACCGCCCCGGCGTCTGCCACGTCAGCCCTATACTGCCCGGCTTTCCCCTGCTTCAGCCACTCGGGCAACCGGGTCCAGACCCGATTGGCTTCCCCTATAAATACCAGACCCTCCCCCTGGATTCAGGTAATCAATCTTTGCCACTTAAAACCCTAGTTACTACTACTCTCTCTCAGAGACTAACTAGATCGTCGGAGGGTCTACCACCGGGACCAACCCCGGTGTTCCTAGACCGTCTGCAGGTACACGAGACCTCAGATCCGAGCCTCCTGATCCGAGCCGAGCATCCAGCCTCGCCTCACACCAGCCTGTCACCGGTACCGTTCGGCTAGCCGAGGGTCGTCTGAATAGGAGCTTCCTCCTTCAATACAAATCGAGTAAGAACTCACACCTGGTGCATCCACACGCCTCCCAAAAACAAACCGCATCAGGTTGGCACCGTCTGTGGGAAACCTCTGCTTCAGACGCCGACCCAAGCCCCGCCGTCGACGGTACCTCGACAATCCAAGCTCTCTTGGCACCCAAAGCCACAAGAGCAACGACCTCTGCGCGTCGGCGGGACTTGCCCCCACCGGGTGCCCCGCCGAAGCGCATGCATCCAACCACGGGGGGGCCAGTAACGGCCCCCGGCCAAGCGCCTCCCGTCCGGTACCACCCGACCTACGGGGAGTAATCGTCAACCGTCAGGCTAGCCGCAACAGGGGAGGGCCGCTTCCAACTCGGCCCCGAACCATCCGAAACCACCCTCCCAAGGGCGGAGGCCAGCGCTTAGCCACGTTGGATGACAACCTTCGGCACGAACGAACCGTGCCGAGGGAGCCCCAGTCACTCACCAGGAGTTCCAGGACTTCCGAAAAGAAATCTTAGGGGCCCTCCGGGGGACCCCTGTCAAGGAGGACGTCCGCCGCTCTCACACCAGGCCGGATGCCGTGGCCAGCGTGTCACGCCCCTTGACAATCCCGCCGGAGTATGACGACGACATCTTGAAGCGCCTCCAAGAGATGGAGGATCGGCTCGACCGCTTTGGCAACGGCGGTCCCGGGACGGCTCAGGGGTACAGACCTGTCCGACCCCCCTTCTCCACACTCATCCTCCAAGCAGAAATACCCCGTAATTTCCGACCACCTCAGTTCGAAACCTATGACGGCGAGGGCGATCCTGCTGATCACATGGAGGGATTCAAAACCCTGATGATGATTCACAGCACTTCGGATCCCCTGCTGTGCCGAGCCTTCCCCGCCACCCTTCGGGGTCCGGCTCGGGAATGGTTTTTCAAGCTCACCCCGGCTCCATATACTCCTTCGATCAACTGGAGGACAATTTGCTTGCCCACTTTGTCACCAGTCGGAAGGCCGAGAGGACAAGTGCTTCTTTGCTTGGACTCACGCAGAAGGAAGGGGAGTCGCTCAGAGTGTTCGTCCGGAGGTTCACTGCAGAGGCAAGGTCGGTCTCCTCCCTCGACCCTGGCGTCGCCTCCGCGGTATTTCGGCACAACGTCCGTCATGGACAGCTGAAGGCCTCTCTGGCAAAGATACCCCCCACCGATTTTCCCGACCTCCTCAATCGGGTCGGGAAGTACATCCGGGCGGAAAAAGGCCCTAAACCCAGAAGAGTCCAGGGGGGTCCCCGGGAAGGGAAAGCGGAAGGCCGAAGAAGCCGAGCCAGCAAAGAAGGCTCCAAGGGACGCAGACGCCATGAAGAAGGTCCCGCCGGTCCCTCACTTCGAGAGGTATACTCCGCTAATCCAAAATCTGTCCTCCATTCTCTTGGCGATCGAGGACAGGGACCTCGTTCAGTACCCCCCTCGTCCTTCCAACAACACCAGCAAGAAGAGAGATCAGCGGTTCTACTGCTGCTTCCACCGGGACAACGGGCACGACACGGATCACTGCCGTGCCCTGAAAGATGAGATTGAAGCCCTCATTCAGTAGGGGTACCTCCGGGAGTACAAGCGGGAGGAAGCTCGGGGACAGAGGGACACAAGGAACTGGAGGACTCCCCCTCCTCCTCGAGCTCCCCGACAGCTCCCCGAGCGAGAACAAGAGCTTGAGGAGCCTGAGGGTCAGGCCATACTACACTGCGTCCATGGGGGGCCCATAGGAGAAGAGTCCAACACTTCCCACAAGGCGTTCATCCGGAATGTCAACGTCGTCCAGGGTCCTCTCCCCCCCAGATCCAGCAACTCCCTGTCTCCTTCTCGGGGGAGGATCTGGAGGGAGTGCGGCTCCCTCATTGCGATGCCCTCGTCATCAACCTCAGCATGGCAAACTTTGACACTCGGTGAATCCTTGTGTACAACGGGAGCTCGGTCAACATTCTGTTCCTTGAAGCCTTCGAGAACTTAAAGCTCTCCCGCGACAAGCTAAAGCCGGCGGGGTACACCTTGCACGGATTCTCGGGCGTCCCTGTAACAATAGAGGGAATCGTCACCCTAGACGTCACGGCAGGTATGACCCCGAATCGAAGAACCGAGTCAATGGACTTCATGGTTGTGAATGTCAAGGCAGCCTACAATGCGATACTCGGTCGCCCGGACCTCTGCTCCCTCCAGGCTGTCCCCTCGGCCTATCACCAGAAGATGAAGTTCCCTACCAATACTGGAGTGGGTGTAGTCCGAAGGAACCAGGAAGCTGCTCGCTCATGCTACATAACAGCAATTGGGAGCGGCGTGCTTCCCCTCGATGCCATCGAGATGCAGCCCCAGAGGACCCAGCTGGAGCCTGAGCCGGCAGACGAGCTGGAAGATATCTCGTTCGAGACAGGGGACCCGTCGAAGCACTTTCGAGTAAGTTGCTCCCTCACTCCTCACCTTAAATCCGCCCTCATCAGCTGCATTCATCGCAATGTCGACCTCTTTGCCTGGAAGCCCTCTGACATGCCCGGTATCTCCAAGGATCTCATCATGCACAAACTCAGCATGATCCTCGGGTCAAAACCGGTTGTCCAAAAGCGACGTAAGTTCGCTCCGGAGCGACAGCAGGCGGTGAACGCAGAAGTCGAGAAGCTCTTGTCCGCGTGCTTCATCCAAGAGATCAGCTACCCCGAGTGGCTGGCGAACGTCGTTATGGTTAAGAAGGCGAGCGGGAGCTGGAGGATCTGTATAGATTTTACCGACCTCAACAAGGCGTGCCCCAAGGATCCATTCCCCCTCCCCTGCATCGATGCTCTTATCGACGCGACATCGGGTCACGAGCTTTTGTCCTTCATGGATGCCTTCTCAGACTACAACCAGATCCGAATGTTTCCTCCCGACATCGCCAAGACATCCTTCATCACAGACCAGGGGCTATACTGTTACAGGGTCATGCCCTTCGGGCTGAAGAACGCCGGTGCCACTTATCAGCGGCTCGTCAACCGGGTCTTCAAAGAGCAAATCGGGAGCAACATGGAGGTGTACGTCGACGACATGCTCGTTAAGAGCCGACAGGGGCAAGATCACGTTGCCGACCTAGAGGAGGCTTTTGGGGTCCTTCGAACCCACAACATGAGGCTCAACCCGGCGAAGTGTGCGTTCGGCGTCTCCTCTGGAAAATTTTTGGGTTTCATTGTCAACCAGCAAGGAATCGAGGTGAACTCCGAAAAGATCCAGGCCATAATAGACATGGCTCCTCCCAGAAACATCAAAGAGGTCCAGCGGCTGACGGGAAGACTGGCGGCCATCGGCCATTTCCTCTCCAAGGCTGGAGAGAAGTCCCTTCCATTCTTCAAAGCCCTGTGCGGCACCGGAGGGTTCGAGTGGGGTACCCAACAGCAAGAGGCCTTCGCCCAATTAAAGGAGTACATCGCAAACCCTCCACTCCTCAGCAAGCCCGAGCCGGGAGAGCCACTATGGCTCTATCTATCAGCCTCGGAGAAGGTGCTCAGTGCCGTTCTCGTTCGAGAGGAAGAGGGAGCCCAGAAACCTCTGTACTATGTGAGCAAGGTCCTGCTCGGCGTCGAGATCAGGTATTCCAGGATGGAGAAAGTAGCGTACGCCTTGGTCATGGCCTCGCGAAAACTCCATTCATATTTTCAATCTCATTCAGTCCAGGTACTGACGGACCAACCCCTGAAGGCCGTGCTCTACAAGCCCGGGAGCTCGGGTCGACTCGTTAAATGGTCGATCGAGCTCAGCCAGTACGACATTGGCTATCAACCCAGAACAGCCATCAAAGGGCAGGCCCTCGCAGAATTCATCACGGAATGCACCATCTCCGAGAAACCCACGAGCAAGGAGGCCGACCAGACGTGGGAAGTTTACGTCGATGGCTCCTCCCGTGAGGCGGGTAGCGGGGCTGGCATTATTCTGCGAGGCCCAGATGGTTTTCTTCTCCAGTATTGCCTCCGCCTCAACTTTCCGGCCTCCAACAATGAGGCCGAGTACGAGGCAATGATCGTCGGGCTCACCCTGGCTCATCAGGCTGGCGCCAGAAAGATCAGGGCTTTTAGCAACTCCCAGCTCGTGGTCAACCAGATCACTGGGGAGTACGAGGCCCGTGACGATCGAATGGTCAGGTACTGAGCCGTTGTACAATGCCTACTGACGTCCTTCGATGAGTCGGCTATTTTAAGGATCCCCCCGGAACATAACGTCAAGGCTGACGCCCTGTCAAAGCTGGCTTCCTCATCCTTCGAAGGTCTCGACCGCACGGTCTTGATCGAAGTCCTATTGAAGCCGAGCATAGACATCCCGGAGGTCCTATGTGTTGAAGACGGAGCTCCCCCGACGACTGGACTACTCTTATCAGGCAATTTATCATCAAGGGAGAGCTCCCCAAAGATCGAGCCGAGGCAAGACGGGTCAGGATCTGAGCAGAAAGATTCACAATGATCAACTCTACCCTCTTCAAAAGGTCCTACACCGCATCGGATGGTCGACCCTACCTCCGCTGCCTCACTCCGATGAAGCCAAATATGCTCTCAAGGAACTACACGAAGGGATCGGCGGGTGTCACATAGGAAGCCGCTCGCTCGCGCGAAAGGCTTTAAATCACGGGTACTACTGGCCCACCATGTTACAAGACGCCCTCACCCTTGTGAAGAAGTGCGGTCCCTGCCAAAGGTTCTCCCCCATCAAAAGGGCTCCGCAAGCAAACCTCCGCTCAATGGCCAGTCCGACCCCCTTTGCCATGTGGGGAATGGATCTGGTAGGCCCCTTTCCGAAGGCAACGGGGCAACGAAAGTTTCTCATCGTGGCGATCGATTACTTCACGAAGTGGATCAAGGCAGAGCCATTAGCAACGATCACCGAACAACAGACTCAACAGTTCTTCTGGAAGCACATTGTCTGTCGGTTCGGGATCCCCCAAGTGCTCATCACAGATAACGGGACTCAATTCGCGGGTAAGCATTTCTGCAAGTTCTGTGAAGATCTCGGGATCCAGCAGCGCTTCTCCTCAGTATGTCATCCCCAATCCAACGAGCAGGCAGAAAATGCAAACTATCAGATTCTCGACGGCCTCAAGAAGCGACTCGATAATTCTTCCAAGGGGTTATGGGTCGACGAACTGCCAAGTGTTCTCTGGGCCCACAGAACGACAAAGAGGATCCCGACAGGAGAGTCGCCCTTCAATCTGACATATGGCGCAGAGGTCGTCATTTCCCTGGAGATCGGGATCCCCTCCCCCCGGATCATGGCATTCGACGAGGCAAGTAACTCTTTACAACTGCGAGCCGACCTGGACCTCATTGACGAGGTCAGGGAGAAGTCGGCCATCAGAAGGAGCATCTACCAGCAAAGGGTCGAAAGGTGCTACAACAAGAAGGTGCGCCCAACTGACATCAAACTCAGAGATCTTGTCCTCCAGAAGCTGGCGGTATCCAACCCCGGCTAGAAGAGAAAGTTGGCACCAAACTGGGAGGGCCCTTACAAGGTATCAGAGGTCGTGCGACCAGGCACATATCGCCTAACCAACCCGAAGGCAAGCCCATCAAAAGGCCCTGGAACGCCGAACACCTCATTAAGTTCTTAGGAGGAGAATAGCCTCCGTGTAAATCAAGATTGTAATCGGCACGTCGCGCCTTATCTTTTGTAAAATTCAAATGTTGTAAATATGCCAGCTTTCTTATAAAAGCCTATGGCTTTTTATTTATTACTAGAGAATGTGTTTCGGGCTCGACACTCGGATGGAATCACGAGCCAGAAAAGCTTCCCTTACAAGCTTGGGGCCCGGCACTCGGATGGAATCACGAGCCAGAAAAGCTTCCGTTACAAGCTTGGGGCTCGGCACTCGGATGGAAACACGAGCCAGAAAAGCTTCCCTTACAAGCTTGGGGCTCGGCACTCGGATGGAATCATGAGCCAGAAAAGCTTTCCTTACAAGCTTGGGACTCGGCACTCGGATGGAATCACGGGCCAGAAAAGCTTCCCTTACAAGCTTGGAGCCCGGCACTCGGATGGAATCACGAGCCAGAAAAGCTTCCCTTACAAGCTTGGGGCTCGGTCCGGGGGGTTTTTGGTAACGTGCATCAAATCAAACAAAACAGCGTCCACACCCGGACCATCTCTCCCTGAGAACATGTGCGGGAGCTCGGCATCGGCCCCGAGCAAGGCGGGTACATTCTCCCAAGCACCGCGACCTTGATGCTCGACGGCGACCCTCTACTACGCCTGCAACTGTCTTTTTCACCGGTATGGAGGCTCGGCATCCGTCCCTCGCTCGGTTTGGGCTTCTTCAAGCTCATCAACCTATGCACGAGGCGACATTCGCCAGCCACGCCCGCACCGTCTCTCCTTGAGAACATGTGCGGGAGCTCGGCGTCGGCCCCAAGCAAGGCGGGTACCTTCTCCAAGGCACCGTGACCTTGACGCTCGGCGGCGACCCTCTGCTACGCCCGCAATTATCTTTCTCACCGGTATGGGGGTTCGGCATCCGTCCCTCGCTCGGTTTGGGCTTCTTCAAGCTCATCAACCTATGTACGAGGCGACATCTGCCAGCCACACCCGCACCGTCTCTCCCTGAGAACATGTGTTGGAGCTCGGCGTCGGCCCCGAGCAAGGCGGGTACCTTCTTCAAGGCATCGCGACCTTGACGCTCGGCGGCGACCCTCTGCTACACCCGCAACTGTCTTTCTCACCGGTATGGGGGCTCGGCATTCGTCCCTCGCTCGGTTTGGGCATCTTCAAGCTCATCAACCTATGCACGAGGCGACATCAGCCAGCCACGCCCGCACCATCTCTCCCTGAGAACATGTGCGGGAGCTCAGCGTCGGCCCCTAGCAAGGCGGGTACCTTCTCCAAGGCACCGCGACGTTGACGCTCGGCGGCGACCCTCTGCTACGCCTGCAATTGTCTTTCTCACCGATATGGGGGCTCGGCATCCGTCCCTCGCTCGGTTTGGGCTTCTTCAAGCTCATCAACCTATATACGAGGCGACATCCGCCAGCCACACCCACACCGTCTCTCCCGGAGAACATGTGCTGGAGCTCGGCGTCGGCCCCGAGCAAGGCGGGTACCTTCTTTAAGGCACCGCAACCTTGACACTCGGCGGCGACCCTCTGCTACGTCCGCAATTGTCTTTCTCACCGGTATGGGGGCTCAGCATCCGTCCCTCGCTCGGTTTGGGCTTCTTCAAGCTCATTAACCTATGTACGAGGCGACATCCGCCAGCCACGCCGGCACCGTCTCTCCACGAGAACAAGTGCTGGAGCTCGGCGTCGGCCCTGAGCAAGGCGGGTACCTTCTTCAAGGCACCGCGACCTTGACACTCGGCGGCGACTCTCTGCTACTCCTACAACTGGTTCTCACAAACGTGGGGGCTCGACAAACCGGAGCGAGGCTGCCGCTTTCTTCAAAGCCGCTCGACCACCACGCTCGGTTACGACCTACAACCATGTGTTGACAAAATTTTATTAAGGTTTAGAGCGTCCGCCTTCGGCAGACGTCCCGAGCCTCGAGTCGAATTATTGACCACCCTCTCACCCGCGAACAACTCGGGGTTTGCGGCTTTTACAAGCCTAAACCCCGAATTGTTCGAGGGTGGCAGGGGGGCCATCGACCCTCTACTCTCTCCGTCCCGGGACAAATGCTCCGAGCCTTCCGGGCGTTCAGCTGACCCTTCTCTTGTCCCCGAATAGCCCGGGGTTTACGGCTCCTACGAGCCCAAAAAACACCGAATTGTTCAAGGATAGTAGGAGAGCCACCACGCTTCGGCTCTCTCCGAACCCCCGAACCGATCGGTCGGCCCATCGCTCACCAGCGAACAACCCTGGGTCTCACGGCTCTAACGGCCTGAACCCCGAATAGTCCGAGGGTGATCGGTGTGCCCCCGATCCGGAGTACTCGGAAATATTTTATTCTTTGGGCGCCCGCCTTCGGTAGGCACCCGAGTCAGACGACTCACTGCCATGACAACCAACAAGGGGGATGGGGGGTTATATAGCCCCCCGAGCCCCACATTTATTGCGTCTGGGAATAAGAAACAGCGGAAGGCAAAACGTCGCCATAAATGCTAGTGGAAATGCGAAACGTCGCTAGTTATTGCTTGTCGAGAAGCCGAAACGCCGCGACATTCGTGCCCATTGCAACAAGTCACTTCGGAACCGGCCCCTGCATAACGAGCTCGGCAACCGACCCTGGCAACCGAGACAATCAGAGCACAAAAAATCAATTGTTCTTATTTATTACTCATTGCTTACAACTCAATGAACGTCGGTACAAATACAAGGAAAAAGAAAAAGCTCACAACTCACTCGCACTCGCCAGGGAGTTCGAATTCAGGGCTCCTATCACGATCGGCCGGTCCGGCCTGGGAAGACATTCCCGCCACTGAGCTTCCCGCATCGTCCGGTTGGGCATCGTCCAATAAGAATGTTGAAGACCGCCCCGGGGTCAAGTTGCTCGCCTCTTCGATCAGACCCGCGCCCAACACAAGCTTCAGCCGACGAATCTCCAATTCTTTCTCCACAACGGTCTCGCGAAGAAAAGATTCCGAAGCCGAGCGCCCGCTGGAGGCATCCGAGGTGGACCAGTCCGTCTCGATTACCCACCAGTCCCGGTCAGCTACGACTTTCTTCAGACGGGCCACCTCCAGGCCGAGCTCCCTAGACTTGTTCAGAAAATAATTCTTGGCGTCCGCTCGGTCCCGAGCCTATTTTCGTTGGCAAGCCAAAACGGGGTCGGCATTCTGAGTCCCATGCGTCTACCAAAGGATGAAAGCAAAAATCACAAAAAACAAAAGTCTTGGAGGGTCGGCCCAAAAAAGTAAGTTTCATTTCTTTCAAAAGATTGATACAAAAGCCGTAGTGGCCAGTCCGCTTAAGGCATTTACATCAAAAACGAAAGAAGAAACAAAAAACAACTAATCTATTCTTGAGGGGGGGGGTGGCACCTCATCGTCGCCCTGGATTCCCCCCATCTCGTCACCACAAGGGGTCAGTGGAAGATCTGCCTACCATCCGTAGGCGAGGTGGTCCACGTTCTGCTCGGCGTAGATCTGCCTGAAGTGGGACTTGGCCTGTTCGTACGCCTCGTCCTGCTCTACCATCAGAGTCTCCCCCAAGGCCGACTCCATCTCCACCAGGGCCTTCTTCTCCTTCTCCGCCTCAGCCGCGATCTTCGCCTCAAGATCCTCTTGGTCCTGCGTGTAGATCTTGCAGAGCGACTCTATCTGGGCCTCGTGGATGGCCACCATGGTCCGAGCCTCCTTCAGCTCGTCCGTGGCCTTGTTCAGCTCGCGGAGGTATTTCTCCGCATTCCGCCTCTCAATGTATATCTCCTTCTCCAAGCACTTGTGGAAGTGCTAGCCATGAAGCATCGCCTGTCCGGAGAAAGAAAGATCAGAAAAACTCCGCCAAGTTAATAAGAAAAACAGAGCCAAGTCAACTTACCGAGAGATGTGCCTGAGCCCACCGCATGTAGGCCTGGTCCCCTGCTTGCGCGGCCAGGGCCATCGCACCCCACTCGGTGACGGCCTTCGAGACGAACTCGATCGACACAGGCCCATCGAGCATAGAATCCCCCGCACGATCGACCAATCAGGGGCAAAGGGCAGCGTACCCTGCCTACCCACCATCTCCGCGGCGGTCGGCCGTACAGGGGAGAGCCCTTTTACCGGGGCATCCACTGTCTTACCCGAACCACCCCCAGCGTCCCAAGCCGCCCTCGACGAGTGGGAGTGGTGGGAGTGGTGCCTCTTTGCCTTCTTTGCCGGGGAAGGCTCCTCGGCCACCGGGGTCGGCCCCTTGGAGGACCCTCCGGCCTGCGCAGCCAACTTCTGCCTCTCGGCCGCTATCCTATCCTGCTCGGCTTTCTTCTTCTTCTCTATCCTCGCCTTCTCGACGACAGCAAGCAATATCTTCTTAGCGTCCGCCTGTTGAGTCGTCATCCCTGCAAAAACGGAAAAGAGAAGAGCTAACGTTAACACGAAGGTAGAAAGATGAACAATTTCGGAAAGAAACATACTAGGGTCGGCAGGACTCAGTCCGACCCGGGCGAGGTGTATCTCGGTCACTCGAGGCCATGCGATGCTGTGCCCCCCGACTATCTTCTCTACTTTCTTCCACTCCTTGGCGGTCAAGTCACTCCGCTTCGGAGGCTTGTGGTTCGGCTTGACGAAGCTCCACCTGGTCAGAATTTCCAAAGACCCTTCAGTCCGAACCACAAAATACTTTTCTTTCCACCCCTTTATGGAGTCCGGATGGCCGTGCATCACCTTCTTTTGCGGCCTCGGTGAAAAGTAAAAAATCCCCTCCTGATCCCCGAGCAAGCTGATCCCAAGAATGGCTCGGAAATACGTCAGTCTCGGCTTCACTCCCTTCTCCTGTCACTTCAAAATGAAGCAGACCAGATGCTTCCAAGAGTTCGGACCGTACTGCATGGGGCACAGCTTCGCCCAGCTCAGAACCCTCTTAACAAAAGGGTGCAGGGGCAGCCTCAGCCCCGAGAGGAAGGCGTCATCGGAGAACATACAATAACCCGGCGCCAGAGCCGTGGTTGGCCGAATACCTGGGCTCGGATGAAAGATCTCGAACTCCCACGGGATATAGTAGGCGGCCCTCAGAATGTTGAGATATTTTGCCTTCAAAATGCTCGGGATGCCGTCCGCGCGAATCTTCACCCGAGTGTCTTCGCCCGGTACTGGAGGGATTGGTTCGATGTCCTTGATATCGTCAGGATACATTCGAATCGACCCTGGATTCCTGAAAGAGACGCGAGGAAACTCGAGACCCGGTCTCGGTGCGTACTCATCTGGTGAGGAAGGACTGTGTGGGATGATCATGACCTTCTTCTTCTGACGAGGGCGGGCCTTCCGCTCGGGAGACGGTGTCGACAAAGGGGGGAGGGGTGGAAGATCTTCTCCGACCCCGACCGGCCTTCCCGCCGTGCCCTGGCCAGCACCTCCTTGGACAGCCTCCCATTCGTCGACCTCATCCTCCTCGTCGTAAACAATCTGGACCTCGTCTTCCTCCTCACCCTCGGCACCCTGCTCCTCCTCGTCTTCCTCCTCGCCCTTAGTGTCCTCCTCCTCTTCCTCATTGCCCTCCTCCTGATACTGCTCCTCCTCGTCTTCGCCGTTCCCCTCATCCCCTTCCTCCTCTTTGCCGTCGACCATGGGCTCCTTTCCCGACCTTCTGGATCTCAGAGGGGACACCACGAAGACTACATCGTCCCCATCATCCGACCCTGGGTCGGTCAGGACCTCCTCCTTCACCTCGTACTTACTCAGAGACGAGGACATCTCCTGCTCGGATTCCTCCACTGAACGGCCTGACGAGCTGGCCTCGGATCCGGACTGAGTTCGCGACAAGGCTAATAAGAAAGTACTAACCTGGAGCGTAGGAATATACGGTCACCGGAAAGTATCGCCGACAGTAAGTAAGAATCCCGCTCTTGTTAAATTTGGAAAGTGAGTAATGAAAGTGAAGAAGAAGAAATGCGGGAGGGGGAAGGGGTTTTAAAAGGGAAAGCAACTCCTCGATTTCTACAAATAAGATCTGGCCGTTGGATCTTAACTACCAAGATCCAACGGCTACCATGATCTGAAAATGCTTTGATCTTTGCGCTCATGACGTTAGCAATAGGCGTAAAATTACCCCACTACCCCCCAGACTTTTTCCTCTCCAAATATACTTTTTCGACAAGTCAGAAGGGTCGACGCTCGGATAGCATCGCGAGCCAATAATTCCTTTCTCTGTTTCTTAAGGGGGCTCGGAGCTCGGATAGCATCGCGAGCCAACAATTCCTCTTCTATTTTCACAGAAGGGTCGACGCTCGGATAGTATCGCGAGCCACACCCCTTTCTCTGTTTCTCAAGGGGGCTCGGAGCTCGGATAGCATCGCGAGCCAACAATTTCTCTTCTATTTCACAGAAGGGTCGACGCTCGGATAGCATCGCGAGCCACACCCCTTTCTCTGTTTTTCAAGGGGGCTCGGAGCTCGGATAGCATCGCGAGCCAATAATTCCTCTTCTATTTCACAGAAGGGTCGACGCTCGGATAGCGTCGCGAGCCATGCCCTTTTCTCTTCCTCAAGGGGGCTCGGAGCTCGGATAGTATCGCGAGCCAACAATTCCTCTTCTATTTCACAGAAGGGTCGATGCTCGGATAGCATCGCGAGCCACACCCTTTTCTCTTCCTCAAGGGGGCTCGGAGCTCGGATAGTATCGTGAGCCAACAATTCCTCTTCTATTTTACAGAAGTGTCGACGCTCGGATAGCATCGCGAGCCACACTCCTTTCTCTGTTTCCCATGGGGGCTCGGAGCTCAGATAGTATCGCGAGCCAACAATTCCTCTTCTATTTCACAGAAGGGTCGACGCTCGGATAGCATCGCGAGCCACACCCTTTTCTCTTCCTCAAGGGGGCTCGGAGCTCGGATAGTATCGCGAGCCAACAATTTCTCTTCTATTTCACAGAAGGGTCGACGCTCAGATAGCATCACGAGCCACACCCCTTTCTCTGTTTCCCAAGGGGGCTCGGAGCTCGGATAGTATCGCGAGCCAACAATTCATCTTCTATTTCACAGAAGGGTCGACGCTCGGATAGCGTCGCGAGCCATGCTCTTTTCTCTTCCTCATGGGGGCTCGGAGCTCGGATAGTATCGCGAGCCAACAATTCCTCTTCTATTTCACAGAAGGGGCTCGGAGCTCGGATGACACCGTGAGCCCCCAACTGTCCTCCTTTGTTCAGAGGGGCTCGGAGCTCGGATAGCACCGCAAGCCCCATCTACCCTCCTTTGTTCGGAGGGGCTCGGAGCTCGGATAGCACCGTGAGCCCCAACTGCCCTCATTTGTTCGGAAGGGCTCGGAGCTCGGATAGAATCGCGAGCACCATCAGCCCTCCTCTTGTCGCAAAGGGCTCGGAGCTCGGATGGAATCGCGAGCCCCATAAGCCCTCCTCTTGTCACGAGGAGCTCGTCTGCCGACCCATAGAGCTCGACAAACCGAGCCCTAGAAGAAGACCTCGCCTTCTCCTCGCTCTTCCAACTAGCGAGGAGACCGTTCCACCGACTCTCTGAGCTTTGCTGCCGACCCTTATTACCCAACAAAACGAGCCCCCAATAGGAGACCTCGGCGCCCCCTCGCTCTTCCAACTAGCGAGGGGATCGCCTACCAACCCTTGGAGCTCGTCCACCGAGTCCTTGGGTTCATCCGCCGACCCAAAACCCCGGTAACCGTCGCTTTGGCTCTCCTCTCTTCTAAACTTGGCCTCCCGCGCAGAATCCAACAAAGGGTCCCTTCCTCCTACCCCCCTGGCCTTTTCGGGAAATAACAGATCCTACATTTTACCCCAACATCTACTCTTCCCACAGAGGTAAAGAGTCACTCCTACACGGCTGGTTCACCCAGCCCTACAGGACTGTGGGGCTTGTAATATGGGTCAGGAATAACGTGGCCCGTCCTGGACCACAGGATCCCCTCAGGATGCGCGCTCCTTCTGATCCTTCGGATCTGCCACGTCAGCGCCGAAAAACCGCCCGGAGCTCTGCCATGTCAGCCCAGAAACCGCCCCGGCGTCTGCCACGTCAGCCCTATGCTGCCCGGCTTTCCACCGCTTCAGCCACTCAGGCAACCGGGTCCAGACCCGACCTCAAACGGGTCCAGACTCGGTTGGCTTCCCCTATAAATACCAGACCCTCCCCCTGGATTCAGGTAATCAATCTTTGCCACTTAAAACCCTAGTTACTGCTACTCTCTCTCAGAGACTAACTAGATTGTCGGAGGGTCTGCCACCGGGACCAACCTCGGTGTTCCTAGACCGTCTGCAGGTACACGAGACCTCGGATCCGGGCCTCCTGATCCGAGCCGAGCATCCAGCCTCGCCTCACACCAGCCTGTCACCAGTACCGTTCGGCCAGCCGAGGGTCGTCTGAATAGGAGCTTCCTCCTTCAATACAAATCGAGTAAGAACTCACACCAGGTGCATCCACACGCCTCCCAAAAATAAACCGCATTACTTTCTAATATAATTACACTATAATAATGGTTGTTTTATTAGCTCTATTGGAAAGAGTGTTGTCCTAATAATGTGAATGTTGTAGGTTCAAAACTTTACATTGGCCAATTAATTTTTCAATCATTTTTATTTTAAAACTAATTATTTATTACATAGCCATACAAGCCATTTTACCGTTTTATGAGTTTAATATTATTTTTCACTTACCCCATATATGTCTCTATGATATTTTTCAAAGCTCCATGATATATCATATTTACCTGTTTATGATAAATTTCTAACCAAATCTTCGAGTGTATATGACTATTTTATATTTAAAGCTTCCAAGTAGCATTCTCATATACATATATTCATCATCATTTCATTCTGATCGTGTTCTCCAATATATCATATTTACCTCTTTGAGATAACATATTTCGTTTTTGTTCTTAGAATATGTTCGAGTTTCTTTTGGCCACGAGGCATTTCTTATCATTTTTTTTGTGGAAGCATATATATAAATTTGTTCTCATTTAAATAGTTTGTTCTTCAATGCTCCAAGTTTGTTTGCATTTAAATAATTGTCATTATTATTTTGTCAACTTCTAAAAGGCCCCATTTGAGAATTTGCTTAGGGCCCCGTGAAACTCAGATACGCCAGCCCATGTTGTTGAACAGTCACTCCATTTATCATTTTAATTATAAAGAACTAGTAAATGCACGTGCAATGCACGTCTGAACAATATTTTTTTATATTCTATTGATCTATATTATAATGGAAGAAGCACGTGCGGAACACGTAAAATAATAGACTGATATTCACTGTTCATGATCCTTCTCCCACGGGACAGGTGCAGAGAGAGAAGGAGATGAAGACACTACAAAATGCACAGGCTTTAGCGGCGCTTTTACAAGGTTATAGCGACGTTTATTGGCGCCGTTATAGCCCATAATGGCGCTTCTGAAATTGCCGCTGAAAATGCCATTACAGCGTGCGTCGTTATAACTATATGGGCTATCGCGGCGTTTACTGAAGCCGCCGCTATAGGGTGTCCACCTATACCGGCGTTTCCAAACCGCCGGTATATGAGCATTTCCGTTTCAAAGTTTTTAAAAAAATCGAGCTATAGCGGCGTTTTCCAAGCACCGAGATTGTTTTACTGAATAATAGCTAGCGCAGATATTTAGATTAGTACCCTACAACGGTGGTTGTCTAGCGCCGCAATAGAGGGTACTACTTTCAAAAGCGGTAGTATCTATTGCGGCTTTTCTTGGTAAACGTCGCGATAGGTCTGTTTTTTTTTTTGGCATTTCATTATAAAATTTTGAATTGAAAAAACTATTAATTAATCGCATATTACAAATACATGTAATCATATTAAATTTAAATGCTTAAATCTTAAAATCAGTAATAACATCATAATCAAGAACCAAAAGTCACACATCACAAAAAACAACTCAATAGAAAACAAAATATGTAACACATATAATTGTTATACAACGAGTGTCAAATGTATATGTTGTACAACACCTAACAACACTTAGTTATTACAAAACATAGATATAATTCCTACAAAACATTTTTAAAAAATTCCAAATTCGACAAACTTCAGCAGGGGAGTCTCCTCGTGTGGCCCGCTGTTGCTACCAATTCCATCGTTATTTGCTCTAGTGTATGTGCGTGACTGGAAACCGATGGAATACGCTGGTCCTGTAGAAAAACATAAATATTTCATCATCAATTTGTCAAACAAAAGAAGAAAAAGAGCACAAATTGGAGCATAACTGAGTTGACTACCAGGAAACATGGTGCTGTCATACTTATTTATCACAAAACTGAGCATAACTAAATTCTAACTAATTCAAATTAATCAAGAAACAGATTGAAATTATTTGTCAGTTCATATTGTTCATCCAAGTCTGTCCAACCAAAAGCACAACTAATAATGCTCCATTAGAAGGAAGATCATTCATTGAATCAATCAGTAATATTCAAATAGATATAAACCACAAGTAGTAACTATCCTCATGTAAGCAATTTTCTTGGATAATTGAACAGGAAACAATTGCTATAGTAAAAATCTGAAATTGATGAACTATAATAATAAAAAACTCCGTAGCAAGTGCTTCCTAAGTATCAAATCCATTACTTGTCTATCCCAAAAAAATCTTATTCTTTTAATTTTTGAGAATGAAAAAAACCTTATTCATTCCCTTGGTTTACATTATACGTCAGCATATTTGGCACATACTCCTATAAATTGCTTTTTGCCCTGAAATTGAAGCAAATCTCAAGGTCGAAAAACTTTGACGAGAATTGAACTGTCACTTGCAAATCACCTTTAGAATGACAGGCTTGTGAAACAACTGAAGAAGATATAATGTTTGCTTCTAATTTGAAAGGGTCACAGCTGTCTGGACAGATGAACTAGCCAACAAAGACTGATTGTGTGCTAATATTTACAAGTTATAATACAACAAAAACAAAATTGCTCCGCCAGCGATCTCACTGATATTGAATACTTTCTACAGATTTAGCACTCAAAATATATTAAAATCTTGAAACTGTATCACACTAGGGCACAAGTCACACATCTTATGATCACCCTATCTAACATTTTGACACAAGTCAAATTCCTTAGCTAGAACTTTTAAAATATGATATCTAGATTTCCCACTTATTTTTATCCTGTTTCACATGCACACACAACCAGGATAATACGGCATCCAACCAATAGCTTCTTTTGCTAATGAGGAACAGAAAGTGAATTAACATGGTATCCTTTCGCGGAGCTTACACCCAATGAAGCTGGTATTGCGTGCACAATATATGGAAAGATGTGCATATGATAGTAACAACAATAGTTATAAAATTTAAAAAAGTACACCGAAATGGACCACAAGGCTGAAACAAAAGCAAAGGGCACAAACCTTAAAGAGTAATCCATTTGTATCTTGGAAGGAATAAAACCCATTTCACACCTGCATTTTGCCTTCAGGAATATAGATGGTGTCATATTTGGATCTAAATTTTATGAATTGAACATCTTAAATAGCAAGGGAATTTGTTGGTCAAGTTTTTTGAGTTGCTAGAGAGAATCAATTAAAAAGAAAAACATGGAAAATAGAGGGAAAATGATGCTTATTGCACTCTAGATTTAATCCGCATACCATTGATTCAGAATGCCACTGGAATAAAGAAGTGCATGAACATCACCATGTCCGTGAGGTTTTGTCTGATCAGCCAGAAAGCACAAAAGTGAGGGGGGAAAAGTAGTGGAATGTAAATCTGCTGCACTTCCAAGTAGATACCAGCAAAAATGAACACATTATGTATGTCAAATATGGAAAGATACCTGAATTTTGTACTTGTCATTTGGATCTAATGCAAGCCTTGTATCATTATCATCCAAGCATGCTACTTTTTCCTATAAAGAGAAAAAAAAAATGATGAATGTAAAGGAACGCAATGTTGAGGAGTAGTTTCAAAAGAGCATATACACTCATAAGATAGGTACCTGCTTAAGAAGTTGTACTTGCCCAGTCCTCATTCCAAAATAAGAATTTGATTCCAAAAGCTGTAAAGTGGGCGCATGAGTGTCATCAGATGTCATTATCACCAACGGAATTTGAGCATCAGGCTTGCCTAGAAAATTCAGCAGATTATTATTAGCCTGAAACTCAATAGATAAAAGGGTTTACAGGTGTAAGCAGTAGAACATACTGGAATACATTGTATAGAGTAGTTACAGAATTGACAATATACAATTATCTGATTCGCTGGGTATGGTGAGTTCTTCGCTAATAAATAGAGACAGGAAGTATGGAGTTGCCTTACAAATTCATCCTTCTGCGATCAGTGGTATTATTTAACATCAGGTGCTGAATCTAAAACATATCAGATCCGTCAATAAGGTAAGTCCATTCTCCAGAAACCAACTGGGAGGTTCACACATAATTTAATTAAATCCTCTCTAAAGCGACGATTTTACTTAGTCACCAACTTGGACTCACTTTCAATCCAATCACCATAAATCTTGAACCCAATTAATTTTCTCCCTTCTCTAGTCCATCATCATTACTTTAGAAGTTGCACTATTAAAACTTCTTATATTCTTAATCTTATATAAGCTCATTATACAAAATATTGTAAATTATAAGTATCTCAAATTCTCCATCACATCCGTGTCCCACATGAGAAATATCAAGCCCCACCAAAAGATACCGAATAAGTACTGGACCATTCCATGAAGTGTCACCTATTGTTGCACAAAGGGATGTAATGACGACATATGCACACTTTTATAATCTCAAATTGGGATGCTAACTTCACAAATTATAACTATCTCGATTAGTTGGACTGAGAATAATAATAATAAGCTGAAAAGAGATGATCTTTTGAAAAATCAAATGGCTAACTAGAATTACAACTTCATATCTGCCAATATATGTATATTGATTATAGAGAACTTTGATCTCTTCATTCACAATTTGAATTGTATGTATACTTTGAAAATGATTCGTTTCTCCTTTCAAATGCTTAATGCTTGATTTTTTTGTGGAAACTGCAAAAAGTTAGACTACATTGTCTGGTAATGAATTGAAGAAAGCAATCTTCCCGGACACATTAACCATATGAATAACAAAAATTTTAAAAATAACATACCTTAAAGATGCTAATCAGGCGGTTTATTTTAATCCTCCTATAGAGTGACTCCGCATCTTTCTCATAGGAAGTTGCTAAGACAACAAGAACAGGAAAAACACGAAGTAGGGCATGTCGCTCTGGAAATAGAAGTGCAAAATCTAACTCTAAAGACTCGACACAGAACACTATAAGAACTTGCAAGATGTCTTCTACACTAGAATCAAGTCAAGGAACCATGATGTTTTGGAAATTTAAATAAATTAATCTGTCATTACAAACTTTCTCGACAAAAGATTATATTAACCCTTTTTCAGACAAAATTAACTAATAATATCTTGTATATGATCTACTATGTGGAATTTCCAGTGGTATTATTCTTATCACCTTGATCGAACCCACATATTATGGGATAGTAAAATTAGTTGCTAGAAAATATGAAAATTAACTTTTTTTTTAAAAACATGTAACTTGTAAGGCATCCATAACTCTTTTACTCTACCGACAACACAACTGGTGCATATCCCTTTCCAGGAAGCTAAATTAGTTTGCTGAATACACTAATTTGCATCATTTGTGTCCTTTAATAGTGATTAGTATATAGAATCAAATATTAAGCAATCATTTTGTTGCGCGGAATACGAATTAACTACCAATCAAAGAGAGAAATAGCGAAAACCAGAAACAAGCAAACACAAGAACACAACGATTTACGTGGTTCGGCAAAACAAGTGCCTACATCCACAGGGCGGTTGGGGTTTCTTCTACTATAATCACCAATGGGCAAAAACAAACCCTTACAAAGATGACGGCTGCAAAATTCGAATAGAGGTGTTACTCTTTACAAAACCCTAAAGGGTGTATTTATAGGAAAACTACTGGGCCTTTCGAAATGGGCCTATTCTGGTTTACAAACCCGCCTACAGTCGACTGGTCTCCTTATCAGTCGACTGGTAATTAGTTCTGGTCAGTCGACTGAGACCCATATGCCAGTCGACTGGTGTACCCTGCTGCTGTAACCTTAGCCTTTGGAACTCCTCTCTGGACAGTCGACTGAGACCCATAGACTAGTCGACTGGTGTACTGGAACTTTCGATCGCTGCAGTTACGACGGATATAAACAAGCTGAACCAGAATCGAGCCATTATCCTACAATCTCCACCTTGGCGAGATCTTCCAAGTTGCCCAAGCAATCTCCAAAAATACTCCAAAACAAATGCTCATCATCATACGCAACAAAAAACAAACTTCACCTTAGTATGATATCACATACTAAGCAAACAAATAGCAAAGCACCATCCCAACCACTCATGCCAAATCATCAAACATGCAAAATATTAGCCAGGTTCATGCAATGCTTGAACTTGGCTGCCCCAACAATTTTGGTCAACATATCAGCAGGATTATCAGCTGTCCCAATCTTCACCAGAAGAATATCACCATCCTTTATCAAATCACGCACAAAATGATAACGGACATCAATATGTTTGGTCCTCGAATGATGAACTTGGTTCTTCGCTAAATGGATAGCACTCTGACTGTCACAGTGTACCTCCCCCTTCTCCCGATGAATTCTCAAGCTCTTCAAAAGTCCATGAATCCAAATGGCTTCCTTCATGGCCTCAGCAACTGCCATGTATTCAGCCTCAGTAGTAGACAATGCTACAGTGGACTACAAATTGGACCTCCAACTTATAGGTGCTCTAGCCATAGTAAACAAATAGCCTGTAGTAGACCGCCTCTTATCTAGATCACCTGCATAGTCAGAATTAACATAACCCACCAATAGTCTGCTAATATTGTTATCCCTCTCAAACTTCAAACCCACATCTGTGGTGCCACTTATGTACCTCAAAATCCACTTAGCCGCTTGCCAATGCTCTCTGCCTGGATCATACATATATCGACTAACCATACTCACCGCCTGAGAGATGTCTGGTCGAGTGCAAACCATGGCATACATCAAACTGCCAACCACACTAGTATAAGGTACATTAGCCATATACTGTCTCTCTTCATCTGTACTTGGAGACTGAGAAGCACTAATTCTGAAATGAGTGGCTAAGGGTGTACTTACTGGTTTAGTTTTCTCATCTATACCAAACCGTTTCAGCACCTTCAAGAGATATTGCTTCTGCGTCAAACTCACTATGCCCTTTGCTCTGTCTCTGGCTATCTCCATCCCAAGTATCTTCTTGGCTTCACCAAGATCCTTCATCTCGAATTCAGAACTCAGCTGATTCTTCAAATTTTGAATCTCCTTAGCATTTTTAGAGGCAATCAACATGTCATCCACATATAATAACAGATATATGAAAGAGCTATCCTGCAATTTTCTGAAATAGACACAATGATCATACTCACTTCTGGAATATCTCTGCACTTTCATAAACTGATCAAACCTCAAATACCACTGCCTTGGAGATTGCTTCAACCCATAGAGAGACTTTTTCAACCTGCAAACAGAACTTTCCTTCCCAGCTGTCTTAAACCCATCTGGCTGCAACATATAAATTTCTTCATCTAGGTCCCCATGTAAGAATGCAGTCTTCACATCCATCTGTGTCAATTCAAGATCAAACTGTGCTACCAATGCCAACAAAATCCGAATAGAAGGATGCTTCACAACCGGAGAGAACACTTCATTATAGTCAATTCCTTCCTGTTGAGCATACCCCTTTGCAACTAATCTAGCCTTGAACCGAACACTGTCTTTTGGACCTTCTTTCTTCGTATACACCCACTTGCAACCGATGGCTTTCTTCCCCTTTGGTAATTGCACTAGATCCCAAGTCTCGTTCTTATGAAGAGAGTTCATCTCTTCATCCATAGCAACTTTCCAATCCGCATTTTCAGAACTTCTAGTGGCTTCTTTGAAGTTGGAGGGAACTTCATCATCAACAATGGGAAGAGCAAATGCAACTGTTTCTGTAAAGTGAGATGGTCGTTTGATATCTCTTCTTTGCCTTCTTGCTGCAATTGATTCTTCTTGCTGGGGAGGGTCTTGGATAGGAATTTCTTCCTCATTCTCAGTATCAACCACATCATCTTCATTTTGGGCAGGAGCAGGATTTTCAACTGAAAACTTTTCTAACTCCACCTGTTGGAGAACTCTCCCACTCTTCTGCTGTTCGGGATCACCAGTCGACTGCATATGAAGACCAGTCGACTGTCCCGAGCTGATCATGCTGGTCTCATCAAAGGTAACATCCCTGCTGATTACTAACTTTTTCTGTTCTGGACACCACAACTTGTAACCTTTGACACCAGTACTAAAACCAACAAATATAGCCTTTTTGGCTCTTGCATCAAGTTTAGTTTCAGTTACATGAAAATAAGCAGGACAACTAAATATATGCAAAAAACTATAATCAGATGCAGGTTTACCACTCCATACCTCAATAGGCGTTTTGCCTTCAAGTGCTGCAGATGGTAAACGGTTGACAATGTGGCTTGCATATATAACAGCTTCTGCCCAAAATGTCTTCTTCAATCCAGACTGTGCTAGCATACATCTCACCTTCTCAAGTAAGGTTCTGTTCATCCTTTCTGCAACTCCATTTTGCTGTGGAGTCTTCCTAACTGTGAAGTGCCTCTGGATCCCTTCATCTTCACACAATTTCAGAAACGGATCGTTCTTGTATTCCCCTCCATTATCTGATCTCAGAACCTTAATCTTCCTTCCAGTCTGGTTTTCAACTTTCTTCTTCCAACTTGTGAACAATGTCAAAACTTCATCTTTGTGTTTTATGGTATATACCCAAACTCGTCTGGAGTAGTCATCAACAAATGTAACAAACCAGTGTCTACCACTCATAGAAGGTGTCTGAGTAGGGCCCCAAACATCTGTGTGCACATAATCGAGGATACCTTTTGTCTGATATATAGCTGTACCAAATCTCACCCTGGTTTGCTTACCTAACACACAATGTTCACAAAATTCCAACTTGCAACCTTTAGCATCTTTAAGCAACCCTTGCTTCACAAGTCCCTGCAAGGCCTTTTCTCCTGCATGCCCGAGTCGCATATGCCACAACCTTGTAGAGTCGGGAACAACCTGTTTAGGCTTTTCAGTTACACTGGCAGCCTGACCCAAATACGTTTTTCCCTGCAAGAAAAACAAGTTCCTTTTTCTTTTCCCTTTCATCACCACGAGTGATCCGTTAGTCACCTTCAGAATGCCACCTTCTCTAGCAAATTTCAATCCACTGGCCTCCAAAACACCAAGTGAAATCAAATTCTTTTTCAAATCTGGAACATACCATACATCTGAAAGCTCCCTAATAAGACCATCGTGCATTAACAATTCAATCTTCCCGATTCCTACCTTCTTACAAGGTGCATCATTTCCCATCAAAACTACCCCACCATCCATATACTCTAAAGAAGTAAACCACTCCTTTTTCCAAGACATATGATAGGAGGCTGCTGTATCAAGAAACCATACTTCTTGATAAAGTGAGGGACTAGCAACAAGAGCAAAGGAAAAATCATCATCACTATCTAAATTATCAACAGTCACATTTGCAGTCGAATTTCCCTTATTTCGTAGCTTCGGACAATCCTTTTTCCAATGCCCCCTTTCATGACAGAAAGCACATTCATCTCTGGCTGGTATCTTTCTGTCCTTTGAAACTCCTCTCGATTTGAAACGAGATTTGTTTCCTTTATTCCCAGATTTGGTCTCAGATCTGGTCTCAGTTCTGCCCCTTACAATCAATGCTTCAGAAGTTTCTCTATCAACCATTTTATCCCTTCTCCTAGTTTCATTATTCAACAGAGCATTTGCAATATCTTCATATTTAACAGTATCTTTTCCATATATTAAAGTTGTTGCTAAATGATCATAACATTCGGGTAATGAATTCAACAGAATTAGGGCTTTGTCTTCATCTTTAATTTGCTCATCCAAATTTAACAAATCAGCCAATAATTTATTAAATGATTCAACATGAGCATTCATAGACATACCTTCAGTATAGGTGAAGCGAAAAAGTCTCTTCTTCAAATACAGCCGATTCTCCAAACTTTTCCTCATGTATTTGTCTTCGAGTTTCTTCCACAACATCGCAGCCATGGTATCCCTCATCAAATCGTACTTCTGAGCCTTCGCGATAAAGAGCCGAATAGTCCCACACGCAACTCGGTTCAACTTCTTCCAATCTACATCGGACATATTCTTTGGTTTTTCTTCCTCCAAAGTAACATCTTGTTCTTGTTGAACCAGAACATCCAACACCTCACACTGCCACATCCCGAAATTATTTGTTCCATCAAATTTTTCAACTTCAAATTTTGCGTTGTGAATCGTTGTTCTGGAAGAACTTGATCCCGCAACATCCTTGGTTGCATCTGCTTCACTCGCCATCTCCCTCTAGGTCGAACCCGACGCTCTGATACCACTTGTTGCGCGGAATACGAATTAACTACCAATCAAAGAGAGAAATAGCGAAAACCAGAAACAAGCAAACACAAGAACACAACGATTTACGTGGTTCGGCAAAACAAGTGCCTACATCCACAGGGCGGTTGGGGTTTCTTCTACTATAATCACCAATGGGCGAAAACAAACCCTTACAAAGATGACGGCTGCAAAATTCGAATAGAGGTGTTACTCTTTACAAAACCCTAAAGGGTGTATTTATAGGGAAACTACTGGGCCTTTCGAAATGGGCCTATTCTGGTTTACAAACCCGCCTACAGTCGACTGGTCTCCTTATCAGTCGACTGGTAATTAGTTCTGGTCAGTCGACTGAGACCCATATGCCAGTCGACTGGTGTACCCTGCTGCTGTAACCTTAGCCTTTGGAACTCCTCTCTGGACAGTCGACTGAGACCCATAGACTAGTCGACTGGTGTACTGGAACTTTCGATCGCTGCAGTTACGACGGATATAAACAAGCTGAACCAGAATCGAGCCATTATCCTACACATTTGTGTCCTTTAATAGAATCAAGTAAATAGTATCAAGTAAGTAATCATTAAATCAGGATCTAAGCAATTGGGTTTGAGTGAAATTGAATCTAGTATTAAGTGCTCATAATAGATCAAATTTCTCTTTAAATCTCACAACATTGAAACAATCTCTAAAACCCATAAGAGGTTTTTTTTGGAAGAAAACACCCAAAATAGGGTTGAAAATATTACATTTCTACTTCACAAAGCGAAAAAATCAAACACATGAGATGCAAGTTGGGTTATTAAAGATTGTTCAAATTTTAATCATTAAATCAGGATCAAAGCAATAGGGCTTGAATGAAATTGAAGCAAGAATTAAATGCAACAGCTAGTAAATTGAAAACCCATGTTGAAATTATTAGGGGATTTAAAAATCTCACCAAATGCAACGGCAAGGGCGGCGACGATGGATTAGGGCAGTAGAAGGAGGTGCGGCGAGGGGTATGCAAGGAGGAGCGGCGAAGGAGGAGCGACGACGGTGGTGCGGCGCGAGGGAGGTGAGGCGGTTAGTGGTGATGGGAGAGAGAGTCGTGGTTGGGTTTAGAGCGGGATTAGGTGAGGAGAAAGCGGCGATCAGGTGAGGAGAGAGCGGGATTAGAGATGGATTATTTGGGCGATCGAGGGTTTAGAGTGGCAATCGAGGGTTTAGAGCGGGATTAGAACAAAAAAATTGGGAGAAATAAAAATGGGGGTGGGGTTTAGAGCCGGGTAAATTTCAGAACATAATTTACCTTACCCTATAACGGCGCGTATACATACCCGCCACGATAGGGTAGGGTAAATTTCAGAACATAATTTACCCTACCCTATAACGGCGTGTATCCATACCCGCCGCGATAGGTGCTACATATATAACGGCGTTTACAACTAATCTACCGTTTTAGAACAAAAATTTCTTTAAAAAAAAATCAGCGACTGTGCGACATAGATGTTTGTCCCGACGTGTATATTAAAAATGCTGCTACTGCTTGAGTCTATAGCGGCGTTGTAGACAAAGGCCGGTACAGAAAGTGTGTTTTTTATAAAATAAAATTCTTCTATATCTATAGCGGCGTGTTGTTGAAACGCCGGAAAAGATATGCCGCTATAGGCCTAGCGGTTTGTAGTGATACTTAAAACCAAATACATAAATCTCAAATAGTCATGATCTGAATAAAACACAAGTCTTGGGTCACATGGCCCAAATACAAGAAATAAATCCAAGTCTCAAAATACATTATTGTTCAAGCACGATACAAGAAATAATAATAAAATGCAGCACTAATACTTCAAGTCTCCGATACCATCTGGAACCTGTTCTCCAAAATCTGCAATTCATCGAATGCAGGAAAGAGGAAAAGAGAATTTTGCAAATCACGGGTCACTTATAATGTAGGATACAAGCACATGGGGAAACTAACTAGCACATGATATAAATGCGATGTCAACATAAACAACTAGCATGGTAAAGGTGATCAAGTGTACATGGTATAATCAAGTGGTAAGAAATCAAGTATCTTATAAACATGCATCAAGTGTCAAGTGTCATGTAATCATGTATCAAGTATCAAGTTTCAAGTCTCATGTAAACAAGTCTCATGTATCATGTAGTCAAGTATCAAGCAAGCATGTATATGTGATCAAGTATCAAGCAAGCATGTATCATGTTCAAGTATCATGTATCAAGTCTTGTAGTGAATTACTATCTAGGTAACACTTCATGCAACCCATACTACATGGTTGCTACAACACAACAGTTTCGCTTTAGATTTCATAGGAGACCATAAAGGGCAGTATACTCAGGGACAAACAAGTATTTGAGCTATAAGCTCCAAATATCATGTATCATGTAATCACGTGTCAAGTAGTGCAAGTGGCAAGTATCATGTCTTGCGTGCAAGTATCAAGTAATCATGTCTCAAGTAATCACGTAGGATCAGTGGATTCCCTTCTGAGTACACATTTCTGAATTATCCACTATTAGATCTGTCCCTTAAACCCCGGTTTGATTATTTTATTATTAATGTCCAACAAGCATGTATATGTGCAAAATATATCAAGAATAACATGTCATGATTATGTGATAAGTGCAAGTAGCAAACTAAACAAGTACAAGTGCAAGATATCGCATAAAGGAACAAAATAAACACATCTCAAGTTCAGGACAGCAAGACCATGCTGTAGTAAAATAGTGATTCCAAGAGTTAAAAACAAGCAAATCTGGATCCGTCGAAGGATATGGAAAATAGACATCCACACAAATCCAGCGAGTATAACTAAGTCATATACTAATTCACATCAACACATCTTAAAACTAATTTGAATACAGAAATTAGGTTCAGCCAGAAATCAAGAAAACGAAATCAAGAACAGGAAAACAACATGAAAACACATTAAATAAATCCACGAAAAATCTGGGGTATTTCCCTATATGTCCAGAATCAAAATATGAAGTTTCAGAATTTTCCAGTAAGAATAGATCTACCATAAAAAATACGGAAGCATCAAGAAAACATAGTTTGGCAAATCTGAAAATCCCAACACTGCTATACGAAAACTAAGATATCTCGCAACCAGTAAAATGAAATCCAATTCCACCAAAGGAATATGAAAATAGATAGAATATACTAACTTTCACATTTCACAAACATTTTTCATACAGTAAAAGGAATCATAGTAAAAATAGAGTTCTTTACAGAACAACGAGCAAAATACAGCACGTATGGGTTTTAGAAACGAGCATGAAACAGCACATAAAACTTATCAATAAAATTCACCAAAATTCTGGGTAATCACTAACTTAATAAAGAAACACTGACTAAAGTTGCAAATCAAAATAATTTGTATAGCATGGTTCTTGAAAATAGTTTGTTAACAAAATTAACGAAAAATAGAATCTGAAAAAGATCAACGCCTCTGTATTAAAACAGTCATAACTCAGTCATACGAAGTCAAAATCAAGCAAGGTCAGAGAGGTTTAAAAATAGACGAAATTATCTAAAACTCATAATTTATACCGAAATCAAGTAATTGACTGTAGCACAGTCGTAAACAGCAACCGAAACAGATCATCCAGAAAATACAAATCTCACCCTTAAGAAAAAAAACATCATAGATTCAAGAATATTGATCCAAACACATCCAAACTTGAAATATAACCTACCAAGTGTCTAAACATCATGAATTAGGGTTATTAACATGTCCACGCCAATAATTTCACATGAGTCTCAAACAAAACACAAATTTACACACAAGTCTCACATACACGTCTAAAATCAAGAACGGGTGAATCCTAGGTTATTTCATGTCAAGATTGTTGTCGTGAGTCTTCTATGGCCAAAATATCACAATAGAGACAAAACCCATAAAGGAAAACAAATGAATTTTGGTACTTGTATCAAACAAATGAATTGGAGTACAAGTTACTTATCTTAATTTGGGGATGAAGAACGATGCAATAAAGCCTAGAAGCAAAAATCACGAACAAAATCTGCTACAAGCAACGAATCCAAGCAAAATGAGCGAAATCTTCTCACGAACGAACTCCTAAAAATGCACGACGATCAAGGTGGCTAGAGACCACCTTGGGAACACCACGAAGAGAGAGTAGGGGTGTTCAAATAGTGCAAGAGGATTGTGGTGGGGTGTGGAGATGGTCGACAAAGCAAGGTGGAGGGGTTCGGGTTTGATGGGTGGCCGGAGTGGGAAGAGCATCTGGCAAGGGGGCTCGGCCTGGATGTGGGGAGGCCAGGATGATGGTGGTGAGGCTGGGTTGTGTAGCCGCAAGGAGAGGGAGAGGAAAGGGATAGCCGGGATGTGAGGATGAGGAAATTAGGGTTAGGGTTTAGAATTAGGAGGGTTTATATATAGGATTAGATGCGGGCTAATGGGTAATGGGTATTAGTAGCTAGTAATAGGTATACAATTGACTTTTGGATTTTAGGTCAAATAACAATAGGAATGCAAACATGATAGGGAATTTTTTGGCTTTAAAAATCTAATAAGGGATCAAAATAACGGGATTGGGAAAAAATAACCAAAACACCACCACAACACCAAGAAAAATAAATATAAAGATAACGAGACCAAAAAATAAGGAAAAGATCAAAACGATGAAAAAAATGAGGCAAAAGAGACAATCAATCAAACACAAGGGGCTCAAAATGAAATAAAACAAATATATATTGAAAACAAATCCAATATATGGCTCAGAAAAATACAAGAGAGAAAAAAATACACCAAAACGAAAAATATAGTCAAAAATACACAAAAATGAAAAACAGGAGTTACAAGTTACATGGAATAAGCATGATATCAAGATATAAAAACTAGCATGGTAAAGTGAACAAGTATCATGTAAACAAGCATCAAGTGTCAAGTATCATGTAAACATGTATCAAGTGTCAAGTATCAAGTATCAATAAATCAAGTAACAAGTAACATGTGTCAAGTACAAGTATCAAGTAAACAAGTTTCAAGTGTCATGGTCAAGTCTCATGTATCATGTAATCAAGTATCAAGTAAGCATGTACCATGTTCAAGTATCATGTATCAAGTTTTGTAGTGATTATTATCTAGGTAACACATCATGCAGCCCACCTTACATGGTTGCTACAACAAAAAAAATTCTTTAGATTTCATAGTAGACCATAGAGGGCAGTGTACTCAGGGACAAGCCTCAAGAATCAAGTATCAAGTATCAAACCTCAAGTATCAAGTAAACAAGCCTCAAGAGTGAAATATCAAGCCTCAAGTAGTGAAATATCAAGCATCAAGTAGTGAAATATCAAGTCTCAAGTAATCAAGTATCAAGCCAAGTCTCAAGTATCAAGCCAAGTATCACAAAGAATCAATAGATTCTCTTCCGAGTACACGTTTCTGAATTATCCACTATTAGATCTATCCCTTTAAATCCCGACTTGGTTAATTTTATTATTAGGGTCAAACAAGCATGTATGTGTCACGAAACAGGGCAAGTATAACATGGTATAATTAGGTAACAAGTTCAAGTTGCAAGATAAACATGTACGGGTGCAAGCTAACACATAAAAGAAAAAATAACCAAATTTCTAGCTCAGGACAGCTAGATCATACTATAGTAAAACTGGAATTTCCGTTGTTACAAAAATACAAATCTGAATCCGCCGATAGTTCTAGAAAATTGACTTCCAACCAAATCTAGCGAAAATATATAAGTCACATAGTATTTCATAAAAATACAACTCAAAACTGATTTGAATCCAGAAAATACGTTCAGCCAGAAATCAGTAAATCGAATTCAAAGTCAGGAAAACAACATCAAAACACCTCAAATAAATACAGAAAAAATCTGGGGTATTCCCCTATATTTCTAGTATCAGAATATAAAGTTTCATAATTTTCCAGTAAGATTAACTTAGCCATCAAAAATCAGAAAACACCAAGAAACGATAGTTTAGCAAATATGGAATTCCCAACACTACTGTACGAAAACTGTAATATCTCGCAAACCGTGAAAAAAAATCTAAATCCTCCAAAGGGAGATGAAAATAGACAAAATAAGATAACTTTCATATTTCATAAATATTTTTCATACAGGAAAAGGAATTAGGATGAAAATACAAATCTTTACAGAATAGCGAACAAAATTCAGCAAGTATAGTCTTTATGAACAAGCATGAAACGGTATATAAATCTCATCAATAAAATCCACCAAAATTTTGGGCAATCCCAAAATAGATATAGAAATACTGTGCAAAATTTCCGATAAAATAATATGCTTAGCACTAGTATCAAAATAGTTCAGTCATCGAAATCATCAAGAAACGAAATCTGAAAATGAAATACACCACTGTAGTAAAACAATCATATCTCACACATACGAAAACGAAATTGATCAAAGTCAGAGAGTTTGGAAAGAAGACGGATTTTTCTAAAAATCATGTTTAATACTGAAGTTAAGATACTGACCTTATTATGGTCTAAAATACCAATCAAAATTGATCACTGACAAAATACAGATTTTTCTTTTAACTACAAATCAACATACAATATACGAAACTCGTTCCAAACACAACCAAACATGTTATAGAGTCTACCAAGTGTCCAAACAACATAAAATATAGTGTATAGCATATCCACAACAAGTATATCACATAGATCCAAACAAACACACGATTTCTCATAATTATCTCACAAATATAATCACATCAAGAACGGCCAAAACCTCAGTTGTTTCATGTCAGATTTGTGTCGTGAGGCAACTATGGTCATTAGAACTATAGAGACAATACTCATCAAGACACATCACACACGAGTTGTCTCTAAAACCCAACTAGACTATAAGCGGTATTTATGACTTGTATCATACAAAGGAATTGAGTACAAGTTACTTGCCTTAACCGAAGACGAACGAACACCAAGAATAACGGGAACGGATCCCGGGAACGAACTCAACAAACCACGAACGAAAACCACGAACTCAATGATGAACAAAACTCACGAACAACGACTCACGGATCACACGAACACACAAACCGGGAACGCAACCCAAACAACGACACTCGCACACAAGCGAGAGAGAGATCAGAAGAACACGACGAAGACGGACGGCGGCGGTGACTGCCGCTGTCACAACTACAGTCGGCAAAGAAGACGGAGGGAGGGACGCGCGGCACTGGCGGCATCAGCTTCGGTTGGCGTCGCTGGCGGCTATCGCTGGGCACGCCGAATAGAACAGAGAGGGAACGGGAGAGATGACGAAGATGATGAGAGCTCGGGCTAGGGAGTGATCAGGGGAAGAGGTGGTCGGGTGCAGGGTCGGCAATGGGTTCAAGTGCAGTCGGCGGTAATGGGGTTCGGTCAGAGATGGAGATGAAAGGCAGTGGAGGGGTTTTTGGTGGTCGGGAGGTGGAGCAATGGAATTAGTCGGCATTTGGGTTTCAGAGGTTGAAGGTGGGGGTTGCACAGTATGAGAGGGGGCTAAGGTTCGGTAGGGGAGAGAGAGAGAGATAGGTGGGTTTTTATAGTGTTTTGATTTTAGGGTTTAGGAGATGTTGGGTATTGGGTTATTGGGTTTATTAGGAGTAGTAGTAGGAGATGGTTATTAGGATTTGAATAGGAATTGATAATCAATTGGTTTTAAGGGTAATTATGAGGATCTAGGTTTAAATTGCAAACAGGATTATCAATAATAGGCTGTAATAGGCTTAGGCAAAAGAAACAATGGGCACCCAAAATACGAGCAAAAGAATAGAACAAGAATCCAATAAAGAGAAAAACAACAATCGATAAAGAACGAAGCAAAAAAGACAAACAATCAAGCACAAAGAGCTCAAAATGAAATAGAATGAATATATACTGAAAACAACTCCATTATACGGTCCAAGAAAAATACAAAGAAGTGTACAAATACTCAAGAAAGATAAAAAATACACCAATAATACAAAAAAAGGGTTACAATCCTACCCACCTAACAAGAAAAATTTCGTCCTCGAAATTCAAACAAGAAGATACATAGGGTAACCCCAAAACAATCAAAAAGAACAAAACAAAAACTACTCAAACAAATGAGGAAACTTCTGCTGAATCTCCTCCTCCAGCTCCCAAGTCGACTCACCGGGTGAGTGGGGATTCCAAGCAACACGAACCACCTTGATGACCTTGTTCTTAAGCACTTTCTCTCGCCGATCCACAATAGCAACTAGCGGAATCTCACAAGTCAAATCCGGCTGCATGGTCAACTCAGAATAGCCGATCACGTGGCTCTCATATCGGATATATCTCCTGAGTTGTGAGACATGGAAAACATCGTGCACTCTTAATAATGTTGGTGGTAATGCAAGATGGTAGGCCACCTTGCCTACTCGCTCCAAGATCTCAAACGGTCCAATAAACCTAGGGCTAAGCTTGCCCCTGCCACCAAACCGAATGACACCATGCCACGACGATACCTTTAGGAAAACATGGTCACCAACACCAAACTCCAAAGCCCTCCGATGAACATCATCCCATCACCTCTGTCGATCCTGAGCTGCCTATAAATGCTTTCTGATCAGAACCACAGCATAACTGTATTGGTAATCAACTCTGGACCCAGCAACTTCCTCTCACTAATGTCATCCCAGCACACTAGTGATCTGCACTTCCGTCTATAGAATGCCTCGAATGGAGCAGCTTTAATACTGGCTTGAAAGATGTTATTGTATGAGAACTCTACGAGATGCAAATGGTCCTCCCATGATCCACCAAACTGTAGCATACATGACCTCAACATGTCCTCAAGAATCTGAATAGTCCGCTCTGCTTATCCATCAGTCTGGGGATGAAAAGCTGTATTGTACTTTAATTTTCTCCCCAAACTGTTATGAAGACTCTCCCAGAACTGAGATCTGAATCTCGTATCCCTATCGGATACAATACTGACTGGAACCCGATGAAGTCTAACAATCTCTTACATATACCTCTCAGCTAGGCTCTCAGTAGACTGCCCGACACGAAAAGAAATGAAGTGAGCACTCTTCGTCAAACGGTCGACCATCACCAAAATGGCATTATGACCCTTAGGACTCATTGGAAAAGCGGTCACAAAATCCATAGTGATATATTCTCACTCCCATTCTGAAATAGGCAGTTGAAGAAGTCCAGCGGTCCTCTAATGCTATGCCTTAACCTACTGGCAGATCAAACACTGAGAAACAAACTGATCCACATCCCTTTTCATTCCCTGCCACTAGAAATGATGCTTCAAATCTCGATACATATTAGTACCGCCAGGATGGATAGAATACGAAGACTGGTGTGCTTCCTCAAGCAACCTCTGACGAACTTCACCATCCGGAACACATAATCTGGACCCAAAACGAAGTGATCCATGAGAATGAATAACCATGTCTGTTCTGGAACCAGATTCAACCTCAGCTTGAAAACCCTGCAACTGCGCATCACCTGTCTGAACCTCTTTGATCTGATCAACAAGCGACGACTGAAGCTAGAGCACCAAACAACTCCAACCAGAACTCGGCAACACAACATCCAACTCCAACCTCCTCATCTGCTCAATCAAATCCCTCTGCTGAGTCAAGAACATAACTGCCGGCCTCCTGCTTAAAGCATCAGGCACCAAGTTTAATTTACCAGGATGATATTACAAACTAATGTCATAATCGGCCATAAGTTCCAACCAACATCTTCGCCTCATGTTTAAATCCTTTTGGGTGAAGACGTACTTGAGACTTTTGTGGTCTGTAAAGATCTCCACTCGGTCCCCAAGTAAATAATATCTCCACAGCTTCAAAGCATAAATTACTGTTGCTAACTCCAAGTCATGAGTCGGATAGTTCTTCTCATGCGACCTCAACTGCCTCGATGCATACGCAACAACTCGGCCCTTCTGCATCAAAACTGCTCCAAGACCCCTACCAGAAACATCGCAGTGAATTACAAATCCCCCTGAACCATCGGGAATAGTCAACACAGACACTGACGTCAATCTATTCTTCAACTCAACAAAAGCCATACACACTTATCAGACCAACAGAACTTCTGATCCTTCCCAGTCAACTTAGTCAACGATCCTGCTATCTTCGAAAAATCCTGAACGAATTTTCAATAATAGCCAGCTAAACCAAGAAAACTCCTGACTTCAGAAACTAACTTGGGAACAGGCCAATCCTTCACAGCTTCAACCTTGGCAGGATCTACAGAAATACCATCACCTGAAATAATGTGCCCCAAGAAATAAACCCTGTCTAGCCAAAACTCGCACTTGCTGAGTTTCCCATAGAGCTGATTCTCTTTCAAAGTTTGCAAAACCCCCTTAAAATGCTCAGCATGATCTTTTTGGTTCCGAGAATACACCAAAATATCATCAATGAAGACCACCGTAAATCTATCCAAGAACTGAGGAAAGACATGGTTCATAAGACTCATGAATACAGCGGGCACATTCGTAACCCCGAACGGCATCACAAGATACTCATAGTGGCCATATCTGGTCCTGAAGGCAGTCTTCTGCACATCAGTCGCCTTCACTTTGACTTGATGATACCCAGAACGAAGATCCAACTTCAAAAAAATAGCAGCCCCACTCAACTGGTCAAACAAATCATCGATCCTGGGCAACGGATACTGGTTCTTCACAGTAACACTGTTTAGTTCCCGATAATCCACACATAGTCGACGACTACCATCCTTCTTGTTGAAAAAAAGGACTGGAGCACCCCAAGGTGAAATACTGGGCCTGATGAAACCCAAATCAAGCAATTCCTAAATCTGCACCTTAAGCTCTGCGAACTCAACCGGTGCCATCCTGTAGGGACTCTTAGATATAGGCACCGTACCCGGCTGAACTTCAATACTGAACTCTACATCCCTATCAGGGGGTAAGCTAGGAAACTCCTCTAGAAAAACATCCAGGAAATCCCGAACCACTAAAGGCGCAGCCTCACAGCCCGAATGTAACTCCATCGCACAAACCTTCTGATCAACTGCAGCTTGGCCAAGGGAAGACTCCTCGGCATGAAACTCAAACTCTGCGCGATCTGGAATCCAAAACAAAACTTTCTTGAAACGACAATCAATAATGGCATGGGTCTCACCCAACCAATCCATACCCAGAATAATGTCGAATCCTGAATTCCTAATTACAATCAAATTGGCTTTGAAATCTGTGCTACCAATAATTACGGGACACTGCCTGCACTCCCGAGAACAAATAACAACTCCACCACCTGTCACAATGTTCCAAGCCTCTGACATGTTGCTGCAATCCAACTGATGGCGAGCGAAAAATCGAGAGGAGACAAAAGAATGGGTTGCCCCGAATAAAAAAGAACATGAACATGGAAAGAGCAAACAAGGACAATATCTATGACAGAATCAAAAGAGACAAAGGAAAGAATGGTTGAACAGTGGTGATGGAAACAAAAATATAGAAAGATAAACAGAAAGAAATAAAACAAAAGAGAAACAACAAAACAATAAAAACAATAAAACAAAAGATACCTGCAACCACACCCTCAGCTGACTCAGCATCAGCAGCAGTCATGTTGAAAGCTTGACCTCTCCTGGGAGCAGCGGTCCTCTGACTGACAATCTGGCACTGCGGAGGAAGGGGTAGTCTAACTGGACCACGAGTTGGGGCAACCTGCTGAATGGGAACCCTGGCTGGAAGAGTCATCTGCTGCTGTCGCGGGCAACCCCGCGCCACATGATCAGAAGCACCACAACCAAAGCAGCGGCGATTGGCATGCCTGCAGTCCTTGTGCTCATGCCCAGCAAGATGACAAAATTCACAAAAACTAGTCCTCTAAGGAACTACAGAAGAGTAAGGAGCTGTCCTGACCGGATGGACTGGGACAGGCCTCCGAACAGGCCCACCAGAAGGCGTAGCAACTGAGTGTGGAACAGTCCGCTGAGAAGGAGCCAACCCACCATGAGCCACTCCTGAGCTCGAGCTGCCTCAAGAGCTTCCGCATAAGTGCGCAAGCGGAGGGATAAAAGCTGCACCCTAATCTCATGCTCAAGCCCCAAGGTAAATCTACGAGCCCTATCCTCTTCATTCGCCACAAGAACGGCTTCGAAGCGAGTAAGTCTCGTAAATTCAGCTGCATACTTGTCCACAGTTCTAGAGCCCTGTTTCAAGAAAGTCTCATGTTACTACATTGCATAAACAATATGTAACTGAATTCCTTTACTAGAAATAACGATCAGTCTGTTTCAGGGCCAAGAATTGTTGCTTCATCTCCACTGTAGTGCTGCTAGGAAAGAACTTCTCCACGAAGCTCCTAGTGAATGTGGCCCAAGTGATCGGTCTTTCGAGCTTTTCGGACTCGAACCTCCACTAGATATGAGCCAAGTCCACCAGCTGGATGGCAACCACATCCACACGATCTGCATCTGCAACCCTAGCTTCCAAAAGCAGTTGCTCTGTCCGAATCAACCACTGTTCAGCCTGAAAACCTGTCGGAATACAGCCTCATGAATTCCGTGACTATACCCGGACGGGGAGGAAGAACGGCCTGCATAGTCGCAGTGGGCAGAGGAACTCGAGCGGCTTCCAAAACAGCCATCACCAAATCACTATGGTTCTGCTGCATATTGATCAAGCGCTCAAGCACAGCGGTGACAACCTCAAGCTCAGGTTGATCACCTAGGACACGAGAAGAACCTCTATGAGCCATAGTCTGCACAAAACCAAAAATAGTTAGAATCCAGATCAATGTTGATAATAATTCAAGCATGCATGGTTGGTGAAATATTGAGCCGATCCCAGTTCGAGCCAAGCTTGTCTAATACATTAGGCAACTAATACATTAGCCAAACCTGGGCTCGGATACCACTAAAAACCTTGTCACGCCCTGCTTCCCAAAAGAGAATATGGAATACGGATACGTGACTAAGCCCAGCGAATGATTTACATCATCCATAAGCTGTTCAAGAATCTTTACAACATTTCGCAAGAATAATCAGAGTCGAAAGCAAAAGAATCAACGAACATGCACATATGAACCAAAATACCAACAAGAATACTTGAAATCAAAATATATTAATCTCAAATAATCATAATCTGAATATGTCAAATATCCTGGGTAATATTGCCTAAATACAAATAAATCCAAGTATCAAATACAATTATTCAAAGCAAGTTACAAGAAATAATAATAGCAAAATCCATCACTAATACTTCATATCACCAACACCATCTGGTACCTGTTCTCCAAAATCTGCAATTTAATAATTGCAGGGATAGAAAAAAGAAAACAAACTCCCGTCAATGCAAGTTACGGGCCGCTTGTAATGCAGGATACAAGTACATGGGAAAAACAAACTAGTAATATGGAATAAGCATGATATCAAGATATAAAAACTAGCATGGTAAAGTGAACAAGTACAAGTAGCATATATCAAGAGTCAAGTGAACAAGTATCATGTAAATAAGCATCAAGTGTCAACTATCATGTAAACTTGTATCAAGTGTCAAGTATCAAGTATCACGAAATCAAGTAACAAGTAACAGGTGTCAAGTACAAGTATCAAGTAAACAAGTTTCAAGTGTCATGGTCAAGTCTCATGTATCATGTAATCAAGTATCAAGTAAGCTGTAAGCATGTATTATTTTCAAGTATTATGTATCAAGTTTTGTAGTGATTACTATCTAGGTAGCACGTCATGCAGCCCACCTTACATGGTTGCTACAACAAAACAGTTTCACTTTAAATTTTATAGTGGACCATAGAGGACAGTGTACTCAGGGACAAGCCTCAAGAATCAAGTATCAAGTATCAAGTCTCAAGTGAAATATCAAGCCTCAAGTAGTGAAATATCAAGCCTCAAGTAATCAAGTATCAAGCCAAGTCTCAAGTACCAAGCCAAGTATCACAAAGAATCAGTAGATTCACTTCCGAGTACACGTTTCTGAATTATCCACTATTAAATTTGTCCCTTTAAACCCCAGCTTGGTTAATTTTATTATTAGGATCAAACAAACATGTATGTGTCACGAAACAGGGCAAGTATAACATGGTATGATCAGGTAACAAGTTTAAGTTGTAAGATAAACATGTACGGGTGCAAGCTAACACATAAAAGAACAAAATAACTAAATTTCAAGCTCAGGATAGCAAGACCATACTGTAATAAAAATGAAATTCCCGTTGTTACAAAAATGCAAACCTGAATCCGTCGAAAGGTCTAGAAAATAAACTTCCAACCGAATCCAGCGAACATATATAAGTCACATAGTATTTCATAAAAACATAACTCAAAACTGATTTGAATCCAGAAAATACGTTCAGTCACAAATTAGTAAATCGAATTCAAAGTCAGGAAAACAGCATCAAAACACCTCAAATAAATTCAGGAAAAATATAGGGTATTCCCATATATGTCTAGTATCAGAATATAAAGTTTCATCATTTTCCAATTTGATTAACTTAGCCATCAAAAATCAGAAAATACCAAGAAACGATACTTTAGCTAGCAAATCCGGAATTTCCATTACTGCTGTACGAAAACTGTAATATCTCGCAAACCGTGAAACGAAATCCAAATCCTCTAAAGGGAGATGAAAATAGACAAAATAAGCTAATTTTTATATTTCATAAATATTTTTCATACAGAAAAAGGAATTAGGGTGAAAATACAAATTTTTACAGAACAGCGAACAAAATCCAGCAAGTATAGTCTTTATGAACAAGTATGAAAAGGTATATAAATCTCATAAATAAAATCCACCAAAATTCTGGGTAATCCCAAAATAGATATAGAAATACTATGCAAAATTTCAGATCAAAATAATATGCTTAGCACTAGTATCAAAATAGTTCAGTCTTCGAAATTATCAAGAAACGAAATCTGGAAATGAAATATACCACTGTAATAAAACAATCATATCTCACACATACGAAAACGAAATCGATCAAGGTCAGAGATTTTAGAAAGAAGACGGATTTTTCTAAAAATCATGTTTAATACTGAAGTTAAGATACTGACCTTATTATGGTCTAAAATACCAATCAAAACTGATCACTGACAAAATACAGATTTTTCCTTTAATAACAAATCAACATACAACATACGAAACTCGTTCCAAAAAAAAACCAAACATGTTATAGAGTCCACCCAGTGTCCAAACAACAAGAAATAGGATTTATAGCATGTCCATAACAAGTATATCACATGGATCCAAACAAACACACGATTTCTTATAATTATCTCACAAATATAATCACATCAAGAACGGTCAAAACCTAAGTTGTTTCATGTCAAATTTGTGTCGTGAGGCAACTATGGTCAATAGCACTATAGAGACAATACTCATCAAGACACATCACACACGAGTTGTCTTAGAACCCAACTACACTACAAGCGGTATTTATGACTTGTATCATACAAAGAAATTGAGTACGATTTACTTGCCTTAACCGAAGACGAACGAATACCAAGAATAACGGGAACAGATCCCGGGCAACGAACTCAACGAACCACGAACAAAAACCATGAACTCAACGACGAACAAAACTCACAAACAACGACTCACGGATCACACGAACACACGAACCACGAACGCAATCGAAACAACGACACTTGCACACAAGCGAGAGAGAGATCGAAAGAACACGACAGAGATGGACAGCGGAGGTGACTGCCGTTGTCGCAACTGCAGTCGGCAAAGAAGGCCGGAGGGATGGATGCACGTCGCTGGCGGCGTCGGTTTCGGCTGGCATCATTGGCAGTTGTCGCTGGGCGTGCCGAACAGAACAGAGAGGGAACGGGAGTGATGACGGAGTCGATGAGAGCCCGGGCTAGGGGGTAATCGGGCGAAGAGGTGTTCGGGTGCAGGGTCGGCAATGGGTTCAATTGCAGTCGACGGTAATGGGGTTCGGTCGGAGATGGAGATGAAAAGCAGTGGAGGGGTTTTTGGTGGTCGGGAGGTGGAGCAATAGGGTTAGTCGGCAGTAGGGTTTCGGAGGTAGAAGGTGGGGGTTGCACAGTATGAGAGGGGGCTAAGGTTCGGTAGGGGAGAGAGAGAGAGATAGGTGGGTTTTTATAGGGTTTTGATTTTAGGGTTTAGGAGATGTTGGGTATTGGGTTATTGGGTTTATTAGGAGGAGTAGTAGGAGATGGTTATAAGGATTTGAATAGGAATTGGTAGTCAATTGGTTTAAGGGGTAATTATGAGGATCTAGGTTTAAATTGCAAATAGGGTTATCAATAATAGGCTTAGGCAAAAGAAACAACGAGCACCCAAAACACGAGCAAAAGAATAGAACAAGAATCCAATAAAGAGAAAAACAACAATCGATAAAGAATGAAGTAAAAAGACAAACAATCAAGGACAAGGAGCTCAAAATGAAATAGAATGAATATATATTGAAAACAACTCCAATATACGGTCCAAGAAATGCAAAGAAGAGTACAAATACTCAAGAAAGAGAAAAAATACACCAAGAATACGAACAACGAAAAATATGGGTTACAGTTTGTGTGGTTTCCTACCGTATATCAAACAACAACAATTATACTTTGAATTTTTATCGAGTGACTTTTCACTAGGAAACTGCATAAACGACATCCAAAAAATACGAAATTTTGCGACCAGGTCGGGGTCACCAAACACAAGCCAAAGCAACTTTCATTTGCGAGTTCTCACCCACGATTTTCTATATGCGTCCGCGTTTCGCATTTTTGGCAATTTTCAAGAGTGAAAGCTATACACGGCCGTATCCTACAAACCGTGGGTCGGAACTCACTTCTACAAGTTGCGTTGCCTTGTGTGCGGGTTGCTCGAACCAATCACAAAGTTTCATTTTTTTAACATCGTTTGTGCAGTTTTCTCACGTATTTTGTTTTGTTTTAAGCAAATTTTCAATAGAGAACCCACTCAAAAAATATGAAATTTTGCGAGTAGGTCGGCTCGCCACTCACAAGCCAAAGCTACTTGTAGTTGCGAGTTCTCATCCATGGTTTGCTATATGCATCCGTGTATGGCATTCGGCTCTTTTTTCAAGAGTGAAAGTGATATACGGCCATATCTTACAAACCGTGAGTCGGAACTCGCTTCTACAAGTTGGGTTGGCTTGTGTGCGGCAAGCCCGACCCAATCACAAAGTTTTGTATTTTTTGAACATAGTTTGTGCGGTTTACTCACCAAAAACAAACAACAACAAAAATTATACTTTTATATTTTCCATGTGACTTTTCACTAGAAAATCGCACTAATGACATCCAAAAAATACGAAATTTTGCAAGAAGGTGGGGGTCACCAAACACAAGTCAACGCAACTTATAGATGTGAGTTTCGACTGACAATTTACAATATACGACCGTGCATCGCTCTATTTGTTTCTAATTTGAAATAAAACAATACATTGTCGTATTTTGTAAACCGTGAGTCCAAACTCTCTTCTACAATTTGTTGTAGAAGTTGTGTGGCGAGTCCGACCTACTCGCAAAGTTTCATAATTTTTCGATATCGTTTGTGCTGTTTTCTCACGTATATCAAACAACAACAACAAATATACTTTATGAATAGTGTACTGACCAATTGTTATTTTTTTCACAGCAATGGTTAGAACGAGGGGAACCAGAAGCCATCGTGGTACTGGTAGAGGCGAACCTACCATAGATTTAAGTGTATTATTATTTTTCATTATGAATTTTGGATACGAAATATTTTATTTACAATATTAAAATTTGCTGCCCAGCAGCCCGGGAACTTTTCATAAAGAAATACTCACTCTGCAAGACCGCCAGAGATCCGAGGAAGTGTGGCGAGGGACGATGCGGAATTTTAACTTTCGTACGCATGAGACTTTGAAGATGCACCCGCATACCCATGACTACCTTGTAGAAGCCAGTTTTTATACGGAGTTGGTTTAATGGGTAAGGTGAAACTAGAACATGCACTTCTTGCATCTCTCGTCGAACGATGGAAGTCAGAGACACAATTTTTATCTACCGGTGGGGGAGATGACTGTGACCTTGCAAGATATCGCCATGATTTCCAGTCTTCCAATAGATGGGATGGCCGTGACGGAAAATATGCATTTCGATAAAATACAGCTGTGTAATGAGCTCCTCAATACAAGGTTTCATGAGGAGGAGGAGGAGGATACTGGAACTTTTTTTAGTCAATCAATCCGGCTGATATGGTTGAAGGAAAATTTTGAGGGGACATTAACCGATGCTTAGAGCGACTATGATGTGGAGTGCTACAGTAGGTCATACATTTTAACCGTGCTTGAAGGTGTTCTCTTGACTAACTCCTCTAGAGATACCGTCCCGCTTATGTATCTACGATTGCTCGCCAACCTAAACTTAGCTGGCAGGTATAGTTGGGAAAGTTGCTCATTAGTCACTCTGCACAAGACATTATGTGCAGTTGCTCTCGATGGAGTTGAGATGACCGGGTCAATGGTCTTGCTTTAGATTTGGGCATGGGAACATATACACGAGGGTCATCCACGTATTACGAGACCCACGGAGGGTTTGGAGGCCCCTGCACCCATTGTTGAGATGCGACCACCTTTAGGTGTGTATTGGGCCGGTAAACAAAACTACAAAGACAATCCTTAAGGAGTTCTATAACATACTATAGAGACGAGCCTGACCAACTTTGAGATGAATTGGTAATTTGGGAGCCATATACCCCCGAGCGCGTGGAAAGACTACCACCAGCTTGTATGGCCAGTTCACAGCTATGGTTGATGCTGGCAGCACTCATCAACTTTGGTATAGTGGAGAATCATTGGCCGGATAGAGTCCATTGCCAATTTGGGTTCGAGCAGAATGTTCTTACACGTCGCCAGTACAACCATAAGTTACACGCCATTAGAGGTACGGGGCGTATGCCAAATCATGATTGGGCAGATTTCCATCGTAGTTATGTAGGAAATTGGAATGAGCAAAGGTTTGAAATGGTGTTTGATAATGTGAAGTCATACGATGGCACTTGCATTAGAACGTACATGTGTTGGTACCGGGGAATAACACATTTGTACGTCTCTCCAAAGATGCAAATACCAGTTGGTGTGCAAGTACCAGTTGGTGTGCAAGTACCAATTTCGGAGAGAGAGAGAGAACCACCACCGGCCTATTCTACCTCACAATCCATGTACCAACCGAAAACATCTTCATATCGATTGTTGGTAGGCGAAAAAAAGTTGGAAATATTATTCGTAATTCACATTAATTGTTTTTAAATTGAGGAATTTATTAGGGAAAAATTCATTAACTTATTTTGAACTTTATTATATTTCGAGAATACATGGGATATGGCAAAGGAATGTGCACAGGTTCATAAAAGCAATGCCAGTGTGAACATGAAAGCTTTCTCTCAGAAGATGCTTACTTCGTGCCGGGGCTCACTAGAAGAGGTCGGAGATGGCGAACAACTGGATCGTTAATTAAATTTTAGCGTACGATCACAGCGCCGTAAGAGCGTTATTAATAGGTCATCTGGCCCGGGGCAACAACGGTTAGAAATACCTCCACCACAAGAAGAAGAGCAACAAGAAGAGGACGAAGAAGAAGATCAAGAAGTGCGAGAAGAAGATATTGGCCCCTCACAAGTAACCCAAGTTGTGCATACTAGGTGAAAACCTATCCGAAAGAGGAGAGCGCCACAATACTACACACCGGGGTAGGTTGAGTGTAATTTGATTAGTGTTGCTCGTGGAAGTTGGTGTTAATGTGTAAAATTAAAATGTGTATTTGTTTATTTGTAAGTAAAGATCACAAATTTTTTTTTAATTAACCTTGGCCATCGTTCGAGACAATGACAAAGGTTGTTTTGATTTTTGTTGGTTTTTGTTGTTGTTGATGTTAGTTTTGTTGTTAATTATACATGTTGTTTCCTTGCTCAAGTGTTGTTGTTTTGTTGAACTGCTAATGGTATTGTATATATATCTGTGGTTGGGATTGAAGTGTAGCAGCTATAACTGCTGTTTAAACTTGTAATTAAGTTTTTTTTATATAATTAAGCCATTTTCTCCAACAACGGCCTAGGTTCAATGAAAAAGTTGAAGACTTGAACACTCGCTCTTTGTCTTGAAGAGCTGTTGTTGGGTATTTTTTAAAGATAACCTAGGCCTAGGTTATATGAAAATTTTGGATTTTGATGAGTTGCTCTGTCTTGGCCAAGCCATAAGGAGCAGCAGCTCTTAAAAATAAAATAAAAAATTATTATAACCTAGGCCGTTGTCTTCAACAACGGCTTAGGTTATATGAGAAAATTTGATTTTGATGAGTTGCTCTCTGTCGTGGCCAAGCCATAAGGAGCAACAACTCATCAAAATCCAATTTTTTTTATTATAACCTAAGTTGTCTCCAACAACGGCCTAGGTTATATAAGAAAATTTGATTTTGACGAGTTGCTCTCTGTCTTGGCCAAGCCAGAAGGAGCAACAACTCATCAAAATCCAAATTTTTTTTATGACCTAGGTTATATGAGAAAATTGGATTTTGATGAGTTGCTCTGTGTCTTGGCCAAGCCATAAGGAGCAACAACTCATCAAAATCCAAATTTTTTTATTATACACAACGGCCTAGGTTATATGAGAAAATTATATTTTGATGAGTTGCACACTGTCTTGGCCAAGCCATAAGGAGCAACAACTCATCAAATTCCCATTTTTTATTATAACCTAGGCCATTGTTGGTTATATAAAAAAATTGGATCTTTAGGAGTTGCTCTGTGTCTTGGCCAAGCCATAAGGAGCAGAAACTCTTCAAAATCCAATTTTTTTAAATAATTTAGGCCATTGTTGTTGTCTCCAACAACGACCTAGGTTAAACGAAAAAAATTGGATTTTGATGAGTCGCTCTCTGTCATGGCCAAGCCATATGGAGCAACAACTCATCAAAATCCAATTTTGTAAATATAACCTAGGCCGTTGTTGGAGACAATGGCCTAAGCTGATATGAAATTTTTGGGGTTTTGAAAACTTTCTCTTCTACCTGTACGAACTGAGGTTCTCGAACTCTATGCCAAAGACATTCATATTCTTGTGTATCGTCTCTATATTTTATTAATTTCCTTTTTTGGCAACCAAAATTTCATGCCCTGCTTTCCGAAATACAGGAATACAAGTCCGTGACTGAGGCCCAGCAAATGATGCGAATGCACCATTCATAAGTTGTACAGGTAACTCAACAACAAGATAACAACAAAACCACGCAGGCATGTAAAATCACAATAGGATAATAAAAAAGTTTATGACATAATGCATAACATAACCAACAGCTGGAAATACAAAGTAGTTATGGGTCAAACATGCCCGGATTACAATAAAGAGTACATGAATAAAACAATAACTAAAGATAACATGATAATTAACAAGACTAAAATACTTGATTAGCAACACCTTCAGGTAACTCTCTGTCTGGGCCTACAAGTACATTATTACAAAAAGAAGAAATAAGAATATACCTGTTAATGCAAGTCACGGGCCGCAAGTGGTACAAACTAACGGGACAAGTATAAAAAAAAAAGAAGCAGGAAAAAGATCATGGAGTCAAGAATCATGTAATAGGAGAAATGCAATATGTAAATAGGATCAAGAACAAGGCATCATGAAAAAAGTGGCATGCAAACAAGTAATCAAGTAATCAATTCAATATGAATATGTAACATGTAATTGGATCATGCAAGTGTACGTGTTAATATCAAGTCTTTTATTAATTCTATCTAGGTAGCACTTCATACATCCATACTTTTACTACATGGTTGCTACATACAATCAGTTATGTTTAGGCCCAGTGGTGGATTCTATAGATCACGTACTCGGGAAAAACATATCAATTGTATCTTGTAACGAGATACATGCAAACTTGTAACGTGAAACATATAAAGTGTAAACTTGTAGTGTGAAACATATAAAATTATAATTTGCAAACTTGCAACTTGCATCGGGAAACCACGAGCTCCCGTCCGAGTATGCTCTTCTATATTGCCCACTACTACATCTTAACCCTTATACCCCAGCTTGTTACTTTTATTAATTTTAATCGACAATAACGAGATATCATACTTAAACTACTATCACGGGTAAAATAATAATGCACATAATCATGTATAATCCTAAGAGTACATATGTGTGTATCAATCGTGTTCATGTAATGCATGTGGCAACAAAGCATTTACGATCATATGCGAATACGGGATCGACGAATTATGTATAGCAACATATTTCAATTCGACCGAAGAATATGTATTAGAGTCAAAGAATATACTTGAGGTATTTTTCAATGGAAGCTTGTACGAGAACAAACGGGTTGTACAAGATGATACTTGCCTGGGGTGTTGACGACGAATCCGACAAAAGAATAACGGGAACGGATCCCGGCACGGATCTTGATGGCAATCAAGACCAAGGAAGATCGGACGGCTGGATCCAAGAGCTTGATGATGATGATCGCGATCGACGATCGGACGACCGAGATTCGATAATCAAGAATCCAATCAGCAAAATAGCATACACCAATAAATCCAATCGGATCTGATCCCTCCTCTCCCACAAACAGCAAACACCAAGAGAGATCCCCAATCCCGATAGATCGGACGACCCAGATCCAAAAGACCAATGATGGTCAAAACAGCACACCTACTCACCAAACAGCAAACACAGGTTTAAGATTCCCTACACTCCAACACAGCAACACCAAACCACTCTCCTCTGCTTCTCAACAGCGACAGAGAGTGAGAGCGATGGTGGGAGGAGGAACGGTGGCTATGCACGGCAACTGGCGACACCCACGGCGAGGCGGCAGTGACTGGCGACGGCGGCAGCACTGCGGTCGAGGAGTGACACAGTGGCGACCAAGGAACGACTGCTTCGACGGATGCTCTGTTTCTGGTTTGAAAACAAGGGAGAGGAAGAGACGAAGGAGTGGTGGTTCTTCGGGTGGTGAACAGGGGCAGGATGATCGGGGGTTGTGACTACAGAGACGAGGGCGAGGGCGAGGGCGATGAGGCTGTGGTGGAGAGGCACAGGCAGGATTCCGACTGGAATTAGGTTCGAAAGTGGAGATGTCGAGGACGAAGAAGCGGAAGTGATGGAGGTTGACGAAGGTGAAGCGAGGGGGGTAAAGGTGAGGATGATGGGGAGATGAAAAGGCAGTTGCAGGAGATAGGTGGCGAGCTTCAATGGGTTTGCGATGAGGTGAAGGAGCGGGATGACTGGTTGAAGAAGAGAGGAAGAGAACGGGTGAGAGAGAGTGAGGGGGGGGGGGGGGTAATATATAATAAAAATAAATATAATACAATAATGGGTACTTAAGAGGGTGGGGGGTTATGGGGTTACGGGATGTGAAGAGTTGAGAATGTGAGAGAAGTGTGGGGGTGGGTTAGAAAAAGTGGGGGGTTTGAATACAATCACATAAGATTGAGCCTATAGAAATATATGCGTACTAGGTTTGGATTTGGGCTTGGTTTATGGGCTCAAAACAATTTAATAAATTAGTTATAGGATTGGACTTATGATAAATAATTAAACAATTGGGCTTGGGCTTCAATTTAAATAGTTTGAATAATAATATAGATGTAATGCCCCGATTTTTCATTTAATGAAAAATTATTTTATTTTGCACGTAGTGTGCACGTGCAATATATTTATTTTTGTAAAATTAAATCTTATGATGAGTATAGATATTTATGTATGTGCTTTTAATTATTTTTATATAAAGCCCTTCTTTCAATTAAACAAAAAGCTTTTTTTGTTAAAAGCCCAAATCTAATTTAATTGTTATTTTTTTTATAATTATTATTTTGGCCCAAAAACTAAAGCTCAGGAGCTATTTTATTTTTAAATGCAACTTGTAATGTAGAATACAATTTAAAAATTATTTTTATACAAAACATAATGTACAAAAATGGAGACCAAGTTGCATGCACGTGCACTACGCGTACACGTGCAATAGCACACTTGTGTGGCCGGTTTGGATCTCTTGGAGGGAATTGAAATTTTCAAATGGAGATCATGCTTGGTGGTTACTTGGTTGTGGGTAGTTAATGCAACTCCTACTTTCATCTTAGCCCTCCATCTTATAACCAATTACTTGATCCTAGCCCTCCATTCCATCAAGATTTTAGTATAAATACCCCCCCCTCTCCTTTGTCTTCTTCATTAGAAATCTAATTGAAAAAGATACATTTTTAAGTGTGAGTTGAGGGTGAAGGTCGGCATTGCTTCAGAAGGTTTCGGTGGCAAGGAGCAAGGAGGAGAAGTCACATTATCAAACTAGAAGGCTTCGCGGGATTCGTTTACTTCGTCAATAAGGTGGGTGTTTCTCGGGACTTCTAATATAGTAATTATGCTATGGCAATAATGTTTTTTACCATGCTTATGGAAAGTAAATTTATATATATCAAATTGCTCTGCGTTATGCTTATTGTGAAAGATGTGAAGGAATAACGACACTTTAAAAAGACTGTAATCGGCTTGTACAGTCGACCGTCATGTGGACAAGTCGACTGGTACGAGGCGGATGTTTTTCTCATGATTTCTAAATTAGAAGATTTAATTGTGTACATGTATACAAACTGAAGTGATAGAATGATTGCTAAATCCATACCCTCCATGCTGTATATAATTTAGGAGACATGAACGGATTAGAGAACTGGGAATAACCCATACAGTCGACCGGTAATGTAAACAGTCGACTGGTATATTGAAATAAAGTATGCACAGTTCAGAGTTCCATGAAACGAGGTATTTTAATGTGATGTTCTAGGTGTTAAATTGAGATTAGTATTCATCTCTGCAAGTAAATGATGAGTAAATGAAAGTGCATGCTTAGCATTTCTTTGAGGAAAGAAAACATTAGTTATGTGAAATTTATATGTTGTGATGTTAGTGAACAAATAAGAAATTACATGTTTATGTTAGTATGAATATAACATAATGTGACAAAACGATGTATGTGAATTGAAGAACAGAAGGGAAAGATGATTCCTTAATTTGAAATTGAACCTGTTCAGTCGACCGAATGCATGTAGCAGTCGACTGAACTGAGCATGAAAAGTGTACAGTTAAATCACCCAGAACAGACGACTGATTTGAATGACATTCGACTGTTAAGTGAATGATATTTTAGACATGGAAAAACTGCGGAACAGCCGACTGGCCATGTGCAGCAGTCGACTCTCCCGAGCAGTTATGAAGAACTTTATTTGACTGAACAAGTCGACTGGACTGGCTCCAAGTCGACTGTCCAGAATGCTTTTGATATATCAGAAATCTTATTTGGTTTATGATAAAGATTGTGAATCTTATGGTTGATATTGGTAAACTCTATTTGTCTTTGCATGAATTTGCATGAAGTGAATCATTGATTTAGATTGTGGGAACTAAATGAATATGAAAGCTAGGAATATGATAAAGAAAATCTGTGAGATTATCAAATGAACTCATGAGTTGGAAATGCTCAGATTTTTAGTAATTATGAATTGGAATTGAAACAAAGGAGTAGCTAAGTCTCCCACCGGAAAATTGGAAAGAAATAAAATGAATTGAATTGAAAGACCAAGGTTGGTCATGTTGAATGAATGAATAAGTCCGGTTTAGTGGAGAGGCTAACTCTAGAGCTTTGATTTTGTTCATGATTCTAATAAAAACTAAGGATTAGTACATAGTGGAGACGTGATGAAAGTAAGAGAAAAACACGAGTATGAGAGTTAGAGTTTACGGTGCGGGTGTGTGAGCCACAGAATGCATGCTTGATGAGTCAAGACATGGCGTGGGCACAACTCAGTAATGATCGGACTTTAGCCATGCTTGTGGGATATTTGGTGACTGCAAGAGGATCGTGTGCCATGAAGGAGGCTGAATTGCCACAGAATGCATGCTTGATGAGTCAAGACATGGCGTGGGATTCCCCTCCAGGTTTTCTGTACACGAGCTTGTACTCATAGATCCTCTAAGATACTTACCGTAGTTACAGTAGTAGATTAAGTCATGGCGAGGGATTGAACCATACAAAGATGAAGAACGATTAAGAGGCTTGCCCTCGGACCTATGTAGTATGGGATGCATAGAATCCGAACAAGTGCGCATTAGTGTCATTTAATATAAAAATTGCATTAAGGATTAAGTGCACAATCACAACACGACATCATTAAGATTTTCTCTTTACTTTAATTTGGTATGTGAACAAGTTTGTGATCTGTTAAGAAATGAGAATCGTTATACTGTTTCTGGCATAGAGAGGATGGCCATGTATAATTATCGTCGGTTGAATAAACTGACGTACCCACAGTTTTATATGCAGGATAATTGGCTTGATAAAGGTTAAGGGAGAACCAATGCTCAAAGATTATTTACTGTATAAATCTTTTGTATAAAGTTGTATTTGCTTCCGCTGTTATTATTTGTAATTTATTGATGTACATGCTTCCGCTGTAAAATGTGATGTGTAAAATCTCATGTAACTCTGATGCAAAGTGAAAAGTTTTTAATTTCTTGTAAAATTGTACCAAATGAGACGAAAAGATCCTGTAGAACTCTCGAATTCAGTTATATTTAGGATTCGGGGTGTTACAATAGATCAAAACAATGAGCTTTAACAAAATAATAACAATAATAAAAATAACAACACACATTAATAATAATAATAATAATAATAATAATAATAATAATAATAATAATAACAGTAATAACAATAATGCCGATAATAAAAATAATAGTAGTAAAATAATAATCAGGAGTTAAATAAATCAAATAGTGATAAATAGTGTAGGTTGAAATTCGGGATTCAAACAAAATAGTCGGGTATTTAATGAATGCAAAAATTTGGGTTCAAAAGAGTAGGAAAGTTTATATGGAAAATTAGAATACAGAAAAAGAAAAATACAAATCCGTATAAACGGAAACGGGAGTTACACAAAACGACCCAAATATAATCGTTAGGTTAAATGGTTATATATTTATAGAAAATAACTTAAAACATTATTTTTGTAAAAACAAAAAATATTCTTCATTTTACAATAAAATTTCATAAAATAATCATAACAACCTAGGTCGTTGTTGGAAGAGCAACTCAAGCGCAAACCTTTTAAAAAATAAATTTGGGGAGATTTGAATAAGAGAGAGTACATCCCTGTTCAGCTTTTCTGAACTTTTAACCTAACCCCATATATCCCTAACCCTACCCTAACCCCCCCCCCCCCCCCCCCCCCAAAAAAAAAAGAAAAAAAAACCTCCCATAACCCATACCTCTCTAACTAGGGGTTTCGGTAGGGTTAGAGTTAGGGTAAGGTTAGTGTTAACGAGTGTTAGGGCAAGGTTAGGATAAACTTAGTGGTAAGTCTACTTTTCATATTTTAGAACACTTTTAGAACATCTTACACATACCAATGACAACCAAATTACAAAATTACAATATTTTTTTTGTCCATGTCGGAGAAAAAAATGCCTGGGCCGTTGTTGTAAACAACGACCTAAGTAGAGGAGGGTTATGGTAGGGATAGTGTAGGGTTATGGAGAGTTTTTTTTTATTTTTTTATTTTAAAGAGTGTATTCGTTTTTGTGTAGTAAAGTCTGGTGGTGAAGTCAACCCAATTCTTTTTCTCATTTATTTAAAATTTTAAATCTTATGGCATCTTCGCTCTCTGTGGTGAACACATCTATTGGCATCAGATGTAACGTAAGAAATCATCTTTTTTTGGAACAATTTGAATTATTTCTCAATATGCTATATTCTATTAATGTGATCCATATTCTAATCCCAACGATTATCCTTCTCTATTGAACAATCGATTCGAACAAGTTCCCATGTATTATATAATAGATTCAATTGTTTGTACATACCTTATCCCTATCCCTACCCTAAACCTACCATAACCCTACACTAACCCTACCCAAACCCTACCATAACCCTCTTTTATCTATTTTTTATTTTATTTTTTATATTGACATGGACAAAAAAGTAGAGAATATTTTTGTAAAAGTGTTCTAAAATTTTTCTAAAATATGAATAGTAGACTTACTACTAAGCTTACCCTAACATACCCTTACCCTCGTTAACACTAACCCTAACCCAACCCTAACCCTACCCAAACCCCTGGTTGGAGGGTTATGGGTTAGGGGGGTATGGTTACAGGTTAGGTGCTAAGCTGAACATGGATACATTCTCCCGAAGAAATTACATATTAGGGGTTAAAAAAAAATATTTTTGTTTTTACAAAAAATAAGATTTAAGTTATTTTCTATTAAATATGTAAGCATTAAATCTTAACGATTATATATTGTTTATTTAGGTGGCTAAGAAAGAAAATTAATAAAATATAGAGACGATATACAAGCATATGAATGTCTTTGGCGTAAAGTTCGAGAGCCTATGTTCGTACAGATAGGAGAGAAAGTTGTAAAAAAAAAAAATTGCACATCTTAGGCCACTGTTCGAAACAACGGCCTAGGTTGTTGTAATTATTTTTGTTGATGTGAACTTGCTCTCTTTTGACAGAAAGCAACTCATCAAATTCCAATTTTCTGATATAACCTAGACCGTTGTTGTAGACAACAGCCTTGTTGTAGACAACGGCCTAGGTTGTAAAAAAAAGAAGGATTTTGATGACTTGTTGTTCCTTATGGCTTGACCAAGACAGAGAGCAACTCATCAAAATCCAAATTTCTCATATAACCTAGACCGTTGTTGGAGACAACGACCTAGATTATAAAAAAAATTGGATTTTGAAGAGTTGCTGCTCCTTATGGCTTGGCCAATACAGAGAGCAACTCATCAGAATCCAATTTTCTCATATAACTTAGGCCGTTGTTGTAATAAAAAATTTGGATTTTGAAGAGTTGCTGCTCATTGTGGCTTGGCCAACACAGAGAGCAACTCATCACAATCCAAATTTCTCATATAAGCTAGGCCGTTGTTGGAGAAAACGACCTAAGTTATAAAAAAAATTGGATTTTGAAGAGTTTCGGCTCCTTATGGCTTGGCCAAGACAGAGAGCAACTCATCAAAATCCAATTTTCTCATATAACCTAGGTCGTTGTCTCCAACGGCCTAGGTTACAATAACTTTTTTTTTGAATTTGATGAGTTGTTGCTCCTTATGGCTTGGCCAAGACAGAGAGCAACTCATCAAAATCAAATTTTCTCATATAACCTAGGCTATTGTTGGAGACAACGGCCTAGGTTATGAAAAAAATTGATTTTTAAGATTTGCTGCTCCTTATGGCTTGGCCAAGACAGAGAGCAACTCATCAAAATTCAAATTTTTCATATAACCTAGGTCATAATAAAAAATTTGGATTTTGATGAGCTGCTGCTCCTTAAGGCTTGGCCAAGATAGAGAACAAGTCTTCAAGTCTTCAATTTTATAATACTACTTAGGCTATTATTGGAGACAGCGGCCTAAGTATAATTTTTTTAAAAAATATACACAAGTGTAAACAGCATCTACAACTGCTACACTTCAGTATATCTCACTCTAACAATATCACTTTAACAAACTAACATTAACAGCAAAATAAGTATCAATTACAACAAACAAAATAAATACGAAGAAAATTTACATTCATCCATTCAAATTCATAAAGTATTACATCAACAAATACTACATCAAAATCTAACATACTCAAAGTTTACATCAAAAAAAAATTCACAACGCTTCGTCAAATCTCTCGTCGGAACTCTCTTCTTCGAATGGATTCACTTCTTGCGGATTGGTTGCCCTGAACTAAATGAAAAGTTTTAGTTAGTGACAAATTTATTTACCACAATTCAAAAATAATATATTTAAATTAATGATAACCAAATCAAAAAATGTATTACCCCTCAAATAAGGTTGGACAATTTTTTGAATCATGATCCATTTGCACAATGTCGCATGTTCTGCACCGTCTCGGTTTTTTATTGCGAAGTTGCTCTCTTATCGGCCTCAATCTTTTGGCGCGAGGTCTTCCCTTTGTAATGCATTGTTGTGGGCCCCTCACGCGTGCATGTACATGTCCACTACGTTCATCATGAGATTGTGCACTACCATGCGGTTGTGAGGCCTCTTCGGGATGTTCACCCAATCTGGGTTGTAGCCGAGAGACGTCGTCAATGATCTTCACCAAATTCTCGAGTGTGTATTTGTATCTTTTATCGGAGGAACAACCAATATCGACATTATGTTTTGCATGGTAGCTCAATTCACAATATCGAGAAGCAAAATTCTCACTATTGCCTTCGGTTGGAACAAATGTATCGCTTCTTCTCATCACATTTCGGGTCCATCTTCATTTAATATATACATTTGCAAGAGAAGTGTGATGGCTGAATCAAAGAACAACTAAAATATGCTTGCAAGGAATGCCAACGAAGTCGAATAATTGACAAGAACATGTAATAATTGTACGGAGTTTGCATAACTGAAGAAGGCGAGCCGGTTCTGATTCTCCACAAAGTATCACATGGAAGGTTGAACTATACTATGTCTCCAGATTGGCAACAAATGTCACAATATACATGAAGCTTTTTGTAACTTCATCTTGGAATTTGTAAAAAAATTCAAGTGTATGTTTGCGCCATTTGTTCCTCCAAAGCCCCCGGGCTCTTCAATTTCGGTCTCTTCTCACGGTTACGATGATTTTCTTTCAGTTCATCATGTTTTGCCTTGTCAAAAAACGATCGAAGATGGCGGCAAATTCATGCAAGGAGTATTTCTTTTCTGTATGATGCTTCAGGGCAGAATGTGATGACTCAACCCATTGGCTACTCAACATGCCGGCCCAAAATGAATCTTTTGCATAGATGGGTGCCCATTTTTCACGGACATCAAATAGATTGTTCAATTATTTGTTATTCTCTAATCCGTATTGCGAAACCAATAAATTCTATTTTTCTACAAAATCATATACATATTCGGAATTGTAGATGACAGTCTTCAATGATTCCCTAAACTTGTCGACATCGTTCGACATACGTACCTCTTGCGGTAACTTATCCAATATGTGCCAAATGCAATACCGATGCCGAATCTGGGGGAAAACTTTCTTCACTGCGGTGGCGATCCCACGCTCTTGATCAGTCATGATGCCGGATGGAGCACGATTCACTACTCCTAACCACTTTTCAAAGAACCATTCAAACGAAGAGGCCGTCTCGTTTGGAATGAACACACCTACTAAGAAAGTCGATTGCCAGTGTTGATTGACTCCAACAAAAGGAACAAATAATATTCTATACCGGTTCGTATTGTATGTGGCATCAAAGCAAAGTACATTGCCAAATTCTTCGTAATTCATCCTAGAAATACCATCAACCCAAATACAATGGGACAACCGGCCTTCGGGGTATACTTGAATGTCATAAAAAAATGAAGGATTCGTCTATTTCTTCGATTCGAAAAAATCGATTAGTATATTCCTGCTGTGTCCTTTCAATGCTTCTTGCAAGTCTCTAAGTAAATTTCTAGTATCTTTTTCGGTGAATCCTATTTGACCGTGACCACCACTAGCACTTTTGAAGAAGCGCATTTGTTGACATGTATGGATATTAGCTTGGATAAATTGATCTATTAGTCTTTTATCCGTATTTATCACAGAACGGATTCGGGGTAAAAAATGCCTTCTACCACGTGAGGTGAATTCGTGATTGTGTGCTTCATGAAATAAATATAACACTCACGTATTACTTACTTTGTTCAGTTTTACACGAACTAAAGCCTTGCAACCCGTTCTAGAGGTTGTCACGTTTACCATCACTATGTTGACTCGGTGACGACCCGGCTTTATTATACAAATAGGACTTATCTACTTCCACTCCTCCCTTTAATTTATTCCCATCTTTACGCATTGCAAAACCCCCATATCGAGCATATGCCATATAAAAATTTCCGGCCTCAACTAAAGTAGGAAACGTCATACCTAACTTTGGTTTTAGGTTCTCTTCGACTAACGGCATGGAATCTACGATTGGTTCTACCCACAAAAAATTATCACCGACAACCGAACTTTCCGTATCGTTGTTCATCTAAAAAAAAAGAAAAAAAATTATTATTACACACATCATATATAAAATAATTTGCTAACAAAAAATTGGCCTATATATAGATACAAAACAAAATTCGTAAGAAACCCACACAAACTACGTCAAAAAATATGAAAATTTGCAATGGGTCAGACTTACCGCACACAAGCCAACGCAACTTGTAGAAGCGAGTTCCGACCCACGGTTTGCAAAATACGGTTGTGTATCACTTTCACTCTTGAAAAAAGAGCGGAATGCGATACACGGACGCATATAGCAAACCGTGGGTGAGAACTCGCAACTACAAGTTGCTTTGGCTTGTGAGTGGCGATATGGACCTGCTCGCAAAATTTTGTATTTTTTGAGCGGGTTCTCTATTGAAAACTCGCTTAAAATATCACAAAATACGTGAGAAAACCGCACAAACAACGTAAAAAAAATGAAACTTTGCGATTGGGTCGGGCTCCCTGTACACAAGGCAATGCAACTTGTAGAAGCGAGTTCCGACCCACAGTTTGCAAGATACGGCCGTGTATCGCTTTCACTCTTGAAAATTGCCAAGAATGCGATACACGGACGCATATAGCAAACCGTGGGTGAGAACTCGCAAATACAAGTTATTTTGGCTTGTGTTTAGTGACCCCGACCTGCTCGCAAAATTTCGTATTTTTTGGACATCGTTTGTGTGGTTTCCTAGTGAAAAATCAATCGATAAAAATTCAAAGTATAAATTTTGTTGTTGTTTGATATACGGTAGAAAATCGTACAAAAGAGATCAAAAAATTCCAAAACTTAGTGATTAGGTCAGATGCACCACGCATGAGCCAACACAACTTGTTCAAGTGAGTTTTTGACTCATGGTTTGCAATATATGGTGATGTATCGCTTTCACTCACAAAAAAGAGTCGAAAGCTACACGACCGTATATCGCAAACCGTGAATCCAAACACACTTCTACAAGTTGCATTGGCTTGTGCGTGGTGAGTCCGACGTACTCGCAAAATTACAGAATTTTTGGATATCTTTTGTGCACTATTACTAACAACGAACAACAACTAATACTACATCTACATTGACAATAACAACTACGCACAATACACATCGTGAAACTAACCTATAATTAGCTAAGCATAATATAAAAATTGTACACTCAAATATTGATAAAAAAATTTTAATCAATTAACATAGCTAGATCTACTAAAGTAGAAAAAGTTAATACCTTTCACAATGTCATTTTTCAGAGAGGATATGGAGGAGGTGCTTGCGCGCTGCTGTAGACAAAGGAAGGGGAGTAGGGTTTGGCTAATTTCTTTAGCATTATGGTTTTAGGGTTTGGGAGATTTCGTATGGGTTAGGGTTTTTTTGGATTCGAGATCTTCAAAGGAAGAGGGAAAGAGTGTGACAAGAGAGAGAGAGCTACGGTTTTCAAGTTGGGTTCGGGAACGATCAAGAGAGAGAGAGAGCTAAGGTTTTGGGTTTGGGTTTCGCGGGCTCCAGAGAGAGAGAGAGAGTTGGTTGCGAAGTGAGGGAGAGAGGGATCTGAGTATGTAAAAGTGTTTGGAAAAACACTTGTACATACATAGGCCATTGTTAGGAACAACAGCCTAGGTTGAATTTTTTATTAAAAAAAACAAACTAAGCCGTTGTTTCCAACAGCCTGAGTGTATTTTTTCACAAAAAAAATACTTCACGCTAAAAACGCTAAGTTTGAAGCGTTATTTAGCGTGAACTACCCAAAATACCCCCTCCGCCACTTAGCCTATTCCGCTCCAGATCAAAGCGGAAGCGATCTGAGCAGTTGATCACGATCAAAAGCGGTTCAACGGCTCAGATTGTTGTGTTCAAACCCGTTTTCAATTGAGTATTTTCAATGGAGCATTTCTCTCTCTCTCTCTCTCTCTCTCTCTCTCTCTCTCTCTCTCTCTATATATATATATATATATATATATATATATATATATATATATATATATAAATGCTCCATTGAAAACGGTTGAAAACGGGTCTGTTTTCACAGACCCGTGAAAACAGCGATTCTGGCTGTTAGATCGCTCTTGATCTTGATCAACGGATCAGATCGAGTCCACCCATCACCCATGTCACTTGAGTGGCTGAGGGGTAATTTCGAAATTTCATCCCAAATAACTCTTCGCCTCATTCGCTCTAAAAAATTGAAACAACGGCCTAGGTTCATACAACCAAAGCGGGTCTGTTTTCACGGGTTTGTAAAAACAGACCCGTTTTCTTTTTTTTGATGAATCGGATAGAGCCAAAAGGATCCAGCCATCAAAAATATATTAATCAATAAAACAATAATAATACAAACAAGCATCAATGGTTTTACAAGAGGTAAAACAGAAATAAACGAGTAAAAAAGAAAAACAATAACAATAATCAACCCAGAGGGCAAAAACACGGCAAGAAACACCATCCAGAATCTAGCGAGCGAAGCAAACGGCCCAGAGACTCGAGCAACCGACCCAAAACAACAGGGGGAAAAACTCACACCACGACGACATCTAACTCCATTAGCAGTCTAGAGCGACTCTAGAGGCGCAACGGCGGAAAGACACTACCACCACCGGGGATGTCAACGATCAGGCGCTGCACGACAGAGCACTGGCTGCAAAGCAGCCACGGCGCCTGCTTTCCTCTCAAGAAGGCGAGCACTCACTCGAATCTTGGAAAGATCGAAAACTTTCTTTTTGTAACCGCGCTTGACAGGGGGAAGGGCAGCCCTAGCAGAAGGGGCCGAGATCGCCTCAAGGTCAGATGAAGAAAAATCTACCGAGATGGGACATGGGGGGGAACTGAGACTGCTGGGAGCAGCCGAAGAGACAGATGGGATGGTCTTGGTGGTGCCGGCCTCAAGGGGAGATGGAGTGACATCAAGACTAATAGCATACTTGTGGGGAAGGGAGAGCAAGAAGAGTTTGAAGGCCCTCAGGACCTGATAGAGCCATGACTGAGCCCCTAAAAGTTGATACCAAGAGTATAGGCATCCTGGGTAATGAAACGAGATCGCAGAACATAAGGGGTTAGAGAACTTCAAAGCACAAGGATAATTATAGTACAGAGAAGGGGTCTTAAAATCAAAAATAGCTCTGTCTGGATGGATAGTGGAGTCAGAAGTGCAGGAGAGAGGAGCAGTCTCCCCCGCACTACGAGACAACGAGAGATACGAAGAATTGGATTTAAAACAATCAGGATATTTACCCAACTTCCCGAACAATGACGGAACCACTGAGACATGTCGGGGGCAGGCCTTGAAAGAGGCCCGGTGAGGGTTGGCAACAAGGATCGTAAAAACTTTGCGATCCTTAAAAAGGAGAGCAATATTAGGCCGATTAAGAGGGACTGTAGATGCGTGAGGAGAAGGTTTAGATGGGGAGGAGTTCGACGCTGAACTATCAGCCAAGACAGAGGAGTCGAGGCCCTGGCTCTCAACCCTACTGAGTTTACTAACCGAACTATTCAGAAGCTTGAACTTTAAGAAGGGGTAATTAAGGAAGGATAGGAGTTTGGCCGGTAAGGGGTGACCTCTGGGTCATCCCAGAAGTTTTTGAAGGGAAAAGCATCGGTTACGAGAGTGACCGAGCTTATCACAGAATAAACACTTCATTTTATTGATACATTCACGCTTAAGATGCCCCGGAAGGAGGCATCTGAAGCAAACCCGATGAAGATCGGGCCTAAAAGGCGAAGCAGAATAAAAAGCCCTCTGCGAATCCTGATTTGAAGCAGAACAATCAGAGCTCGCTACAGCCTTGATAAGATCCATGGAATAAACCTTTCCAAGAATGGACAAAAACTAAGCTCCAATAATGGAGAGGAAGAGTATAGGGGAACCACTAACAGAGTGGAAACACTCCCACAAGAAATTCGACACTAGTGCTATAACAAACTAGTGCCTCTTCTAAACAGTGACTCTCAAAGAAGAGAAACCGCACACTCTAATCAGGAGAACAAGAATGGTGAAAATAGAGAGGAAGAGAGGATAAATAGAACGGGCGATCTAGAAGAAACTCAGTCAGAACACCGACATGAGCTGAAGTGGTCGCTAGCAAAAAAGTCCCCAGGGAATGGGGAGCACAAAGCCAGCACTAATAAACAGAAAGCCCGAAAGAAATAACTACCAATGGATCACTACACAATACAAATAATAAGCAACAAAGCAAGGAAATGGTACCATGGATCCACCCAAATGATCAAGACAACCAAGATAAACACACAAGATCAAGACGACGAAATACTTACAGAGCCCTGTCGAAAAGGGGAGACGGAACGCAGCTGGAAGGAGGGGGGACACTCCTGGCAGTCGCGCTCACTAAGAACGGGAACACTGGTGAAATTACGGAGGAGGACTAACACCGCTCAGGGCAGGATGGAGGCGAGTCGAAGTAGAGCCGAGAAGGCCGCTCGGGACTGGCAACCACCGAGAGGCCAATAAGAGAGCACAAGGGGAGAAAACGCCACGCAACGCCAAGCGAGGCCCAAGGAGCGCGGCCGGCGGAGAGAGAGGACGAAGGCCACCGACTCAAAATCGAGAAGGTTGAGATGGGTCTGAAGGGAATGGGGAGCTCTACAAAATTTATTGAGGGGCGAACTCGAGAAGGTGGGAGGATCGACGAGATCTGGGGAGAGAAGTTATCGAGGAAGAAGGGGATTTTGAATTTCGAATCGCCTTTCTAATCGCCTAAGAAAATATTCAAAACAGACCCGTTTTCAATGGAGCATTTCTCTCTCTCTCTCTCTCTCTCTCTCTCTCTCTCTCTCTCTCTCTATATATATATATATATATATATATATATATGGAAGTTTTCTGTTGTGCACCACCTATGGTGCACACGGCGTGTGCACTCGGCCTTCCCGCCTTCGTATCGACGATCCAAACCGTTCACATTGATTTATACATCTAAATTAGTCAAAATATATAAAATCAAATCATTTGAAATTCATTTGCCCATCGATTGATGTGTTACAAAATTGTATGGTTGAAAATCGTTGTTTTTTATAGTCAAATGATGGATGGGCAAATGAATTTCAAATGATTTGATTTTACATATTTAGACTAATTTAGATGTGTAGATCAATGTGAACGGTTCGGATCGTCGATACGAAGGCGGGAAGGCCGAGTGCACACGGAGGGGTGGTGCACAATGGAAGAATTTCCTATATATATATATATATATATATATATATATATATATATATATATATATATATATATAGATAGAGAGAGAGAGAGAGAGAGTAATGTGAGCCTCATATTCGTATGAGGAAATTTTCCTCATACAAAGTGATTATACTCACTTGGTAGGGCCATTATGGAAGATCCACTCCGTCCATCATGTTTATCATGCTAATAGATGTATGTGTAGAAAAAATCAAGTTGTTTGGAGGTCATTCACCCATGTATCATGTGGGTCTAATTTGTGGTTAGATTTATATTACTGTTGAAATCGTTCATTTTTCAACCATATGATGCATGTGTGAATGACCTCCACACTACTTGATTTGTTCTACACATACATCCATTAGCATGATAAACATGATGGAAGGAGTGAATCTTTCATAATGGCCCCACCAAATGAGTATAATCACCTTGTATGAGGAAAATTTTCTCATACAAACATGAGGCTCACTTTTCTCATATATATATATATATATATATATATATATATATATATATCCTTCCCGCCTTCGTATCGGCGATCCGAACCGTTCACATTGATCTGCACATCTAAATTAATCTAAATATATATAATTAAATCATTTGAAATTCATTTGCCCATCCATCATGTGACTATAAAAAACAATGATTTTCAGCCATACAATTTTGTAACACTTAAATGGATGGGCAAATGAATTTCAAATGATTTTATTTTACATATTTAAACTAATTTAGATGTGTAGATCAATGTGAACGATTCGGATCGTCAATACGAAAGCGAGAAGGCCGAGTGCACACGCCGTGTGCACCATAGGTGGTGCACAACGGAAGACTTCCCTATATTCAAATTTGGTGGGAAAAGAGAAAAAAAGTGTGGTGATTGGGTTGCCAAATTTGACTAAAGAAATAGCCATTTCTAAATTTGGCAACCCAAATTAGAGGTTGGTGTGGGAGAGTTTTGCCATTTGGGTTGCCAAATTTCAAATGGCCAAATTTGAAAATGGCAACCTAAAATGGCAATTGGTGGGGATGCTCTTGTATTCAAAATAAGAGATGAAATCAAAATTATGAGGTCTTGGATTAGCAAGTGTGAGTATGGTCAAAGAGGTGGGAAGTTCGAATTCCACTTGAACCAAAAATTTCCTAATTATATATATACAGGGTAAAATGTAGGTGTGTGTGATTACGGTCTTATTAAATTTTAATTTTTTTGGGTACATTTAGCCATTCATTAGATTGAGAGACATTTTTCAACATCCAAATTAATCCAGTATAAGACTAAAATTGTCACGCACTTAAGAGTGAGAAGTATTACTACTTGCACTACAAGTGTATGACTTTTCTTTTTAATATATTAGTAAAATGCCCACGTGCAAATGAATGAAAAAATATAAAACAGTAAGAGAAGAAAATGTGAAAAATATTATCCAAAGAATTTAAGTTTCCTTACTTTTACATATTAATATTTACTAAAAAAAGTACTCTTCGCTTATCCAAAAAATAGTGTTTTTTTAGGAAAAAAAATAAAATAAAAATAATTTGTTTTCATTTCTACATCATTTTTAAAACAAAAAATGCATATATTTTGTCTGTGCTAATTTTTTTAATTATTTCCCCCAAATTATGCTTCCAATTCTGTTAAATTCAATTTCCTTTTATACAAATACAAAAATTGACTATTTATTTTTCCTTATCTCATTCCGAAATGCCAAATTGTCAGGATACATTCTTAATAATTCTGTTACTCTCCATATTTAAAAGATCCGATATTTCGGGAATTTTCGGGTATTGTTTTGTTTCCTGATATACTTTTAGAAATTCCGAAATTTCAAGATTTTGAGATATATAGCTAATAATTTGGTTGTTAATAATCTTTACAGATCCTTTTTTTTAATAGAAAATTTGAATATTAGCTTTTATTGGGAAATCAAATCTTCAATCTACAATTTGGAAATGTCATTCAAAGTTTCCCATTCATTTCTAAGACATTGAGTGGTTTTAGAAAATCAAGTTGTTCTGGAAAAACATAAATTTAGAGTTTTCCTTTTAAAAAAGAAACATTTTTCTTAAAACATTCTATAAAAGAAGCATTAAGGAACTCTCAAGTCAATTATACTTGAAGAAGTAGTACAGGTACAGTATAGCATTTCTCTCATATACCTTTTTTTTTTTTTTTTTTTTGGTTTGGACAGTACTAGAATCTTTTGTTTATTTTTAATAATTATTAAAAAATGGCAGTAAAATCTTGGTTTACTTTTTTTTTCTTTTCAAAAATTACTATAAAATGAAAGGTCAGGATTTTCTAACAAACGGAAAAAATTAAATTTCAACCGCTGATCATCTACACTTGGTGTTTTTCCAGAATAGTACAGATATAGATGAATGAGTGCATATAGTAAGCCAAAAATTTCCTTTTCCTTTTCCCTAGCTACTCTATATAATCAAAGCATTCTCTCCCTCTCTAAAACTCTCAACGTACACAAAATCAATATATTAATCTATTTATTAGGTAGCTATTTTTATTTCGATTTTACTAGAAAGGCAATGTCTTCTTCAGGGTACGCAACTAACGAAGAAAAAGAGGCAGATAGACTCACGAATAGGAAAACCAGGAAAACCCAAGAAGAGAGAAAATCCGTCGTCGAGTCCACCGAGAAGGACATCAATCAGCGTGCCGATGAATTCATCAAGCAGTTCAGGCAGCAGTTACAGCTGCAGCGCCTTGAGTCGTTGGAGAATTTTAGAGAGATGATGGAGAGAAGCCTCTGATCGTTATATCATTGCTATCTCATAGCTGCTGTTTTCTATTTTTAGCTCATTACATTGCATTAGTTTGTTTTTTGGTTTATTAGTTGGATGGCTATGCGGACGTACGTCATATTGGCCTTTTTTTTATTGAGTCAAAGATGGCTATTAATTTCTGCCGTGTTTCATTAATCGGAAAAAATAAACGTCACACTGTTATGGTTTAGATATTTTGCATTATTGGCTTAAGTACTGCATGAAATTGTCATCAAAATCTTTAAAGCTGAGCCTATAAATTTGATTTCCTTGATGAATCACTAAAATTTTAATTACTACTGCATTTCACCGCTAAAACTTCATGCAACTCGGAGAACATCAGACTTTTTGGCGAGGCCAAAAATCTTGCCGACTGGATGCTCCTGCCTAGCCATTTAAAATTAAGTCTACAAACAGATAATTTGATGTTCTCATAAGCGCATAGCACATTCCTTATTTTTGTCTCTATTTATTACATTCAAATTTGAGGTTAATAATTATAGATCGTGGGAATAGATTTTTTTTTAATCATAAAAGGTGGGCCATAGACCCCCCCTTGTTTCATTAAAAAGTTTTTAACAAAACAACAATCAAGAACCGGAAAATGATGTACATGTAATCGTGGGAATAGATGACCTCTCACCACTTCTAAGAAACAAAACAGACGCATATATTGCATGTGCTAAAGTGCTAGAATCACAAACGGTAGTACCCAAGAATTATTTCATGAATATACAATAAATCAACAAGTTGACATACATACATTTACAGGTAAGGATTGCGCCATCTTGAATGGCCCCAAAATATATACCCTCCTACAAAAGTGAATGAATGTCCCTTTCCACGCAAAGGAGTGACTTTTTTTAAATTTTTATATATCTACTTTTTAATTTGAATAAATGTTCTCATTATTCTTTTTGACAATTTCAATACATCATACTAATTGAATATGAGAGGAATGACGGGGATGTTGTTGCAGTTGCATATCTCAATCATGTAGCCATCAGGGTCATGGAAGAATAGCTGATCCACAATGTTTTCTTCATCCTGCACTCGCCTATGAATGTGTTGTATGCCCTTCTCTTCAAGCTGTCTTTCCACCGCCACCATATCCTCGCACTGAACGACCAAACAAAAATTAAATTAAAGATTGATCGAGTTGTATATATCTATACATACTAAACTATAATGGTTTTCAGAAACTATGGTTAAATTTATATAGAAACGTTAGATTCCTCGGCCGATAACTCAAGTTCAGATGGTCGGTCATTGGCAAAGACATTTGGCACTAGGCTAGTAGTACAAATATGTTTACATGATGAGGCTTGCAAATTATTATGCCATGAAATTACTTTCACCTATAACAAATTAATTTTTATTGTAAGAATGAACATTTTCAGCTGATTTCATTGATAATTGAACAATTTACATCAGGACTAACTTCTTCTGAACCATAGTACGTATCAAAAGGCAGAAACAAACAAATGAGAGGAATCAGCTTCTATGAACAAGTTAAAAAGTCCTGAGAAACCCATATTAATTTGTTTCCAAAAAAGAAATCCATAATGAAATAGTATTGCTTATTTTGTGTTTTTTCCTGGAAGAATAGTATCGGCTTAATTAATTAATATAAGCGTTGATAAACTGCGATAAGAAAATTATCAATCAAGAAACTAATGTAGTTATATGTACAATGCTTGCATTCATGCAAATATGATATATTACCTGGAAAGAAATGTGATCGTCTTTAGGATTAATCTTGGTCTTCTTGTGTATGCTGTTGGGATCTTCAGCCTCTATTAGATGGATTCCAATTCCGTAATTGAACAGCCTATACAATATATTATAATCAACCAAAAAGGAAAAATAAAAGAAGTAATCACGTACATAATGCAGAGTTAGTACTGCGCGCAGAGAAGAATTACTACATACCAGGCACCATCAAAATCAAAGGATCCGGGTCTCTTTATCTGAGAAAACCCAAGAACATCTCGATAGAAACTGACTGACTTGCTTACAGATTTGCACACACGAGAGACGTGATTTATTGATGCAAGGCTCAACATGAATCTCTTATGTGTATTAATTTCTAACTATGAGCTAATTATTTGGACGGTTTTATCTTAATTTGTTTGTTTGAATCTCTTATGATGTATTCGATGGAAGATTAGAGGAGTTTATATAGATGCTGCAGGTAGATCATGTAGGATAAGATATACGGTACACGTCAGATCTAGACGGAGAGCTGAGTGTGTAGAAGAACAACTGACTTATTAATTTTTTTGGACAACTGACTTGACTCAGATATTATTGCTCTAAATTAACTACCTTCTGTAACGTAATTATTGGTCATATGATCAATTTCTTGTAGGGATTCCCCAAATAAAAGAATATGTATACTATGAAAATTGCATATATAACTGGACTCTTTCAAGCCAACTGTAGATCCAGCTGGATACCCCTTTGTGTTCGTAATATTGAATATTGCATATGATTACCTAGGGGATCTTCTATAATATAAATAAAAAAAAAGGATTACTAGGGGCAAAACGACATTGCATTATAAGTTATCACTTACAATAGTCGATAAATTATGGTGATGAACTTTCACTACTTCTATAAGAAACTCTCACATACAAGAAAACATGTCAGATACGGTTGTTAATTAAGTAATCATATTTGGGAACGAAAGAAGTTAAATGGAGATAGGAGTTTCTGTAATGAGTACTGAACTACTAGCTAGGTTCTTTTTCGTTCTTCTTGTACATTTAAATTAATGGAGACACCTGATTAAATTACGGCATGAACAGTTCCAAGAAAAATTCTTGTACACGACTACACGGAGCTCATTCTCTTTCTGCAAGCAGATTAAGAGAAGGTCATGGCAGAATAGTTTTTTTTTAAAAGAAAAAGTAAAATATAGCCACCCTGTTTCAATCATGGCTGTATTGTTAGGACAACTCAGAGCCAGTACAAGAATGGCGAAGACATGACAGACAAACCTTTGTATTTTAAAAATTTTAACAAATCACATTTTTTTTTATAAAACTATATAATAACTAGATATGGTGGAATTGATGTATACTCCTGCATCTATCAAACGTTATAGTCACATTTTAATTAATTAGTAACATAATACCATATCTCTAATATTATAATAGGAGAATGCCTAGTGTCAATCTATCGACGTGTGCAACGCATGTATATAACTAATATGAAAGATGTATCAGGTTCGAGTCCTCCCTACGTCAGAGTTTTTATTAAAAAAATATATATTAAGACGTGCATCGCACGTGTAAATTATGAAGGAGGTTTCATGTCCTAACTAGGTCAAAGTTTTTGTTTAAAATTAAAAATAATAATAATACGTGCATTGCACGTGCAGATTAATAGTGTTGAGTAACGTGGAACCATTCCTTCTTTCATTATTATTAAAAATATAGGCAGAACTCTATATTTAGCGTTGAATTTTCCCTTAATCATATCGTACAAGGTTTAGTTTTTTTATAAAGTGTAAGGTGGGAATTCGCAGCCTACCTACCTCGAACTGCTGATTATTTTTTGTCCAGCCTGGAAATGTATGGACTTTCTGATCATAATTGAACTTTGGTCAAGTTGAATTATAAGCTATATAAGAGCCTCCGGTACAAAGTTAATATATTTTTAACTTCTTCATTGTAGTTGAATCTGCACAACAAGCTAGCATTGACAATTTAACACAACGTGGATGCTCAAAGCTTCCTCGTGCCCGAGTTCATGTTTGTCGGATTTGAGGACAATGAGAGAGAGACCTGTTCCTCCATTAATGGTTCATTCTTTTTTTTTTTTTTGATTAAAAGATGACCTAGCATTGACAATTTAACACAACGTGGATGCTCAAAGCTTCCTCGTGCCCGAGTTCATGTTTGTCGGATTTGAGGACAATGAGAGAGAGACCTGTTCCTCCATTAATGGTTCATTCTTTTTTTTTATTTATTAAAAGATGACCGAGGTCATCGCTTCATTAAAAAGTTCTTAACGGAACAGGAATATGAAATACATAGAGCCCGCAGGCTAACATTTCCCAAACGTCTAATGCAAAATACAAAATACAAAATACATGAAATAAACAAAGCATCTAATGCATCCCGCCTACATCGATCGATCTTCCACTTGTTTTAATGGTTCATTCTTTATTCTATCGATCTTCCACTTGTTTTAATAAAAACATCTTTTGCTTATGTTTCATCAAGACTTCAGATGCAAAGAACTTAATTATATAATAAGACAAAGAAAAACCAGACTCAAATCCTGCAGAGTAGAACATCTGCTCCGGTTACAGATGGTCCAGTTTTTACTCACAAAAAGGATACTTTAAGAGCATCCACACTCGCTTTCCTATTTTACCAAATTTTTCATATTTTGGCAAATGAGGCGATGCAGTCGTTTCTCATTTTGCCAAATTTTGAGAATTAATGAACATTAGTTTCTCTAATTTAAGGAGTTTGCTTGGCAAGGCTTGGAGTTTGCCGGTCCCTTCACGCATGAAGATCGTCGTATGTAATGGGTTTAGCAATTGCCTTATATATGTTTCGTCCCCTTAATTTTTTATTTTTTTAAATGAGTCAGACGAAACATGATATCATATTTAGTCCGATTTTTTTTAAAAAAATAATTTTAAAAGATGATTGGACGGAACAACTTGTTGCGTTCTAAGAAACTGTAAAAAATGAAAAATGGTTCAAACGGGAGAAGTTGTCCCGTCCGATAAAATCTTAAGCTTGGACGGAACAACATATTCCGTCCGACACTATTTTAAAAAAATTGAAAAATCCATCCCTCTCTTTTCTGTTTTTTAGAAAATTTTTATCAAAGTCAAAATTTCTCCAATTATTTCACAAAAGTTGAAGTTAAAACACTTCCAACTTCATCAAAATTTTATCAAAGTCCAAGTCTCCCAAATATTTTTCTAAAATAAAATAAAAATTGGTTGAACGAAAGAAGATGTCCCGTCCGTCCTTTTTTTTTCTTCTGAATTATCAAAATTTGGCAAATGATAAGTGCATGCAAACATATTTTTGCTAATTCTAATTATATTTTCTTTTGTTAAATTTGACAAAAACGAGTGTGGATGTTCTAATCAACCCCAGGCGTGTAATAAAGTGGAAACATAAATTTCTCAATCTTTGTTAAAAATTGAGAGTTTTGGTGTAGTGTTAGAAAACATGACATTGATAGCATAAATGACACAAACTATATAGTAAGTAGTTGTCCGTCATTATTTATTGCATTAAAGTGCATGTGCTTGTGTTAAACATTTCTGCTTCAGACTTAGGGCTGCAAACGAACCGAGCTACTTGCGAGCTACTCGGCTTGAGTTCGGTCAAAGCTCGGTCAAAACTCGACTCGAGACGAGCTCGAGCCGAGCTCAATCTCGAACTCGAGCTCGATAGCTTAACGAACCGAGCTCGAGCTTGAGCTTTTTGTGATTATTAGGCTAAGCTCGCGAGCTACTCGGTTCGAACTCGGTCAAAGCTCGGCTCGAAACGAGCTCGAGCTCGAAATTGAGCTCGATTTCTTAACGAGCCGAGCTCGAGCCTCAAGATACTCGGCTCCACTCGGCTCGTTTGCAGTCCTATTCAGACTCCAATCCCTCTCTATATCTCTCTCTATATATAACTAGTATACCCATGTACAATATTGCACATAATTTTTAAAATATGAGGGAATAATAAAGACTAAACTAAAATCCCCTATAATAATTCTCAGACTTACAAATAATTTATAGTATCAACATAATTAGTAGAATTTTTTCTCTTTAAGCGAAGAAATGGAAAACAATCAAACATGTCCCTTGTATACTTCTGGTGTAATTATGCATTGGTATAATGCAAAGTTTTGACTTCGTATCAGAATACTTAAAAATGCAATATTTTTTTATGGCCATGCTTGTTTTTCCTCTAAAATATTTGTTTTCCTTAGTAATGTAACATAAGTTGGTGATTCATGAGTAGGTAGATCTTAATTTTAGTTAGCTTCGCGTGAGAAGCCTCTCAAGTCTTAAAATATATGTTAGTCACGGTTTTCGAAGAGAATATAAATGTAACCTCATTCAAACTCACTGTAAAATTTGACAATCTCCTTTGTATACGTAGCTCTTTCCCTAGATGCATATCGTTTCATGTTTAAACCATCAAAATTCATATTTAAACCATCAAAATTTACATAAAAATTCTAATTCTCATCTAGGACCCAAATAGTTACAGAACATTTAACTCTTAAAATATACATACAATTATATAATACAATTATATAGTTACATTCACACAATATTAGAACAGTATAGTATCTTAGCCACACAAATTAATCAGAACACTGTATTCCAACTCTGGGACATGTAATAAACTCATTTTTGTTTTGGCAATTTAATGTGTAGAAAATCTTTCAAATTATTCAGATTATTACTACAACATTAATAAAATATGTTCATCAATCATACTTCTGAATACAATTTTCAACTAATTACAGTTGAAAAAGAAAGACCACGAAGGAAAGAATCCTCATTGGTCGTAGGAGTCCATTCCTATAGCTCTAAATCTGCCTCTTGCCTCAACTTTTCACCATCCAGATTGATGTTATTGTCTGTGAAAAGCTTGCTTTTTCAATACACTATATTTGTTGGAGTTATCATTTGTAAACATACAAACTCATGCATTGCACATGCAACTCTAACTCTTCCATTAATTACAACAAAAACAAATAAACTAACAAAAAAATTTCACCTATTTAAAACGTACAACTCACGTGCAAAACAATTTTTTAATATTTTCTTAACACCAAATATACACATATGTTACACATACAACTCCAATTCTACTTATAAACACGTACATTGCATGTACAAATCGTAGCTTTTTCTTCAAATTTTTTTCCCAATTACGTGCAACGCACGTCCAACTTCAAAACTATTTCATAACACGTATATCACACATGAAAATCCTCCAACTCTTATCAAAAAGTGCATCGCACGTGAAAAATACTAGTATACAATAAGGCGAGAGAATGACATAGGTGTCTCGGGTTGGCATTCAATACTCTGTCTTTGTTTATGGTGATTACCTTTCCAAGTTTCCTAACTAATATGGCTCAGCAATCCATTTTTTTTTTCTTTCAGTCCCACCAAAATCTACCCTATGTTAACTGAATTAGATTTATGAGAAATATAAACAAATAGAATCAAGGGTTTATTACCCTCCTTTGATTCTCGATTAGCAATGGTATCAGGTCGGGTCGGGTCGAGTTCTTTACTATTTGGATTTGGATCCGGTCCTCTACGGGTCTAAAAATTGGACCCAAACCTGGACCCGAACCCGGATCCGGACCCGGACCCGTGAGGACCGGGTCCTGTTCCAAGTCCGGATCATGTTAAAAGATTCCTACCCGTTCGGGTAGGAGCGACAAACGGAGGTAGCGAGCAGATGATTTAGAATAGAGAAACTAAGAAGAAGACATGAGATTTGGGTTTGGAAGAGGAGGATTTAGAATTGAGGATGAAGGAGGGGAGGGAGGAGGGTAAGATATTAATTTCTATGTTTATTTTTTGGGTTTTTTTATACGGGTCCACGTTGGGTCGATTTTGAGCAGACCCGGATCTGGAGCCGGACTTGAAAGTACAACGGGTCATGTTTTAGGATCCAGATCCGGATCCGTATAAACCGGGTCGGTTCCGGTCCAATATCGGGTCCGGATATCGGGTATTTATACGAGTGCTATGATGCTATCCTTGATCATGGCCTTCATACAAAAAAAAATGATAAAATGTTGATTACCTTTCCTTTAAAAATAATGTTTACCTGTTCCAAAAAAATGAATCAAAATTTTATTCAGGGAAAAAAAAGAAAAAAAAGAAAAAAAAAATTTGAAATAACAAGTTGTACCCTCCTTGCAGAGCCTTGAACATATAATCTAATTGCCCACATGATTGACGTGCTTTTGATTTGTATTATATATCACTTTCGATGCATAAAGAAATAATTTATAGGTCAGTCGTGCATTATTAGTCCATTATTCACTCTTTAGATCGCTAGCATGCCTTTCGCCAGCTATCTTACAACGAAATCATGTTTGAGAGAGAAGGAACACATTTTTTTTCTAAATCATCGATAAATCATAATGCAAGATAAACGACCTCTGACCAATTTGAACACGTGCCAAAAAAGGAAACTAACAAGTAAGCCATCAACAAGCTGACGTCAAGCAACAATTGCACATGAAATAGAAAACCACACAATGAAATAGAGGGAGCTAGGGACCAACTCGCTATGGCCCTCTGCAAGGCCCAAATAATAAAAAAGAGCACCTGTATGCGATTGCCCCAACCGTCCAAATTAATAGCGTATGTACCTCAAATCTATGCAAGTAGTATTACAGATCTCTTTCTTTTATCTTCACTTCTTCACTTCTTCATATATATATATATATATATATATATATATATATTAACTTTTCAGAAAAGAAAAGTGTACAAAATAGTAGAAACACTTGCATTTTGAATTTTCTTTAACTTCTTTATATGCTTTGTGCCGTAGACACATATCTATGGGCAAACCTAGTATAGATACAAAATTTCATTTTAAATCAACCATAACATATTTTTGCAGGAATGGTACAAGCTGGATAACTAGTATACATCAGATAACTTATAGTGTGGTCATAGGAAAATTTTAACCAGGGCAATTGGATTTCTTCAAAATATACATCATTTTATACGGGCAACTAGGTAATTTCACCATTGCCGTTGACGGGCAAGTGGGACTGTGGGAGTTACTTGCCAGGAAAAATGCCTTCGAAGATAAAGCTTGAAAGCATAGATGGCCTTTTTGCAATTTGACCATTAATAATTAAAGAAGAGTTTTGGTGGGTCCCAGCTCAACTATATTGGAGTTCAATGGGTCAGGTCAGTAGGGCCGTAAATCGGACCGGACGGGATCGGACAACCATATGTTCAAGCTCGGACCCAAATTCTACTTGGACGGGCTTATGTCCGACTCGGTCTAGGTCGGACAAAATTTTTATAGTCCGAACTCGGTTCGATAAAGCATCAGACAGCAATAATATTCGGACGGACTTATGTCCGGCTCGAGCTCGGTAAAGAATCAGACCTAATAATTTGTTCGAGTTCGGTTCGTATAATAATTCGGACGGTCCACAGTCGAACCATTTCTCGAGCCGGACTCGAACGGACGACGGACCGTCCTGTTCATTTTACACCCCTATAGGTCAGTTCTATATCTGAGTTAAATGGGTCAGGTCAGTTCTTGATCCAAACCCAAAGCATTTTAATTGGGCTATGTTGTGTTAGATCCGGGTCGGGTTCAGACCGTGTTACGGGGTCAGGTTGGAAGTGCCGCCCATTCCGTTCTTCCCAAAACTCTAATCCCTAAAAGTTCAAACACTCTGATCGGGTTCAATCGGAGAAGAAGCAATCCGCCTTGGATGGAACTCTGAAGATCGATCTCGACAAGCTCCCCATCAAGCGTCTTGAAGCCATCGAAGAATCCAGAATCGAACACTTCCCTACGTGAGTAACTAGTTGTTACTGCTTTTTCTGTGTTGGAGTAACCAGGTGATGTGGATTCTTTGGTGGAACAATCAAGAATCTGACTTTTTCACTTTCGATGGTATTGACTGCAGCGATCACTTCCGCTTGACCTACAAAATGTGTGAAACACAAGGGATTGATCCCGGCGACAGGCCCTCCGACGCTCAAGTCAATAATCAAGAAGAATATGAGAGAGTTTTTTTGGGTGAAAAAATATTGGTTACCTTCTTTATTGTGGGGATAGAGGGGTATTTATAGTCGCCTTGGGGGTCAGTTTCAAGATAATGATTTATCTCTACTTCCCGTTGTTTATAGGTAAGAAACAGAGTTTAAATCGCTTCATGATAAGAAAGACGGTTTAAACCACCTATTTGAGATAATCATGAATTTAAATTACTCTTTAAATTGCTGGATCCTGTAGGCAAGGCAAATAACACTAGGGGAGAGTGAATAGTGTTGTATAAAAAAAATTAAGAACTTGAACTTTTTGTACTGTTAAGTCGACTGAAAAAGATATACAGTTGACTGTTGCGTCAGATAAGAAGAGTATTTTACTGAAGAGTTACAAGTCTAATCGGTCAACTTATAGCGGAAAACCAGTTGACTTACTAGACAAGTTTTTGAAATAAAACTCAGAGAAATTGAAATTGCAAGTTAAGAGAATACAACCACAGAGGGTCATTCACAGTCAAACACAACGATGTATCCTGGTTTGGTCCTCCCAACCTACATCCAGTCCCCAAGCAACCCACTTGACATTTTCCTCTATTCTTGAAAAAGGTAAGCGAATACTCTATGGCCTTTGACAACAATAATGTCAAATCCGTAGACATCTCTCACCACTAGAGAGAGCAAACTCACTCTACATTCAAGAGTGAAAAACCGACTCTACAACCAAGAGCCCTACTCTCCAACCAAGAGGACCACTCTCACAACCCGAGAGTTAAAAACAACAACAAAAAGAGTTTACAATAACCTATAACCTTATTTTTGATTTGTGCTTTCATATAGTGGCTATTAGGTTAACTTCTGAAATCATTCTAAAATGAATTCGATGTTATACTAGACTGAATTTCAGAGAACCAAGACTTAGACAATTTGTATGCTTTTGAAATGCTTGTTCTTCTCAAAAACAAAAATATTGAAACTTAAAGAAATGCTTGGAAACTTTTCAAAGTGATTCCTATACTTTATTTATAGAGTGAGAATCAGAGGGACGTTGTAAAACAGTTTGCTAAACCGTATTAAAACGGATAGAAAAGGATTTGAATTTGAAAAACAAATTTTAAATTCAGAAAAACTATTGAAACGACTTGAACAGTCGATTGGGTTGCCATAATGAGTCGACTGGCCAGAGCTTGTATGAGTTTAGATAGTTTCGTACTATGACAGTCGACTGGTTCCAAAAAATGGTCGACTGGTACTCAACGGCTGAACTTATTCAAGCTTGTTTTGACCTTTTAATTTTGTAAAACACTCGGTTATTAAAAAGTATGTGTGAGTGAGTGTGTGACAAGGCTATTACAAGTTTCTAAGACTCAAAGAAGAGAAAATACAATATTACAAGACACTTTGTTTAAACATTTGAAGCACTTTGAATCTTGTTTTAAACTTGAGTCTTTGTCTTGAGCTTGAGCCTTTGTCTTGATGCCTTGAAGCTTGATCAATTACTCTTGAAAGCTTTATTAATTTGTGTTGTCTTTGTGTATCTCACCATGGTATTGACTTTGATACACTCTGCAAGAGATATGTAATAGACAAACTTTGTATTGTGTTGTAGTCATCAAAACCAAGAATCAACATAAATGTCCTGGGTTTGTTCATAATGGGCTGTCACCCTTACCCAGTGAGACAGACCCAATTCTGGGTTATTAGGCTTGAAAAAAGACCCAGTTTCCATCTTTGGGCTCGTTTACAGGTGAAATTACTATTTTACCCAACCCGATTTGAACAGTCCCAATATAGTTCTATTTTTACCAATATCACAAGCTCCCCCACTCTCGAAGACCGAGTTTCACAGTTTTTGAGGAGTAGTTCGCACGTTTTTAATGGCCCATAGAATTTATCAACATTCTCGGGGACGTTTAGAGCTCGCTTGGAGTGTAACGATGCTCTCCCAAGTTCGTAAAATACTCAAAATTATTTTTAGAATTTCTGGATTTTTTTGAATTTTTTTCTTTTAATCATTTTTTTGAATTTTTTATTCAATTTTTGTATTCTAATAATTAATTTTTGAAAATTTTTAATTAATTATTCTAATTTAATAATTATTTTTCGAAATTTTAGAAAATATTTTTTCAAATTTAATAATTATTTTTAGAATTTGTAGTTAATATTTTCGATTTTGTAATTATTTTTTGAAATTTTTAAATAATTGATTTAATTAAATAAAGAAATTATATAAAAGAAATTACCTTGATTTAATCACGGCCGTCGATTATGAGATGACTCGCGCGTTGATGAGATTGGATGGCCGCGATGAGGGGATCTGATGAAAAGGCAACATGGCGCGATCTGAGACGTCGATCAAGATCGAGCTCGCACGCTGATGCGTTGATGAGATAGGGAGCGACATGGCGAGATCTGGACCACTGATCATGATCGAGCGCGCATTGGGAGGCAGGTTGCTTCTTCCATTTTTTGTTCGGGGACACGTTTGTTCGGTTTTTGCACCGAACAACGTGGATGGCTCGGTGAAGCGACACGTGGCATTGACCGTTGACTGTTGACAAGTCAACGGTTTTTTGTGATTTCTCATTCGGGGACACGTTTGCTCGGTTTTTGGCATCGAACGACGTGGATGGCTCGACAAAGCGACACGTTGCGTTGACCTTTGACCGTTTACTGTTGACCGTTGATCAGTCAATGATTTTTCGTGATTTCTCATTCGGGGACACATTTGCTCGGTTCTTAGTACCAAACGATGTGGATGACTCGGCTAAGCGACACGTGGTGTTGACCGTTGACTAGCAAACGATTTTTGGCGACTTCACGATCGGGGATACATTTGTTCGGTACGTGGCACCGAACGTTGCAGATGGTTCGGTTGCGCGAGACGTGTCACCTGTTGACCGTTGACCAGTCAACATTTTTTTGTGACTTCACGGCCGGGGACACGCTTGTTCGGCGTGTGACACTGAACGTTATAGATGGTTCGGCTGCACGACATGTGTCACCTGTTGACCGTTGACTGTTGACTAGTCAACAATTTTTTGGTGCTTTTTCTTTGTCGTTTAGCCTCCATCTTTCTTTGGCTTCCTGGTTCTTGGGCTTTTTAGCTGCTTTAAAGGCCCACGAAGCCCAAGGGTCGCCTCTCTCTCTATAAATCTCCCCCCTTCATTTCTCATTTCTCACTCACAGAACTTATTTTCTCTCAATCGGAGTTGTCAGAGCATTCCGGCGATCTGTCATTTTCCGACAGTCGTTGTCACATCCAAGGTAATATATATATATATATATATATATATATATATATATATATATATATATATATATATATATATATATATTCTATTCATATATATTTATTTTATCAAAGATGTCTAAGGTGTTCTGGAGACGAGACCTCCCCCCCAGGTCAAGCCGAAGATAGGTTGCTTGTTATTCTGCATAGAGCAGATAGAGGGAAGGAGGCAGTGGGAGTGGTCATAGTTGAGGAGATCATAGAGATTCGTCGAGAAGTGGGGGAGTTAGGTAGGTTGTTGAGCCTCGACCGAATTAGGGAATATTTCGCCGAACTTCTATCTCGAGTCGAGCATAGAATGTAACCCCTGTTTTCATTAATATGTATTTTTAAAAGTATTTTTTCCGTATTTAAATCCTCAGTATCTTATGATTATTTTTCCTTAATTAATTTTATTATTTTAACTATTTTTATGAACCCAATAGTTTGACTATTTATTAAAAACCCAAGTTTGTATTTTGATTTTACTATTTGTTAATAAGAAACCCAATTGTTTATTTTAAGCCCAAATTCGTATTTGATTTTATTAAGTTAATCCAAAGCCCAATTGTTTAACTATTATTTAAAGCCTAATTCTATGTTTGATTTTTATTATTTTATTATACTTTTAATCTGAGCCCAGAAATTTAAGCCCAATATCCCAATTGTTTTGATTAAATACTTTGAGCCCACTTTTTAAGCCCAAGCCCAAATCCATTAACCCTGAACCCATTCAGTTATACAGATTAATACTACAACCACCTGTATACAATTTATTCTTCACACCCCACTTTTTGTCCCGTACTCTAACTCCCTCTCCACTTTACCTGCACATTTTCCCACTCCTCGTAACCACCCCCATTCTCTTTCATCCCCACTTCTCCATTACTTTATTTTATATTAATAACCCCATCCCATACCCCGTTCTCTATCTCCCCCGTTATCTCTCCCTCTACCTCTCTGTTTCTCAACCAAAGAACAGAACCCGAACCCATCCCCCTTCTTCTTCCTCTTCCCTCTCGACGTCGTCACCACTGAAGAAACCACCGTCGCACCACCATCTTCCCGCTCTCATCCCCAACCTCCCATCTCTTCCGCTCGTCCACTGCCGTCGCCATTCCCATCCCCCGCTCGAACTCCGTCGCCGCTCCAACTCCTCGACGCTCCACCCTTCCCCCAGTCGCGAGCGCTTCCCGCTGTCATCGTCGTTCGCTCCTCAACTCCTCGTCCCAATCGAAGCTTCGCCCCTATCGCTGCCGCTCGACCGCCGCTCACCTCGCAGCCTCCCGTTCAGTCGTCGCCTTCCTTCCGCTCGAGCCAGTCGCTCGCCGCCTTCTCCGCCATCCTGTGCCAGTCGCGCCATCGCCGTTTTCCCTCCCCTGCGCGTCGTCTCCCTGAGCGCGCCCCGCCAGTGTCCCCCTCGCCATTATCGCCCTCTCCGCTCGTCTTCCTCCTTCCTCCGCAACCACCTCGTCTCCACCCCGCACCTCTCCGTTAGCCAGCATCGCAGCATTCCAAGAACCCCCGAGCTCCCTCATCGCCGGCACCCTCACTCCCTCCATAGCTGCTTGTGCTTCCCTTCCCCCCTCTTTTGCTGTCAGCCATCGCCGCGCCACCTTGGTCACCAGGCTCGAGCGCGACCAGCCACCCCGTCGCTGCTCCCATTTTTCGCGCGTGCTCTCTCTCTCTATATATCTCTCTCTGTCTTTATTTGAGAAGAAGTGAGTTGGGATTGTTGTCACTGTTGGGTTTTTGGTGTGTTGAAGTTGATGTTGTGAAGTGAAGTTAGGGGTTATTATTTTGCTATTTGGTGTGTTGGTGTTTGGTGTGCTGTTTGGGATTGTTGTTGGGAGTTGTTGCTGTTGTGTTGCTGTTTGGAGTTTTGCTGCCTTGGAGTCGTTGAAGTGGAGTTGCTATTTTGGGAGTTTGCTTTGTGGAGTTGCTATTTGGAGTTTGCTATTTTAGGAGTTGCTGATTTGGCATGGCTGCCATACATCTTGTGCGTGCTCTACTGCCCGGGATTCTGATCCCGTTATTTTTGTCTTCAATTTTATCGTCGTCAACTAACAGGCAAGTATCTCTTGTACAATTTTATTTATTCTAGTACAAGCCCCTTGTAAAAATACCGCAAGTATATTATTTTTGACTCCAATTCGCATTCATAAGTCGAATTGATACCCGTTTCCATACCTAATCCGTTGATCTGTATTTACATGTGATCGTGAATACTTTGTTCTTATATGCATGACACGAACACAAAAATTAATACACACATATATACTCTTAGAACTATATAGAATGTTGTGCATGAATTGCTTGTTACTAGGCTGCATGTTGCTATAATATATTTTATTCTTGATTAAGTTTTATGCATGCCATTAGTCGCATCACCATGTTTTATTGACCCTAAAATATGTTTTCTGCATTGTATAAGTCTTGTCTCCTTGATCCTGTCATGTTACCTTTGCCATGTTACCCGTCCTTGTTGTTGCATGTAGTTAGTGTTCATGTTTAATTGTAATAAAAGATAACAAGCCAGGGTATAAAGGGAAAAGATTTTGTAGTGGACAATATAGAAGAGCGTACTCGGTCGGGGGCTCGTGGTTCCTCGCTGCAAATTTGTAAGTTACAAGTTACAAGTTTGCTAAATTACAGGTTTACTTGACATGTTTCACGCTACAAGTTACACTACATGTTCCACATTGCACGTATCTCGAACAAGATACAATTTTCCCGAGTACGTGACCTATAGAATCCACCACTAGTCTAAACGTTCACTTGATTGCGAGTAGCAACCATGTGGTATGGGACGCATGAAGTGCTACCTAGTTAGATTAATAAAAGACATGACATTGACACGTACACTTGCATAATCCGTTTACATGTTACATGGTTATGATAACTTGTTTACTTGTTTACATGTTACTAGTTCATGTTGACACGTTTACTTGCTTACTCGTTTACATGTTACATGTTCCTATGGATTATTTACTTGTTTACATGCATGCTATTTGTTCCATGAGGTCTTGTTCTTGATTCTGTTGCATGTTGTATTTGCTTTATCATATGATTCTTGATTCCTTGTTCTTTTCCTGCTTTTGTTTTATTCTATTATTTGTCCCGTTAGCTTGTACCACTTGTGGCCCGTGACTTGCATTAACGGGTACCTCTTTGTTTCTTCCTCTTGTTATAACATACTTGCAGGGCCAGATGGAGAATTACCCGAAGATGTTGCTGAACAGAGATTCTAGTCTTGTTTAATTTCATGTTATTTTAATTCATGTAATCCTTGTTGTAATTCTGGCGTGTTTTGACCCGTAACTATGTTTCTTTTCTAGTTGTTGGTTATGTCCTGTATTATGTCATGTAATATGTCATGTACTTTGTTATCTTATTGTGATTTAACATGCTTGCGTGGTTAATATTGTTGATATGGCTAAAAATGAGGTTAAATCGGAACCGTCCAGATTGGGCGCGAATCTTGAAGTTCGGGGGTAAAATGGTAATTTCATATACAAGTGGATCCAAAGCGGGTACCGGATCTTCTTCGCGCAGATCCAATGACCCACAAACGGATCCACACCAATTGGGTACGGGTCCCGACCCGAGGCGAACCCATACCAACAAGAGACAAATCAGGGCCACTGATTTGACCAAGTCAACAGGCCTGATTTACTCTCACCGGGAATCAGGGATTAGTTTCCTAAACAGACTGTGAGGATTTTTCTCCTGGCAGTTATACAGGGAATCAAGTCCCTAATCACTCCCCTGGCGACTATAAATACCTCCCCTCTACCACTGTGACCGGGTAATGACTCTTTTTCCACCTTAAGATCTTTCTTTAATCACCACTGGTTATTGACAAGAGCGTCGGAGGGTGCGTCGCCGGAATCAACCCCGGTGTCTCGCACTTCTTTGCAGGTTGCGGCAGGAATTGGAAGGCTTGGATCTGCTGTTCAGGTTTTCTCGAACTCACAAATCTCATCTGTTTACCCCCACACAGAAATCAGCGGTAACAGATTGGCGACATCTGTGGGAAAGATCACACGAACAGCCTCAGCCTCTTCCTTGTCGTCTTCTCCAACCATGCCTCTAAAGAAGGTCAGATCCAGGGCGTCCAACCGCGAGCCCAATCCTGCCAATCCGACAGAGGAAGTCCTGTCAATCCTATTCCACAGCCCGAACTTCCTCCCCCGGCCCAGCAGGGCCAACCTCCTCTTCCCAAACAGCAACCCCCCAATGGCCCTTCCGGTCATAACGGTCGGAGGCAGAAGCAGCCCCTCAACCGGGACCATGTCTCGGTTCATAATGAATCCTCGGATTCAATGGCTTCTCATCACCCCGACCTCCGCAACACAGTCCTGAACCGCCAAAAAGAGGAGGACCTTCGCACCCACCTAGATGAGAGGCGGGCTCGAGAGGGAGCCTCCCGCCAGCATCATGGTGAGCGATCTCCTCACCGCCGAGACAGTAGAAGGTCTCCGGACCGAAGGGGCCGAGCGGCATCCCCCGAGCGGCGCAGGAGGAGGCCACATTCCCCTGCGGACCGACATCATCCGAGGAACAATGAGGCACCTATCACTCGTGCCGAGTTCCTACAATTTTAGGAGACCGTGCTCCAGGCTCTCAACCTTCGCCCCAATAACCAGAATGCCCAGAGGGTCCCAACACCCCCGCGGGTCCCCAGTCCTCGCCACCGATCCAGAAGTCCTCTCCCGGCTCCCAGTCGCCAGCAGCATCCCTACAGTCCCCGCCGATCCCAGGATTACCGGCGCCGCAGTCCCCGCTCCCCTTCCTATGAAGAAGAATCCAGGGGATCGTATGATTACCAGCGGAGGGACGATGCCCTCAACCGTCGTCTCCATGAGGTGGAGAGGCGCATTGGCCGCATGGACAGAGAGGAGGAGTCTAGAGCAGGGACTGTCCGTCCCAGCAGACCCGCCTTCTCTCGGACGATCATGGAGGCCCCCATACCGAGAGGTTTCAAACCTCCGCAGTTTGAAACGTACTCAGGGGAGTCCGACCCAGTTGATCACGTCGAGAGCTTCAAAACCTTAATGCTGATCCATCAAGCTTTCGACGCCATGCTCTGCAAGACCTTCCCCGCCACCCTCAGGGGCTCGGCTCGGGAATGGTACTCTAGGCTCGCCCCCTCTTCCATCTTCTCGTTCGAGCAGTTCGAAACGCTGTTCATAACTCACTTTGTGAGTAGCAGGCGAGCCGAGAAGACGAGCCTCTCCCTACTCAACCTGCGGCAAGAAAGGGGAGAGAAGCTGAGGGACTACGTGAAGAGATTCACCGCAGAAGTCAGGTCTATCGCCTCCTTAGACCAGTCAGTGGCGACTGTTGCATTCCAGTCGAACGTCCTCAACTCCAACCTCCGGTCGTCCCTCGCCAAGAAGCCCCCACACAACTTCGCCGACCTTCTCCTAAGGTGCGAGAAGTATATCTGGGCAGAGGAGGCCGAGTGCCTCCTGAACTTCGGAGGATCGGCCTCCAGATCGAAGAGGAAGGCGACAGAGGAGGAGGGGTCGAAGAAGATGCAGAAGGACAACGGCGGTCAGCGCCGCCCTCCCCCTAGGTTCGAGAAGTTCACTCCCCTCACCACCAATGTCTCCACCATCCTGATGGAAGTGGAGAAGGAGGGGGTCATCCCTCCGGCTCCGAGGATGAACACCCCGGCTAAGAGAAGGAATAAGGAGAAATTTTGCCGTTACCACCGGGACCACGGCCATGACACCAACGACTGCCGGGCGTTGAAAAATGAAATAGAGGCCCTCATCCAGAGGGGGCAACTGGCCAAATTTGTAAAGGCAAACGATCGGGTGGATCGCAGTACTCCTCCGCCTCGGGGGGCCAACAAGTGCTCCGAGCGGCGCGAGGAGACGCCCGAGTTTGAGGAAGAACGGGTCCTGCACCTCATCCACAGAGGGCCTATGGGGGGCTCCTCCAACTCCTCTCGGAAGGCCTTCGTCCGAGAGGTCAACTCAGTTCACAGCGCCCCTCCTCCTAAAGGCCTCGGAGTCCCGGTGACTTTCTCCGATGAAGACCTCGAGGGGGTCCGAACTCCCCACTGCGATGCCCTCGTTATTGACCTTCGCATGGCAAACTTCAAGGTGCAGAGGGTCCTGGTAGATAACGGGAGCTCGGTGAACATCCTCTTCCTCTCGGCCTTCCGAGGCCTGCAGCTGTCTCGGGACCGTCTCAAGCCGGCCGGTTACACACTCCACGGGTTCACGGGGGTCCCAGTAACTGTCGAGGGAGTGATAACCCTAGATGTAACTACTGGAAAGACCCCTACTACCCGGACCGAGCCGATGGACTTCATGGTCGTCGACGTCCCGGCCGCGTATAATGTCATTCTAAGCCGACCCGGCCTAGCTGCCCTGGAAGCTGTCCCCTCAGCGTACCACCTTAAAATGAAGTTCCCCACTCGGTCGGGAGTAGGGGAAGTCAGGGGAAGCCAAGAAACGGCTCGAAAGTGCTACATGACTTCCACTGGGGGACCGATGCTCTCCCTCGAGACACTAGAAATCCCTGAGCCGAATGTCCGACCCACGTCCGAACCGGCGGACGAGTTGGAAGAAGTGCTCTTCTCGGATGAGGACCCGAGCCGAAAGTTCCTCATCAGCAAGTCCTTGCCGACTGCACTGTGCTCTGACTTGGTTAAGTGCATCCGGGATAACCGCGACCTGTTTGCTTGGTCAGCCGCGGATATGCCCGGCATCTCCGAGGAGTTGCTAGTCCACCGCCTAAGTGTCGAACCGGGGTGCAAACCGGTTCAGCAGAAGAGACGAAAATTCGCTCCCGAGCGACAGCAGGCCATCAAGGAGGAGGTGGATAAACTTTTGAAGGCTAAGTTCATACAAGAGGTAAACTACCCCGAGTGGCTCTCCAATGTTGTAATGGTCAAGAAGTCCAACGGCTCTTGGAGAATATGCATCGACTTCACCGACATGAATAAGGCATGTCTGAAGGACCCATTCCCTCTTCCGAACATCGACACCCTTATTGATGCCACCTCGGGCCATGAGCTCCTCAGCTTCATGGACGCCTTCTCCGGCTATAATCAGATCCGAATGTTCCCTCCGGACATTCCAAAGACCTCCTTCATCACCGATCAAGGCCTCTACTGCTACCGGGTCATGCCGTTCGGATTGAAGAACGCGGGTGCCACCTACCAGCGCCTCGTCAACAAGGTCTTCCAGAGCCAGATAGGCCGGAACATGGAGGTGTACGTTGACGACATGCTCGTCAAGAGCACCGAGGCACTGACCACGTGGCCGATCTCCAGGAGGCATTCGGCGTGTTGAGGAGGCACAGCATGCGGCTGAATCCGAACAAGTGCGCGTTCAGGGTCTCTTCGGGAAAGTTCCTCGGCTTCATGGTGAGCCAGCGAGGGATCGAAGCCAATCTCGAGAAGATCAAGGCCATATTGGACATGGCCCCGCCCCGAAACATCAAAAAGGTGCAGAAGCTAACGGGTCGGCTCGCTGCTATCGGCCGGTTCCTCTCGAAGTCTGGGGAAAAGTGCCTCCCCTTCTTCAAAGCACTCAGGGGGGCTAAGGGTTTTGAATGGGGCCAACCACAACAGGAATCGTTCGACCAACTGAAGGCCTACTTGGTGAACCCCCCTCTGCTCAGCAAACCTGTCCCGGGGGAAACTCTCTTCATCTACTTGGCTGCTTCCGAGCAGACCCTAAGTGCTGTTTTGGTGAGAGAGGAGGACCGGGCCCAAAGGCCCATCTACTACGTGAGCAAGGTGCTTCGGGATGCCGAGCTCCGCTATCCGAAGATAGAGAAGATGGCCTACGCCCTGGTCATGGCGGCGAGGAAGCTCCGGCCGTACTTTCAATCCCACTCGGTCGTTGTCCTCACCGACCAACCTCTAAAGCAGATCCTCCACAAGCCTGAGACCTCGGACCGGCTAATGAAGTGGTCCATAGAGCTCAGCTAACATGACATCTCCTACCAACCTCGGACGGCAATTAAAGCACAGGCCCTCGCCGACTTCATCGTAGAGTCCACCATCCCTGAAGTCAGCCGCATCCCGAATGGACCCCCCATTTGGACGGTCTTCGTGGATGGCTCCTCCTGTAACGAAGGAAGCGGCGCCGGTATCATCCTGAACGGCCCTGACGACTTCGTCCTCCAGTATGCGATCCATATGAACTTCAAGGCCTCCAACAATGAGGCGGAGTACGAAGCACTCATCGCAGGCCTCGAACTTGCCCGAAGTGCTGGGGCGCAGCGCCTCCGAATCCACAGTGACTCCCAGCTTATCGTGAACCAAGTCTTGGGCGAGTACGAGGCCCGAGACGAGCGGATGGCGAAATACCTCGCTAAGGTTCGGGCCCTCATGAGCCGGTTCGAAGAGGCGCTCATCCAACGGGTCCCTCGTGAGGAGAATTCGCAGGCCGATGCCCTCTCCAAGTTGGCCTCATCCTCCCTACAAGGTCTTGAACAGACCGTTCTGATCGAGGTCCTCTCTAGGCCGAGCATAGAAGACGAGACATCCGGCTCGGTGGAGTCGTTGCCGATCATGTTGCAAGATAATTGGATGAAGCCGTTGGTAGAATTCTTAAGGGACGGGCTCCTGCCCGAGGATCCCAAAGAAGCACGCCGAATCAGAACCCGGGCCGAGCGGTATGTCTTGATCGAGGGTATCTTATACAAATGCTCCTTCTCTCAAATTGACGGCCGACCATACCTAAGGTGCCTCTCCCCAGAACAGGCCGACTATGCCCTACAAGAGCTCCACGAGGGCATCAGCGGGGCACACTCAGGATCCAGGTCCTTGGCCCGGAAAGCTTTGAATTATGGATACTTCTGGCCGACCCTCCTTCAAGACGCCGAGCGACACATTCGGCAATGTAACTCTTGCCAGAGACACTCCAGCATCCGTCGCCTCCCTCAAGCCAACCTCGCCTCCCTATCAAGTCCTATCCCCTTCGCAATATGGGAGATGGATTTACTAGGGCCTTTCCCTCCGGCTCCGGGTCAGTTCAAGTTCTTGGTCGTAGCCATCGACTACTTCTCGAAGTGGGTTGAGGCCGAGCCCCTCGCCACTATAACCGAGAACAGGGTGGTTCAATTTTTCTGGAAGAACATCATCTGCAGATTCGGCATCCCCCGTGTCCTCGTGACGGACAACGGGACTCAGTTCACTGGCGCAGCATTCCGAGCTCTGTGCGACGATCTTGCCATCCAGCAGCGCTTCTCGTCCGTCTCCCACCCTCAGTCGAACGGACAGGCAGAAAACGCTAATCGGCAGATCCTCGCAGGCATCAAGAAAAGGCTGGTCAAATGTTCCAAAGGCTTATGGGTCGACCAACTCCCCAACGTCCTATGGAACTACCGCACGAGCAAGCGGACCCCCACAGGAGAGTCCCCTTTCAACCTCACCTATGGGTCCGAGGCGGTGATACCTCTTGAGGTCGGAATACCTTCCCCTCGGCTCGCTGCCTACGACGAGGAACAGAACGCCAGGGACCTCAGGACAGACTTAGATCTGGTAGATGAGCTGAGGGAAAGAGCGTCGATTCGGCAGCAGAATTACCGAAGAAGGGTCGAGTTGGCATACAACAAGAAGGTCCGACCCTCCAACCTTAAGCAAGGAGATTTAGTCTTGAGAAAACTGGCCATATCCTTCCCCAATCAGAAGAGCAAGCTGGCTCCGAACTGGGAAGGGCCGTACAAGATTACAAGGGTAATTCGGCCCGGAGCGTATCGTCTGGAAGATCTAGAGGGCAGAGAGATTCCGAGGACCTGGAATGCCGACCACCTCCTAAAATACCAAGAAAGCGCCCCGGCGCCACTCTAAGTATCACAGGATATCGAGCCATTCCTCTCCTCCGATTTGTAATCTATTTTCATAAGTTGTAATATGTAAAACAATTCGCCGTCAATTATCAATGAAGAAAGCTCTTTCATACTTATAAATTTGCATGCCTCTCTCCGCCCTTATCATCTATTTTTTAATTTTCAACCAATGGTTCAGAGTCCAACACTCGGCTCGACTCTACCTCCTCGGCTCGCCCCCGGACGAGCCAGAGGTAGATCGCCGTTCGGAACTGCTCCCACAACCGTTGAACTACACCGATGGTTCGGAGTCTAATACTCGGCTCGACTTTACCTCCTTGGCTCGCCCCCGGACGAGCCAGAGGTAGATCGCCGTTCGGAACTGCTCCCACAAACGTTGAACTACACCGATGGTTCGGAGTCCAACACTCGGCTCGACTCTACATCCTCGGCTCGCCCCCGGACGAGCCAGAGGAAGATCGCCGTTCAGAACTGCTCCCACAACCGTTGAACTACACCGATGGTTCGGAGTCCAATACTCGGCTCGACTTTACCTCCTCGGCTCGCCCCCGGACGAGCCAGAGGTAGATCGCCGTTCGGAACTGCTCCCACAACCGTTGAACTACACCGATGGTTCGGAGTCCAACACTCGGTTTGACTTTACCTCCTCGGCTCGACCCCGGATGAGCCGGAGGTAGATCACCATTCGGAATTGCTCCCACAACCGTTGGACTACACCGATGGTTCCGGAGTCCAACACTTGGTTCGATTCCACTCCCCAAACTTGCTTCTCGGCGAGTTAGGAGTAGATCACCATTCGGAATTGCTCCCACAGCCGTCGAACATCCGCCATAACCGGTGGACTTCACCATGGAAAAGAGCTCGGCTCACCCCTCGACTTCGCAAATACCATTTTGGTCAGGTGCCGAGCCAATGCCATCCCGGTCGGGTGCCGAGCAAGTGCCATTCCGATCCTGCAAACGGAGAAAAACCACTTTCTCCTCAACTTTCGTGTAGGATCCCGATCAGACGGCCAGGATCTTGCCAGCAACGCTAGACGACAAGATAGCATTTTCTTGGGAACAGAGCCGTCTCGAGATTCGTGCCAAAATCTAACAGCCCAGATCTTGTCAGCACCGCTAACGACAAGATAGCGTTCCCGTACAAACTGGTTCGCCTTGAGATTCTCGCCGACGGCACTAGGCGCTCGGCTCGTAAATCCCGACACAACCAACACACTCACAAGCGAGATAAATACGCAGAGCAACAGAAGGTGCTAATCCTTAAAAGAAATTTTATTAATAATTGGGACACGATACAAAGCAATCTTTCCGTGGTTACAAAGTATTAGAAAACAAAAAAAAATACAGAGCCGACCCGCTACACTTGGTCCTCAAACAGAAATGTCTTCACTGATCTGTTCGGTCGCCAGTCCATCCACTTTAGCTGATAGCTCCTCCGCCTCCTTCCGAAGCTTTGCCTCCACGGTCTGTAAGTGATGGATCTCGGAGAGCAAATCGCCCCGCTCAGCTAATATCTTCGACTGGTTGTGCCGAATACACTGAACCCGAAGAGCGTTGCTAAAAGCTGTCTGCAAGTCATCGTCCTCCCCTACGGGTGTCGCCTCGATGATCCTACTCTCCAGATGTTGGATCTCGACATCTCGTTGGCCGAGGACGGACTGAAGGTGGACCCGCTCGCTCTCAGCTCGACGTAACTCCAGCTCCACACCGCGACGCCGCTCTCGGCACTTCGTCGAGCGCAACTTCGTCGCCCCTGAAGTTACCTCGGTTTCAGCTTCATCGTCGGAGCCGTTGTGATCGGTGTATTAGGCCGACACCACGAGCTGAAAAGAAGGGAAAATGAATAGCAAGATTTCAATACACTTCCGAAGCGCAACACTTGAACAATTTTCCAATCAAACTTTCAGATTCGTATTCAGATATAATAGCTCCTCATACAACAAGACCGACTCTACAACAAAGTTTTGCAACAATCAGAAGAAACACAAAACGACACGATCAGGGTCTCTTCGGAAGGGGAACGCTTCGGTTCAAGGAAACACGAGGACGACGAGGCCTAACCTCCGAGCTCGATCCCAAACCAACGAAGCGTGACCCCCCTTCGCCACTGACCCTGACTGTGGCGCCGACCGAGGCGCCGCTCGACGACACGGCCACACTACTCTGAGCATCAGCAGGGCTCCGCCTAGCCACAGGCAAACGTGTCGCGAGTTCATAAAAGGAAATCCCTCTCTCGCTCTCTTCGCGAGTGCACGATGTACTGCGGACGTTAGCCCTCTCCGGCAGGGGCTTGAGTGATGCGACCTCTTCCTCCAGTTCGATGATTCTGTCTCTCAAAGCGTCGTCCTTCGCTAACTTCTTCAAGCGAGGAGGCCTTGACGAGCCCGAGACGTTGGCACTATCGGTTGCGAGCCGTCGGAAGTGGGTGACCTCGATCCCCTTATCTATTGTGATCCTCCTAAGCCTGTCGACCTCGGCCAACAACTTCTTGCGCTCGGACGACGCCTTCTCCAGTTCGGAAGCTAGCCTCTCTTCCGCCACCGAGCGTTCTTTCTCCGCTAACTCCAAGTGTTGTACCACGGCTAGAAGCTCATCATTCTTCCGCTCAGCGACGGTAAGCTCTCTACGAAGTCGCTCGACCTCACCTTCGGGACAAGGGGCTTGGGGTTGCTTCTGCAGTTGCTTCAACTCGCGAAGATACCCCCTCACAGCTGCCTTCGTCTCCTCCAGCTTCAGGAACATGAGAAACTGCCTCTGTCGGCTATTCGAAAGCTTGCCCTTCGTTTTGGCCAGCTCCATACGAAGGTGTGCGACCTCCGTGATCGGACCGAACTTTACCTGAAAATCAGAGATAAATCCGAGACTCAACACTTGAAGAATTCTACGTCGAATCAAACACAAAATCCGAGACTCAACACTTGGATAAAATTTTGGCCAAACAAACCGTTTTCATTCAAAACCGAGAAGAAAGTTTTACACGAGCGGTGGCCAGTCCGCAGTTAGGCTTACAGAAAGAAACAAGACAACAAAAGACTAAAGAGGCAACCGAGTCAGGAGTCGACCTTTTTGTCGTTCGGGTCTCGACACCTCGGCCTTGTCCTCGTCCTCGCCTTCTTCTTCATCCCCGTCTTCGCTCTCGCTCTCCTCCTCAGAGTCGTCCTCCTCTTCATCCTCGGCCTCGGTTTGGCCCAGGGCTTCGACACCGTCCGTCTGTCCCTCGGGGCCGAGCATCCCCAGGGGAACTTCCTCCTCCCCCTCGACGGGGTCGTAGAAATGGTAAGAGGACGTGTCGAAACCCGGATTCCGAGCAGCGACGTGGAGCAGGGCTCGGCCGTAAGCGTCCTCCATGTTCTTGTACATGTGGAGCTCGGCCTCCTCCTGGACAGCCTTCTTCGCCTTTGCCACCTTGGACCGGTGCTTGGCCATGATCCTCTCGGCCCTCTTTCGAGCCCTCTCTGTCTCCGATCGAGCATTGGCCAGCTCCTCCCTCAGCTCGGCGTTGTCCTTCTCCGAGGCCTCGAGCTTGGCTGCCATGTCCTTCGACAGCTGAATGGCGTCGGCCAACTGCTTCTCCAACCCCGCCGCTTCAGCGGCTCTTTTTGACGAGAGGAGCTGCTCAGCATCAAGCAACTTCGTGGCTTTGACGTGCTCCGTTCTCTCCCGCTCGTACTCCTGCTCCTTGCTCGCAAACTCCTCGAGCAAGTAGTTGAAGTGGCAGAGGGTCTGAAAAGAGAACAAGCCGTTAGAGTCCAAACACAGAAACTTGAAGAAATCTCAGGAAAAATTTCAATGAGAAAGAGTTCGGTCCACTTACCGACATGGTGTTCCAAGTGATCTGCATCGCGGCGTCTCCTGCTAGTCCGGCCTTTAGGGCCGCTCGATCCTTTGGGGTCGGCAGGTGCCTCACCGCTTCCATGCAGATGTTGCCGTCGCCCAAGAAGCCGTCGACATTCATCACCTGCCAGTCAGGGACGAAGATCTGCTTATGCCGCTCGGTCAAGATCTTCTCCGCCTCGGCAGTGAGGGGCAGAACTTGGAGGGACAGCACCTCATTCACCCCGAATGCACCGCTCGACTAGCCGGCTGCATCCCCCTCCACTACTGTCGCCGGCACACCAGAAGCCGGTGGATCCGTAGCCGCGGACTTCACCTGCTCGGGGCCAGTCCCCGGAACAATGGCCTTCTCCGGGTCACTTGTCTTCCCGACCGACGGTTTCTTCAGGGCTCGGCCGCCCTGAGGCCCAGCCGAAGGCCTCTTCTTCTTCGTCTCCTACTCCGCCGCCCTGGCCTTCGCCATCAAAGCCCTATAGTCCATCTTCATCGTCTCTGCACAAGCCGAGTGAAAAAACTTAGAAAAATTTTCATGAACTTTAAGCAAAGAGTATAAATACCAGAAGCGTACTAGGGTCGATCGGACTGAGACCCCCTCGAAACAGAGCCTCCTCGGTAATATCTTTCCAGCTGAGTGCTGGCAGAGCGAGGAGCTTCTTGTGGACCTCTGTTTCCTCGTCACTCAGCACCGGCTCCTTCTTGGCCCGCTTGGGCAGGCCATCCTTCGCCCAAACTATCGGTATCACCCACGGTGCGGGGGCTCGGATGATGAAATACTTCTCCTTCCAATGTTTGATCGAGTCCGGATTCTCGATCAACTTCACGCCCGTCCGCGGCGAAAGATGGAACCTTTTTTCGTTTCGGCTTGGCTGACAAGGTCGGTAGAGGCTCCGAAAGAGAAACATGCTCGGCTCGGCACCGACCTCTTGGCACCGGAGGACAAACACCGTGACGTGCCTCCAGGTGTTCGGCATCAGCTGGGCGGGGCTCAAACCGTACCAGTTCAAGACATCAACTACGAACGGATGAAGGGAAAAGCAGAGTCCGGCGATGAGAGAGTCGACAGGAAAGACGCACACATTTGTCGAAGACTTCGTATTGGCTCGGAAACCTGGCCCGGGGAGGAGCAGCCCGTACTCGGTGGGGATCCGGAATCCCTTACGGATCAGATGTAGATCGGCCTCCGTAAGAGACGAGATGGTATGGTCCACCTCGGACAGCTCTCTCGGTTCATTCTCCTCCACCGATTTGGCCGTGCCTTGGGTCACCTTCTCCAAGATATCCTCGGCGTAGTCCCGAACGCCTCCCATGCTCGACAGAGCAATAGGCTGCCGACCGAACGCCCCCGCCGTCTTCGGCGTCTCGACGATCGTGACCACCGCTTTACCCTTATGAGACGCCGCCGCGACCTCCTCAGGTGGTTCGGCTACTTCACCCTCTCTGTCCGGCCGAACGACACTCTGATCGGTCGGCTCCACTACCTCCTTTCCTTTGCCCGCTCGGTCTACGGCTTGCTCCGAGGCGAGGGGCTCATCCGAGGAAGTAATCTTAACCATTTTCTAAAGAAAGGGGAAGGAGACTGACCTTGAAGTGACAGCTACGGTCGGAAAAGTTCACCGGAGACAGAGAACGCCTCGCCGCGACAGCTAGCACAACCACCAAGGAGCTAAAAACTTCGAAGGTGAAAGTAAAAACTGGAGAGAGGGAGAGTAAAAGTGAATAATGAGACCTGGATTAAGGGGGGGTGAAGATTTATAGTAAAAAAGTAACGTCCCTTGGACTTCCAAACGAAGGAGCGCGACTCTTGGGCCGCTCTCGAAACGTCGCGAAGGCCCAACACAACTGTCTTCTTCACCAAGTCAACTGGCTCGACATAACGGGATCTGAATCCAAACTATACGCAATCCGAGCCCGCTTGCAAAGAGCCCGGTCGGCCGCCGAGCAAGTACCATTCCGAGCTTACAAACGGAGAAAACTCACTTTCTCCTCACTTTCGCGTAAAATCTCGATCAGACGGTCCAGATCTCGCCGAGGACACTAGACGACAAGATAATATTTTCTCGAGAAATGTGCCCGTCTCGAGATACGCGTCGCCATCCAACGGCCCAGATTGCGTCAAGTCGCTCGGACTACCTACAATTGCTCCATGTCATCCGACGGCTCCGGTTGCGCCACGTCGCTCGGATAATCATACCCTCGGACGTCCCACCTCTGTCTGAAGAAACCAGAAAAAATTTAGATTCAAAGTTTTAAGGCACCGCCTTCGGCGAGCCCCCCAGGCCCCAGGTCTCGGTCGGTGTTCCGCCGACCCATAGGGCCCGGTCAAAATCAGATCGGCACCCCCCCATCTCTAACTTTTTCGGGCTGGCAACCATCGGAAGTCGTCAGCCCGGAAGGAAGACAGAGATGGGAGGAGACCCATCATTCCGAAGCTACTGCAGTCCCTCGGATCCGGACCTGGGTCATCACCTCTTCTACCGTGATCTTCCCCAACCCTAACACCCGCACTGGGGCAGTCAGAATCGGGAGAAGATCACGGTGGAAGAGCGACCACCCGTCCTCCCGAAGCAAACTCGTCCTCAGTTTCGGACTTGGGTCATCACCTCTTCTACCATGACCTTCCCCGACCCTGACACCCACATCGGAGCACTCAGAATCGGGAGAAGATCATGGTGGAAGAACGACCACCCGTCCTACCGAGGCATATCGCCCCTCAGATCTGGACTTCGGCAGTCAACCCTTCTGCCAAGATCTCCCCTGACCCTGACACCTCCACCCGGGCCGTCAGAGTCAGGAGAAGATCTTGGCGGAAGAGCGACCCCCCGTCCTTCCGAATCGCATGGTCCCTCGAATCCGGACTTTGATCATCACTTCTTCCACCATGATCTCCCCTGACCCTGACATCCACTTCGGGGCCGTCAGAGTCAGGAGAAGACCATGGTAGAAGAACGACCACCCGTCCTTCCGAAGAGCAACCACCCGAAGCAGATTCCTCCGAGGGCTAAAACTCTGCATTGTTGCGATTAAAATGACAAAGGGAGTGGGATACTTATAAGCTATCCTCCAAGATCTGGCCATTATGACCCTCGAAAATTGAAACGCCACGCATTAATTGAGGGAACCATTCTTAATGACCCCGGGAAGATGGAACGCCGCACAAACCCCGGGGGACCATTAATACCCTGGGGAACAGGATCGTCTCGAAACTCATTGCGCCACGTCGCTCGGACTGCCGAATCCCCATGCCTCCGGTCGGCTGCAGAGCAAGTGCCTTTCCGATCCTGCAAACGGAGAAAACTCACTTTCTCCTCAACTTTCGTGCAAGATCTCGATCAGACGGCCCAGATCTCGTCGAGGACACTAAACGACAAGATAGTGTTTTCTCGAAAAATGTGCCCGTCTTGAGATGCGCGCCGTCATCCAATGGCCCAGATTGCGCCACGCCGCTCGGACTGCCGAATACCCACGCCTTCGGTCGGCTGCCGAGCAAGTGCCTTTCCGATCCTGCAAACGGAGAAAACTCACTTTCTCCTCAACTTTCGTGCAAGATCTCGATCAGACGGCCCAGATCTCGCCGAGGACACTAAACGACAAGATGTGTTTTCTTGAGAAATGTGCCCGTCTTGAGATGCGCGTCGTCATCCAACGGCTCAGATTGCGCCACGTCGCTCGGGCTGCCGAAGCCCCACGCCTTCGGTCGGCTGCCGAGCAAGTGCCTTTTCGATCCTATAAACGGAGAAAAAAGCCACCGAGCAACTACGACCGTTGAATCTCTCAGAAATTCGTGCTTCTAACGATGAACGGTCCAGATTGCGCCACGTGCGCTAAAAGACAAGATAGCATTTTCTTGGGATTCACACCATCATCCGACGGCTCAGATTGCGCCACGTCGCTCGGCTTGCCGAGCCCCTATCCCTCCGGTCGGCGGCCGAGCAAGTGCCTTTCCGAGCTCGCAAACGGAGAAAAAAGCTTCTGAGCGATAACAACCGATGGATCTCTCAAAAATTCGCGCCCGTCTATGATCAACGGCCCAGATCGATCCACGTCATAAATCGGTATTTAAAATCATTTTTTATTTATTTAAATCGTTTTATTTATTTAAAAATTGCGAAAAAATTGCTAAAAATTCGGGAAAATTAATTAAAAATTCTAGAAAATAATTAAAAATCTGGGGGTATATTTTTGAGCCCCCGAACGAACAATTATTGCCTAGAATGTACTGTTAAGGCCCCGAACGATTTGTAAACACATCGCAAAATTAAATAAACGATCCGAAAAAAATAAATAAAAGCCGTCAAATACTCGATATGGCTAGAGAACAGCACATGGCATCAAAAAATCACCTCACTACCCCCTTCGAGATTCAAACTCCTCCATTCGGACTCCGATACAACTCCACTAGCCACCAAAATAGTTAAACTACTCCTCAAAGGCCGATCACACTCAGTCTTTAGGAGTGGGGGGCTCGTGATATGGCTAAAAATGAGGTTAAATCAGAACCGTCCAGATTGGACGCGAATCTTGAAGCTCGGGGGTAAAATGGTAATTTCACATATAAGTGGATCCAAAGCGGGTACCGGATCTCCTTCGCGCATATCCAATGACCCACAAACGGATCCACACCAATTGGGTACGGGTCCCGACCCGAGGCGAACCCAGACCAACAAGAGACAAATCAGGACCACTGATTTGACCAAGTCAACGGGCCTGATTTACTCTCACCGGGAATCAGGGATTAGTTTCCTAAACAGACTGTGAGGATTTTTCTCCTGGCAGTTATACAGGGAATCAAGTCCCTAATCACTCTCCTGGCGACTATAAATACCTCCCCTTTACCACTGTGACCGGGTAATGACTCTTTTTCCACCTTAAGCTCTTTCTTTAATCACCACTGGTTACTGACAAGAGCGTCGGAGGGTGCGTCGCTGGAATCAACCCCGGTGTCTCGCACTTCCTTGCAGGTTGCGGCAGGAATTGGAAGGCTTGGATCTGCTGTTCAGGTTTTCTCGAACTCACAAATCTCATTTGTTTACCCCTACACAGAAATCAGCGGTAACAATTGTCATCTTGTTGCTGAGTTAAATATACAGCTTATGAATGATGTATTCGCATCATTCGCTAGGTCTCAGTTACGTGCCTGTGTTTCCGTATTCTGGGAAGTGGGGCGTGACAAGGTTTTTAGTGGTATCAGAGCCAGGTTATAGCTAATGTCTTAGTTTGACTAATACATTAGACATGTTTGACTCAATCAGGTTAACTCAACAACATGTATACCATGTTGATCACATGGATAATGAATAACCAACATATAACCTGGATATTCACTAACTTGATGGTTTTGCAGACTATGGCTAGTGAGGATACTTCGACTCCCCCGCCCAGGGACGAGACATCAGTGAATATCGCTGCCACTCTTCAGGAGATGCGAAGAATGATGGAACTTCAACAAGAACACAACGAGCTGATGAGAGCCAGTCTAGAAAGGATTCAGGAGTATGCAAAACTCACTCGACTGAATATATTTGCGCAGCAGCATCACGCATTCGCCATCATAAAGTAGACCTGTGAGTAGAAGAATCTGACGTGTAGCTATTGTCGCAAGATTGGTCACCGACACAAGGATTGCTGAAAAGCCAATCGTCGATGTCTTGCATGCGGAGCGAAGGACCACAAGATTCGGAACTGCCGAAGAGTACGAAGAAGTGCATCAACTGGAGGATCAGCTCCCAGTGGAGGACAAGCTGAAGAGTGCGGTCAAGCCCCAGACCCGATTGCAGTGGAAGCAGAGACTGCCTGAGTGCGATTGCAGGTATTTTGTTATTTTGTCGTCTTTCAATTCTTGGGTTATCATTCTTCTGCACTTGCATTTCATCCCCATTGTTGATTCAATATTGAATATCATGCTGGTATTTCTTTCTTGCCATATTCTCTTCAAATTCGGGTATTGCCACCACTTTGCTCATTCCCTTTGAAATTCTCTATTTTTGTTACTCCCATAGCCTTCGTTGCTCTATCCTATATACCGCCTACGCAAATTTCGAGGACGAAATTTTGTTGTAAGGTGGGTAGGATTTGTAACCCCTGTTTTCATTAATACGTATTTTTAAAAGTATTTTTTTCCGTATTTAAATCCTCAGTATCTTATAATTATTTTTCCTTAATTGATTTTATTATTTTAACTATTTTTATGAACCCAATAGTTTGACTATTTATTAAAAACCCAAGTTTGTATTTTGATTTTACTATTTGTTAATAAGAAACCCAATTGTTTATTTTAAGCCCAAATTCGTATTTGATTTTATTAAGTTAATTCAAAGCCCAATTGTTTAACTATTATTTAAAGCCCAATTCTATGTTTGATTTTTATTATTTTATTATACTTTTAATCTGAGCCCAGAAATTTAAGCCCAATATCCCAATTGTTTTGATTAAATACTTTGAGGCCACTTTTTAAGCCCAGGCCCAAATCCATTAACCCAGAACCCATTCAATTATACAGATTAACACTACAACCACCTGTATACAATTTATTCTTCACACCCCACTTTTTGTCCCGTACTCTAACTCCCTCTCCACTTTACCTGCACATTTTTCCACTCCTCGTAACCACCCCTACTCTCTTTCATCCCCACTTCTCCATTACTTTATTTTATAATAATAACCCTATCCCATACCCCGTTCTCTATCTCCCCCGTTATCTCTCCCTCTCCCTCTCTGTTTCTCAACCAAAGAACAGAACCCGAACCCACCCCCCTTCTTCTTCCTCTTCCCTCTCGACGTCGTCACCACCGAAGAATCCACCGTCGCTCCACCATCTTCCCGCTCTCATCCCCAACCTCCCATCTCTTCCGCTCGTCCACTACCGTCGCCATTCCCATCCCCCGCTCGAACTCCGTCGCCGCTCCAACTCCTCGACGCTCCACCCTTCCCCCAGTCGCGAGTGCTTCCTGCTGCTCATCGCCGTTCGCTCCTCAACTCCTCGTCGCAGTCGAAGCTTCGCCCCCATCGCTGCCGCTCCACCGCCGCTCACCTCGCGGCCTCCTGTTCAGTCGTCGCCTTCCTTCTGCTCGAGCCAGTCGCTCGCCACCTTCTCCACCATCCTCTGCCAGTCGCGCCATCGCTGTTTTCCCTCCCTTGTGCGTCGTCTCCCTGAGCGCGCCCCGCCAGTGTCCCCCTCGCCATTATCGCCCTTTCCGCTCGTCTTCCTCCTTCCTCCGCAACCACCTTGTCTCCACCCCGCACCTCTCCGTTAGCCAGCGTCGCAACCTTCTGAGAACCCCCGAGCTCCCTCGTCGTCGGCACCTTCACTCCCTCCGTTGCTGCTTGTGCTTCCTGTTCCCCCCTTTTTGCTGTCAGCCGTCGCCGCGCCACCTTGGTCGCCAGCCTCGAGCGCGACCAGCCACCCCGTCGTCGCTCCCATTTTCCACGCGCTCTCTCTCTCTATATCTCTCTCTGTCTTTATTTGAGAAGAAGTGAGTTGGGATTGTTGTCACTGTTGGGTTTTTGGTGTGTTGAAGTTGATGTTGTGAAGTGAAGTTAGGGGTTATTATTTTGCTATTTGGTGTGTTGGTGTTTGGTGTGCTATTTGGGATTGTTGTTGGGAGTTGTTGCTGTTGTGTTGCTGTTTGGAGTTTTGCTGCCTTGGAGTCGTTGAAGTGGAGTTGCTATTTTGGGAGTTTGCTTTGTGGAGTTACTATTTGGAGTTTGCTAATTTAGGAGTTGCTGATTTGGCGTGGCTGCCATACATCTTGTGCGTGCTCTACTGCCCGGGATACTGATCCCGTTATTCTTGTCTTCAATTTTATCGTCGTCAACTAACAGGCAAGTATCTCTTGTACAATTTTATTTATTCTAGTACAAGCCCCTTGTAAAAAATACCGCAAGTATATTATTTTTGACTCCAATTCGCATTCATAAGTCGAATTGATACCCGTTTCCATACCTAATCCGTCGATCTGTATTCACATGTGATCGTGAATACTTTGTTCTCATATGCATGACACGAATACAAAAATTAATACACACATATATACTCTTAGAACAAATAGAATGTTGTGCATGAATTGCTTGTTACTAGGTTGCATGTTGCTATAATATATTTTATTCTTGATTAAGTTTTATGCATGCCATTAGTCGCATCACCATGTTTTATTGACCCTGAAATATGTTTTCTGCATTGTATAAGTCTTGTCTCCTTGATCCTGTCATGTTACCCTTGCCATGTTACCCGTCCTTATTGTTGCATGTAGTTAGTGTTCATGTTTAATTGTAATAAAAGATAACAAGCCAGGGTATAAAGGGAAAAGATTTTGTAGTGGACAATATAGAAGAGCGTACTCGGTCGGGGGCTCGTGGTTCCTCGCTGCAAATTTGTAAGTTACAAGTTACAAGTTTACTAAATTACAGGTTTACTTGACATGTTTCACGCTACAAGTTACACTACATGTTCCACATTGCACGTATCTCGAACAAGATACAATTTTCCCGAGTACGTGACCTATAGAATCCACCACTAGTCTAAACGTTCACTTGATTGCGAGTAGCAACCATGTGGTATGGGAAGCATGAAGTGCTACCTAGTTAGATTAATAAAAGACATGACATTGACACGTATACTTGCATGATCCGTTTACATGTTACATGGTTATGATAACTTGTTTACTTGTTTACATGTTACTAGTTCATGTTGACACGTTTACTTGCTTACTCGTTTACATGTTACATGTTCCTATGGATTATTTACTTGTTTACATGCATGCTATTTGTTCCATGAGGTCTTGTTCTTGATTCTGTTGCATGTTGTATTTGCTTTATCATATGATTCTTGATTCCTTGTTCTTTTCCTGCTTTTGTTTCATTCTATTATTTGTCCCGTTAGCTTGTACCAATTACGGCCCGTGACTTGCATTAACGGGTACCTCTTTGTTTCTTCCTCTTGTTATAACATACTTGCAGGGCCAGATAGAGAATTACCTAAAGGTGTTGCTGAACAGAGATTCTAGTCTTGTTTAATTTCATGTTATTTTAATTCATATTTTATTCATGTAATCCTTGTTGTAATTCTGGCGTGTTTTGACCCATAACTATGTTTCTTTTCTAGTTGTTGGTTATGTCCTATATTATGTCATGTACTTTGTTATCTTATTGTGATTTAACATGCTTGCGTGGTTAATATTGTCATCTTGTTGTTGAGTTAAATATACAGCTTATGAATGATGTATTCGCATCATTCGCTGGGCCTCAGTTACGTGCCTGTGTTTCTGTATTCTGGGAAGCAGAGCGTGACATAGAATGACACCTTTGTACGAGGAGAACGAGCCTCGCAAGCGCTCGGAGGTAGACGACATTCTTACAAAGCTCACGGAGAAGGATTTGCACATCATCCGGGGATGTTTCATGATTCTGAGGGAGTACGAGCTTATAATACCGGGCCCAGTTATTAGAGCGTGCACACCCACCTCTCCTGACACCTGTTTTTCTCCTTTGAGGCGTTCCACACGGGGCTTCGTCTCCCCCTTCCTCCATTTACTACCAACGTTCTTCGGTGGTTCGGCTTGAGCCCCATCCAATTCATGCCGAACATGTGGAGGCAAGTGAAGAGGCAAGTGAACGACTTCGTTTTACATTGTCAGGCGGCAGGAATCGGGCCTTGGTTGAGTGTTTTGCAGAAGCTTTACAAGATTCACCAGAAGAATAGGTTGGAGTTTAGATACTATCTTACTCCTCGACGAGGTGTGAAGTTGATTGAGGATCCTGACTCGATCAAATTTTGGAAGGGGAAATTTTTCCTTGTTGTTGTAGTCAACCCTGAGAGATCCCCACGAGGTGGAGGGAAGAAGTGTCGAAAAGGGCAAAGTCCGAGCCTTTCTTGAGCCCTGAGGAGGACGAGATGGTTCGGACACTTTTAGACCGACCTTCCTTAGATTGAAGAGAAGTAATGGAAGAATATCTTGGGGGTGGTCTTAGCCCGATCAACCCAGTATGCATCTTTGATTTTTCATTATTACTTGTTTTTGTTTTCTCCGTGTATCTTATCTTTCTTTGTATTACGATTTGACCGACCACTGTCTTTTTCTGCTGAGGACCCCAGCATGGACTTTGATTTGGTGGCTTCTACGCGTACGGGGTTAAGCGGCAAAGCCCCTGAAAACTGGAATAGGAAGATGACGTCCACCAAACCCTCCGCCTCGAAAGCTGATAGGGGTCAGACTAGCGAGTTGTAACACCCCGCAAAATTGAGTCAGGACAATTTTGTCCCTATTGTGTTACGCGCGTGTATTTTGTACTATTACGGGCAATAACCGTAACAAATTTTAATCATACGTATTTTGGATTTCGACTATTTATGCATTTTCCGTCTACTCAAAATTTATTTTATCCTATTTGAGTCAACTCAAATATTAAATTTCAATCATTGTGTTTTTACGTGCTTTATACGTGTTATCGATGCACTATCGATTACGTATTTTTCCACCGCTACGTGTAATATTTTCTATGTGTTTCAATTATTTATTTTATGACTTCTTCGGATTCGTTTTATAAATGGAAATTTATTTCCCCCTATTTTGATTAAAATATTTTTATGCGTGCGGTGCACGTGTTTTTCTGTGTACGTATTGATTACATTACGATATATATAATAAAATATATTTTCGTATGTTACATTCTGATTACTTATAAATATTTTCCCGTCGATAAAATCGATTTTGTATTTATATATTTGTTTTACGTGTAACGCACGTATTAGCAGTGCACGTATTAGTTGCATTATCCTTTAAAATAAAATTTCATGAAGTATGTATCTGTCTATTTTATTCATGCATGAAAACTATATTTTTTTTATTAAACTAATTTTATATGCATACTATATATATAAACATATGTTTTAATTTAAAAATAAAAATAATAAAATTTTGTGTGGTGTACACTAGCATGTGCACGTGCACACGTGCAAAGTGCACACCATGGGATGATTAACATTGGATTCTTTGACCTGGTATTGGAGTGGTAGTGGTGGAGAGAGAGAGAGTGGCTTAAAGGGTAGTTTTAAGTAATGGGTTAATTAGATTAATACTTATTTAATTAAAATTAGTTAAATTTTTTATAAAAACCTACTCAACTTACTAATCTTCACAATCTTCCCCTTTTCTCTTCTTCTCCTCTGACAATTCCGTAAGCCACACCACTTCATTTTCCTCTCCACTCAACTCACCATACATGTATACATATATATATATATATTCTTCATTCAATTATATATATATGTATGCATATATAAATATATGTAGATATAGTGCTTGGCCGAAATGCTTGGATTTTTTTTGTGCGCGGATTTCGAGGCCGGATTTTTTTGTGTGCTTGAAGGCTAGTTGGAGAAGAAGAGGAGATTTTTGTTGGAGCTAGGAGCTTTTGTCCTAGGAGTTCTAATTATTATTTTTCATTCAATTTGAGGTGGGTGTCTTACTTGTTTTCTAATTAGTTTAGAAATCATGTTTAGGGGTTATGTAGTAAATTTTAGTCTAGTTTTAATGATTCTTGCTAATGAAATTTTGATACATGTTGAAATGATGAAATTTGCTTTCATGGGAAATTATGAGATGCATTGTGTGTTAAATTAAAGTATATATTTTGAATGATAGATTAGAATGGAGGAAGGGATAATTAAATGCATGTATAAAAGTGCTAGGCACAATTGCAAAAAAAGAGTTTTCTTTTGTTGCATGAATGTCGCCTTGTACAAAATTAGACAACATATGTATATGGAATGTGATAAATAGTAAAGAGAATTTAGGAACAAATTGGGGGAAGATATGAGTGTGGTGGAATAATGAAAAATCACACTAAACGTATGTTGGACAAAATTTGCATAGTTGCATCGATATTTTAATTCTCCTATAAGAGGAAAATGACTAATTTGAAAAAAGGAGAGTAAAATTCTCATTAGAGAGGATAAAATTAGTAAAGTTATTAATTTTGAGTAGTACATAAATACAAATTTATATTATTATTTTTGAAGAAAAGAAATAGTTGTTCGAAATCGAAATTTCATGTTTACACACTTGAAAATGAATATGTGTAAAAATGGATACAAATCTCCTTAAATATAATTAAATCTAGTAAGAGAGGAATTCTGGAGCTTAGAAATATTTTGCTTATAATATAAATTTTGAGAAGAAAATGGAAAGTCGAAATAGTTGAAAGTGTGAAAAATGAGAATTTTCGAAGAATAATTACTTAAGAATTAAAACCCCCTTTATATCAATTGAGCACTTGGCTCAAGTGGCTAGCGGGGTGCGCTCAGCGCTTGGGTTCGCCACGTTGGCGCAAGGCGGGGTCGAGGTCTTGCGGGTTTGAGCCCAGGTTGAGCCTTTTGATTTTTTAGTTCTTTTATGTTTTTTTGGGAATTTAAAAATCCAGAAAATTATATAAATATTTATAAAAATATTATGAGGATAATTCAAATATTTCTCACTGTTTAAAATATATTTTTGGAGATTAAGAGTTATATTCTCGTGATAGATATGATTTGATATACAATGTGAATAATTAAGAGGATAAGAATTGATTTGTGGTAAAAAGGAAAGTGATGGATTTTTGAATAATAAATTTCTAATGATGAATCTCAAGAGTTGATGTTTAATTCTTAATAAATTTTGGGTTGGAAGTTAGATGAACATGAAAGAAAATAGTGTTGTGGGAAATAATAGCTTGAGATTGTTATTCATGAATGATAAATACAAGAATAAAGAATGAAAGAATCGATTAAGATGTGAATAAAGTGAATTTAATACATGAATATCAAAGGGTATGAGTACCCATGATTATGGAACATGAAAGTTTGTGATCTAGAGGCTTAGTGAGACCCGGGTACCGGCAAGTGTTGAGAGAATTAATTGATTTGAGAATTGTCTATATGGGGTATCTCGGTATTTTTGTTTAAGTGCGGTAGGAGGGAAAGCTAACTCTATGTGGTGTAATTTATTCATGTTTTAAACTTAAGAATTATGCACTAAGTGAAGATGTAGTAAACTCAGGCAAACATAAGTGGGTTGCCTCTATATATATAGTCTGACAGTGGACTCCGGTACTATAGACCCAGTATGATGGTGGACTCCGGAATTGTGGTTGCTTGCGATAGAGGCGAGCCTTAATTAAATCCGGGACTGTGACTGGTTTGACGGTGGACTCCAGGATCATGAATAGTCAGACGGATGGTAGGGCGTGCTCCAGTGTATATGCGTATATCGGGGCTAGAGGGACACTTGCGGAAAGTTAGCACGAAGAGGATTTTCGTATAAGCTTGACGGTGGACTCTAGGGCTGGAATCCGTACTCGTGGGACGTCTAAAACTTGTTTTATTACCGAGTAGTTTTTCATGGCGAGGGATTCAACCCTTTAATGTGTAGTACGTAGGTACTTGTCCTCGGACCTATGTAGTATGAGATGCATAGAATCCGAACAAGTATGCATTAGTGTCATTTTAGCGTAAATACCTGCATTAGGCATTAAGACATTTGCATACACTGACATGTTTAGGATAGTCACTTTTCACTTTTTGTTTTACATTTAAGATTGTGTTTGTTAAAATAAGTGAGTCGCTATATTATAACATAACGAGGATGATCGTGTATAGTATTGTGTTAGTTGTATGTAACTGACGTGCCCAAAATATTCAATGCAGGAATTGGTTTTGCAAGGAGACATTAAGATGATTGATGCTAAAGATTACTTCCTGTTAAAAGTTGCTGATGTTTAATTCTTCATGTATATTATGTTGTAATCCATTTATTTTTCCGCTGCGTTGTTGTAAAAGAACTTGATGTAAATTCATTGTAAAATTATACGAAATGAAGTAAACATCCTGTTGTGCTACGAAATTCCGTATTTTGAAATTCGGCACGTTACACGAGTCACCAGTGGTGAACCTCGAATCACCGCCAGCTGCTTACTCTTGGGGCTGCTCTCGCACTCAAGCCCCTCTACTACTACTGCAGAGGCCATTCTGACAGAGGAGTTGTAACGCCCCGGTACCTCTAATCCCAGAAAATTATATATATATATATATATATATATATATATATATATATATATATATATATAATTAATCACAATTACTCTTGATATGGGACAATTAAATCCCACATCTCCTCGCGTGTGTTGCAACAGCCCACGAACTCGGAGGGACCCACCTCCACGTCACCATATTGCATATAGCAGCTGCAAAGCCTCCCCTCCATTTTTCCAAGCTGGGCCCCACTTCTACGTCACTGTACAACAGCACAACAACCCCAACACATTTAATTCATTTGAATTAAATCTCATACAACCACCTCCTATAAAGAACTTCTATAGGGCAACTTAATTAATTCTATACACACACACACACACACACACACACACACACACACACACACATTCTTAACACCGGGTGGTACACACACCCCCTTAAGAATTCAACACACACACACACATTCTTAACACCGGGTGGTACACACACCTCCCTTAAGAATTCAACGTCCTCGCTGCTGATTCTACTAGTTGTACAGTCCCCTGCCCGGACGACCTGTCCCAACCTCGCTCCATCTCAGGCATACTTACCAATACATCTGCTAGCTCCATCTCATGCATTACCACCACTCTGTACCCACACTCGGTGTTGAAAACCTAGATCTGATACCACTTTGTAATGCCCCGGCCCCGATCAGTGATTTTGGCAAACAACTACCCACCACAGGCTGCCTCATAGAAAGTGTTATAGCTTGTTGGTACCCTATAATCCCTGGCAATTATATATATATATATATATATATATATATATATATATATATATATATATATATATATATATATATATATATATATATATATAATCACAATCACTCCCGATATGGGACAATTAAATCCCACATCTCCTCACGTGTGCTGCAACAGCCCACGACCTCGGGGGGACCCACCTCCATGTCACCATACTGCATACAGCAGCTGCAAAGCCTCCCCTCCTTTCTTCCAAGCCGGGCCCCCTTCTACGTCACTGTACAACAGCACAACAACCCTAACACATTTAATTCATTTGAATTAAATCTCACACAACCACCTCCTATAGAGAACTTCTATAGGGCAACTTAATTAATTCTATATATAGATATTCATTCTTAACATGCGGTGTTATAGGAGCACAAGAAGCTTTTCTTCCATGGCTGACGTGTGATGAAGCATGACGGATTTCTTGGGGATTGGCCACTTGTATGCAAGCGGTCAATCATCTCGCGACCTCGAAGGATCGAGCTGCAATGGATGCGGGGTCGGTTGGTGACGATGCCTTGGAGATTGTCAGGGCCAATAGGCAATAATTTTTCGTTGTTTTTTATTTGGTACTTGACGCTTTCTTTTTTATGGGCATAAACTTGAATATCTTCTCTTATAGATTACTTGCCACTTCGGTCATTTATTGAAGTGAATGGCAGAGCAAGAAAAGGAGTTGAAGGTGGCAAGTGGGAGAGATAGGGCAGAGCATGCCAAGTCTCAGAAGGCGTTGGAGGAGATGACTCGTGTGTCCGAGACACAGGCGACACAAATTGCGTTGTTGGAGTCCTCGTTGGCTAAAGGGAAAGACGAGGTGACCCGGGGAGAGCAACCGTTGGTCCGATAGAGGGAGAAAGCGGCTAAGGAGAAGGAGGACACTGTAAGGGCTGCCCAGGACGAAGAAAGAGGCTATATGAGGGGGGAAATGGAGAAGGCGTATGCCAAAGCCCTTCAATATATGAAGGCGCGAGTTCCTGGGTTCATCCGCTCGGGGTACTTGCTTTACGATCCTATTCCCGAAGGTGTCAGGGAGGACGATGAAGAAGATGAAGAGGAGGATAAGGAACAAAAGCAGGAGGTCGCACCAGACCACTTGTCTGCCGTAGTGATGGCCCCTGATGCAGCTGAAGGGGTTGTTCACAAGCTCACTCCCCCCGGGGCTCAGTCGACCGAGGTTGATCCCTGACCCCTTCTTTTTTTTTCCTAGTTACATTCAACTCATTTTTTGTGTTGTATTTGTAAGGATGCCTTATAGCGGACTGGCCATAGCTTGTTGTATCTTTACATTGCAATGAAATTTTACTTCGCCTTATATGACTTGTTATTCTTTCCACAATTTTCCTTTGCATGTCCTGTGAATTTGTTATCTTTGATAGAGTGATCTATCAGCCTATTTTGTAAACAGGTTGTTGTGCATGAGGTTGGTGAAGTGGCTCACCTTCGCTCTAAGCTTCTGGTGACAGAGCTAGGGCCCTCTTGCTCACGATAGAGGCTTTCTAAAGCGGAGGCAGAGCTTGGTCACTTGAGAAGAGTCATGGTTCGCAGAGATGTTGAGACGTAGCGTAATGACGAGATTCTTCAAACAGTGCTCCCTGAGGATGTGGAAGACTACACTTCTGCGACAATTGAGAAATCTTCTAAACTTAAAGTCCTTCGACGTTCTTTGTTTGCGGTTACAACCAAAAGAGACGAGCTGAAGAACGTATTTCTTGAGAAGAGTTTAGAAGCGGCTCATCTTAGGAGGACGATCTTTGAGCTTTCGCAGGGGGTAGTGCGAGTAGGTGCCCCGTTTGAAGTTTAGGGTGAAGGATGACTCTCTCAATGAGAGGCTTGTCGAGTTAGAGGCAGAGAACCTTCGTTTAAAGTGACTCTCTGAGGAAGGCAATGTTAGGAGTATCTCCTGCTCTCGTGAGGAGCGCGCTCAGGGGAGGCCCTTCCATGAACTGGCTTTGCGCTTGCCGGAGGCCCCAAGGAATCTTGGTGATGGTCAGTGGTGTGGTCGGCTCCTTTAGTAGGGCGTCGATCGGTGGAGTGGAGCAAGTCGAAGGCCCTGACGGTGCGACCTGGTCCGTAGGTTTGGATATTACTTCGGATGGCTCGAGGGGGAAGTTCAGCATTGGCGCCCCCGTTGGAGGTCGCAAACCGCGTGTGTCCTTGAACAGGAATATCCCTCTGCCACGGAAGAGCTGAAGTAACGCCTGAGTTAGATTTTGTAACCTTGTAGTGACTTTGTTTGTCCAATAACACTTGTAATCTTTTTTGTGAAATAAGATTTTTGGCTAAGTGTTGGAGATTCGTCTTCTTGTAACGGCTTTGGTTGTTCAATAACACCTGTAATCCTTCTTGTTGTGAAACAAGATTTTTGGCTAAGTGTTAGAGAATTGTCTTCTTGTAACGGCTTTGGTTGTTCAATAACACTAGTAATCTTTTTGTTGTTGTGAAATAAGATTTTTGGCTAAGTGCTATAGAATCGTCCTCTCGTTGTAGCTTTGTTTTTTCAGTAACACTTGTAATCTTTTTTGTTATGAAATGTTATTTTTTGCTAAGTGTTGGAGAGTCATCATTTTGTAGCAGCTTTGAGAGCCGATGACTGTTCGTTGGACGACGAGTTTTGGGAGCATTCGAATGGCGAGCTGCTCTTCGCCTACTTGCTCGGATTCAGTGTGGCTAGAGTAACTCTATGAACCATGAGTGTACTTCTCACAACAATGGCGATGAGTTTTGGGAGCATTCGAATGGCGAGCTGCTGTTCGCCTACTTGCTCGGGAGCAGTGTGTCTAGAGCAGATCTATGAACCATGAATGGACTCCTCACTTGTCCAGTTTGTTTTAGGAGCATTTGAACGGCGAAACGAACCATGCGGAACAAGTAGCTAAGATGGTTCTGTGGGCCGTGAATGGACTTTGAACAATGATGACAACGAGTTTTGGGAGCATTCGAATGGCGAGCTGCTCTTGGCCTATTTGCTCGGAAGCAGTATGACTAGAGAAGCTCTGTAACATCCTAGATTTTTAAATAATTTTTTGAGGTTAATAAATGAATTAAAATAATTTTTTGTGATTTAATAAACATTTTTCTAAAATTTATCTTTTACACGTGCAAATACTTTCTTGGGAAGTTCAAAGTCAGAAATTATTTTGGAAAAACCTAATATTTATTAGTAGGTATTATTTATGAATTTTCTAGATTTTGCTGATATTTACTTGGCATATTTGAAAATATTACAAAAAAATGGGCTTTTGTGCAAAATTACCACTTGGAGTAAAAAGTCCAGAATTTTGGGTTTCTGGGCTGAGCATGATGGCTAGACAACTCAGAGTTAAAGAGTTTACTTTTATTCTAATAGATTTGGTTTATTTCGCAAATTTGTTAAAGAATTGTTTTTTTGCAAAATTGCCACTTAGAGGCAAAAATTACAAAATTCATTTTCTGGGTTTGAACCAGTGCCGACCAGATTAGGGGAGTTATTTTTTATTTTAAATCACAATTGAATTGGTTAATCTAATTTCCTAGTATAAAGATTTATATATGTAAAGATATATTCTAAAGGGATAATATGCAAAATCTTCTCAAAACCTTAATACCTGAATTCCGGCCTATTAAAAGATAAGTTGCAGTCGTTTCTTTGCTGCACAAAACAAAGGGTTTTATTTATTATTGATTTCTTAGAGTTTCGAAGCGAGTATCTTGGATTTCTTGCGAAAGGAAGGACTTTTCTTATTCTCTTTATTATTTCGGTTGATTCTTCAATAAGATGAGTGACATATGTTTGCTTTCTTACTGTTCTATGCATGTTGTATGTAATGATTTGTCTATTAGAAAGCATGTTAGAGGATTGTATGATGATATAATGAATTTTTGATGGATGGATGAATAAAGATTGAATCTTTTCATGAAAATTATGCTATTGATGATTAAAACCCTACATAGATGACTTGAGATTGTTAAAGAACCTAATAGAAATTATGGGTATGTTGTTTTGTATCATATTCTTACTGATTTGGGTATGCATAATGAGTTATATGATGTATAAGGCATGAAGTGGATAAAAGATGAATCTTTACTGTGTATGTATATATATATGATTTGTTGTGGGTATTTTGATGAAAAGAACTAGACTAATACATGTTGCGATTGCATATATTCATGGGCAAACTGATGTAAGAAGTTGTATGTGTGTTTAATGAATTGCAAGTCGAGTTTTATGGATCAAAAAGATCATGTTTTTGAAGATTATATGGGGTTTGATTTTCGGGTCTGATGCATTATAGGCCGAGGTTGATTTTTTTTAGTTTTGTGATATTTTCAAGGGGATTTCAATGTATGTTGATACTGAGATTGAAATAAACAAAATACTACTTATAATCAGTGATTTCTTGATGTTCTAACAGTGCATATACCTATATATATACATATATGAATATGTTTTACTGTTTCGAAGAAATTTGATGAAAATTTGCTCTTTTACGAATTTGATGAGATTTTGATTAGTTTTATAAACTTCAGTATGTTAGAGAAGTTGTATTTAATCATCTCAGGAATTGTGTTTTACAAATTTATGATTTTACAAAGATTAAATGACGTATTAGTAGAAAAGTGCACGAAATTCAAAGCTGTGAATTTTCGAACATGACAGTCGACCGCCCGAAATAACACATGAAATGTTGGCCAACTGGCAGTTGTTGGATTTTGGATTTTTGGCTTGACAGTCGAACGCCTCTTTTTTGAACTACCTTTGACATTCGACCGTCAATGGTTTTGCTGATTGTTTTCTTGAACTTTTCGTCGTTTTCTTGAATGATTATTTCTTTGAACTTATGGATTATTGATCTATTATTTTAGATGATGTTTTTGCTATAGATTACAGTATTTTACAGAGAGTTATATTTTGATTATAATAGAATTTAAATTGTATTTCTATGACTTTAGAAAGTGAAATATATACGGTTTTTGAAGGAATTAATGTTATGTGATTTTCTATGACTTCAAAATATGATTCTCAGTTATTTAATGGATTTAATATCTTATTTCAGTTTTGGAAATTTTGTGAGTGCTGAATAAATTTGAATTTTTGTTAATTAAAGAAGTTTTCATTGATGTAAACGTTTTGATGATGGAATTAAGAGTTTTATTGAAAGATTTTGTGTTGATATTCGGTTTGTGACTCTCTAGGAGTTGAGTGGGATTCTTGTGAACAAGAAAATGAGATTTTGTGGATTTTGACCAATTGGGGTCTTAGGGTTGTTTTGTAGAATTAAGTTCGGCATGATACACTAACTCTAGAGAGGAAAAATTTATGTATTATTAATAATCAACCTAAGGACAGGAACTAGTGGAGATGTGATAGAACTTGGGAAACGTAAGTATATGCTCTAGGGGTCTAGTCCAACGGATGTATTCCAGGACTATGTGTTGTTCTGTCTCGAGTGGACATTGGTCTGTTCGCGTGTCGAAGTTCTGCAGGCATATTCACAGAACATATAGGTGCATTCACGTGGCGAGGGTCGGTAGGCCTATTCACGGGATGTACTTGTGTATCTGTACATCGAGGCTTGGCAAGCCTATTGGTGGGGTACACGTCATGGAGGTGATTCTTCGGGGGGTCAGAGCTATTCTTACATGATGTTTGCGCGTCGAGGGCTATCAGGCCTATTCGCGGAGTAATCTGGATCTTATTTCTATCACCATAGTAGGATTAGTTGCATAACGAGGGATCTAACCTTATAAAGTGAAGAACGATAAAGGCTTGCACCGGACCTATGTAATATGAAATGCATAGAATCCGACAAGTATGCAATAGAGAGTCATCATATTGTATTTGTGTTTTCTTGACTTTATTTTATGCATGTTTGTTTTCTGTTTTTCCACACTTGACACTTAGTCTAGTTTCACTTGATGTTTTCATGCTTTATTTATTGTTATTTCATTTTCATTCGTTACTACTGTTGGTATGTATTGATTATGACTTTATTCTTTATGTTTTATTTATATTGCATTTCTTTGATGTCACTTACATCGTTATGACTGACCCCTGTATTTTTGGGGTTAGGGTTATCTCTAGCCTCATGTTTTACAGGTAGGTACCTATAGCTTGAGATTTGGATGCATGTGGTAGAATGATAATGTGGCTTATGCAAATTGTAAAAGAATGTGTTGTAAAAGAAAGAAATGTAATTCAAGGTATTTGTTTTCCGCTGTATTTTGTAAAGAACTGGTGTAATAAAAGTTAAAAAATTTATCTGTGTTTGGCTATGTTTATTATTATATTGAGGTAGATGCTGGGAATTGTGCCACGTATTTCTGAGATATTATATTAAAAATTCGGGGCGCTACAAGATCTATGAACCATGAGTGGACTTCTCACTTGTCTAGTTTATTTCAGGAGCATTCGAACGACGAACTGAACCATGCCTTCTTGCTTGGGAGCAAGTAGCTAAGGCGGTCTTGTAGGCCATGAATGGACTCCGAATAATGGTGACGACATGTTTTGGGAGCATTCGAATAACGAGCTTCTCTTCACCTACTTGCTCGGAAGCAGTGTGGCTAGAGCAGGTCTATGAACCATGAATGAAATCCTCACTTGTCCGGGCAGCGGCACTTGTACGGTGAGATACACCCCACACACTTGCTTGGAAGTAAGCATGCCTATGCGATCTTTGAGTCCTGGATGGACTCCGCAATCGTCCGTTAAAGTGTTGTAGTGGGTAGATGATGTTGCACGGGGGATGTCCCGTGTAGACTTATTCACATAGTGTTGAATCTGTTAGTTACTCATAACTTTGCAGCAAAAAAATAAAAGACTGATTTTATTGAATAAACTAGAAGGCTACTTCACTATGAGCCTTTATTACATGTTCACTTTTAACTACTAAGCGATGACGTTTAAGCGCTCTCCTGGTACTTCATCCCCCCCCCCCCCCCCCCAAGTCTTCAAGTCTGTAAGCTCCTGGACGGACTACTTGTGAGACTTTTTACAGTCCTTCCCAATTTGGGGCGAGTTTTCCCTTTTTCGAGGGTTTGAAATCTCTAGCTTCCAGAGAACCAAGTCTCCATCCTGGATATCAGCCGGGCGAACTCTCTAATTGTAGAATTTCTCCACCCTCTGTTGATATATGTTTCTCCGAACAAGGGACTTTTATCCACTTTGTGAAGTAGTCAATAGAGACCACTAGGAAGGTCCGCTGTCCAGTTGCAGGTGGAAAAGGTCCGAGGAGATTCATTCCCCACTTCGCAAAAGGTACGGGACTTTACAGGGAACTAAGGTTGGCTTGAGGGGTCCGCTTGATGGTAGAATTCTTTTGACAGGAAATGCAATGGTGGACATAAGCTTAAGCATCACTTAGAAGAGTCGGCCAATAGTAACCATGATTGAGTACCTTTTGCGCAAGGGACCTTGCTCCGAGATGGCTGCCGCCTATCCCTTCATGTACTTCCTTTAGGGCGTAGTCGGCCTCTTCGGAAGAAAGGCACCGAAGGTAAGGTCGACCATCAGTATGGGTGTAGGAGCACTTATAAAGGACCCCTTCTATTAGTACATATCTTTCGGCTCTCACCTGGATTCTTCTTGACTCTTTGATATCCGTGGGGAGGATTCCTTTGTCGAGGAAATCGACAAGGGGCTTCATCCAACAATCCTCTGGTATTCGAGGGGTTATGGGCATGAGCTCCAACGCTTCTTCTTCGATGCTTGGTTTGAGTAGAACTTCAATCAGTACAGTACGATCGAGCCCGTCGAGCGACGAGGAGGCGAGTTTGGAAATGGCGTGTTTGCTTGCCCGTTTTCTTCTTGCAGAATGCGAGTGACCTCGGCCTCTTTGAAGGTGGCTATGATATCCTTTACATATGCCAAGTACCTGGCCATTCAGTCATCCCTCGCTTCGTATCTCCTTAGATTTGGTTTACCACTAATTGAGAGTCACTAAATACTCCGACCCTTCGTGCTCTTGCCCTTTTCGCCAGGAGGAGACCCGCAATTAGGGCTTCATACTCGGCCTCATTGTTGAAGGATGAAAATCTGAGGCACAGCGAGTATTGCAGAATGAATTCGTCGGGGCCGGTTAGGATCACCCCAGCTCTGCTCCGCTCCCTTATTCACACTCAACCTCAATACTGAACTAAAAGCATCCATAGTCGTTGAGGGTCAAAATATGCAAAAATGGATAAATGAATATAGCAAAGTGATGTTTGGCTGCAGTCGTTGAGTGCTATTTTTTATAAAAGGTGCGACGACACTTCAAGTGCCGTCCGAGGGAAAAATTCGTCCTCGAAGTGCAAATAAAAAATTACAATAAAATTATAAAAAATTACAAAAAAATTTCAGAAATTACGAAAAAATTACAAAAAAATTACAAAAAAATTACAAAAAATACCAAAAATTGCAAATAACCCCCTACAGGGTGGGACGGCACTTCAAGTGCCGTCCGAGGGATAGGTTTACAAAAAAATTATAAAAAATTACAAAAAAATATCAGAAATTACAAAAAAATTACAAAAAATTACAAAAAAATTACAAAAAATTGCAAATAACCCCCTACAGGGTGGGACGGCACTTCAAGTGCCGTTCGAGGGATAGGTTGGTTTTTTTGGTTTTTTCATTAGGAAATTGAACTTTTTTTGGTGGGACGGCACTTCAAGTGCCGTCCGACCATTAAAAAAAAAAATTTGTGCCACGGCACTTGTAGTGCCGTCCGACAATTAAAAAAAAAAAAAAATTGGTGCGACGGCACTCGAAGTGCCGTCTTCATATATTCATATATCTCATTTCCTCTCTCATTTATGGCAATCTCCTGTAGCGAATTATGCATATTATGCATATTTGGCCAACAACTGCAGTGGTGTTTTTGACCAAATATGCATATTTTGCAAATTTAGCAAACGAACTATAGATACTCTAAAGCATCCTTTTTTTTAAATATTTGATTCCAACTGTGTATCCATATAGGTTGCGAGCCAGATTATTCATTGGCTACATGAGGAGGCTCTAATAGTCAGTATGAAGGTGAGCCGAGATTTCATGTGCTTGAAATTCAGTCTGGACCAGGGTGAGACACTTGGCCTTCTTGCTCACATTGACCCGGATGACGCCTCTGGGTGCATTTCATGGTGGGTGTTGGTGGAGCATCGTCATCCGGAGCACAGAGCCGGCCCCCACCTTGAAGCGGGTAAGGCGGCTACCTCAGATCTCCGATTTTTTTTTTGCAATTTTAGGGACTCTACATTTGTATTTTCCTTGTAAATATTGGCACGTATTTTGTGCGTAAAATAATTATATTGTAATTAGGGATCTAAAAAATAATTATTTGAGTCTTTCGTTGGGGCTCCCGGGAATTCAGGACCGGCCCTGTATCAGGAGAAAATGGCAATTCCAGTCAGAAAATCTAGGGTATTTATCTCTGAAAGTATTGTATTCTACAATTCCAGTCAGAAAATAGCTCTGGAGGTATCCACTGAATTGTTATTTAACCGGTGATGCATGCTTATCTTGTAACTTTACTGATATGACAATATTTTTTGATGATCTTTTTTCCATCTCAGTTCTATGTATTTGCCAACTTTTCTTTCCCCATTTATATATGGTAGCCTTATGCAAGCAGGATATGAATCAACTATTGCCCTCTGCCTGCCGGGACGATTTTCCATACCACACATAGTACATCTTATTAGGCTTTTCATCTTGTGACCGTGTATTTCATGTGAATATTCTGGTAGATCATTTCCCTTTCAAGTAGGTAAAGTCTCTTTAAAGTGAACAATTGAACCATGCTGAAAGTATAAATCTTTTTCACTATTTATACCGAGAGTATAAATACTCATTTTTAATATTTATTCGATATAATTGGCAAATAAGGTATCAACTCATCAGTTAACTGTGCATTTTATTTTCTACTAATATTTTTCACCAATGCACGTTTTGATAAGAGTTAGAGGATTTTCACATTCGGTGTGTTGAGAAATAGTTTTGGAGTTGGACGTGCGTTGCACGTAATTGGGAAAAATATTTCGAAGAAAAAACTACAATTTGTATGTGCAATACATGTGTTTATAAGTAGAATTTGAGTTTTACGTGCAACACATGTGTATGTTTAGTGTTAAAAATATATATATATTTGTTTTACACGTGCGTTGCACGTTTTAAATAGGTGGAATTTTTTTTATTTGTTTGTTTTTGTTGTAATTAATGGGAGAGTTGAAGTTGTACGTGCAACACACGGGTTTGACTGTTGACAAATGACAACCCCAACTCTCCCATTATAATATTAGAGTTTAGAGATTAGACATCAGAGATTTTTGAAGTGCAAAAATATATGTACAAGGCAACCAGTATATTGAACTGAAAGTGAAGTTACAGACTTCTCTTGCTTGGGAGTTCAATGACTACGCAAATAAACAGCCTCTATGCACAACTAACCAACTGTTGCGACAAAAACAAAACAAAATCAGAGATAATGTGATGCTCCGGCATAACTGGAACTGCGCCGTCTATTTCCTCACAGCAGGTCTCAATTGCACTGCACCAACTCATCACCATCCCCCTGTCGTATATATCTCAGCAACATAAACCGACCCGATAAAATGTAATGTTATTTAGTGAGGGTTTCCATCCTTCCAATCAGGCAATGGATACGCCCACGTCATTTTTCTACAACCAGTTCGTATGTTGTTCATCCTGAAGGAAGCAAAGACAGAAAACCTAACAATGAAATATAATGCAATAAAATAAACATATAACAATAAATTTTTTAGAAGACATTACCTGATTTTTAAGAGACGGGGAAGTTATTACTTGTAGGGAGGGAGCATGAATTTGCAATGCTTATGTCAATGCTAAATGAGTGCAATCGGCTTATCTTTGGGGCTGTGAAGGATCTCAGCTAAGCCACCTAAAAACCTGAAATTTCAAGTAGTCGAGGGTTAGATAATGTCATGGATAAAACCAATCAAGAAAATTGGAATGTTCGAAAGAGAGAGCAGGATAAAACAATAGTTTGGTATCTAACAATGATAGCAAAATTATTTTACTGATTCATAATAATACTTGGCCATTCTGTAAGTCTTGTGGGCGGAAACGTTAGAGATCTCAAAACATTGCGCACTAGACGTTGGCTTCTTCAGATTGTGCGATTGAAATGAAATAAATGAATTTTCTTTCATGCTCAATTGCGGCATCATACGCTTAAAAGATAGATGTTTGATAATTTTTATGACGGTAGTGAAGCTTACCCAATAATTATGAGAACTAGAGCGACGAACCACAGAATTAGCTGATATATTTTGTGCTTTGGTTTTATGTGTATGAGCTGGATTTCATAACCCGGAGGGATGTTCTTAAGATCGAACCAGCCAAATTGAGGACGCATCAAAAGGACAAATCCGAGAAGAAAACCAGAGATGAACCCTCCAATGTGCGCCGAACTGTCAACATGTGGAAGAATTCCAACAGCCAAATTGATAACAGTGACAAGTATGAGAGCCATAAGTGCTACACACTGAAGAGGAAATGATCCACATCAAATTATGGTTCAAGTATTTTAGAGACTGAAATCATATACATTATGCAATATTTTGTACCTTATTTGAATATATCGTCCAATTTGTGATAAGCTCGGAAAGCATAGAACCTAGTAATCCAAAAAGTGCACCAGATGCTCCAACCGATATATTAGTTTTGATAGAAAGACAAGACATCATACTCCCTCCAATTCCAGAAAGCATATATAGAGTCCCAATTTTCACTATACAAAACACGACAATGTCAATTACAGAATTAGAGGATACACTGATATATATCATGAAAACTTTGTATGATATCTCCTAATTTATGTACTACCGAACATAAATAGTCCTTTAGCATGAATTTTCCAATTAACCATGTTAGTTCTTTGCATGACAATGATGCAACAGGTGACCAAGAGCGGTCATTTTATCTCTAAAAAAAAGACAAATGATGCATTCGGGTTATACAAAATAACCATAACAACTGTCGAAGTTTTTATGTTGCGGCAATGGGTAATTCATCAATCACATAATATATCCATATTGATCTCTTATTACGTACCAAATCCGAATTCTTGTTCAAGACGAACACCAACAAATAAAAGGCTGAACAAATTTGCTAGCAAGTGCAAAAGCCCAGCATGCAACCAAATGCAAGAAATCAGCCTCCATCGTTCTCCTTCCACGACGATTTTTGTGTAATCCAGAGCACCTAATTGATCAAGACTGCATGTAATATGCGAACTATGTTTAAGCCTCACAACAAACATTTCATAACCAAACATTAGATGCGAAATAGAACATATATCCTTCAGGAAACAAATGCATGTATACATGGTAATGGAGGGTCCAAGGAGGGGGTTATCGGACAAGGGCTCGAATGAGTATCGCCCTAGTAGGGAATTCAAGATGCAGGATGAAGGGTCGTCGGTGTGGTTGGAAGGGCAGTCGTTGAGGTACATGGAGTAGCCAAAAAAGAATGTGTTGGCAATTGCGAAGACGGGCATCAGCCACGCCACCCACTCCTCATGTGGTGGTGGAGGAGGCGGCGGGAGAGGAGGTGGTGGTCTCCAAGCGCCGCCGTGTGGTTGGGATTCTACATCATGGCGATGGTGGTGATGCTTCTTCCCCATTTGCTATGATATCAATGTCATATTGGTGGTTTTGGGATGGATGTTTTGCGGTCAGCGCATCGCCACCACTGACCAAGAGGAGATGGGGAAATGTGGAGGCAATGAGAAAGAGAGAGAAACAAGGGAGAGAATTGTGGCGATTTGAATGGTAAAAGAGAAGGCAAATTATTATTATTATTATTATTATTTTATTGTTTTTATTTCTAGGATTTTGAAGGGAATTTTTTTAAATAAACTTATACCCACCAGGTTCACAAATTTTAATAGGGCAAACACCGAAGTACCCCCTCAACATTTGGGCTGAGTACAAAATATTCATGTAACGTTTGCAAAAATTCATTATACTCATTTCTCCGCTAACTTAACAAATTCCATTAAATATGAATTATTAAATTACTACTTCACCCTTACCCTTTCATAATTAATTCTTCTTCTTTCTCCTCTTTCTTCATTCTCTCTCAAAGCCGAAGGGATTAGGCAAATGTTCATTCCTACTACATTCCTGCATATTATAGAGATCCTCATGTGAGTGAATGAGAAGATGAAGCCCAAGTCGAAGCTATGATCACTACCATGGTCGTTTGTGAATTAGTTGTTAAGGGTAAACAATCCCTGTTTTTACATTAGTTGTAACCCCTGTTTTCATTAATACGTATTTTCAAACTATTTTTTCGTATTTAAATTCTCAGTATCTTATAATTATTTTTTCCTAATTGATCCTATTATTAAACTATTTTTGAGCCCAATTATTTAATTGTTTATTCTAAGCCCTAGTTTACATTATTGATTTTATTAAATATTAATGTGAGCCCATTTTGTATTTTAATTTTATTATTTGTTAATCTGAAATCCAATTGTTTATTCTGAAGCCCAAATTTGTATTTGATTTTGTTAAATTAACCCGAAACCCAATTGTTTAGCCCAATACCCTAATTAATTTAAATTAAATACTTTTTAAGCCCAAGCCCACTAACCATAAACCCATATACTTGTACAGACTTATTATCCTACTCCTACCCGTATAGAATTTATTTTCTCCTCCACTTTTTGTCCCGTACTCCAACTCCTCCCCACTCTGCATATGCACTTTCCCCCATGTCTCGTAACCACCCCCACTCTCTTTCATCCCCACTACTCCATTACTTTATTTATATTAATAATCTCTACCCCCGTTCTCTATCTCTCATGTTATCACTCTCTCTCCCATTCATTCTCTCCCTCTCCCTCTCTGTTTCTCTACCAAAACAGAGAAACCAAACGAACCAGAACCCAACCCGTCTTCTTCCTCCTTCTCCCTCTTCCTTCTCCATTCCACCATTATCGACCACCGCTCACCTTCTCCATCGCGAACCCACCACACCGACGCCACGAGCGCCTCCCGCTCTCAACTGCAGTCGTAGTCGCACCATCCCCTATCTCAGTCGAAGCTCCCCCAGTCGCGCGCCGCCTTCAGTCGCCCCCGCTCGAGCTCCATCGCACCGCAGCCTCTTCCTCTACCTCCCGCAGCCAACCTCCGCCATTGTTACCACTCGCTCCTGCCCCCTGCTCCCTCGCTCGACAGCTCACCACCCGAGCGCCCCAACCACAGCAATCGCCGTTCGAAGTCCCATCGTCGTCATCCCCCGTTCGAGCTCCTTCTGCCATTGCCAACTCCACCAGTCGAAGCTCGCCCTCCGCCATCGTCTTCCACCTCCAGTCGACTCCGCAACTGCAATCGAACCCATCGAGGACCCTGTCGAAACTCCTCCTTACCCGAACACCCTCAACTTCCGCAGTCGTCATCGTTTTCTCGCCGACTTCCGAGAACCCCCGAGCTCCCTCGTCGTCAGCACCCTCACTCCCTCCGTCGCTGCATGTACTTCCCGTCCCCCCTCTCTTGCTGTCAGCCGTCGCCGCGCCACCTTGGTCGCCAGCCTCGAGCGCGACCAGCCACCCCGTCGCTGCTCCTATTTTTCGCGTGCGCTCTCTCTCTATATCTCTCTCTGTCTTTATTTGAGAAGAAGAAGTGAGTTGGGATTGTTGTCACTGTTGGGTTTTTGGTGTGTTGGAGTTGATGTTGTGAAGTAAAGTTGGGGTTATTATTTTGCTATTTGGTGTGTTGGTATTTGGTGTGCTGTTTGGAATTATTGTTGGGAGTTGTTGCTGTTGTGTTGCTGTTTGGAGTTTTACTGCCTTGGAGTTGTTGAAAGGAGTTGTTACTGTTTGTTATTTGGAGTTGCTGATTTGGCGTGGCTGCCAAATATCTCGCACGTATTCTACTGCCCGGGATACTGATCCCGTTATTCTGTCTTTAATTTTATCGTCGTCAACTACCAGGCAAGTGTCTCTTGTACAATCCGTTGTTCTAGTACAAGCTCTTTGTAAAAATACCGCAAGTATATTATTTGACTCTATTCGTATTATACATAATCCGTATCCCGTATTCGTACAAGATCATGAATACTTTGTTGCCATGTCCGTTGCATGAACACAATACACATATATATACTATTATACATGATGTTGTGCATGAATTGCTTGTTACTAGGTTGCATGTTGTTATAATAAATTTTATTCTTGATTAAGTATTATACATGCCATTAGTCGTATCGACGTGTTTTATAGGTCCTGAAATATATTTCTTGCATTGCATAAGTCTTGATACCTGATCCTGTCATGTTACTCGTCCTTGTTGCATGTAGTTATTGTTCATGTTTGATTAAATTATAAAGATAACAAGCCGGAGTATAAAGGAAAAAGATTTAGTAGTGGGTAATATAGAAGAGCATACTCGGACGGGGGCTCGTGGTTCCTCGCTGCAAATTGCAAGTTACAAGTTGCAAGTTTGCTAAATTACAAGTTTACATATTTCACGATACAATATATACTTGACATGTTTCACGCTACAAGTTACACTACATGTTCCACATTGCACGTATCTCGAACAAGATACAATTTTTCCGAGTACGTAACCTATAGAATCCACCACTGATCTAAACGTTCACTTGATTACGAGTAGCAACCATGTGGTATGGAACGCATGAAGTGCTACCTAGTTAGGTTAATAAAAGACATGACATTGACACGTACACTTGCATGATCCGTTTACATGTTACATGGTTATGATGACTTGTTTACTTGTTTACATGTTACACGTTCATGTTGACACGTTTACTTGCTTACTCGTTTACATGTTACATGTTCTTATGGATTATTTACTTGTTTACATGCATACTATTTGTTCCATGAGGTATTGTTCTTAATTTTGTCACATATTGTATTTGCTCTATTATATGATTCTTGATTCTCTGTTCTTTCCTGCTTTTGTTTCATTCTATTATTGTCCCATTAGCTTGTCCACTTGCGGCCCGTGACTTGCATTAACGGGTACCTCTTTGTGTTTTCCTTTGTAATAATATACTTGCAGGTCCAGATGGAGAACTACCTGAAGGTGTTGCTGAACAGAGATTCTAGTCTTGTTTAATTTCATGTTATTTTAATTCTTATTTTATTCATGTAATCCTTGTTGTAATCCGGGCGTGTTTGACCCGTAACTATGTTTCTTTCCAGTTGTTGGTTATGTTCATGTAATATGTCATGTACTTTGTTATCCTGTTGTGATTTTATATGCTTTCGTGGTTGAAATTGTTATCTTGTTGTTGAGTTAAATATACAGCTTATGAATGATGTACTCGCATCATTCGTTGGGCTTCAGTTACGTGCCTGTGTTCCCGTATTCTGGGAAGCGGGGCGTGACATTAGTGCTAGGTTGCTGGTTGTTTGCCCTCTCATAATATTATCTGAGGCGAAAGGATCATCTCAAATCTCTAATATTATAATGGGAGAAAGCCTTAGTGTCATTTGTATTTTTGTAAATCTACCAACACGTGTATTGCACGTGCACAACTAATATGAATGAGGTCTCAGGTTCGAATCCTCACTACATCAGATTTTTTACTTTATTTTTAAATATATATTAAATGTGCATCACACGTGTAAATTATTATCGATTTATCTATCTATCTATAATATATTATATGATAACTATTATAATTGAAGAGTTCGAGTTGTAAATCTACCTACTTACTTGGAACACACGTGCAACTCCAACTCTCTCATTATAGTCTTCACATTAACTTTTAAAAATATATAATCATATTTATTAAGACATGCATCGCACGTGTAAATCAGAGTTCTAACTTTAAATTTTTTTTTAAAAATTAATACGTGCATCGTACGTGTATATTACTAGTTGAGATTAATGCATGTTGGTCTTTAAATTGTTAATTAGTTTTCCATTCTTTTTGTTAGATATTATTATAGTCCCATATTGATTGTATAGTTGTTTTGATATTTGTTCTCCTCCTATATATAGGTGATATTGTACTTGGTTAAACTCAATTCAATAATCAGTATTGTTTTCATCTCTCTGATTTATCTTAACATAGTATCAGAGCCAATTATACAAACTTTCTTCTCTTAAATTTTCTCATCCAAAACCCCTCAAATTCCACACACACAAAAAACCCTAAATCTCCTACTGCTATTGTGCTTCTCCTATCCCTAACTGCAATCAAGCCGACCTCATTGGCACCCTCATCGGCAATCAAGCCAACCTCATCTGCAATCAAGCCCATCGGCACCCTCATCTGCAATCAAGCCCGAAACCCATATCGTCGACCTCTCATTTGCAATCAAGCCCGAAACCCATCCCGTCGACCTCTCATCTGCAATCAAGCCTGAAACCCATCCCGTCGACCTTATCTCCAATCTTCAAACCCATCCTGTCGACCTCCTTTTATCAACCTTCAAAACACCGGAAACCCTACTCTTATTCCCTAAAACCCGAACCCATTTTCAACCTTTGCTACCCTAGCCAGATCTGCCACCACTCTGAAACCCACCAACATCCTCCAAAACCCTACCCATATCCCAACTCCTAACCCGACCTAACCCACTCCAAAAAAAATTCTCTGTTTTCCAAAAAAACGAAAACAAAAAACAAAAAAAACAAAAAAACAAAAAACAAAAAATGAAAAAAAATGAAAAAAAAAATGCAGGTACTTGTATTTTTCATGGAGCCTCAATTTCGTTAATATCTTCGGTCTCCACTAATTTCATTCTTTCCTCTGCTAAGGATTGGACTGATTGGTCTACTTCTGTTGAGGCCACTCTTCTCGGCCATTCTTTATGGGGTCACATTGATGGTTCCCCTCCTCATCCCAAAGATCTCGACGCTACCGCTTCGGATGCAGATAAGCAACTGAATCTCATATCTCAGGCCACTTGGGATGATCATGACCGTCGGATTATTACCTTCCTCATCTCCTCTGTCGACCGTAGTCTTCGTGCTAATCTTCTTCGTGTTCGTCCTGCCAAAGCTCTTTGGCTACAATTGACTACCCAGTACGTTCAGAATAGTGGGGCACGTGAGTATCAGCTTCTTGTTCAGTCCGTTCTTGATCGGCAGGGTGATCGCAGTATTCAGGAACACTACATAGCCATACGCAATATCTGATGCAAATTACAGCAACTAGAGCACAATGATGTTCATTTTACTCGTGAACGTCATCAGTTTATGTTCTTCATGATGGGTCTACAACCAGAGTATCAGTCTTTATGCAATCAATTGATCCATCGAGATCCGGTTCCTCGTCTCGAAGCTGCTATCGCTGAGCTTGTTACTGAAGAAACCCCGTTACGTGCTCTCTCCACTCCTGCTTCTCATCTACCCTCTACCAGTGAGAGTGTTCTTGCTGTACCTCATCGTACATCCTTCTCTCGCAACCCTCGCCCCAGCCCTACCCCTGCTCCTTCTACCCATCGCAGTAATCCCGATCGTCGTCCCCATTGCACCCACTGTCAGCAGGATGGTCATACTCATAGTATCTATTTTATTCTTCATCCCCGGCTCCTGGTTCAGGCACAGCAGCGCCGACAGCAACATGGTTTACCTCCTCTCTGCACACCTGGTGCGATGGCTGTCACTCCGGCCAAGCCTTCTCTTGCTCCCTATGATATTTTACAACACCGTCTAGCTCAGCTGGATCTTCAGAACTCGGATCAGTCCATCAGTGCTGATTCCTCTGCTCCTGCATTCTCTGTCACTCCTAGTATGTCTTCTTCCTGGCTTTTAGATTCTGGTACTTCACATCATCTCACTAGCAATTATACACTCCTCATCACTCTCACTGCACTTACCTCTCATGCACCGTCACTTTACACTACTGATGGTTCACTACTTCTTACTACACACTCAGGGTTTGTTAACACTCCAACTCTCACATTACCTTTCGTCCTTTATGCCCCTCATTTATCTATGAACCTTATTTTCATTAGTGCTTTATGTGATAGTGGTCTTACCATTACCTTTACTTCTTTGGGCCATACCATACAGGATCCTCAGAGTGGTCATATGATTGGACGCGCTAGCAGACATGGACGTCTATATCATCTATATTTTCTTCATGCTCATGATTCTACTTCTAGTTTTGCTGGTGTTGTTAGTTCTGATGCCGATTTATGGCACAGACGCTTAGGTCATATTAGTGAGTCTCGTTTGAAAGATTTGGTTTGTAGTGGTGCTCTTGGTCGTTTTCATTTGACTGCGTTATCTGTTTGTCAGGGTTGTAAGTTGGCAAAATACTTAGCCCTCCCTTTTAACAATAAAAGTATTTCTCAGTCTACTCATGCATTTTAACTTATTCATTCTGATATATAGGGCCCATCTCCCAAACCTTCTAAAAAGGTTATCTCTATTATGTTAGTTTCATCGATAATTTCACTAGACACACATTGATTTCTTATGCGCCAACGTTCTGAGATACCTGATATTTATCGATTCTTAACGACCATGGTTCACACTCAGTTTGGGGTTCGTATCAAAACTTTCGCTCATATGGTGCTCGTGAGTATACTTCCGCTACTATGAGATCGATCCTTCAATCTCATGGTATTCTTTTTCAGTAATCTTGCTCCCACACCCATGAGCAGAATGGTGTTGCTGAACGCAAGCACCGTCACATCCTTGAGACGGCTCGCGCTTTTCTACTCTCCTCTTCTGTTCCTCATTCTTTCTAGGTTGAAGCTGTCATGACTTCTGTCAGTCTCATTAACATTACTTCTACGTCTGCCTTATCTGACACCACTTCTTATGAGGCTCTCTATCACTCACCACCCGACTATAGTATGCTCCGTATTTTTGGGTGCACATGTTATGTCCTTCTCCCTCCCACTGAGCGCAACAAGCTTATCGCTCGTGCTGCTAAGTGTGTTCATCTCGGTCTCAATCCTGAGCATAAAGGTTATCATTGTTTTGATCCTGTGACAGGTCATATTCGTATTTCCTGACATATCTCCTTTGTAGAAGACTCTCCCTACTACTTGACCTCTCCTAAGGTTCGCCAGTCTACATATGGTATGAAACAGGCCCATCGAGTCTGGTTTGAGTGTTTTCGGCTTGTCATCACCAAGGCTAGTTTTAGTTAGAATTCCCAGGACCATTCCATGTTTGTGCGGTCATCACCGCAGGGAAGGGTACTTCTACTACTATATGTTGATGATATGAGTATTACTAGGGATGACTCCGCCAGCATTGTATCCACATAATCCACCCAAAAATACCTTCACCAGCAGTTCCATATAAAAGACCTTGGTAAACTACGTTACTTTCTGGGTTTAGAGATTGCTCATGGATCTCAGGGGATACTCATTTCTCAAAAAAATACACATCAAATATTATCTCCGCTGCATATCTCTCTAATAGTCGATCAACTAATACACCCTTAGAGCTTCATGTGAAGCTTCGTCCCACAGATGATTAACTCCTTCCTGATCCCACTAGATACATGCATATTGTTGGATAACTTGTCTACTTATGCATGACCAGACCCGATATTGCTCACGCAAATAGTGTTGTCAGTCAGTTTGTTTTCGCTCCTACATCAGTTCACTACGGTGCTCTTCTTCGGATCCTCAGATATCTTCGGGGCATTATCACTCGCTCATTATTCATGCCATCTACATCCAAACTAGAGTTCAGTGCATACTCTAATTCAGATTGGGTAGGTGATCCTACTATCAGACGGTCTACCACAAGTTTCTGTATATTTCTTAGTGATTCGCTGATCTCATGGCGAAGCAAGAAACAGGCAGTTGTTGCATGTTCTTCCACTGAGGCTGAGTACAGAGCAATGAAAGCTACTACTAGAGAGATTATTCATGTTCATTGGTTATTATCAGATATGGGTGTCACTCTTACCGGAGTTACTCATCTTCATTGTGATAACTGGAGTGCATTGCACATTGCAAGCAACCTGGTCTTCCATGAGCGAACGAAGCATATAGAGATTGATTACCATTATGTTCATGAGCGCTTTGAGGCAGGAACCATTTCTCTTCATTCTATTATCTCTTCCCAGCAGACTGCAGACTTGTTCACCAAATCTCATACTATTCAGAGATTTTGATACTTAGTTGGCAAACTTACACTGTTTGACCCGTCGTGAGTTTGAGTGGGGGTGTTAGATATTATTATAGTTCCATATTGGTTGTATAGTTGTTTTGATATTTGTTCTCCTCCTATATATAGATGATATTGTACTTGGTTGAACTCAATTCAATAATCAGTATTATTTTCATCTCTCTGATTTATCTTCAACACTTTTGATTTTTAATACTTGTGATATTGTCTTCTATGTGATTAAAATCGTGAGTGACATTATTGTAAGGCGCTATTTGTCAAATGATGGAAAATATAAGCATTTTGCATTATGTTAATTGCAGCACTTTGCCGGCCATACTTCTCTCTTTCTTATTTATTATCATTTTCCCCCATAGTATGCACATGATATACATGTTCAATTTTTGTACACACTGAATGTAAAAGATGATGGTTCACAAACAACATCGATAGTAATGGTACAGAGAATAGTTGTACATTGCTGGCAGTTAAACTTAAAAGATCACTTTTAGAGTACAACAACGTTTTTCTAGTTGACTGTCGTGCTAATTACCTTTGATCGCTTTTAGAGTAATGAGTACATACCTCAACAAATTTGAACCCACATAACTTGAAGGAATATTGTCTATCTTGAGAGAAAGAAATAGAGTGAGGGAATGAGGAAGTATAAAGTAGAGAGGATTTGGAAGCCTTTAGCAAAAGATAAAGGAAGAGAGAACATGAGAAAGAGAGGAGAGAGACGAAGAGATTAATTATGAAATGGTAAGGATAAAAAAGTAATTTAATAATTCAAATTTAACATAATGTGTTAAGTTAATAGATGTATGAGTATATATAATTTTGCAAATGTTATATGGACATTTTGTACTCAGCCTAAACGTGGGGTACTTTGGGTTTTGCCTAATTTAATAATATATGAATGATTTTCTCCTAAAAAGAGTCTCTCTCTAGATTTTCTAGAGAGAGAAGCACCCCAAAAACAACCCGAAAAACAAAAACCCTAGATCTAGAGAGTGCTTGGAGAGGATGGCGGCCGGGATCTCGTCGCCCCCTCCCCGATCATCGTTCCACGCCTTGAACCCCCCCTCGCCCTTCACCCACTCCCGCTCTCTCTCTCCTCTCCCGTTTCTCTCTCCCCGTCTGCTTGCCTGCCAAAATCTCCTCAACCCATCTCCATCATCCTACTCCGGCAGCCATCCACCTCAGCTGTCACCAGCTCCGGCGCCCCCTGTCAACGACAACCCACAACACCCTTCCCCTCTTCCTCGACTTCCGACGCCAGATCTGTGACGCCAGCACCCTTTCGATGCCAGATCTATGGCGTGCCGCTGTCCCTTAGCCTGGTCAGCGTGCAGACGACCTCTGCCGTCGCGCCGGTGGGTCGTCGTGCAACGCTCTGGCGCTGTCGACCTAGATCTGTTGGTGGAGGTTTGGGGGTGACTTGTTTGGGGTTGGGGTTTGGGTTAGGTCGGGATTGGGTGGCTTTACTAGATGTTTGCCTGGATGTTCTGTGCGCTTGCCACCATGTCCACACTCTCGGTCTTGCGAGGGTTGGTAGTGCGTGTGAAGATACCGGGAGTTAGATTGTCTTGCACGATTGTAGAGTTTGGGCCCAAAGATGGGGTCCCTCCGTGATATGCGCTCTCTTGGCTCAGTTTCCGGGGTGTTTGTCTTAACTTGCACGGAGCGACTATGTTGCGCAAAAGCATCCTCCCGCACCTGTTGGCGCGAACACCATGGATCTGGGGTTCAAGTGTGTGAGATCGGTGGTTCGGTTTGGGGCCCGTGGGGCTAGGCTGGTAGTTTGTTGGTGTTGGGGGTGATGGGGTGTGGGGTTTGGGTATGGTTAGTCTGGAGTGTCCTACGATGTCGCCGGTGAAGTCTTCACAGCACCTACTAGCAGGCTATTGAGTTTCCTCCAGCTGAGGCCACTGGCTCGTGACAGCGTCGCCTCTTTCCTCAGATTGGGAGTATGAATCGGTTAAGTCTGTGTGGTGAGAAATCGCCAGAGAGAGCTTGAGTGTGAGAGAGGTGAAGGTATCCTCTCCACGGCTCTCTCCTGGAGCGTGGTGTTTGGTGGGGTGAGCGAGATACTTGTTCAGTGAGAAATCGCCTGAGAAAGTACTATCGTGTGAGAGGTGAATGTATCCTCTTCACAGCTATCTCTTTGGTAGTGGCTGTGGAAGCTATCGGCACGTTTGTAGGTTGAGTGGTGGAGATGGTGGGAGGGTGCGATCACTGTGCATGTGCCGTAGGGTCAGTTTTCGTTCTACGAGGCTTGGGCCCATAGATGGGGTCCCCCCAGCAAGGTGAAGGCAAGGACCGGCGGGTGATAAAATCCAACCTGACTTGTCTCAGGTGGGTGTGCATGTGCCGTGGAGGTACTGTACGAAGCTAAACTGACGTACTTACAATTTTGCTGGACCGAACTCGTTTGTCGGCCCACCCTCCAGAGTTGTTGGAGGGAATTGTTGTTTGTATGCGTCATGTTGCTTCATATATGTTTTATTTTCTGTTTGTAGTTTGTACCTGGGCCCAGTACTCTGGGTTTGTTTTGTTAAGCTCTTTTTAATGAAACAGTGTGGTCAGATTCCACCTTTTTTCTAAAATAATAATAATAATAATATATGAATGATGTAAGTGTTACATATCCTATTGTTGATATTTCATGCATTAAGGTACCCTTGTAAGTTTCTGTGTCTTACATTTTAAACCCTGCTATTTTTGTCGCATACTAATCGGTTTTAAAAAAAGAAATTAATTTTTTATGAGGGAATAATCTGTTTAAATTTTAGAAAGCATACTCTATTTGCACAATGGAGATTAGAATGATAAAGCCTGCTTGCTACTTGAAGCTACAACAGAGAGATGAAGAGAAGGTGTGTCTTATGACGGTGATGTAATAGAAGGGATCACAACGCAATTTTGATCAGCTGCAGGGGAAACCAATGCAAGAAGGGGGAAAAAAGGCAATGCTGAATGCAGATGGAAAGATGTGAAAAAAATATTATGAGCAGATCAAGGAATTTTTTTCCTTTTCATATGTTACTTTTTGAAATTATTTGGAGAAAGAAGACCGTGGTCAAAGTATTTGAGCTCGTGGTGTCAACTACTAAATTTGTCGTTCCCAACGGTGAATTTGCGAGTTTAATTATTTCATTCTCACCTACTGGGATATGGCGAGTATGGGTTTTTTTTTTTTTTTATTAGAAATTCACCGTTGGCAACAGTAAATTTAGTTTAAAATTTTCAATGAAGACTAGTTGTTTCCAACAGCGATGAAATTTACTGTTGGGAACCCCAGAAATAAAAAGAAGATTCGCCGACATAATCGAGGGCTTCCAGGAGAATCTCGAGAGGATCTTGGGGGACGCCGGAGATCTGCTTGAGATCTTCGTTCCTGAAGATTTGGAAGCAGAGGTCGTTGCCTGAGACGCGGTTGTTGAGGTAATCGGGCACGGTTTTTGAGGAGGCGGAGGGTTTCTTTTGGGTGAGGACGGAGACGAAGGTAGTGTTCTTTTTCTCCTCTTATAAGTTTTACCTCTTGTAAGAGGTGGTCCACCTCTTACAAGAGTTTTTTTAGTGTTCTTTTTTTACCTCTTATAAGACATTTTTTCCAAAATCTCTTATAAGCCTAAAAGACTTCTACTAGCCTCTTTCAAAATCTTAAAAGTCTTCTATCACTTAAAAAGACTACATTACCCTTAAATTAAGCTCAAAAGCTACCGATTCAGATTAGAGATAAATAACAGATTTAAAAAACATGCATTCATTCATAAACGTCTATCAACAATTTGAATCTCAAATGCTATCAAATCATACTTCTTTACAAATAATAATTCATTGATAAACATCATCATATTCCAAAGTAACAATTAAATAATATCCACCAATATTACATAAACAAACCAAAAAAATCTTATTTTTCAGGTTATCAGAGTTTATCATAATCAGGTAATAAACATAAACTTATCCTTGGCTTTATATAACATCAAACTCTACCAACAGTATAAATATCAAAAACTACCAATTCATCTGAAAGAAAAATTAACAATTTCAAAAAATCATGCATTCATTCATAAGCATCAGTATATCTTTGCTCGTGTCGTAACACCGAACACTATCAACAATCACTATATATCAAACAATTGGTACTAACCAAAACAACAGTTCAAAAATCATGCATTCATTCACAATATAATGAAAAGATGACAAATCTATAAATTAACTAATTCATACTTTCAAACCAACCAACATCATTCTATATTTCTATTCAATTAAAAAAATATATAATTTGAGCTGCTTCTACAACTATTAGATCAACTTGGCATCAGCTCTCATTATGATCTACAGCTTTGTTCAATCAAAACAAGATCAACCATGGAGAACAATACTCCTTGAAAAAGATGAACAATAGTTAAGACGGATTATATAGTAAGGGCAAAAATGTCTAAAAGTAGATTAAAGGCTCTTGTAAGAGGTGAAAAAAGAACAAAAATCTCTTATAAGAGGTTCTTATAAGAGGTTATTTTTATATAAAAGAACTTCTCAAAAAGAGGCTCTTACTGTATAAATCTCTTACCTCTTATAAAAGGAAAAAAAAAGAACAGACTCGAAGTGTTGTTCAATCGAGCCACTGGGTGGTTGAGAACGGGTAAGATTCTTGAATTGGGCTTGGGGTGTAGTTTCGGAGCCGGGCTTTCTTGGACCTTTTGGGCTCAGTTTTTCGATTTTGGTTTGGATTGATTCTGGGGCTTCGGTGAAGAGAGTAACGAGGGGTTTGTCGGATTTGGTGGTGGTGGGCTTCTCATTGGGCATACTTTCCTTTTCCATTACCGATGTGTGATGAATTTGTTAGAGTATCAAGAAATATAGAATGAAAAATGACCGACTCTTGGAGCAAAAAATGTTAAGAATGCTGAAGTTTGAGGGGAGAGAGACAGAGAGAGAGAAGGTAAGAATTTATATGAAGAATGGAGGGAAGGTGTCAAAGGATATAATTTATATGCTTTAGTAACAATGATCAAATTCATTTAAATAGCTCCTTTCTCTATCATCTGAGTTTTCTCTATCATCTGAGTTAGGCCCAAGAGTCCAGTCCAAAACCTTTGTATCATATCATTTTCTCCAGTCTTTTAAGGAAACCTCTGCATTTCTACATTGGTTTATGCATTAGTTTGTTGAGCCAGGATGAGCTATCGATTGATTTGGCACTAATGCCTAGGCAATCCATCATACCCTGTTCAACACTAATCACCGAACGACACGACCGACCATAGACATCTAACTAAGCTCTTTTGCATCTACAATTGTTGACCGTACACATCTAAAGCTCATTTACATCTACACTTGTTGGCATTTCAGCATTTCGCAGACAAAAAACACTAACATTCAACTTTTCAACCCTACAATATGCATTAGAAATTTTCCGAACATACTATATGTTGGACAACTTCAAACTTTTTGACAAGTTAAAAGTACAGTAAATTGATCTTTGTGACCAATTTGAACAAAGGAAATTAACTTATACACAAACATGCAGAGTGTCGAAGCATGAGTTTACAATGAACAAGGTCAAATGGTGCAATAGAAATTATGACAATATCAAGCGGAGAATCTCTCCAGAATGTTTGAAAGATTTCTCCGTCTCCTCCAGACAATGGTTCTTCTCCTCCCTGGTCCAGCTCTGGAAATGGATTTTACAAATTACCCAGAATCAAAATGTGAATGATATAGGAACTAGTTGCTTGCAATACATGAATTGTACTATAAGCGTAAGGATGTATGAATAAAAAATTGAATGATACAGAAACTAGTTGCTTGCAGTAAATGAATGTACTAAATGCGTAAGGATGTATTAAGGTTTGGTCTTACATTTGCAACTTGGTTGAGCTTATCTCTGACATTCTGCAACAACTGGGAAAGCTCACCATCCCATTTATAGAATTCAAGTTCCTTCTTGTCCAGAATTTTCTCAGCTACCTATAGAGAAAGTGGGGACAATGTCAAATACATTCTTTACAAATAACAGGATTACAGGTACTGTAGTAACATTAGATATTGTTGGCAGAAAAAGATCACCTTTTTACCAATCATCCGTCCTCCTGCTGAATGAGCAAAATATACGTTGTAGAAGTGGCAGATGAATGCTTGAGGATCCTTTTCGGAGAGTTCTTCCAGATACTTGGCATAAGAGACCCCGGGTGAAGAAGGTTCAGGTATCTCATGCCCTTGTTCCTTGAACCACTCCAAATCCTTGGCTAATTTCTCCGATCTTTCCAAGCCTGTGTTCCTGAATTCAGCATCTGCAATCAAGAGAATCTATTCTACTGAGATTTGAGAATCACCTTCTTAACCACGGCATATGCAGTTAACTTCTTTTCTATTAAAACTAAATAAAGGCCATATCTGGTCAAATGCCAGGACAAACTTCAACATCCGCAACAACTTTATAATCCAATTGCCACTTTAACTGCTAACTTTAGATAAGCTTATTGCATGCAAGACTGTATGGAAAACAATGTACTCTAACATAACAGTAAGATTTAAGAAGTAGGATAAGGTGCATTCTCAAATTGCCTCGCTAACAAGTGTAAGAATATGTTGCAAAGTAGAATTTTTAGTGAAAAAAATGATTGTCATGGAGCCAAAGATGGGTTCTTGTAGACCTAGGACTAAATCAGGATCATGTTGAATAAACAGGACCATGCTTAAATTTTCATAAGAAAAATTAAGCCCATAAATAAAATAGTTCTAATGTTGATTACAATTGCTAAATTGAAAAAAATTAAGTGTGAAGTCATAGCAAACAACTTACAAGTACAACTCATGCTCTCATTCATCAAAATTTTCTCTTTGTTTCTTTTTTGAGCAGGCTATGCATAAGGACAGCACTTTTCCCAGAAAATGGTAAAATCATTTTACTAAAAATACTCGTATCAACCACCATCATCAACGACACCATCCTAGCCTATTCCTAGGCTCAGCTACGTACACAATCGGTAACTAATCTCAACATGATCGAATGCCAAATTCTTCCCCAAGTCAATTTGACAGCCTTCCCATACTAGCTCAAAGGTTAGACCAAAGAATCACATGTATCTTATGATAGCAAATAATCATAACAAACAGTACGCTAAGTGTTTTCATAAAATCCGACTCACAACTCATGTTTTCAATCATCAAAATACTCTCTTTGCGCTCTCTTTTTTAGCATCAAAGGGAACACTTTCCTCATAAACTATTACCTACCAATATTCAAAGTTATCAAGATCAATTCTTTATTTAATTACAATTATTTTAAATATATATATATATTTTAATCAATTAGAAAAGACTTACACCAAGGGCAGGTAGCCTTCTCCACAATCCTCTCAAGGGTATCATAAACCACCTTACTATCCACCAAAAACCTAAGATACCCATCAATCGACGGCTCCCATTTAGCCAAGGGGGCTGTATCAGCCTCCTTCTCCCCCTCCTTCGCCTGGTCTCTCGTATGCAGCTTCATCGCCACAAACCTCATCTCCTCCACAAACCCCTTCGCCTCTCCTGGGTACCTCTTTTTCTTCGGCATCTCCATCTCCGTCTTCGTCGCCTTCACCACCGCCTCCGTCGACTTCCTCATCGGAAAACTGACTATAAAGTTGGTGTTTGGGAAAGTTAGAGTGGGTTTGTGTGGTTTGTAGAGGGTGGGGGAGTTGGAAGAGATGAAGGATTGTGGTAAACGAAGGGCCATTTTTAAAGGGGTTTTTGATGACGAGGGTGAGGCGATTCTCCAAATTGGATGGAAGCTTGAAGGTGGGAGTAAAGAAAGGGGAAGGATTGCTTGTTGGGTTTCCTACGCTCTCTTTGTTTCTTTTCTTTTCTTGTGGTTTTTTTTTTTTTGGGTTCTGGGTGGAGAGGTATGACTGAGGGGACTTTTTCCCAAACTGACCCACTTTTTGAAATTAATTTCAAAATAGACCACTTTCGAAACTAATTTTAAAGATAGTCCAGTTTCATATGGTACAGTACCGAACTGCATTCTCTTCGATAATGAGGCCACAGTTCACAAATGCAGTTTGAGGGGAAAAAATCTAAGTGAAAAATATGAGGCCACAGTTGGGTTCTGCGACCTCGATATAATATAGGACTGCACTCGATATAATATAGGCCACAGTCCACAATTGTGGCATCAGTTATATGCTAAAAACTTGGTCCTACAAAGCATATAACTAACGCCGTAGTTGTCAATACTTGTTAAATTGAGTCCGCAGTATCCAACTTTGGCCTCGTTTAATATAGGCCGCAGTCCACAATTGTGATCTCAGTTATATGTTAAAAACTCGGTCCTACGAAGCATATAACTGAGGCCGCAGTTGTCAACACTTGTTATATTGAGGCCGCAGTACCCAACTGTGGCCTCGTATTTTTCATATTTTTACACATAGGAAACTTTTCCCCAAGTCTCGGAGCCTATTAGCCAAAGATGTATGATATGTACTTAGGCCGCAGTTGTGAACTACGGCCTCGAAATGGAAGAGGTGTTATATCGAGGTCGCGGTACCCAACTGCTGCATCATATTTTTCACATTTTACACTTAGGAAAACTTTTCTCAAGTCTCGAAATCTACTAGCAAAAGATATATGGTATGTACATAGGCCGTAGTTGTTAACTGCAGTCTTGTTATCGAAGAGGCCGCAGTTCGGTGCTGCAACCTTTGAGGACTAGTCTATCTTTGAAATTAGTTTCGAAAGTGATCTATTTTAATAATTAGTTTAAAAAGTGGACTATTTCGAAGAAAAGATCAGACTGAGGAGGAAGGGGACAAGGAGTTTAAGGAGTGGGGACAAAGAGTGTAAACGTGGAGTAAAATGGGGTTCGGGTGGGGTTTACTATAGTCCAGATGATTGTTATTTTATTTTTTAAAATAAAAGGATAGAGTCGAAAAACTCAAGCCAAGAACTAATATTACGAAAAAAGAAGTAGCATACAACATACAATTTTACAAAATGTAAAACAACAAAAAAAGATATATACAATAGAAGAAAGGGGACATCAAGAAGGCTGTAGGAACAATCAACCATTACAAACAAGATGAAAGCAAAAAGGCCTGAGCAAATAGATAAAAAGACTCAACATCAGCTGGCCAAAAAGATGGAGTATCAAATGCATAAGGAATCCCTCACGCGAAGCCTACTAGCCCTAAACAAATCTGACAGATGCAAGCACAGACATACAGCAGTCAGAACCCCCCCCCCCCCCCCCAAAAAAAAACATGCAACCAGCAACTCAATGAACAAATTGCAACCAGAACGAGCCAGCAACAACGACATTGAAGCCTCATCAGATTAGAAAATGGACATGTTAAGCACTCACAAACATCAGCAAAATGCATACCAACAAAAGACAAGAATACTAAACTAAGATATAAGAAAACGATGTAGAAAATATAAGATAACAGAAGTAGTCAGAACACATCATAAACACAATGCCAGTACATCCAAAAGGAGATAAGGGACCAGCAAAACAAAGTACAAGCGGTGCATCAGCCATTAAGCGAGAAAACCACAACCGCATGTCGGAAAGGGGATGTACCACACAACCTGCACACCAAAACCGAAAAAGATATACAAAAGCCAAAAGCTAACTCAAACACTCGCGGGAGCTCAAATTTGCAAAAGAATGAAACTCATTATATAAGAGAAGATAGAAAAAAGAAAAGAGAAAAGAGAAAAAGAGGAGGCAACCAAAAACCATAGAGGACAATTAAACGGGATGAATAAAAGAGGCTACAACTGTTGTGCGCGGTACACGGTACAAACTAATCAATAACCAAACCAATGCGGAATACAAAGAGAGAACCAGCGAGAAAACACAAAAACAAACCAACACAAAAGGACGCACAGATTTAATGTGGTTCGGCAAAATTCATGCCTACATCCACGGGGCGGTTGGGGTTTCTTCTTCTTCAAATTATCACCAATGGGCGAAAACAAACCCTTACAAATAATGACGGCTGCAAAACCGAATTAGGGATCTCTAATTTTCGTCACCGATTACAAAACCCTAACAAGTGTATTTATAGGGAAACTATTGGGCCTTTTCGAATTGGGCCTGATCTAGTTCAAAATCCCGTCGACAGTCGACTGGCAATCCTTCTGGCAGTCGACCGATCAGTCGCCTGATCCTCTGCTGCTGCTTGTATCTTTAGCCTTCGAAAACTCTCTGGACAGTCGCCTGATTCTTCTATCAGTCGACTGATATGCTGTGACTTTCTTTAGCTGCAGATACTCCAAAACAATCTGAACCAGAATCGAGCCATTATCCTACAATCTCCACCTTGGCGAGATCTTCCACCAAGTATCCAACAATCTCCACCTTGGCAAGATCTTCCAAGTAGCCCAAGCAATCTCCACAAATACTCCAAATGCTCATCATCAAATGTAACAACAAATCCAAACTCCACCTTAGTATGATATCACATACTAGGCGAACAAATAGCGAAGCACTATTCCAACCCCCCATTCCAAATCATCAAACATGCAAAATATTAGCCAGGTTCATGCAATGCTTGAACTTGGCTGCTCCAACAACTTTGGTTAACATATCAGCAGGATTATCAGCTGTCCCAATCTTCACCAAATGAATATCACCATCCTTTATCAAATCACGCACAAAATGATAACGGACATCAATATGTTTGGTCCTCGAATGATGAACTTGGTTCTTCGCTAAATGAATAGCACTCTGACTGTCACAGTGTACCTCCACCTTCTCCTGATGAATTCCCAAGCTCTTCAAAAGTCCATGAATCCAAATGGCTTCCTTCATGGCCTCAGCAACCGCCATGTATTCAGCCTCAGTAGTAGACAACGCTACAGTGGACTGCAAATTTGACCTCCAACTTATAGGTGCCCTAGCCATAGTAAACAAATAGCCTGTAGTAGACCGCCTCTTATCTAGATCACCTGCATAGTCAGAATCAACATATCCAACCAATAACCTGCTAATATTGTCATCCCTTTCAAATTTCAAACCCACATCTGTGGTGCCACTTATGTACCTTAGAATCCACTTTGCCGCTTGCCAATGCTCTCTGCCTGGATCATGCATATATCGACTAACCATACTCACCGCCTGAGAGATGTCTGGTCGAGTACAAACCATGGCATACATCAAACTTCCAACCACACTAGTGTAAGGTACATTAGCCATATACTGTCTCTCTTCATCTGTACTTGGAGACTGAGAAGCACTAATTCTGAAATGACTGGCTAAGGGTGTACTTACTGGTTTAGTCTTCTCATCTATACCGAACCGTTTCAGCACCTTCAAAAGATATTGCTTCTGTGTCAAACTCACTGTGCCCTTTGCCCTGTCTCTAGCTATCTCCATCCCAAGTATCTTCTTGGCTTCACCAAGATCCTTCATCTCGAATTCAGAACTCAACTGATTCTTCAAATTTTGAATCTCCTTAGCATTCTTAGAGGCAATCAACATGTCATCCACATATAATAACAGATATATGAAAGAGCCATCCTGCAACTTCCTGAAGTAAACACAATGATCAAACTCACTTCTGGAATATCTCTGCACCTTCATAAACTGATCAAACCTCAAATACCACTGCCTTGGAGATTGCTTCAACCCATAGAGAGACTTCTTCAACCTACAAACACAATTTTCCTTCTCAGCAATTTTGAACCCATCTGGCTGCGACATATAAATTTCTTCATCTAGATCCCCATGTAAGAACGCAGTCTTCACATCCATCTGTGTCAATTCAAGATCAAACTGTGCTACTAATGCCAACAAAATCCGAATAGAAGGATGCTTCACAACTGGAGAGAACACTTCATTATAGTCAATACCTTCCTGTTGAGCATACCCCTTTGCAACTAGTCTAGCCTTGAACCGAACACTGCCTTTTGGACCTTCTTTCTTCGTATACACCCACTTGCAACCAATTGCTTTCTTCCCCTTTGGTAGTTGCACTAGATCCCAAGTCTTATTCTTATGAAGAGAGTTCATCTCTTCATCCATAGCAACTTTCCAATCTGCATTTTCTGAACTTCTAGTGGCTTCTTTGAAGTTGGAGGGAACTTCATCATCCACAATGGGAAGAGCAAATGCAACTGTATCTGTAAAACGAGACGGTCGTTTGATATCTCTTCTTTGCCTTCTTACTGCAATTGATTCTTCCTGCTGGATAGGAACTTCTTCATCATTCTCAGTATCAACCACATCATCTTCATCTTGGACAGGAACAGGATTTTCAACTGACAACTTTTCTAACTCCACCTGTTGGAGAACTCTCCTACCAGTCGACTGATAATTGCCACCAGTCGACTGTCCCGAGCTCCCACAATTCTGCTGTTCTGGACCACCAGTCGACTGCTCCTGTTCATCAGTCGACTGTCCCGAGCTTCTTCTACTCACCTGTTGAAGAACTGTCCCACTCTTCTGCTGCTCACCAGTCGACTGCCCTATACCACCAGTCGACTGTCCCGAGCTGATCATGCTGGTCTCATCAAAAGTGACATCTCTGCTGATTACTAACTTCTTCTGTTCTGGACACCACAACCTGTAACCTTTGACACCAGTACTAAAACCAACAAATATAGCCTTCTTGGCTCTTGCATCAAGTTTAGTTTCAGTTACATGAAAATAAGCAGGACAACCAAATATATGCAAAAAACTATAATCAGATGCAGGTTTACCACTCCATACCTCAATAGGCGTCTTGCCTTCAAGTGCTGCTGATGGTAAACGGTTGACAATGTGGCTTGCATATATAACAGCTTCTGCCCAAAATGTCTTCTTCAACCCAGACTGTGCTAACATACATCTCACCTTCTCAAGTAAGGTTCTGTTCATCCTTTCTGCAACCCCATTTTGCTGTGGAGTCTTCCTAACTGTGAAGTGCCTCTGGATCCCTTCATCTTCACACAACTTCAGAAATGGATCATTCTTGTATTCCCCTCCATTATCTGACCTCAGAACCTTAATCTTCCTACCAGTCTGATTTTCAACTTTCTTCTTCCAACTTGTGAACAATGTCAAAACTTCATCTTTGTGCTTCATGGTATATACCCAAACTCGTCTGGAGTAATCATCCACAAAAGTAACAAACCAGTGTCTACCACTCATAGAAGGTGTCTGAGTAGGGCCCCAAACATCTGTGTGCACATAATCGAGGATACCCTTTGTCTGATGTACAGCTGTACCAAATTTCACCCTAGTTTGCTTACCCAAAACACAATGTTCACAAAATTCCAACTTGCACCCTTTAGCATCCTTAAGCAACCCTTGCTTCACAAGCCCCTGCAAGGCCTTCTCTCCTGCATGCCCGAGTCGCATATGCCACAACCTAGTAGAGTCGGGAACAACCTGTTTAGGCCTTTCAGTTACACTGGCAGCCTGACCCAAATATGTTTTTCCCTGCAAGAAAAACAAGTTCCTTTTCCTTTGCCCTTTCATCACCACAAGTGATCCACTAGTCACTTTCAGAACGCCACCTTCACTAGCAAATTTCAAACCACTGGCCTCCAAAGCACCTAGTGAAATCAGATTCTTTTTCAAATCTGGAACATACCACACATCTGAAAGTTCCCTAATAAGACCATCGTGCATTAGCAATTCAATCTTCCCGATTCCTACCTTCTTACAAGGTGCATCATTTCCCATCAAAACTACACCACCATCCATATATTCCAAAGAAGTAAACCACTCCTTTTTCCAAGACATATGATAGGAGGCTGCTGTATCAAGAAACCATACTTCTTGATAAAGTGAGGGACTAGAAGCAAGTGCAAAAGAAAAATCCTCGCCACTTTCTAAATTATCAACAGTCACATTTGCAGTCGAATTTCCCTTATTTCGTAGCTTTGGACAATCCTTTTTCCAATGCCACCTTTCATGACAGAAAGCATATTCATCTTTGGCCGGTATTTTCCTGTCCTTCGAAACTCCTCTCGATTTGGAACGAGATTTGTTTCCCTTTTTTCCAGATTTGGACTCAGATCTGGTCTCAGTCCTGCCTCTTACAATCAAAGCTTCAGAAGTTTCTCTATCAACCATCTTATCCCTTCTCCTAGTTTCATTATTCAACAAAGCATTTGCAACATCTTCATATTTCACAGTATCTTTTCCATATAATAAAGTAGTTGCTAAATGATCATAACTTTCAGGTAATGAATTCAACAGAATTAGGGCTTTATCTTCATCCTTAATTTGCTCATCCAAATTTAACAAATCAGCCAATAATTTATTAAATGATTCAACATGAGCATTCATAGACATACCTTCCGTATAGGTGAAGCGAAAAAGTCTCTTCTTCAAATACAGCCGATTCTCCAAACTTTTCCTCATGTATTTGTCTTCGAGCTTCTTCCACAACACCGCAGCAATGGTATCCCTCATCAAATCATACTTCTGAGCCTTCTCAATAAAGAGCCGAATAGTCCCACACGCAACTCGATTCAACTTCTTCCAATCTGCTTCGGACATATCCTTAGGTTTTTCAACTTCCAAAGCAACATCTTGTTCTTGTTGAACAAGAACATCCAAAACCTCACATTGCCACATCCCGAAATTGTTTGTCCCATCAAATTTTTCAACTTCAAATTTTGCGTTGTGAATCGTTGTTCTTGATGAACTTGATCCCACAACCTCCTTGGTTGCATCTGCATCACCCGCCATCTCCCTCTAGGTCGAACCAACAGCTCTGATACCACTTGTTGTGCGCGGTACAAACTAATCAATAACCAAACCAATGCGGAATACAAAGAGAGAACCAGCGAGAAAACACAAAAACAAACCAACACAAAAGGACGCACAGATTTAATGTAGTTCGGCAAAATTCATGCCTACATCCACGGGGCGGTTGGGGTTTCTTCTTCTTCAAATTATCACCAATGGGCGAAAACAAACCCTTACAAATAATGACGGCTGCAAAACCGAATTAGGGATCTCTAATTTTCGTCACCGATTACAAAACCCTAACAAGTGTATTTATAGGGAAACTATTGGGCCTTTTCGAATTGGGCCTGATCTAGTTCAAAATCCCGTCGACAGTCGACTGGTCGACTTACCAGTCGACTGGCAATCCTTCTGGCAGTCGACCGATCAGTCGCCTGATCCTCTGCTGCTGCTTGTATCTTTAGCCTTCGAAAACTCTCTGGACAGTCGCCTGATTCTTCTATCAGTCGACTGATATGCTGTGACTTTCTTTAGCTGCAGATACTCCAAAACAATCTGAACCAGAATCGAGCCATTATCCTACAACAACATTGTCAAAAAAAATAACTAAAGCTTAGCTCTCTTACAAAGGAGGAGACTACTAGCCCAAAAGTTAGAGAAATTGATGAGGTCGTCAATAAAGCAATTAATGGGGCGAGAATTATTAGAGTAATCTATTATTCCTCTCATTCCAAATAATCCAAATCAGAGTCATCATAGTTAAGTCCCAGGAAGCACGATAAGTACGCTTGACATGTAATGACCTCTATTTACCCCACCAAGAATTGATGGAACCGGATTTAGCATGAACGTGTCAAGCTTTCTTACAAATGGACCATAACGGAAGAATGAATGAGCAATTAATAAATAAATGTCTAACATTTTCTTGGTGGGAAAGGCAGAGAACACATATTTGGCCAATAGCAAGATTTCTCTTGTCGAGATTATCCACAGTTAGAAGTTTGTTATGAATAGCCACCCACGTAAGGATATAGATTTTAAGCAGGGCCATACACTTCCAAATAGTATTGGAGAATGGATAGATAATGCCTCCGGAATGGAAGAAATTATAACAGGACCTAACCATATAGGAAACCGAACTACTCCACCGCCAAATGATATCATCCTTCGGGTGCCATTGATAGGATCTTAACAACAGAAGAAGACTGAGATATTGCAGATACAAAGCAATAGGAAGAGATCTACGGAACTGGATCTTCCAATCCCTCAAATTGTTATGACGAACAAGATAAACACTAACCAAAATGTCGGGGTTTGTCGACAAACGAAATAGATTAGGGAAATACAAGGTAGTTGTGACATTGCCAATCTAAAGATCCGTCCAAAATTAACGATCGATCCATCACCAAAAATCTTAAACAATCTGCATTTGAAATGTTCAACAAATTTCCAGACTCCTTTCAAAAATGGAGAAGCTCTAGAAGAGAGGCAGGGTGGACTCCTTTCAAAAATGGAGAAGCTCTGGAAGAGAGGCAGGGTGGAGTTTCCAAACTTTATGACGAAAATGGTATTTATGGGTAACGATACTTATCCATTCCAAATCCTCATGTTTGAGGACTTTCCCCAACCATTTTTCGAGAAAGGCTAAATTTTGATGACATAGGTTAAGAATACCTAGATTGCCTTTAGGCTTTGATTTGCATAAAAGCTTCTAGTTGCAAAGATGTTTTCCAATCCTTAAAGCAGATGACCCCGACCAGAAGAAATTTCTCCTAATCTTGTCACTTCGCTTGAGCACCCATGACGGGACATAGAAAAATGACATCATGTATAAAGGGATAGATGTCAGGAGAGAATTAATAAGAACCAACATACCACCTTTAGACAAGAGTCTACCAGACCAAGCATTGACTCTAGATTCAGCCCTATCAATCATCGATAGCCAGTCGGTCTTATGAAGCTTTCCCCAACATAACGAAATGCCAAGATAAGAAATGGGGAAGGAATCAAAAGCACAATTAAAGAAGTGTGCAATTTCAAGATGGCGATTGTCTTAACCGCCTAACCATAAAACTGAAGACTTATTGAAGTTGATAGTCAAACCTGAAGCCAGTTCAAAGTGTTTTTTTTTTTTTTGAGGAAAAGGTAGAGTATGGCCACCCTGTTTTATTAATAATGGGTTAATAAAACAAACTCAGAGTACTGAGCCAAATACAAGGTCCTACATACAAAACGAAAGTACATAACCTCCACCCCAAACATGGGGGATGGGACAAAACAGTGCCAGAAAGTCTGCAACATACAAGCGACTTACACAAAAAAATATACATCATATCCCCCAATAAACCCTGGGGTGGTGGGTGTCTATCAGCAGTAACGGCTACGCTGGTTGTCAGTCGATCGTCGGACCGATCTCGACTTTTTCATCATCAAAATCCTCAACCTGGAAGACACTCGATATCCTCCCCCTGGGACCTGGTGCTGCCACATTAGCCCAAAATAAAATAAAATGCATAATGTGAGTCAAGTTACTAGAAGAATTTACAAGAAGACATAAAGATGAAATTGATGATGATGATTACTTAAATGTTAAAGTTGTGACAATTGTACATTTATGTTGTAATTCATTTATTTATTCCGCCGCGTGTTGATGTAAAAGACTTTGTTGCAATAAAAGTTTCAAATTCCATGTAAAATTGTACGAAGTGAAGTGTAAAAATCCTGTGGAACTTCGAATTCAGACTTATTTGGAATTCAAAGTTATAAAGAAGTAACTTAAGATTACGAAGGGAGGGGCCATCGAGTTTGAAAAATAGAATTGTAACACCCTAGATTTTTAAATAATGTTCCTGAGATTAATAAATGAATTAAAAATAATTTTTGGTGATTTAATAAACATTTTCTGAAATTTATCTTTCTGCATGTGAAAAACACGTGCAAATATTTTCTTGGGAAGTTCAAAGTCAGAAATTATTTTGGAAAAACCTATTATTTGTTAGTAGGTATTATTTATGAATTTTCTGGATTTAACTGATATTTATTTGGCATATTTGCAAATATTACAAAAAGAGAGACTTTTGTGCAAAATTACCACTTGGAGTAAAAACTCCAGATTTTTGGATTTTTTGGGCTGAGCATGATGGCTAGTGAACTCAGAAGTAAGATTTTACTTTCTGTTTTAATAGATTTGGTTTATTTTGCAAATTTCTTAAAGAATGGTCTTTTTGCAAAATTGCCACTTAGGGGCAAAATTACAAAATTTATTTCTGAGTTTAAACACAGTGCCGGCCAGATCTAGGTATTTGTTTTTGTTTTTAAATCTTTATTTAATTGGTTAATCTAATTTTCAAGTATAAGGATTTATATATGTAAAGATATATTCAAAAGGGATATTTTGCAAAATCTATTCAAAACCCTAAATAACCAATTTCCGACCTATTAATAAGGGAGTGTAGCCGTCTCTTTATTGTACTACACAAAGAGTTTTCTTTATTATTATTTTCTTGGAGTTTTGAAGCGAGGATCTTGGTTATCTTGAGAAGGAAGGACTTTTCTTTTTCTCTTTATTATTTTGGTTGATTCTTCAATAAGGTGAGTGACATATGTTTATTTTTGTATGTGATGATTTGTCTATCTGAAAGCATGTTAGGGAATGTATGAAGATATATTGAATTTTGATGGATGGATGAGTTAAAAATTGAATCTTTTCATGAAATTTATGTTGTTAATGATTAAAGTTCATATAAATGACTTGAGATTGTTAAGGAACCTAATAGACATCATGAGTAGATTGTTTCCTTTCATATGCTTTCTGTTATGATTTGTTATAATGAGATTGTGTGATGATTATTGCAAAAGTGAACAAAATTTGAATCTTTAATGCATATGCATATGTATGGTTTGTTGGGAGTGTTCGGATGAGTAAAACTTGACTAAAACATGTTGTGATTGCATATATTTCATGGGTAAACTGATGTAAGAGATTTGTGTGTGTGTTTAATAAATTTCAAGTGGTGTTTTGGATTAAAAGGGAATCAAGTTTTGAAGTATTGAGAAGGGGTTGATTTTGGGTCTGATGGATGTCAGCCGAAAAGTGGATTCTGTGATTTTTTTTTTGAAGTTTTTGATGGGATCTTGAGTTGTTTTGTTACTGAGTTAAAATAAAACCATACACCACTCCTATACACTGATTCTTAGTGCATGAACATATAAATATATCAACATATACACATATATACACATAGAACTATATGTTTCTGTTTTGATGAATGACCGAAATTGATTTTTGTGTTCTTTATGAAGTTTCGACTGAGATTTGAATTGTTTTAGTGCTGACATTGAACCTAACCATTATACTACTCCTAATTGATGAATTTTGATGCAAACACACATATATACACTATATGTATATATATATTCACTGTTTTGAAGATTTTGCCAAAAATTTACTCTTTTATGATCTTGATGTGATTTTGAATTGTTTTATAAACTCCAGTATGTTATATAAGTTGTATTTGATCATCTCAGGAAATTTATTTTACAAATTTATGATTTTACAAAGTATAATCGATGTATCAGTGGAAACATGCACAAACTTTCAAAACTGGCTGTGCAGCAGCCAACGGTCGACCGACCACTTTTTGAACTAAAAGTGGTAGTCGACCAACGTTCTTTAAATTTGGGAATTTCAACATGACAGTCGACCGTCGTTATTTTGAACTATTTTGACAATCGACCGACACCTGTTGACTGTGTTGTTTGGTTGAATTTTTTTTCGTTTTTCTTCAACGATTATTTCTTCGCACTTATGGATTATTGATCTACTGTTTCAGATGATATTTTTACTACATAATACAATATTTTATAAAAAGTTATATTTTGATTTTAATAGAATTTAGATTGTATTTCTATAACTTTATAAAGTGAGATATATATGGTTTTTGAAGAAATTTATATTTTGTGACTTTCTATGACTTCAAAATATGATTCTCAGTTATTCAATGGATTTTATACTTTATTTCAATTCTGGAAATTTGTGTGTATATTGAATGAATTTTAATTTTTGTTGATTTAAGAAGTTTTATTGATATAAATGTTTTGATGATGAAATAGAGAATTTTAATGAAAGATTTTGTGTTGATATTCGATTTGTGAATCTCTATGAGTTAAGTGGGAGTCCTGTGAATCGGCATATGAGATTTTTTGCATTTTGACCAGTTGTGTCTTGAGGGGTTGTTGTTGTGGAATTAAGTCCGGAAGGATACACTAACTCTAGATATAGAGAATTTGTGTTTTAATAATCAACTAAAGGATCTACACTAATGGAGATGTGATAGAACTTGGAAAACGTAAGTATATGCTCTAGGGGTCTAGGCCAACGGATGCGTTCCAGGACTGTGTGTTGTTCTGTCGCGAGAAGACATTTGGTATGTTCGCGTGTCGAGGCTCTGCAGGCCTATTCACGGAGCATACAGGTACATTCGTGTGTCGAGGATCGGTGGGCCTATTCACGGGATGTACTAGTGTATCAGCATGTCGAGGGTCTCGCAAACCTATTCATGGGGTACACGTTAGGGAGGTGATTCTTCCTGGGGGTCAGAACTATTCTTATATGATCTTGCACGTCGAGGGTTGTGATGCCTATTCGCGAAGTATTCTGGATCTTGTTTTTATCACCGTAGTATGATTAGTTGCATAACGATGGATCTAACCTTATAAAGTGGAGAATGAAGCTTGCACCGGACCTATGTAGTATGGAATGCATAGAATCCGACAAGTATGCATTAGAAAGTCATCATACTTTATTTGTGTTTTCTTGACTTGGTTTTATGCATATTTGTTTTCTATTTACTACACTTGACACTTAGTCTAGTTTCACTTGATGTTTTCATGCTTTATTTATTATTATTTTATATTCCATTAATTATTACTTCTAGTATGTGTTGATCATGACTTTATTCTTTATATTTTATTCATGTTGTATTCTTTTGATGTCACTCACACTGTTATGGCTGACCCCTGTAGTTTTGGGAGTTAGGATTATCTCTAGACTTATGTTTTACAGGTAAGTACCTACAGCTTAAGATTTGGATGCATGTGGTAGAATGATAATGTGACTTATGTAAATTGTAAAAGAATGTATTGTAAAAGAAAGAATTGTAATTTAGGGTGTTTAATTTTCCGTTGTGTTTTGTAAAGAATTGATGTAATAAAAGTTAAAATATTTATCTGTGTTTTGGCTATGTTTACTATTATATTGAGGTTGATGCTGGAAATTGTGACACGTATTTCTGAGATATTATATTAGAAATTTGGGGTGCTACAAGAATAATGTCATATGCATATTGAAGATTGAGCACCCCTTTAAACCCCTAAAAGCCACCTAAACCTTCAATAATGTTAGCATCACAAGAATACATCAGCCACACGAGAAAATAAAAGAGAAGATTTGGGATCTCCTTGTCTAGGCCCCCGCTTACATTTAAATTTATTTCCTTCAATAAATTAATGATGACAGATAAGGTGCCAGCGAAGAGACTTGATTTAATCCAAGAAATCTATTGGAGGCCAAAACCTCGATGCAAAAGAATATCAAAGAGAAACTTCCAATTAACCTTTTCATAGGCTTTCTCGAAATATAATTTCAAGAGAATACATTCAGACTTGGACTGATGACAACCTGAAATAAACTCTTGAGCGAACAGTATTAAGAATGAATCTATTTTTGATAAAACCTGATTGAACCGGGTCAATCAAAGGAGAGATGACCAAATTAAGACGGTTAGCCAGTACTTTCATGATGATTTTAAATAGGACATTACGACGGATGATGATGATGATTTAAATACGGTTAGCCAACACTTTCATGATGATGATTTTAAAGAGGCCAAAACCCAGATGAATGCTTCTTTTTTTATTTTTTATTTATTATAAAAATAAAAAGAATAAAATGGTATATAGTCACTATGTTTCATTATAAAAAAATAACGAAACAAACCCAAAGGAACTAGACAAAACAATAATAGTAAAATACAAGAATCAACCTCCAACGATCCTAGGAGGATAGACAATAAACTACGCAAGCGATAATACAAAGATAAGAAAATGCAACAACAAAATCAGAGGCCCCAACTACCCTCAGAGGTGGGCACTATCCAATTGTGGGATCAAACTCAACCTCCTCGTCATCATATTCATGTTGTGGGAACAACCTACTGATGCGGTCTATGGCGTCTGTAACTACTCCCTCTGCCCAGAAGGAGATCAAATGTATAATGTGAGTGCGTTTGCCATGAATAGAAGAACTACAAGCACAAAAGTAAAAGTTAATTACAAGCACAACAGTAAAAGTTGTTCATGTCTGGCTAGAGCACCCAAGTTGTTGTAGCAATCTCTATGTACCACACTTCTCTCATAGTGCATCGCTCCCTTGTAAAGGTGTTTCATATACAATGATCGTCGTATGAGGCTGGGTAGGTGTTTGTTGGGTTTTATGTCTTGCATACTTATTTGGTGTGAAGAGAAGATGGTGATACAAGTAGAGGGTTCGAAGCGAATGATCGAAGAAGAAGGAAAGCAATCAGCAACAGTAGTAGTTGCGGTTGACCGCCTGATTGTACAGTGTTTTCCCACGAGGGGACGATCGACTGCACACGGCGCTGATGAGTTTTTTGGGTGCGGGTTTGATGATTCTATTGAAGCCCACTTCATCTTCTGGTTAGATCGTACGACTCTAATTGTAAGTTTATCTCTACAGTATACATCGAATGGTTATTGTATCAAGATATCTAAACTAGAGTTATATATATATATATATATATATATATATATATATATATATATAAACTCAATTGTAACGGCTCCTAGAACGATATGATTCTATTACGTGCCGAACAGAAGAAGAGAGTACATCATCTGAGAGGGTGAGAGGTTTCTCCATTGTAAACAACAACCAAGTTTCAATTAGACTTGAGAGAGGATCATGATGAAAATTGTAATATTCTTGTATATTCTCTAGTTGAAATAACATCTTGGTTCTTCCTTCCTCGGATTAAGGTGAAAGCCTCAACCAGGACAATTCTTATGTGCTTTATGGGATTGGTGTGATCTAGTTTTGCTTGGTGGTTTGCATTGATTGTGTCGAAGACTTAACAAGATCCTCAAGTTCCAACAAGTGATATCAGAACAATTAGGTTCGTGGGTTTGTTCGAGTTTCTTGGAGAAGATGATAAATCAAAGGATGAAGATCAAACAGTTTGATGGTAAGATCAACTTCAATCTATGGAATGTGGACATGTATGATGTTTTGGTTTGGATTGACTTGCACCTTGCCCTAGAAGAGAATAAGTCAGTCGACATGAAGTAGGAGAAGTGGGATGAGATTTGCTTGAAGGCTTAAGTTTAATCCGGTTGCAATTGGCGGACGAAGTCTAGTGCAATATTCTTGAGGAGAAAAGTGCGGCAAATCTTGTAACCCCCATTCCCGTTTATACGGATTTGTATTTTTCTTTTTCGGTATTCTTGTATTTAAAATTTTCCATATAAATTTTTCTACTCTTTTGAACCCAATTTTTTGCATTCACTTAAGTACCCGACTATTTTATTTGAACCCAGAATTCCAACCTACACTATTTATCATTATTTGATTATTTAACTCCTCATTATTATTTTACTACTATTATTATTATTGTTATTATTATTATTATTATTATTATTATTATTATTATTATTATTATTATTATTATTATTATTATTATTATTTTGAGAAAACCAAAGATCCTAATTCATTATAAAATATCTAGTTGATTATTTGATTTATGCTAAAGCCCACCCTGTGATTTAATTACCAGATTCTTTATCATGAAGCCCAATTTTATATTCATTATAATTACATTTTTATTAATATATAATCTTAGTGCCCAAGCTCAAATTCTTTCTATAATTATTATTTTATTTTGTAATGCCCAAGTTTACAAACTCAAACCCACATTTATATACCCAACCCGTTAACCCATTATCCTACCCTACCCAAATTCAACTACCGGTATACAAATTTCTCCATTCCCCCACTCTTCACATTCCCGTAACCCCACACCCTCACCATCATAACTACCCATTATTTTATTTATATTATATTATTATTTTAATAAACACCCCTCTCATTCTCTGTATCCCCGTATCTCTCTATCTCCTCTCTATTTTTCCAACCGAAACAGAGAGCGCCCCAAGCTCCTCCGTTGACCCACTTCGACCACCACCGTCAATCCATCGCTCCACTCCCTTCGCCTGCCTTCGCTCGCCTCCCCTCGACCGCAACCACCTCTGAACCCATCTTCATCCTCGTCAACATCCTAGAGCTTCCCCCCAACGCCAGCGTTGCCCCCTCGCCGAATGCAAACCACCTTGAGCAACCTGCCTCGTCGACCTCCTGTCGACCACCGTCCCCGGACCCATCACCAGTCATCCAGTCGATCGTCGTCGCCTTCATCTTCTCTGTCTGCCACCATTGTCACTCCGCCAACCCATCCTGCTCGTCAACTCCTTCTCAGCCAAGTCAAGCTGCCTCTTCACCTCCCTCATCGTAGTCAGCATTGCCCCCTGCCACTGCAGCTCGAGCCTTGAGCACCTCGACGCTGCCTCCTCGCCACTACGAGCACCTCTCACTCGAGCCACCTGAGTCCGCTACTCCATTCTCTCCCCACTTCGGCCTGCATCACCTCGTCCTTGCCTCCCTGCCGTCGAGCCCTCATCCCGATCACCACCAATGCCATCCGTCGACCGTCAGTGCCTCCTTACCGACTTCAATACTGCCAGTCACTGAGCACCCAAGCTCCTCCGTTCTTGGGTTCAGCCAACAGTGCTTGATCAAGATCAGCCGTCCGATCCTCCTCTTGATCATCATGATCATGATCATCACTAAGTCTCCTTGATCTTGATCTTGATCTTCGATCTCGATCGTCCAATCATTGTTTGGTCATCAACATCAAGATCCGTGCTGATCCATCCGATCAGATCGTGATCATCATCAAGTTCATTACCGACTGTTGATCGCCATCTTTATCTTGATCCTCATCAAGCTCCGTAACCGATCGTGATCATCTCATCAAGATTCGCTTGGTTCGCAATCATCGCCGTTGCCACCCCGGGATCCTAATCCCGTTATTCTCTATATTCATATTAACCATATAAAAAGGCAAGTCATCTCACCCTTGAATAGTATTGTATCGTATTCGAGATTGTTTATTAAATTCTGCAAGTAGATCTATATTGAATATCGTATGTCTTCTATTGTTATCTATCTTGGGATACTACGGATTTACATGAGCGAATCCAAGGAGTAGTCTTGATTTCGTGCTGTCTTTTTGCCTCCGATTTATGGAGATCTTGCATGCATTCATGTAGTTAATTATTGAATATATGAATAGGGATTGTTATTATAATTCATGTCATGACATTACACAACTATTGTAGATCGTGTGCTAGTGCTGATTGTTCATATGATTGATATTGGTGTATTGGTTGATTGTGATTATTAAGATTATGGACATTATACATTCTTAATACCATGTTCACATAGATGTAACTTGCTGTGATTTATGTTGTCAACCCCTAACTCATCGTTTATAATATTTTAATCTTTTTTATTCATGAAAAATATATCGAGACCCTGAAATTTATTGCCAATCTGAACATTTTCATGTTGTTTCGACCTAGACACTGTCATTAAAATCAATAACTTTATGAATATGAAATGTTGCCCCATGTGTCTAGTTTCCAGAACATAAAGAATTATTGCCTAGGTTATGACCATTTTATTGCTGCTACATTTTATTTTCAGATTTATGCATATACCATGTTAACCTGATTAAATAGATGAACTAATGATCGAATATTACCATGATAATTTTCAGATTGATAGTTAACATGCTTAGGGTAATGAAAATTATTTTTGCTGATTTTTAAAATGAATATTTACTGCTTTTATAGCTGAAACTAGTTAACATTGATAACCAGCTAGAACCTATAACCTGTAAAGAACACTATAATTCACCTAGCTAATGTTGTCAGATTTTGGACTTTTAATATGCGTTGGAACCGGGCAGAAGTCTAGTTCCTAGAACATCTACGGATCCACATTTTCTATTCTATAGTATCGGAAAATTAAATTTTAGTACAACAACCTACTGCTGTCTAGAATTGAGTTTCCATGTTTGATAATATATAATTGAATCTATAATATTGTATTTGGTGCATTTAATTGTATGGAGTACATTGCATGATCTTAGGGTTGCGTTGTCATCATTCTAGTGTCCCTTATTGATTGCCTTATCGTTTCCCCATTAATATTTCTGTCCCCATTATTTCCTATTTGTATTGCATGTTGATTTAATAAAGAATGTTAATCAAGCTGGGGTTAAGGGTTAACTAGATTAGTTGATAATATAGTGACTGTACTCGGAAGTGTCGACCTCGTTACCAAAATATCGTTATTGTCATTGTGCAAGAGATTGTATCGATGACCAGTGTTATCGTCATTATGCAAGAAATTATGTCAATGGCCAGTGTTATCGTTATTGTGCAAGAAATTACTGCAATAGCCAGTGTTATCATTTTAATGTTATATCGTGCCGAGTACATGACCTATAGAATCTATCACCTTAGTCTAAACAAAATTGATTGTATGCATCGAACCTGTAGTTATGAGATGCAGTAGTACGTGTATCAGTTAGGATTAAAATGAATAATAGGCTTAAGATTTTCATCGCATCGTCAATGCATATTGTCATCATTATTGAACAGTGTTATCGTTATTGCTACCACTATTGACATCTCTTATTGTTATTGTTATTGATTATTGTCATTGCACATTGCATCGTTATCATTTTGCCATTGTTCATTGACATCGACTCTATTGTTTATTGAATTTATTGTTATATTGTAAATGCCATTGTTTCAATGCTTTCTCTACTTGTTATCCACAACTTGCCACTACAAGAAAATAGTTCTACACCGGTGTTTCTACTCCGGCATTTTAGTAGAAACGCCACTATAGAGAACATGTAATCTGGCAGAGAAAAAAATTACAGCTCTCCACCGGCGTATGTGAAAAATGCCGGTGTATGTACATATACACCGGCATTTTAGAGTTAAAACGCCGGTGAATGTGAAGGATAAGAGAACAACTTCGGATTCTATCGATCTCATTTCCTTTATTTCCCCTACCCTTCCCCCAATTTTTCCCGCTCTCTCTCCACTCCCTTCTCCCCAATCAAAAACCCCCATCCCATCGCCGCCCCCCTACCCCGTCGTTGACCCTTCCCCAATCGCCGCCCCGTCCTCCGCCATCGCCACTTATAGGGTTTTACCTTCTCCTTCGTCGTAGGGTTAGGGTTTCTTCTCTCGCCATGGGGGAAACCGGTCGAGGCCGATGGTTCTGGCTCATCTTCCCGCTCTCGCTGAAGCTCCGGTTCAGAGTCGCGCTCGCGCTCCCGATCACACTCCAAGTCGTTCACTTCGTCATCTTCGCCTTCTCGAAGTGGCAGCTCTCTTAGCCGCTCCCCCTGATACAAGTACTGGTGCTGAGTCCACACCTGATGCTGGTGCTGAGTCTACACTTGATGAGAATGTGAGTACTGGAGTGGGGAGGAGCTCCAGAAGGAGGACAACACCTGATCGGTTGAGGTACTATGGCCTACATGGTGCACAGGTACAAAATCAGATAATCGAAGGGAGGTCTTGATGGGAAAAGGCAATGCAGGTGTGAAAGGGATCTACAGCGGGGTATAAGTAGGGAATAGGCAGTGTGTGAGCTGGCTATGCAATTTGTAACAAACTTTGTCTTCTTCTTGAAATCTCTAACAAACTCTCTTCTTCAACCTTCTTCTCTTTTCTAGATCCTCCTGTAAAATCCTCTGTTCTTCTTGAGCTGTGATTTCAATTCCATCAATATTAGTTGAATACAAGCATTGAAGTTGGGAGATATAGTCACTACAGTATTGATTGTCTTGAAGTGGATCTGAACATTCATTTGGGGTATCAATTTGGTGCTTTCACTGACTTGAGCTCTAGTAATGGTGGAAGGGAGACGATCAGTAGAAGATCTACGGGAGATTACTCACATTCAGGCTGAGCAATTGCAAGCATTAACAAATGATGTTGATACACAAAAGAAGCTGTTCTCAGAAATGTTTCTATGATTTGCAGCCATGGAGAGCAACATGGAACGGTTTACAACCATGGAGGAAAAGCTTAATCGAGTTGAAAATATTGAGGAGAAGTTGGATCAGCTGCTTAGGAGTACTGTTTCATCAGGTAACCCAAACTTTGTAAGATCATCTTCCCCATCATCACATCATGATAACTACTTCAAAAATCCTCGACCAGACTTTCCTAGATTTGAAGGCAATAACCCTATGGAATGGTTGTTCAAAGCGAACCAATATTTTACATTTCATAAAACTCCTACAGAACAGAAACTGCATATAGTATCATTCCATCTCGATGGCAGAGCATTAGCTTGGTTTCAATATAAAAATGAAAATGGTGATTTTCTAAATTGGGAGGTGTTTGTAAAGGAGTTAGATATCAGGTTTGGGGTTTCTCCATTTGTAGATCATATAGGCCAGCTGTTTAAACTCGCTCAAACCACCACACTAGCAGCATATCAGGATCAATTCGATTTGTTGATCAACAAGACCAAGGGTCTATCCACTAGTCACATTCTGAGCAACTACATTTCGGGGTTAAAACCTGATATCCGTAGAGAAGTCCTATCACATAAACCAACTACACTAGCTGATGCAATTTGCTTAGCCAGACTCCAGGAAGATAAGATTGTTGAATCAAGATATCAAGGTGGTCGTAGGGGATATCAAAGACCACCATGGCAGCCACCACCTAGTAACCTACCCCCTCTACTACCAAATCCAGAACATACCAAAAACACACCAAACACAAATTTTCAATCCAAATTTGCAGTAAAAAGAATTCCTCCAGCTGAGTGGGCAGTTAGAAAGGAGAAGGGGTTATGTTTCAACTGTGATGAGAAGTATGTGCCTGGCCATAAGTGTCAACGCAAATTCCTAATGCTGTTAGTGGAAGAAGGGGATGACCAAGGGGCTGTACCTGCAGAGTTGCAGCACACAGAAGCTGAGGGTATTTTATATGAAGCTGCCAGTGATGATATCCCAGAGATTTTTTTCATGCTTTTTCAGGCAATAAATCTTTAAGAACCCTGAGAGTGCAAGGTTCTATTAATAATCAAGCCATACAAATTATGATTGATAATGGCAGCACTAACAATTTTATGCAGGAAAGATTAGCTAGATTTTTGAATTGGCCAATCCATCCAACCCCTCAGTTCACAGTGATTGTAGGCAATGGTGAAACACTGCAATGTGAAGGGAAGTGTTTGGGTGTACCTGTGAAGATTCAAGGTCACTCTTTCTTGATTGACTTCTATATTTTACCTATACATGGCTCAGATGTAGTGTTGGGTATTCAATGGTTGAGGCTATTGGGAAGAGTTGTTCATGACTATGATGCAATGACCATGGAGTTTTTATTCGGTGATAAAAAAGTTTTAATCCAAGGTGGAGAAGGTCCAGCTCCATCATAAATAGAACTCAATTCATTGCGGAGGGAGATTACTACAAATGCAATAGGTGAATTCTTTCACTTAGTATTACAAGATGAAGGCCATGACCAGCAGATTCATCCAGATATTGCAACACCGATACAACAACATGATTCCCTATTCCATGAAGTTAGTGGGTTACCTCCTACAAGAGAGTTTGATCACTCTTTTCATTTGATACCAGGTATGGGTCCGACCAATGTCAGATCCTACAAGTATCCCCATTTCCAGAAGAATGAAATAGAAAGACAAGTTCAAAAGATGTTACAAGAAGGGATAATTAGACAAAGTAGAAGCCCATTTTCATCTCCAGTTTTGCTAGTCAAGAAGAAAGATGGGACTTGGAGATTTTGTGTCGACTATAGAGCTCTCAACTCAATCACAATAAGGGATCAATTCCCTATCCCAACAGCAGAGGAACTTTTTGATGAGCTACAAGGTGCAAAATTTTTTACCAAGCTAGACCTCAGATCAGGTTACCATCAAATCAGAGTTCGAGCTGAGGATGTCGAAAAAACAGCTTTTAGAACCCATGAAGGCCATTATGAATTTCTAGTAATGCCATTTGGCCTAACCAATGCCCCTTCAACATTTCAAGCAACAATGAATTTCATGTTCAAACCTTATCTTCGAAAATTTGTCCAGGTATTTTTTGATGACATTTTGGTGTATAGTGCAAGTTGGCCAGCACATTTGCAGAAGCTAGCTATGGTATTGAGAGTTCTAGAGCAAAATCAATTCTTTGTTAAGAAGAGTAAATGTGAATTTGGTAAACAATCTCTAGAGTATTTGGGGCACTTGATTTCTGCAGAAGGTGTTCAAGCATGCCCTTCTAAGGTGGAAGCGATTAAAGAATGGCCAACTCCTAAGACAGTAAAGCAATTGAGGGGATTCTTGGGATTAGCAGGCTATTATAGAAGGTTTGTTAAAGGGTAGGCATCCAAAGCTGCAGCACTTACAAACATGTTGAAGAAAGACTCATTCGAGTGGAGCACAGCATCTGATTATGCTTTTGCTGAACTCAAAGAAGCCCTGCAAAATACTCCTGTGTTAGCTTTACCAGATTTTTCAAAACCATTCACTATAGAGACGGATGCGTCGGGGAAGGGAATTGGAGCTGTGTTGCAGCAAGATGAGCACCCAATAGCATTCTTTAGTAGAATGATGTCTCCAAGAATGCAGTCAGCATCTACTTACACAAGAGAAATGTTTGCAATTACTGAGTCAATTAAGAAGTGGAGGCAATACTTATTGGGCAGAGAATTTACTATATGCACAGACCATCAAAGCCTACACCATATGGTCACTCAAACAATCCAAACACCTGAACAGCAGAGGTGGGTCTATAAGCTAGCAGGATACAATTTCAAAATTGTGTACAAACCAGGAAAAACTAATTCAGCTGCAGATGGGCTTTCCAGATCTCAAAGTGAATAATGTGGTGTTTTGTTGACTTCAATCTCAGTTCTACAGCATGGGATTTATGCACAAATTAGGGAAGAGTCTACCAAGGATCTTCAATTAGCTAAACTCATTGAAGAAGTCACACACAATCCTGCAGCTCAACCTCAATTAACCTTCAGAGATGGGTTATTGTTCAATAAAGGTAGAGTGATGGTTCCACAACAACTCAAGGGGTAAATTATGCAGGAATGGCATTCATCACCTGTGGGAGGTCATGCTGGCATGGAGAAGACTTTGGCTAGGATCAAAGATTCTTTTATATGGAAGGGAATGTCCAAGGATATCCATCAGTTTGTGCAAGAGTGCTCTATATGTCAAAAAACTAAGTACTGTACTTCGAAGCCTGGGGGTTTACTTCAACCTCTGCCGATTCCACATCAAATCTGGTCTGATATATCGATGGACTTCATAATTGGATTGCCCTTATCACAAGGTAAATCTGCCATACTTGTAGTAGTGGATCGATTGTCCAAATATGCTCATTTCATAGTCTTAATGCCTAACTTCACAGCATCAAAAGTAGCTGCCTTATTTGCTACTAACATTATCAAGCTACATGGCATACCTAAATCAATAATCTCTGATAGAGATCCCATATATTTGAGTCATTTTTGGAGTGAATTGTTTAAAGCATAGGGAACAATTTTGAAGCATAGCACAGTCTACCATCCACAAACAGATGGGCAAACAGAAGTAGTGAATAGATGCATTAAACAATACTTGAGGGCATATTGCAGTGAACATCCGCACCAATGGGCCAAGTTTGTTGATTTGGCAGAATATTGGTATAACACTTCCTTTCACTCTTCCACAGGCTTTACACCATTTGAGATTGTATACGGCAGGCCCCCTCCTATGTTAGACTACCTCCCAGGAATCAGTAGAAACAGTGCTGTAGATGAAGAACTCCAAGGCAGAGCAGAGGTTTTGAACAAGTTGAAGACAAACCTATTGCAAGCTCAACTGAGAATGAAACAAAAAGCAGATAGGCATAGGGTGGAAAGGCAATTTGAAGCTGGTGATTGGGTTTTTGTGAAGCTACAAGCTTATAAGCAGCAATCACTTCATCATCGACAATGGCAAAAGTTGGCAAAGAGGTATTATGGGCCATATAGGGTTGTAAAGAAGATTGGGGCAGTTGCTTATCAGCTACAACTGCCACCTGAGTCCAAAATACACCCAGTTTTTCATGTGTCCTTGTTAAAGAAGTGCCTGGGAGATCATTCTACAGTGGTACCTTCAATGCTTCCTTCCCATTCTAATGGAGATAAAATTTATTTTCAACCAGCTGCAGTTCTAGGGAAAAGAGTGGTGAAGATTGGGAACACTTTGCAAAACCAAGTTTTGATTCAATGGGAAGGATTATCGAATGAAGACAATAGCTGGGAAGATGTAGCATCTATTATAAAGGCATTTCCACAGCTGTAGATAAACCTTGAGGACAAGGTTTTGTTTGAAGAGGGGGGTATTGATACAAGTACTGGTGCTGAGTCCACACCTGATGCTGGTGCTGAGTCTACACTTGATGAGAATGTGAGTACTGGAGTGAGGAGGATCTCCAGAAGGAGGACAACACCTGATCAGTTGAGGTACTATGGCCTACATGGTGCACAGGTACACAATCAGATAATCGAAGGGAGGTCTTGGCGGGAAAAGGCAATGCAGGTGTGAAAGGGATCTACAGCGGGGTATAAGTATGGAATAAGCAGTGTGTGAGCTGGCTATGCAATTTGTAACAAACTTTGTCTTCTTCTTGAAATCTCTACCAAACTCTCTTCTTCAACCTTCTTCTCTTTTCTAGATCCTCCTGTAAAATCCTCTGTTCTTCTTGAGCTGTGATTTCAATTCCATCAATATTAGTTGAATACAAGCATTGAAGTTGGGAGATATAGTCACTACAGTATTGATTGTCTTGAAGTGGATCTGAACATTCATTTGGGGTATCACCCCCCCCCCCCCCCCCCCCCCCCCGCCCTAGCGTCGAAGGTAATCTTCAAATTCTTACGAAATTTGAAATTTTTTGTTTGGTAGATTGTCACAGCTTCGAGGTGTAAAAATTTTAATTGGTTTGGAACTTTAGATGATACAGTGAATTGGTGAGCGATTGTTACATGTGAGAATTGGGGAGATATCGGATTTGGACCTGTGTTTTTTGTTTGGTTAAGGTTGGATGCAAGTATAGAGGTATTGAAGCTTAGATTTTAGTATGATTTAGCGAAGGGGGAGATTGGATAATTGCTTTATTTAAGAAAGGTGAGATGTTGGATGTGAACTTGTTGGTAGATTTAGCAAAGAAAGGTAAGATTTTAGTTAAATTAGCTATTAGTTTGATTTTGGAGTTGATTTTGGTGGTTTTGTTTATTTGGTGATTAGAGTGAAGGCTGTGAAGTTTGTATTGAAATGTTAATTTTAGTTTAGTTGTCTATGGTTAAACCTTATCAAGCTTTTTCGGGATCGTAGTGTTCAAACTCGAGAAAGGTTTGTAAAAGAATTGATCAAGAGTTCTGAATGAGATAATGAGGTGCTTACTATAGAAGATTGGTGTGTGGGAGTCTGATAGTTGAAAACTGTTTTCCATGCATTTTGAACTCGTGTAACTAGGAGATACTATAGGAGTGCTTTGGAGTTTGTGTGTTTCTATAGCGATGCTAGCCTTGATGATGATGTTTCTAAATTTTGAGTTGATTATTATTATTCAATACAAGTTTGATGTGTGCTAAACTAAGAATTTTGTGTGTTTGCTGGTCTATTTTGTATGTAACTCATGTTTTAAGCGATATCCTTGCTTATATATAATCTAGATTTGCCTGTGGTTAAAACTTAAAACTTAAACTACTTTATTTCATATGTCATACTCAGTTGAAGATGCAACTCCAAATCTCTATGGATTGCATATTTTATAACGATGGAACTCCTTGTGCATTTTTTTCTTAAGTTGTATAAATGATTCTTATGGATTGCTTTTCATATATGGAGAAATACCTAAAATGGTAATATGATCTCTGTAAAGCAATTCATTTTTTGATGAAAAAAGGAAGGTTAGCTGGCTTGTTATTTCTAGAGCCCTGAATGCACATGCATTCAGGTTCAGTTTTATTTCTCAAATTTCTGCGCATTTTACGAATATTTAGAAAGGATGCTTTGCTGTAAAATAAAGAAATCTTCCTTTACCTCTCTGCTTAGTATATTTAGTTGCTTCAAATGCAAAAGATGTATGCCGAGCTCTGACTGATTTCAGCCTGCTTGCATAATTGAGTCACTTCTTTTCTTTATCAGTGAGTAGATCTTTCTTTTTCTCTGTTTAGTCATTTATTTGCTCTATTTTGAGCCTGAGCCTGCTTTGTAATTCATGCAGAGCTTCGGATTGATTTGAGTGTGCCCCCATAATTGAGTCATTTATTTATTTCTTCAGATTGATTTGAAGGGGTAGCACTTGATGCTATTAACTCTTGTGGTGGTATCTAATTTTGTTTCTCTTTTCCACTTAGTATCCACCCAGAAATGGAGATGAGATGAGATGGATAATGTATCTGAAGTTGCACACTATGATTTTTTTATATAGGAGTGACTAGTGATGGAATTTTTTTTATCTAAACTTTATATACAATTATATCATGATGTCTAGATGAGTATCAGTTTCTAAGATAATGTTCATGCTTGTTGCTTGGGTTTGAAAATGAGATTGCTCTTTCTTATTGGTTTTAAGTGATGATGAGATGGATTATGTAACTGAAGTTGCATACTATGATTTACAGAGGAGTGACTAGTGATGAAATAATCCTGTTTGAACTTATGTTGTGGTTTCAATTGACAGTTATCTCATGAGTATTATAAAAGTATAAGTTTCATCTCAGTTAGTATCTTGACAGTGAAAATAATCTTTTTCACTCTTTGTAACTCAATATTTTGAACTCTATATTTTGGTTATGAATGTGGTGAGATCACATTATTATGTTTATGAGATTACAAATTTGATGATATTATACTATTATGCTTCATTCATATATATTATAATGGGTCTCTTTTAGTTTTGCAATTGGTTTTGATTAATAAGAGTGCTGAAGGTTTTTTTTTAATTTTTTTAAAAAAAAATATAGCTACACCGGCATTTTTACAAGCGTCGGTGTAGCTTTCAGCAAAAAACTGGTGGTCTATACCGGCATTTTAAAAACGCTGGTGTAGGTGATGGCCGAAAACAGTACTTCCAAACGAAACCACACATTCCCCGACATTTTTACAACTGCCGTTGTAGTTTTAACCTACACCGGCGGTCATAAAAAACGCCGGTGAATGTCCCTAAGCTACAGGGACACGTGATTCAGCGACACTTGCACCGGCGATTTATAAAACGCCGGTGGTATCTACAGCGGGGTTTATAAATGCCGATAAATGTGCAAAAAAACGCCGATAAAGACTGTTAGTCTTGTAGTGTGCTCTAAGGACATATTATTCTCTCTTTTTAGATGAACAACTTATAGATAATCAAGGAGAATTGTCTGATGGATTAAGAGAACAACAATGGTGAAGAATTGATATCATCACCGCTTAAATAATTATTGTTTCGTTTTGAGGACTTAAATAATTGAACATTGTTATTTCTTGTATTGTGGGTTTTTTATCCGAATATTGTTATTGTTGATTCTAGATATTGGATTGTTATTATGATTGGTTATTTTATGATTAAATTCCAAGTATTGTTATTCATGTGATTACTCCTTTAATGCATGCGTGGTTGTATTACTTTCTTATTTATGTTGTTGAGTTTAATCAATAACAGCTTATGGATGACGCAAGTCATTCGCTGGCCCAATGTCACATGCTTGTATTCCGTATTGTTGGGAAGCAGGGCGTGACAAATCTATGAGCGAGACTCAAATCTGACTACTCGGGATCATCGTTGCTAGATTGGATGTATTGAAAGAGGAAGTTGTTTAGGTTCTCAATGAAGAAATGTACCCATCTTCAAGATCATATTGTGAAGTTGAATAAGGTAATATCCGAATTGAAGGCAATTAATACTGATAAACTTAGCGAATAGGAAAAATCTTTCAACTTGATATTTTACTGCCAACTTCTTATGATCACTTGATAACTACCATGCTACATGAAAAATCAGCCAAGAAAGCACTTACAGTAGCCGGGGTGATTAAGTGTGTGAAGGAAGATGAACCATGAAAGGAAGCTTATAAAGGAGGGTCTATTACTGTAGGTTATTTTGCGGTGGATGGTGATACTTCAATTGGAAGGAATGCAGTACACAAGGTTAAGATTTGTTGCCACTATTATAGAGGAGTTGAGCATTACAAGAGAGATTGTCACAAATGGTTGAGTTAGAAGAGTGTTACTAAAGGAGGCGATCAAGCCAATGTAGTCAACGCTACTAATTCAGGTAAATTAGGTGAATCTGAGAACTTCGATCTATGTCTTCTTGTTTCAAGTTCTTCAGATGTAGATTCAAGCTGGTATCTTGATTCAGAAAATTCTTCTCATGTTTGCTTCAAGATGGAGATGTTTTATACTTACAACAACATGTCGTAGTGTGAGAATGGCTAGAGAAAGATTTGTGAAGTATTAGGTGAGGAAATAGTTGAATTAGAGACGCCAGATGGTAAAGGGTTCATACTAGAAGAGGTCATGCATATTCCTTTGATACAACAGAATCTGATATCCTTGGGGACTCTTGATGCTTGTGGCTGCATGTATACAGCTTAAGGTGGAGTTTTGACAGTTTGGGATAGCCATCGTAAGGTAATGAAGGGTAAGAGTAGGATTGAGCACGGTTAGCATAACTTCTACCAACTTTGTGGGAGCAGAAAAACTCGGCCGAGTGTATGGAAGCCCATTATTTCTAAATCATTATCTAGTAAGTCATTAGTAGAATTACCGAATCGAGACTGCAACGTTTGAATATCGTTGGAAGGTGGAGAGAGCCTTGATGTAGGTGGAGTTTGTGTGGAGGGTGGCACCTCTATGATCACATCTACAAAGGTGTGTCCTTGAGGGGGGCATACAGCTGGAGGAAAACAGGTAGAAGTTTGTTCAACTAGTAGAAGAAGCCAAAAAAATGTGTTGTTTACAAAGCGAAGATGAAAGATATAAAAGAATTTTAAATCACATAGGTATAGATTCATGCGTATGCAATCCAAGGTAGGGATTGTTATGTTTTTTTGTCTTGCATACTTATTTGGTGTGAAGAGAAGATGGTGATACAAGTAAAGGGTTCGAAGCGAAGGATCGAAGAATAAGGAAAGCAGTCAGCAACAGTAGCAGTTGCGATCGACCGCCCGACTGTACAGTATTTTTCTGCGAGGGGGACGATCAACCGCATGCGGCGCTGATGAGTTTTTTGTATGCGGGTTTTGAAGCCCACTTCGTCCTCTGGTTAGATTGTAAGACTCTTATTCTATATTTATCTCTTCTGTATACATCAGATGACTATTGTATCAAGATATCTAAATTAGGGTTTCTCTCTCTCTCTCTCTATATATATATATATATAATCAATTTAACGGCTCCTAGAACGATATGATTCTATTGAGTGCCGAATAGAAGAATAAAGTACTTCATCTGAGAGGGTGAGAGGCTTCTCCATTGTAAACAATAACCAAGTTCCAGTTAGGGTTGAGAGAGAGTCGTGGTGAGAATTATAATATTCTTGTATCTTCTCTAGTTGAAATAACATATCGGTTCTTCCTCCACCGGATTAAGGTAAAAGCCCCAACCAAGACAATTGTTGTGTGCTTTGTGGGATTTGTGTGATCTAGTTTTGTTTGGTGGTTTAAATTGATCGTGTTGAAGACTCAATAAGATCCTCAATTTTCTAATAGTGTTTGTGACACCCAATGCCCAAAGCATTGCATGCCAAACAACTTTGCTGCTTAGAAATTTGAGGAATAGGTGATTCCTCGTCTCTAAATGTCTTTAGCAAAAACCACACTTAATCGCAATAGAATGTTGTCGTTTAACCAAGTTCTCACGTGTTAAGACTGCATCGTCGATGGCTAGCCAAAAGAAAATCCTTAGTTTAAGTTGTGTCTTTGCCTTCCAAACTAGCGTTGACCATAATAGGGAGAAATTTTTAAAAAAGAATTTCTTTATTTTTTTTAATTTACTAAAATAGGGAGATATTCTGTTGATTTGTTTCTGCAAAGAGTGTAAATGTGGATTAAATTGGTATTAGGGACGCTAACGGTCCGGGTGAATGCAATGAGTCTTTTCCCATGCTTTAAAAAAAGCATTTCTTTAATATTTTTTCTATAATTTTTTCTACTTATCGAGATAAAGAGATAATCATTGACCATTTTCTCTCTCACCTTCCTTTTCAACCCAATCTCTTTCCCAATCAGAACTCCAATCTCATCTTGCTCATTAGTACGAGCTCAGAGAAAACCAAGTAAGGGCTGATCTGGGGACGCCTTAGATCGAGCAAGATCTTGTTAGATTCGTCCAGATCTGTGTTGGTTTCTCTCGAGTCAATGAGCTTGGGGATTGGAGTTGGTATTACCGTTGGGGGCGACGGTGGATAAGCAAGGTGAGAGAGAAAATGACTCAATTTTGACCCATTAAGATCAGATTGGGTTGGTGCTTGCATTTTTTGGAATGGAAACTTTTGTGGTTTGGGTCTGACCTATAAAGGTCAATTGGGAGGGTGCTTCCATGTTTTTGGAATGAAATTCTTTTGGTCAAGGAGAGCAAAGAGATGAGTTTTCCTTATGAGCTTTAATCGTTTCAAGCTACAAAGGGTTTATTTGCCGGGGATGATTAATAGTTGGTCATACAACCAAGGCAGGCATACCCACTAAGTCGGGGTTATTTGATCGAATGTTGGTACAAGCAAGGAGGCTAGGACACCAAGTCGGGTTGATGTTGGTGAAGTCAAGAAACTAGGGCACAAAATCTGGTAAAAATGGGTCGATATTAGTGATGCCAAGGATAGATGAGGCACTGAATTGAGGCAAATTGATCGATATTAATTCAACCAAGGAACACTATGGCATTATGTCGAGCCGAATTGATAGATCATGGTGAAATATTTGTGAAGCTTGGGCAACTCATTTGGTGGTTTGTGTATGAAATTGTTTGTATTTGATCGAGGGAGATTTATTATCATACTTTTGAGAGGCCATACTTGTAAGATTGTATCTAACTTATTTGTTTTCCTTCGTCTGATGTTGTTTCGTTGTATATCTCTAATATTATAATGAGTGAGTTGAGGTTATCATTTGTAGATAAACAAATCTGTGTATCCCCACTACATAATTAATATAAAGGAGTTCTCAGATTCGAGGCCAGACTACGTCAAAATTTTTTCCTTTCAAAAAATATACTTATTAGGAAGTGTATCGCATGTGTAAATTACTAGTAGTTATTAATGAAACATTTAAGGATTTTTTAACCTCACAGTGTTATCTCAAAAAATTAATTGACCTTTTTCTGATTGTTTATTAAGAAATTTGTTTTATGCAATTGTTCAAAATTGTATATATCTCTAATATTATAATGAGAGAGTTGAGGTTATCATTTGTTTATAAACAAATCCGTGTATCCCCACTACATAATATATATATATATATCTTAAGCAAATAGGTTTACCCCCTCTCCTTTCTCCATTTTGAAATAGAGAAAGAAGAGCAAAAGTAGGGATTCCCACATCATAAACACGTGCGCATCGCATTATACTAATAGGAGAGAGAGTGTTTAACCTCTCTCCTCTCTCTATTTTGAAATAAAGAAAGGAGAGAGAAATGAGGAATTCACATTTATTAACATGTCCCCAAATCTATAAATATGGAACTTAATTACTAGAACTATGCTTTGCTCATTAAATATTCGATGAAATGCATATGTAGCACACAATGTGTAGGATAGATTTTATTAAACTATACACTTGAAAAATTAATTTCTCTCAATTCTCGCACACTTTTTTAAAGTTCCATATAATTTTATGAGTTCATTAAAATTATTTTAGTCTGTGCAATTTGCACAGGATAAAGCTAGTTAATATAAAGGAGATCTCAGATTCGAGGCCAGACTACGTCAAAATTTTTTCCTTTCAAAAAATATATTTATTAGGAAGTGTATCGCACGTGTAAATTACTAGTAGTTATTAATGAAACATTTAAGGATTTTTTAACCTCACAGTGTTATCTCAAAAAATTAATTGACCTTTTTCTGATTGTTTATTTAGAAATTTGTTTTATGCAATTGTTCAAAATTGTAAAAAAGAAAAAAAAAAAAACCTTTATTAGAATAGCGGGAGACTCGTATCCGAACCAAGGAAGGAGACGGGAGGAAAAAGGGTTATTATGTAACAAATTAATAACTAATTAAATTAAAATTTGCTGCAACAACTAAACATTTTATAAATACTGATTTCTCCTTTGAAAATATGTCATTCTAAATTTTTGTACAGTTATTAAATTTTTTTAGTGAGCTCGTATTAGTAAATTTTACAATAGCATCTCTCTAGTGTTTACTTTAGGTGAAAAAATAGTCATAAGGATTTACTGATGGTATTGTATAGAAAACCATTGATAAACAATTGGATAGCCTAACAGTGCTTTTTGGAAATAAAAAATGATAAATAATTTTGGAGAAAAATGTAGATTGTATGATATGACGGATATTATACTGATAGGTATTGAAATGAACAATCTCTAATCTCTAATCTCTAATATTATAATAGAAAAGTTGAGGTTATCATTTGTAAATAACTTGTAATTTATAGACTTTCAACCATCTAATCTCAACAATTTATTTTTAAATGAGAATTATATTAACTATTTATTTACTCAACTGTTGTTACTTACCATGATACCCTTAAAGTTCAAATTTATTTATGAAATAATTATTTACAAAAGTGTGACTTATATAAAATAGAAGTTTGTGCCGCTAGGAATAATTTGTAAAGACTATGTGATGAGGAAAGAGAAGTCTCAGGTTCGCGGCCATATTACACTTTATTATTTACTATATAGAAAAAAAAATTAATTAAGACGTACATCTCACGTGCAGATTAGCAGATTACTAGCATGTATAATTAATTTCTCTTCAGATGTCCAAGCATATTTTTGAGTTGTACAATTAATGATTACTAATATTATACACGTGCTGTGCACGTGGGGATAGATTGGAAGGAATGAAAAGGTTAAAAAAAAAAATTATCTACACGTGTGATATGGCTAAAATTGGGGTTAAATCGGGACCGTCCAGATCGAGCACGAATCCTGAAGCACGGGGGTAAAAAGGTAATTTCACATACAGATGGATCCAAAACGGATATTGGGCCTCCTTCTCACAGAACCAACCACCCGCGAATAGATCCACTTCAATTGGGTACGGGTCCCGACCCGATACAAGCCCAATCCACCAAGAAGAGAATCAGGCCACTGATTTGGTCAAATCAACAAACCTGATCAGCTCTCACCAGGGAATCAAGGCCTAACTTCCTAAAACAGAATAGGAGGATTTCTCTCCTATTTGTTAGGCAGGAAATTAGGCCCCAAATGGTTCCAAAGGCGACTATAAATACAACCCCTCTACCACCGAGACCAGGTTAATCACTCTTTCACCACTTAAGCTCTTTCTTAATCTTTTCCTGATTACTGACAAGAGCGTCGGAGGGTGCGTCGCCGGAATCAACCCCGGTGTTTCGCACTTCCTTGCAGGTTGTGCCAGGAGCAAGAAGGCCGAGTCAATCGTTCAGGTGTTTCCCGGACTCACAAATTCTATCTGTTTACCCCCACACCGAAATCAGCGGTAACAGATTGGCGCCGTCTGTGGGAACCCACCACACGAACGACCTCAGCTTCTCCTTCCTCGCCTTATATCGCCATGCCTCCGAAGAAGAATAGATCCAGAGGATCCAACCGGGCGGCCAACCCCGCCGACCCTACGGAGGATACCCCCGTCAATCCAATTCCCCAATCTGGGCTTCCTCCGCCGGCCCAACCGGTCCAGCCTCCTCATCCTCAGCAGCAACCCAACAATGGTCCCGCCGGTCCCAACGGCCAGAAGCTGAAGCAGCCCATCCAGGACCATGTCTCGGTCCGTAACGGGTCCTCGGACTCGATGGCCTCCCATAACCCCGACCTCGGCTTCACGCTCCAGAACCGCCAGAAGGAGAACGACCTCCGCACGCACCTTGACGAGAGGCGGGCCCGAGCGGGGGCCTCCCGACAGCGTCAGGGCGAGCGGTCACCTCGTCGCCGAGACAGGCAGAGATCTCCATACCGGAGAGGCCGAGCGGCATCTCCCGAACACCGAAGGAGGAGGCCGCGTTCCCCCGAGGATCGGCATCGTACGAGGGATCGTGAGGTACCTATCAGCCGTGCCGAGTTCCTCCAGTTTCAGGAGACTGTACTGCAGGCCCTGAACGCCCGTGCCAACAACCAAAACCCCCCGAGGATCCCAACACCCCCTCGGATTCCCAGTCCTCGCCGCCGGTCACGAAGTCCTCTCCAGGCTCCCAGTCGTCAGCAACAGTACAGTCCCCGCCGATCCGAGGGATACCGGCACCGAAGTCCACGCTCTCCCTCTTATGAGGAAGAGTCCGAAGGGTCATACGGTTACCGGCGAGGGGACGATGCTTTTGACCGCCGCCTCCATGAGGTGGAGAGGCGCATTGTCCGTATGGACCGAGAAGAGGAGTCCAGAGCAGGGACTGTTCGCCCGAACCGACCGCCCTTCTCTCGGACAATCATGGAAGCTCGCATACCGAGGGGTTTCAAACCTCCGCAGTTTGAAATGTACTCAGGCGAGTCCGACCCAGTAGATCACGTCGAGAGTTTTAAGACTCTGATGCTGATCCACCAAGTCTCCGACGCCATACTCTGCAGGACCTTCCCGGCCACCCTTCGGGGTTCGGCTCGGGAATGGTATTCCAGGCTTGCCCCCGCCTCCATCTTTTCATTTGAGCAGTTTGAGACACTGTTCATAACTCACTTTGTGAGCAGCCGACGGGCCGAGAAGACGAGTCTCTCCCTTTTGAACCTCCGGCAGGAAAGGGGGGAGAAGCTACGGGACTATGTGAAGAGGTTCACTGCAGAAGTCAGGTCGATCGCCTCCTTAGACCAATCCGTGGCGACAGTGGCGTTCCAGTCGAACGTCCTCAACTCCAACCTCCGCTCGTCCCTAGCAAAGAAGCCGCCTACCAACTTCGCCGACCTCCTACTGAGGTGCGAGAAATACATCCGAGCCGAGGAGGCCGAGTCCCTCCCGAACTTCGGAGGACCCTCCTCCGGCTCGAAGAGGAAGGCAACGGAGGAAGAGGGGGCCAAGAAGACAATGAAGGACGGAGGCGGCCATCGTCGTCCTCCCCCCAGGTTCGAGAAATTCACGCCCCTCACAACTAATGTCTCCACTATCCTCATGGAGGTAGAGAAGGAGGGGGTCCTCCCTCCAGCCCCGAGGATGCACAAACCGGCGAAGAGGAGGGACAAAGACAAGTGGTGTCGGTATCACCGAGACCACGGGCACGAGACGAATGACTGTCGGGCTTTGAGAGATGAGATCGAAGCCCTCATCCGAAGGGGGCAGTTGGCGAAGTTCGTGAAGGCTAACGATCGGACAGATCGGAACTCTCCTCCCCCTCGGGGGGCTAACAAGCACTCTGAGCGGCGCGAAGTAACACCTGAGTTCGAAGAAGAAAGGGTTCTGCATATGATCCACGGGGGCCCCATGGGCGGCTCCTCTAATACGTCTCGGAAAGCCTTCGTCCGAGAGGTGAACTCGGTCCACAGTGCTCCCCCTCCCAAGGGCTTCGGTGTGCCCGTGTCCTTCTCCGACGCTGATCTCGAAGGAGTCCGAACCCCTCACTGCGATGCCCTCGTCATCGACCTCCGCATGGCCAACTTCAAGGTGCAGAGGATTTTGGTTGACAACGGGAGTTCGGTCAACATCCTATTCCTCTCGGCCTTCCACGGCCTCCAGCTGTCCCGAGACCGTCTCAAGCCGGCCGGATACACTCTACACGGGTTCACGGGGGTCCCGGTAACCGTCGAAGGGGTGATAACCCTTGACGTTACTGCGGGGAGCACCCCTACTACCCGGACCGAGCCCATGGACTTCATGGTCGTTGACGTCCCGGCAGCATACAATGTCATCCTCGGCCGCCCCGGCCTAGCCGCCCTTGAGGCCGTCCCCTCAGCATACCATTTGAAGATGAAGTTCCCCACTCGGTCGGGAGTAGGAGAAGTCAGGGGAAGCCAGGAAACAGCTCGGAAGTGCTACATGACCTCCACCGGGGGACCAGTGCTTTCGCTCGAGACACTCGAGATCCCCGAGCCGAAGGCTCGTCCAACGTCCGAGCCAGCGGACGAGTTAGAAGAAGTACTCTTCTCCGACGAGGACCCGAGCCGAAAATTCCTCGTCAGCAAGTCCTTGCCGACCGTGCTATTCTCCGACCTGGTGAGATGCATCCGGGATAACCGCGACCTATTTGCTTGGTCGGCCGCGGATATGCCCGGCATCTCCGAAGACTTGCTCGTCCACCGCCTAAGCGTCGAGCCGGGGTGCAAACCGGTTCAGCAGAAGAGGCGAAAGTTCGCTCCCGAGCGACAGCAGGCAATCAAGGAGGAAGTGGATAAGCTGCTGAAGGCCAAGTTCATCCAGGAGGTGAATTATCCCGAGTGGCTGTCGAATGTTGTAATGGTCAAGAAGTCCAATGGCTCGTGGAGGATATGCATCGACTTCACCGACCTCAACAAAGCGTGTCCGAAGGATCCCTTCCCTCTTCCGAACATCGATACCCTAATCGACGCCACCTCGGGCCATGAGCTCCTCAGCTTCATGGATGCCTTCTCGGGGTACAACCAAATCCGGATGTTCCCTCCGGACATCCCGAAGACCTCCTTCGTCACCGACCAAGGCCTCTACTGCTACCGAGTAATGCCGTTCGGTTTGAAGAACGCGGGCGCCACCTACCAGCGCCTCGTCAACAAGGTCTTTCAGCATCAGATCGGCCGAAACATGGAGGTGTACGTTGACGACATGCTCGTCAAGAGCATCCGCGGCACCGACCATGTAGCCGACCTCCAAGAGGCTTTCGGCGTGTTGAGGAAGTACAACATGCGGCTAAACCCGAACAAGTGTGCGTTCGGAGTCTCCTCTGGCAAGTTCCTCGGTTTCATGGTGAGCCAGCGGGGGATTGAAGCTAACCCCGAAAAGATCAAAGCCATATTAGACATGGCCCCGCCTCGGAACGTCAAAGAGGTGCAGAAGCTCACCGGTCGGCTCGCGGCCATTGGTCGGTTCCTCTCCAAGTCAGGGGAAAAGTGCCTTCCCTTCTTCAGAGCGCTCCGAGGCGCTAAGGGATTTGAATGGGGCGAGGCACAGCAAGCATCGTTCGACCAGCTGAAAGCCTATCTGGTGAACCCCCCTCTGCTCAGTAAGCTGGTCCCAGGCGAGCCTCTCTTCCTCTACTTGGCAGCCTCCGAGCAGTCCCTGAGCGTTGTCATGGTCAGAGAAGAGGACCGGACCCAGAGGCCTATTTACTACATGAGCAAGGTACTTCGGGATGCCGAGCTCCGTTATCCGAGGATAGAAAAGATAGCCTACGCCCTCGTCATGGCAGCAAGGAAGCTCCGGCCCTACTTCCAATCTCACTCGGTCGTCGTCCTCACCGACCAACCCCTCAAGCAAGTCCTCCACAAGCCCGAGACCTCGGGTCGGCTGATGAAATGGTCCGTAGAGCTGAGTCAGCACGACATCACTTATCAGCCTCGGACGGCAATTAAAGCTCAGGCTCTCGCCGACTTCATTGTCGAGACCACCATCCCTAAGGTCGGCCACGTCCCAAATGGGCCCCCCATTTGGACAGTCTTCGTGGACGGGTCCTCTTGCAGTGAAGGAAGCGGCGCCGGGATTATCTTAAACGGCCCTGACAACTTCGTCTTGCAGTATGCGATCCGCCTGAACTTCAAGGCTTCGAACAACGAGGCGGAATACGAGGCCCTCATAGCTGGCCTCGGACTCGCACGAAGTGCTGGGGCGCAGCGCCTTCGGGTTCACAGTGACTCCCAACTAGTTGTGAATCAGGTCTTGGGCGAGTACGAGGCCCGAGATGAGCGAATGGCTAAGTACCTCGCCAAGGTCCGGGGTCTGATGGGTCGGTTCGAAGAAGCCATCATCCAGCGTGTCCCTCGGGAGGAGAACTCACAGGCCGATGCTCTCTCCAAATTGGCTTCGTCCTCTCTGCAAGGTCTTGAACAGACCGTGCTGATCGAAGTCCTCTCCAAACCGAGCATCGAAGACGAGACGCCTAGCTCGATGGAGACATTGCCGGTCGCGCTGCAGGACAATTGGATGAAACCACTGGTGGAATTCTTAAGGGATGGAGTTCTGCCTCAAGATCCCAAAGAAGCACGCCGAGTTAGAACCCGAGCCGAGCGCTATGTCTTAATCGAGGGCATCCTATACAAGCGCTCCTTCTCCCAAATAGACGGCCGACCATATCTACGATGCCTCTCTCCGGATCAGGCTGAGTATGCCCTACAGGAGTTTCATGAAGGGATCGGCGGGGCACACTCAGGATTTAGGTCCCTAGCCCGAAAAGCTCTGAATTATGGGTACTTCTGGCCGACGCTTCTCCAAGACGCCGAGCGACACATTCGGCAGTGCGGCTCCTGCCAGAAACACTCCAGCATCCGACGCCTCCCTCAAGCCAACCTCACCTCCCTATCGAGCCCTATCCCCTTCGCGATGTGGGGAATGGACCTGATAGGGCCTTTCCCTCCAGCTCCTGGTCAGCTCAAGTTTTTAGTCGTGGCTATCGACTACTTCTCGAAGTGGGTCGAGGCCGAGCCCCTCGCCACGATAACCGAGAACAAAGTGGTGCAGTTCTTCTGGAAGAACATTATATGCAGATTCGGCGTCCCGCGCGTCCTCGTGACAGATAATGGGACCCAGTTCACTGGCTCAGCATTCCGAACCCTGTGCGACGACCTCGTCATTCAACAGCGTTTTTCGTCCGTCTCGCACCCCCAGTCGAACGGACAAGCCGAGAACACTAACAAGCAGATCCTTGCGGGGCTCAAGAAGAGGTTGGACAAGTGCTCCAAAGGAAAGTGGGTTGACCAACTCCCTAATGTGTTGTGGAACTACCGCACAAGCAAGCGGACGCCCACTGGAGAGTCCCCTTTCAGCCTTACTTATGGGGCCGAGGCCGTAATACCCCTCGAGGTCGGAATTCCTTCCCCTCGGCTCATCGCCTATGACGAGGCACAGAATGCCAGGGAACTCAGAGGAAACTTGGACCTGATAGATGAACTGAGGGAAAGGGCATCGATTCGGCAGCAAAATTACAGAAGGAGAGTCGAGCTAGCCTACAACAAGAAAGTCCGGCCCGCCAACCTCGAGCAAGGAGATCTGGTGTTGAGAAAGCTAGCCATATCCCTCCCCAGTCAGAAGGGCAAGCTAGCTCCGAATTGGGAAGGGCCGTACCGGGTCACAAAAGTTGTTCGGCCTGGGGCATATCGACTTGAGGACATGGACGGTAGAGAGCTCCCGAGGACCTGGAATGCCGATCACCTCCTGAAATACCAAGAGAGCGCCCCGGCGCCTCTCTAAGTAATCCGAGGTGTCGCGCCATTCCTCTCCTTTAACTTGTAACCTGTTCTATGAATTCTACTATGTAAAACGGTTCGCCGTCAAATATCAAATAAAGAAAGCTCCATTTTGTTTTTGAATTTGCCTGTTTTTTCCTCCCCTCTTACTATACCAATAGCTCGGAGTCCAACACTCGGCTCGACTTTACCTCCTCGGTTCGTCTCCGGACGAACCAGGGGTAGATCGCCGTTCGGAATTGCTCCCACAGCCGTTGAACTACACCGATGGTTCGGAGTCCAACACTCGGCTCGACTTTACCTCCTCGGTTCGTCTCCGGACGAACCAGGGGTAGATCGCCGTTCGGAATTGCTCCCACAGCCGTTGAACTACACCGATGGTTCGGAGTCCAACACTCGGCTCGACTTTACCTCCTCGGTTCGTCTCCGGACGAACCAGGGGTAGATCGCCGTTCGGAATTGCTCCCACAGCCGTTGAACTACACCGATGGTTCGGAGTCCAACACTCGGCTCGACTTTACCTCCTCGGTTCGTCTCCGGACGAACCAGGGGTAGATCGCCGTTCGGAATTGCTCCCACAGCCGTTGAACTACACCGATGGTTCGGAGTCCAACACTCGGCTCGACTTTACCTCCTCGGTTCGTCTCCGGACGAACCAGGGGTAGATCGCCGTTCGGAATTGCTCCCGCAGCCGTTGGACTCTGCCTAAGGTCCGGAACATGTATCCCGACCACTCTTGACTGTCAGCCGAGGTCCGAAGGCAAACACATCCGGTCGGCATCCGAGCAAGTGCCTTCCCGAGCTGGTAAACGGGGAAAACACACTTTCCCCTCAACTTTCGTGCGTGATCTAGATCAGACGGCTCAGATCGCACCACTCGCGCAAAACGACAAGATAACGTTTTCTTGGAAAACGAACCACCTCGAGATCCGCGCCTACATTCAATGGCTCAGATCTCGCCACGTCGAAATAGCACTCTCGAGAACATCGCTGTGTCAGACCCACTAAGCGACAAATCGCCGTACCCCTGGGGATCCATTCGGCTAAATAGACACACTCAGTTCAAATAGTTCGGCACGGTCAACACAGTTATAAACAAAGACAGACGTACAAAACACCGAAAGGGAATTTTATTAAATATCGGCGTACAGTACAAAATAGACCATTACAAAAGTGTCGGCAAACAAAACATACAACCCCCGACCCACTACACTTGTCTTTCATAAAAATGCATCCTCTCCATCTTGTTCGCCCTCCTCGGCAGACGGTTCCTCCGCCTCACCTCGAAGCTTCGCCATTTCCGCCCGCAGCTGTCCCATCTCCGAGAGCAAGTCGTCCCGTTCGACAATGAGTTTCGACTGAATGTGCCGAATACTTTTGACCCGAAGAGCATTGCTGAATGCGGTCTGCGAGTCCTCGTCCTCCCCTATAGGGCTCAGCTCGACGATCTTGCTCTCCAAACGTTGTGTTTCGGCCTCCCGGAGACTGAGAACCAACGAAAGGTGACTCCACTCGCCCTCGGATCGGCGTAGCTTCAGATCGACACTCCTGGGGCTCAGAACCACCGTCCCAGAGGTCGCCTCGGATGCGGAGTCATCATTCGGACGCCCGGAGTCCGATCCATGGATCGCCGCGACAAGCTGAAAAATAGGAAAAACGAACAATGCGGTTTCAATACAGTGCCCGGAGTCAGAATTTTTATGCATTCAGACATAATAGTGTTACAAACGGTCGACCAACCCTACAACTAGGTTATTACAACGGACAACAGAAATGGAAAGTGACATAATCAAGTCCTCTTCGGAAGGGGAATGCTTCGGTTTAGGGAAACGCGAGGACGACGAGGCCGACCCTCTGAGCTCGACCCTAAACCAACGAAGCGCGACCCCTCTTCACTGCTAGTCCTAACAGCCGCGCCGACCGATGCCCCGCTCGACGAGACGGCCGCGCTGCTCTGAGCGTCAGTTGGACTACGCCTGGTCGTTAGCGGGCGCGTCGCGAGTTCATAAAACGTGATCCCCCTCTCACTTTCCTCGCGGGTGCACGACGTGCTGCGAACATTAGCCCTCTCCGGCGCAGGTTTAAGCGACGCGATCTCCTCCTCCAGTTCGATAATCCGATCCCTCAAGACGACGTCCTTCGCCAATTTCTTTGATCGAGGGGCCTTCAACGACCCCGAGGCATTGGGACTATCAGTTGCAAGCCGCCGATAGTGGGTGACCTCAATCCCCCTATCTATTGTGATCCTCCTGAGCATGTCGACTTCGGCCAATAGTCTCTTACGCTCAGCCAAAGCCCCCTCCAGCTCGGAGGCCATCTTCTCCCTTTCCGCCGAACACTCCCTCTCCGATAGCCCCAAGTGTTGTACCTCGGCCAAAAGATCGTCGTTCTTCTGCTCGGCGGCTTTAAGCTCCCCACGAAGCCGCTCAATTTCCCTTTCGGAACCAGGACCCTGGGAGCGCTTCCGGAGTTGATGCAACTCGCGACAGTTCCTCCTCAGAACTGCCCTGACCTCCTCCGCCTGGCCGAGCAGGAGAAACCGCCTCTGCCGGCTGTCCGAAAGTTCACGCTTCAAATTGGCCAGTTCCTTCCGAAGGAAAACCAGCTCCGTGACCGGACCAAACACCACCTGAAAAGCGGAAATAAATCCGAGGCCCAACAGTTGGAGAAATAAACGCCCAAAACGCACACTGAGTCCGAGGCTCAACACTTGGACAAATTTTTGGCCAAACAAAATACTTTTCATTCAAAACAAAGGCGGTGGCCAGTCCGCAATAAGGCTTACAAAAAGAAAACAAAACCAAAAAGACTGAAAGTAGGAAGACAACCGAGTCAGGGGTCGACCTTTTTGCCGCTCGGATTCGTCGACCCCTCGGCTTTGCCGTCGCCGTCACCCTCGCCCCCGCCTTCGCTCCAGCTCTCCTCCTCGGAGAGTTCCTCCTCCTCGCCCTCGGCTTCGGTCTCACCATCGCCTTCGGCGGGTTCCGTCTCACCATCGGGTCCGAGTAAACCCTCGGTGATCCCTTCTTCCCCCTCCACGGGCTCGTAAAAGTCATAGGAGGACGAGTCGAAGCCCGGGTTCTTCTCGGCTACGTGGGTCAGGGCACGGCCGTAGGCGTCCAGCATATTCTGGATCATGTGCTGCGCGGCCTCCTCTTGCACGGCCTTCTTCACCTTCTTCACCTTCCTCAGGTGGTTGGCCTTGATCCTCTCGGCTCTCTTCCGAGCAGTCTCCCCTTCCGACCGAGCCTTGGCCAGCTCATCCTTCAGCTCGGTGACCTCCTTCTCGGCTCCCGACCGAGCGCTGGCCAGCTCCTCCTTCAGCTCGGCCACCTCCTTCTCAAACTTGGCCGCCGTATCCTTCGACGATTGGATAGCATCGGCCAGCTTCTTCTCCAGGTCCTCCGCTTCGGCGACTCTCTTCGTCGAAAGAAGCAGCTCGGACTCAAGCCGCTTCGCCACCCGAACGCGCTCCGTCCTCTCCTTCTCCTTCTCCTGATCCTTCCTCGCCAACTCCTCGACCAGCCAACTGAAGTGGCAGAGGGTCTGGAAGAGAACCACACGATTAAAATCCGAGCCCAAGAACTTAGGAGAAATTCCAAGGAAAAATATGAATGAAGAAGGGCTTGACAAACTTACCGACATAGTGCTCCGGGCCATCTGCATCACGTTGTCCCCTGCCATCCCGGCCCTCAGGGTCGCTCGGTCCTTCGGGGTCGGCAGGTGCCTCACTACCTCCATACAGATGTTCCCGTCGCCCAAAAAGCCGTCGACGTTCATCACCTGCCAGTCGGGGACGAAGATCTGTTTATGACGCTCGGTCAAGATCTTCTCCGCGCCGGGGGTGAGTGGCGGAACCGGGAGGGACAACGCATCAGCCACTCCGAACTCATTGCTCGACGGACCAGGAGCGTCCGCCTCCGGGGTAGGAGCAGGAGCATCCGAGGCCGAGGGATCGAGGTCCACGACCCCACCCTGCTCGGGGACCGCGACCTTTGCCGAAGGGACAAGGACCTCAACCTCTCCCTCCTTCAGGACCGCAACCTTCGGTTGGTCGGCTGCCTTCACTACCGAGGCCTTCTTCGAAGCTCGGCTGTCCTGAGGCGCTGCCGACGGCCTCTTCTTCTTCTCCTGATCGGCCCTGCCCTTCGCCACCAGAGCCTTGTAATCGAGCTTCATGGTCTCTGCAAGAGTCGAACGAAAAAACTTAGAAAATTGAATGCAAACTTTACGGAGAGAAGTATAAATACCAGAAGCGTACGAGGGTCGATCGGACTGAGACCCCCACGGAACAGATGCTCTTCGGCGATATCCTTCCAGCTAAGCGTCGGCAGAGCAAGGATCTTCTTCTGGACCTCGGTCTCTGCAGCGTTCAGCGGAACGTCCTTCTTTGTGCGCTTGGGTAGTCCGTCCGCCCAAACTGTCGGTATCACCCACGGCGTCAGATTCCGAACGAGGAAGTATTTGTCCTTCCAGTGTTTGATCGAGTTCGGATTCTCGATCAGTTTCACGCCCGGCCGGGGCGAAAGATAAAACCTCTGCTCGTCTTTTCTCGGCTGGACAGGTCGGAAGAGACTTCGAAAGAGGTACATGGTCGGCTTGGCGCCGATCTCTTGGCATCGGAGGAGGAACGCCACAACTTGCCTCCATGTGTTCGGCATCAGTTGAGCGGGACTCAAACCATACCAAACCAGGACGTCAACCACGAACGGGTGGAGGGGAAAGCGAAGACCGGCAATGAGGGAGTCGACCGGAAAGACGCATATGTCCGGAGAAGACCCAGTATTGGCTCGGAACCCCGGCCCAGGGAGGAGCAACGTGTACTCGAGAGGGATCTGGAAGCCCTCTCGGACCAGATGAAGGTCCGCTTCGGTAAGAGTCGAGATCTTGCGATCGACCTCGGACAGCTCCCTAGGCTCGTTCTCCTCCACCAGTTTAGCCGTACCTTGGGTAACCTTCTCCAAGATATCCTCAGTATAATCCCGGACTCCTCCCACGCTCGACACGGCGATGGGCTGCCGACCGAACTCCCCCGCTCTCTTCGGCGTCTCCACTATAGTAATTACGGCTTTGCCCTTTCGGGACTCCGCCGCGACTTCTTGGGGCACCTCGGCCACTCCGCCCTCCGCGTCTGGGCGAACAACGTCCTGCTCGCTCGGCTCCACTACTCCTTTCTCTTTCTCCCCTCGGCCAACGGCTTGCTCCGAGGCGGGGGTCTCAGCCGAAATCTTAACCATATTTTCCTAAAGAGAGAAGGGAAAGAGACTGACCTTGAAGTGGCAGCTACGGTCGGAAACTTCGCCGGAACTAGGAACGCTCCCGCGACAGCTAGCGACACCACCAGGGAGCTAAAGACCTCAAAGCAAAGTAAATACGGAAGAGAGAGAGTAAAAATGAAAAGTGAAGACTTGGTCAAAGGGGGGTAAAGATTTATAGTGAAAATGAGGCGTCTCTTGGACTTCCAGAGCGACTTTTGGGCTACTCTCGAAGCATCTCGAAGGCCCACCACAAAGTCAACCAGCTCGGCAAGATGGGACGAGAATCCGAGCTGCGAGCAAACCGAACGTGGCTGCAATAGAGTCCGCTCGGAATCCGTGCAAGTGCCTTCCCGAGCTGGTAAATGGGGAAAACTCCCCTCTCCCTCAACTTTCGCGCCTGATCTTCATCAGACGGTCCAGATCTCGCCGAGAGCACTAAACGACAAGATAGTGTTTTCTTGGAGAACGCGCCCATCTCGAGATGCGTGTCAGCATCCGGCAGCTCAGATAGCGCCACGTCGCTCGGACGATCGGACCCTCGGACGCCCCACCTTCGTCTAAAAAGAACCCGGAAAAATTTTTGATTTAGTTTTAAGGCGCCGCCCTCGGTAGGCGCCCCCCGGGTCCCATGCCTCGGTCGGTATTATGCCGACAACAGGCCCCGGTCGGAAACAGATCGGCACTCCCCCATCTCTAACTCCCCCGGGCTGACCTCCGTCAAAAGCCATCAGCCCGAGAAGGAAGACAGAGATGGGAGGGAACCCATCAACACTCAGAGGTCGAAAGAGACGCACCATCCCGAGCTAGTTGGTTGCAACTGGAAGGCTCGGCTTGTCGAAAGACTCTAACAGCGGCGCCTTCACAGTTGCAACAAACGGACTCGGACGGCCCGGAGATCGACATCGGACAGGGGTCGTCACTCTCCCACCAAGATCTCCGCCTACTTCGACACTCACTTCGGAGCAACCGAAGAAGGCAGAAGATCTTGGTGAGAGAACGGCGGCCCGTCCTTCGAAAGAGGTCCACACCCCGGGTCCGGACCATGGCCGTCGACGCTACTGTCTTGTTGCCCCCCACCCCTCACACCCCTTCGGAGCAGTGAGGGATGGGGAAACAACAAGACAGCGGGGCGACCGCCCGTCCTTCGGAGATGACTCATCCCCCGAGTGCGGACTACGGTCGTCACCACTACTACCTCGTTCCCCCTCGCTCCTGACATCCACTTTGGGGCCGTCAGGAACAAAGGGAAAACCAGGCAGAAGAGCGACCACCACTCCGAACTTCAAGAGAGAAGCTACCCAAGGCAGATGCCTCCGAGGTCTGGAACTCAATTTGGTTGTGACGAAAATGACAAAAGGAGTGGGGTACTTATAGCCTGCCTCCTATAACCAGCCATTACTACCCTCGGAAATTGAAGCGCCGCGTTTTAATTGAGGGAATTATTGATCCCCGGAAGTCGAAACGCCACGCATTAATCAAAGGAATTATTCTTAATGACCTGGGGAAGGGGAATGCCGCACAAACCCCGAGCGTCATTAATACCCTCGGAAGCGAGATCGCCTCCGAACAGATAGCGCCACGACGCTGCCGAACCCCCATACCTTCGGTCGGCTGCCGAGCAGAGGCCTTCCCGAACTGGTAAATGGAGAAAAAAAGGCACCGAGCTATCTCAGTCGTTGGATCTCCCAGAAATTCACGCTCCCAATGGCGAACGGCTCAGATTGCGCCACGTGCGCTAAAAGACAAGATAGCGTTTTCTTGGGAACCGTTCCCGTCTCGAGATGCGTGCCAACATCCAACGGCCCAGATAACGCCACGTCACTCAAGCCTTCGGTCGGCTGCCGAACCCCCATGCCTTCGGTCGGCTGCCGAGCAGAGGCCTTCCCGAACTGGTAAACGGAGAAAAATGCTGCCGAGCAGCAGCAGCCGTCAGATCTTTCCGAAGTTCGCGCCCATCTGCGATCAGCGGCCCAGATCGAGCCACGCCATAAATCGGTATTTAAATCATTTTTCATCTATTTAATTTGTTTTATTTGTTTAAAAATTGCGAGAAAATTGTTAAAAATTCGGGAAAATTAGCCAAAAATTCTGGAGAGTAATTGAGATTTAGGGGGCACATTTTCGAACCCTTGAACGAACAATTATCGCCCAGAATGTACGGCTAAGGCCCCCGAATGATTAGCAAACGCGTCGCAAAGTTAAACAAGTAGTCCGAAAAAATAGATAAAAACTCTTGAATACCCGATGTGACCAGAGAACTGACAGCGGCATCAAAAGTTGCCTCACTACCCCCTTTCTTGATTCGAAATCCCACGTCTGGACTCCAATACAACTCCATCAGCCACTAAAACAGCTAAACTACTCCCCAAAGTCTGATCACACTCAGTCTTTAGGAGTGGGGGGCTAGTGATATGGCTAAAATTGGGGTTAAATCGGGACCGTCCAGATCGAGCACGAATCCTGAAGCACGGGGGTAAAAAGGTAATTTCACATACAGATGGATCCAAAACGGATATTGGGCCTCCTTCTCACAGAACCAACCACCCGCGAATAGATCCACTTCAATTGGGTACGGGTCCCGACCCGATACAAGCCCAATCCACCAAGAAGAGAATCAGGCCACTGATTTGGTCAAATCAACAAACCTGATCAGCTCTCACCAGGGAATCAAGGCCTAACTTCCTAAAATAGAATAGGAGGATTTCTCTCATATTTGTTAGGCAGGAAATTAGGCCCCAAATGGTTCCAAAGGCGACTATAAATACAACCCCTCTACCACCGAGACCAGGTTAATCACTCTTTCACCACTTAAGCTCTTTCTTAATCTTTTCCTGATTACTGACAAGAGCGTCGGAGGGTGCGTCGCCGGAATCAACCCCGGTGTTTCGCACTTCCTTGCAGGTTGTGCCAGGAGCAAGAAGGCCGAGTCAATCGTTCAGGTGTTTCCCGGACTCACAAATTCTATCTGTTTACCCCCACACCGAAATCAGCGGTAACAACGTGCGTTGCACGGGTTGGATTAAGAACAAAAGCCTTCTCCCATTATAGTAGTAGAGATTGAATTTAGTTTTACAACTTTCCACCAAATGATGGGAGAAATAATTAATACCCCACCAAATTTTAACTCTAAAGAGATCATCTAACTAATAGGAGCATCAACAGTAGTGCAAGCTAAAATAAGACAAAATGAATAAATAGAAATATCATTTCGTGATTTCACTGCAGTCATAAAATGATAAAAAATAGCGAAGGAGCTACAAAATTGAAAGGTTTCGTTCGATTTTTTTAAATTTTTATGATTTTTTGGTCGGAATAATATATTTAATAACTTTTAATAATTTTTTTTAAAAAAAAATGGTGGGATCCATGTGAGACAAAACATCATGTTTAGTCCCACGGTGGGATGAAACATGATGTTTTGTCTCACCAAATATCCTACTTAATTAAGATTTAATGGATTAATTAACTAACTGAACTTAATATCTCTAATATTATAATAGGAGAGTTGGGATTGTCATTTGTAGACATTCAACCATCTAATCTTAACCTTTATTTTTAAGTGGGTGTTATATTAACCATTCATTTACTGTTGTTAGTTACCTCAAAGTTCAAATTTATTTACGATATAATTATTTGCAGAAATGTCACTTATATAAAATAAAAGTTTGTGCTACTAAGGATAATTTGTAAATAGCATGTTATGAGTAAATGGAGGTCTCAGGTTCGAGGCTAGATTACGTCTTATTATTTACTATGTATAAAAAATTAAATTAGAATGTGCCTCGCACGTGCAGATTACTAGTTTAACTAATTACCTAATTAAATATCTAACTAATTAGTACTAACATTTCTGTTTAAAAAAAGAAATCGGGATGCTCCTCGAATGTTTTGTCTGCTATAATATACATATTGCTATATTTTCTCTCACATATAACATTATACTGTAACGTAAATAACAAAACATTCATATTTACTATATGCAGGGTCGGCCCCTAGCTTGAGGCAGGTAAGGCGGTCGCCTCAGGCCCCCTGATTTTTTACAATTTTAGGGGTCCTAAATTTGTATTCCCTTTATAAATATAGACACGTATTTTACGCGTAAAAAATATATATTATTATTAGGGATCCAAAAAATAATTATTTAGACTTTTCGCCCTCAGACCTCCGAAAACTTAGGGCTGACCCTAACTATACAACTGCAACGCTCAAAAAAATAAAAAAACACATAAAATGTTAAAATACCACGACTGTGGATGCTCTAAAAAACCGAATATTTGCCAAGACTTGGTAACAAGAAAAAAAAACAGGAACCAAGGAGACTTATATCTTTGCGTAAAAGAGTAGTAACACGGAATCAAATGACCTCGAATAAAAGAAGATCTATACATATTGCTATATTTTCTCTCACATATAACATTATACTGTAACGTAAATAACAAAACATTCATATTTACTATATGCAGGGTCGGCCCCTACCTTGAGGCAGGTGAGGCGGCCGTCTCAGGCCTTCGATTTTTTTACAATTTAAGGGGCCCCAAATTTGTATTCCCTTTGTAAATATAGACACATATTTTACGAGTAAAAAATATATATTATTATTAGGGACTCAAAAATTAATTATTTAGGCCTTTCGTCCTCAGACCTCCGAAAACTTAGGGCTGACCCTAACTATACAACTGCAGCGCTCAAAAAAATAAAAAAACACATAAAATGTTAAAATACCACGACTGTGGATGCTCTAAAAAAACGAATATTTGCCAAGACTTGGTAACAAGAAAAATAAACAGGAACCAAGGAGACTTATATCTTTGCGTAAAAGAGTAGTAACACGGAATCTTTTGATGAATACGGAATCAAATGACATCGAATAAAAGAAGATCTAATGCAGAACATTATGCAGTAAACAACAAAATATGTGGATTTTAGGCTGCATCTGATGTGGATACACCGAAGCTATTCGCTGTAAAAGATGAATCCTGTGTAGTCTCAAACAGAGTTAACATCAAGACAAGCACAAGGAAAGACGTGTAGTACTTTAATATTGAAAAACAAAAAACAATTTAAAATGAATACTGTAGAGTCTCGAACAGAGTTAAACATCAAGACACTTACAAGGAAAGACGTATAGTACTTTAACATTGAAAATAATAAAAAATAAATAAAGAAAAGTAAAAACAAAAGTAATTTAAGAACGGGGCATTCCGAGAATTGAACTCGGGACCTCTCGCACCCTAAGCGAGAATCATACCACTAGACCAAATGCCCATTTCTGACTGTAGTTGATAATACTCATTAATTAACACACCAAGTATGTAATGGGGATTCATTTCAAATCTTATCCAAAGTCTGTTTTTTGTCGCAGATGGGTACCCATGCTGTGTGTCAGATGGGGTGCATGGTCTTGTCTGCTAATAGGGGTTTTGACGAGGATGGAATATTCTATTTTTGCCGTGTTTAAAAGGAGGTTAATTGCCTGTATATTTATTAAGGTCCATCTTTGGTTGCAGTCTGAAGTTAAGAGAGAGAGAAAAAAAAAAAAAAACAAGAAACAGTAAGGAGAATAACTTAAAGATGACAATGATATAAAGGAATTTTTTTTTATAGGCCACTTTTTTGAAACTATTTATAGAAAGAGGACATTTGTCGAAGTATTTGCGTTCATTGACTCAATGACTAAACTTGCCGTTCCCAACGGCGAGTTTAGTTGTTTCATGCTCACCATTGGGACACGACGAGTCCAGTGCTAATTTTTTGAGAAACTCACCAATCCCAACGACAAGTTCAGTTCTAAATTTTCAATGGAGACTCGTCATTCCCAACGGCAAGGACATTTATACTAGACTCGCTGTTGGAACGGCGCGGATGTAGAAAATTTTACAGAGAGCGAACCATTCTGTTGGACTTAGTGAATTTTAAAAAAAAACTCCATAGAAATTTTTTTGAACTAAACTTGTTGTTCTCAGCGGATGTAGAAAATTTTATAGAGAGCGAACCATTCTGTTGAACTTAGTGAATTTTAAAAAAAAAATCCATAGAAATTTTTTTGAACTAAACTTGTTGTTCTCAACAACGAGTATAGTGTAGATATCCTCGCTGTTGAGAACAGCGAGTCTTCATTGAAAATTTTGAGCTTAACTCGTTGTTTTCAACAACGAGTCTAGTATAAATGTCCTTGCCGTTGAGAACGACAAGTTTAGTTGTTTGAAAATTTTGAACTAAACTCGCTAATGGGAACGACAAGTTTCTCAAAAAATTAGTACTTAATACGTCGTGTCCCAACGGCAAAGATGAAACAACTAAACTTGCCGTTGGGAACGGCGAATTTTGTTGTTGAGTTCATGAATACAAATACTTTGACAACTGTCTTATAAGTGCACAAATAGTTTCGAAAATTGGTATATAAAAAAAATTCGATATAGAGTTACAAACACAATACAAGGCCATGGTAGACTACTCTATATAACATGAAAAAAATGTATTCTGCATTTGTGAAATATTTCTTCAAGGACAGGTGCTTGGAGAGGTATAGCATGAAATCCCTTAATGTTTACTCATGATATTGTGAGATGCGAAGGTCCATTATTAATGGTATCACACATTTGTTATTGGGTATTCGGGGCGTAGCTGCCTATGCTTTAGAAAGAAAGATTTTTCAATATTTCTAGCATATTTTATAATATGTGACTACCCTGTAGACTTGCACTAAAAGTGTTTAGCATCCACAATGGTTTTCTATATTTGCAATTTTGCCAATTTTTTAAGAAAAAATCAGCTGCAACGGTTTAATATTTTGCCATGTTTTGAGAAACAATCTACACAATCGCTTCTCATATTTGAGAAACGATTTGTTCTTTCTCAAAATATAGAGGACTGAACCTGTTGTTTAGTTCCTCATCATCTGCGAGGGACGAAACAAGTTGTTTCGTTTCGAATTTTTTATAATTTTTTTTAAAGGTATCGGTTATAACATATTGTTTTTATAATAATTTTTTACAAACATGTTCCGTCCGATTAAAAAAAAAACTCAAATTTTGAGAAACGAACCAGTGTAGCAAATGTCTTTTTTAGTATTTGTCATTTCTTATTTTGCCATATATTATAGCAAAATACTGTGGATGCTCTTAGAGGAGTTGTCAGAGATCACAGTTCTAGTGATGAGTTTCTTCTTTATGTTCATACTAGGTATGCCCGTGGCACGTGCCTACGGCACGTATTCGGAACTGCATATAATTTTATTTGTAGTTATTTGATTGTACGAACTACATATAAATTTATGCATTTATTTTGAGTCATTCACTATGCCTCTTTAACAAAGCTTTGTTAAATTGTTTCAGTTTTTTAATTATTTCATCTTTATTGCCCTTAAATATCTCAATATTGACATGTGATGTGAGCACATGTCAATAAAACATAACTATTTTTCATGAAATGTGAGCACATCCATTAAAAATATGCACTATGCCAAAAAAAATCTGAATGTAAACAAATACATCCACATTTCTAATACAATCATCTTCTCTATATAGGCCTCCTTCGAAATTTTATTGTTTCCTAATTATTTTTAATACATTCACCTTTAAATTGTTTTGTGCGGCACGCCATCGCGAAGAATGATTAATTAATTAAGTTGTTATTGTGGGCAAGTATTCATAGAACATTTTTCTATAGCTGTTAGCCAATGCATTTTGGTATTTGCCGCCAATGTTTCGTGCAGCCAATGCTCGAACCTAGGCTGTTAGCCAATGCATTAATGCATTTTCTATTGTTTCGTGCAGCCAATGCATTTTGGTATTTGCCGAGACTTGATGCCATGGCAATAATAGCTGTTATTGTGGTTATATTTTTTTTTTCAAGTTAATTTGTTTTGCATATTTTATTAGATGTGTTGCATGTTTGCATTATAAAGTATTATATCTCACTGTGTACATGGCGGAAGATTTATGTATCTACACAACTTTGAGACATAAGATTCAATCATTCTCCAGACTTTCTTTCGCCCTAAAAGTTTCCAATTCAGATGAAAATAAGATTAATTAACTATAATCTTATAATCAATTGGATTGTCTGGGACTGGGATAAAATGCTTCAGAAGTACCTTAACATGTGCTTATTCTTCATTTGCAGCCTGAGGTTGTCGAGAAGCTCGTAGGTTTGTGTGAATGAATACCATGGAAAGATGCGAAAAAGGCGAGCATGTGATTCTAAAAGCATGAATACAAAAATTTGCTTTAATGCTTGGATTCTGGAGTGCATTTGATCATTTTAAATGCTTGGATGCTGGAGTGCGTTTGTAACATATGTCTTTATTCTGATTTATGCAATGGATTGAAATGTTGCATGATTCAAGAGTGCAAAGAAATATTGCCCCTTGTAGATGGAATGCCCACGAAGATAGGCTTTGTCTTTGGAAAAGTGAAGTCACTTGGTGCAAAAGAAACGATATATGGAAAAAGCTCGGACATTAACAGATGTAATGTATACCTTTTTTATGTAACGGATAACTCCCCCATCAATATTGCTGCTTGTTAGCTTTGAGTGGACTTATTCAATTTTATTTAAGTTTTTTTTTTTTTTTTTCTTCTTTTGGTTGGTTATTGAGCAAGGTTAATTAGTTATTGTGTGTTTCATATTTCAATTCTATTATTGTTTAGACCATTTCGGACCATAAATGAGCAAAATTCCTTGTGTAAAAATAGATGGTTTTGTATTGGTTGGTTCTTTCACATACAGTTGTATACCCTACTGAGATTCTTCAAAATACTTATTTTTACCTTGTGTGTGCATTTGCCAAAGTGTTAATGGTGAGCAGTTTTGGTGGAAGATTGTATATTGTCTGAATTGTATCCTGGCTGAATTGTATCTTAGCTGATTGTATATTGGCTGAATTATATCTCGGCTGATTGTAAACTTGGCTGATTGTATCTTGGATGAATTGTATCTTGACTGAGGATTGTATCTTGACTGAGAATTGTATCTTGGCTGATTGTATCTAGGTATGCCCGTGGGCACGTGCCTACGACACGTATTCGGAACTGCATATAAATTTATTTGTAGTTATTTGATTGTATGAACTACATATAAATTTATGCATTTATTTGGAGTCATTCACTATACCTCTTTAACAATTATTCGTTAAATTGTTTCAGTTTTATAATTATTTCATCTTTATTGCCTTTAAATTTTCAATATTGACTTAGCCACTTCTCCCAAAACCTAACTTTTTTTCAAAAAATGTGAGCACATCCATTAAAAATATACACTATGCAAAAAAAAAAAAATATGAGTGTAAACAAATACAACCACCTTTTTAATACAATCTTCTTCTCTATACAGCCCTCCTTCGAAATTTTATTGTTTCCTAATTGTTTTTAATTAATACATTAACCTTTAAATTGTTTCCTACGATACGTCATCGCGAAAAATGATTAATTAATTAAGTTGTTTAGTAAAAATTTCGACAATCTCCTCTAAAATTTTACACGCAGTTAATATCAATGATTCCCTTAAATATTCATATTAGCGAAGATACAAAATAAAAACGAAGATTTCGTTTAAAAACGTAAGAATTCTTTAGAAATTGTAGTAAAAATTTCGACAAAATCTCTCTTTAAATAGTAGCCTTTTAAGAGCAATTCCATACAGAATCCTGCTCAAATTAAAAAATTAACATCACAGGCAATAAATATCAATCCTCCCCAGGCAAATCCAAGCAACATCACACAGACATCATATATATAGTGCTCTGGGAGAAAAAAATCTTCATATGACTACAGATACAAAATAAAAAACCAAGATATCGTTTGAAAACATAATAGATTTTAGGAAATTTAGTAAAAATTTCGTTAGAACCCTCCTAAAATATTAGCCTTTTTACAGTAAAAATCCTTACGAAATTCAGCTAACAATTAAAAATATAACATTACAGGCAATAAATATCAATCCTCCCCAGGCCAAACCAAGCAACATCACACATGCATTATATACATTAGGCTCTGGGGGGGAAATCTAATATAATGCAAGATACAAAATAAAAACCAAAATTTTGTTTGAAAACATAATAGATTTTTAGAAAAACCTTTGAAAAACCAAATACAGAACCCAATACTCCACAACTATGCAGGTACGGGTTTTAACATAACTATATTATATCATCATCATATACAGATACTTACATCATCTTCCAAAATAATAAATATTACAACTATTACATCCTCCATCAATAATAAAAGAGGTGGGCAATAATAAAAGAGGGACATAGATTACAGGGTTAGGAACTCTTTGCTTATGTAGATTAGAGTTATACTGAATATGGAAGATTCATAACCAAGTCTAAGAACATGCTCACGTTAATAAATTTGTATGCACTCGGTCGCCAACCATCACATCCGAAAAAGAGGACTTTTCTCATTGTAGTCAAGCTGTTAAGACTCTATCCCATTGATTGTACTTGACCTATATGTTTAACCTGAAAAGCCATAATGTAGATAAATCAGACCAATATTGACACAGAAGCCCTGCTAAATACTTATGGATCAGGATTTTTCCGAATTGCGAGCATATCGACGTAGAAGTCAATTCAATGTTGCATTCATCTACCTAAACAAATTCGACCAGAATCAAGTTCAAGTACAAATACTAAAATCCATTTCATTAAAATCTAAAATGAAAGGGACATACATCTTGAGGAGACCTACCTTACATTTCTAGATAAACATTAGATATTTGCCATGTAGATGTATGTATATGATTTTTTCATTTAGATTTGATTTAAAAAGTATCCCCTACAGTAAATTACATTTTCATTGAGAATGTAGAGAGTGAAACTAAATATAAATAATAATAAAAAACATAACAGAGAACAAAGATTACCATGACTGATGTGTCTCTGTTTCATCCCCGGCCATTGATGAGATCAGCATCCTGATGCATGCATTCCCAACAGAACATCCCTGGCAACCCAAAGAAAGTAGTCGGGAAAGCTTTCCCCTACTAAATTCCTGACTGCGACCAATGAAAATGCTCCAATTTTCTGTAATGCATTGTTTTAGCTTCCAAAATAATTAATTAAAACTACATAACCCTGGCCCTAAAAGATTTAATTGAAAGCGCCAAGCTACTAACAAATTTTTTTTCATGCGCCTTGTCGCTAGTTTTCTTCCAAGTATATCATCTAAAAAAACACTCTAATTATATGCAGATAATACATTAGGATGCAGTTTTTATACTTTAACTGCATTTGGTATATAGAGAGAATGAGTATATGAAAGTATGCAAAAGGCAGGTAAATGCAGATAAGATCATTTCTTTACATTTCCATAAAGAAACTGTCACGCCCCGCTTCCCAAAAATACAGAATACGGGCACGTAACACAAGCCCAGCGAATGAATATAATCATCCTTAAGCTGTTTCAGAAATCTTACAATATATATCACAGGCAGTATATCAGAGTAAACATATATCAGAGTCAATATAGATATCACAGTCGGAAGCAAAAAGTGGAACCAACATGCACCATTGAGATGATTTTTACCAACAGGAATTAATTGAAACCAAATATCTTGTTCTCAAATAAAAATACCAGAGTCTGGAACAAACATTCTGGGTCACATCGCCCAAATACCAATAATACTCAAGTCTCAAGTACAGAAATATTCAAGTTCACGGATACAGAATAAAGTTCTAACAGAAATAATAATCAGCAACTAATACTGCGAACCACCAGTACCTTCTTGAATCTGTCCACCGTGATCTGCAATCATCGAATGCAGGAAAAAGGGGAAAGAAGAAAACATAGTACCCGTCAATGGCAAGTCCAGGTCACAAATAGAATAGGATACAAGCACATGGACACTATCTAATAACAGGATATACTAACAGGTATAGGTAAACATATGTCAACAGCTAAACAGGTAACATGTATAATTATCAGGTATTCAGGTAATCATATAATCATGTGTCAAGTGTCAGGAAAACAGGTAACAGGAATAACAGGATAATCAGGTAACATGTAGCAAGTATCAATCTCATGTATCAGGTCAAGTATCTTATCCAGGTGTCATGTTTAAATATCAGGTATTAAATATCTTGTATTATTACAATCAAGGTAACACTTCATGTGCCATCTTGTTATCACATGGTTGTTACAGACAATGCAGTTTCGCTTTAGATTTCGTAGGGGACCATAGCAAGGCAGTATACTCAGGTACAAGCTCCAACCCCAAACACACCAAATATCATGTAAACATGCTCCAACCCCAAACACACCAAATATCATGTAAACATGCTCCAACCTCAAACACACCAAATATCATGTAAACATGCTCTACTCCAAACACACCAAATATCATGTTCTTCCGAGTACACATTTCTGCACTATCCACTACTAGATCTGTCCCATTAAATCCCGGCTTGATTACTTTTAGTATTTATAACATCCACAGGCATGAGAGTGGGCTAAATAATGTCAAACTAACAGTTCGTGATCAGGTTTAATCTCAGGGAACTAGATCAGCAAGTATAGGTGCAAACATTCACAAATACGAGCAAAATGGTATACGTTTATAATCAGGACAGCAAGACCAGTCTGTACAAAAACAGTGATCCAAAGATCTACAGGCATGCAATTTATATTCCGTCGAAGGATCTGGAAACTAGACTTCCACATGCTTCTAACGGTTATAATAAATCCATATGCTATTTCACAACATCACGACTCAAAACACAATTCAACACAGTTTTCATGTACAGCCAGAAAATAGGGAAATAACTCAAACCACATGAAAACAGCATACAAAGTCATCAATTAAATCCACGAAAATTCTGGGGTAATCCCCTATAAGTATAGTCTCAAAATATAGCTTTTCATATTTTTCCAGAAAGTATAGATATGTTTTCAAAAATAGAAAGTAACACATAACACAGTTTTGATGGATCTGGAATTCTTCAACACCGCTGTACAAAATCATGCATATCTTGCACACAGCGCATCAAAATCCACTTCCGCCAAAACAGGGTGATAGTATACACAATTACTCAACTTTTATATCTCACATAAAATATTCATACAGTAATCAGAAATAAGGTGAACACGGCATTCAACATACAATCACACGCAGTTTACAGCAAAAGCAATCTATAGAAAAGGATGTAAGGCATCACTCAAAACTCATCTTTAAATTACCACAAAAATCAGAGAACTACCTAACTTCATATTGAAACACTGGACAAAATCTTGTGGCATGAAATTATGTCTAACTTGGATCTTGAAAATAAATTGGTGATAAAATCTACCCCAAAATGAATCTGGGAACTACCGGCATACAGTTACTAAAATATTCATAACTAACTCATACGAACTCCAAACGAGGTGAAACCAGTGGGATTAGAAGTTAGATTCAATTCTCTACAAATTACTCAGAAATAGTCATGTTGAGATTCGGACTCTAATTCAGGTAAAATCAACACTCAATCCAGTTCAATCCAAATTTTCAGATTTCTCAACTAAGTTTCAAAACGTCATAACTTCCTCAAAAATCATCAAAATTCTTCCAAATTCAAAACGCTGTCTACCCATTGTCTAAATATCATATCTAAGGGTTTCTAACCTGTCAAAATCCAATATTTCTCATATGGGTGTTCAAACATACATCGGGTATACAATATGTCACATACGCGATCAAAATCGCGTTTGGGTGAATCCTAAGGCACAATCCTATCAAACTTCATGACCTAAGTCGTCTATGGCCTGTTTTGAACAATAGAAACGAAACCCATAATTAAAACATGATCTTTGTCCGTCTCTAGTCTCAACCTATCCTATGTGTGAACTTTCTACTTGTATCAACCTAAGAAATTTAAGTACAAGTTACTTGCCTTTATGTGATGACGAACGCGACGAATCCAAGCCTTTCGAAGAAAACCCACGAGCAAGACGCCTTCTAACGCGATCTCAAACGAACCCACGAACCGAATTTTGCCTACGATCGTCTTCTTGAAGCACGAACTCGAAGCGGTGATACCCACTTGTCCAAATCAGCGAAGGGGGATGTAGGGGGCTGATTTGAGATGGATGGGTGCTGTTTTGAGGTGCCGGCCACCAAAGGAGAGGAAAAGACGGGGTTTTGTTGTAGTAGGAGTTGTATGGATGAAGGAGGGAGAGTTTGTATGGTCGGCAAAAGCTAGGGCAGCACAAGGGGTGTCGGCCTGGGTTGATGAGGGCAGGCCGGGGGTATTGAAGTGGAGGCCGGGTGCAAGTAGGAGAGGGGGAGAGAATAATATTAGGGTTAGGGATTATTTAGATGAGGGGGTATTTATAGAGGATCAAATGTGGGTTAATGGGTAGTGGATATCCATAGGAAACAATAGGTATACAATTGGATAATGGATATTGGGTAGATTTCAAATGAGGATACAAAATACAATGAATCCTATAGCTCCTAAAAATCTCCTTAAGAGCCAAAAATCTCAAATTGGTCAAAACTCTCCCAAAAATCCAACGTGACCCTAAAATAACATTTACACATGAACGGGATCAAGAAATTGAGAAAAAGAGCTCAAAATGTCGAAAAACGGCCAAACGGCGCACAATCAACAAAAGGAGGTCAAAACTGCCAGAAAAATATTATAGAATAAAGATAATTAAATTTATTGATCCAAAAAATACAATAGAAAATAATAATTCACAAAAATGAAAAATACCCTCAACAATACCAAAAGTGAAAAACAGGGGTTACAATCCTACCCCCCAACAAGAAAATTTCGTCATCGAAATTAAAAAGAAAGGTACATAGGATAACCCCAACAAAACCAAACAGCCAAAAACAAAATAAACAACTACTCAAATAAGTGAGGAAACTTCTGCTGAATTTCCTCCTCCAACTCCCATGTTGACTCACCAGGCGAGTGAGGATTCCAAGCAACACGAACCAGCTTAATGACCTTGTTCTTAAGCACTTTCTCTCACCGATCCACAATAGCAACTGGCGGAATCTCACAAGTCAAATCTGGCCTAACGGTCAACTCTGAATAGTCGATCACGTGGCCTCATCTCGGATATATCTCCTGAGTTGTGAGACATGGAGAACATCGTGCACTCCCGATAAAGCTGGCGGCAAAGCGAGACGATAGGCCACCTTGCCTACTCGCTCCAAAATCTCGAACGGTCCAATAAACCTCGGGCTAAGCTTGCCCCCGCCACCGAACCGAATGACACCGCGCCATGGCGATACCTTGAGAAAAACATGGTCACCAACTGCGAACTCCAACGCCCTGCGATGAACATCAGCCCACCGCCTCTGCCTGTCCTGAGCTGCCTGCAAGTGCTTCCTAATCTGAACCACTGCATCAACTGTCTTGGTGATCAACTCTGGACCCAACAACTTTCTCTCGCCAACATCATCCCAGCACACTGGCGATCTACACTTCTGCCCATAAAGTGCCTCGAACGGAGCAGCTTTAATACTAGCTTGAAAGCTGTTATTGTAAGAGAACTCTACCAGATGCAAATGATCTTCCCAAGACCCACCAAACTGAAGCATGCAGGATCTCAACATGTCCTCAAGAATTTGAATAGTCCGCTCTGACTGTCCATCAGTCTGGGGATGAAAAGCTGTACTGTACTTTAATTTGCTCCCCAAACTGCTCTGAAGACTCTCCCAAAACTGAGACCTGAATCTCGTATCCCTGTCGGATACAATACTAACTGGAACCCCATGAAGTCTGACAATCTCTTGCATATACCTCTCAGCAAGGCACTCAGTAGACTGACCGACACGAAAAGGAATGAAGTGAGCACTCTTCGTCAAACGGTCAACAATCACCCAAATAGCATTATGACCCTTCGGACTCCTCGGCAAAGCAGTCACAAAATCCATGGTGATATGTTCCCACTTCCACTCTGGAATAGGAAGCGGTTGAAGAAGTCATGCGGTTCTCTGATGTTCTGCTTTAACCTGCTGACAGATCAAACACTGCGAAACAAACCGCGCGACAGCCCTTTTCATACCATGCCACCAGAAATGAAGCCTCAAATCTCGATACATCTTAGTACCACCGGGATGAATAGAATACGAAGACTGATGAGCTTCTTCAAGCAACCTCTGACGAACTTCTCCTTTAGGGACACACAACCGGGAACCAAAACGAAGAGAACCATCTGCGTGAATAACCATGTCCGTTCTGGACCCAGACTCAATCTCAACACGAAACTTCTGCAACTGCGCATCGCTAGCCTGCGCCTCTTTAATCTGCTCCACAAGAGACGACTGCAGCTGAAGCGCCAAAAACTCCGACCAGAACTCGGCAACACAACATCAAGCTCCAACCTTCTCATCTGCTCAATGAGATCTCTCTGCTGAGTAAGAAACGAAATCGCTGGTCTCCTGCTCAAAGCATCAGGCACCAAGTTTACTTTACCAGGATGGTATTGCAAACTGATGTCATACTCGGCCATAAGTTCCAACCAACGCCTTTGCCTCATGTTCAGCTCCTTCTGGGTGAAGACGTACTTGAGACTTTTGTGGTCTGTAAAGATCTCCACTCGGTCTCCAAGCAAATAATGCCTCCACAGCTTCAAAGCAAAAATCACTGCCGCTAACTCCAAGTCGTGAGTAGGATAGTTCTTCTCATGCGGTCTCAACTGCCTTGATGCATACGCAACAACACGGCCCTTCTGCATAAGAACTGCTCCAAGATCCTTACCAGAAGCATCACAGTGAACTACAAATCTGCCTGAACCATCTGGAATAGTCAACACAGGCGCTGACGTCAGTCTGCTCTTCAACTCAACAAAAGCCACATTGCACTCATCAGACCAACAAAACTTCTGATCCTTCCCAGTCAATTTAGTCAAAGGTCCTGCTATCTTCGAAAAATCCTGGACGAACTTCCGATAATAGCCAGCCAAACCAAGAAAACTCCTGACTTCTGAAACTGACTTGGGAATGGGCCAATCCTTCACAGCTTCAATCTTGGCAGGATCCACCGAAATACCATCGCCAGAAACAATGTGCCCCAAGAAGGAAATCCTGTCGAGCCAAAACTCGCACTTGCTCAGTTTTCCATAGAGTTGATGCTCTCTCATGGTCTGCAGAACCACTCTAAGATGCTCAGCATGATCTTCCCGATTCTTAGAATACACCAAAATATCATCAATGAAGACCACCACGAACTTATCCAAATACTGCGAGAACACCCGATTCATAAGACTCATGAATACAGCTGGCGCATTCGTGACTCCGAATGACATCACAAGATACTCATAGTGCCCGTATCTAGTCCTGAAAGCAGTCTTCGGTATGTCTGTAGCCTTCACCTTAACTTGGTGATATCCAGAACGAAGATCCAACTTTGAGAAAACAGAAGCCCCACTCAACTGATCAAACAAATCATCAATCCTGGGCAACGGATACCGATTCTTCACCGTAACTCTGTTCAGCTCTCGGTAATCCACGCACATCCGACGACTTCCATCCTTCTTATCAACAAAAAGGACAGGAGCACCCCAAGGCGAAACACTGGGTCTAATGAAACCCAAATCAAGCAACTGCTGAATCTGCACCTTAAGCTCTGCCAGCTCAACCGGTGCCATCCTGTAGGGACTCTTCGATATCGGTTCTGTTCCAGGCTGAACATCAATACCGAACTCCACTTCCCTATCAGGGGGTAAGCCAGGCAATTCATCTGGAAAAACATCAAAGAAATCCCGAACGACAAGAGGCGCAGCCTCACAGCCTGATTGCAATTTCATTGCACAATCCACCTGCTCAACTACAGTCTTTGCTCGACCAAGAGAAGATTCTCCGGCATGGAACTCAAATTCTGCCCGATTTGGAATTCCGAAGACAACTTTCTTGGCACGGCAATCAGTAAAGGCATGGGCTTCTCCCAACCAATCCATACCAAGAATGACGTCGAATCCTGAACTTCCAATTATAATCAGGTTGGCTTTGAAATCTGCATCTCCAATAGCAACGGAACATTGCCTGCACTCACGGGAACAACTGACAATTCCTCCACCTGTCACGATGTTCCAAGCCTCTGACATGTTGCTGCATTCTAACTGATGGCGAGCGACAAATCGAGAGGAGACAAAAGAATGGGTTGTCCCAGAATCAAAGAGAACATATGCAGGAAAAGAGCAAACAAGGATGATACCTAGCAGAAATCAAATCAAGGAAAGCATAGAAGACCAAGGGTGAGGGGAGAACAACAATGCAGGGAAACAAAGCAAAGAAGCAAAGCAACGCTAAGGGAACAAATAAAAGGAACAAAACATCAAGCAATAAAACAAGAATAAATATACCTGCTACAACTCCTTCAGCAGTCTCAGCATCTGCGGCAGTCAAGTTGAAAGCTTGACCTCTCCTCAGAACAGCTGTCCTTTGACCGACAATCTGGCGTTAAGGAGGAAGTGGTGGCCTAACTGGACCACGAGCTGGACCTGCCTGCTGATTAGGATCCCTGGCTGGAAGAGCCATCGGTTGAAATGCTTGGGGACAATCTCACACTCCATGTTCAGAAGAACCACACTTAAAGCATCGGCGATTGGCGCGCCTACATTCCTTGCGATCATGCCCAGGCAAACGACAGAAGTCACAGTAAGCACTCCTCTGAGAACCAACAGCAGAGTAAGGAGTTGCCCTGACTGGATGGGCAGGAACAGGCCTTCGGATAGGACCACCAGACCTAGCAGTAGAATGCGGTACAGTCCGCTGAGAAAGGGACGAATCACTACGAGCCTGCTCCTGAGCTCGAGCTGCTTCAAGGGCCTCAGCATAAGTACACAGACGAAGAGAGACCAGATGCCTCTTGATATCCTGCTCAAGACCATTAGTGAACCTGCGAGCCCTATCCTTTTCAGTTGCCACAAGAACGGCAGCGAAGCGGCTAAGCCTCGTAAACTCAGCAGCGTACTCATCCACTGTCCTGAAACCCTGTTGCAAGAAGTCCATGTTACAACATTCATAATTATCCATGTAATATTGTAACAAATCCAGAATTGAACAACGACTTAACCTGTTTTAGGGCCAGGAATTGCTGTTCCATTTCAACCCGAGTACTATTGGAGAAGAATTTCTCCAAGAATCCTCGAGTAAAGGTAGTCCAAGCAATAGGCTTCACCAGGCGCTCAGACTCAGCCATCCACCAAATATGCGCTAAATCCTCCAGCTGGACGGAAACAACGTCCACCCGATCAGCCTCTGCAACACGAGCGGCGGCCAACAAACGCTCCGTCCGGATCAGCCACTGTTCAGCCTCGAGGGCGTCTCAGTGCCGGAAAAACGATCGGGATGCAGCCTCATAAAGTCCGTAACAGTCCCTGGGAGAGGCGGAAGAGTTGCCTGCACAGGCGCAACAGGAGGCGGAACCCGAGCAGCTTCAAGTGCAGCCATCACCAGATCACTGTGGTTTTGCTGCTGATTAATCAACCGCTCAAGCACAGCAGTGACAGCCTCAATCGGATCAGCTTGAGATTCAGAGGTAGAACCTTTACGAGCCATAGTCTGCACAAACCGAAAACAGTTAGCATCCAGATTCTGTGTTGGTGTCATATCTCAATTTTGCATGCATGGTTGGTGATATATTGCACAAATTCCCGTTCGAGTCAAGCTTGTCTAATATATTAGGCAACTAATACATTAGCCAAACCTGATGCTCTGATACCACAGAAAACCCTGTCACGCCCCGCTTCCCAAAAATACAGAATACGGGCACGTAACACAAGCCCAGCGAATGAATATAATCATCCTTAAGCTGTTTCAGAAATCTTACAATATATATCACAGGCAGTATATCAGAGTAAACATATATCAGAGTCAATATAGATATCACAGTCGGAAGCAAAGAGTGGAACCAACATGCACCATTGAGATGATTTTTACCAACAGGAATTAATTGAAACCAAATATCTTGTTCTCAAATAAAAACACCAGAGTCTGGAACAAACATTCTGGGTCACATCGCCCAAATACCAATAATACTCAAGTCTCAAGTACAGAAATATTCAAGTTCACGGATACAGAATAAAGTTCTAACAGAAATAATAATCAGCAACTAATACTGCGAACCACCAGTACCTTCTTGAATCTGTCCACCGTGATCTGCAATCATCGAATGCAGGAAAAAGGGGAAAGAAGAAAACATAGTACCCGTCAATGGCAAGTCCGGGTCACAAATATAATAGGATACAAGCACATGGACACTATCTAATAGCAGGATATACTAACAGGTATAGGTAAACATATGTCAACAGCTAAACAGGTAACATGTATAATTATCAGGTATTCAGGTAATCATATAATCATGTGTCAAGTGTCAGGAAAACAGGTAACAGGAATAACAGGATAATCAGGTAACATGTAGCAAGTATCAATCTCATGTATCAGGTCAAGTATCTTATCCAGGTGTCATGTTTAAATATCAGGTATTAAATATCTTGTATTATTACTATCTAGGTAACACTTCATGTGCCATCTTGTTATCACATGGTTGTTACAGGCAATGCAGTTTCGCTTTATATTTCGTAGAGGACCATAGCAGGGCAGTATACTCAGGTACAAGCTCCAACCCCAAACACACCAAATATCATGTAAACATGCTCCAACCCCAAACACACCAAATATCATGTAAACATGCTCCAACCCCAAACACACCAAATATCATGTAAACATGCTCTACTCCAAACACACCAAATATCATGTTCTTCTGAGTACACATTTCTGCACTATCCACTACTAGATCTGTCCCATTAAACCCCGGCTTGATTACTTTTAGTATTTATATCATCCACAGGCATGAGAGTGTGCTAAATAATGTCAAACTAACAGTTCGTGATCAGGTTTAATCTCAGGGAACTAGATCAGCAAGTATAGGTGCAAACATTCACAAATACGAGCAAAATGGTATACGTTTATAATCAGGACAGCAAGACCAGTCTGTACAAAAACAGTGATCCAAAGATCTACAGGCATGCAATTTATAATCCGTTGAAGGATTTGGAAACTAGACTTCCACACGCTTCTAACGGTTATAATAAATCCATATGCTATTTCACAACATCACGACTCAAAACACAATTCAACACAGTTTTCATGTACAGCCAGAAAACAGGGAAATAACTCAAACCACATGAAAACAGCATACAAAGTCATCAATTAAATCCACGAAAATTCTGGGGTAATCCCCTATAAGTATAGTCTCAAAATATAGCTTTTCATATTTTTCCAGAAAGTATAGATATGTTTTCAAAAATAGAAAGTAACACATAACACAGTTTTGATGGATCTGGAATTCTTCAACACCGCTGTACAAAATCATGCATATCTTGCACACAGCGCATCAAAATCCACTTCCGCCAAAACAGGGTGATAGTATACACAATTACTCAACTTTCATATCTCACATAAAATATTCATACAGTAATCAGAAATAAGGTGAACACGGCATTCAACATACAATCACACGCAGTTTACAGCAAAAGCAATCTATAGAAAAGGATGTAAGGCATCACTCAAAACTCATCTTTAAATTACCACAAAAATCAGAAAACTACCTAACATCATATTGAAACACTGGACAAAATCTTGTGGCATGAAATTATGTCTAACTTGGATCTTGAAAATAAATTGGTGATAAAATCTACCCCAAAATGAATCTGGGAACTACCGGCATACAGTTACTAAAATATTCATAACTAACTCATACGAACTCCAAACGAGGTGAAACCAGTGGGATTAGAAGTTAGATTCAATTCTCTACAAATTACTCAGAAATAGTCATGTTGAGATTCGGACTCTAATTCAGGTAAAATCAACAATCAATCCAGTTCAATCCAAATTTTCAGATTTCTCAACTAAGTTTCAAAACGTCATAACTTCCTCAAAAATCATCAAAATTCTTCCAAATTCAAAACGCTGTCTACCCATTGTCTAAATATCATATCTAAGGGTTTCTAACCTGTCAAAATCCAATATTTCTCATATGGGTGTTCAAACATACATCGGGTATACAATATGTCACATACGCGATCAAAATCGCGTTTGGGTGAATCCTAAGGCACAATCCTATCAAACTTCATGACCTAAGTCGTCTATGGCCTGTTTTGAACAATAGAAACGAAACCCATAATTAAAACATGATCTTTGTCCGTCTCTAGTCTCAACCTATCCTATGTGTGAACTTTCTACTTGTATCAACCTAAGAAATTTAAGTACAAGTTACTTGCCTTTATGTGATGACGAACGCGACGAATCCAAGCCTTTCGAAGAAAACCCACGAGCAAGACGCCTTCTAACGCGATCTCAAACGAACCCACGAACCGAATTTTGCCTACGATCGTCTTCTTGAAGCACGAACTCGAAGCGGTGATACCCACTTGTCCAAATCAGCGAAGGGGGATGTAGGGGGCTGATTTGAGATGGATGGGTGCTGTTTTGAGGTGCCGGCCACCAAAGGAGAGGAAAAGACGGGGTTTTGTTGTAGTAGGAGTTGTATGGATGAAGGAGGGAGAGTTTGTATGGTCGGCAAAAGCTAGGGCAGCACAAGGGGTGTCGGCCTGGGTTGATGAGGGCAGGCCGGGAGTATTGAAGTGGAGGCCGGGTGCAAGTAGGAGAGGGGGAGAGAATAATATTAGGGTTAGGGATTATTTAGATGAGGGGGTATTTATAGAGGATCAAATGTGGGTTAATGGGTAGTGGATATCCATAGGAAACAATAGGTATACAATTGGGTAATGGATATTGGGTAGATTTCAAATGAGGATACAAAATACAATGAATCCTATAGCTCCTAAAAATCTCCTTAAGAGCCAAAAATCTCAAATTGGTCAAAACTCTCCCAAAAATCCAACGTGACCCTAAAATAACATTTACACATGAACGGGATCAAGAAATTGAGAAAAAGAGCTCAAAATGTCGAAAAACGGCCAAACGGCGCACAATCAACAAAAGGAGGTCAAAACTGCCAGAAAAATATTATAGAATAAAGATAATTAAATTTATTGATCCGAAAAATACAATAGAAAATAATAATTCACAAAAATGAAAAATACCCTCAACAATACCAAAAGTGAAAAACAGGGGTTACAGAAACAAACACTTCTGAAGTACTGCACATCTGATCAAGATTGGTTGAGAGCCTCAATCAATTTGAATTCAAGAGCAACCTGGAAGAGGATAAATTGGTAAAGTGCATACATACACACAAAAGATAAATAAAAAGTGTTCTGATTATAAGAGAACTCAAAATCATTACCTTGACCAGAACTTCATAGGTATTGAACTAACTCTGTACGTTTCCCCGTTGATTATACTAACTCTGTACGTTTCCCCTGAAAGGAATCATGTAGACACATCAGATAAAAATTTAAAGTAGTCATGCCAAAACTGACTGAAACATTCAAATACAAATGACTTTGGGATTTAACCAAAATTTCATTCATCCACCTAAGCAAGATCAACTATAATCAGTTCAATTACAAACACCAAAACAGTTCATTTTGATACAAACCCATGTTGAAAGAAAGACGTACCTTGAGGAGACGTACATAGTACCTACGTTTGCCATGTAAACACATAAATAAGTTTCACAATGATTAGGGAAAACTATGGAATAGCAGTTTGTTGGGGACAGAGCGGCAAAGTTAGAAAATTTTGACATGGAGAAAAATCTCAAATAGCAAAATAAATTTTTTTGGAAGTTCCTCATTATTTTTGAAAGTAACTTAATCGTTACACTAACATATAAACTAAGGTCTTGACCTAAGAAAAGAAAAAAAGAAAGTGAAAAGAAAAGAAAAAAAGAGCATGAACGGAAGTGCGGTTACAGTTGTCAAGTTGTATTCTGCATATAGTTTAAAGAACTATTTAGCGAAGGATAAATTTATGGAGTATATTACCAACTGTTGAAACTTGAAAGTAAAACATATGTCAAGAAAGTAAATAATATTAACCTCCTTCATAATCTTCTTGTCAAGAAAGTTTTCCTAATTAGCCACAAACATCATTGATCCAGTGAAATATATACTATCTTCATTGGTCATTCATGTTTAAAGATGGTACATGGACGGAACTAAAGTTCTATATTAGTGGACCACAAAAATCAACCTAAATTATTAAGTTCATTTATTTTTATTTTTATAAATGATGATATTTTCGGTTCAAAATACAGAAGATATTCTTCTTGCATAGTATCTGAGGTAAATAGTAAAATAAATGGAAAAGAAATAAAAAGAAGGGCGTTCACCTCTGTAAATAAGATGTATTCTTGACTCAAGGTGGGAAAATATGTAAGCCTACTATATATTTTAACTCCTCTACATATATATATTTTTTCTAAAGCTAAGGTGGGCAATTTCCCACTTTGAGTTGCAAGTAATCTGCCCCTGGGACAGATTTATAGATATTTGGAACAAAACCATCACGAAAAGCCAAGCATCCTGCATTCTATCGAATTTTCCATATACTGGATGCTTTTGTGACTTGTTTTGTGCCATTACTAACTATCTAGCCAATAGTAACATTCAATTGGTGGAATACATCACAAAGAATTAAAGTTCATTAAACATTCAGGTACAATAATGAGGCACATAGTTAGTACAACCAAACTGTAGAATGTGTACAGAACATCCATATTTACTGCTTACATACAATCAATCAAACTATTAAAATCACTCCAAATTGAAGCCAAATATTTTTCATTTTGATCAAGTAATCCAAATAATTCTACCCTTGGAGTACAGTACCTAGGTTTGCCTGTGGAGTCTGTAAAAGGCTAGATCAAAATTAGCATATAGTCTGAAAATTTTCTAATTACATTACACATGGCATTTTGTTAAAGCTATCCGAAACCATGTGTTTAAAAAATTTAAGGCCCTATCAGCAGCAACCACATGTGATTTGATATAAAGAAAGTATGATGATCTAACCTCACATACATCATATACTCAGGAAGAATATGTATAATGATCCCTTACCAAGACAATTGAGCGATCAAATGATCCACTAAGAAGTGATTCTAGTGAATGCAAGTTCCATGCTACTGCTTGAACCTACAATAGAGGTCAAACAAATTCATCAGTCCCAACTTTGTGTAGCTAGAATTAGGCAGAGCAATAATCATTAGTGCATATACCATCATAATGAAAATAATGTTTGATAAGCAACATAAATTAAGGAAAACATGTGAAGTAGCGCTATAAAGACTTTAATCCTAACCCACATGAAGTGGTGAAACCGAGAAGCTTGACGCTCATGAAACAAAAGTACGTAAAACATCTATAATAATGAAAATGCAAATGAGAATCCAGGATAAATACACATCAGTGATCAGTCACCTAATTATAATAGTGACCCTATGCCCTTTAGGTCCTTCACAAAGAGTTTTTCAGCATAAAGGTAGTCTACCTGCACCAGTCCCTAGGCATGTGTTTCATTGAGAAATAGCATCTACAAATCAAATAAATTGTATCAAAATATGAAAATGAACTAAAAAACATATGCAGTTCTAGATTTTTTCCATCTGGAAAATTAATTTAAGAAAAGAACAATTACAATGGTAATAAATCACAGGAAATGAAGAATAGATACCTCCAATGGAGTAAGAGGGCATTTTCCATTGATCCTAATTAGACCTGGCCGTATAACACGACCAGGTTTGGTAAACTTCCCTCTCCAACCTTTTTCTCTTTCTACATCCATGTCCACCTTCTCTTTCTCCCCACCATCAAATACACAACATGAAAAGGCAACCATATCCTAAAGAAAAAGGGAACACATTTCCAATTAAACTCTGATAAATTGCTGATCAGAAGAGCTTGAGTTATAATTTGACTGAAAGAAAATTAACCTGTTCAAAACGGAGATGCACTGCAATGTATTTCCCTTTATTATCTACACTGCGTTCTTTCATTCGAGAAACCAGATTATCAGCTAGAGTTGCTATAGGATTTGAAAATTTCAAAGCCTCAAAATTTGCTAGGCATCTTAGCCTTTGAACAGCCGGCGGGGCATCAAATGACAACCGGTTCGCAAAAGGAGAAATCCTTATAAACCTGCAAAATTTTGAAAACAATGTATCGGCATTATTATCATTGGTTTAATTTAAACAAAAAAGATTATAAAGAATAGTAGACATAAGTAACTGCTATAGAAGTTTGTCATACTGTGAAAACTACTCTTCAACAATACTAAAAGTAAAATTTATTTTCTGTGTCCATAAATCACATTTAATTGTTTGTCTAAGGTTATCCTTCTGCAATTACATATACCTGAATCATGTAAGATTAAGATGCCTATTTATAGCTACGGGATAACGATAAATAGGCAGGAGCGATTTACTCACTTCTCTTCAATCAGCTTCAGTAGTACCTGATTCCTGTAATATTCAATAGAGGCTCATGCCTTTATCTTTAAGTTCATCACATTACTCATATTGTAACCAAATCTTTCCATTATGAAATCAGGCACCTTATTGACCACGCGGACATCATTTTTCAGAGAAGTAACGAAGTAGGCTACATCATAGATATCCTTAAATTTACTGCAACATAGATGCCAAATAGTGCATATCAGCTTTAGATGATCACCAGTGGTGAATAACATATCTTTCAACTTTACACTGATTATTCATGCAAAGAGTAATACATATGTGGCTCTCATTCAATCTCCCCCAAAATTAATGGCCCAGATCTAATCTCACAAAACATATTTTCCCGCCCAAAATTTTAAACCCCACAAATTCAAAACCCCCACACACACACTCTCTTTCCCATAATACCCCCCTTCCCTCTCTCTTTCTCACTCCGTCTCTCTCACTTTCCCGCTCAGTCCTCAGTCTGTCTCTCTCTCACTCACTGTCTCCCTCTCTCTAGAATCTAAAATGTCTATTGTTGTTCTTCGAATTGTCTATTCCACAACTAAACTAAATTGTAAACTAAACTAATCACCAATCTATGTATTCCACAATGAGATCAAATAACATGTTTCCACTATTAAAAAAAAACTGTAAATTATATACTAAATTCAAGAGCCTTACTTGAGTAGGGGTAGGAGAGGCAGCAGAGGCACCCCTATATGATAAATTGTAAAGGTAGTGATGCATTGCACATATATGACAAATCATCAAAACCATCAAAAGCAGAACATGATCAAGTTTAACAATAACTCATACAAACCATCTCAATAGAACCAACACTGTATTGTAAGATTACTTTAATCAACTTAGCTTTCCATGAGGACGATTGACACAGGAAAATAGCAGGGAACAAATCTGCTTTCAGCAAATTTCTTTTTTTTATTTTTATTTTTTGTTGTGCAAGGGCCTTAAATTACAACGTGTCAAGTTTGACCAATCAAAGCACAGACATTCAACCTTAAAAAGTATAGTTTCAACACCTCTGGACATCCATCAACATCATTGTTCAAATAGTGCAAATAAATAACATAGTGTAATCTGGGAAAACAAAAGGAACTACTATGGTTTCAAAGCAAAAAAAACATTTACTTAAGGAGGCAAGTCTAACAAAAGTAAGAAAACCCAAGTATTAAATGAAGACAAATATTAGTTTCAAACCAGAAATTTGGCATTCAATCAATTTGCTAAAATGTGCTTTATTAGCATAATACCTCGATAGATATGCCGAAACCTCCACTCCGTCCTTTGCAAATCCTTGGCAACCAGCTCCTGCGACAACCTCTGCTGCTTATAAACCTACACCACATATTCCATCACTCAAAATCAATCATCCCCCAAAACCCAACAATTTTCAACCCAAACATAGGGATCTTTAACCTAACCCATGGAACACATTAAAATGTACATAGCATGCAAATTTTGCAATAACAAATGGTAGAGTAAGGTAATTATCTTGTCCACCAACCGTACCAGGTACACAGATAAAGGAACGAAGCTCCCTAAATGTGAAAAACCTGAACATCTGAAAAGAACCAACAACAAATAACATGTAAGATGAAAAGTCACCCATGCAGTAATAACAACGAAACAAAATTGTTGGGAGAACCTGAGAGCAAGAAATTATACCTTTTCATGTTAAGTGGACGCCAACGTGCTAAACCTAAAATACATAGAAAAAAACATAAAATCAAATTAAACAGTGATAACAAAAGAAGAAACTTATAATCACCATCACATACAAAAATATAAAACCAAATGATATAGCAGTGCACTGGAAATGGAGAGAGAGAAGGGGGGGGGGGGCTGTCTATATAAGTAACAGGTCAAACTGGATTGATTATCAAGACGGCAAGAACATGTACAACAGCAACAATAACCAGCAACTAACACTGCCAAACAAACTTCTAACAAAAAACCTAGAAAATTATAGAACGAACAGAAAGTAAAATGTGTCACCCTAACGATACATACAATAAACAAAACCAACCAACAAACTTCTAACAAAAGACCTGCAATATTATAGAATCAACAGGAAGCAAACTACACCTCACCAATCTCTTGCTCTCCAGCGAAGAGGCTTACCACATTGACACTTTCAATTAGATTCTCATTAAAATCCCACCAAACATACCCTTCTCACATTATAGAGCAGTATAGAATATAGAAGTACAAAGTACAGATAATTATGTCCGAGTAGATTTTAGATAACTCCGCCCGTCTCAACTTTTGGGGTGAGATTGTAGTTATCTCAACCAAAAAAAAATGTCCCAAACAGCCTAAAAAAGTTAGGATACCTAAAATCACGTCATAATTTAACTCCGTTGCAAAATAAATGCGACAATCAAGAACCATCAAAAGTTTTCGATACATACCGAATCCAATCTGATCCTTATACGACGAAAATGGCTCCACATCCTCCTTCGGAGTAATATCCTTCACCAACTCCGCATACGCCTTCTTCTCTGCCAGCTCCTCCAACTTCGTCAACCTCGCCTTCAGGTCCTCGCTCAACAAAAAAAAAACCAACCAATCAGAAACTCCCCCCAAAGTTATCTCAACCAAAAAAAAAAGTCCCAAACAACCCAAAAAAAGTTAGGATACCTAAAATCATGTCATAACTTAACTTCGTTGCAAAATAAATGCAACAATCAAGAACCATCAAAAGTTTTCAATACATACTGAACCCAATCTGATCCTTATACAACGAAAATGGCTCCACATCCTCCTTCGGAGTAATATCCTTCACCAACTCCACATACGTTTTCTTCTCTGCCAGTTCCTCCACCTTCCTCAACCTTACCTTCAGTTCTTCGCTTTACAAAAAAAAAAACAGAAAAAACCAACCAATCAGAAACTCCCCCCAAAAGATCTCAACTTTAGTAAAAGGAGATGTTACCTTCTCCCTGGGCTTTGGGGTGTTGAAGATGAATTCGGATCGGGCGAAGAGGCGGGTGAGTGGCGGTCGGGATCCGATAGGGAGAGAGGACCAGATGGAGCGGTTGAATTTGTAGGGGACGGAGGCTTGGGAGGAGAGAGTGGAGGCGAGAGGACGTTCGGGTTTAGATCCGATGAGGTTGAGAGAAGGAAGGAGCGGATCGGATCTTTGTTGGCGAGGATCAGACCCGATTGAGTTTTTGTTCTGCCATGGTTGATTCACTGATTGAGTTTTTTTTCCCACCATGTATTCGCTGATTGAGTTGAATACGTTCTGGGTTGAGAGAGAGAGAGAGAGAGAGAGAGAGAGAGAGAGAGAGAGAGAGAGAGAGAGAGAGAGGATTTGTTGCCATGGTTGATTCACTGATTGAGCTTTTTTTCCCACCATGTATTCGCTGATTGAGTTGAATACGTTCTGGGTTGAGAGAGAGAGGATTTGTATTTGAGATTGGGGTTTGAAATTTGGGCGGGAAAATATGTTTTGTGAGAGTAGATCTGGTCCATTGATTTTGGAAGAGATTGAATGTGAGCCACCTGATAGCTTTCATTGTAATTTATTATATAGATAACAAACATAGTTGATGTATCATTTCTTTTACTAAATAGTGTCACTTCTTTTTTTATTAATCTGTACTATTATAATGGGAGAAGGGGTTAGTGTCATTTGTCATTTTTCGTCCTTTAGTGTCATTTTGTCAACACGTGCAGCGCACGTGTTGGCTTTTTTTTTTCCTTTTCATTCCTCTCCACGTGCATCGCACGTGCATTATAGTTTTTTTGGGGGGTCCTTTTCATTCCCCTCCACGTGCATCGCACGTGTTGGTATTTTTTTTCCTTTTCATTCCACTCCACGTGCATCGCACGTGCATTATAGTTTTTTTTGTCCTTTTCATTCCTCTCCACGTGCATCGCACGTGCATGATACTAGTTATTAATAGTGTCACTTCTTTTATTAATTTGTACTTTGAGGTTCTTGTTCAGTTCTCTGACTAAAGTTGTCTCAAAAGGACTAGTAACAAAAGAGTTCCGGCGAATATTCGGATTTTTTTCCCAAACCGACCTATTTCTTGAAAGTTTTTCCCAAACTAATCTACTTTTTTTTTAATTCCCAAAGCGACCCACTCGGTCTTTCAAAGACCGAGTTTAGTGAAAACTAACTCGGTTTTTCAAAGACCAAGTGTTAGTATTGAATTTTTCGAATTCTAACACTCGGTCTTCGAAAAACCGAGTTATTTTTCACTAAACTCGGTCTTTCAAAGACCGCATAGTCATTTTGGTAAATACTTTCGAAAGTGGGCCAGTTGGGTAAATACTTTCAAAAAGTGGGTATTTTGGTAAAAATTTTCAGAATTAACTATAATTATTATAGTGAATATTATTGACCAAGGTGAGTTCTTGTCCTTCATTTAGGTGCATATTTCTCTCTACTAGTCATTGAGAAATAATTGCATCTTGTTCTTTGATTAACCGACTGAAATATTTGCTGTTGCAGATCCTATCTCTCAATTCTTATCTACTGGTGTGATGGGTGTTGTCCTAAATCTAGAAAGAAAAGCATTATTGGGTCTAAAATCATAACATGCACGTGTTTAAAATTTTCAAGATCGTCTGAGCTAATTTCCTTAGTAAAACTCTATACTTTGTATGGTCTTTTTATTTTTTCATCTTTTATTGTTATCTATTTGCCTTTTTATTACCAGGTTAATAGCTGAAAAATAAGGATACAATGATGCAAGTTATTTATTTTTCTAGTTGTAATCTATACAATATATTATTCTAACCCACTTTTGGTTCAAGTATTTTTCTAATTTTTTCTTTAAAAAAAAAAAAAGGATAACAAATATAGGAGGCAACTTCCCACTTCTTCTCCATCCAAATTTTGAAGTGCAATTATATTTCTTAATCAAACCTTAAAAAACATGCAATATTGTATATATGTTATAGGGAGAATTTTTTTTTTAAAAAAAAATAGTCCTCATAATTGTTCACTTTTCAAAAATTATGTGCAATGTATTATTGCATAGTGTTATATTTAAAAATTATGTGTAATACAGTGGTAATTATGGAATTTGAATCCTTTTGGTGAATAATTCACTAGAGACGTTCACTGGCCCATTTAACCATATATCTCTAGTGAATTATTCACCAAGAGGATTCAAATTCCATAATTACCACTGTATTTCACATAATTTTTAAATATAACACTATGTAATAATACATTGCACATAATTTTTGAAAATTGAACAATTATGAGAACTATTTTTGAAAAAAAATTCTCCCGATAACATATATACAATATTGCATATTTTTTAAGGTTTGATTAAGAAATATAATTGCACTTCAAAATTTGGATGGAGAAGGAGTGGGAAGTTGCCTCCTATATTTGCTATCCTTTTTTTTTGTTTGTTTTAAAAAGAAAAAATTAGAAAAATACTTGAACCAAAAGTGAGTTAGAATAATATATTGTATAGATTACAACTAGAAAAATAAATAACCTGCATCATTGTATCCTTATTTTTCAGCTATTAACCTGGTAATAAAAAGGCAAATAGATAACAACAAAAGATGAAAAAATAAAAAGACCATACAAAGTATAGAGTTTTACTAAGGAAATTAGCTCAGACGATCTTGAAAATTTTAAACACGTGCATGTTATGATTTTAGACCCAATAATGCTTTTCTTTCTAGATTTAGGACAACACCCATCACACCAGTAGATAAGAATTGAGAGGAAGGATCTGCAGCAGCAAATATTTCAGTCGGTTAATCAAAGAACAAGATGCAATTATTTCTCAATGACTAGTGGAGAGAAATATGCACCTAAATGAAGGACAAGAACTCTCCTTGGTCAATAATATTCACTATAATAATTATAGTTAATTCTGAAAGTTTTTACCAAAATAATCCACTTTTTGAAAGTATTTACCAAACTGGTCCACTTTCGAAAGTATTTACCAAAATAACTGCGCGGTCTTTGAAAGACCGAGTTTAGTGAAAAATAACTCGGTTTTTCGAAGACCGAGTGTTAGAATTCGAAAAATTCAATACTAACACTCGGTCTTTGAAAAACCGAGTTAGTTTTCACTAAACTCGGTCTTTCAAAGACCGAGTGGGGCGGTTTGAGAATTCAAAAAAAAAGTAGGTCGGTTTGGAAAAAACTTTCAAAAAATAGGTCGGTTTGGGAAAAAATTCGAATATTCGAGAGGCAGGAAATAACAGTTGCGTAGGACCTACACACCTTATTGGCTCCCCCACTTACACCTATAATTAGAAGGATATTTTATGTAGCTGGGCCACTTATATGGGCCAGAATAAACTCTACATTTAGTAATGTATTTATCTTGGGCCATTCCACAACAGGTCCACTTCACTTTGAGTGTTCCGTTCGTGGAAAGTAGTTGCAAGTAGTTGCATTGCAAGTGCATCTAAATTAAGGATGGCATTCGGGCCGGGTCAACCCGCAACCCGCTCGTCTTTGACCCGGTTCGGGTTCGGGTCAAACCCGCTCAAACAACCGAAGCCGACTGGGTCGGAAAATTAGCTGAAAAACCCGCTCGACCCGACCCGTTTAACCCGTAACCCGACCACAACCCGATCGGAACCCGACCTGCAACCCGCCGAGTTCAACAGTTGGCCCGGACGGGTCAAATCGGCAGCCCGACTGTTTGACCTGCTCGTTGGGGCTTCTGTGTAGTGGATGTTTTTTTGTTTTGTTGTTTTTGGATTTTTGTAGGGTTATTCCTATAAAACCCCAATAAATTCACTCAGTTTTCTTCACAAATTCACTATTCTCTCTATCTATCAACTCTCTACTCCTCCTCCTCCTCCTCCTCCTCCTCTCAATCTAGTTCAACAAAGAAGCAACAAAGAAGTAAAGAAGTTCAATCGTGTCGAAGCTACTACGTTTTCTATCAACTCTCTCTACTACTCAAATTATTGTGAAGCTCAATCCCTCTCTACTACATAGTGAACTAGCAAAAGCTCTCTTTACCATATAGTTGATCAAACGAATAAGTTCAATTGCTTGAATTCTCGTCGTTTACTCAACTCTCTCAACTCTATATTCGTAAAGTACGGTATCAAAATTTCTCGACTCTCTCAAACTCTTTATTATTGTTAACGCTTTAACTTTATCCGAGTTCACTTGTTTGTTGTTTTTTCACTACTATCTCAACTCTCTTAACACTTCTATCGTTTTTTAGATTTTATTTTCACATACACTACTACTACCTCAACTATCTCAACTCTCCTATATTGTCCTTGTACTACACTATATTTATCAAGTCACGATCTCGAGGTAGCAGCCATAGCCAAAATGGATAATATTCCACTAGTTTATCTCGCTAGTCTCCAATAATCCTACAATTAGAGGCCGAATATAATCATAACCTTAATATAGATTATGAAAGTGTTCCTCAACACAATTATGATCCCGACAGACAACATGATGAAATCCTAGCTAGTGACACGCAAACACGAGACACCGAACCCGCACAACCCACTTATAGTAGAAAACATAAATGCCAAACTAGCGAAGTCCACAAATTTTATGACTTTATTCCAAACAAGGACAATCCAAGCATAGGACATAAGGTTTGTAAAATATGTAACAAAAGTTACAAATGGATGAATGGTGAGGGATGAGTACAATTAGTCAACACATTACAAATGTACACCTTGAACTAGTCAAGACCAACTATCTCAACAAAAGATCAACCATAGGACCGGGCAAGTAGATAGCCATAGTTATGATCCCAAAATTGTTCGTCAGGAAATGACTAGACTAGTTATTAAGGAAAAGTTGCATTTTTCCTATTCCGAGTAGGAACCTAGATGCCTTTAACAAAAATTGCACTAAATCCACATTTCAATTTTTTTTCTTCCTAAAAACACACTTAAGGCCGATTGTTTTAACTTTATTCCAAAATAAGAGAAGTTTTAATTGAACTTTTGTATTCTTTAACTTGTAGAATATCGTTAATGACCGATGGTTGGAAATGTTGTAACAATATTCCGATGATGGACATAACTTATTATTGGACCTTATAGTGATTGGTTCATTCAAAAATTCAATGCCCTCTCTTCAATCTTACATGTATTTGTATGTAATTTGATTGTTGTAAAAACTTATTTCAAGTTGAAATGAATAATATATACAAATTTGTTTCGCTCTTATACATGTTGTACATTTATTTATTTATTTTTTGAGAAAAAAATTTAAAATAAAATAAAAGAATTAAAAAATGAAAAGGAAACCGGCCCAACCCTGACCGGCCCTGCCCGGGTCGGGTTAGACCCGTAGGGGTTCGCTGGTCGGTTTGGGTTGAGTTTTTGAAACTCTAACCAGGCCCGGACCCTCCCCTTACTGTGGCAAACGCACTGGGTTGGGGACTGACCCGGCCGCCTGGCCCAAACACCAACCCTAATCTAATTATAAGATTCTCTCTTTGCAAATTCAAGTTACAAAAGGAAAATAGTTTCTTTTACTTTTTAGGAGTGATTTTTTACGACTTAATAAATAGTTGCAATTCAAGAGAATTTACAAGTTTGGTCATAAGAACTTGTAATGAACCAACCAAAGACCCGACACAACATTTTGAAATTATACTAAAAATAAAGTTCGGATTGACGACAACAGTTTTTTTTGTGTGTGTGTGTGTGTGTGTGTGTGTGTGTGTTAATTGAAGAAAAGGTGGGGTATGGCCACCCTATTTAATTAATAAGGGGTTAATAAAACAAACTCAGAGTACTGAGTCAAATACAAGGTCCTACAATCAAAACAAAAGTACATAAACTCCACCCCAAACATGGGGGGTGGGACAAAAGAAGAACAGAATGAGCACAACATACACGCGTCTGAACAAAATACATCATATCCCCCCAACAAACCCTGAGGCGGTGGGGATCAATCAACAGTAAAAGGACAACCTAGCATTTAGTCGATCGTCGGGCCTATCTGGATTTTATCATCAAAGTTCTCAACCTGGAATATGCTCGCTATCCTCCCTCTGGGACCTGCTGCGGCCATATTCGCCCAAAATAAAATAAAATGCATAATGTGAGTCAAATTACCAGAAATATTATTGCAAATTTTGCGAAAATAAAGATTATTCCTGTCTAGTCATAGAACCCAGGTCGTTACGGCGATAGCGATATACCACGCTTCTCTCATAGTTCTTTTTTTAGTAGCGAATTTTGAACCTACCCACAGGTCCTCGTACACAGGAGGATACTGATTCGTCCCCAGGGCACTGAGTATCTCAATGAGTACCACTTTACTTCTAGGTCACTATAGAAAAATGTGGTCTCTAGTCTCTGGGGCAGCGTGGTAGAACCCACAACAAGAATCCACGTCCGGTTGGCATTTAGTGAGGTTTTCTCTAGTCAAAACCGCATCGTTCAGCACTAGCCATAAGAAAATTTTGATTTTCAGTGGGGCTTTCGTCCTCCATATGACACATGACCACTTTGGGGCACATCCCCTAAAGTGAATTCGGTTATACAGGGAGCGCACGGTGAACGTGCCGTTCTTTTTCAGTCCCCAAGATTTCCTGTCTGGGCCCTGAGAGCACCTAATTCCAGCGTTGGTTATGTAGGTTTGAAGTTCCTTGAGCCTAAGCTGAGAGTTCGGGTCCAACGATTGTTTAAAGGCTGATTTTCAGGCGCCTCTTTTCCAGGTTGCGGCCACCGTGCAGTGTGGTTGAGACGTATGATCATATAGATCGGAGAACAGAGCTCAAAGTGTGTGATCATCACACCACTTATCCCACTAGAATCTGGTGAGTCTGCCGTTACCAATAACTGATGTCACACTGCTAATTAAGGGATCGTAGGCCTTAGCTATGCCTTTTCAGAACCATAGACACGTGGGCCTACCCTGAACCCCAAATTTCTTGTTCCATTCCCATACAGATATCCCTGAACAAAATCTTGCCACCTTTCTCCATTGGGGCGGAAAATTTTCCACCACCATTTACACAATAGGGCAAGTTTCATATCTCGAAGATCAATAATACCTAGTCCTCTGTGTATCTTTTTCATGCATGCTTTCTCCCATCTAATAAGGTGGTAATTGCCTCTATCTGGGTCTGTCCCTTTCCATAAAAATCATTTTCGTGTCCGGTCAATTCTCTGAATCAACCATCGCAGCATTTCAAAGAAGGACAGATAATAGGTTGGAGATTTAAGAGGACTGCATTAATGAGCATGACTCTCCCTCCCAATGATAGGGCTTTACCTTTCCACCCTGCTAGTTGGTTCTCAACCCGATCAATGATAGGTAGCTAATCGACATTTTTGATTTTCCTGGGTCTTAGCGGCAACCCACAATACTGAATGGGGAAACTCTCGATGGAATAATTGAGAATCGTGGCATGTTCTAGTGCCTCCTCTGTAGTCATGGCAATGGGGATGAGAGCACTTTTGTAGAAGTTTACCCTGAGACCAGACCAAGCCACAAAACTATATAGAATTCCTTTGAAGACAGTTGTTTCCCTGAGGTTTCCATTTCCAAATAAAAGAGTATCATCTGCATATTGGAGGATTGAGCAACCTTGGTGATTGACTTCCATGGCCACCGGTGCGATCCAACCTGCTCTACTGTAGTCTTAGCCATCATGGACCGAAGTATGTCTGCCACGATGGTAAAGAGGAGGGGGGAGAGCGGATCTCCTTGTTTAAGGCCCGGTTTGTAAGAAAATGGGTGGGCCGATACCCCATTCACCAAGATTGTAGTTCTGCTGGTGATAAGACATGTGTGGATCCATCTGATCCATCTATTCCCAAAATCTCTTCCAGCCAGCGCTTTTAGAAGACAGTCTCATTCAGCCGAATCATAAGCTTTCTCGAAATCCAGCTTCAGGAGGTAGATTTTAGCGTTCGACATGTGGTAATGGTGGATAGTTTCTTCAGCCGTGGCCATACTGTCCTGAATACATCATCCTTTAATAAATTTCGTCTGATCATGACTAATGAGACCATCCATCACCTTTCCCAGTCTGTTAGCGAGCATTTTGGTAATGATCTTGATAAAGCAGTTAAGGAGTTTGATGCAGTGGAAGTTTCCCACCCGCCAGGAGTCTGCTTTCTTAGGAATCAACACAACCTCCGCAAAGTTAAATCTGCTTAATTTGAGCTTATGATCGTAGAATTTAGCGAACAACTTCAACAAATGATCTCTGATTTTCTCCCAGAATGTCTGATAGAAAAGCATCGGAAAACCATCTGGACCTGGAGCTTTATCATTTCCAAGTTGCTGGACTGCCTCCCAGACTTCGTTCTCCATGAAGGGTGCTTCTAGGGATCGCCTCATAAGGTCAGGGTTGCTCGTCGGGACCTGCCAAAATTCGTGGTGGAGAGGGACTCTCAAGACTGCTTTGTGTCCAAATAGGGGTTTGAAATGGGATTGGAATGTCATTCTGATATCCTTGTCGCCTTGGATCATTTCCAAGTCTGAGTGGATCGAGTGAATGAGGTTAGATCTGTGCCTGACACTGGCTACTCGCTGGAAGAATGCTGTGTTCACGTTTTCCTCTTTGAGCCACGAAATTTTGGACCGCTGCTGCCACTTGATTTCCTCAAGCCTATAGAGCTGGTCAATTTCCTATCTGAATTGGAGCAACCTATCCCGCTCTTCCTGTAGCAGGTCTCTAGTTTCTTCAAAATTCTAAAGTTCCTCAATACCTTCAAGCAGGGATTCTTTTACCCTCCAAATCAGCGCAAATCTGGTCCGGTTCTATTTTCTGAGCATGCCACTGAGTCTTCTAATTTTCTCACACCATATTACGGTTTCTTTAATCCCCTTAGTTGGGCGGGACCAGCTCTCGTAGACCATGGGATGGAAGGCTTTGATTTCTAACCATGCTCTCTCGAATCTAAACTTTGGTGATCTCTTGGGTTAAACTTCCCCGGAAGATAAGATAATAGACACATGATCCGAGGTGGATTTAGGTAGTGATTTAGCCGAAGCCAACGGAAACTTGGTCTCCCAGTCACTGGAGGCCAAGATCCTATCTAGTTTAGTTAAAATGGGCAACGATTGCATGTTTGACCAGGTAAAAAGCCTATCAGAGATGGGAATGTCAACCCATTCCAGGTCCATGATAACCTCATTGAACACTTCCCTATCCGAGTCCCTGGTTCCTCTGCCTCTGTGTTCTGAGGCGAATCTAGTAATATTAAAATTGCCCCCCACCACCCAGGGGTGTGGCCAAGGAGCTTGCATAGCTCTAAGTTCTGTCCAGAAAGCCGTCTTAGAAGCAGAAGTATGTGGACCATAGACCACAGTAATTGAGTGAGTCCACATGTCGGCTTTACGTTGGAGTAAGACTGACAGTGAAAATTGCCTGTAGACCTCATCTAGGCAACAAAATATGTCAGAGTTAAAACCTAGAGCAATACCCCCAGATGCCCCTACAAATGGGCACATCCTCTATTTAAAGATTCGATTTCCCCCCAGCCTACTCACTCTAGATGTATGTGTAAGTTTGGTCTCTTGAAGACCCACAATGTTAGCTTTTGATTTAGCATTGACCTCCTTAACCATTTCTTGCTTGTCCCGCCTGCCTAGGCCTCTAACATTCGAGAATAGAATCTTTGGAATTCGAGTTTGAAATAAGGCTAACCCTATCGTTCTCCCACCCCTAATCTTATTAAGGAGGAACGCATTCCGATCGGTATGCCAATCGCAAGACCACAGGTTTTGACTAGACTAAAAATCTCAGTATCAGATATGAAATCAAAAATAGATGCTAAGAAGGAACGCGTACCTCCATCGCTAGTCTTAGCAGATTTAGCAGCCGCCACAATCTCAAGGTAATCGTCCAAGGACTCCTCAATAGCCATCTTAGCCACTTTCTGTACTCTAAAACCTTTGTCGCAGCGAGTAGGGGCAGGGGCAGTAGGTTGTGAGGAAGGGAAAGTGGATGGGAAAAAATCAGGAGATATGTCCACTGCCTCGTCAGCGAACTCTTCTGACTCCACAGATTCCTCATCAGAATAGATAAGATCATCTTCGAGGTTTAGTCTCTCATCTTGATCCTCCTCCTCAATGTGGTTCTGTGATACGGAGTTGGGTACCCCCAAAGAGATGTTAGCTGTCCTAACAATTCCAGGAATATTTGTGGGACTTGTGTACTTAAGCTGTTGCATCGTGTTCAACAAAAAATGGGCTTTCCCAAAAACGAATTTGCCAACTCCATATTGGACCCCTCATTAAGCCCACTGTTACCAATCAGAAACTCCCCTTAACACGTTTGGGGGACACGTGTCGACTTTAGCTATCTTGGCGTAGCGCTCGAAGAGGGCCACGTGGGTGAGCCACTTGTCCCCTCTTCAGTGGCTAGCGCATCAAAAGAGGCGAGCAGCTCCGAAAATGATGCTTTCGATGGAAATGATGTGTCACCTTCTTCCGCTCTGTTTCTATCCCTTTCCTGTTCCTCTTCCCTAAGATTGCCTCTTTTCTCATTCGAAACCCTCTCCATGGTTTTGATCTCTCCCCCTTTCGTCTTCTTTCCCAAAGTAGCTCCATTTTTCTGGCACTCCCTTCCCAAAGTTCCCAACTTTTCCATTTCCCTCATTTGGTCCTGCTTATCTTCTAAAAAGCTGCCTCTTTTTTTTATTAAGGCCACCTCGTTGGTTTCGATCGAGCCCCCGTTTGTCCTCTTCCCCAAACCAGCACCCTTTTGCAACCACTCCCTTTCCAAAACTACCACCTTTTTCCCCTTTGGTGAACAGCTCTGTCTGTTGGCTAAGTTGGGGGTCAATTGCTCCCCTCGAGGCCTCTCCTCAGTAGCTGGTAGGGGTTGACTTCCTCTTTGAGCGTTCTGTTTGATGGAGGTTCCAAGGCTAGGCAGTGGGTCTGCAGAACTTGCCTTTTTTGGGTAAAGCTGTTGGACCACCAGTGGGTGACCCTCTTGACTATTGGATTTTTGGGTGAGGCCTTTGTTTTGACTGCCGATGCGAGTCAGAGTTCTCTGGGGTTCAGGATTCGCCATCGCCCGACCTTGGCTCTCCTTTCTATCTCTAGCAGCTCGTATGACTTCACAGTGCGCACGCTCAATTTTGTGGGCTCCGTCCAGGGTGAGGTCCCACTCTGGCGAGACCACCTACTTGTAGGAGTGGCCATCTCTATGTGTGGCGGTAGGAAATGATAGAGCCAGGGGCTCCACCATTTCCGGCTCCTCTTACTTATCCAAAACAAATCTGATGAGGTATGACTCCTCGAATGAAAACACCTTTGCAAATTTCGACATTAGCGTGATATCGGGGCTTCAGATTAAGATCCTGGCAGATACAATCTCCGACCGCCTCACCGTCTTTTCGTCTATGTCTTCGATGGTTCCAAACTCCGAGATGATCTCTTGGAGAGCTTCTTTTTTCTAGAAGTGCAATGGTACATTGTGGATCCAAATCCAAAATTGTTCCTCTTTCAGCAGTTCAGCTCCAAATCTTGGCAACCACGAGAAGAATTCCATCTTAAAGTGCCCAAAATCCACTATGCTCATGGCTGTTATCTCAGTCATCTTCTCCGGTAAGGGGAATGACACCAGGAACTGGAGGTGACAGATCTTTTTAGCAACCTAATCTCTGTGAGCTCTCATCGGCCATTTTGCATTCAAAGCTTGGAGTAGATGGTTCTCCGATGGGCACCTTGCTGTCACTTTAGCAACGGCACACCATTGGCGACGTCACTTCTCTTCACTTTTGATTGTCTCTAGGCTATTTGCCAGTTGGATGAGCGTGGGGTTGTCTGATGACTGGCCTCTTCTAATAGGCCGTTCACCATCGTTGTTGGATGCCTTAACGTTGTACAAACATAGGACCTATGCCCCCATTTCATACACTTTAAGCAGTGGATCTCTTTCGTACAATCCTGTCGGAGATGCCCCAGATCACCGCAATTGAAACATGGCACTGGTTTGCGTTTCCTTTTTCTTTTCTTCTTTCTGAGCTCTAGTTGATTTGAGGGGGAAATGATGTTTCTTTTCTTTGTTTTACTTTGGACTTCACTCCATGGCTCCTCCTCTCTTAGATCCCCACTCCACACCGTTGTGCCCTCCATGTTAGCCACGTTCTGCGGACCCCCTTCTTGGGCCCGCTCGACGGTAGGTTTAACTGGGAGTTGAGCTGCCTCTATTTGCAGTGGGGATGAGTGGGGGGGAGGGGGTTAGCAGTGGGGATGAATGGGGTAGGGGGGGGGTTGAGAGTGGGTTGTTTGGGAATGTGGGTGGTGGGTGAGGTGTGGTGTTCTTGGGCAACAGTGGGTTTAGCATTCCAATTCTGAGGTGGGGGAGGTTGGGGGAGACTGTGAAAGGTATGTTGGGCATTGTGGCTATATCTGTGAGCCGTGGCTATGGTGGTGGTGTTTGAAGGGGGCTGGTGACCCTTGTGCCATGATTGGTGGTGGGAGGTATGGTCATAATGCTCTTGAGCTTTTCCTTTCCACTGATACATTGTATGATGATACCGCTGATCACTTCTCTGCCAATAGTATGCTTATTAGAGACCTTTGGAGGTAACATAGAGAAGGAAGATTTGAGAAGAAAGATTGCTCTTTGTGGGATACATCTGGTAATGCACGTCTTAGGTCAATGACTATATAGAAATGCTGTATGGTTCTCCAATTCTAGCATGAATATTGTCCAATCAATCACAAAGATTTATAGTGCCATTTCTCGTAGTCCGACTAGACATGTTCAAAGAAGAAAGCTCTCATTGGTGCATTGTTTGGGCTATCTGTTGATAGCGATCAAAGCCGGCAACTTGTCCAAATATGAGTTGGGGGAATCAAGCTCATTCCGAGCACCCCAAAGTCCTGTGCGGATGAAGCTGTTTCTGCGCAAATTTTAAGTAAGCTAGATTAAAGCTAGAAACTTAAAAGAGTTTCTCTCTCTAGATTTTCTAGAGAGAAAAGCTCCCCCAAAAAAAGCCAAAATAAGAGTAACCATAGATCTGAAATTTGGAGGGGGCAGCGGCTTGTTTCATCACCCCCTTCCCACCGTCGCTCCGAGATCTCATCTCCTACATCTCTCTCCCAGTTCACTTTCTTCTCGTTCCCTACTTCTTCTTTTTTTATCGTTAAACGGTGGGTTGAATACCCCCCGCGTTTCATTAAAAAGATTATAACAAAACATACAACCAAAATAAGGCTTATGAAGTTCAGATACCAACATGCTGGGTCCTAGAACTCATACACCCCAACCAACAAAAGAAAATACAACGAAATCTAATCCTAATGATCGACCGACCTCGTCCAAGTCAATTTCTCGTGCCAATTTGACCTCATTCTCTCTCTTAGTCCCTTACTTGTATACCATTTATCCGCTCCGTCACTCGCACGTACACCTCCATCATCCCCATCAGTGACTCATATTTCAACTTCAAGCACCATATGAGAGACTGTAGGCACTCCACCAATCTGACAACTCCCTGTACAGATTGAGTCCGGGTTCTCATCCCCTTGCTTGACCCTCGTTGACTCTTATTGGAACCTCACAATGAAGATTGTCCTATCCTTCGCTTCTACACTGTTTATACGCTCCGTCGCTCGCAAGGACACCTCCGTCGCCCCCATCAGTGACTCATACATCAACTTCAAGCACCATATGAGAGACCGCAGGCACTTTATCAATGTGACAACTCACTATACATATTAAGTACTGGTTCTCATCCCCTCGCTTGACCCGCATTGACTCTTACTAGCACCTCACAACGAAGGCTGTCCTCTTCCCTGACTGCTCAACAAACGCCACCACCCCTTCCAAGCTTCCTGAGATGAAAGAGACCTTGGGCACCCCTCACTTTGACCTGAATAGAACAAAGTAGAGTCCAAACTATAAAATTGTCAGACTACCGTCGCCCCACCAACTAGGGTATATTTTCTTGCTAATTGTAAGTTGGTTGTAATTTGGATATTAGGGAAAAAGAAATTTGAATATTAGGGAAGCAATATCGGAGGAAGAGAGGAGGAGGACCCCCCCCCTTGTGGTTTCGGACCGGGAGGGAGAGAAGAGGGGAAAGGACGGGTTTTGGCCGGGCGAGAGAAAGGGAGGACGGTGGTCGGTGGAGGGAGGAGGTGAGCGGGTCGGGATGAAGGGAAGACGGGAGGTTTACCGAAAGTGGAGGAGAGGGGGGCTACCGAGGGTAGAGGAGGAGAGGTAGAGGAGGGGGAGGAGCAGGGTGGGCGGGAGGAGGTGGAGGGATACCGGAGGGAAGGAGGAGAAGGTTGTCGGAAGCGGGGGACTTGGAGATCGCCCAAAAATCGCTCCTAGATTTTCGAGAGAAATTTGGGAGGGTTTTTTTTTTATTCTGAGTAGAACTTGAATGAATTATCTCGTTCCCTACTTGTTTCTCTACCACAGCCTAACTTTCCACTACCTACACCCATTCTTGATTGGGGTTTCTACTGGTCACCGACCGCCTAGCCCAGACGAAGCTCCGGGGTCGACTTGGGGCGAGCTATTGTTAGTTTTGGCTGTGGGGCAGAGGAGGCTGGCAGCGGCGACGACGATTGGCATGCGTCACATCTTCGGCGGGGTCGAAGGTGCCGAGCAACTTGCGATGTTAGATTGGCATCGAGGACGGTTGCACCAGTGCAGGGAGTCGAGGATGTGGGATTTGCTGCCGGGGGCTGTGATGTGTCTAATTTTTATACAAATATTTGTACTCATTTACCCATTAAAATTGCTTGTTTTCATTTATCTTATTTATAATTTATCTTATTTTCCTAAGATTTCAATTAATTAAGTATTTTTGAGGAAATTAGATTTTTGATGCAAAAAGTGATTATTTTTGGAGAAAATCAACAAACAAAACAAACATAATGTTTTATTAATTTTTATTGTTTTGTTGAAATTTTACGATTCGGCCATGTGAAAAGTAAAATAGAAATATTATTATTAATTAAGGGGTTAGAATAAAATTTTGTAATTTAAAAATTAATTTGAAATAATAATAATAATAATAATAAAAAGAAAAATAGAATGCACGGTTTTGAATTGGTAGTCTAAAGATTAATACTAATCATAAATTCTAGATAATTATTTAAGATAATTATTTATCCTAATTACATTTAAACTAACCTACCTAATAAACTAAACCTAACTATTCCTACTCCTATATCTATGTGTGCAGCAGTGCAGGTAAAAAAACAGAGAGAGGGTGGTGGAAAAAGGTAGGAGTAGGGGTTGCTTTGGGAGGCGTGAAGAGAATTAGAAGAAGGGAGAGTTGGGAGAAAAGATTAGGAGTGCTCTGGATAACACACGCACGCATAGAAGACGAAACGAAAGGACGTGACGTGCTGGCGGCTCGGGCTTCGACTCCAAGACAGAAAGAGAGAAGACTGCGCTTATTGTTTGGGCACAATTTTCAAGATCGTTCGGTTTGCAGTTTTTATTACAAAACGGTCTATTTTTGTATCTATTTTTTTCTCTCTAATTTTTATAATGCAATCCTTGAACAATTTTGTTAATTGCAATTTTACTATGAACTAATTTATTGTTCTAGGGTTTAGATGTAGCCTAGTTTTGAGAACACAATTTCATATTTTTCTATGGTTGTGTGTTTAATTTTTGTGCTTAATGCTTACAATTATTTGGCCGATTTTTGTATGATTATTGGATCATGGAGAGATCGAGAGGTAATTTGTGATTTAGAACAATAAAAATTGACCACCATTAATTGAGCGAAATTAGAGATAATTTACCGCGATTGATGTGACCGTTAAGAAATCCACAGAACTTAATGAGTCTTCGATTAATTAAATTTACATAGATATATGTCAAACTGTTAGTTGGAGATATTTTTGGTGTTGTTCGAGAGAAAGCATCGAATAAGTTGGGGATTTTGGTCTACAACTTGGAAAAATAATATTTTTAGGAATTATAAATTGTGTGGGATGAACTAGGTGAAGTCAAACGCCCTAGAATTGATTTGCAATTAATAAATTACAATTTTCAAACTCCGCTCCCTCTCCATTTATTTAGTTAGTTTAGATTAGTTTAATTTAGTTATTTTTTTCTTTCTTTATTAATTTCGATCTTCCAAATAGTGATTCATCTAGTGATATCGGTACTCAATAAAATATCTAGTCTCTGTGGGTTCGACACTCTATTCACTACTATATTACTTATTGCGATTTTGTACACTTGCAAATATTCACACCAAGTTTTTGGCGCCGCTGCCGGGGACTAGTTATTCTTTTATTGATATTGAAAATTGCTAGATTATTACTAGTTTGGATTTTTTTTGTATTTTATTATTATTTTACCTCTTGTGACTTACTTTTACTTTCATTTATTTTTCTTATTTTATTTTTTTTAGTTTTTCTATTACTTTTTTCTAGTACTTACATTTCAGGACATACAAGAAAATTATCATGGCAAACGATGAAAACAGGCCTTTGAGAGACTATGCTAAGCCCTCGATTTATGAATCAAGCATAAAGAAGCCGGTTATTGAAGTTGACGATTTTGAGATTGAACCGGAGATGATTCTATTGATTCAACAGACTGTTCAATTTTGGGGATTACCGCACGAGGATCCTTATGCTCACATTGCAAACTTTTTAGAAATTTGTGACACTTTCAAGCACAACGGTGTATCAGACGATGCAATTAGACTGAGACTCTTTTCTTTTTCCCTACGAGATAAGGCGAAGGCTTGGCTACATTATCTACCACCCGGTAGTATTACTACTTGGGAGGGACTTGCACAAAAGTTTCTAGCCAAGTATTTTCCACCAGCAAAGACCGCAAAGCTAAGAAATGATATTTGCACATTTACTCAATTTGAGACCGAGTCTTTGTATGATGCATGGGAAAGGTTTAAAGAGTTATTGAGAAAGTGTCCTAATCATGAACTACCGAAATGGCTGCAAATGCAAACATTCTATAATGGTTTGGGAGTTATACATAGATCTACCATTGACGCAGCAGCTGGTGGTGCACTTATGAGCAAAACATACAAAGCAGCCTATGATCTTTTAGAGGAGATGGCATCAAATCATTACCAGTGGTCTTCAGAAAGAATAATGCCAAGAAAAGTGGCTGGAGTTTTTGAACTTGACCCTATTTCTAATATAAATGCAAAACTTGATATTTTATCTAAGCAAATAGGTAATATGAATTTTAATTCTATTCAATCTAATATCATTTGTAATCTTTGTGCAGGAAACCATTCAAGTATAGATTGCCAAGTGGGGAACCCTTTTGCTCCATCAAATGCCGAAGATGAAAATTTTGTGTCAAATTTTCAAATGCAAAACAATCATAATGCAAACACATACAATCAAGAATGGAGAAACACCCCCAATTTTTTTTGGAACAACAATCAAGGAGCAGTTATACCACCTCAGAATTTTCCACAGCAAGAAAAGAAGCCGACATTAGAAGAGATGTTCATGCAATTCATGCAGAGGACAGAACACCACATACAAAAGACAGATCAGTATATGCAGAAGACAGATGTGGCGATTCAAAATAATACGGCTTCTATTCACAATCTTGAGGTACAAATTGGTCAAATTTCAAATATTTTAAATGACAGAACTGCAGGAATATTACCAAGCAACACAGTTGTCAACCCCACGGAGGATGTCAAAGCAATAACACTAAGCAGTGGGAAGACAATTGAGCAACCACAAGAAGAAAATGGCGAACAGAATGTGGTTAAAAAGCAAAGTGAGATCGAACAAATTATGGAGGAACAAATTCAGCACGAGCAAGTAATGTATGATGATTTTAATTCCATAAAGTTTCCTCCTAAAGAACAGTCATGTTGTCAAGTAAGTAAAATTGATATAATTGTGGGCGAGAAACATAGTGTCGAAATTGAAAAGCTGTCAAACAAAGTATGTCCAACAAATACAGCAACATTTGAAACTGAAAAAGAAAATATTTTTGAAAATGTTATGTATTTGGATGCTGCACCCTCTATTTATTCATTTTTGCAGCATAAATTCAAAGAGGCGGGGGAATCAAAGACATCATCATTACGAAGAAAACGCCTCAAACTTGAGCTTGAACCTGATCCACATCTGAAGAGAAAAATTAGAAAAGATGTGCTAATGCTGTTGGATCTTGGCGTTACATAACCATCTCACCCCCATGTCTGGCTGAAGACTTAAAACTTAGCGCTTCTTGGGAGGCAACCCATGTTTTCTTTTATTGCATTTAGATTTTATTTTTCTTTTAGTTTATTATACTTTTAATTTTTGATTTTATCTTGTAGGATTGCATAAATTTTGGAAGTCGCCGGGCGGAGCTGTTTTGTACACTTTTATTGATGGCTGTTTTTGAGCAGTATGGAGTCAGAATCTGGAAAACTGATGCAAAAAGAAATTGTAGCCTATCTTCTTAGCTTTCCAGCAAAAAAAAATTCAGCCCATTTGGATACCTACAGCTCCATATATCGCAAAAATACTCAACGCCGCGCGTGCAGAAATTTTACGACGAATCAGGGGAGAAATTCTGAACTTTTGCATTTCTTTTTGTTTTTCTTTTTGCTTTCCCATTGAGGACAATGTGATATTCAAGTTCGGGGGGGAAGGTTTACAAATTTATTATTTTTTAGAAAAGAAAAACAAAATTTTAAAAGGATTTCAATTTGATTCATCTTTACACTTTTGAATTCTTCATTGAGATAAGCATTGAAATATTTTTTTTGGGATAGACACTTGCTTATAAAGCAAGAGTAAGCATACTTATTTACTTTAGGATTATTGAGTTTCAAAATTCCTTACAAAATTGTGTGGGTCATGCTATTATACATAAAATACAAATGTGATGCTTTCTCTTGTGATTATCCCCTTGATCTAGTCCTAAACAGAGTTTAAGTAAATAGAGTAATAACGGAAAAAAAAATTATGAATAAAGTCAATCTACTCCAATGTTTTGAGTTGCTTAGTAACTAGGGGTATTCATCACCAATGTTTACTTTTACGTAAAACGGCAACTTGAAATATGAGTATGCAAAGCACTTTAAGTTTGTGACTTGTTGAGTAACCGGGTGAATTCATCACAAATGTTTTGCATTCGCGTCAAAAGGCAAGTGACAACTTAGAGAATAGACTATTAAAAAAAAAAAAAAAAAACTCTAGTTTGCTACTCGGTTTGTAGTAGTGAGAAGGGATAATCACAATTGAGTTGTTGCATACTATAATTACATTAATTGCATGACAAATGCGATTGGGTAGGGAATTATGAATAAATAATTGCACTGGAGAAAGTGGGTATGCTTGATTTTACTTTATTTGCAATTGTTTATATTTTTAATTGAAATTTTGATGCTTGCACGATAAGATCTCCTAGTGTGATGAGTGGAGTTACTCTTGATTATTTTTCCCTTGTTTATGATTCTACTTTTTGCTTGAGGACAAGCAAAATCTTAAGTTTGGGGGGTATTTGATGTGTCTAATTTTTATACAAATATTTGTACTCATTTACCCATTAAAATTGCTTGTTTTCATTTATCTTATTTATAATTTATCTTATTTTCCTAAGATTTCAATTAATTAAGTATTTTTGAGGAAATTAGATTTTTGATGCAAAAAGTGATTATTTTTGGAGAAAATCAACAAACAAAACAAACATAATGTTTTATTAATTTTTATTGTTTTGTTGAAATTTTACGATTCGGCCATGTGAAAAGTAAAATAGAAATATTATTATTAATTAAGGGGTTAGAATAAAATTTTGTAATTTAAAAATTAATTTGAAATAATAATAATAATAATAATAATAAAAAGAAAAATAGAATGCACGGTTTTGAATTGGTAGTCTAAAGATTAATACTAATCATAAATTCTAGATAATTATTTAAGATAATTATTTATCCTAATTACATTTAAACTAACCTACCTAATAAACTAAACCTAACTATTCCTACTCCTATATCTATGTGTGCAGCAGTGCAGGTAAAAAAACAGAGAGAGGGTGGTGGAAAAAGGTAGGAGTAGGGGTTGCTTTGGGAGGCGTGAAGAGAATTAGAAGAAGGGAGAGTTGGGAGAAAAGATTAGGAGTGCTCTGGATAACACACGCACGCATAGAAGACGAAACGAAAGGACGTGACGTGCTGGCGGCTCGGGCTTCGACTCCAAGACAGAAAGAGAGAAGACTGCGCTTATTGTTTGGGCACAATTTTCAAGATCGTTCGGTTTGCAGTTTTTATTACAAAACGGTCTATTTTTGTATCTATTTTTTTCTCTCTAATTTTTATAATGCAATCCTTGAACAATTTTGTTAATTGCAATTTTACTATGAACTAATTTATTGTTCTAGGGTTTAGATGTAGCTTAGTTTTGAGAACACAATTTCATATTTTTCTATGGTTGTGTGTTTAATTTTTGTGCTTAATGCTTACAATTATTTGGCCGATTTTTGTATGATTATTGGATCATGGAGAGACCGAGAGGTAATTTGTGATTTAGAACAATAAAAATTGACCACCATTAATTGAGCGAAATTAGAGATAATTTACCGCGATTGATGTGACCGTTAAGAAATCCACAGAACTTAATGAGTCTTCGATTAATTAAATTTACATAGATATATGTCAAACTGTTAGTTGGAGATATTTTTGGTGTTGTTCGAGAGAAAGCATCGAATAAGTTGGGGATTTTGGTCTACAACTTGGAAAAATAATATTTTTAGGAATTATAAATTGTGTGGGATGAACTAGGTGAAGTCAAACGCCCTAGAATTGATTTGCAATTAATAAATTACAATTTTCAAACTCCGCTCCCTCTCCATTTATTTAGTTAGTTTAGATTAGTTTAATTTAGTTATTTTTTTCTTTCTTTATTAATTTCGATCTTCCAAATAGTGATTCATCTAGTGATATCGGTACTCAATAAAATATCTAGTCTCTGTGGGTTCGACACTCTATTCACTACTATATTACTTGTTGCGATTTTGTACACTTGCAAATATTCACACCAGGCTGGCATGGGTGGGGCTTGCGGTGCAGGCTTATGGTTGGTATGGTTGGTTTAGTCGCCCCCGTCAGGGATGGCAACAACGAGGCTGGAGGTGTAGTGGCATCCGCTAAAGTGTATTACCACGTCACCAAAGCTATACTGCAGTTGTGGCTGGGATAGAGCTTGGTGTGGGGCCCAAGGAGTAGGAGATGGGATTGGATGCTCACGAATGTGCAGAATCACGTGATGTGGGGCCCAACGATGCACGTTGCGACTTGTTAAGATAAATCAGAGAGAAATAAAGACAATGCTGAATATTGAATTGAGAAATAATGAGTACAATATCTCCTATATATAGGAGGAACCAAATACAAAACTAGCCAACTATCCAATGTGGGACTATAATATCTAACACCCATTCTCAAACTCACGATGGGTCAAACAATGTGAGTTTGCCTACTAAGAGTCGGAATCTCTGAACAATATGGGATTTTGTGAAGAAGTCTGCAATCTGCCGGGAAGAGGTAACAGAATGGAGAGAGATGGTCCCTACCTCAAAACGCTCATGAACATAATGACAATCAATCTCAATATGCTTCGTTCGCTCATGAAAGACCGGGTTGCTTGCAATGTGCAATGCACTCTGGTTATCACAATAAAGTGGAGTAGCTCCTGTAAGAGTGACACCCATATCTGTTAATAGCTAACGAACATGAACAATCTCTCTAGTAGTAACTGCCATTGCTCTGTACTCAGCCTCGGTGGAAGAACATACAACAATTGCTTGTTTCTTGCTCCGCCATGAGATCAGCGAATCACCAAAAAATAGACAGAAACCTACGGTAGACCTTCTGGTAGTCGGATCACCTGCCCAATCTGAATCAGAATATGCACTGAGCTCTAGTTTGGATGTAGAAGGCATGAATAATGAGCAAGTGATAGTGTCCCAAAGATATCTAAGGATCCGAAGAAGAGCACCATAGTGAATTGATGTAGGAGCAGAAACAAACTGACTGACAACACTGACTGCGTGAGCAATATCGGGTCTAGTCATGTATAAGTAGACAAGCTGTCCGACAATCTGTCTATATCTAGTGGGATCAGGAAGGAGCTCGCCATCAGTGGGACGACGCTTCACATGAAGCTCTAAGGGTGTATCGGCTAATCTACTGTCGAAAGGCATGCAGCAGAGATAATATCTGATGTGTATTTCTGTTGAGAAATGAGTATCCCCCAAGTTCCATGAGCAATCTTTAGGCCTAGAAAATAACGTAGTCTGCCAAGGTCTTTCATATGAAACTGCTGATGAAGGTATTTCTGGGTGGATGTAATGCCCGCAGAGTCATCCCCAGTAATGATCATATCATCAACATAGAGTAGTAGAATTACCCTCCCCTGCAGTGATGACCGCATAAACATGGAATGGTCCTGAGAACTCTGACTAAAACTAGCCTTTGTGATGACAAGGCGAAAACACTCAAACCAGGCTCGAGGAGCCTGTTTCAAACCATATATAGCTCGACGCAACCGGCAAATATGACGAGGAGGAGTAGGCAAGCCAGGAGGAGGATCCATATAAACAACCTCAGATAAGATACCACAAAGAAAAGCATTCTTTACGTCCATCTGGTTTAACGTCCATTGGCGGATGACTGCAACAGCAAGAAGAGTGCGAACAGTAGTCATCTGTGCAACGGGAGCAAATGTCTCATCATAATCAATGCCATGCTCCTGAGTAAATCCTCGGGCTACTAGAGGAGCCTTGTGCCGCTTAATAGATCCATCAGATTGATATTTGACCTTGAAGATCCACTTGCAGCTAATAGGCTGAACGCCCTCTGGCAGAGGAACAATATCCCAAGTGCCATTCTGATCAAATGCACTGAATTCCTCTGCAATAGCTTTCCTCCATTCAGGATATTGAATTGCATCCTGATAGGTTTTGGGTTCACGTGTAGAGTGTATAATAGTGAGATATGCATAAAACTGTGGTGAATAGGAAGCTAGGGTGGTAAAACCAAACTGGTCAGAAGGACCAGTGGCATCAGGTGTATAACGGCCGGAGGAATACCAGAAGTGAAACGGGTAGACTGACGAAGAGGTGGTGGACTGACAGGGTGTGGGGGTGATGACAGTGGAGTAGGTGCATGTGTCAGTGGGGAAGTAGGTTGGATGGGTGCTGGCTGCTGTGAGGATGCAGGTGGTGTTTAGGTAGGGGGACAATAGGTGTAAGGACTGTAGGAGATGTGAATGGAGCCAGAGGAGTGGATTCAAAAGGAATGCGGGAAGATAGAGTCGGGGGGCTAGCAACAACTGGGGAATCGAGAAAATCTAAGTATCCTCGGGGGGGGGGGGGGGGGGTTCAGGTAGTAAGGGGAGTCTTCCAAAAAGGATACATGTCGAGAAATGCGGACACAGCCTGCTGATGGATCAAAACAACGTTAACCTTTGTGTTCAGGGCTGAGACCTAGGTGAACGCACTTAGCAGCACAAGCAGAGAGCTTCGTGTGCTCAGTAGGAGGGAGAAGGACGTAACAGGTGCACCCAAAAGTACGGAGCATACTGTAGTCGGGAGGAGAATAATGAAGAGCCTTATAAGGCATCGTACCAGCTAGGACAGATGAGGGAGTAATATTGATAAGACTAACAGAGGTCATGATGGCTTCAGCCCAGAAAGAACGAGGAGCGGAAGAGGAGAGTAAAAGAGTGCGAGCCGTCTCAAGGATGTGACGATGCTTGCGGTCAGCTACTCTATTCTGCTCATGTGTGTGAGGGCATGATTGTTGAAAAAGGGTGCCGTGAGACTGAAAGATCGATCTCATAGTGGTGGAAGTGTACTCACGTGCACCGTCCGATTGAAAATTCCTAATGTGTACACCGAACTGAGTGTGAATCATAGTTGTAAAGAATAGGTAAATATCAGGTATCTCAGATCGCTGACGCATAAGAAAAATCCATGTATGTCTAGTGAAGTCATCGATGAAGGCAACATAATAGAGATACCCTTTCCACGAAGGTACAGGAGAGGGTCCCCATATGTCAGAATGAACATGTTGAAAAGGATGAGTGGTTTCAGAAGTTCTTTTGTGACTAAAGGGTAGGGCAATGTGTTTGGCCAAATGACAACCATGACAATCAGATAAATGTTTAACAGTGAGAGAACCAAGGGCACCACTGCGAGCTATAGTCTAGAGTCGTGATGCGCTAATATGACCTAAACGTCTGTGCCACAGATCAGCATCAAAGAAAACAATACCGACAAAACTAGGAGAGTGGTGTGCACGAAGAAAATCTAGATAATATAGACGACCCTGACGACTAGCACGTCCAAATTCCTCAGCAGTGGAGGAATCAATAATAGAACAACCTAAAGAGTCAAAAGTAACGAGAAGACCACTATCGCACAACGCACTAATAAAAATAAGGTTTATTGATAAATGAGGAGCATAAAGAACATATGGTAATGTGAGAGTGGGAGAACTAACTATTCCTGAGTGTGTAATAAGAAATGGTGAGCCATCAGCTGTGTGTAGAGATGGAGAGTGAGAGGGAAGTGCTGTGCAGGTGGTGAATAGTGTCTGATTACTAGTGAGATGATGTGATGCACTAGAATCTAAAATCCATAGAGAATTCATACCGGGAGTGACAGGAAGTGCAGAAGCAGAGGAGCCAGTATTGATAGATTGACCCATGAGCTGTAGTTCCAGCTGTGTGGGGCGTTGCTGATGATTAGCCCAATCAGCAGGAGATGGCAAGACTGGAGTGACGGGCATGGCCGAGGATGTGAGGGACGACGCACTGTGAGAGCTGCTGTGACTGAGAGCACAATGTGGAGGGAGATGCTGCTGGTGTCTGAATCGGTTTAGAGAGCAGGGCGGTGCTACCGGTGTCGGAAGTAGAGGTGAGGTAGGGTGAGCAATGATGTTAGGAGAAGGTAGGAGGCCGGAGGCAGACTAAAAGTGATGCCACTGCTGTTTGAATCTGGAGGAGGAACGAGAGGCGGTTGCATCGAGAAAGTCAGTGGAGGTGAAAATATATGGGAGAGACTGGGATTCCATCAAGTAGCAGTACCTATAATAATAATAATAATAATAATAATAATAATAATATATTTTTTACTTGGTTTTTTTTTTGTTTTGTTTTTTGTTTTGTTTTTGTTTTGTTTTTTTTAAAGAAAGAAGAAGAAGAAGAAGAAGAAGAAGAAGAAGAAGAAGAGAAAGGATCGGGATGCCGCAAAGTCCCTCCTTTTCGTTCTCACGATCGGGATGCCGCAAAGTCCCTCCTTTTCGTTCTCACAGTGATGACATCTTTGTCAAGGGAAACCAGTCTATCTTGTACTGGGGCTAAAATCTTCGCTGGGCTGCCTATAGCTACTACCAGGAAAAACAAAACTTAACCTGAGAACAAAGGCACCGGTGACTCTGAGGATGATGACGACGATGATGAAGATGATGGTGAGAATAATCAGGATGCTGATGATGAAGGGAATGAAGAGTCAGATGATGAAGGAAACGAAGAAGAGAAAGGATCGGGATGGCGGCGGCTAGGGATTGGCAATCTGACAAGGACGATCGGCTCGGGATCGGCGATCTGACGAGAACGATCGGATCTGGATCTGGACGGCGGCTGGGGTGGCTGAGGGAGGGCGACGGCAGTTGATGATGGGTTGCCGATGGGTTGATGATGGATCTGGATGACGGCAGTTGATGACGGCTCGGGTGCCGATGGGTTGCCGATGGGTTGAATCTGAGGAAAGACTTCGAATCTGGCGTTGCAGTGAAGAAAACGATGGGATTTTTTTTTTTTTTTTGCAATTTGAGAATTTTTGGATGTAAAAATTTAGGAGAAGAAATTTTTTATAATTGGCTCTGATACCATGTTAAGATAAATCAGAAAAAAATGAAGACAATACTGAATATTGAATTGAGAAATAATGAGTACAATATCTCATATATATAGGAGGAACCAAATACAAAATTAGCCAACTATCCAATGTGGGACTATAATATCTAACACAGCTAACCTAGGTGCTAGGTTGTCAATGAGCGATGGGCATGATAAAGAGACAATGGTGGGTGAGCGGCATTTTCCAATTTCAAAAGATCAATTAGGCCCCAACATTATAATGGGCATGGGCCAGAATTTAAAAAGCTTGGGCGTGGGCTTGATAACAAGAATTGTGGTGGGGGTAATGTGTGCTGTCGAGGAGGCATGTGGGGGAGACCGGTGAGAGATTCTTGGGGGAACTTGATATAATTAGTTTTGAGGGTGTTGTGGGGGGGGGGGGGGGGGGGGGGGTGGAGGAGTCCCTAATATCTAATTTTTTTTTTCCTTAATATACAAATTACAACCAATTTACAATTAGCAAGAAAATGTATCTTAGTTGGTGTGGGCGACGGTAGTTGAGCAAGTTTATAGTTTGAGTTCAACTTTGATATATTCAGGTTAAAGTGAGGGGTGCCTAGGATCTCTCTCATGTCAGGGGGTTTGGAGGTATTTGTGGAGCCGTCGGGGGCAACGACAATCTCCGTTACAAGGTGGCGGTGATAGTCAACGGTGGTTAAGCTAGGGGATGAGAATGAGGTGATAATCTGGACATGGGTGTATGCCAGATTGGTGGGTACCTGCAGTGTCTCTCGTATGACGCTTGAAGTTGGCGTATGGATCACTGCTGGGGGCGACAGCGGTGTGGTTGCGACGACGAGGACAAATATAGTACAAGCGAGGGAACGAGAGAGAATGAGCTCAAATTTGTACGAGAAACTTGTTGTGGCGAGGTTGGCCGACCAGTAGGATTAAGTTTTGTTGTATTTTTTATTTGTTGGTTGGGGTGTATGAGTTTCAGGAACCAGCTTGTTGAATTTCCTGAACTTCATAAGTCTTATTTTTTATTGTATGTTTTGTTAAATTCTTTTTAATGAAACGTGTGGGGCCTTCAACCCACCGTTGGCGATATTAAAAAAATAAAAAAAGACCTGCCTGCATTTCCTTTATTTCATTCTTTCTGTTATGTTTGATTTTATTGTGGTATTTTGAAGTACTCTGAGATTTGCAGGAAACTTCGTGTTGTCTTGATGTAATCCTTAAAGTACATAGATTCTCATGTTCTTGTTTCATTAACATCTCAGTAATAGAACTCCGCAGCATGAGTTGAATCATCTTTAACTCGAAAGGAAAGCATCATGAACTTGAACTTATTGGAACGTTCGCTATGTCATACAACGATCAATTAAGCGAAACATGTCACCTTAAAGTTCGTATATCCAAAGCAACACAGGAAACCAACGCATATATGCTATAATATAACTTTTAAACCTGTACAGATTTCAGAACTAAACACAAGAAATCAACACATACTTGCTATTTTATAACTTCAGAACCTCTACAAACAAATCAACCACATATATTATGCACTTTTCAAATTAATTACTGAATAATATCAATGAAATTATGGGATTCATTTATCTGACCACCTCCATGAAGGAACCAGCTGCTACTGTGAGGAGTCACAGCATCATACTCCGCACCAAAACTACTTTGTGTATTAATTAACTCATTCAAATTAGGGGTACAAGTACTTTGTCGACTTTCCAAGTTCGCCCGACTCCGCGCCAGACGAGCTTTAACTCTCACAGGGAACTCGCTTTGTTGACGAATATTCATCACTTTCACCTTGGAAGTGGAGGAAGCAGCGGACTTCCCAGTTAGGCGTTGCACCAGAGCCATGAACTCGCTGGCTTCTGCGTGGATCACCTCCGGTGCAACCAAGTATATGATGACCGGCTTCTTCTGAATCTTTCTCTCTGCCATTAATCAGATTGCTGCAGTTTACTCAGACGATTTTTCCATATTCCAAATCTGTTTCATTCTATATATAGATATAGAGGGAGGGAGAAAGCCAAAAGCCAAAAGTCAAATGCTTGCTAAATGGCATAATATATGTCAGCTATAATTCAACGCTTATGTCCACTTGCGCTGTTTTGTACAAGGTCCCTTTTCATAATCTGTTCATGAAATTGACAGTGAATGAAAGTCAAGAGTCCTGATGTATTCTGTATTGAAGCTTGTTACCAACTAATCAGAGTTCATGACTTCTAAGTTAAATCATTTTAATTAACTAGCTAATGAAACAGTATCATTTATAAGTTTGGGATGGTTCTTGTTAGAAAAATTACGATAATTTTACTTGACGACTGAGAAAACAAGTTCATTAATACATATATAGCATCATATAGTATTTTTCATGAATTCAACTGGTTAGTACCATTGGCTACTAAAATAATAATAATATGAAAGAAATATATTTAGGACAAACATAAGAATGAACGTGCTAATGTTCCAGTATCCTGAAATTTTCGTATACTTTGTTGACAAGTTATTGCAGAAAAGTATTAATAAGTGCCAAGGCAAAATAAAGTTTGATACAATATTGCAAGTATTAATATAGGCTTAAATTATGAATGACAAATTAATTAGGTTCCACTTGCGATATATACTTAAATTTATAATCTCTAGTATTATAACGCACACCCTGTCTTGTATTTGAGGCTTACCGTGATAAATCCTCAACGGAAGGATGGATAATTTTGCCAGCGGATGCTCAACCAACTTGGTAATATTAATGTATCTGAATCCAACTTGTATACACATGATAATATATATACAATGGGCTTAAAATACACTTGAGCTTTTCACAACTAGCTCCTCCATTTGAAGTATACAACGAAAGTCCTAATTTGACTAGACCTATCATACTAGATTTATATTAATGTGATAGTACCATATACAAATGTATATTTTTTAATGAAATCGGTGACCAGGGTCACTTTTATCTTAAAAGTATATTTGTACGAATTACAGATATGACGTAAGAAAGCACGAGGTTAATTAACTACACTGTTGGCACTTTCAACGCAATGCTCTCGACTAATTAATAATTGATTTATTTGACTTTTGTTTATTTACGTACATGCAAATAGAAATTGTCAATTGGTAAATTAGTTTTAAAAAATTAGTTCTCCGCCGCTTGTGCTCAAATGAAGTTGCACCTTGATTACTTGGTCATACCGACATTATTATTTTTACAGGAAAAATAAAGCTTTAATAATTAATAAAGATAGAAATTAGACAACTTGCAATTTTATTATTCATCATTAGATTCAACCATCAATATCTTATATCGATCTAAGCTAATAAACCTCTCTTCTGATATTTGTGTTTCACTTTCATGATCGATGCTTGCTTAATTAATTAATATAATAATGTGAAGACATGGTTATTAATTGCTAGGTTATTGCAGCATGTGCAGTCAAGGCAAACAACTACGTACGTAAGTACTACTGGCTACTTTCGACGTGTATCAGACTCAAGTAAATCTAAGAAGAAAGGACAGTATTATACTACACCAGTACTCAAGCAAATCTAGGAAGCAAAGGTGGCTATGCCGTACCTCATGTGGGCATAGCTACAAGTTATTTAAAAAAAATTGTGACAAAATGCTTATGCCGTACCTCCTCATGTGGGCAAAAATATAGCTACAAGTTAATTAAATTAAAAAAAAAAGTGACAAAATGCTTATGCACCCAATCTGTTTATTTCATTTTCTACCAGGTAACAAGATTTGTGAGATTGAACATTTCAACTGTACTCCACCTTTTCCCTTAAAAAAAAAAAACCATTTCAACTGTACAGTGTAAAATAATGCATGTTCTCTAATTTTAATGCAGCATATTTCTTGAAGTAGAAGAAGTACACTAGATAAGACTGATTTCCCGTGGCAAAATAAATGTAGTAGTATCTTAATTAGTTGCTAGAGATGAGACCCTGAGACCCACGACATTTTCCTGTGAAAATCCTCATCTCTGGCATTATCAACTTTGCCAAAATTTCTTGCTCGATTAAAAAAAGGAGTAGGCCAGGAAACTCATGCGAGGATGCCCCTTAGTCAATGTTTTTTACCAGGAGCTAATTCAATTCAGGATAAAATGGTTATATACTATAAGAACAATTTGTTGATCTTTTAATTCATGTTTTCAGGTAATGGCTAGCTGTAGTGCATGGCTAACTGACAAAATTCATATCAACTGCCTGTTCTTTATCCGTGCGTATATATTAGTGTTACCTGGTGCAAATTGCAGAGCCTAAAATAGTTTTGAGAGACTCATAAAAATTATATAAAACTCCAACAAAGTGTGAGAAAATTGGGAGAAACTTATGAATATCATCCCTAATGGGGGGGGGAGCGGGGTGTGTGTGTAGGGGGCGGCAGGGTGTGCGGTAGTAGAGATGAGAGTGGGTTTGGGAAGAGCCGTGAGATTTGTTTTGATTTTTTTAAATAAAATTGTGTGTAGCGCGCGTGTTAGTTAAATAGGAATCCATACTTTTTCTCTACTTTCTCTATTACAAAATAAAGAAAGGAGAAAGATGGTAGACTCTCTTTCCTATTAGTATAAGATAACGATATAATATGTACATGGTAAAATGGTTTGTGTTTACTGTTATGAATTCAAACTCAGAATGTAAAGCCTAATCAATGTGTGCAGAGTTAAAACTCCAAAACACCCAAAAAAAGAAAAAAAAACAAAACCTAGATCTGAAACTTGGGGGGGGGGGGGGGGGTGCGCTGTGAGGGTTTCGTCGCCTCCCTCCCGCCTCCGCTCCCACTGTGCTCCTCTTCTTCTCTCTCCCAATTCTCAACCATCTATTTCCTTACTTGTTTCTCTGCTTCATCTTTAATTTTCACTACCTAACCCATCCTTGGAGTGTGTTATGTTCGTCGTGGTGTTAGCCGTGACTCGTGACCCACGAGGTGGGTTAGCAGGGTTGTTGTCGACGATTGGGATTCACAACGGGCTCAAAGTGGGGCAAACGGAGGTTGGCTTGGCTTTAGGGGCAGCGGTGGCAGTCGCGACAGTGGTTGGCGTGCGCCATACTTTCGGTGGGGTCGAGGGTGCTGCGCGGGGAATCGATGTTGGACACAACGATGCCCGCTATCGAGGAAGGAGGTTGTGTTGCCCAGGGTTGGATGGGTCGGGGCTGCATCAGCCGTTAGGGGGTTGTGTTGCCGAGGGTTAGTGGCTGGTGGGGAGCACAGCGAGAGATTCGCGCGCGCGCGGGGGGGGGGGGGGGGGTGATTTTTGAATCTCGAAAGTGTTTTTGGAATTCAAAATTTGATTTGGGATTGTGTCGTAGGGGGAAGATTTGAATTTCAAATTGAGTTTTGAAATTCGAATTGATGTTGAGGAGCCCCTAATATCCAATTTTTTTTCTTATATCCATATTACAACCGATTTACAATTTGTAGCGAAATGAACCCTAGTTGGTGGGGCGACGATAGTCTGACAATTTTATTGTTTGGACTTTACTTTGTTTTATTGAGGTCAAAATGAGGGGCGTCTAAGGTCTCTCTCATGTCAGGGGGCTTGGAGGGGGTGATGGTGTTTGTAAAGCAGTCAGGCGAGATGACAGTCTTCGTTGCGAGATGGCAGTGATAGTCAACGAGGGTCAAGCGAGGGGATGAGATCCAGGACTCAATATGTATAGGGACTTGTCAAATTAGTGGAGTGTGTGTGGTGTCTCTCATATGGTGCTTGAAGTTGACGTATGAGTCACTGCTGGGGACGATGGAGGTATCCGTGCGAGCGACAGAGATGATAAATGGTGTACAAGCGAGGGACTGAGAGAGATAATGAGCTCACATTGGCACGAAAAATTGACTGGTGAGGTCGGCCGATCAGTAGGATTAGATTTCATTGTATTTTTTGTTTGTTGGTTGGGGTGTATAAGTTCCAGGACCCAGTTTGTTGGGATTTGAACCTGATAAGCATTATTTTTTATTATATGTTTTGTTAAATTCTTTTTAATGAAATGCAGAGGACATTCAACTCACCGTTTAATGATAAAAAAAAGTGTGTGGAGTTAATAACCACTTCACCTGCTTTATTTTAAATTTGGAAGTCAAAGAAAGATTTTGATTTACCTTTTCCTTTTGTCTTTTGGAAAACAAGGATTTGATTTAGTACACACTAAAGCTAAATTAACAATTTGATGGAGAATTCGCGTATCAACCACCCCACCCTTACAACTTGGCTTCAACAACCTTACAAGATAACAACAATGTATACAAAATGATAGGATCGCTATGTTTATTTAAGGCTAAAAATTGAAAAAACTTCCTTAAACTATTCCATATATGGAGAAAATCTCATCCACCTTTTTATTATGCAGAAAACCACATTCAACTATGGGTGCGGAAAACCACACCATGACTCCGTTAGGGTTCTGTTATATGGGTGGTTTTTCGCACCCATAGTTGAGTGCGATTTTCTGCATTAAAAAAAGGTGAGTGGGGTTTTCTGCATATATGAGATAGTTTAGAGGAGTTTTTTCAATTTTAGCCTAAGAATGAGTTCTGAATAAAGGGGATAATTTCGTCATTTTGTAAGTCACGCGCATTGCACGTGACCAAAAAATAACAGAACCCTAACAGATTCATGGTGTGGTTTTTCGCACCCATAGTTGAGTGCGGTTTTCAACATAAAAAAAAGGTGAGTGAGATTTTCTGCATATATGAGATAGTTTAAGAAGTTTTTTTCAATTTTAACCTTTATTTAAGTACATGTTGAGAAAAGGGAAAACGCAACATCTATCCTAAAAAATTCCCTCTATGTCAAACTCCCTCCTTCATCTTCCCGCTTTCTTACCCCTATTGAACCATAATATAATTGGTAAACCCTTAGATACTGAGCTAGATGACTACAGAGTGTACCTGAAACATGCATTTCCCAAAATGCAATTGAGACAATTAGAATATACTATATATCTAAACAATAAAGCACACATACTGCACAAATGATCTCGATCACCCATCAAATTCAGATCCTATTCAGGACATTTGTACTCCGGACTCCAGAGTTCAGACTAGACAGTCCTTCCATCATTACTTTCAATCCAATCTAATTTCATCTGCGCTTCAGTCCCCATTTGGATACAAAGCCAAAGGAAAGATTCCAGCAAGTAATTTCTAAGTGGAGAAAAGGGATGACCGAGTCATCTTTATTATCCACACACACAAAAAAAAAAATAAAAAAAAAAAAAAAAAAAAAATCTAAGTGGAGAAAACAAAATGCAATCTATGAATTGCATACATGTACCTCATTATTTTATTAGAAAATAAATTTGGTTCGATTGGGATTTAAATACTCGTTATCTTACTTTGAAATAAGATCCCTGTAGTTAACATAACACCAAAATATGATCCAAACTGATAAAAATATAGATAAATGCATGTATCCAAGTCACTTTCACTAACCTACACTTATTTTCACCAACCTCTACATTCAAGTGACTGAAATTGAATCATATACTGAACTAGATGATCATCAATTGTGCGATGTTGGCGAAGCCAAGACAGATTGTGACACTAAATCGAGTCAAAATGGTCGTTGGTGCAGCCATGTAGAACAAAGGTGTTGAAAAATAATCTATGTGGGCTCACATATGTGACTAAATATATAATTGTTATTCTAAAGTTTAACCAGAATTAAAGTGATCTAACCAAGGTTAAGTAATGGGTTAAAAACGTATAATAAAGTGTGATATATTACGTGTAGAAACAGGAAAATGATATTTTTAATTTGTGTAGGGCAAAATTGGAAATCACTAATTATCTATTGAATTGTGGTCCCCTATATATACATATCATTCTATTCTGTCTGTCATCCCATTAAACAGAAAAGAAAAGAGATACCGTATCTCATAAAAATACGTATCATATAGGAAGATCAAAAATTTTATGTGCAATCTCCATCAATGGCTGCAGGTTAATGCTAAATGCAAGTACTAAATACCACTAAAAATGTGCAAGCTCCATCAATGGTACAATCTCCATCAATGGCTTTAGGTTAGTGCTAAATACCACTAAAAACTTTATCACGCACCGCTTCCCAAAAAGAGAATACGGAATACTGATACATGACTAAATCCAGCGAATGATTTTCATCATCCATAAGCTGTTCAGAATCTTTACAATATCTCACAGAAATAATCAGAGTCGGAAGCAAAAGAATCAACCAAGTATGCATAATTGAATTAAATAGACCAACAAAATTTTACTTGAAATTCAAAATATAATATAATCTCAAATAAATCAAGTTTGGACAAGTTAATAATATCCTGGGTCATATTGCCCAAACACAATAAAATAAATCCAAGTATCAAATACAATTGTTCAAGCAATAAAAGAAAATCATAATAATAAATGCAAACAAAACTCCAGCACTAATATTGCATATCACCAACACCATCTGGTACCTGTTCTCCAAAATCTACAATTTAACAATTGCATGAAAGAGGAAAAGAGAAAACAAACTCCCGTTAATGCAAGTTACGGGCCGCTTGTAGTGCATGATACAAGTACAAGGGATAAATAACAAATATAAAGTAATAGCAGAACAAACAGATATAGCATGGTATACTAACTGTACAAATACATGTGTCAAGTACAGTGTCATATGGCAACTAACAGTGTCTAGTAACAGTATCAGATAACAACATCAGTAGCAGTATGTTCAGTATACCAGTGTAACAGTATAACAGTATAACAGTATCAATCAGTTTCAGTATATCAGTGTCATGTTCTTACAGTCTTGTGTTATTACTAACTAGGTAGCACTTCATGTGTCATCCTTTTATCACATGGTTGCTACATTCAAACAGTTTCGTTTTAGATTTCGTAGGGGATCATATAGGGCATTGTACTCAGGTATCAGTAACAATAACATTAATATTCTTCTTCTTTCACCAGTTCTATGATTTACTGTTACTGTTAATTAAAGTAATATTAACAGTAACAGTAATATTCTTCTTTGATTTCAATCCAACCTTTCTTCCTCTTTCAGTAACAGTAATATAGGACATTTGTACTCCGGACTCCAGAGTTCAGACTAGACAGTCCATCTGCTTTTGTATTCTTCTTCTTTGATTTAGCAAATGATCTATAGAAACATGATTTAGGATTTTATATTAAAGCTCTTTTGTAACATGATTAAGATTTGGACTTATGTGTAAAGACATCAATATTTTATGCATGTTGCTTAAGTGTTATAGATAAAATTCTTCAATTGGTATCAGAGCAATTTTTGCTGAATTAATTGAAGAACTGATGATTTTGTTTAAGAAATTTAGGGTTTTCTAAACTTTAAAAGTTAGATCTTCAGATTCAATTAAAAAAAAATCCAGATTACTCCAAAAGATGTTTAATCCCAGATCTTTATGTTTAGATCTTTATGTTTAAATCTTCAGATCGGGGATGTTTAAAGTTTAAATGACTACACTTTAAACAATTTAATATAACATTTAGATCTGCACGTGTTTAAATTGAAATGGAAGTGGGACAATTTAATATTTTGATCTGAAGATGTTTTTTGAAATGTTTTTGAAATGCATGGTCTAACAACATACTTTCTGTTAAGGTTTAACAAAAATTTAATATTCTGGATGTTGATATTGTTTAATTTTCTGTTATGGTTTTGATCAGTATGTTGATAATCCTACTGACTAATAATTGATGTATTAATCTATATTTCAGATTACACATTTATCAGCTTTAGTAATCCGATAATCAAAAAAATAAAAAAATAGAAACAATTAAATTCAAATTTTGCTTTTGATTTTTTCTTATGAATGTCTAATATTTTGAATAGATTAATTGAAACAGAATGTTACCAAAGTGACCTCTTTCATATAATTAATTTATTTAAAATATCAAGATGATTATGTGTTTGTAATTCATGCGTTTATTAACTCACCCAAAGGTAATTAAGTTAATATTTTACCGAATTTCATACATATCTGTGGTGATAAATGTGTGAAATTATAAGGTATTCCATGTGAACAATATGTCTGTCCAAATAATGACTTATTATTTGACAGAATTTATTGTCAATGTTTGATTGCTACAATAAGAGAACCGCTTACAGTTAATGTTACTGTCCAAAGACTTGATATTAATGTTGTGCCTGGTATGTAGAGATGGGATTAATCATTGTTTGAATTTATTATTTTATATGGATTCTTATGTGAGCTTATTTTGTTTGTTTTGTTTTATATCCAGTTTGCTTATCTTCTGCTGCCTCAATAACTGCTAATATCAAATCTATTTACATGCTTAATGGAACCAATTTTAAGAATTGGAAAGGGACTTTACTTATAACTCTTGGTTGTATGGAATTAGACCATGCATTAAGGGAAGAACAATCTCCACCTCTCACTGCGGAAAGCAATCCTGATGCTAAAAGGAATTTTGAGAGGTGGGATAGTTCAAATTACACGAGTCTAATGATTATGAAACACAACATTCCATAAGCCTTTAGGGGCACAGAATCCGATAAGATTACTAAGACCAAGGATTTCCTCGAACAAAATGAGAAACATTTTGCCAAAAATGATAAGGTTGAAATGACTACACTTCTGAATTCTTTGATTTCTATGAAGCATATGGATCGAGAAAATGTAAGGGAGTACATTATGGAGATGTACCATATTGTTTCAAAACTTAAAGCACTTAAGCTTGAGTTTCTTGAGGAATTGCTTATGCTTATGGTTTTAGTATCGTTTCCTGCATAGTTCAACCAATTCAAGATCAGTTACAACTGTCAAAAGAAAAAAATGGACTCTAAATGAGCTCATTTCTGACTATGTGCAAGAGGAAGAAAGGTTGAAGCAAGATAAGACTGAAAGTGCTCACTTGGCCAATGCCTCTAAGGATAAGGGCAAGAAAAGAAAATCTGAGAATGAAAAAGCTAAGGGTCCAGCTCAAAAGAAACAACAGAAGGATACAGAAAATTGTTTCTTTTGTAACAAGCCTGTACATGTGAAGAAGGAATGTACTAAATATCATGCATGGCATGCAAAGAAAGGTATGTTTCTTACTTTGGTCTGTTCTGACGTTAATTTATCTTTAGTACCTAGAAACACTTGGTGGATAGATTATGGTGCTACTATTCACATAAGTGTTTCTATGCAGGATTGCTTGAGTTGCCGAAAACCAAATGATGGTGAAAGACACATCTTCGTGGGCGATGGAAAATCGGTAGAAGTGGAAGCAATTGCGAACTTTAGGTTGTTGTTAGGGACTGGTTTTTATTTGGATTTGAAAAACACTTGTTATACTGTCTTTTAGACGAAATTTGATTTATGTTTCTTTGTTGGACAAATTTAGATATTGTTGTTCATTTGGAAATCAGTTTAGTTTGTCTTTAAATTCGAATATTGTTGAAACTGGTTATTTGAATGCTTATGACAACCTTTATTTGCTCGAAACAATTGCATCCTAAAATGAACCTTGCATGTAGAATCACGTGGTACTAAACGTAAATTGAATAAGGAAACTTCGATGTCATTATGTCATAAGCGGTTAGGTCATATCTCAAAAGGTAGAGTTGAGCGTCTTGTGTCTGGTAATATTTTAGAGTCCCTTGACTTCACAGACTTTGATGTCTGTGTAGATTACATCAAGGGAAAACATACCAAAACTAGGAGATTAGGTGCCAATAGATCTTCAGGCGTCTTAGAATTGATTCATACAGATATTTGTGGGTCATTCCCTACAATATCTTAGAATGGTCAGCAATATTTTATATCATTCATAGACGATTGCTCACGTTATGGATACCTATATCTCATTTAGAAAAAATCACAGTCTCTGGACGTGTTCAAAGCTTATAAAGCTGAAGCTCAACTCAACAAAATGATTAAAAAAGTCAAGTCTGATCGTGGTGGTGAGTAGTACGGTAGATATGATGGCTCAGGTGAACAACGTCCAGGACCGTTTGCTAAATTCTTAGAGGTATGCGGTATTGTCCCACTGTATACCATGCCAGGATCACCTAGCATGAATGGTGTTGCTGAAAGACGAAATAGGACTGTTAAGGGTATGGTAAGGAGCATGATTGCTCATTCCACCTTACCTAAGTCCCTCTGGGAAAAAGCATTGAAGACAACAACTTACATTCTCAATAGAGTACCAACTAAAGAAGCTGCAAAAATACCTTATGAGCTTTGGACAGGTCGAAAGCCTAGTCTAAAGCACTTTCACATTTGGGGATGTCCAGCTGAGGCAAGGCCTTACAGGCCACATGAAAAGAAATTGGACTCTAAAACAGTGAGCAGGTACTTTATTGGTTATTCTGAGCGATCTATGGGCTATAAGTTTTATGATCCTACACTTAGGAATATTTTTGAGACGGTAACTGCAACATTTTTTGAGGATGTTGAGTTTGGAGGGAGAAATAAGGTTAGAGACATTGCTTTTGAGGAGAAATTGGATTCAATTTCAAACCCAATTCCTACTATCACTTTTGACAATATTCAGGTTTCGACACATATCATTGATCAAGAAGTGAATCTGGAACCACAACAAGACAATGTTGAACAACCCCCTATTCAAAATGAGGTAATTGTTCCAGAAGAACAAACCCAACAACCTTAAGAACCAGTGCCATTAAGAAGATCCACGAGAGAAATGAGGAATGCAATTTCGGATGATTATATTGTATTTCTCCAAGAACATGAGGATGACAATGAAATGATAGAAGATGATCTAATCACATTTCATCAGGCCATGAAAAGTTATATCTCTCAAAAGTGGATGAATGCCATGAATGAGAAGTATAAGTCCATGCAAGACAACAAAGTTTGAGAACTTGTCACATTACCAGAAGGTGCAAAACCAATTGGTTGTAAATGGATATTTAAGACCAAGAGGGATGCAAATGGTAATGTGGAAAAGTATAAGGCACGTTTTGTAGCTAAAGGCTATACTCAGAAAGAATGCATCGATTTTGTAACACCCCGTAAAATTGGAAATGATAATTTTACCCTCGTGTGTTACACACATATATTTTGTACTGTTACTGGAAATATTTGTAACGTGTTTTTACTACATATTTTGGTTTTCGACTATTATGCATTTTCCGTATTGATTTTATCTTATTTTGAGTCAACTCGAATATAAATTTAAATCTCTGCATTTTTACGTGCTTTTTACGTATTTTTGATGCACGTATCGAATATATGTTTCCACGTATTTAAATTATTTATTTTAGACATTAAAATCTATTTTATGAAACGGAAATTCATTTCCCCTTATTTTGATTAAAATATTTTGTACGTGTAATCTACGTGTTTTCCACGTACGTGACGATTACGTCATAGAATATATATAAAAATTAATAAATAATTTTCTTATATTTTATTTTTATTATCTTTAATATTTTTCCGTTGATAAAGTCAATTTTCACATTTTGATATTTTACGTGCAACACACGTGTTTTCAGCGAACATATTTGAGCGTATTTATTTTCAAAATAAATTTTGGGAGAGTGTGTATGTTTACTTTATTTGTGCATGAAAAATTATAATTTTTAAATTAAATTAAATTTATATGCATCTTATATACTATGTACATGTGTTTTAATAAAAATATTTAATTGAAGGAAGTGTATGTAAGTGCATCGCACGTGCTAATATTTTTCTATCTTTATTTTTCTTACTCTCATTTACTATTTTAACATGCATAATCTTTATTTAGCCTTTTATTAAACCCATGGACCTAAAGTTAGATTCTAGCCCATTAGAAGGAAAGCCCACTAGGCTAACTTATTAAATCGATTAAAAAGAAAATCCATGAGACAAGCCCATTAATTAAATCCTATTTTTAGTTGTACTTGGACTCACACATGACATGTAACAACTTTTAGTATACAAATAAAAAGTATAGGATTTGTATTTAATTTTTTTTTTGTGTGTGTGCATGTGTAGAGAGAAAAAGGAAGGGGGGGGGGGGGCAATCATTTTTGGAAGAGAAAGAGTGAGGCCGGATGGGAGTTTTGGAAATGAAGAGGTGGGGGTTAGGGTAGTTAAGATATAAAGTTAGTGGGTAGTTATTAGGAGTGTGAAATTTACAATTTAGCCATTCTTTTGTCCTATAAATACATCCCCATTCTTCTTCTCTTTTCACACCTAAAATAAACCAAAATAAAGAGAGGAAAAAGAAAGAGAAAAAGAGAGTATTCTTGTGCATTGGAGAGATCTTGCTAGGAGTTGCTTGTTGGAGCTAGGAGCTGCTTGTTGGAGCTAGGAGCTACAAGTTGTCTCTGCATCTTGGTTGTTCCTTCTTCATAAGAGGTGGATGGTCGCCTTATTTTCTAATTTTTAGGTTGAGCATGCTAGAATATGGTATTAATAATATAGATCAATTGATGTGAGTAATCTTATGTTTTTCTAATTTATGAGACATGCATGCTAATATATTACATGAGTAGTAAAAATAAAGTGAATGTGATAATAAGAGTACAAATCTATGATATTTATGAATTGTAGAAATTTCATTATAGTCAACATGTTGATTGGAAATAAGAAAAGGAAAGATAACAAAATCCATGTTTTTATGTGTATTATGAATTGTAGAAATTTTGATGTGATTAAAGAAATAGGTTGTCATCATGTTAATTTGAAATGAGAAAAAGAGTTATGACCATACATGTTTATGTAGAAATATAATGGAAAGTTTACTTGTTGAGTTTTTCCATTTTGATAAAAAATGAATTTTTGAGTGAAATTGAATTGATGTACCTAGAATTATTTTAAAAATTATTTGCAAGAGATACATTATGCTATTTTTGATTAAAATGAAGAAATGAAACTTTTGTTCATTCAAGAGAAGGAGACAATTTGAAATATAAATACAATGTTGAGAATACAAATTTGGAAATCCGTGAACCATTGTTTTCAAGAAAAAAATCAGTATGAATAAGAAAGTTATAGTTCATTAAAAAGATTAGATCGATCATATGTCGAGTTTTGTGAAAAATGACTAATTTCAGAAGGTTGCGAAGAAAACTACAATAGCGTGATTCCTAATTAGTAATCACACTTGGACTTATTGGTTAGCCAGTGCACCACAGAGCACTACTATACTTGTAAGAGATCATGGGTTCAAAACTTGTTGGACACATTTTTATTTTGTTTTATTAAATAAAATCCAAGATCTGAAACTGAGTACATAAGGATTTCGTTATGGTTTCTTGATATGAAGTCCACATGGACTAAGTGGCTAGCGGGTGGAGTCTTGGGCATTTACTGTAGAATAGGGGGAGTGGGGTTCGAAACCTGTTGGTTTCAAATATTTTTTGGGTTTTGTTTTTTAATCAAAATGAGGAGTTTAAATGCAACTAAAATTTGGAAAAAAATTCTAATATTTCCCTAAAAAATTTAGAGTTTATTAAAATTAGTTTCATAATTATTTCATGTATATTTGAGATATTTAAAGTGGATTTGAGATAGAAAATAAATTGATAACTACAAAATTATTCCTTTAAGAGTGTGACATTTATCTCCTTTAAACGAAAAGTAAAATATTGTTGTGTAAATGGATGTTTCTCTTGAAGAAAATTTTATACTTATTTGATGGATGAAATACTTGATATGGGTTGAGATATGAATTTGTTATATGTGCTTAAGTTGCTAAAGGGACTTAAAGTGGATGGATTTATGTTCATGAAAAGAATTATTGCTTCTAAAGTGGGTGAATGAATAAAAAATCATGAGTAGTATTAAAATGAGACATTGTGAATAAATGTTAAGATAAGACATTGAACCAATTGTGAATAAGTTAAAGATAAGAATACTTTGAGTTAAGACATGATTATTGAAGGGTATGAGTACCCATGGTTTCTTGTACATGAAAGGTTGTGATTTAGAGTTAGTAAGCGTCTTATTTGGAATTCGGGGTGTTACAGATTTTATAGAGACTTTCTCTCCAGTTTCATCGAACGACTCCTTCAGGACAATTATGGCACTTGTTGCTCATCTTTACCTTGAGCTACATCAGATGGATGTCATGACGGCGTTTCTCAATGTAACCCATGTTTTCAATTATACGGATTTTCATTTCTTTTCTTTCTCTCCATGTATTCTTGTATTTCAATTTCCGTATAAATTCTTTCCGATGCATTTAAATCCTTTTGAATCTCCTATTGAAACCCAAATTTATATTCCAAACTAGAATTTTTTCTTTCTTCTTTTTATTTATTTACTTTGAAGCCTAAGTTAATCCATACTATAATTTTATTGATTATTTTGAACTCATGTGAAGCCTAACAATTATCATTGAATTTATTATATTTAATTGAAGCCCAAACCCAAGCCCATCTCCTATTGGACTCTAACCATAAATCCAAACCCACAAACCCATATACTTACCCGTATACAATTACTCCACATTCACCCACTCTTCACATCTCCCGTAACTACATCCCCACTATCTAGTAACTACCCCCTTAATTAATATTTTATTATTATTTTAATAACCAACTCTTTCTCCCCGTTACTCACTCTCTCTTCTGTTTTCCCAAAATGAAATAGAACCCCTACCCCTTCGAAATCTTCTTCTTCCTTCTCCCTAAACAGAAAACCCAAAATCGTACTCATTGTCCTCTCCCCCATCGAGCTCTCTCTCCACCGCTCGAACCCACCGTGATCTCCACCTCCTGCATCGTCGACTCCGTCGCCTCGTCCAGTCCACCCAGCCATTCCCCAACACCGAAGAACTCCGAGAACCCATCGACAGCTCCACCCTCATCGACCTCACCTCGCCCCGAACTCGACTGTGCATCCCTCACCCCTTCGACTTCTTCTTCCCCTGCCTTTGCCGAGGACTGCCACCTCCGCAGTGGCTCGAACCCGTCTCCCTCATCAACCTCTGTTGCCATCCCAACCTCCCTCGCCGAGCTACCCTCTTCTCATCGCCATCATCAACTCGTTGAAAAACCGCACTCGAGCTCGTCTCCGTCGCGCCATCATCCTCCTTCGAGCGCTTCCCGCTCGAATCACCGCTCACCTCGTCAACACCTCGCTCGTTGTAACTCCACCACGCACCATTATCGATGTTGCTGCACCCCCTCGACTGTCGACCATCTGCCATTGCCGAACTCCCTCCACCCGTCCTTGAAGTTGCTACCCAGAACCAGTGACCCGGTCGTTCGTCTCCCCTATTTCGAGCGAAACTGAGTTCGGAGTTCGCTTGCGTCGCCGCTCACCTTGCCATTTCCGTCGCTTCTCGACCACAGCGACGTCGTCGCCGTCTATCATTGTTGCCCTGTCATTGTGCCGTGCCACCGCCAACTGCCGAGGTCTCTCCTATGCCCTCTCTCTCTCTCTATCGAAGTGGAGAAGAGAGACAGTGAGTGGCTACATTAGGTGTTTGGTGTTTTGCCTGGGACGATCCAAATTTGCTGTTTGGTGTTTGTGGGGATCTTGATCCGGTGTGCTGGTGTTGTTGTTGTGTGGGAAGGGATTGGGTATTCGGTGTGCTGCCGCTGTTTGCTGTTCCATCCAGTGTTGCTGTTGTGTGCTGTCTTGGTATTTTGTACGTGTCTCGCACGTATTTTAGAGTGTCTTCTGGGATTCTGATCCTGTTATTACTTTTTGCATATTCGAATCCTCAACAAAAGACAAGTCCACTTGAACTCATTTATTTTTTCTAGTTCAAGTTTATTGATCTCCCGCAAGTAGTTCCCTTCAATTATCGTAATACTGCTTTGTGTACTTCTGTTGGGAGTATCGAGGGTTTACACGAGTTAACCTGACGTACTCTTGACATCGTGCTATTATCCATTGACTCAAATCCAAATCTATATACACACACGACATGAACAAATTGACGAAAACTTGCATATAAGGAAAATATATTGAGATCGAATACATGTTGATTGATTAAGATCTTGTGACTTGAACTATGACATGATAAATTGACTTGTACACTGTAAAAATCCATTTTCAATGCTGTAAATTAGTGTTAATACAGTTCATGATACAATAACATGTTGATTATCCACTTTGATGAACATATATGTGATGATATTTTATAAATTCCTGCTGCCTATTCTGTTTTGCTCAGAGATTTCAACCCTGTTACCTTAAGAATTAACACAAGTTATATAAAGATGAATTATAGCCCTAAGTGTCTAGTTGCCAATATCATCCAGAATTTTCGAATTCCGAATTGTATTCTATGAGTTATCGTTGTTTTAGTGTTACTGTGTCGGCTGTTTTCAGATTCACTACTTCATGTATATTATTATGCATTGTATCATGTTGCTGCATTCTTATCATCCCCTGACATTCTTATACACATTTGTATGAACATGAATGACTTAATAAAATACTAAATAAGCCAGGGTTAATAAGGGTTGACTTAGTAGTAAATAGTCTCAGAAAATGTACTCGGTAGGGCCTTTCTTGTTTACATGAAATATTGACATGGAAGGTGGAGAATTACTTGTGAACTCGTGAACTTGTTATCTTGTTATCGTATTACACTGATTACACGCTCTGTAGATCCCACCATTATGTCTAAAACGTACAATGTTTTGCGTGTACCGAACTTGTGGTATGGGACGCAGTAGTATGTGCACTAGATAGTAAAAAACAACATGCTAATAAACCTAAGTTGACACGTATATACTTGATCGTGACCATTGTTTATTGATACCGTTATTACTTTTGTATATTGATCTTGATCCATATTCCTTGATGAACCTTGTTTCCTTACTATCTGCTTTTCACTACTTGCTGTCTGTACTTGCTCTAAAAAAAATTATTCTTTTTTTTTAGATGAACAAGTACAAGTGCACAAGGAGAATATATTACCAGAAGGCATTGGTGAGAAGTTCTTCTACGATCGGAGCATGAGCTTGTCACAAGGTATTTGTTGTTTATTTCTAGTTGTTGGTTATTAAATTGGACTATTACATGTTTAGTCTAAGTATTTATTTATGTAATTATATATTTATGCGTGGTTGTGATTATTTCCTTGTCAAGTTGTTGAGTTAAGACTGATACAGCTTATGAATGATGTTAATATCATTTGCTGGGCCTCAGTTGCGTGCCTGTGTTCCCGTATTCTGGGAAGCGGGGCATGACACTCAATGGCGATATTGACGAGACAATTTATATGGTGCAACTAGAAAACTTTGTGTCGGGAGACTCAAAGAATATGGTTTGCAAATTGACGAAATCCATCTATGGACTCAAGCATGCTTCTCGTCAATGGTACCACAAGTTTCATCAAGTAATTATCTCATTCGGTTTTGAGATGAATGTTGTTGATGATTGTGTGTATCACAAGTTCAGTGGGAGTAAGCATATATGCCTAGTTCTGTATGTCGATGACATATTGCTTGCCACTAATAATATAGACTTGTTGCACGAAACCAAGAGGATCTCTGTATAAGCATTTTAAGATAAAAGATCTTGAGGATGCCTCTTTTGAATTAGGAATTCAGATGCGCTGAGATCGTTCTCAAGGTATTCTTGGGTTATCACAAATGGGATATATCGATAAAGTACTCAAAAGGTTTGGCATGCAAGATTATAGACCAGCAGACACTCCTGTTGCTAAAGGAGACAAATTTAGTCTTAGTCAGTGCCCTAAAAGTAACCTTGAAATTCAGGAAATGCAAAAGATCCCATATGCATCAGCTATTGGGAGTCTAATGTATGCTCAAGTATGTACGCGTTCGGATATTGCGTATATTGTTGGGATGTTAGGCAGGTAGTTAAGCAAATCTGGTATGGACCATTGGATAGCAGCCAAGAGGGTTATGGGGTATCTTCAGATAATAAAAGATTACATGCTCACATATAGAAAATCAGATCATTTGGAGGTCGTAGGATATTCTGATTCTGATTTCGCTGGGTGCCAAGATAGCAGAAAGTCTACATCAGGCTATATTTACCTGTTAGCTGGAGGAGCTATATCTTGGAAGAGAGTCAAACAAATACTTGTAGCTTCTTCCACTATGGCAGCAGAGTATGTAGCATGCTATGAGGAATCGAATCATAGAATATGGCTGCGGAACTTTGTCACTGGGCTGTGTATTTTTGTGAATGTAGAAAGACCACTCAAGTTATTTTGTGACAACAAGTCAACAGTGATTTATTCCAACAACAACGGGAGCTCATCAAAGTCGAAGCATATTGACATAAAGTTTCTAGTTGTGAAAGAAAGAGTGCAGAATGGATAGATATTCATAGAGCATACTGGGACAAACTCCATGATAGTGGATCCGTCACAAAGGGATTACCACCCAAGGTCTTTCATAAGCACACTGCTCATATGGGTGTTGTATTGTTTGAGGATATCATGATTTAGTGGGAGTTTATATTTTATTTGCTTTATGTTTGTCTGAGACATTTATACATTTGGTTATTTTCTGATCAGAAATGAAGTGTTCAGTTTTCTCACTCTTTTGTTGTGTTTGATTCTGACATCACTTAAGTTTAAGAGGACCAATTGAAAATAGGCATGTATATAGATTACATTGCATGAAATTTTCATGCTACACATTCACACTTGACCTATGTCGTTTGATTATGTTGATATATGTGACCATTGATGAATTTAGTTATGATAAATGTAACGAAAATTGCTTTGATCCTATATTTACATGATTAATGGATGAGATTGTTTGGCTATACTTTTTTTTATGATAGCAAAGTTTTGAGCTCATAAAGTATGTACAGTTATAAGGTGTAACATATGTGGCCCAAGTGGAGGATTGTTGAAAAATAATTTATATTGGCTCATATATGTGACTAAATGTATAATTGCTATTCTAAAGTTTAACTCGAATTAAAGTGATCTACCCAAGGTTAAGTGATGGGTTAAAAGCATATAATAATAAAATGTGATATATTACGTGTAGAAATAGGAAAGTGAATTTTTGAATTTGTGATGGCAAAATTGAAAATCACTAATAATCTATTATGGTTGTGGTCCCCTATATATACGTATCATTCTATTCTTCCTGTCATCCCATTAAATAGAAAAGAAAAGAGATACTTTCTCTCATAAAAATACGTATCATATAGGAAGATCCAAAATCCTCTGTGCAATCTCCATCAATGGCTTCAGGTTAGTGCTTCTGCTTTTATATTCTTCTTCTTTGATTTAGCAAAGGATCTATAGAAACATGATATAGGATTTTATATCAAAGCACTTTTGTAACATGATTAGGATCTGGACTTATGTGTAGAGACATCAATATTTTATGCATGTTGCTTAAGTGTTATAGATAAAATCCTTCATAAAGCACTATGTTGAAGGTTTTTTTAGCGATGTTGGTATAGCCATGGCTAAAGGACTAAGCTGGGTCAATTTGGTCATTGTTGGTGCATCCAAGGAGGGCTAGGGCACTATGTTAGGGCAAGTTGATTGATGTTGATGGAGCCAAAGAGGTGAAGGTACTAAATCAAGTAAATCTGGTCTATGTTGGTGTAGCCAAGGGGTGGTATGACACTAGTCGTGGATGGCTGGGGCTCTGGAAGGCTAGGGCTCTAAGTTGAGGCAATTGGTAGATCATGGTGGAGTCATTCATGGAGGGAGTTAGCATGGTGTACTCAGGGGTGGATTCTTTCGATGTAGGTGGTTTTAATTATTATTAGAAGTATGGATTCATCTGCGATTCTATCAAACTTGTTTGTCTCCTCTAGAAACATTTGGTGGAATAAAAAAAGAAGAGGTTTTTTCATTAAAGGTGCACTAGTAATTTACACGTGCTATGCACATCCTAATATATATTTTTTAAAATTAAAACTTTGACGTAGTGAGGACTCGAACCTGAAACCTCCTTCATATTAGTTATGTACGTGCATCACACGCGCGCACTGATAGATTTACAAATGACACTAAGGCCTTCTTCCATTATAATATTAGAGATTAGAGATTTGATTTGATGTAAGACTTGTAATATTTAGGAAAGATTTTACAGAAATATTTATTTTCACTATTCTTATTTGGTTGCATCGAGTGAACAAAGATCTTGCGTTTTTTTTAATAGAATAAAAGTTTACTAAAAAAAGTTAAGAAAGGAAAGATAATAGAAGATAAATTAACAATAATAATATAAAAAACGAATTAAATGTGTTTTCATAAATTTTTTCACCGTATTCCACACTTTTTGAGGAGAAAATGTTCTAATCAAATAATAATAATATAAGGTTTTCGTTTATGCATGCAGTTGCGGTGGTGCAGAACTTTACGGTGAATTATGGGGTGAGGAGGCTGGATTTGGAGGGGAAGGCGCTGAAAAACTACTTGAAGGAGTTGGTTTGTAGGAGTATTAATGTGATGGATGAGACTTTCAGTGTGGACGATGCCAAGAAGAACTTGTGCTTTGTTTCGTAGGACGAGAGATTTACAGATTGCGAGGTGCAAAGTTAACTATAGTTATCTTAACTTAGAAATGAGTCCAAACAAGTTAAAGTTAGGATAACTAGAGTTCTCTAAAGTTACGGGAGATAACTTCAGTTATCCTAACTTAAATATGACCTGAAATATAGCTGATATGGGTAAAAATAGAACTAAATCGAGCACGAATATTAACTGTTTTCCCGTTAGTCTTAGAGTTTTTCACATCATAGCAGTCCTCCATCTTCGGTCTCCTTCCTATGTGTGCAAGACGTAATCTAGATTTGGTTAAATGCAATTATGCAAGTGCTTAGTATTCACAATATACTGAAAATATTGCATCCTAAGATGGTTTACCAGGTTTTTGCGCATGTTCTAGAGTATTACCAGGCTTTGTTCAAATACTCTCTCTGCTGCAAAAGAATATGAAGGAAATAAGTACAAATTGCACATCAATAATACATGCTTCACTAAAATTGTTTAAATATTATGAAAAAGTATTACCAGGCTTCACCCAACACATGACTAATTATGAACTCAAACTTGTTAAATTTTCCATATGCAAATGTGGAAAAACAAATTACTATGCAGTAGAACTAACTCATATTTGTCTCCATAACTAACCTATATTCAATAACATGTATTTAGCAAATGTATGAGCAACTCCAAATTTTTTCATGCACTATAGAGAAACTATACAAACAACTTACACTATGACCAGAACCTTTGTCTGTTGGAGAACTTCTACAACAATGTCCAATATAGTAAATGCACTAAACAAATACACACCAAGAAAGAATTAATGATGAAAAATACTGAGTAACATATATTTCCCTTAACTCTAGATACTAAACAGTCCCCATAGAATTTCCATTGCTGATACCAAAATAGACTTTTGAGAAACGTTAGATTACGGTGTGTTCTCCTGAAATATTAGAAAGTGAAGACAAAATTATGACAAACTTATTTTCCTTCTATAGTCTTCTTATACTTGGCTATGTAGATGTGTAGATACCGCAATCAGATAGTAGCTGTTAAAAATAATGCATCAAACTTCAGGTATTTATTCTTACAATTTGCATCTTATTAGGATTTAGCACTCTCCACACTACAAAAGGAATACACAACATTATTAAATATGAAATCTACTTCACAATACGAAAGGAATACACACCAAAACTCAAAGCAATCATACAGATTTCCAATTAGTGCAATCCCAAATTCAAGATCCCTACTTGCCTTCCAATTTTTCAAGGGATGCCATTATTAGCTACAAGCTAATCAATTCAAGATCTAAACCTAAACACGTATCCAATTACATTCCCATATTCTTCATAATAAACCCCAATTTTTTACATTGTGTTCATCATTTTCATGCAAGTATATTAACAAATTCACAACATAAAAAGATCAGAGTGAGAAAGCTAGAGCCATCTAATCATATTCATGAGCGAATAAAGTGATCAAATGACCGACAAATTTCTTAGTTTATAGAAATGCTTCAAATCTCTAGCTAATATATACACACATAAATTAACTAGAAAATGACACATGCAATACAAATTAATTGATCATTTAGAGTAAAAGAAATAATAAAAGTAACAAATTAACAAATTCAAATGTCCAAATTAACAAATTAACAAATTATTAACAACATTCACTAATTAATCCAAAATTACAATATTCACATTCCAATGTTTTCAACTCAATTTTACAATCTAACATACTCAATTTGAATCAAGTAAACCAAAACTATCACATAAAAACATGAATGTATAACAAAAATATCTTTAGCGCCTCTAGGGTTAGGATGGGAGAGAGAGAGAGAGAGATGGGGGGGGGGAGGGGGAGAGAGTGAGAGGGTGGGGGTGACAGGAGGCGATGGGCGACGACAATGGAAGTGAGAGAGAGGGTGGGGGAAACTAGCAGCGACGTTAGAAAGTGGGTGGGGACGATGAGCAGCGATCGATTTCTGAGTGAGTGGGAGAAAGAGGGAAAGGAGATGGTGTGATTTAGGGTTCCGGAGGATTGATAGCGAAGAGGACGAGAGAGAGAGAGGAAAATTGGGGATCGATCGTGGAAAATAGGGTTTTATTTATAGGAAAAAGTCCCGGCGTTTCAAGCACCGGGGTATCTCACTAACCTCGGTGTTTTAAAGAAAACACCGGGTAGGTTGCCACTCTGCTGGCGCTTCTTAAGAAATGCTGGGATACTGCGGCGAAACTACCCAAACGTCGGGGTAGTTTCGCTGGATTTGGCCTTAACGTTTGTGGTGTTAATATTCTGACCTTGCAACTGCGTATTGGAGATATCTGAAGCTGCATCTGAATAGCTTACAAAAGAACATGAGAGTGATGTTATATCAAGCTTAAGTGAAAGTGATCATCTTCCGAAAGAGGACGGAAAGGTTTTTCTTCAGCAGTTTAAAAGCTTGCTCATCCTCTATTATGTTGGATATATAGGTATATTCTCATTATATGAATAATATTATGTGTAATATTATTCTATGAGAATATATAGGTATATTCTCACTATATGATTGTGGAGCTTGGGCCTAGATGGGGTTCTTCCATGATGTGCGCTCACGTGTCTCAGCTTTCGGGGTGCTTGTCTCAACTGTCGCGGAGCGACTATGTCGTGCCAGAGCATCCTCCCGCGCCGGTTGTTGCGAACGCCATGGATCTGGGGCTCAAGTGTGTGAGGTCGATGGTTCCGTATGGGGCCTGTGGGGCAAGGCCGGTGGTGTGTGGGGTTCGGGTTTGGTTGGTCTGTAAGAGACAGGGGTGAGTTGGCGAGGGGTTTGTGGCACTGTGTTGTGTTTGTGACATTGTTTTGTCCACTCTTGGGGCCCAGATGCTCTTCACGGCCGCCACCATGTCCACACTCTCGGGGTCAATCACAGCGATATGTGGCTATGATTTGGTTTCGAGAGTTGGTAGTGTGTGCAAAGAAGCAGGGGTTTGCTTGAGGTTGGCAATGCCGAAAGGGGAGACGGGGTATTTTAGTAAGGGGGTTGTTTGGTTGTGGGGCATCACGTCGTCGTCGCGGAATTCAGCACGCCTCCTCAGGTCGCAGAGCGATGTTTTCGTCGCACCAGAGCATCCTCCCACGCCTATGGTCGAAATCGTCTTGGATCTTAGCGATGGCGAGGTGCGCCCCTCCCCTCCCCCCCCCCCCCAAAGTGCGCTGTCTTGCACGATTGTGGAGCTTGGGCCCGGAGATGGGATCTCTCCATGATGTGCGCATTTGAGTGCCCTAAATGTTGCCGGTGAAGTCTTCACAGCGCCTACTATCAGGCTATTGATCTTCCTCCAGCTTAGGCCACTGGCTCGTGACAGCGTCGCCTCTTCCCTCGGATTGGGAGTAAGAGTCAAGATAAGTCTGTGTGGTGAGAAATCGCCAGAAAGAGCTAGAGCGTGAGAGAGGTAAAGGTATCCTCTCCACGGCTCTCTCCTGGAGTGTGGTGTTTGGTGGGGTGAGCGAGATAGTTGTTTGGTGAGAAATCGCCTGAGAAAGCGCTATCGTGTGAGAGGTGAAGGTATCCTCTTCACGGCTATCTCTTTGATAGCGTCTGTAGGAGCTATTGGCACATTTGTAGGATGAGTGGTGGAGATGGTGGGAGGGTGTGAACGCTGTGCATGTGCCGTAGGGTCAGAATTCAATATGCAGGGCTTGGGCCCAAAGATGTGGTCCCCCCAGCGAGGTGAAGACAGGGATCGAAAGGTGATAAAATCCTGCCAGACTTGTTTCAGGTGGGTGTGCATGTGCCGTGGAGGAACTGTATGAAGCTAAACTGATGTACATACAATTTTTCTGGACCGAGCTTGTTTGTCGGCCCACCCTCCAAGGCTGTTAGAGGGATTTGTTGTTTGTACGCGTCATGTTGCTTCATATATGTTTTATTTTTTGTCTGTAGTTTGAACTTTGGCCCAATACTCTGAGTTTGTTTCGTTAAGCTCTTATTAATGAAACAGGGTGGCCAGATTCCACCTTTTCCTTCAAAAAAAATTATTCTTTGGGTAACACGTGCGTTACACGTACAAATTGTATGGATATCGGAACGCGGGTTGAGTGGGTTGAGAACCCAGTACCCAAACCAGTATTTATCTTATAAATACTGGCTTGATAGTGGTCTAGGTATTCCAATTTTGATATTAGGGTAAATATCTCAAACACCTTAGTCTAGGATATTAACCCTAATTTCTATTGATATTATCTCTCATAATCTCTAACAATCTTGAGATATTTATAATTAATTTTGAGATTAAGAGAGAAGATGAATCTTGAACCCGTTGTCGTAGCCGGCACCCACGACTGCCGATGGGCGCCGCCTCCACTGGCGTCACCGACGTCGCTGAAATCCGGTCATGTCACTGGACATCACCATCATTGGGCATCGTAGTCGCTGGGCGCTGCCACCGCCCCTGACGTTGCTGGGCGTAAGCCGCTGCCGTCGCTGGACGTGAGCCGTGTGCCGTCGCCGCCCCTGCCGTCGCTGGGTGCGAGCCACTGCCGTCACCGGAGGTCCCCGAACCCAGCCTCTGGTCGATGCTGCCTCATCCTTCACCTTCTTCTCCATTGATCTTCTTGTGAGATAGAAGGAGAAGAAGGAGACAACTCAGATCCAATTTTTTGATTGGACATTTGTGGTGTTTGGTGTTCGGGTGGTTGGAGCAGATCCGGATTTAGATCCAGTCCAACAGCTTCTCTCTTGGTTGGAGATTGTTGTTTGGTGTTTGGACTGTTAGAGCATATCCAGATTCAGATCCAGTCCAATAGCTACTCTATTGGTTGGAGATTTGCTGTTTGGTGTTTGGACTGTTGGATCAGATCCAGATCCAGCAAAAGGAATCAATTCTGGATCTAACCATTGGAGATAATCCATTGGGTATTGTTTTATATTCCGTGTTTGGGAAGAAGACTGGATCTACTGCAGTGTACTTCCATTTCAGATCTAAATTAAAGATAAGTTATTCACAAAATTTAAATTGTTATTTAATTATTTGTTTGAATTTTGTTGCTAAGTGCTAAAATTCAAAATCGTAATATGCATTGTTTAATTAAATTCAAATCTGAATAACTGTTTTGCTACGTGCTATGGATCAAATATTTATTTTAATAAATTATAGATTTTGACTATAAAATTGAATCTCCAATTAAATTGTTATGAATTAGATAATGCTAATAATTTGTTTAATTGGCTAATCTTTAACAATTTGATAAACGTTAGAACTTCAAAGTTACTTACAAATTGTGTGTATTGGAGACGATGGATATGCATCATGGTTGAATAAGTCTGCATTACGTAGGCTTCTCCATCGAATTTGGAAAACACTTCTAACTTGAAGTATCGGTATGATCTATTCTAATCTTTCTTAGTATTTTCATGTGATGAATGTGTTAACGTTGTGTGCGTGATCACATGATTGAGAGTTTTAGATCATAATTATTCTTATTTTGAAACTAGCATGTTTTAAATTGTTGAGTGTGCCTTGTCATACTATGTGTATAAATATATTGGGTGACACATCGTTTGCAGTTTGATGAGATTGTATGTTTGCTTCTCTAATAAAATTTAATATATAAAGTGTATAACAAATGTCTATAACTTAGCAGAGAGCATCTCTTAATGTAGGATATGACTCCATTAGTTACGTTTTGTTCTTTCGCGTTTATTGTACTGTGTGTGCAAAGTTGAATTATAACATGTTAGTTATTATCTCATTTAGCGTTATGAAGATGATGAAGAACGAATAAAGAAAAGAACTCTTCTCTCATTGTGTTTGAGCAAGTGGATATTGTTAGAATCACTAGAGAAAGTTTATAGTTTTGTGAAATTTGGAAGAGTAATTTTGTATTAACTCTTATAATGTGCATATATAAGTTTAGTTTAACGAATGAGACAATTAATAACAATAGTTCTAATTGTGTATAGTTCCTGAACATAGCATAATTGGCTAGGATTTGAGAACTATATATTAAATTGTTTGTTCTTTTTAAAACTCATAACTCTGCTAAATGACACTCCATTAAATATGACAAATATAAAAGTTGTGCTCAGATTATGATCATTAGAAAATTATTTAGTATGGTCTGTAGGAGCACACAACTTTTTGAATCAATACATGTCACACCCCGCTTCCCAAAAAGAATACGGAATATGAATACGAGACAAAAGTCCAGCGAATAATTTTTATCATCCATAAGCTGTTCAAGAAATCTTTACAACATTCACAAGAATCATTAGAGTCGGAAGCAAAAGTATCAACCACATGCACATATGAGCCAAAATACCAACAAGAATACTTGAAACCAAATATATAAATCTCAAATAGTCATGATCTGAATAAACAAATATCTTAGGTTACATTGCCCAAATACAAGAATAAATCCAAGTCTCAAAATACAATATTGTTCAAGCAAGCTACAAGAAATAATAATAATAAAATCCAACACAATACTTCATGTCACCGATACCATCTGGAACCTGTTCTCTAAAATCTGCAATTCAACGAATGCAGGAAAGAGGGAAAGAGAAAAGCAAGTACCCGTCAATTGCAAGTTACGGACCACTTATAATGTAGGATACAAGCACATGGGAAAACTAACTAGCAACATGGTATAAGTATGATGTCAACATAAACAACTAGCATGACAAAGTGAACAAGTGTAAATGACATGAATCAAGTGTCAAGTAATCAAGTATCATGCAAATATGCATCAAGTGTCAAGTAATCAAGTATCATGCAAACATGCATCAAGTGTCAAGTATCATGTAATCATGTATCAAGTGTCAAGTTTCAAGTCTCATGTAAACAAGTCTCATGTATCATGTAGTCAAGTATCAAGCAAGCATGTATCATGTTCAAGTATCATGTTCAAGTCTTGTAATGATTACTATCTAGGTAGCACTTCATGCAGCCCACCTTACATGATTGCTACAACAAACAGTTTCGGTTTAGATTTTATAGTGGACCATAGAGGGCAGTATACTCAGGAACAAGTCAAGTAATCGAGCTCAATGCTCCAAGTATCATGTATCATGTATCATGTAATTACGTGTCAAGTTGTGCAAGTTGCAAGTATCGTGTCTTGCGTGCAAGTATCAAGTAATCATGTATCAAGTATCATGTCTCAAGTAATCACGTAGGATCAGTGGATCCCCTTCCGAGTACACGTTTCTGAATTATCCACTATTAGATCTGTCCCTTAAATCCCGGCTTGGTTATTTATTATTAATGTCAAACAAGTATGTATATGTGCAAAATATATCAAGAATAACATGGCATGATCATGTGGCAAGTTCAAGTTGCAAGCTAAACATGTACGAGTGCAAGATATGTCATAAAAGAATAAAATAAACAAATCTCAAGTTCAGGACAGCAAGACCATACTGTAGTAAAACAGTGATTCCCAGTGTTACAAGCATGCAAATCTGAATCCGTTGAAACGTCTAGAAAATAGACTCCCAACCGAATCCAGCGAGTAAAAACAAGTCATATATAAATTCACAAAAACCTAGCTCACAACTGATTTGAATACAGAAAATAGGTTCAGCCAGAAATCAGGAAAACGAATTCAAAAACAGGAAAACAGCATGAAAACACATTAAATAAATCTACGAAAAATCTGGGGTATTCCCCTATATGACCAGTATCTAAATATAAAGTTTCATAATTTTCCAGCAAAATTAGATCAGTCATCAAAAATCATAAAACATCAATAAACGATAGTTTGGCAAATCTGGAATTCCCAACACTGCTATACGAAAACTGAAATATATTGCAACCAGTGAAACGAAATCCAATTCCGCCAAAGGGTTATGAAAATAGATAAAATATACTAACTTTCATATTTCACAAATAGTTTTCATATATTACAAGGAATCAGGTTGAAAATACGATTCTTTACAGAACAGCGAGAAAAATACATCACGTATAGTTTTCATAAACGAGCATGAAACGACGCATAAAACTCATCAATAAAATCCACCAAAATTCTGAGTAATCCCTAACTAGATAAAGAAACACTGACCAAAGTTTTGAATCAAAATAATATATGTAGCATCAGTATCAAAATCATTTAGTCATCAGAATCATCGAAAAATGAAATCTGGAAAAGATTTACACCTCTATAGTAAAACAGTCATAACTCACACATACAAAAACGAAATCAAGCAAGGTCAAAGGGGTTTAAAAATAGACGAAATTCTCTAAAGCTCATGTTTTATACCGAAATTAAGATACTGACTTTAAGACAGTCCAAAACAAAAAACAAAACAGATCAGCAACAAAATACAGATTTTTTCCTTTAACAACAACTTAACATATATCATACAAAACTTGTTCAAAACACAACCAACCATGAAATCGAGTCTACCAGGTATCCAAAAATTATGAATTAGGGTATCTAGCATGTCCACACCAAATATATCACATGGGTCTCAACCAACTCACGAATTCTCCCAAAAGTCCCACATACATGATCAAATCAAGAACGGGTAAAACCTAAGTTATTTCATGTTCATATTGTGTCGTGAGACAACTATGATCAAGTTTTCACAATAGAGACAAAACCCAACAAGAATAACACAAACAAGAGTCATCTCTAGACCCAACTACACTATAGGTGGTATTTTTGACTTATATTAAACAAATGAATTGGAGTACAAGTCACTTGCCTTAACCGAAGATGAAGAATGACGAAAACCAAGAGTAGAGAGCAAAATCTACGAACGAAAATCCGTAAATGAGTGAATCCAAGCAAACTCGAGCAGAAATCTCCACACGAACAAAACTCCATAAAGCAAGAGGGAGAGAGATCAAGAGAGAGATGCCGGCGATGGTGGCTTGCGGCCACGAATGAGAACCAAGTGAGAGAGTCGAGGTGCAAGAGGGGTTGTATGGTGGAGTAGATGATGGTGGTAGTCGTCCATGGGGGGGTTAGGCCGATCGGGGGGGGGGGGGGGGTAGGGGGCTGTCGGCTAAGAAGGGATCGGAGTGTGGGGGTGTGCGGGTTGGATGCAGGCTGGGAGGGGGGTGGCTTGGCCTGGGCTGATCGGGATGGGGGTGTGCGGGTTGTGGCGCAAGCAAGGAGAAGGAGGTCGGGTGAGAGAGAGGTAAAGGGTTAGGGTATTAGGGTTAGGATTTGTGAGAGAGATTAGAGGTATATATATATATATATATATATATATATATATATATATATATATATATATATATATATATATATATATATATGTGGATTAGGGTTAATGGGTAATTGGGTTGTGGGTAATTAGGAGTAGTAGTAGGATTTGCTTAATTGGCTTTAATTATGATACAAATTGTATAGAATATCAAATAGGATTGTGGATTTTAATTTGGCTTTGGTAATCTTATTAGGGATCGAACAAATAGGATTGAAAAAAGGATAACAACCAATCACCACCACCACAAACACCCAAAAATAACATAAAGAGAACGAGACCAATGAAAGAAAGATAAATTAATAGAAGAACGAAACAAAAGAGATAACCAATCAAACACAAAGAGCTCAAAATAAAATAAAACGAATATATATTGAAAACAACTACAATATACAATTCAGAAAAAAAAATACAAGAGAGAGAAATACACCAAACGAAAAATATCAAAAAAAATACACAAAATGAAATAGGGGTTACAATACATTCTGATATTTGTGATCTCAGTAGCTTTGTGACTAGATGAGACGATAATTGGTCAGAATTATTTAATCGCCTATGTAGATAATTATTGAATGTTTGTCATATATATATGGAGGATGTAGCACTCGTTATTTTGATAAATTAAAAATCTAGTTAAATGCTAAGATCAAAAGGCTTCAGATTTGATAGATGTGGTGAATATGTTTTAACAATTTTAAGAGAAGTTTGCATTTGGCATAATCTGGAGTGCACTCTATTTACAACAGTCAAAACGGTATTGATAAAATTTAGAATCAAACACTTAGTGAAATGTTGAATTCAATATTGTCGACTGTTATTTGACTTTGTGTAACTGTGGGTGATATCGTATTGTTAATCATATTTCCAATATGTTACCACACTCTAAACTATTTACACCTTGTAGACTATGGGATAGAAACACAAATAATTTTGTCAATGTGAAAATATGTGGTGTGATACATTTGTTAGAGTACATAAACCTAGAAGGCTTAGAGTAGGACCTATAACAAATATTTGTGTGTACTTAGAAAGTGCAGAATGTAGTTGTATGGACAGATGTTGGACCTATCTAATTTGTGTTAGAAGAATCTAGACTTGCAGAGTTCTTTGAGGATGTGTTCATAAAAAATAAATGTATAAAATTATCTAGTTCTACAGACATGGTCAATGATTCATAGTTAGAATCAAGAACCAGTCTTTAGTAGATAATAAGATGATTTTGTGTCATATAATAATACTTTAAATTAGTTGATCTGCCAAAGTGCGCTAAAACTATAGTAAGTAAGTGGGATTTTGTAGAAGAAACTTAATTTTGGATTGTTCAGTAGAAATTTTAATGCATTTTAGTAGCTAATAGATTGACTGAGAAAAGATTTATTTGATGTCTACTCACATGTTTGTCATATTGCTACAATAAGTATTTTTCTTATTGAAAACTTTGTTATTCATAAAGGATATTTAAATAGTTTTGTACCAAAAGTTTTGTACTTGATGTTTTGTACTGAACAGTTTTGTACTGAAAGTTTTGAACTAATATGTTTAGTGAAAAAAATTTACAATTTAGTAAAATCAATGTATGTTCTTAAAATATGTATAGCCGACGAATAAATAATTTGACAAATTTCTTAAAAACTATAGTATATGAATCAAGTAATTTAGATCAGTGCCTTTAACTTTGTGATGTGTCAAATATAGTGGCTATTATTTACTTGTTCTGTTGACATGCATATTCTTGAAAGTGACATCTCTATTACAAATGAAGTTAAAATTGTGTTATCCAAAGAATTCAACATGAAAAACTTAGGTATTGTGGACACCATAGGTATGAGGGTGAGTTTCGGTTGGTAAAGAATAACTCTTAGTCAAACTCATCAAATCAAAATGTGTTTCAAAAGTGGGGATATAGTGACTGAAAGTGTGTTTTGAAAAACCTTATGATTATGATAAAAGGTTGACACCTAATGTTGGTGCAACTATGAGACAGAAAGATCATTCTAAAAGAATTGAAAGTCTCATGTATACAGAGATCTACACTAGAATAGACAAAGCCTTTGAAGTAGGTATGATCAGCCGATTCACTAATAATCCCATACACATTTGAGTGTCCTTAAAAGGCTAATGAGATACCTGAGTGGTACTCCAGAGTTTGCTTTGTGCTACTCTAGTCATTCTTCGAATGAATGGCTGATCTGATGCATTATGATGCTTAGAATTTAGTGAAAGTCGATAACTAGTGAATATGTGTTTACACTAGGAGGAAAAAAAAATGTTATGGAAATTAAAAGGCAAACGGCACTGTGCTATCATTCATGAAATCAGACCTCTATGTGTTATCCTCTGCAGGAAAAAGACTGAGTGGATTGAAGAATTTGTTGCTAGTCATCTATTAAGAAATTTAAGTAACTCTGTAATTCTGTTATGCGACTATCAAGCTATAATGCACTGTAGCTCATAACTCACTTTATAATAGTAAGAGGCGTATATTAAGACTGAAAGAAGTCTAATTGAACTTTCTCATAAAATAAAGTGCAACTAAAATAAAATATGGCTGATGATCTTGCTAAGAAACTTGAAAGTGATCTAATTATCAAAACGGTGGGAAAAATGGAGTTAAAAGCTATTGAGTCAAAGCTTTAACATCCTAATTATTTTGAAATTTAGAATCTAATTGGATCCATAGAGAAGTTCAAACTTAAGCATCAATTTTAGACAGTTGACATGTTTTAGATAATTTTGATGATTCCACATAAATTCCACAAATATATATTGACATTCCAATTTTGATGGTATTATATATCTAGAGAATTTACTTAGAATAATCATATTATTCCAATACAAAACATGAAAACTTGTCGATGTGTTTTCGATGTTTAGAATATAGTTATATCATTCCAATTTTGATGATATATCTCTTTTATGGATTCTTGTTTTATTCCAATTTTGATGATTTAAAATTAACCATAATTGATTTGACTGTTCTATCATTCTAATATGAAACACAGTATAGTTCTTGTGTAGAAACTATAATAGTTCTTATTCTTTATTTAGTTAAAGAAACTTGATTGTGATGCTTGCGTTACATTTTTGCTAAGCTAATTATGAATTGTACTAAGTTCTTTTGTGGAACAAGAACTTTGTAAAATTTGTTGGAATTCTTAGAGATGTGTCTCTTGATATTCTTATTTTTAATAAGCTAGCAAAGATAGAGGAATTTAATCTGTCAACATAGATTTCAAAATAATGATTTGCTCAAAATGGATGAGTAAATATAAAATAGTGTGCATGGATAGAGTTTCAATTTACTTCTTTCGAGAATAAATTAGTCACTTGTTTGGTAAAATTTCTGTTGAGTTTACGACACTTGTGTTCATTGAGCTTAAAACTCTTATTTTGTTCTTAAACTTTATTTGCTTTGTTTGATTTTGAAACTATGACATATTTCTCTAGTTGGTTTTGTCATTGTGAATTATTCTGTTGTGATATGGTTTGGGAACTGTTTAATTATTTTGGTTTAGTCTTTTTGAACTATTCGGTTTTATAATTGATTTAGTCCTTATGAACTGTACATTGAGTAATGCATTTTTTCTATTTAAAAACTGCTATCAGCCAGTCAACTTCATGTTGAACTGATGAGATAATCCAGTACGTTTATATATTGAGAATATATGAAGAGATTGTTGGATATATAGGTATATTCTCACTATATGAATAATATTATGTGTAATATTATTCTATGGGTAACATGTGTGTTACACGTACTAATTGTATAGATATCGGAACACTGGCTGAGTGGGTTGAGAACCCAGTACCCAAACCAGTATTTATCTTATAAATACTGGCTTGTGATAGTAGTCTAGGTATTCCAATTTTGATATATAGGGTAAATATCTCAAGCATCTTAGTTTATGATATTAACCCTAATTTCTATTGATATTATCTCTCATAATCTCTAACATATTATGCTTATATCTGATTGCGTTTAGTTCCAATTATGCTAATTTTCATGATTGTTTTCCAGGAAGGTGATTTTGGTGAGGAGCCTGTTATGCAAGATGAGACTTCTAAACTGCATGTAGCTTTTCCTCTTATATCATCATATTTATTCACACTATAGCAGTCTCTTATTACGGTGGTGGGAAGAATGACGAGATTTGCGCGTGAGTGGTAAAATTGACCATTTGATGAGGACATCTTTCCAGTTTAGGATTTTTATTTTATTACCATTTTTATTTCTGGCAATTATAGCCATATGTAATCTTTTTGTAATTTTTTAGATTTTGAGAATATTTTGGAGATGTGTTTCAAGATGTAATTGAGCCTATTTAAAGGCCTTGAGATTAATGAGAAAAGCATGCCATTATTGATAAAAAAAATCTGTGTTGAGTTTTGCTCTTCCTCCTTCTCCTTTGTGTGATACAATTGAGATCCAAATTAGGCTTTGTGATAAATCCTAATCTAGTTTAGAATTAGTGATTAATTCTAAAATTTATCCCCAATTAAAAAAATTCCAAATACAAAACCCTAATTTCCCAAATCTATAATACAAACCCTAATCCTATACTACTCCCGCCGCCCTCCTTTCTTCTCCATCGTCATCCTCTGCCTCAACCCAATCCCAACCCACTGAACCCACCTCTCCATCGACCTCTCCCTCTCTCGCTACCCACACTCCGACACCCTAATCCCTGCATCTCCACCCCGGCCTTCGACACGCCCCGTTTCCCGCTCACACCGTCGCCTGCAACCATACTCACCCCCCGTCGACCCCCTCCTGTGACCAAATCCCTCACCCCAAACTCACCCTGACCCTTCCGTAACCCGTCTACCCGAACCCTAACCCCACAGATCCCAACAGCCTCGACAGCCCTATCTCTTCCTGTGCTCTCCGTTCGCCCCACCTCTCGACGACGTCGCCGCCGTCGCCAGTGCCGCCCCTTGCCGTCGTCGACGTCGATCAGCGACGCCGCCGACCCTCGTGGACTTGCTCGTGGAGTTGCTGACTGTGCTTACTGTGTTGCTGTTGCTGTCCAACCCGGTGGTCGACACTGGTTTCTTCGCATTCGGTATACTCGTTCCCTTATTAAATATTTGTGTTTTACTGCCATATTATCTAGCATATTATCTAATTTGCCTGTCGACCACAAAATACTGAGATTGAGTGATCCACATGCTAGATTAGAGTACGAATCGGTATTGCATTTTTACTTGCTAAAACACGTAGGGATTTACTTATTGATTAAGGTTGAATTATTAATTGGGACTGTTACATTTGATTCAATTCTTGAAAACCCATAAAACCTGTTAACTGTTAAAAAATTTCTAACTTAGATCAGCACTTTCATGTTGGTAAAATTAACCCATTAAAATTCTTGGAAATTCTCTATTTTAGGGTTGGTTTTACATCATTTTTGGTATCAGAGCGAAGGTTCTTAAAACCTTAGTTCTTGCATCGTAGGCATCATTTTTGCATTCATTTAGTATCGCGTAGTCTTTTATTTTAGTTTATTTCAGATTCATAAAAAAACAAAAAAAAAAACAAAAAAAAAAAAAACAAAAACAAAAATTAGGACACACTCTATTTCACACTTTTGGTGAATGCGTCTTCGCAGTACCATCACAGACCCTAAAGAGCCTTTCCTATCCCTTCCCAATCACCCAATTAGGAACCCTAGACTTCCCAGACCTGAAATGGACAATTCTGATATCTCCGCTACCCTAGCTGCCATCCAAGCAACTCTTGCCAATATCAATCAGAGGCTTGAGAAAGTGGAGCTAAATCAAACAAGTGTCCCTGAGCTTCATGGCCATCGTCAGATCCCTCAAGGGAATGTTCATGACGATCGACGTCAAGAACGTGACCCTGACGAACAATATAAAAAGAACGTTAAGGCTGACGTTCCCCAATTTGAAGGCCACATGGAACCCCAAGCTTACCTCGATTGGATCCGTGCCATGGACCACTACTTTGTATGGTTCGACATGAGCGAAGCCCTTAAAGTTAAATTTGCCACTATGAAATTAACGGATAAAGCTCAACAACATTGGACCAATCTTGAACATGCCCGCAGAGGCCGAGGCCTGGCACCCATAGCCACTTGGGAGGCCATGAAAGAGAAGCTCACTGAGAGGTATGTACCGTTATCGTTCCACACCCGATTGCTAGATTCGTGGAACCAATTGTATCAAGGAAGTAAATCCACACAAGAATATATTGATAAATTCGATGACTTCCTTATTCGGTGCAATGCGTTAGGTAAAGAGAGTGAAGAACAAACTCTCTCTAGGTTCAGAGCTGGACTACGAGCTGACCTTAGGAACGAGCTAATCTATAGAAACGTGGACTCAATAGCGGCAGCCTACGCCCTAGTCCTCGACATGGATTCCCTTAAAGCTAGTTCCCATTACAAGTCCAGCGATTCGATGGATCATTCCTCTAGAATGAATCCTTCTGACCCCTCTAGACCTGAGCACACCTCTCCTCAGTACTCTAACAGGTCTTACCCAAATAAACATACTTCAAATTCCTATCCACTTAGAAATGCCAATACGGGTAAGAACACCGAAAGAGATTACAGTAAGGTTGACCCTCTCACTAAGTGCTATAAATATAAGGGATACGGTCATGTTGCTGGCAATTGTCCCAGTCCCAGTAGGATTAATATAGTAGAGGATACCGCAGTCATCGCTGATGAGCCCGACAATGAGTTTATTTATGAACCTAATATAAGTGATGACTTTGATGAAAAAAAGGATGACCAGTCTCTCAATTGTATTCAGCCTGTTCAGTCACCTCCATTGAGTATACCTGAGTCACCCATTCCTTCCGAAGTCACTTGGAAACCCATAGATTTTACCCCCGTGTTAGAACATCACAAAGTCACAGAGTCTACACCCATATTTGCATATAATATTCATGACTTGCATAGAGAAATTTCCAAGGAACTCAATGAGAATAATTTTAACTACAAGTTAATAGCAGATACTAGAAGGAAATTTATAACTTTTGACATTGGTGACGAAGTGATGGTTCGGATTCATCCGGAACGGTTTCCTGTTGGACCCGTTAAGAACTTGAACATACGTGCTACAGGCCCATTTAAGATTCTACATACAATCAATGATAGTACCTATGTCGTTGACCTTCCTGAAGGTTTTGGCATAAGTAAGATTTTCAATATTGAGGATCTAGTACTTTATGAAGGCTCAGAATTCAACCCTAGAAATTTTCTTATAGATAAGCCTACCCTGCAGCCTAATGGTGAGATTCCCCCATTACCTCCACTACCAGATACTACTTACCCATCGACAGAAGAGTTAGATAATATTTTAGATGATCAGATAATCTTCACAAGAGATGGTGGTATGCACAAGTATTTGGTGAGGTGGAAAAACAAACCGAAGTCGGATGATACTTGCAGTGATCGTAAGGGGCTTCCGCAACTGGATCCAGATTTTTTGGAGCACCATGACAGGATCACTGGTTTTGACTCGACTGGGTCGAGTTCTCTCCCACCCGGAGAGAATGATGAGGATATCTTTCCAGTTTATGATTTTTATTTTATTACCATTTTTATTTCTGGCAATTATAGCCATATGTAATCTTTTTGTAATTTTTTAGATTTTGAGAATATTTTGGAGATGTGTTTCAAGATGTAATTGAGCCTATTTAAAGGCCTTGAGATTAATGAGAAAAGCATGCCATTATTGATAAAAAAAATCTGTGTTTAGTTTTGCTCTTCCTCCTTCTCCTTTGTGTGATACAATTGAGATCCAAATTAGGCTTTGTGATAAATCCTAATCTAGTTTAGAATTAGTGATTAATTCTAAAATTTATCCCCAATTAAAAAAATTCCAAATACAAAATCCTAATTTCCTAAATCTATAATACAAACCCTAATCCTATACTACTCCCGCCGCCCCACTTTCTTCTCCATCGTCATCCTCTGCCTCAACCCAATCCCAACCCACTGAACCCACCTCTCCATCGACCTCTCCCTCTCTCGCTACCGACACTCCGACACCCTAATCCCTGCATCTCCACCCCGGCCTTCGACACGCCCCGTTTCCCGCTCACACCGTCGCCTGCAACCATACTCACCCCCCGTCGACCCCCTCCCGTGACCAAATCCCTCACCCCTAACTCACCCTGACCCTTCCGCAACCCGTCTACCCGAACCCTAACCCCACAGATCCCAACAGCCTCGACAGCCCTATCTCTTCCTGTGCTCTCCGTTCGCCCTACCTCTCGACGACGTCGCCGCCGTCGCCAGCGCTGCCCCTTACCGTCGTCGACGTCGATCAGCGACGCCGCCGACCCTCGTGGACTTGCTCGTGGAGTTGCTGACTGTGCTTACTGTGTTGCTGTTGCTGTCCAACCCGGAGTTGACACTGGTTTCTTCGCATTCGGTATACTCGTTCCCTTATTAAATATTTGTGTTTTACTGTCATATTATCTAGCATATTATCTAATTTGCCTGTCGACAACAAAATACTGAGATTGAGTGATCCACATGCTAGATTAGAGTACGAATCGGTATTGCATTTTTACTTGCTAAAACACGTAGGGATTTACTTATTGATTAAGGTTGAATTATTAATTGGGACTGTTACATTTGATTCAATTCTTGAAAACCCATCAAACCTGTTAACTGTTAAAAAATTTCTAACTTAGATCAGCACTTTCATGTTGGTAAAATTAACCCATTAAAATTCTTGGAAATTCTCTATTTTAGGGTTGGTTTTACATCACCATTCCAATTTGAAAAACCAAATTTATTTAAATAATTCTGTAACAGAGATTTTATAATTAGGTGTTAGTATTATACCCCAATACACTAGTACCAGAGCATGGAGAAGGTGAAGACACGAATGCAGCAAGAGCAGCAGACCAGCAGACCAGCAGTGGCAGTCGACCGTTATGCATACCGTCGACCAAGTTTGCTTTCTGATTTGGCGAAGTCTCAATGACCGTCGAGTGGAGCAGTCGACTGCATCTGTGCGGCTGATTACAAACAGGTTGCGGGTTTGGATTTGTTCTGGGCCTATTTGTCTTTATCATTTAGAGTTTTGATGGCTATAAATAGATGTAAATCCTAGTGTTTCTAGTGCGTGAGAGTAACATAACTGAAACAACTTCAAGAGTGTTTTTGAACCGAGTGCTGTCAAAGGTGAGAGAGAGATTATGATGATGCAAAGAGTCTCTATCAAGTGTGATGTTGTCTTGTTCCTGAACCAAAACAGCATATATGACCCACTCGCCTTGTTAGGAAAGAACAGAATTAATAGATATACATAGTTCTTGTGAGCGATAGGGATCTTTAATTGTACATAGAATATGCAATCTTCAATGTCTGACTGCATTTATGTAACCATTCAATTGTAAACTTCCTCTTGAATTTACAACAGAAGATTTAATACTTTTTTGGTTATTGAGTTTGCCATGAGATTCATGAAATGGGTGTTGGTTGATGAAGTGCAGAATGCAGAAGATAAATTAAAGCTGTAATGCACATCAAATGACCAAGTGAAATTTGCAGTCAAGCTCTCTCGGTGGATGTGAATGCCTCATTAGAAGACGGGATCGAAGAGAAGTGGGTCATCAACAGGCTTTCCAAAAAGCGTGATTCTTGGGCTGACATCAGGGATTCGATTGTCCGATCTGCCTTCTTATCAACCAAAAAGGGAATCAATCCCTTTTATGTACCTGTTTGCCGGCCTTGGAAAGAGAAAGAAAATAGGCCTCTTGGACAGTCACTCATCCATATATATAACATGGAAGCAGCAGGTGGTAGGGCAAAACGACGACCTGACTTTGAACGCTGATATTTGCAATTACAGTCGATATGATATGTTGATTACAGTCGATATGTTAATGTGGGGTTGAAGAAAAGCTACCCAACAAACAACAAACAACAATTAATTATATGGGTAATACTACACCTACTACCAATTTTACTACATTTTTTCTTTACTATCTTATGTGACACATTGAAGATTATTGTAGAGCAGGTGATAGAAACATTCAATAATAATGTATCACTTAAGATAGTAAAAAAAATGATAGCAAAATTGGTAGTAAGTGTAGCATTATCCTAATTATATGTAACTCATGCGCAGGCAGAACATCTGGAGCATGAGTCTCCTTCTCTTGTCTGAATTAACAACCAATTGAACATATTCCCGATGGATCAGTGAATGTTGTTGACACAAATGTTCAATTGTTTTTTTTAAACTAACCTCGATATATTTGTAACCTAACTACTAAGTTGACAGGAATAGAAGTCGCTTGTGTTCCATTATTGTGCGTGAGATACCCCCAACATTTGGAATCTCGATGGCAAAAGAGAATGAAAGTGAAACAGTGAAACTAGCGAATGAGATGAAGAAGCTCGAGGTGAATAAACAATAAAAAATAATAATGAATTACCTATATATATTTTATTAGTCTGGCTCTGAATCCCTTGCTTAAGACACCCGCTTACATTTTCAAATCATCAGTACTTTATTATTTGTACTGTAATTAATTTGAAGGCATGCAGTTGCCCAGCGCTTGCTTACGTACGCAAGGACCACGCATGCATCTAAAATATACCTACGTTTATCATTTTTCCATTGCATTTTAGAATATCGTAATATACTCCCTCCGTTTCACTTTAAGTGATATTTAGGAGTTTTGCACACAGATTAAGGAATGGTGAGATAAACATTTTTTTCCCTCTACACCCTTATTAATAAGTCTCCATGATTTAATTACTAATTTTTTTTCCAATACAAATTCTGATTTCAAGAAATTGTAATTAATGTTTCTCAATACAAATTCTGATTTCTAGACATTGTAATTAATGTTTTGCACACACATTTGGAGAAAATAAAATCTAGAAAGTAGAAACTACAATTTTTTAAGAATGTTTGATAGGATTAAGATGAATAATTAAGATAAAATTTCAACATAAATAAAGGTCTTTTTGGAAAAAAAAAAGAAAAAATAGGATAATATCACTTAAAGTGAAACAAGAAAAAAAAATCCTAAATATCACTTAAAGTGAAACGGAGGGAGTATATCATTTCCTTAAAAAAGAAGATTAATATACGGAATAGTTATTAAATATCAAATATTTAGGGTTTTTTAATTAACTTTTATATATTATAAGATGGTATGAAATTTTTAGTTACAAACTATAATTCACTATCCATTGAGTTGAGTTTGTATCTTGAGAAATGCTAGACTTACAAGAGATTCTACCCCAAACTTACATGGGTTTGTCTTTTAGTAATTGTTGGGTCTTATCCATTTGTCTTTTAGTGATTAATGGACACACCAACCAATAAAAGACAAGTCTCATATATGTTTAGGATAGAATTTCATGTAGATAGTAAAAGGTCTCAAAGTCGAGATCAGCTTTTTATAGTTTTATTAAAAATAATAATAATAAAGAAAAAACGCACTAGCAAAGTAAGTCAACTACAATGAAAAACTAGTTAGTTGAGGAATTAAAAGAAGGCTAAATTGGGAGGAAAAATTCATTGAACTATCTTTTTTTATGCAGAAAATCACACTCAAGTATAGTTGTAAAAATTCACTCTAACGACCTGAGCATTCTGATTAAAGTTGAGTGAGGTTTTTTGACAATAACGAGAAAAATACATGATGTTTGTTGAACCAACTTGTAAAAATGAATGAGGTTATCTAATACAAGCAGAAAAGTTAGATGTAATTTTTTGCAACTATACTTGAGTGTGGTTTTGTGCGAGAAAAAAAAAGTTCAGTGAGATTTTCTGCATAAAGGAGATAGATCAAGAGGTTTTTTCTTTTTTTTTTTTTTTTTTTTTTGGTGTGTGTGTGTCAAATTTAGCCTTAAAAGAAAGAAAGAACGAATTGCAAAGTAAAATTGTTAGGCAGCTACTACTGCAGAATTTGAATCCTCTCCAGTACACTACAAAAAAGGAAGGAATGGCCGGCGTTTTTTTTCACAATGGCCGGCATTTTAAAAGCGCCGGGGAATGGTTAATGGCGTTTCGCGAAGCGCCGCCGCAAGCGCCGTCCTTGCCGCTGCCGGGGAATCTTATTCTAATCCCCGGCGCAAATAAAGCGCCGGCCTTGGTTTTAAGAATGCCCGGCGTTTGATAAACGCCATGGATTTACTTTTCAATTTTCAAGTTAATTCTACCGTTATTGAACATACCGCACTGATCCAAAACAGACCGCACTCATCCAAAACTGATCCAAAGCAAGTTTATTCTTGCTTTTATAAAACAAACCACACTGATCCAAAACAAATTATCACAAACTACACTAATCCACAAATTAAGAAACTCACAAATAATCAAACAAAGACTCATTGAAACTTTTATAAAACAAAGATCTTTCATTCATGGTACGATATATACATCACATAAAGTTTTTATCAAGTTATAACACTTTTCAGTTTTACAGGATACTAGTGTATAACACTTTTCAGTTTTACACAAGTTATGACAAAATGTACTAGTTCTTTGACATTGTAGGTTCATTAACACTGAGCTGTTCTACGAGTTCAGCAGCAGCGGAGGCATCTTCGCTATCCTTCTCTTCATTCTTTCCAAGAGATTCAACTATTTCTTCAACCGATTCCATGAACTTTTTGCAGTCTGCCAAACAAAAAGTTGAATGAGGACAAAAATGCAAGCAAAAAAGCAATGGCTTTGCATTCAATAAAAATAACAACGGCTTAATACATGCAGGAACATTTTCCCAGCTACTAGAAAAATGCAAATCATAACAAGAAGAATTTCTTCCTGTCATAGGCAAAAGGAAAAAAAAAAAGATCTCAGAGGTTTCGACATTATTTATACATCATTTTCTGATATTAATTGTGATTGTCTCAACAGTTTTAAAACCAAAGTGTCACATCAATATATATAAGATTAATGATAAATAGCAAATTGACAACACTAAATTGATGAATGCGCTTAGCAGATGCACAATCATCTGATGCAAACGCACAAATTTCAAACTTGCATGAAATCAAAAGCACGGAGGAAATATTTTTGGAACTCAATTATCTTTTGTGCAGACATATATCTTAAATAGAAAAAAGAAGTACTGCAATCAGCCATTCATTAAGTTTGCTTCTTAGTCTTCTTAGCCATCAAAGTTCAGTTAACTATAAAATGTTTACAACTCCCTTTGCAAGAAGCAGAGAAAATCTAAAATAAAAATGAAAAGTGTTCTTGAAACATGCACAGGCGTACAGTTTCAATGGTTTAAGTTTCAATGGTTTAAGTTCGCTTTAAACGGCAACATTTCAATGGTAACATTTAAGTTTGCCTCCACTTTTGTATATCCTTTCTTTCGGTTCACATCCTCTTAACGGTCCCCATTTTCTGACCATACAATTATTCGCGTTTCATAAACAAGATAAAATTCCCTCCCCTTTAGAGAAGGTTCATAAATCTGACATCAATTTCAGCAACAATCCATTTACATAGCAAACATGTAAGTAGTACTCGCAGATGAAAGCAAATAAAAGCTTTATCGGAGTATAGCAAATAAAAGCAAATCACATGAAGTACAAAGTAAACCTACCTGCTGTGTTTTTGAACTGCATTCAAAACCCAACTACTCGAGTTGCAGGCCTACATGCAGATAGAACAAAGTAAACCTACCTGCTGTGTTTTTGAACTGCATTCAATGTAAACAGGGGCACCGATGGTCTTCTTCAATTCTTCTCCCTTCAACAAGTATACAGATAATTAACATATTAATAACTGAATCAAGCAGGTGTGTGTCATAGACCAAACAGAAAAAAATCCATCCTTACCTGAGCAGTAGTGATGGGAACAGCGCCAGGATGATCTACAAAGAATTGTTCGTCATCCCGCAGATCTGTGAACAAATTGATTGTTTATTTTAATATTGAATTCTTAATCAGGACAGTAAATACCATAAACAAAATTTGAAGGGTATGTGAAAGCTGAAGATTTGACTTCTTTAATCAGCAAGGATTTAATTTAGAAACAAACTCAAAAGATACACCAAGTTTACATGCAAATTTGATACTATAATGATCTGTAATCAAGATAGAAAAGAAAAACTCAAGCAACATGGATTTTGGTTATCAAAGCACAATTATATCCTCATTTAATTTAATGTTGCTTTAAACGGCAACATTTAAGTTTGCCTTAGATTCGCAGGTCCATTCTACAGTTTCAATGGTTTAAGTTCGCTTTTCAGTGAGAAGAGGCCAGCTACGGCCTACGGGATACAATTATATGAATTATGAAGGCATCAACAGGGCTAAGAAAGAGGTTCAAGCCTTCTACATTAAGAGACAACTACTAAGAAAGAGGTTTAAACCTTTTATATGAAAAGCATAAACACTACATGTTAACACAGACACTAAATGAATTTTGAAAGGAACAGCAACTATATCAAAAATTAGAACTTAATTTGCAAATATATAATAAAATGAATGAGCTTTTTACTCACCACAATGTGACGAGTAATGGTTTCTTCAGAACTTAATAAACAAAATAAATTACCTGATCAACACAACCACTCCAACTTGGTTGTTATGATGTAAAACTGATGGTTGACATCCCAGAATTATAATCACTCAACACTCCACAACAAAACACATCCACAACCAACCTTATCTAATCCCCATGATGTTGATTAATCTCCAACACATTTCACCCTTTTTTAATCACTTAATGGGCAGTCACTTAATTTTGAGTATAGAGACCGATTAAGGTATTATAATGAGAAATTAAATAAAAACTTCAATATACCATATAAGTTTATAAAGCTGTCATAGATCTTACAAAGGAAATAAGGAAGATAACTGACATCAACCATAAAGCTAACACTATAAAAAGCCATAAAGATAATCAAAAACCATATTTGCTTGTATATGGTATAACCCTTATGGCCATACAAGCAAGAAAGACAAGGGAGTGAATTCTTACATTATTGCATACAAGGTACATCCTAGGGACCATATATCAGGCCTTGCATCAATGTCGGCATGGCTTGGACAATCCCACAACTCAGGAGCTCGGAAAGGTGCTGAACAAGTTTCTTTCCTGCATATCATTGAATGAATTCTTAATGTTAATTGAATTGTAGGCTCAGAACAAATTTAACAATATATATACTGCTAAAAGGGACTTATATATATTTAATAGTAAGAAATTATAGGCTCAGAACAAATTTGAGTCAAAATAAGTGCTGCAAAACATTCAGGTGAATCAAGTATTACTGTATGTCTTGCATAAATTGGTGTGTCACTAGGGCTGCAGTTACTGCCACGCCTACTAGTTCCACCCTTTTTTATGCACCCCCACCTCTTCTAATAAAAAAATGTATATCTGCGAGAGAGATAGAATAGAGGCCAAGAATTGAAGATGAGGGTAGGGTAAAGGAAAAAATACTTGTCAATTTAGAATAGTCATCACTGCCTATATACAAATTCAAAGGGACGTAAAACTCAAAAAAATGTTAATCGAACCAAATACTTCCCTCAATTGATATAATCAGAAGTATCCTCCTCACTGGCTCCAGTAGAGCAATCTACCTCTTGAGCATAAGTGTCACTAAACAAATAACATTAAAGATGAAATTAGAATTATCATAAGTGTCACTAAACAAATAACAATGTGAATTGAGTACACTCAACCCTTTCACTATGCAGGAGTATCTGAAGTATATCTGAAATATAAGCTGAAGTATAAGTGATATATAATCTGAAGTCAATATAAATGTATCTGAAGAAAGGGACTGCCAATAATATAACAGATAATATACCAACTCCATGCATACTGAAATTCATCAAGACAGCAACTCCAGATCTATGCTTCCCTCTCAAAAGTGACCACCACTCCCACAAATTAATCAAAACCCATCAATGTTTCTCCCAAATTCAACCAATTTTTACATCAAAATCAACCAGCAGTGCAAATTAGCCTACAAAGCAAAATAAAACCTTTAAAAAGACCCAACACCATCATAATCAAAATGGTCACACCATTCACTCAGACAAACCAAAACCCATCAATGTTCCTTCCCAATCCAACCAATGTAATGGGTCTGCGCCCAAAAAACAAGAAAGGGCAAAAGCAAAGATGACTTACAGAGAGATCTTCGCCAATGGAAGAGATCTCTTCTTTGGCTTTCTTCGAAATAGTGAAGCTCCCCAGTTTCAACTAAATCAAATAAACAACAACAACAACAACAACAACAAAAAACACCAAATAATTCTAAATCAAACTAATGAGCAAATCAAACTCATATCATTATTGTAGCTCAATCAAACTAATGAGCAGATCCATACCTAGGGTTCCAGAAGGAGAGAGGACGACGGCGGTGGAAGCGAACAACGACGACGGCGGAAGCGAGATTGGGGGTTTAGCCAATCGAATTAGGGTTCGCGAGATTGGGGGTTTAGCCAATCGGTAAAAATCGATTTAGGGTTTAGCCGAGAAGAATTGAGCGAGATTGGGGGTTTCGGAGAGAAATCAAAGAGGGAAATCGACGCGGATTAATAGCGAAATCGAAGAGGGAAAAGAATTGAGCGCGAAAGCGAAAAGAGAAAGAGGGAAGAAGCGAAAGCGAAAAGAGAAAGAGGGTGGGTGTGGGGTTTTATCAGATGGGATATATCCCCGGCGTTTGAAAGCGCCGGGGATTGTTAATAGGCCGGCGTTGATTATTAAGCGCCGGGGTTTCTTTGGATCCCGCTGGCGCTTTCGTCAAAGCGCCGGGGAATGTCCCGGCGGTATGTTTAAGCGCCGGCGTTGTTTTGCCGGATATTCCAGTTTCTTTTGTAGTGGTACTGGACAGATATTGTACATCCAGCCATACATTTTTGCATCAAAATTTGTGTCTCCTTCATGATGGAGCTTCGTGATAGAGCACTTGTGTGGTTGGATGTGGTACAAGAGCTCTCCAGTAGACGATTCAAATCCACTAATGTATTTTTTTTCTGCTGAGAAGCAACAAAATGATCATCAAAGATAAGGAAAATACTTGGTACTTGAAGCAGCTAGAAACACGTAAAAGAAGTTTACTGATCACTAATTAAAGAATCAAGCAAATTAACAAAAGCTAGGAAAATAAAAGACACACTCTTCGGCTTTTTAGTTTGAAACCATTAATGGAGCGGAGTGTGTGAAACCTGAAAAGGCACCCTGTTTACTGTTCACAAGCTTGTTGATAAAAGTGTATTGTTTTGGTTATTTATGAATAATATGATTAACTGTAATCATTATTATATCAGCACTGAACATAAGAACAAGTCCTAGGAGTAGTAACTCCACTTTGGTAACACAAAAACCAACAAAAGCAAACAAAGTGGTAGAAGAAGAAGGCTTTAGAAAAGAAAGAAAGTAAAGGAAACGTAGTTAACAAGTGAAAAAGGGCATGCATGGCATGCAATAAGAGAGGCAAACAGAACAGAGCAAACTGGAGCAGGTATTGGTAAGTAATGCATGGTGCAATGCACGCGAAGTGACCGGCAAGTACGGGCTGTAGCAGGTAACCAGCTCGTTCCTGTCACTCTGCGGCTGGTTCGCTAGATTCCTAGCATTCACCTCGATTTTTGTAGCCAATTGCACGCCCCACTCCACACGGGCTTATAAATAACTACTACTAATTAACCAGTAATCATTCTCCCTTTGCTTTAGTTATGGGAAATTTTCTACCTCCCACCCTGTTTTCAACCAGAAATTTTATTAGCCCTTTATACACTTTTACGACGGCCCCTATCCTCGGTTGGTTGTTAAAGGAGGGCCGGTTTAACTGAAACCGTATCCTAAATCGTATAGTTGAAGAAGTCAGATGAACTGGATCGAAGTTGAGTCAGGTTGGCATGCATTGAACCAATCGACACCAGATTCAAAAAATTATGGGTACAAGTTGAATTTTTAAACACTAATGAAAAATATGTCATCAAAAATGTTGTATTTACTAATCAAGATTCAATATTAATCCAATATGTACTTGAACTAGATTTGTTCGTGGGTACGTGCCTACGGTATGTCTTCAGAACAGAACGATATCGCATATGAACGATATATCTAACCTCTTTGTATTGAATCTAGTCCAATGAAAGTTAGAGACCAAAAGAATCAAACTTGCCACCTCTTCGGGTCGATGACAATCCACTTTCTTTTTTATATATATTTAAAAACATGGCTATTGGGTTTAATTAATTTCATTTATGGAAGGAGTTGCAAAAACATTTTAATTTTGGATACTGAAGAGTTCAAACGTACAAGAAAGTCAAAGTATATGTGAAAGAAAACCGCAACGAAAGGAGGGGCTTCGAAAACATTTATCCCTGATTTAAAATCTAATCACCCACTCTATTTAAATGCAAAGCATCACAGCCCCCGTACCAAACACAAGCTTGCAGCCGATAACGACATAGAAGCAGAAAAGAAACAATAACCAAAGCTAGATATATTATCATCAGCTCGGTCAATAAGATGGGGCTACCCGTGTGGATGCTGGGCTTCGGCGTCAATCGCCTCGAAGCTGACATGAATCGGTTGATCGCTCTGCTCTTCCACCAGGTTCATAATTCATATACAGTCACGCACATATTGATTTCTCTATATATAATGCATTGCATTATTCTTCTATATTAATCTTTATGCAAATGTAAATGTTGCAGGAAGTGCTGGACGAGCAGTTCCTGCAACTGCTGCAGCTGCAGGATGAGTCATCCCCCAACTTCGTCTCCCAAGTCATTTCCATTTACCTCCGCGAGTCCGAGAAGCATCTCAGAAACATCAGAGCTCTACTTCTGTAAGTCAATTTTCTCAATTAACTCTAACTGGTTATTAAAGTGATTGGTTTAAAAAAAACCTAAGTGTACTATAGTTTGCACAGGGCTGATAGAGATATGATTGATTATGAGAAGATGGGGATCCACATCAAGCAGTTTATGGGAAGCAGCTCTAGTATTGGGGCCAAACGCATACGCACTGTTTGCATCGCCTTCCATGCAGCCTCCGAGTATACCAACTGGGCTGGGTGAGTACTGGTCACTCTGCTTAGCCCTGTTAATTTTGTTGCACTTTGAATTGTTATATGAGTAATGCTAGAGCCACTACCAATTTCACTACATTTCTCTTCACTACCTTAGGTGGCACACTTCAATAGGTAGAGGATGATAGAGTAGGTGGGAGAACTCTCAAATAGGAGTATGCCACCTAAGGTAGTGAAGGAAATGGTAGTGAAATTGGTAGTGGCTAAAGCATTACTCTTGTTGTATATGTAGTAATTGTTTGTTTAATTAATTACCTTTTGCTTTATCTATATGTATAATGTACTATGATTGGAGAAACAATAAAGATTAATATGACATTGTCATGAATAATTGGTGCTTTTAATACAAAAAGGTGTGTGCGACTGTTGGCGGTTTTGGAGCACGAGTACTGCTACCTCAAAAACAAATTGCAAGAGTTCCTTCAGGTACTCACACCACTGCTTAATTTCATCATCATTTTAAAGACTTGATTAATTAAGAAATTAAATTATTAATTATGGTGGAGTAGTGATTAATGTTTAATGTTGCATGTACAGATTGAGCAGCAGAGAGTGATTGCAGCTGGAGTTAGGTATCATCCTCTTCTGGAATGATCAAGAGAAATAGAGAGTGTTTGATTAAGATTTGCGAGATTGTGTGTGTATGTATGTTAATTTGTTAGTTATTGAGTGTGTGTTATATTAAAGAATTAAGCATAATATATCAGGCTTAAATCAAGCAATAAGTATGATTGTGTCTCAGTTGGATGTTAATTAACTGTGGTAATTGCAGTCTTGAAAAGAAACGGCTTTGTAATGGTGGCTGGCCGTTACATATTTAGAGTCATTTATCTAATTTTCAGTTTTGAGATAAAGTCATTTATCTCATTTTTAGTTTTTGTGATGAATGGACAGAACCAAGGCAAATTTTTGGGGGAAGTATTTGTTTTTTGAAGTCATCTATGCTATAAATACAAGTCATCCCAAAGAGTTGAAGACTATTGAAAACCAAGTGCTAATACTCCAAACAAGAGAGATTGTTGGTGATTGTTTTCTTTGTGAGAGAGAGAGATAGTTTATCCCTCATTTGTAATCTTCTCTAACTGGTGATAGTGGAACAGCATGTTTTGTCTTTTTTTTTGTTATCTTTGTGATAGAATATTCCGCTGCGTGTGCATTAGCTTTTTCGGAAGAGTGTGTGCACAACAAATCTTCCATTAATCAATCAAAAATAAATAAACCATTTACGCCAACATATGGTGCTTTTCTTCAAGTGATCCCCTTTTCACTTGTGAAAATATTGGTTGTGAGTGAAAAGAAACGGCTTTGTAATGGTGGGTGGTGGTTAGGTATTTAGAGTCATTTATCTCAATTTCAGTTTTGAGATAAAGTCATTTATCTCATTTTCAGTTTTTGAGATGAATGGACAGAACCAAGGCAGCTTTTTTGGGGAAGTTGGTTCGTTTTTTGAAGTCATCTTTGCTATAAATACAAGTCATCCCAAAGAGTTGAAGACTATTGAAAACCAAGTACTACTACTCCAAGCAAGAAAGATTGTTGGTGATTGTTTTCATTGTGAGAGAGAGAGAGAGAGATAGTTTATCCCTCATTTGTAATCTTCTCTGGTGATATTGGGGCAAAATATTTTGTCTATTTTTTTTCTCTTTATGATAGAATATTCCACTGCATGTGCATTAGCTTTTTCGGAAGATTGTGTGCACAACAAGTCTTTCATTAATCAATCAAAAATAAATAAACCATTTACGCCTACCTATGGTGCTTTTCTTCAAGTGCTTCCCTTTTCACTTGTGAAAATATTGGTTGTGAGTGAAAAGAAACAGCTTTGTAATGGTGGGTGGCCGTTACATATTTAGAGTTATTTATCGCATTTTCAGTTTTGAGATAAACTCATTTATCTCATTTTCAGTTTTTGAGATGAATGGACAGAATCAAGGCAATTTTTTGGGAGAAGTTGGTTCGTTTTTTGAAGTCATCTCTGCTATAAATACAAGTTATCCCAAAGAGTTAAAGACTATTGAAAACCAAGTGCTACTACTCCAAGCAAGAGAGATTGTTGGTGATTGTTTTCTTTGTGAGAGAGAGAGATAGTTTATCCCTCATTTGTAATCTTCTCTAGTGATAGTGGAGCAGCATGTTTTGTTTTGTTTGGTTTTTTTTATTCTTTGTGATAGAATATTTTGTTGCGTGTGCATTAGATTTTTCGGAAGAGTGTGTGCACAACAAGTCTTTCATTAATCAATCAAAAATAAATAAACCATTTACGCCAACCTATGGTGCTTTTCGTCAGGTGATCCCCTTTTTACTTGTGGAAATATTGGTTGTGAGTGAAAAGAAACAGCTTCGTAATGGTGGGTGGCCGTTACATATTTAGAGTCATTTATCTCATTTTCGGTTTTGAGATAGAGTCATTTATCTCAATTTCAGTTTTTGAGATGAATGGACAGAACCAAGGCAGTTTTTTGGGGAAAATTGGTTCATTTTTTGAAGTCATCTCTGCTATAAATACAAGTCATCCCAAAGAGTTGAAAACTATTGATAACCAAGTGCTACTACTCCAAGCAAGAGAGATTGTTGGTGATTGTTTTCATTGTGAGTGAGAGAGATAGTTTATCCCTCATTCGTAATCTTCTCTGGTGATAGTGGAGCAGCATGTTTTGTCTTTTTTTTTCCTTTCTTTGTGATAGAATATTCCGCTGTGTGTGCATTTGCTTTTTCGGAAGTGTGTGTGCACAACAAGTCTTTCATTAATCAATCAAAAATAAATAAACCATTTACGCCAACCTATGGTGCTTTTCTTCAGGTGCTCCCCTTTTCACTTGTGAAAATATTGGTTGTGAGTGAAAAGAAACGACTTTGTAATGGTGGGTGGTCGTTACATATTTAGAGTCATTTATCTCATTTTCAGTTTTGAGATAAAGTCATTTATCTCATTTTCAGTTTTTGAGATGAATGGACAGAACCAAGGCAGTTTTTTAGGAGAAGTTGGTTCGTTTTTTGAAGTCATATCTGCTATAAATACAAGCCATCCCAAAGAGTTGAAGACTATTGAAAACTAAGTGCTACTACTCCAAACAAGAGATATTGTTGGTGATTGTTTTCTTTGTGAGAGAAAGAGATAGTTTATCCCTTATTTGTAATCTTCTCTGGTGATAGTGGAGCAACATGTTTTGTCTATTTTTTTTGTATTCTTTGTGACAGAATATTCCGCTGCGTGTGCATTAGCTTTTTCGGAAGAGTGTGTGCACAACAATTGGTATTAGAGCTTTTGGTGGAGATCTTGATTTGAGACAGAAATGGTTGGAGACGAGGCTGGCACTTCGAGCACTAAAATGGCTCCGGTGGTGACCGTCCATAGCACGAAGATCGATGTTGAGAAATTCGATGGTGTAATCAACTTTGGCATGTGGATGTGCGAGATGAGGGATGATCTCAACGCACAGAATCTGGACGAAACTCTGGAATCGGAGGAACCTCCAAAAGAAGTCGACAAATCTGGCTGGAAGAAGATGAATCGTTCTACATGCAGTGTCATTCGATCTTGTCTGACACAAGACATCAAGTACCTTGTCATGAACAAGATATCGGTGAATAAGTTATAGGACACGCTGGGCAACAAGTACCTGACCAAGACTGCAGAGAGTCATCTTCATCTGAAGCAGAGGCTTTACGTGTTCCGCATGAGGAGGGGTGCTTCTATCGGTGAGCACCTAAACACTTTTACTAACCTTCTTGCTGATTTGTTGAATGTCGAGGTGAAGGTGGAAGATGAAGATAAGGCAATGATACTAATGAATTCGTTGCCGGAAGAGTATGAGGTCGTGATTCCTTCGTCACTGGAAAAGCATCAGTTCAATACAAAGAAGTGATCGCGACGTTGATTAGTTGCGATCATATAAGGAGAGATCGAAGTATCTCCACCGAAGACTCAAGCTCAGACATATTGGCAGCAAGAGGAAGATCACAGAGCCAGAGTAAATCTGGCAATAGAGGGAAGTCCTGCTCAAAGTCATGTGGCCATTACCGTGTAGCAAAAGACGAGTGCGCATTCTGTGGTGAGAAGGGGCACTGGAAGAAAGATTGTAAGAAGCTGAAACAGAAGACCAACGAGCAGAAGCCTTCCGAAGCCAGTATTGCAGAGACGGAGGAAATTACGGATTTAGATTTTTCTCTTTCTATTTCATCAACAGTATGTTATTCTAACTCATCGAAGTGGATTTTGGATACGGGTGCTACTTATCATATTTGTCCCGAAAGGGATTGGTTTGCCTATTTTGAGGAGCTATATACTGGTGTGGTATTGATGGGTAATGACCATTCATGCTGCACACTTGGGTTTGGTACCATTCATATAAAGATGTTTGATGGAATCATTAGAGAGCTTAAAGACGTTCGTTATGTTCCTACATTGAAGAAGAACTTGATCTCAGTTGGCTCTTTGGAATCTAAGGGTTTCAGAGTTGTCATTGAGGATGGAGTACTTAAGGTACTCATTGGTGCAATGGTCATCATGAAGGTCTTACGAAAAAGAAACTTATACTACTTGAAAGGTAGTACTATTTCAGGAGATGCTGCAGTTACTTCAGCATCAGCAGTTGATACAACGAGGTTATGGCATATGCAACTGACACATAGGTGAGAAATCCTTACATTCTCTTGTTAGACAGGGTCTTCTCAAAGGTGCATCAACCTGCAAGTTAGACTTTTATGAACATTGTGTCTTGGGCAAGCAGACAAGAGTCCAATTTGGCACTGTTTTTCACTGTACAAATGGGATTCTTGACTATGTTCACACAAATGTCTAGGGTCCTACTCAGACAACATCAAATAGAGGTAACCGTTATTTTGTGTCTTTTATTGATGATTTTTCTAGACGTTTGTGGGTTTACCCTATGAAAGGGAAAGATGCGGTTCTAGAATATTTCTGAAGTGGAAAAAGGTGATAGAGATGCAAATCGGCAGAAAAATCAAAAAGCTTCGTTCTGATAATAGAGGAGAGTACAAAAGTTATCCGTTCTTGCAAGTATGTCAGGATGAAAGCATAGTGCGCCACTTCACAATGAGAGAGATACCACAGCAGAATGGGGTGGCTGAACGCATGAACCGTACATTACTGGAGAAGGTACAGTGTATGTTGTCTAAATCTGGATTAGGCAAATCGTTTTGGGCTGAGGCTATTACATATGCAAGCCACCTCATCAACAGGTTACCGTCAGCTGCGATTGGAGGTAAAACTCCATTAGAAGCATGGTCTGGTGAAGCTGCAAAAGATTATGATGTTCTACGTGTATTTGGTTGTCCGGCCTACTACCATGTCAGGGGTAGTAAGTTGGATCCTCAAGCAAGGAGAGCTGTGTTCATCGGGTTCCAGTATGGAGTTAAAGGTTACAAATTATGGGATTTAGAAGATAGGAAGATTATCATTAGCAGAGATGTCACATTCGATGAGACTTCCATGGTGAAATCTATGAGTTTTAAGCAGGTGAAGACTACCAAGACCAAGGAGAGTTTGCAGCAGGTGGAGACTAATGCATCTCCACAGAGTCCAAAATGCACTGTATCTATTCGGCTGCCATCTTTTAACGTGACACTAGAAGATGACGAGCAACATGATGATTCTTCAGCGAAGACAAATGCAAATACAGGTGAATAAGAAGAAGAAACAGAAAATAGTAGGACATCAGGTTCCAGAACCCGTAGTAATGAGATTCCACTTGAGGAGTCTATTGCACTTAGAAGATCCAAGCGAACAGTCGGTAGGCGTAAAAGGCTTATCGAGAAGATGATTGCTTATGCACTTCCTATCACCACAGATGAGGTTCCTTCCACACATCAGGAAGCTATAAAAAGTCCGTAGTCAGAGTTATGGGAGCGAGCAATGGGAGAAGAAATGCAGTCTCTTCATAAGAACAAGACCTGGGAACTTTCTAAGGTACCTCGAGAAAAAAAGGCAATAGGTTGCAAGCGAGTCTATGCAATAAAGGAAGGATCTCCAGGAGAAGACGTCCGCTACAAGGCAAGATTGGTAGCAAAAGGCTACGCTCAGAGAGAAGGTGTTGATTATGATGAGGAATTTTCTCCAGTTGTGAAACACTCTTCTATTCGTATTTTTTTGGCTTTAGTAGCGCAATTTGATCTGGAGCTAGCTCAACTTGATGTGAAGACTGCCTTTCTTCATGGCGATCTTGATGAGGAGATCTATATGACTTAGCCACTAGGGTTCAAAGTAGCCGGAAAAGAGAATTTGGTATGTAAAATGAACAAATCGCTCTATGGTTTGTAATAGTCTCCTCGAAAGTGGTTCAAGCGATTTGACAGGTTTATGTTAGGGTAAAAGTACACCGGAAGTCATTACGATCATTGTGTCTACTTCCATAAGCTTAGAGATGGCTCTTTCATCAATTTGCTTTTGTATATTGATGATATGCTTATTGCTTCTAAGAATGTATCTGAAATTGATAAGTTGAAGAATCAGCTAGCAGAAGAATTCGAGATGGAAAAGAAGATTCTTGGGATAAGGATTCAGAGGAACAGAAGTCAAGGCAAAGTGTGGCCATCTCAGAAGATGTACTTACAGAAGGTGCTTCAGAAATTTGGCATTGGTAAATACTCCAAGTCAGTAACTACTCCTTTTGCCTCGCACTTCAAATTATGTGCCTCAATATCTCCGAAATCTGAAGAACGTGAGTACATGTCTCATATTCCTTATGCGAGTGTTGTTGGAAGTTTGATGTATGCCATGGTGTGTATGAGGCCCGGTATTTCACAGGCTGTGAGTTTAGTTAGCCGATACATACACGATCCTAGTAAGGGTCATTGGCAAGATGTGAAATGGATTTTGAGGTACATTCTTGGTACCATTAATATGGGATTGATGTTTGTGAAAAATGTCAGATGTAAGCAGTTATGTGTTGGCTATGTTGATTCTGATTATGCCGGTGATTTGGATAAGTGTCGGTCCTCTGCCAGATACGTGTTTACCTTAGCCGGTGGACCAGTGAGTTGGAGGTCTACTTTGCAGTCTACTATTGCACTCAATACTACTGAAGAAGAATATATGGCAGTAACATAGGCGATTAAAGAGGTCATTTGGCTCTAAGTCTTGTTAGCTGACTTGGGGATTTTGCAAGATGTTCTAGAGGTTTATTGTGATAGTAAGAGTGCTATCTATTTGGCGAAAAACTAGGTCCATCATGCATGCACGAAGCACATTGATGTCAGATATCATTTTATCAGAGAGATCCTTGAGGAGGGCGACATTCTACTGTAGAAGATCGACACCAAGGACAATCCTGCCTACATGCTTACAAAGGTTGTTCCAGGGGTTAAGTTCAAGCACTGCTTGGACTTGATCTACATTCTTCGACGTTGATTGGCCCTGCGGGGAATTGTATGAACTACGAGGGCTTCATCCTTTGAACAGAGGTACGTAGTAGCCTACATGGTGCAACCCAGGTGGTGTACTCTTGCCAATATGGTGATCGGCTCAGATTTGTTTTGCAAATCTTCACCAAGGTGGAGAGTGAGCCCTTCATTTTCTGTAATTTTATTTCCACTTCTTGGACACTTTTATGCATCAACCAGTGGTTCTCTTGATGACCGCTATGCAGGGAATGGTTTTATTGTTAGAATTTACTAGTTCATTTTTGAAAATATTTACCCAACTAATTCAGTTTTGGACACGTCAGCATAAAACGTTATTGGAATAACGATATCTGTAACTTTTATGCCGTTGTTACCAACAGTGGCACCTGTGTAAAAAAATCTGTTGTCGCTATTGAAAATAACAGCATTAGTATCTCGCATTCACTTAGGGTCTCTCTGATTTGAGAAAAAAATTGTAAGAGAAAATATCTGATGACTAATGCCATAATTCCCAATAACGGCATCATTATAACTGATGCCGATATTGACAATAGCGGCATCAGTATAATCTTTAAAAAGTAATCATTTCTCTCTTTCTTCTTCTTTATTGATATATATATATATATATATATATATATATATATATATATATATATATATATATATAGAGAGAGAGAGAGAGAGAGAGAGAGAGAGAGAGAGAGAGATGATCTCTCCATTAATGAAGAAAAAAAAAAGAAGAAGAACATGACAGAAAGGAAACTTTTTTCATTACACTGATGTCGCTATATTAGCGGCATCAGTTATAATGATGTCGTTATTGGGAATAACGGTAACAGTTATAAGATATTTTTTCTTGCAATTTTTCCTTCAAGTCCTCGAGCTGCTAAGTGAATACGATATGTATTGATATCGTTATTCACAATAGCGGTAACAATATTTTTTTTTATACAGGTACTGCTATTGGCAACAATGGCACGAAAGTAATATATATCGTTATTTTTTTTTGAGGGAAAAGGTGGAATAAGGCCACCCTGTTTCATTAATAAGAGTTTAACAAAACAAACCCAGAGTACTGGGCCCAGATACAAACTACAGACATAAAATAAAACATACATGAAGCAACATGACAACAAACAAATAAGCCCCTCCAACAACCCTGGAGGGTGGGCCGACAAACCAGCTCGGTCCAGCAAAATTGTGAGTACGTCAGTTTAGCTTCGTACAGTGCCTCCACGGCACATGCACACCCGCCTGAAACAAGTCTGGCAGGATTTTATCACCCGCCGTACCCAGCGTACACCTCGCTGGGGGACCCCATCTTTGGGCCCAAACCCCGTAAATCGGAACTCGCAGCCTCCCACCAACTTCACCACTCATCCTACAAACACGCCAGCCGCTTCTACAGCCGCTACCAAAGAGATAGCCGTGAAGAGGATACATTAACCTCTTACACGTTAGCGCTTTTCTCCTGCGATTTCTCACAAAGCAGCTATCACGCTCACCCCACCTAACACCGTCCTCCAGGAGAGAGCCGTGTAGAGGATACCTTACCTCTCTCACGTTCAAGCTTTCTCCGGTGATTTCTCACCACACAGACTTATCTCACCTCAAATTCTCAATACGAGGGACGAGGCGGCGCTGTCACGAGGCAGTGACCTAAGCTGGAGGAAGTTCAATAACCAGATAGTAGGTATTGTAGAGACTGCACCGACGATATCGTAGGGCACACCCGCCCACCCCCCAATCCCAATCCCACACCCCCTCACCCCCAACATACCGACTTCACACATCACGGAGGGACTCCATCTTTGAGCCCAAGCTCCACAAACGTGCAAGACAATCTAACTCCCGTCGTCTATCATGGAGGGACTCCAATTCGAGTCACATCCCTCAATCGCACAAAACTCCACCCCCAACCACAGCAAACACCCCAACCACAACAAATAATCGCCGCGTGGGGGGGGGGGGGCACTGGCTGACGCCGGGGGGGGGGGGGGGGGGCACCACGGGCTGGCGCCAGGGGGGAGGGGGCGCAGCTGCCAGGCCCCCCAAACTCCGACGCCCTCGAAAACTGCCCTACCTCCCCTGGCCGTTCCATATCGCCTCTACTTCGACGTCGTCGAGCCGCTTGAACGCGAAGGTCGGCGATGATGAGTTCCTTGGTTCGGATCGGGACAGTGGAGGGCGCGCTCGCCGCGTTGATCAGGCCGTCATCGGAATGACTTGATCTCGACGTTTTCCGAAGAGGACGGAGTGGACGGGAAAGGAGTAGGAGGATGGTGGCCATGGTAGGGCATGGAGTAGAGGTCGGAGGGGCGACGGGGAGGGGCGGCGGCGGCGAGGGGCGACGGGGAGGGCTAGCCGCCGCCGCCCCTAGGGGTAGATCTAGGGTTTGGTTTGTTTTTGGGTTTTGGAGCAGGTAGGAGCAGGTAGGAGCCGAAGGGTTTTTTTTTTTTCCACCATATATATTTTTTTCCACTATATATATCGTTATTGCCAATAGTATTTTATGTTGATTGTCCAAAAGTGAGTCAGTTGGATAAATATTTTTAAAAGTCGGTCAGTTGGGTCAATATTTTCAAAAAGTGGATCAGCACGGAACAGTCAAAATTAAGAGGGCCGGATGGTCCAAGCTGCCGGTGGACCGGTAATGACGAAATCCATCATCGTTGCCATCGCCGAAAGATGAGTATATGGGCTGCCTTGAGAGCGTTGCATTAGGTCCCTCTTGATGGCAGTTTGCATCAAAGGCGACTCACAGACAATGGTGAATCAGTTTGTGCAAAGGAGCAGGGTGGACCCTACTCATGAAGACATTCTCAACTTGGTGGACGAAACCACGGTATCATCTGTGATGCATATCCTTCGGGAGATGGACTTCTGTGGAGATTATTTAGCCAAGCGATGGGCGATCTACTAATAAAGATTTTATTATTTTTCTAATAGAGTAATGCTAGAGCCACTACCAATTTCACTACATTTCTCTTCACTACCTTATGTGGCACATTCCAATAGATAGAAAATGATAGAGTAGGTGGGAGAATTCTTCAATAGGAGTATGCCACCTAAGGTAGTGAAGGAAATGGTAGTGGAATTGGTAGTGGCTAAAGCATTACTCTTTCTAATAATGATGTTGTTTTACTAATCTTATTAAGCCTCACGTGATAAACGTTCAATAGAAGAGGTTGTAGTTATTAAATCTAAGACTAAAAAAATAAAAAATGACAAGAGCGTTTCCTCCACACAAAAAGAAAATGAAAAAAAAAAATATTTATTATTTACGGATTCTATTATTATTCTAAATAATCATCTTGTTTTAGCTAATTTTATTAAGGCTGACCCAATAGACGTTCAATATAAGAGATTGTAGTTATCAAATGTATGACCCCAAGAAAAGAAAAAACAGTGTCAACATCGTTCCACCACATAAGAGCATTCACAGTCGTTCGATGTAAAAAATGACAAAATGCATTTTTTAGCAATCCAATTCGATGAGCATCCACAGTCGTCGATTGGCAAAAAAATGGCGGAAACGAAACATGATGTTTCGTCCCAAAAATTGGAAAAAAATAAAAGTGTTTTTTTGCAAAAAAAATTTGCAAAAAACAAAATTTAAAAATAGTTCGTAAATAATATTTGCAAAAATAATTAAAAAATTTGCAAAAATAATTTAAAAATATTACAAAAATTTCCAAAAAATGGCCCAGATTCTGGACGAAGCATGGTGCTTCGTCCGGATTTTCTGGAAATTTTTTTTAAAAAAAATTGCAAAAAGAATTTTTTAAACAAATTGTAATTTTTTTTTGCAAAATCAATTAAAAAAATTGCAAAAAAAATTTAAATTTACAATTTTTTTAAATTTTGGATTGGGGCGAAGCATGATGTTTCGTCTCGAATTGAGACGAAACATCATGTTCATTCCCACGTTTAAAGGTTATTTTATTCGGTTTTTTTTTTTTTTACTTCGGACGAAACATCATATTTCGTCCGATCAATTAAAATAATAATTAAATTAAATAATCCAGACGAAACATCATGTTTCGTCCGCTATAATATGCATTTTGCTATTTCGATTGCTATTTCTCCGTATCTACTGTAGCGCTTTTGCCAAAAAATAACAAAATAGCAAACGACTGTGAGCGCTACAGTAGAAAAAAAAGGGCAAAAATGGCAATTAAGCAAACGACTGTGGATGCTCTAAAAAGAGGAATAGATTGTAGAAGGAACAGTTTACAATACAGTTTGAGTTTTAAAAAATTACATATTACCATACCACACAATAAAAATTGCAAAATTGAAGGGATTTAATGGACCAGTAAAGAAGTGCACAATTGAATTATGATTGGATTTTGCTCATCTAACTTATTATTGAGAGTGTTATCTAAATTAACAAAAATTTACGTTGAGGAATAAATCTAACCACTCTTTAAATTAACAAAAATTTACGTTGAGGAATAAATCTAACCACTCTTTGATTCAGGTCTCTACAAAAATCATTCATATAAACCAGCGTCCTTTCAGTTGACATGCAATTGAATACACACCACTATTCCTTACTAGGAGTCTAGGACCTTTTAAGTGGCTCCTATGCCTCCAACAAGCACCATAGAACATAGTGTCCATGGGTTTGGTCGGGTCGATTCTCTCCCCAAACCCAAAAGTCCACCGAAATCCATTCGATTTTCCTTTTTCTTCTGTATACCAAAATCGACACAAATGGATTTTTTTTTTAAAATAGAAAAATATAAAATATGATCTCCATGTTTCATTAACAAGACCGTTAACAAAACTGTACAAATGGATTTCAAGAAAGTTCGGCTATGTTTTCGGTTTTAGGTCAAGTCGGTTTGGTCGGATTAGCAGGTCCTTTTTTTATTAGCTTTGATAGTTATGCTTTTCTCTTATTTGAAGTAAGGTAGAGTATATATTATTAATAAATAATTAAAAGTATATATGTATTAAAAGTATATATGTTGGGAGCTGAGATTTTAGATTTTTTTTATAAGATATTTTTGGAAAATATTTGCAGAAAGAGAACAGTTGCTAAAATATTTACGCTCGTGGACTCAACAACAAAACTCTGCCAATATTTTCCAATGCCTGATTATATGGACGGACAATTTGAGAATTATTTAATCAACCTTGTAAAATTTGTGTGTTAAATGCCTGATGCATTATTTGTCCTGAAAATATCCACCAGTTCGGATTGGATCGGTCCAAATACGGGTCAAACAACTCAAATCCGACCCGAAGCGCAGCTCAATTAGAAAACTTCATCATTTCTCTATCAAGTACAGAATCTCCTTACCCTTTGTACCTACTTTTAATGACTTCTCTTCTCCCCTTCCCTCACCGTCCATTCATGATTCATCTAATGACTCTCAGTTCCATAACCCCATCTACTTACTAAACTTAAACACACATTTAGTTAGTAGTTCAACTGCTTTGTTTCTGACTTCCCACCTACAACTTCTGATCCAAATGGAGGCCGTGGTCGGAGCAAAATACTGCGATGGAAGCGAGAGAGAGCTGACCGTGAGGAAGACGGCCGTGTTTTACCCGGGAGATGGGTACGCCACCTACGACCACCGAACCGGAGGCCTTGTTTTTCGTGTCGATAATTATGTTCGTCGTCGTGGGCCTACTCTTTCCGACCAGCTTGTCCTCATGGACCCTACCGGCGATCCCATCCTCACCGTTCGTCGTAAGGTGATAATTGTTAAGTCTTTGATTAGTTGAGTTATTAACTGTTTACAATAATTAATTTGTAGGTGTGATATTTTGTAATTTTGAGTATTTTATATTTAGAAGAGTAATGCTACATCCACTACCAATTTCACTACTATTATGTTCACTACTTTAGGTGGCAAACTCCAATAGGTAGAAAAAGATAGAGTAGGTGGGAGAACTCTCATATAGGAGTATGCCACCTAAGGTAGTGAACAAAATGGTAGTGAAATTGGTAGTGGATGAAGCATTACTCTATTTAGAATGAGTGGATCACAATTATTGATACGTATGACGTCACTATTGCATGCTAGCGGCTTAGAGCCTAGTCCGTGTCTCCGTGATTAAGAGCGGTCGGTATCCGACCTAATATGGATCATCCACCACCGATTCAAACAAAATCGGTTTTTTAATTTTCTCATCCGCAACCAATCCGAACCTTAATTGGATCGGTTTCCATCCAAGCCGATTAAGCTCGGTTTGGATTGGATTAGATGGTCGGTTTGGCGTGCTACTTTTCACCTTCAACATCATTCATAATTTTATTGAAATTTAAAAGATCAATTTCAATTAAACTTAAGAAATAACCTAATATTTGTTATTCAGAAATGAATTTAAAATGAAGATTCATAAAACCACAAGTTGTTAATAAATTTTTCACTAATTGTTTGAGATTATGACGTTTAAATGGGTGAGATAAACTACTTTTTCACTTGCATACTTCTGTAATCTTAGTTTATTATCATAAAAGAAATATTAGATAATCATAGCTAATTGAATTTCAGGTACAATAAAAAAAAAATTAGATTACAATTTCTACTTGATTTGATTAAAGTAACTATTAAATATTACATCAACTTCATGATTCTATTAAGTTAGGCCACAGTGTAAATCAAGTATTTCTCACACTACAACATAAAGAAGCTGCAGCGGCATATATTCCCCGGCGTTTTGTATATCGCGCCGGGGTAGAGTCGGACCCTGAAAAGGTCCGATAATCCGAACGATATACACCGGCGTTTTATGACGAACGCCTCCGTAGGGTAACATACACCGGCGTTTTTTTTTATATAAACGCCGGTGAATGGTGGGGATAAAATATCACCGTAACATATGACGACGTTTAATTTTTTGGACAAAGCCGGTGTTGATATACCCTACACCGGCGTTTTCGAGTAAAACGCCGGTGAATGTTGGGGATAAATTTACCCCATCGATCCCCGATCCCCAATTCTTTTTTCCCCAAATTTTTCTCGCTCTCTCTCCCACGCTCTCCCACCTCTGCTTGGCCATCATCGTTGTGCGCACCACCATCGTCCCCGCCGTCTGTCGTTGTCCCCGCACTCGTCCCCGTTGCTGTGCCCTCCATCACCGTCGTTGTGTCCTCCTCAAACGCAAGGTAACCCATCAATCTTCTAGGGTTTGGTTAGATTTTTACTGGGTTCGAAAAAAGAGAAAGGAGTCGTCCTGGTTGAGGTTGCTTTTTATAATGGGCAACCTTAAATTTAATCTTTTTGGGGGGAAATTCATTTGGGAGATGGATGCCCTAGTTGGAATTGTGATGTTTTGATGAGTTTTGAACGCTGTCGAATCACATTGTGAAGTTTTGAAGGCTTTTTATAATGGGCAACAAACACCACATTGTGAAGTTTTGAAGGCTGATATGATCTTCTTCAGCTTATTGGATCATGATCTTTGTTGTATTGCTTCAATTCATGAATTATGTCGAATCTTTCGAGCGTTGTTTGTTTTTGTAGAAGTTTATAATTAAGCATAAATGGGGATTGTTTGGTTTATAATTAAGCATAGATGGAGATCCTTTAACTGGATTGTATTAGGAAGTGGGTTTGGGATTCATTAGTCGAATCAAATGCGGTGGACAATGAATGGGATTGGTGGTCGAATCTTTGTTTGTTTGTGTTATTGCCAACGAGAAATTGTTGGTTTAAAGTTTGTATTTTGTGGGGTTGACCATGTGTTGTTTTGTTCGTTAAGGTTGATTTGATATATATGTATAGTCGATTAGGAAGTAGATTTGGGATGAGCATTGTTGTATATAGACCGATTGTTAGAGAGAACCGTGTAGGATGTTTGTGTTAATTTTTTTTTTTGAGGTAAAGGATGTTTGTGTTATTGTCGATGAGAAGTTGTTTGTTAAGTTGTTTTATTTTGAGTTGGTGGGCATGTGTAGTTTCAATAGTGTATAGGGAATTTTTAAGTTGGGTTAATGGATGGACCTTGTTGGGGATATATTGATTGCTGGAGAGGGCGTTTGTGGTAGGTGATTTAGGGGATGAGGTTTGCTTTTGATAATCTGAGTGAAAATGCATTACTTGATGAGGTTTGTGGTAGTTTGGAGATAGAATTATTAGGGGTAACTTGTCGTAAACTAATATGTAAGGGTTGGCTTCTTTAGGTCGATTAATTGGGGTGGAATGTGATTATTTTAAAGAAGAAATTATTGTTGATAGGATTGTGAAGGAGTTATGGATACTTTAACTGGAGATCTTAACTGGATTCTATCTCCAAACTATATTTAACTCAATGTATGTTATTGGATTGTTTTACTGGATTGTATGATTTTTCTCATCTAAAAAATCAGCTTCATCTTTCTTGCAGTGAAGGCATTTAAGTAACGATGAGATGGATTATGTAACTGAAGTTGCATACTACGATTTACAGAGGAGTGACTAGTGATGAAATAATCATGTTTGAACTTATGTATAATAAAAGTATTATAAAAGTATAAGTTTCATCTCAGTTAGTATCTTGTTTGCCTGAATTTGACAGTGAAAATATTATTTTTCACTCTTTGTAACTCAATATTTTGAACTCCATATTTTGGTAATGAATGTGATGAGATCACATTATTATGTTTCATTATGAGATTACAATTTGATGATATTATACTATTATGCTTCATTCATATTTTAGGGATTGAAGATTTTCAGAATTGGTTTTGCAATTGGTTTTGTAATTGGTTTTTCTTCATTCATATTTTAGTGGTGAAGGCCCTTTTTTTTATAATTATTTTTTTTTAAAAAATATGTCTACCCCGGCGTTTTTACAAGTGCCGGGGTAGCCTTTTTAAAACGCCAAGATAAACCTACACCGGCGTTTTTTTAAACGCCGGTGTAGGTGGTGGCTTGAAACGGGACCCCAAATGAGAGCACCCCTTCGGTGGCGTTTTTCGACCGCCGGTGTATATTTACCATTTACCGGCGATCGTAAAAAATGCCGGTGAATGTCCCGAAGATAAATCGACCCACGATTCAGCGACACTTGCACCAGCATTTTATAAAATGCCGGTGGTATCTACTGCGGCATTTAAAACGCCGGTAAATGTGGAAAAAAACGCCGGTAAAGATGATTAGTGTTGTAGTGTCAACAACATAACACACAGGGTTATAGAGAATCAAAACATAGGTAGAACAATTGCTCGGTTTGTATTGAATAAATTAAAGAAGACTATTTCTATCTCCAAGAAAATGAGAAATGACTATTTTTATATTCAAGAAATTAAAGGAGAACTATATTTTTTATGGACTTATGCATAGAGGTACGGTCGGTTCGGTTTCATTGGTTATTTGAAAGCCCCATCCAACAAACAATCGAACCGGTCCAATTGGTTATTGAAGATCAAGAACCGAGCCAATCCAAACCCCCAATTGGTTCGGTTAAAAATCGGTCGGTTCGAGTTGATTGGTTCGGATTGGTCGGTTCGGATAATAGTTGTCCTCCTCTATCCGTGATTATTGATTTTGTGAAATTTTTGTTTAAGCTACTAGATTGGACTTTGATTTTGCTTAATTTTGTTTGACTAAATAGATATCTTAGACAATTAACACATTTGTGTCCACAAAAAATAGCAAATTTTCTTTTACTATTTCTTTGGAGAAGATTTGTTTTAGAATTTCATTTGATATTGATTTTGCTATTGTGACTTTTCTTTTTATATTTTAAAATAGTTTTTTGTTTGAATTTATATAAATGTGATGATCTTGACTACGGACTTATTCCAACAACAACAAAAAAATAGTGACGGTCCAAAAATTCATAGCTATTATATACAAATTATGACTTTTTTTTTCTTTTTCTTTTGCTAGTAATATTTTTGTTGAAGGATATGGTTATTTCAATTTTAACATGTCTTAAACTTTTGAAAAGTGTGCTCTTTACACTTTTTTGAGGGGCTAAAGTTGAAGGATGATGTTTTTTAATTGAATGTGCTTACTTAAATAGGAGATACTTTATCCCATACAAATCTCTAATGATCTCTAACATTGTAATAGGAGAGTTAGAGTTGGAGTTGTTCATTTGTAAATATATTAACTTATGTGTATCGTGCATACATAACTAATATGAAGGAGATCTTAAGATTGAGGCCATAATCGAAGGTTTTAATTTAAAGTAAAATATATTTATTAAGACGTGCATCGCACATATACTAGTAATCTAATCTAATAATATAATGGAATAGTTGGAGTTGTCATTTGTAGATAAATAAATTCCTGCATCATATGTGCATAACTAATATAAATGAGGTTTCAGGTTTGAGGCCAAACTATGTTGGAGTTTTTACTTTTTAAAAATATATATTTATTAAGACGTGCATCGTACGTGTAAATTACTAGTAATCTCTAATACTATAATGGGAGAGTTGGGGTTGTCATTTGTAGACAACCTGTAATTTGTAGATATTCATCCATCTAATCTCAACCGTTCATTTTTAAGTTGCGACTTATAATAACCATTCATTTACTCAACTATTGTTAGTTACCATAATACCCTCAAAGTTCAAATTTATTTACGACACAATTATTTACAAAACTGCCACTCAGATAAAATAAACGTTTGTGCCACTAGGGATAATTTGTTAAGAGTATGTGATGAATAAAGGGAGGTCTCAAATTTGAGATCAGATTACATCTTATTATTTACTATATAAAAAAAACAATAATTAGAATGTGCATCGCACATGCAGATTACTAGTAATAATATTATAATGAGAGAGTTGGAGTTGTCGTTTGTAAATATACCAACTTGAGTATATTTTACATATGCAACTAATATTAATGAGGTCTCAGGTTCTATGCCAGACTGCGTCAGAGTTTTTGCTTTTTTTTTAAAAAAATATATTTATTAAAATGTGCATCGCACGTGTAAATTACTAGCGTAGATAAATTGTTCCTTGAAACAGAATAGTTTTCAAAATAGTTTGAACATGCCGATTTATTAGGGGAAAATTATTGGTTTTAAGTTATAGAAAAGTCATGTTTTCATTTCTGGGTAGATTAATTTTGTGTAGTGGCCAAGCCTGCATCAGAGGTGGGAAGGATTTCTAGGAGAGAGAAAGGAGGAGCAGAAACCATTGTTCACCGTTAAGCGGTCCTCGATCTTTGGCAGGGACCACAACAACATCGATGTGGAGTTACACGGCGATTGTGGCAGCAACAACAGTCAATGGTACCGAATCAGTGGCTCTTTCGCTGAACGGAGCTGCAAAATTACCATGATCTGCACCGGAGAGGGTAAGGAAGAGGAGGAGGTGGTGGTTGCTGTGATTAAAAGAAAGGTGGATACCTACTCGCATGTGGTACTAGGGAAGGATGTGTTTTGTCTATGCTTAAAGCCGCATTTTGATGCGGCATTTGCAATGGGTATTGTTCTCATCCTTGATCAGATTAGCGGCGATGAAAATAGTCATATGACTATCCATCCATCTGCTGTGGCTTCACTCGACGTGGATGATAATGAGGATGTTGAGGAATCTGCTATTTTGCAAGCACCATATGATAGTACATGCAGGAATGACTGATATAAAAGTTTTGTTTAAGCTTTTAGCTCGTAAGAGCATCCACAATGCAGTTTGCTATTTTTTAGCAAAATGAGAAGTATAAGAATAGAATAGATGTGAACTTGTGCAATGGTGTATTCTCATATTTTAGAAAGACACTACATCATGTCTCGTCCTAGTGATTTAAAAAAAAAAAAAAACAAACAAAAACCATGGGACACAACATCATGTTGTGTCCGAGAGCATCCACAATAAAACGGGACATCTTGTCCCGTTTGAGGTGTTTTTAAATTTTTTTTTTTTTATTTTATTGGGAAGGACGATACATCATGTATCGTCCGACCCATTTAAAAAAAAAAAAAAAATGCACCGGACGAGACATCATGTATCGTCCGACTTTGGGAACGATACAAGATGTTTCGTCTTCTATATTGCTATATTCGCAAGCCCACTTCTCAAATATGAGAATGGACTGTAGATCGTTTGCTATTTTATGAGAAAATAGCAAACGACTGCAGCGCTCCATTCTCATATTATTCTCATAATATGAGAATATGAGAATTATAACAAACGACTGTGGATGCTCTAAGGCTCAAATGCCAGTGATTTGTACATAATGCAACTTATTTTTTTGATAAATACCTTTTTATTTTTATTATTTTATTTAAATTTTTGTGTAATAATAGTTGCTAGCTACTAGGTAGTGATGGTAATCGGCTCCACCGGGTCAGGCCGGGTCCAACCTGTCCGGGTTTAACCCAGTTTCGGACAGGCTATATAGAGTTCAAGATAACCTAGAGTTAGATTGAAAAGAGGACATTGGACTACTATCATGCATCTCTACTTAACCTAAACGAAGGATCTCATTGCCCTAAATTTTCTAATCTTTTTTGTTGGACTTCAGGCGAGTTACTTCCACTTATTGATGTAGATGTCGCTTTTCCTTGAGTCATGTCTTCAGCCTTCATCCAATCATCAGTGCACACGAGCATCTCCAACGAATCTTGCTTCAAGCGATTCATGTAATCTGTTAGAACTCTGCCACTTATAGAAAAAAAAAAATTTCTGAAGCAACTGTAAACACAGGAGAAGTTAGTAGATCTCTAGCCATATGTGAAAGAATAGGAAAAAGATTTTCATATTTTTTCCTCCATTGTAGTACTTCAATATTAGTACTAGAACTCTCACTATCTTGTTGATTATACCAATTTAATTCATTAAGTGCATTAGTCCTATATTTTTTGATTGAACACGAGCAAGTAAATTAGCAGTGGCATCTTCTAATGTACTCTTACCCTTACCTCTAGAAGTAGAAGAAGAAGTAACTATACTAATTGTATTACTCGATGCAAAAGTTCTATAATAATAATTAAAGAAGTTATTCAATGTCGATTCAAAGTTAGCTAAAAATTCATTACAATCATATTCGGCATCATCTCCAAGTAAAGTAAAAAAATATTTCAATCAAACTTCTCGTACCCGCTAATTTGATACGAGGATCCATAACAGTAGCAATACAACACAACATAGGAGGAGGATTAAAATACTTCAAAATTTTTGTATAAGCAGGAACAACAATATGGCTATGTATTCGTCTGAAATCTTTTTTTGAAAAGTTTGCATTATAGTAATGATTGAAATAAAAATACTACTAGAAGTAGAATTATAAAATGTAAAAAAACTTCACAGTTGCGGTTTAAAAAGGTTCCAAAATCGTAATAAAGATTCGGCCAAATATCATGATTGATGAGTCATTTGAAAAAAAATCATGTTTTTTGTAAGATAAAAAATCGTTATAATAATATCTTTGTATGAATAATAACATTTAGTAAATCGAAAGTAGAGTTCCATCAGTGTTTAACATCTTTAGGAAAAATTTCTAAAATGTATTGCCCTAGCTTTACACAATCCTTTAAATTCTTGAAGCATAGGACCACTCAAAACAATAAAATGTACACAATTTCTAATTGCAATTATAAATGAATCGACTACATTCGATGCATCTTATACACATAAATTTAAAATATGACATACACATCTACCATGAAAAATTCCATTACATGGAGGAGCTAATTGTATTTTTAATGTACTAATTGAAGCACTGTTGTTAGATGCATTATCAAAACTAATAGTAATTTTTTTTATCATGAATATGATATAAATCACAAACTTCTAAAATATGTGTTGCAATAACTAATCCACTATGGGGATACGACAAAGCGGCAAGTGAGATAATTCTCTTTTGAATCATCCAATCAATATCTATCCAATGATAAGTTAAGCTCATCATCGGAATATCGTTACAACCTTTCCAACACTCGAAAAATAACGATACTTTACAAGTTATAAAGAGTACAAAAGTGCAATTAAAGTATCTCTTATTTCGTTGTAAAGTTTAAAACAATTGAATTTTAATGTGTTTCTAGGAATTTTTATAAAATGTGGATTTAGTGCATTTTGGTTGAAAGACTCTACATTCCTACTCTCGGAATAGAAAATTGTAGTTCATCCTTAATAACTAGTCGGGTCATTTTCCTACTGTTAAGGTTTGATTTGTAAGAGTTTGAGAAGAGGAAGAGAAGGGAAGAGAAAGGAGCCGGTGCTTAGAAGAGCTCAAAATGTTGATTGATTATTTCATTTGATTCATAGCTTACATATATGAAGATACTAAGCCCAATGGGCCCTAACAGCAATTTGGGTCATAACATAACAATCTCCACCTTGAACCAAATTGCATCTAAAACAAACTAAAACATAAAGCAAATGCATAAAACAAACATAACCTAAACAAAGGTAAACATAAAGATATACTAGCAACATGCTAGAAACAAACCGACATCAAACTTGAACAAAGCTTGAACTTTGCAATTGGAAAAGGCTTTGTGAGCATATCGGCCGGATTCGATTCGGTACCAATCTTCTTCACGGCATCCTTGCCTTCCGAGATCACATCTCGAACAAAATGGTATCGAATGTCAATGTGCTTCGTCTTCTCATGGTACATGCGGTCATTGGCCAAATGAATCGCACTTTGGTTGTCACAAAACACCGTAATAGGACCCTCCAGTGAAGACATCTCACCAACAAATGCCTTGAGCCAAATAGCCTCCTTAATAGCCTCAGTAATTGCCATATATTCGGCCTCGGTACTTGAGAGTGCAACGGTGGCTTGAAGTGTAGACTTCCAACTAATTGCACAATCTCCAAGGATAAAAACATAACCCGTCAAAGAACGTCTCTTGTTCAAATCACCCGCAAAATCCGCATCCACAAAACCTGTTAGTTTCTTGCCATTACCAAACTTCAAACGAGCATTAATAGTACCTCTCAAATAGTGGAAGATCCACTTCACCACTTCCCAATGCCCTTTCCTCGGACAAGAGAGATATCTACTTACCACACTAACGGCTTGAGCAATATCGGGTTGAGTACACACCATCAAGTACATGAGACTCCCGACCGCACTCGAATATGGAACCTTTTCCATATATTTCTTCTCATCATCGGATTTTGGACTTAAAGCAGTTGAAAGCTTGAAATGCGCCGCAAGAGGTGTTGAAATAACTTTCGCTTTCTCCATGCTAAAACGGCATAGCACTTTCTCGGCAAAACTCTTTTGTAAAAGAAATAACTTTCTTTTGTACCTATCCCTTGTGATCTCCATCCCGAGAATCCTTTTGGCGGCCCCCAAATCTTTCATCTCAAATGTCGAACTTAATTGCTATTTCAACCTCCTAACTTCTTTCATGTTCGAGGATGCAATCAACATGTCATCCACATAGAGCAACAAGTTAATGAAATCCCCATCATTCAACTTCTTGAAATAAACACAACTATCATAATTGGAACGATGGAAATTAATACTCACCATGAATGAGTCGAATTTCTTATACCATTGCCGCGGTGATTGCTTAAGGCCATAAATGGACTTCTTTAAAAGACACACACGGTCCTTCTTTCCCGCAACCTCAAAATCCTCCGGTTGGCTCATGTAAATTTGCTCCTCCAAATCACCATGTAAGAAAGCAGTTTTCACATCCATTTGCTCCAATTCCAAATCCTTCATTGCCACCAAAGAGAGCAAAACTCGAATGGAGGTGTGCTTAACTACAGGAGAGAACACATCATTGAAGTCCACATCTTGGACTTGACTATACCCTTTAGCCACTAGCCTTGCCTTATATCGAAAATCCGCGGGATTTGAGCCATCAATCTTCCTCTTAAATACCCACTTGCAACCCACAATCCTTTTACCACTCGGAGGCTTCCCAAGAGACCAAGTCTCATTTTGTTGTAAGGATTGTAACTCTTCATTCATAGCGGCAACCCAATTGGCCGCATCTTTAGAAGAAATGGCTTCCTTATAGGAAGATGGTTCACAATACTCCACTTCCTCTGCAATTGCAAAACAATAAGCAAAGTCAGAGTATCCATATCTTGTAGGTGGTCGTATTTCTCTTCTAGCTCGGTCCCTTGCCAATGCATATGGTTGTGCCTCTTCTTGGACTTTCTCCAAATTGACATCATCATGTGAGATCAAATCATCACCTTCTTGGATCGGCACCTCAAACTCCACCTTCTTCTCAACCGTCTCATTGTCCTTAACAGTCGGCTCGGGTGCAACATCATTTGCCTTCAACATGGCCGACTCATTGAAAATGGCATCTCTTGAAATAAGGAACTTGGATGATTCGGGACACCATAATTTGTATCCCTTCACATTTGCGAGATACCCAACAAAAATACACTTCTTCGATCTAGGCTCCAACTTTCCTTCATTCACATGTGCATAAGCGGGACAACCAAACACCCTCAAATTCGAATAATCGGTCGTCTTACCCGACCACACTTCTTTGGGTGTCTTCAACTCAATTGAAGTGGTAGAAGATCGATTTACCAAATAGCAAGATGTGTTAATGGCTTCCGCCCAAAACTCCTTACCCAAACCCGCATTTGAAAGCATACTTCTAGACCTTTCAAGTAGTGTCCTATTCATCCTTTCTGCAACACCATTTTGTTGTGGAGTGCTGACCACCGTCTTGTGCCGAACAATCCCTTCGGCCTTACAAAAATTATCAAACTCACGGTTGCAAAACTCCAAACTGTTATCGGTTCTCAACCTCTTAACTTTCCTTCCCGTTTGGTTCTCTAAAAGTGACTTCCATTCTTTAAAGGTGCAAAACACATCACTTTTCTCTTTCAAGAAATAAACCCAAACCTTCCTTGAGAAATCATCAATAAAAGTATGCATGTAACGAGAACCATTACCTTTGGAAGGCTCACGAGAAGGTCCCCAAAGATCCGAATGGATGTAGTCCAGTGTTTCCTTGGTCGAATGAATGGCCGTGGAGAAGCTCAACCTCTTATGCTTGCCAAATACACAATGCTCACAAAACTCTAAGTTTCCTGTGCATTGGCCACACAACAAGCCTCTCTTGCTCAAAATAGTCATTCCTCGCTCGCTCATATGCCCCAATCTCATATGCCAGAGCCTAGGAGCATCCTCATCTGAGATAGTACCCGAACATGCAATGGCGGCCGAGCCCGTGACCGTGGAACCTTGTAGGAAATAAAGAGTTCCATTTTTCTTCGCCTTCATGATTGTGAGAGCCCCTTTAGAAACTCTAAGGACTCCACCTTCACTTTGGAACTTACATCCCTTTTCTTCAAGAGACCCCAAAGAAATTAAATTCTTAGACAAATCGGGTATATGCCTCACACCCGTCAACCTTCGGACCTTTCCATCATGAAACTTAATTATCACCGAACCAATTTCGGCAACCTTACACATATTGTTGTTCCCCATGAGAACCTTACCATCCGTAGGCTCATAAGTCTCAAACCAATCTCTATTCGGAGTCATGTGTTATGAAGCACCCGTATCCATCACCCAACAATATATATCATTAACATTGGTATCTACCACACAAAGAGTATCAACCGTGTCACATTCGGCCACAATGGCCTCCTCCGAAGAAGAACCTTTACTATTCGCCTTTTGTTTATTTTTAAGTTTGAAACAATCGGCCTTAATTTGTCTCTTCTTCTTACAATAGTTATATGTCAAATTCTTGTGCCTAGACTTCGAACGGGTCCTTGTATCTTTCGAGTTTCGGTTCCATGACCTACCTTGATCAACAACCAAACCAACACCTTGGCTCCCTTTCTCATTATTGGTCATTTCACTATCAATGTGCAACTTAGCTTGCAAATTGCTCTTAACATCCTCAAGAGAAATTTTATCTCTACTATAAATCAATATATCTCTAAAAGCCTTGTATGATGCGGGTAATGAGCATAGTAATAAAAGGGTTTGGTCTTCGTCCTCCACCTTAACATCAATCTTACTTAAGTCATTCAAAATAGATGCAACTCCGTAATATGATCGGAAATTGACATACCTTCAACCATGCGAAGGGTGTAAAGGCGCAATTTCAACCGCAGTCGATTGGTGAGAGACTTCTTCATGTAAATGTTTTCCAATTTCTCCCACAAAGCCTTAGCGGTCTTCTCCGATAGTACCTCTTGCAATGTCGAATTGCTCAACACAATTGGATAATAGAGAACGCTTTATCATCCATCTCTCTCTATTTTTTATCCACCACCGCATCAATCAATTTTTCTCGACCAAAAATGGCATCCTTAACGGCTTGGCTCGACAAAATCGCTGCCATATGCACTTGCCATAATGCAAAACTCATCTTCCTATCATACTTCTCAATATCATATTTTTCCGACATATCCATTCAAATTTCTTGAACTCAATTCAACAAAACTCCAAAATTTCTCCTAAAAATTAATTACTCAAATCACAAAATCAAACCTTCTCCTTCTTGATATCCTCCCTCCTCCGCTGCTCGCGACGACGAAGACCAAGAAGCCCGACGAACGGATCAGCAACAACAACAACAACAACAACACTGGATCAGCGACGAACGGATCAGGTGTGGAAGTTTTGGCGCGGCGGAAGGGATCAAAACCAGTTTCTCCGATCAAGTTTCAAGCACATCAATGGACGCTACTCAGTACCAAGAATACCCAAAAAGTGTTGAAGGTGGAGAATAGCACCATGAGAAGACGCCGGTGCTGAAGAAGGTAAAGAAAAGGTGGAGAAGGGGATCGGGACAAACAGATGAGGCAGGTGTGGGGTGGTTTTGGTGCTGGCTCTCATATCAATTTGTTAGGGTTTGAGAAGAGGAAGAGAAGGGAAGAGAGAGAGCCGGTGCTTGGAAGAGCTCAAAATGTTGATTGATTATTTCATTTGATTCATAGCTTACATATATGAAGATACTAAGCCCAATGGGTCCTAAGAGCAATTTGGGTCATAACATAACACCTACGAACAAGTATGGGATCATAGGGTTAGCTATCTATTTGTCTGGTCCTATGGTTGATCTTTTGTTGGCCTTGTTGGTCTTGTAATAATTCATTGTGTACATTTAAAATGTGTCGTTATTTTGTACATGTGTCATACTTCTTTCATTTGTAACTCTTGTCACAAGTTTTACAAATCTTATGTCCTACACCCGGATTATCCTCATCGGGGATATAGTCATAATATTTATGCCAATCACTTGTTTCCCCCTAGTTTTTCTACTACTAGTGGATTCGGTTTGTTGTGTTTGTGTGTTAACATCATGCATTTATTCTTCTATTTCGTATGTAGAGAGATCATGAGTTCATTCCATAGGATTCGATATCAATTCAAACTCTACATGTGGGACTATTGGAGGCCGACGTGAAGCACCGGTGGAATCTTGTCCACTTTGGTTACGATCGCCTGCTACGTCGTGATCTAGACGTGATAATAGTGTATGTGAAAAGAAAATGATTTCTAGTATTTTACTAGTGTATGTAAAATAATACAAAACAATCTAAGAGGTATATGTTAAAAAATAAAATCTACAACACAATTGGAAGGTTGAGAGAGAGAAAAGCGAAAAACCAACAAATAAATATGATACAAAAAAATAGAAGTACAACAACAATTAAGACAATAGGTGGGTTGTGAATTTTTGATACCGTACTTCGTTGATAATCGTATATAGAAATGGGAGATATATAGAAATGGGAGAGAAAATAAAAGTAGAAGTAGATGTAGTTGATTGAGAAATATAGTAGACGTAGTCATGAAGTCTGGTAGTCATTGAGAGAGAGAGAGAGAGTTTGTTGGAGAAGTTGAAATAGACGTGGTTGGGAGTTGAATCAACATAATTCGATACGATTGACATTTTTCACTTCTTTGTTACTTGATTCTTTATTGAAAAAACTTGATTGAATTGAAATTGAATTGAGTAGTAGTAATAGAGAGAGTAGAAGAGTAAGGTATGGAAATTTTTAGATTGAATTAAGGGGATATTTATAGGAGAAAAACCAAAACAAAAAAAAAAAAAACAAAAAAAAACAAAACAAAAAAAAAGCCCAAAACAGACTGTTGGCTCTGTTTCAAATGGTTCGATCCGCACGGGTCGAGCGTTTGACGGTCCAAAACCACAAGTCCAGTGTGCGGATTGCTGACAGATTTGACTTGGTCAACAGGTTCACGGGTTGGGTCAAGCAGGTTTGGTTTGCGAAATTTACGAGAAGGGATAAATTTGTGCTTGGGCTACAAAAATAATTTAATACAAAGACCATTGTATTTGGGGTGGGTTCAAAAATTATTTTAGAAGGGCGGAACCCAAATCCCCAAAAAAAACTCGAACAAAACCTAAAGCTAGGTTCCCATCAAATTTGAAGTTTGTCGGGTTAGACCTGCATACCTCACTACGATGTACTATGTCCTACAATTCAAGGGAAGCTAAATGATATTGAGCAATACTATAATCGCATATATTCAAAAAAAAAAAAAAAAAAAAAACTATAATCGCTAAAATAATTTACTCAAATCTTGTACACTACATAATTGGACATAATCTCTATTCAATCTTCTTCCTTTTTCAAAATTTAGAGACCGTATGGTACCTATATAGATTCTGCGGGAAGAAAAAACAAATCCTATCACTATGAGTTTATCTCTCTATAAACTTTGCATCAAGAGCTTGCTCCTCGAGTAAAACTATAAACGAGACACCATAGCATGTCATCTACCCAATTCATTTAAAACTCAAACAAATCATAATAAGCACTAACCTCCAAGAAATCTTCATCTCCCTTTGTTTTTTGGACATTCAATTTTCTTATCACTTTCGAAGATACTAATCACTAAATTCTAGCTACACTTCAAAGAATCCTCCACCATCCAGTGAAATTATGGGAGAATCTTTGAAATTTTTATTTGCCCCATCCTTTTTCCCTGCGCAAGATCCAATGTACATAACCACCACAGGGCCGGTTATGAGTTTCCGGGGCTAAATGCGAAATTTCGAAATGGAGCCCCTCATACTTTTTATATAAAAAAATATGTATATTAAAAATTTGCACATTGTCATTCTCTATTGGTTTGTTGGTAAGAAACTTATCAAATGCCCCCAATTTGAGATTGTATAAATTTATTTTCATCTTGTTTCTTCTTTCTTTTTAACGCTTTAGACACATATTTATAAGGCATGACTGAAAAAAAAAAAAAAAAAAAATTGAATTAAGCCCAAATATATCAAATTTCAACTTAATTAAGTCTTAATCTATTCAACTTAATTAAGCAACTCAATAAACAACTAAAAAATAGCTACCAATAAACTCTGACATAAAATTCAACTCATTAAGAAATAGCTACTAATAACATAAAATTGAACTCATTAAGTTGTTGTCCTAACATAAAATTGAACCCAATATTCAACTCATTAAGTTCTAACATAAAATTAAGTAAGAAATAACTACCAATAAGCAACTCGGTCCACCGGTCACCTACTGCACACAACACACACAGCACTGCACCCACCGGCCACTAGACACCACCAGTCCACCACACCCACAGACCCACTGGTCACCGTCCCACGAATTTGCGATTTAGATTTTCAATTTAGGGTTAGGGTTTCGGATTTTGAATGAAGTAAGTTGATTGAATGTAAAGTTGAGTCAAAATAACAAAGTTTGGGGAGAAGAAAACAAGGATTGGAGAATTTGAGTTGATTGAATTTGAGAATTGAGAGTTAAAAATAAGGAGATTGAAGAAAGGGGAAGAATGCAGCGCATGCTAAGAAAGATGATAGGGTCGGGTTAGGGTTGGCAAACGGGCCGAGCCGGGCCGGGTCGAAGGCGTCAATTCCCGACCCGCCCAACCCGTGAACCCTTTCGGGTCCAATCCAGGTCGGGTCGCGGGTTGGCCCGGATAGAGTTAACTTTTTTTTTTTACTTTAAAAAAAAGTAATGTAATTTTAATAATAAACATAAAAAATTATAATAATAATAATAAGATTGAAAGAGTGAAATTGCCAAAAAAAAATATGATATATTATTAATATGATTTCAACTTATACAAGTTTCACAATTTGTAATAAGAAATAAAGATTTTCTACAAATTTGTTTTATACAATAACAAATTTCTTATATACAATTTCAATTTACTTCAATTTTCCTAATTTTAAATAACAAGCAAAGATTTAATACAATTTTTTATCCATTTACAATTGTCTTCAATTTGATGGCCTTCAATTTGCTGTTGTTGACTTGTTGTTGTTGGTCTTGAATTCTTGATTTTGGTTGCTATTGTTGTTGTTGTTGTTGTTGTTCTTCCGACAAGTTGCTCTCACTTGTGGACGTAACGAATGGTTTTCCTTGGTTCCTATCTTCAGCCTTCAGCCAGTCTTTTGTGCAGATGAGCATCTCTAACGATTGGAGCTTCAAGCGATTCATGTAATCAGTTAGAACTCTGCCACTTGTAGAAAATGCACTTTCAGAAGCATTTGTAGAGACAGGAGAAGTTAGTAGATCTTTAGCCATATATTTAAGAATACTATAAGTGTGTTCATGGTCTTTCCACCATTATAAAATATCTAGTGAAGAACTAAAAGACTCAGAATCTTGTTGGTTATACCAATGTAATTTATTTGGTTGATTAGTCCTCTATTTTTTTGATTGAATTTGTGCAAGTAAATTAAATGTTCTATCATCTGATTTACTCTTACTCTTACCTTTAGAAGTAGTAGAAGAAGAACTAACTAAAGAAGTTATACTACTAGAAGCAAAATATCTATCATAATAATCATACAAGTTATTTAATGACGATTTAAATTTAACTACAAAATAAGCACAATCAATTTCTTTATCATCATCCCCAAGTAAATTTAAAAATATTTCAATTAAACTCTTCGTACCTTCTAATTTGATACGAGGATCCATCATAATAGCAACACAACACAACATAGGAGGAGGATTAAAATACTTAAAAAATTTTGTGTATGCAGGTTTTACAATATCACCAACAAAAGCATCATCGATCATTACTTTAAAACTTTGCATCATAGTAACTATTGATATAAAAATGCTACTAGAAGTAGATTCATAAGATTTTGAAAATTTGAAAGTTGTGCTTTTAAAATGTTTTAAAAATTTCAACAAAGATTCAACAAAAAACCAGTCGACGGGGTCATTTCAAAATTTTTCATATTTTTTGCAATACAAAAATTATTTATACATGCTTTATATACAGTAACAACATGTAGCAAATCAAAAGTAGAGTTCCATCGATGTTTAACATCCTTTGAAAATTTTCTAAAAGGTACAGTTTTAAGCCTACACCAAGCTTCCCATTCTTGAAATATGGTGCCACTTAATGTAATAAAATATACACAATTTCTAATTTTAACTATATATGGTTCGACTATTTTTAATGCATCTTGAACACTTAAATTTAAAATATGACATGCACATCTAACATAAAAAATATTGTCAGATAGAGGGTTTAATGCGGTTTTTAAAATACTAATTGATGCATTATTGTTAGATGCATTATCAAAACTTGTACACATAATTTTATCGCGAATATGAAAAACATCACAAATTTCTAAAATACGATTTGTAATTTCATTGCCACTATGGGGATAGGACAATGTGGCAAGTGACATGATTCTTTTTTGAAGAATACAATCACTGTCGATCCAATGACAAGTTATTTTCATCGTTGGAATATTGTTGCAACCTGTCCAACAATCAGAAGTTAAACTAACTTTACAAGTAAAACTTCATAAAATTACAATCAAAGCTTCCCTCATTTTATTGTACATTTTAAAACAATCCGATTTTAAAGTATTCCTAGTGATTCTTCTAAAATGAGGGTTTAAGGCGGTTTGATTAAAATTTTCCAAATTCCTACTCTCGGGATAGGAAAACGGTAAATCTTCCTTGATTATTAATCGGGCCATTTTCCGACGAACAAGTTCGGAATCATAAGGGTGGCTATCAACTAGACTGGTCCTATGGCGGATTTTTTGTTGGCCGGGTAAGACAACAAGAAGTTCTTTATGCACATTTTAGATGTGTCGTCTAATTGTACCCGTGCCCTCACCCCTCTTCTATTTGTACGACTTCGAACATGTTTTACACACTTTTAAACCTACACCCGGTACATTTTCGTCCGGAATATAATCATAAAATTTGTGTCAATCACTACATTCCCCTCTAGTTTTCCTACTAGTAGCCGGTTGTGTTGTTTCGGTGGCTTGTTGTTGTGATTCTTCTAATTCTCTGTCTTCTTCAAACTCATCGTGTGTACCCCATTGTTGGGGAGGAGGATTAGGGTAGTCTTCAGCGGGGTCATTTTGTGGGACAATTGGAGGCCTACGGGAAATGCCGGTGGAATCTTGTCCACTTTGGCTACGGCCGCTACAGCGTGATCTAAATATGTTGATATGTAGTAGTGTATGTAAAAAAAATTAAACACAATGTAGGCGCGATAAGTTACAAAAAAAAGTCTAGAAAATAAGAGGGTTGTGAGAGATAAGATCAAAAAATCAATAAACAAATATGATACAAAAAATTATAACTACAAAAAAAAATAGAAGAAGAGGGATATGAAATTTTGATACCGTTCACCGTGGATACTCGTATATAAAAAACCCCGTAAAAATAAGAATAGAAGTAGAAGTAGAAGTCCGGAATTGAAGACCTGAAGAGAGCTTGGAGGAGAGTTGAAGACTTGATCCCTTGGAGGAGAGTTGACGACTTGAAGACGTAGTTGAATTTTGAGTTCGATACGATCGGAATTTGTCGTTTGATCGTATATATGTCTTGCTACCTTGTTTGTTTAATTGTTCACAAAAATTGAAATGAATTGAGTAAGAATAGTAGAGAGAGTAAGAGAGTAAGGTGTGAATTTTTAGTGTGGATTTTAGGGGTATTTATAGGGAAAAAATAAAACAAAAAAAAACCCAAAAAAACAAAAAACAAAAAATAACGGCTAAAAGAGCCGTTGAGCTCTCGGTAAGGGGGGATTAGCCCGTTGGACCCGCGGATCGAACGGTTCGCAACCCGCGGTCGACCACGGGCTCGCGGGCAGGTCGAGAACTGTTCATACGGGTTATTGGGCCGGATTCAACAGGTTGAATTCGCAATTTTGATGACCCGGGTCGACCCGAACCCGAACCGTTCACTCACGGGTCGGTTTAGGCGGGCGGTTCGCGGGTCGATCCGGCCCGTTTGTCATCCCTAGGTCGGGTTGAAAATTTGGGGAGAGTATAAGTGAGTGGATCGGGTTTCGGGTTTGAGTTGTTGGGTTTGAATGGGAATTTAAATGTGGATTTCTATTGATTTGAATGTGAATTTGTTTTAAATCACTCAAATTTAAAGTCTTAAATTCAATCAAGCTCAGACCCAAATAATTTTTAAAAAAATTCTAAAGACCGAAATAATTATTTTTGATGGCCCATAATAATAATATAATATTTTTACACAAAATATGTTGCTATATTTACAAGAAGAATACAAATTTTGCTACATCTGAAATTGAAAAAAATCTGAAATCTGAGACGACTACCTCACCTGCGGTGTGCAGGTCATGAACCTCCACTCAAAAGTAAATACATCACTGGAAGAAGAGAAAAAAAAAAACTAGTGATGTGCATGAGAGAAAGAGAAGGCTCTGGTTGGCCAAAAGCAGAAGTGTGCCCAATAGAGCAAAGCAGGGGACATTTTTTACGGGGGCCATTCAGCCAACCCACCCCCAGCGTCTCTCTCTCTCATTTAATTTCTCACAACCAGCAACATTAACAATCATTTATTAATTTGATTAAATTTTGATTTGATTAGATGCTCGTGTTCCCTCCGTCTTTGTAATTGTAATCAAGAACCAAAACTACTGAAGAGGCCTACACCAGAAAATTCCACACACACACACATTTATATATATATATATATATATATATATATATATATATATATATATATATATATATATATATATATATATACTAATAATTTTCACGTGCGATGCACGTCTTAATAAATTTATTTTTATTAATAGTAAAAACTTTAATATAGTCTAGCCTTAAATCTAATATTTCCTTTATATTATATTAGATATGTACGGGCAACATACAAATTTGTTTGTCTACAAATGTTTCTATTGATTGAATTTAATTTGAAAATATATTGCATGGATTTGTTTGTTTACAACCCCAACTCTCCCATTAAAATAGTAGTATTAATAGTAAAAACTTCAATGTAGTCTAGCCTTAAATCTAATACTTCCTTTATATTAGATTAGATATGCACGGGCAACACACATATTTGTTTGTCTACAAATGTTTCTATTAATTGAATTTAATTTGGACGTATATTGCACGGGTTTGCTCAGTTACAAAATTAGGATTTGTTTGTTTACAATCTTAACTCTCCCATTAAAATAGTACTAGTATAATGCACGTGCAATGCACGTCTATAAAAAGGTTTAGTCATTAAATTAAATGAATTAGTATATTTTGATTTGGCGTGCATGACACGGGAATATTTAGTGGATGTAGTTTGCACGTATATTGCACGGGTTTGCTCAGTTACAAAATTAGGGTTTATTTGTTTACAACCCCAACTCTCCCATTAAAATAGTAGATATATATATATATATATATATATATATATATATATATATATATATATATATGTATGTATGTATGTATGTATGTATGTATGTATGTATGTATGTATGTATGTATGTATGTATATATATATGTATGTATGTATGTATGTATGTATGTATGTATGTATGTAATTAAACACAAAGAAAGCTATCAAGTGACTCTCTTTCAATCCCCCAATTTTAAAGGGCCAGATCTAATCTCACAAATTTCCTCTCAAAAGTTTTCTCCCAAAACTCAAATTCAAATCCCAAAATAACTCATTTATTTATTTAATTATCTCTCCCCCAAAACTTAAATTCAAATTCCCAAAACAACTCCTTTATTTATCTCTCTCTCTCTCTCTCTCTCTCTCTCTCTCTCTCTCTCTCTCTCTCTCTCTCTCTCTCTCTCTATATATATATATATATATATATATATATATATATATACATACATACATACTATTATTAAGCAAAGCCCCATTTTGGCGGTTTTTTACTATCATGCCCTCATAAAGATAAAAAGCTTTAAAAAAAATGCAGGGTTAATTTTGTCAAATTTTACCTCTGGTCCCTACACAATCAAATGGCACAAGCGTAATTTTCACTTCACATTTACTTCCATCTCTCCATAAAAGTCTATTCCCTAGGGGAGACTCGAATGTTTATCTACTTCCTCGGTAATGAAAGATTCTTTCAGCTCGACCATGTTTGTGAAGTTCATCTACAAAGTGGCAAAGTCCAAAAAATTTTGTAGAAGCAAATCTATACTATTATTAAGCAAAGTCCCATTTTGACGGCTTTTTACTATCATGGCCTCATTAACATAAAAAGCTAAAAAAAATGCCTGGTTAATTCTGTCAAATTTTACCCCTGGTCCCTACGCAATCAAAGGGCACAAGCGTAATTTTCACTTCACATCTACTTCCATCCCTCCATAAAATTCTATTCCCTAAAAATTCTATTCCCTAGGGGAGACTCGAACGTTTATCTGTTTCCTCGGTAATGAAAGATTCTTTCAGCTCGACCATGTTTGTGAAGTTCATCTACAAAGTGGCAAAGTCCAAAAAATTTTGTAGAAGCAAATCATTTCATCTATCATCTCTATCTTCCCACCTTCTCCTAAAATAGTATCTATACCAAGCTGCCGCCTTGGTTCCCCTCTCCCTTCTCTCTGTTAAAGTCCCACAGTCAATAACTCAGAAAAATAATAATGGAGGAGGGCAACAACAACAACGCCCCATCATCTTCGTCAATTGAAGACCTCTACAGCATCAATCTCATCCCTTCAAAACTCTTCTTCAAGTTCCGCAAAGAGATCCAAGGCCTCCGAGTTGGTCTCAATCTCGAGGTGTTATTTCTCAGACCCTCTTCGAATTTCCACTACATTCATTCTACTTTAAGATTCGAGCCCTATTCAAACCTGTCCTTTTCATTCCAAGGAATCATTTTTGATTGAAGGGTGATTATGGGTTTTCATTAAAGAGTGGATTGCGTGAGAAATGAGAGATTTTTTTTTTTGATTTTTTAAAAAAATGTTTATTTTGAAGTATAAATGCGATTTCAGCATTTCTGGGAAGTGGTATTGACCCCAAGTCGAGGGTGGTGAAGGTTGAATACGAAGGGGAAGGGGTCTTCGACGGAGATGGGGTGAGGCTCTGTTGAAGCAACGGAGAGGTGAAGACAGGGAGCTTCAGGTGGTGCTTGGTGTTCGACAAGGTGGAGAGTTGTGATGGCGGGAGGCTAGGGGCATTCGGGTTGTGTTGGAGGAAAAGGCAGGAGGTGTTGCACTTCGAGGTACATGAAATCCTATATGGAAAAAAAATTAGATTTCTTCTTTTGATATTTGAGATTGAGATAACTGGGACAAATATTTATGAAATTAACAATTAGTTTTCAGCTCTTTTAATGCAATGTTGTGAGTAGCTTCAGTTCAATAGTGAGGTGAGTGACTAAATTCATTCATTTAGTCAATACTAGACGTGCATCGCACGTGCATTATACAGTCAATACTAGACGTGCATCGCACGTGCATTATACTAGTATATATATATATATATATATATATATATATATATATATATATATGGGAAAAAGGGGTAAGAGCAACTTGCTCATTTAGTAAATAAGCAATTGATGATGTGGCATACATGTGATTGGAAAATTCTTTAAAGTGTTAGTTGTCCAATGTATCACATGCATGCCACATAATCACTTGCTCATTTACTAAATGAGCAAGTTGCTCATATCCATTTTACCCTATATATATATATATATATATGCTTATGAAAATATGGACTTTTATACCCCAATTCATAATTATTATTTTTTTCAACATATACTAATGAAAACATGGACTTTTATTTACAACTAATTTTGTCATACTATTTGAACTTGAGCTATATAATTGTTGATTTATTGTTTACATGGCTTTTTATATGCTGTATCGTTCTGAAGATGTGTCGTAGGCACGTGCCCACGGGCAAATCTAGTATATATATACTTTATACCAAAGGGTAAAAACTCGTACCCATGTTCAAATTTGAATTCAAAAACATTATTTTATTAATAAAAACTGCCTTTAATTTTAATTAACATATAGAAAATAGCTTGACAAATAGAAACAACTTTTATGCTAAACTACCATTACATAGCAAATAAACTTGAGCTCCAACATCAATGGGAAGAGAACAAAATTATGATTGTGAATTTTAATTCCGTAGCAGATCCCAACTATCGAGCATTCTTAAAGATGAACAAATAAGATGTAATGCAGAGAAGAGTCCGGGACTCTCAATCACAAGGATCACCTACGCATTTAGTTACGATAACGTTAGTAATCTATGTTAGGTTTTGTGAGAAATTAACAATTGGAAATTAGGGTTTATCTCTAGATCTAAGTTGCTTAAGATATTCACCCTAGGTATCAAGATTGGAATACCTAGACTGCTATCACAAGCCAGTATTTATTCCTAAATACTGGTTTGGGTATCGGGTTATAAGCCCACATAAACCCGCATTCCAATATCCAATCAATTGTACGTTCATTACACGTGTTACACATATGCACGTGCTATATTTATATGGAGAGAATATACCAATATATCTAACAATCTCCTTCTATATTCTCAATATATAAAGTACAGGATTATCTCATCAGATCAGCATACAACTGATTGGCTGATAGCAGTCCATAAAGGAAAAGCATCATAAAGGTATAGTTTCATAAGAACAATTAGAATTATAAAACTGAATAGTTCAATCAAGACTAAACCAATATAATTAACTAGTTCCAAACCATATCCAATTCAGAATAGTTCACAAAGACTAAACCAACTGGAATAATCTGTCATAGTTTCAAAATCAAACAAAGCAAATAAACTTCAAGAACAAAATATGAGTTTTAAGCTCATGAACACAAGAGTCTTAAACTCAACAGAAGTTTTACCAAGCAAGTGACTAATTTATTCTCTAAAGAAATAAATTGAAATTCTATCCTTGCACACTGCTTTATGTTTACTCCATTTTGAGCAAATCATTATTTTTGAAGTCTATGTTGACAGATTCAACTCCTCCATCTTTGCCAGCTTATTGAAAATAAGAATATCAAGAGACACATCTCTAAGATTTCCAACAATTTCACAAAGTATCTAGTTCCACAAATGAACTTAGTACAATTCATAATTAGCTTAGCAAAAATGTAACGCAAGCATCACAATCAAGTATCTTTAATAAGTAAAGTACATGAACTTTATAGTTTCTACACAAGAACCATACTATGTTTCATATTGGAATGAAAAAACTACCGTTTCAATCATGGTTTAACATTGAATCATCAAAATTGAAATGAAACATGTATCCATAAAAGACATATCATCAAAATTGGAATGATATTTAGGACAATTTAATCATCGGAAACACATCGACAAGTTTTCGTGTTTTGTATTGGAATAATATGATTATTCTAAGTAAATTTCCTAGATATATAATACCATCAAAATTGGAATGACATTATATATTTGTGGAATTTATGTCGAATCATCAAAATTATCTAAAACATGTCAACTGCCTAAAATTGATGCTTAAGTTTGAACTTCTCTATGGCTCCAATTGGATTCTAAATTTCAAAACAACTTGGATGTAAAAGCTTTTTACTCAATAGCTTTTAACTCCACTTTCCCCTACAGTTTTGATAATTAGATCACTTTCAAGTCTCTTAGCAAGAGCATTAGCCATACTTGTCGCAATTGCACTTTATCTATGAGAAAGTTCAACTAGGCTTGTTTAAACCTTAATATACTCCTCTTACTATTATAGAGTGAGTTATGAGCTACAGTGCATTATAGCTTGATAGTCGCATAACAGAATTAGAGAGTTACTTAAACTTCTTAATGGATAACTAGCAACAATTTCTTCAATCCACTCAGTCTTTTCCCCTGCAGAGGATTACACATAGAGGTCTGATTTCATGGATGATAGCACAGTGCATGTTTGCTTTTTATTTCCATAACATTTCTGTTTCTCCTAGTGTAAACACATATCTACTAGTTATCGACTTTCACTAAATTCTGAGCAACATAATGCATCAGATCAGCCATTCAATCGAAGAATGACTAGAGTAGCACAAAGCAAACTCTTGAATACCACTCAGGTATCTCATTAGCCTCTTAAGGGCACTCAAATGTGTGTGGGATTATTAGTGAATCTGCAGATCATACCTACCTCAAAGGCTATGTCTATTCTAGTGCAGATCTTTGTATACATGAGACTGTCAATTCCTTTAGAATGATCTACATGTCTTATAGTTGCACCATCATTAGGTGTCAACCTTTTATCATAATCATAAGGTGTTTCAAAACACACTTTCTTTCAATCACTATATCCCCACTTTTAAAACACATTTTGATTTGATGAGTTTGATTAAGAGTTATTCCTTGCCAACTGAAAACTCACCCTTATACCTATGGTGTCCACATTACCTAGGTTTTAATGTTGAATTCTTTGGATAGCACAATTTTAACTTCATTTGTAATAAAGAGGTCACTTCCAAGAACATGCATATCAACAGAACAAGTAAATAATAGCCACTATATTTGACACACCACAAAGGTGAAGGTACTGATCTGAATTACTTGATTCATATACTAGGCTCTTTCAAAAATTTGTCAAATTATTTATTCGTTGGCTATACATGTTTTAAGAATATACAATGATTTTACTAAATTGTAAATCTTGTTCACTAAACATATTAGTTCCAAACTTTCCAGTGCAAAACTGTTCAGTACAAGACATCAAGTACAAAGCCTTTTAATTATCATTTATGAATGACAAAATTTTCAATAGATGTAGGGGTAAGAGAAATACTTATTGTAGCAATATGACAAACATGTGAGTAGACATCAAATAAATCTACCCCATTTTTCTCAGTCAATCTGTTAGCTACTAAAAAGCATTAAAATTGCTACTGAACAATCAAAATTAAGTTTCTTCTACAAAACCCCACTTAATTACTATAGTTTTAGCCCCTTTCGGCAGATCAACTAAATTAAAATATTATTGTATGACACAGAATCATCTCATTGTCTACTAAAGATTTTTCTTAGCTCATTTGTCATTCAGGTTTTCAAGTGTCAGTAAGGCTAGTTCTTGATTCCAACTGTGAATCATTGAACATGTCTGTAGGACTAGATTATTTCATACATTTATCTTTGATGAACATATCCTCAAAGAACTTTGCAAGTCTAGATTTTTCTAACACAGATTAGATAGATCCAACATCTGTCCATAGAGTGATGAACCCAATAATAGTCACATTTAGGAGCAATAATCTTAATGCAATTGGACATTTAAATGCTCTATATGTGGTATTTTACTCTTATTTTCTTTTTTCCATAGGAAACAACCTAAAACAGCAAAACGAAGCAGATTCAGTATTTTGAAGATGACACACAGAAACTGCAGGGCATAAGTCGACTGGTGTTTCCAACAGGCGACTGGACAGAGAGGCTGACGATGCTCGGCAAAGTCGACTTACTCCAGAGACAGTCGGCTTGACTGATGATCATGAATCTACAGATGTCTCGACACAGTCGACTGATGACAAAACCAGTCGGCTGGTATTCAGCTGAGTCAGAAGATAAGAACAGATGAAGATGCATCCTCATCCAAATCCGAAGCAAGATTAAGTTATCCAAACTCAGGTTGTCTGCAAAGAACAACTCTTCATTAATTAAGATGGGGAACCAGGATTGGCAAGTGAGAAGATCGACTCAGATCTATATTCAACATGTAAAGAGATAGAATTGAAATCTGCAGATGTGGGCAAAAGAAGTTATAAAAAGGCTAGAATAAGAAGTGAAGGGTATCACTTAATCTCTCAATCATCAATCATCAACCAAGAGGCATTATTCTATCAGCATCGAAGAAGGAAGGAGATCAAGTACACTGAAGGGAACAAGCCAGTCGACTGAGTGATAGCAAGTCGACTTCTCAGGCCAACATCATCAGTTTATTTCTTCTCTTTCTAGTTCTTTTATTTTAATCATGTATTCGAAACTGTTAGTTAATAAAAGTCTTATTATGTGGAACTAATTTCATAGTTAGGTAGATTGAAACCGTAGTCATGTAAAGCTATATTCTTCTGAATGCTACTCTATTACTTATTGATGAAACCTGATTGAATTAGTATAGATTTATAATAATCAAACTTGTTCAGAAGTTCTAAGAGCAGTCGACTGAGAGTGACAGCAAGTCGACTGCCATGCAAAACCTGAGTTTATCAAGTTTGCGTATTATAAATCTGAATCTGTTATATGAGCATAGAGACGATCCGTATCTTGTGTTCATAACTCGTAACACAGGAATCTCTAGGGGTTCCTGGTTTAATCAACTTGAAGGATCTAGATCTGATACCAATTTCTAGAACTACAAGTGTTTGTTCGTTTGCATTGTTCCTATGTTTTCCTTAAGTGCAACTTAGTAGATACCATGCTAAATACTTAAGGAAAGAAACGAATTAGAGTAGATACCATGCCTAATTCTTGGCTTAGGGAAACAATAACTTTAAGGAGTAGATACCATGCCCTTAAAAGAACAAACATGAGTAATTAGAGTAGTGTAGAAGGTGACTTAGCATTATTGACTATAGGTGAAAATCAAACCCCAACTACTTAATAGATATTTGTGATTCAGAACTACTTGATCTAGTCATTTCTTTTAGAACAACACTTTAAAATTCTTATTTTCTGTTTTATTGGTTAGTAAGTTAATTTCTACAATCTCTGTAGGATCAACCCTTGCTTGTCGCTACGCTTCTATAAACGATTCGTACACTTTCGAGGTTTTAATTTGTGTCTAGTTTATTTATTTACTTAGATAGCTAGATTGCACAACATAGAGCTACATTCTGCACTTTCTAAACACACACAAATATTTGTTGTAGGTCATACTTTAGGCCTTCTAGGGCCATGTACTCTAACAAAAGTATCACAACACACATTTTCTCTTTAACAAAACTGTTTGTGTTTTCATACCATGATTTACAAGGTGTATTCAATTTAGAGTGTAGTAACACATTAGAGATATGATTAACAATACAACATCACTCATAATTACACAAGACAAACAACAGTCAATAATATAGAATTCAACATTTCACTAAGTGTTTGATTCTAACTTTTATCAATACCGTTTGACTGTTGTAAGTAGAGTGCACTAGTGATTATATGCAAACTTCTCTAAAATTGTTAAAACATATTCACTACCTCTATCAAATCTGAACCCTTAATTTTTAGCATTTAACTATAATTTTTAATTCATTAAGAATAACAAGTGCTTCATTCTTCATATATATGACAAACTTATATTAATCATCTACAAAAGAGATTAAATACTTCTGACCAACAATCGTCTCATGTAGTCACAAAGCTACTGAGATCACAAATATCAGAATGTATTGACTCAAGAAGTTGTGTGCTCCTAGAGACCATACTAAATGATTTTCTAGTGATTATAATCTGAGCACAACTTTCATATTTGTCATATTTTAATGGAGTTTAATATATAGTTCATAGTGATTCTAAATTTCAAAACAACTTAGATGTTAAAGCTTTGACTGAATAGCTTTTAACTCCATTTTCCCACAGTTTTGATAATTAGATCACATTTCCTCACAAACAATTGAATATATAGTTCTCAAATCTTAGTCAATTATGCTATGTTCAAGAACACAATTAGAACTATTATTATTAATTGTCTCATTTGTTAAACTCAACTTATACATACGATTGACAATATATGTACTTTATAAGAGTTAATACAAAATTACTCTATCACATTTTTCAAAAATTATTTGCTTTCTCCAATGGTTCTAACAATGTCCACTAGCTCAAACACATTGAGCAAAGAGTTCTTTCCTTTACTCGTTCTTCATCATCTTCATAACGCTAAATGAGATAATGACTAACATATTATAATTCAACTTTGCACACACAGTACAATGAACGAGAGGGAACACAACGTAACTAGTAGTCATATTCTACATTAAGAGATGCTCTCTCCTAAGTTACAGACATTTGTTATACATCTTATACAATTTTATTTTATTTTAAATTTTAGAGAAGCAAATATGTAATCTCACACAAACTGCAAATAATAGATTTGTCAAAATATCTATACACATAGTATGATAAAACACTTAACAACCCTAAACATGCTAGTTTTCCAGAGCGAGAATAACTATGATCTAAAACTCTCAATCATATGATCAAACGCACAAAACGTTAACACATGCATCACATGAAAAATACTGAGAAAATTAAAGTAGATCATACCGACACTTCAAGTTAGAAGTGTTTTTTCAAATTCGATGGAGAAGCCTGCGTAGTGCAGACTTATCATACCATGATGCAAATCCATCGTCTCCAACATACACAATTTGTAGGTAACATTCAAGTTCCTACATTCATCAAATTGTTAAAGATTAGCCAATTAAACAAATTATTAGCACAATCTAATTCTAGCAACAATTTAATTGAAGATCCGATTTTTATAGTTAACATGCAGTTTAACTTATCAAAATAGATATTGTGTTTTAGCACATAACTAAAACAACTGTTCAACTTGTATTTAATTAAGCAAGTGATTAATACGGTCTTGAACTTAACCACTTAGCATCATAGTAATTCTATAATTCAAAACATAATTTTTGGAACGAGTGTTTTGAACTTCCAGCTCATAGCAAAATATTTAACAGGAATTTAATACGAGGAGATTAAAGAACTTATCTTTCACTGCCTCTTCCCCTTCAATTGATTAGACTCATGTATGTTGGGAACAAATCCAAACAACAAACCATTCTGCGCCAAAGAGACCCAGCATCGAACACCTTGTGTGCGTCTAAACAGATCTGATGATGAGATACAAAAATTCCTTAATTGTCTTCTTCAAATATGGGTTCCACACATAGACACAATCAGATCTTGATGAGATACAAAATTTCTCTTCAATGTCTTCTTCAATTAGGGTTCCACACAAGATCCAATCTATTGAATGGTGAAGAAGAGGTGGGATCTCGGAGTCGGCGCCTGAGGGGATGCTGCCGTTGGCTGCGATCGGAGAAGGGAGAGAGAGCGACTCGATGGGATTCGTGGGTCGTTCTTCGACCTCGCTACAGATCGGCGAGCGACGGATTAGCGAGCGACGGATCGGCGAGCGACGGCTTCGACTTCGCGACGCGATCGACAGGATGATCTCGACCTCGTGACGCGATCGTCAGGAAAGAAGCGATGGACGGAGTTAAGGTTCCGACGTGATCTGACGGCACTTCTTTAATCCGACGGGTATCCCTCTTAATTAATCTCACAAATTAATTTGTATAATATCTCAAGATTGTTAGGTTTTGTGAGAAATTAACAATTGGGAATTAGGGTTTATCTCTAGATCTAAGTTGCTTGAGATATTCACCCTAGGTATCAAGATTGGAATACCTAGACTGCTATCACAAGCCAGTATTTATTCCTAAATACTAGTTTGGGTATCGGGTTATAAGCCCATAAACCCGCGTTCCAATATTCAATCAATTGTACGTTCATTACACGTGTTACACATATGCACGTGCTATATTTATATGGAGAGAATATACCAATATATCTAACAAAATAGCTTGACAAATAGAAACAACTTTTATGCTAAACTACCATTACATAGCAAATAAACTTGAGCTCCAACATCAATGGGAAGAGAACAAAATTATGATTGTGAATTTGAATTCCGTAGCAGATCCCAACTATCGAGCATTCTTAAAGATGAACAAATAAGATGTAATGCAGAGAAGAGTCCGAGACTCTCAATCACAAGGATCACTTACGCATTTAGTTACGATAACGTTAGTAATCTAAACCAATTTCATGGCGGTTTTCAAGCTACTTTTTAGTAAAAAAATTTAGTTAGTCCGTTAAATTTTCTAGGTGATGGGTCTGGAAGTTTTGGTGCGCTCGATGGTTTCTCGCAATCAAAGAGGTTTTGATGGCTATAGCGTAGTGCCACAAGCCGATGAAAGTGATGGATCCGAAACTATTTGTGGCTATGGCAGGAGTAACTCAGATTTACCGAATTATTAGCTATTTTAAAGTTGTTGTTATTGTATTTCAATAATTGTTGATGTCGGTCATTAGATGACATCAATGTTGTAGCGTTATTGTTCTTTGTTCTTGTATTTCCTAAGTTGGTACTATTTTTTCAGCTCGGATTCCACTCCGTATATGGTTTTAATGAGGCCATTAATAAAAATAATTATTTTTTTATACCTTACATCTAATGCAAAATTTAATACGCATGATAATTATATAACTCTTAAAAAATATCGAAATATATTAAATATTGATTGTGCTCATATTAAAGATCACAACGAGAGCTTTACAACATTCTAATTTTTTCAATTCAAAATTTTATAGATATTAAATATATATAACCGCATACATTAAATGGTAATACAGTAATATAATTGAAAAATAATGGTAGTTTTTTTAATAATTTTCAATAATTAAAAAAAAAAGAGTGGAAGAGTAAGATTTGGACATGGAGTTTCATTGTTCAAATTTGGACACCGAAGAGCAAGATTTAGCTCCATTCCCAATTTTTTAAAAAAAATTAAAGATAATGAGATACCATTGTCAATATTTAGACTTTTAGACATGAGGGGAAGTTCTCCTTGTGAGTGCGTCCGCAGAGCTTGGCACACAGCGACCGCCTCCAACCCATCAGAAGATCTCTTATGCAAGAGACCTTCTGATACTTCGATTTCGATCACACAGGAGTGTTTATTTTCTTGTTGGGTTTTTCTTGTATTGATTAATTGGGTATTTAGTGTTGCGAATGAGCTCCCCTTGACTGTGCATAAAGCTGAGGAGATCATGCACTCTAATGTCATCTCTGAATTTTTTGCTCGTAATAGGCCACTTTTTAAAATATTTATGATTATGGGTCAATTTTGAAACTATTAGCGCTCGTGGGTTACTTGGTGTCATATCAGCAGCGGCCGCTATTCTCATTAGCGACCTCTTTATTTTGAAAGTCGTTAAAGGAAATAACGACTTATGTTTTTAAATATTTGAATTTTTTATTTGTTGTTATTATTCTCACTAGCGGCCTTAGTATAGATGAGGCCGCGAATGGGATTAGCGACCTCAAATGAATGTATTGAGACACTTAGCAATTTCTAAAGAGCTTTTGCTCTCTTGGGATATTTTTTTTAACTGTGCTCGCTAGTCCGAATAGCGACCTCAGTAGAATACTGAATCTCCTTGCTTTCTGTAAAATTTGCAAAATAATCACTCATATACTTCGGTCGTTATTCACAATAGCGACGTCAGTAGAAAACTCAATCTGCTCGTTCTTTGTAAAATTTGTAAAATAGTCACACAACTAAGGTCTCTATTTGGAATAACGATCTTACTACAACTAAGAGTTTCCTATTGATTTGTTCGTTGATGTGTCCAACGAGTTTTCTTTTGATTATATTTGATGCTGTAATGAACATCATTATATATATTTACAGATTGCAGTTACTGTTATATTGATCAAATAGCTAGATCCATCTTCTTCCTTTTTCTCGATCGCCTGCAGTTTGTAGAAAAATGTAGAATTGCCTTTCTTTTGTAAAAAACCTTACCCTACATCTAGGAAATGTACATGTAGTGAATTCTAGTGGTGCATTTTCCAGTTGTTATGAGGGTGGTCATGCTGCTCCTCTGTTGTAAAGTACACCGATGGTATGCGCCTAAACAAGTAGGGTAGTGAATGGACCTTTTAACTGTCCCAAGGAAGTCAAAAGGTGGCATGAACATTTGTGATGGTTAAAATCTTGTGGAAATTGTAGTTCAAAGCAAAGAAGTCTATATTCTTTGCAAGACTTATTGACAGGTCAACCAAGTTATAACTCAAAGTAGTACGATCGAACAAAATTGTGAATATTCACTGCAGTTAGTCGTTGTCGAATTTACATTTTACATTTTGCTTATTTTATGAAACCAGATGTCTGATTCCTGCCTTATTCTTTAGAGCTTCATAAGATACATGACGATATTTAATCTATCATAGTAAGTAGCTTAATCTGTAAATTTTGGACGAAACTCTTGACGTAACATCGAACAAAGTAAATATGATATCATACATATTGCAGAACTCATTTTTTTCTAATCCTATATTCTATAACTTAGTATCTTGATCATAATGAACAAGTTGCAGGATCACGCATGTTTCTTCCCCCGATTTATTAGTGTAGACACTGTAGTTTACATTTGCAGTTGTTTATACAGAAGTTTAAAGAATTCTAATTCTCACATATTATAACTCTATAAACTGATCGAGTTTGACTGTATGATTGTGTCAACTTATGTTCACGGTTTCCTTTTTCATCTTATTATATCAATCAACCTGGTGAATATTTGTATGTATTGAGTGAATGAATGTGTTTCTCATGGCTAGAACTGTAGAGGAAAACATGAGCTTTGTTTGCATGTCATTAAAAATTCCTAACTGGAATGAAATCTCAATCTAAGGGGTTATTTTGTTGCGGAGCAGAGATCCAAGTAATCAGGAAGCTAGGGTTTTGTAAATTTCATGAAAGAAAATTCTGGACTAGAGTATCAGAAAAATAAATGTGTATGTATATGAATCACTCTGTGAATACAGTATCAAATAAAATGTGTCTACACCCGATACATGAGTAAAATATTGTAATCATCCCTCACTCACACGCTCACTCAAAAATAACAATGAATACAGTAGATATGCAAATCCAAGAAGACGGCCTCCTAAAGCAGCAAAAATCTCTAACATCCGAACTAGGAATATAAATATATATGTGTCTACAGCAAGAAAGCCCAGGTTCCTGCGAAAAGAGCAGCGATCGCCAAGAACCCAGAAGAAATTGAAGATGATGGAGCAGCGCTGTTTGGTGGTTGAGCAGTGGATCCTCCTGTTGACGATGATGGCCCTGTTGTACTTGGCACTACTGGTGCTGCTGGAGCAATACTTTTACCACCATTGCTACTTGGAGCTAACGGCGTTGTGGGTGCAGGAGTGGGTGTAGTACTGGAAGCAGTAGGTGCAGGGGCGGGTACAGCAGTTGGGGTAGAACCAGAAGCAGCAGGTGCAGGCGCGGGTGCAGCAGATGGGGTTGGGGAAGTACCAGAAGCAGCAGGTGCAGCAGTTGGGGTAGTACCAGAAGCAGTGGGTGCAGGTGCGGGTGCAGCAGAACCCACACTGATCATGAGCTTCTGACCGATGGGACAATGGCCAAGCACCCCACAAATGAAGTAATGAGTACCAGGAGATTTTATGGTGACAGTGGCCGGACCGGTGGTGAGGTTAGCCCCCACCTGGTTCTTGGCCGAGCACGCGTCATACCCAGATTTTGGTACCTCAATCACGCTATGAATCCCGGTAGTAAAATTAAACACAAGGGTGTCGCCAACAGCAAATGACTGAGAGGATGCCCAGTCAGAATAGAAGGTGGTATTAGGGGGAATCGTCCACCCCGAGCTACCTCCCACCATATGGCTGGCTGCATCAATCACCGTGCTAGAAACTGCGATCATAGCGATCACCGCTAGCCATGTTCCGATCGTCTTACTGGCCATATTGATATTGTAGGTGTTCTACAGGTTGCCCCCTTCTCTCTGTTGTCTATATCACTCAATGAGCTTTGGTTTCTATGTATCTCTTGTGTTTGCTTTGAATGAACTCACTTGCCTAGGCTATCTATTTATAGTGGACGAGATGAAGGGAGAAACAAAAGTTGGTCAAATGTTATGGAAGGTGGGAAAGGGATTGGGAGAATTAACGAACAGGTGGGAAAGGGATTGGGAGAATTAACGAACGTGGAAATTTTCTAGAAAGATATTGAGGTGGTGGGCAACCAACCTAACAGTGTATATGTGAAAGACTTGACGCGTAAATGTGTTGATTTGTTGACAAATTAAGCATATCAAGTCAGCATTAATGAGGACAAAGGAGTCTAGAACTAGGCAGCTAAAAAAAAAATATTTTTTTTATTTTATAGCTTAGGCTGGATTTTTTGAAATTTTTCCCAAACTGCCCCACTTATTGAAAGTTTTTACCAAACTGTCCTATTTTTTTTTTTTTAATTCCCAAACCATCCCAAAGACCGAGTTTAGTTAAAACTAACTCGGTTTTTCAAAGACCGAGTGTTAGTCTTGGATTTTTCGAATTCTAACACTCGGTCTCTGAAAAACCGAATTATTTTTGACTAAACTCGGTCTTTCAAAGACCGCAGGGTCATTTGGTAAATACTTTCGAAAGTGGGTTAGTTTGGTAAATACTTTCAAAAAGTTGGTCATTTTGGTAACAAGTTCGTTGGGTTACTTGTGAGGTTTACTACTATCAAATTTATTTTTATATCAAATTTAAGAGACTGAAAAAAATCGACTCTGTTGGATATGATTAAAACAAAATTTAATTAGTTGCATTCAAGTGCAAAACTAAGGTAATCAATTAATTGGTCAAATTGGTCAAATTGTTTATGTTAAGATTGTTATAGAACAATTTGGTTGTCAGTTAATGTAGCGGCATTTGTTGTGGTGTCCATTCTCATTATCTTTTTATGTCATACTGTTTCTACCTAGTCGAAGATGGTGTAGATATGTTGAAGGGAAAACATATTTACTGTACTCACATTTAGCTGTTTTATCAAACAAATAATTGTATTATCATCATCAACAAATTTGTTTCTTATAATGAAAAAATAATTTAAATCTAGAAGAAAGAAACATATTGGTGTGTTACAATGTTTAGAACTGCTGAAAACATATATAACAACTAGCCTGTACTAATTTTTGGTTACCATCGCTTTGACAACTCCAAACCTATCCCATTCAATATCCTCATCTCCCTGTTGTTAACTGGTCCAGGAAGTTCAACTGTCAACGAAAATGGTCCATCTTTCTCAATATTACTGTTCACCTTAGTAAATGTTTGGTCCAGCTCGAATGGAGGTTCCGATGATTTGATCCCGGATACTGTTGAAGTCCCGTCAGGATCCAGTTCAAATTGTAAGTCTCCATCTGAACAAACACAAAGACTAAATTATTACATAATTCTACAACTGGACACAAAGAATGTTAACAACTGGACATTTCTAGGTTGTTACTTTATGAAGCTTAAGCATGCAGGAGATTCTCTTGTTAGGTGACAGAATCAAAACCATTGGTTGACCATCAAAACATATTCTGTGGCTATCTGTTGAACTTATTGTCTTTCTATTTGAACATAATATACTAGGATGCTGTTAACCAATGGTTCTACTTATGGTTGGGCCAGCATACATAAAAATCATTATATAAGGAGTATTAATGTGGAATTTTGTCATAATATATATGGAGTTTGTGTGTATAACATTCTAGAGTTCTAGATCCAAGCTGGATTCAAATTTTCTTTAATCTTACCTATTTCTGACAAAGATCTATCTCTGTAAGCATATGTCGCCAACTCAAGTTGAATCCACTGATATATATGTTTATGGAACATCAAAACATGTATGCACAAGTAGGTAGCTGCAAATTTTACTAAATTCCTTAATTAAGTAATTTAAAAGAAACTAACTTAAACTAATTTCATGACCTCTGCATATTTGGTAACAAAAAAGTGATGCATATTCTTTACTGAGAATTTCCGAGATTCTTTAAGGTAAAAAAGGAAAAAGAAGAAGATTGACATTGTTACGTCGTGTGAGTACTTACAATCATTCATGTTCATCCCGGAAAGTAGAACTGGAACCGTATAGCATTCCTTGTCTCGATTATTGCGGTTGCTCCAAATTAATTTTCAAGAGGACAATTTGCCAAAGTTCCGATATAAGTAGCTTCCATCTTTTGGCCCAGAATTTTTCTACTGACTGTGCAACACTAAAGGAATTTAAATTTTGACGGAATCATACTATAAATGGTTGCAGTACTAAAGTTAAAGGTGCAAATACTTAACAAATTACAATATTTTTTTAGGTTCATAAAATTTAAGACACAAAGTCTATGGAAGGAAAAGAGTACTTTCCAAAAAAGATGGTAGCCTTGGTCAGGAACTCCCTTTTCTATGTTTAATATTAAAATGTGGTTGTTAAGTAATTATTATTGACATTCATAGTTAACTATAATATTCACTATTTTCATTTATTTCATATTTCTCTGTTCATATTGTGTTTTAACTAGTGTAAAGTGTTATTACTATTAGTTAGGTTCCGATAAAGTTTAATTTGATTATACAATAATAGTTTAAAATAGTTTAATATTAGACATAGTTTCCAAATAATCAAGTTGATGCTTGTGGTTTGCTAGTATTATGTAACACTTGTTACAACCTTAAATGGTCTCTAGTTCTTAATTTGTGTTTTTTCCTTCTACAAACGAACTTGTTACTAAAATGACCAACCTTTTGAAAGTATTTACCAAACAGACCCACTTTCGAAAGTATTTACTAAAATGACCACGTGGTCTTTGAAAAACCGAGTTTAGTTAAAAAAAACTTGGTTTTTCAAAGACCAAATGTTAGAATTCAAAAAATCCAAGACTAACAATCGGTCTTTGAAAAACCGAGTTAGTTTTAACTAAACTCGGTCTTTCAAAAACCGAGTGGGATGGTTTGGGAATTAAAAAAAAAGTAGGACAGTTTGGGAAAAACTTTCAAAAAGTGGGGCAGTTTGGGAAAAAATTTGGATTTTTTCCGTAAGGGTTTGAATGGGGAATTTTTTTCCAAAATGACCCTATTTTTGAAAGTTTTTCTCAAACTGCCCTACTTTTTTTTATTCCCTAAACGCCTCACCCGCTTTTTGAAAAAGCGAGTGTGGGATAAATCCCCTCGCTTTTTCAAAAAGCGAGTCTTAGGTTGCAGAATTTCAACATCTCAAGACTCGCTTTCTAAAAAAATGAGGGGATTTATCCCACACTCGCTTTTTCAAAAAGCGAGTGTCGTTTGGGTCTTAAATCCCACCCCCTCGCAAACAGATCTCACTTTCTCCATTTTCCTTCTCCCCTTCGTCACGAAGCCCTAACCCAACCTCTTCTCGCTCTGATCCAAGCGATCAACCCATCAAATTTCCTCGATTCACTCCGAAATAGTTCACTATCTCATCTCCGTTCAATTGGCCACTTTGTTATTGGGGGCTGCCGCGATTTTGGGGGTGGATTGTCGTGTAGTTGTTCAAATTTGGGGGTGAGCATTTTGGTGGAGGTGTAGTGGTTCGCATCTTGCCTAAAGATTGTGGTATATTTTTCAAACTCTATATTTTTTAATGTTGTATATATATTTAGAATTATTTAGTTAGAAATTGCTTGATATTATTGGAGGTACAATATGGATAGTGTTGATATTGTGGAAAAATCGGGGTAAAATTTGGGGGTAATTTGGGTGTCAAATTTGGATGGTGACAGTGGAGGTGGAGGTGTATTAGTTTTAAAAAGTAGATTATTATAGAATTTGTGGGTAAAATTTGGATATAGTTAATAATAATTGTATCGTATGTGTTCTATATTTGTTGGTTATATATTTTGGTAATATTAATAACGATTGCTTTTAGTTGTAGGATACTCTATTTTTTTAAAAATGGCACAGACGATGGGAAATATGGAGGTAGGATTTAGTAGTAGACCTACTCGTAGCAATGGACCACGTACATCTTTTGGCCCACCTCCTCGCAGTGGACGTGGTGGTCGTTGTGGTGGTACCACATGTACTAATGTAAGCTTATAATTTTCTATATTCGATTTGTTTCATTATCATACAATTAAATGTTATATTTCTCTGTTGATGTAAATGTTGTTGTTGTTTTACAGATCCCAAGTAACCCAAATGTGGCATGTACTTCTTCTCCGGCACCTTCTTCACCTTACATTTCCCTTGGAGTTCCAGGTCCCATCGACCCCACACTTCTTACTCTTCAGTCGCAGTATCGTTCGAAAGATGTGTGGGAAGGCGATTCGAAGGAATGTACATTCCGTGGGGGTCATCCACTACCTATGCACCCACGGATTCACCAGATCTTAAGAGATTGTGGACTGTATGGTATTGCACTGATGAGCTCCATCAAGTGCGATCGGTCTCTTCTTACAGCACTGCTTGAGAGATGACACCCTGAAATACACAGCTTCCACCTGACAGTTGGGGAGATGACAGTGTCGCTGCAGGACGTTTCAGCACTCACCGGCCTTCCAGTTGATGGGCAGGCAGTGACAGGCTCAATGGACTTCAACCCGATATATTTAGTGGAACAATATCTCGGTGTCGAAGTGGAGGCCGGAGCAGTCAACGGAAAAGAAATTCGATTGAAGTGGTTAAAGGATAGATTCAAGAACCGATTGAGAGATGATTCCACTGATGCAGAGGTCCATTACTACGGCAGGGCTTACATTCTGGCACTGTTTGGAGGGGTGTTGTTCCCAAATTGCAGCGGACATTCTGTCCCCTTGATGTACCTCCCACTGATTGCAGATCTAGGATGAGTCAGTCAGTACAGTTGGGATAGTGCCGCCTTAGCATCCCTCTACAGGAGTTTGTGCTTGTGCAGTCTTGGTTCTGTGCAGATGAATGGACCGATGATATTGCTACAAGTGTGGAATTGGGAGCGTATTCACGTGGGTCGCCCTGTAGTGCGGAAGCAATCACCCCACTGGATCCATCTCCCCGACAACCAGCACATGTTACCTCCTCTTGGTGTGTACTGGTCCGGAAATCTTACGTGGACTGCCAACCCCAACAGGTGCCTGACCTATTTCTGTGATGAGTTTATTGTTAAAGGCGAGCCAAGTGAGAATTTTAGACTTCAGCGGAGCACAACTGCTCCAAATGCACTTCGCGAAGGGAGAGTTGACACCTCCATGATTGAGGAAATTATAAAAAGATTTAACAGAATAAGAGTCTGAACTGGTCCAACGCCAATTAACGTCTTCTTTTGGGATGTCAGGAGTAATTGTTTAAGCAAGATAATAGGTGACTGAAATCAGGCACTAAAGACGAAAGGAGATCACTACAGAAAGGGATATGCCAAACCCTATGGTTGTTGTGAATGAGGCCATTAATAAAAATAATTATTTTTTTATACCTTATATCTAATGCAAAATTTAATATGCATGATAATTATATAACTCTTAAAAAATATCGAAATATATTAAATATTGTGCTCATATTAAAGATCACAACGAGAGCTTTACTACATTCTAATTTTTTCAATCCAAAATTTTATAGATATTAAATATATATAACTGCATACATTAAATGGTAATACAGTAATATAATTGAAAAATAATGGTAGTTAAAAAAAAAGAGTGGAAGAGTAAGATTTGAACATGGAGTTTCATTGTTCAAATTTGGACAAAGAAGACCAAGATTTAGCTCCATTCCCAAAAAAAATTTTAAAAATTAAAGATAATGAGATACCATTGTCAATATTTAGACTTTTAGACATGAGGGGAAGTTCTCCTTGTGAGTGCGTCCGCAGAGCTTGGCACAGCGACCGCCTCCAACCCATTAGAGGATCTCTTATGCAAGAGACCTTCGGATACTTCGATTTCGATCACACACGAGTGTTTATTTTTTTTGTTGGGTTTTTCTTGAATTGATTAATTGGGTATTTAGTGTTGAGAATGAGCTCCCCTTGACTGTGCATAAAGCTAAGGAGATCATGCAGTACTCTAAAGTCATCTCTGACTTTTTTGCCGTAATAGGCCACTTTTTAAAAATATTTATGATTATGGGCCAATTTGAAACTATTAGCGTTCGTGGATTATTGGGTGTCATATTAGTTGCGACCGCCATTCTCATTAGCGACCTCTTTATTTTGAAAGTCATTAATGAAAATAGCGACTTATCTTTTAAAATATTTGAATTTTTTTGTTTGTTGTTGCTATTCCCACTAGCGACTTTAGTATATATGATGCCGCTAGTGGGATTAGCGGCCTCAAATAAATGTATTGAGACACTTAACAATTTCTAAAGAGTTTTTGCTCTCTCACTACAACTAAATTACCCTACAGTGGCGTTTTTACCCCTGCGCTTTCAATAAACGCCGGGGACGAACGAAGTTGCAATCTGGGATTAAAAAAACTCCTTAATTCCCCGGCGTTTTCTATAAAACGCCGGGGTTTACGTATATTCCCCGGCGTTGTATAGGAGGCGCCGGGGATTCTTTCTAATTAGATCTGTTAATTACGCTCAGCCAGCATTTTATTTTCCCTTTAATTTAATCTTTCGCCTCTTTCTCTCCTTTTACGAGCGCGAAATCCCCAAACCCTAGCGCGCGAAATCTCCAAAACCCTAGCGTCCCAAATCCCCTCTTCTCCACATCTCCTCGATCGCAAATTCCACTCGTCTCCAAATCCTCGAGTCGTCTCCAAATTTCGCAACCCAAATCCCCTCGTCTCCAAATCACCGCGCCGCAACCCAAATCCCCAAGCGCTCGTCTCCTTCGCCGTGCGCCCCCGCTCGTCTCCTCTGCCGTGCCCCCCGCCGTCGTATCTCCGGCATCCGAATCTCCCTTTCACGCCATCGTTCTCCCCCTCTCTCTAGCTCTCAAACCCTCGCTCATCTCCGGTATGATTATTTTCAACTTTTAATAATTATTTTATTTTGTAATGAAATTGTTTGGGATTTTGTGCTGAATAATCTGTGATTTAGGAGTATTTTGGGATTTGGGATTGTGTTGGGATTTGATAATCTGGACTAATTAGGGTTTGTTGTATTAGAAGGATGCACAAACAAACAAATAAATAAATAAACAATTAGCATTAGAAGGATGCACATGGTTTACATGTAACCTTGGTAATTAGCATGGAAGTGTTATCTTATTGATCATCTCATGGTTTGCCCGCCCTGACATAAGAAAAATATTATAGTCAAAATATTATCACATACAAAAGGAAAGCCAAAATCATGTAGAGTTATATTTCTTTGATAAATATTAGGTGAGCTTGATTAGGTTTACAATTTGAAGTCTGGACTAATTCTTTAATCTTTTGAGGTATTATATACGGCAGGATTAGGGAGGGAGGGGCTTATGACATGGGTGATGAGTTGGATCAAGCTCTTTTCTTGTTTCTTGATGGACATGATCATTCAGCTGGAGATATTCAAGAACACAAAAGTAAGTATCGATCTTTTAATTACTAATTCATCTTGCTATTTACAAACTTTGTATATTTCCATATTTTTATATCGATAAATTATCTATTTCATCATACAAAATTAGAAGGTTAGAATAGCTATATATCTTTAATTTTCTTGGCTTGAGTTGTTAGAATTTGAGTTACTAAATTCTAAAATTTTGTTGACAGTCAGAAATGATTCATGAAGTTTCTATTTGATTATTTTCCACAGTGTTTTTGTTTCTTTCTTCAAATTTATACACATTTTTATTAGATTTGTCGAATTTAAATTACTCACATTTTGCATTTTTGAGAGTTGTAGTTTCAGAAGGTTTAATGGTTTGCAGGAATTGATTCATGTTTGCAGAGACTTTGAACATTTTCCCTTCTCAGCCCATGCATGTGCATGAAGACCCATCAACCAAGGTTTGTACATAAATGACCAATAAATAACAATATATGCCTTTAATTATGTTAGAATTCAAGACTTCCTTAGCTTGCTTCACTTCTTTGTTTTCCCCTTAATTTTCTTTTAGGATGGTTTGAGTTTAGTGTCTTCAACAAGCACTTCTATGAATACATTACTACAGGTTTGATGATACATGTTTCATTTCACTTTGTAATTACTAATTGAGTGTGGACCAAATGTTTTAAAACTGAATGCCCAGTTACAATAACTATGTTTCTAGGTTCACTCAAAAGAACATTCTAAGGATTTATCCGAAAGGTATACGTGTCACAAGCTCAAATTACAATCCATTGCTAGGTTGGATGTATGGAGCTCAGATGGTTGCCTTGAATATGCAGGTATTTTTCTTTAAATTTTTTCTTTTCTTTTCATTATGATAATCTCAATTTTATTTTTAGTTGAAGGGCATAAATTAGTGGTGAAATTAGAGGTGGACTGCATGTGACACTGGGCTTTATTTCTTCAACCACTAATGAGAATTTATTAAGATATTTTGTTCTTAATAGCAGGATTCATTTGTTAATATTCACATTAGCTTAGAACTCACAAATAATTAAGTTTCTTTCAATTTATTTACTGTGGAGAATTTATTAAAGAAAATTCTACTATCAAGTCTCACTTTAGTTGTAATTATGTGAATGCTTAATGTTTAATTTTTATGCTTAATGTTTAATTTTTATGTGTCATATAAAAGTATACAAATTTTTATCTCTTGTCTCGTGCATAGCATATGATCATCTAGTTCATTATTTGCCATTCTCTGTTGCAGTAGAATAAATGGGAATTGACAATGTGGACTAATTAGCTATACCGTCTTCTGATGGATATGTTTAGCTATTATTCCTTGCTCGTCAATTATTATTCCTTCAACCACTGAATGAGAACTACATGTTGATATCCAATATAATCGATCAGATATGTGCAATAAAGGAAAATTATACAAATGCATTGGACTTATCATATTAAATTGCCTTAATCATTAATTTAATGTCTTAGTATCAAATTCATATCTGATACATCATACATCTCAAAACATCTCAAACTTGTACCCATGCATTCTGGATACATAATAAGTTTACAATATGACAACCAGAGCTCATATCTATGCTTCTGTATATCCACCAAGCGAGTAAACCTCTCATATCAATGCAAATGTGACACTGGGCTGTTCGTCCCACGGGCATATCATGCTTTCAACACTCTTTCTACCGCTTGAGTTTCTCCAAGTGGCCTTTATTTCTTCAACCACCGAATGAGAAGCGATATTTAGTGCCTCTAAACCCTACCATCTATTAAATCAATTTACTTTTGTTTCATCTTACGAATAAATGGTAACTTGGTTTAGTTTTCTCTCATCACTAAAATAAAATTTTTCCTTTTTCTTGTCCTTGGTTATCTGCATGAAAACATTGACACATTTTCCATTACACAGACTGTTATATCTTTCTTTCTTTGCAAATTGTTATTAATTTTTATTTAAATAGTGTGGTCCTTTTGATGTTGTTGATTTTGTCATTCTGGGTCATGTTGTTCTGTTGTTTTGTTATGCATTCTGTTACTTCCTGGATCTCCATGCTGATCATATTATGTACCAGATACAAACTGATGCAAATTATAAAGGTGTATCATGCAATCTAACCAAATGAATGTCAGGCTGCTATTTTCGTCAAGGCTCTTCAGTCTTCACTAACATTTTCACCATATAGAATCCTGCAAGAGCATTGATAAATATTTACCTCAAATGTTTTGTTGGGTGAACATTTTTATCTTTTATTTACTTATATCTAGAAAGAAGAGCTCATTCCTTCAATTCTTTTTTTGGGCAGAATACGATAAGGGAAACCCTCGCATCATCACAAAATGTGAGCATCACTTTCACCTTTCATGCATTCTAGAGTGGATGGAGAGAAGCCATACTTGCCCCATCTGTCACCAGGTTTGTGAAGCAAAAAACTGCTCTTTTCCTATTTATCAAACCTCATTATGCACTTGAACATTAATTTAGTTTTGAAATATGGTTATTTCTGTGAAAATAATATCTGGTAACATATAGGTCCTGCTCAACATCATTCCTATTGTGAAAAACTAAAGAGGTTCTGGTGTGTAGTAGGAGCAAGGAATAATAGCTAAACTGACGAAAAACTAAAGAACAAAAGAATATAGAACAAAACGAAAAACTAAAAACTAAAGAGGTTCTGGTTTGATTCTTGCCATCTGTTATTTTTGATATAGAACAAAAGAATGATTGTATCTATGAAGAAATTGGTCTTTGCTCAATTACTCTTGCTTACTTGTTCTTTTTGGTATTTGCTCAATTACTGTTGCATTGGATCCAGTGGGAATTAATATCAATGTTAATTTTGTTACCAAGAGCACAACCAAACTAATGAGATCAATGTCAGATTCTTCTTTAGTTCTTTCTTAGCACATACCCATTGATTTTGTGTCTTTCATGTATATTTTGTGTTATTTATGGCAGATGTATGGATTTCAGGGACAAAATAGAGTGCAATTGGCCCGTTACGAGTAAGTGGTTTACTCTTTCCCAATTTGCCCTTGTGGGTTTTTTGATTTCTTTGTGATTGTCAGCCATGAGGTTAGAAACCCATAAAGGGAATTTGTTCATATTCTCATAGATGTTGAAATTATGAGTTGGATTGTAATGCTCAAAATGTTTATTCTGCTAGTTAGAATCATGGGTTACAAAGAATTCAACTGATTGATGGGCTTTATATAAGTAATGAGTTTTGCGGGATTGTATGATTTTATGGTGGTTTATCTTAGGAAATTTTCAGTGTGTTTTTGGTAGAAATTTGGCAGGAAAGGAATGGTATGCTATTTGTTGTATTTGAAATGTCGTTTCCTATTTTATTTGATATAATTGATGTATGTTTGCTGAAGAAATCCTTGAAAACTGATCATAGTTGTTTAACTAATTCAGGCAATAAATCATGTTCTTTGAATTATTGAAATTAATTTTAAGTTTACTAATATATGACTATTTCCTTTAAGCCAAGGACTATTTGAAGTGCTAATTCTATTATTTTTATATAATTTTATACAAAATGCAGGATACTGATTTGGAGCAAATGATTTGATATATTCATTACGAAAAAATGACAATAGAGCCCCTCTCTTCTTATGATGGTAAAGAAGCTGCCGCCAAAGCCGCAAGCATCACCTGATCCAATTATCTGATGGATGATACCAGAAATTGCTATAGCAAGATAGAGCCAACAGTCATAGAAGCTTACATGACTGCTACATTAAAGGCAGTGGGTATGTAATTCTTCTTATAGATGCAAGATAATTTCACTTATGCATGTTTTTTTATTGTAGATATATCAGCATTATATATCTCCTATTTTTTCGTTGATCTAATCACTCAGATTTCATTCGATCAATTCCTTTTATTTTAGGCTATGATGGACAGGAACCTGACCTACTTCTCGTGTATGGACCTACAAGATGCCACTTAGGGTTTTCCGGCTTGGAGAATGCGCTACATAAAGATAGTGTAAGTTTCATCCTCTTAATAATTCTCGTACTTGAGCTCTTCTAATGAACAAGGTAATTTTTTTTTCTTCTTTTTTCTTTTGACTTAAATTATCTTCCTTGATGTATGTTTCTCATGTAAAATGCTACCTACTTTCTTTTACTGATAAAGCTTTATTTTTTATAGTTTGGAAGGAGATCAAGTACAGTGTCATAATGAGAGTGAGAGGTGGTAGAGGACTAGAGGGTAAGACCTAGAGATGATTAGGTTGATCTCTGTATAAATATTTATAAATTTTGTAGTTTGTACTATTTGTAAGCAATCTCAAGTTCATTTTATTTTTTATTTTGACCTCGCAAGTTCATTTTATGTATGACAATATTCATGCCATCTGTTATTTTTTTACATGTTTTGCAACAGATAAATTCATGCATAGCCTTCACTTTTTTAAGAAATCTGTACAGTTTATTCCCGAACAATTAGTTTTATCAAGAGTGCACTACACTACATCCCCCTCCCTATACATAGTACGTACTTTTGTTTGTAGGGGTTTTCCAGTTTGGTTGAAGTATGTCCCTGGAATTAGCTTTAGAACAGATAATGAACCTTTCAAGGTCTATTTCTGGATCTAGTCTTCTTTTCTTCTTGTTTTCTTATGCGAAAATTATAATTTTTGTGCGTATGGGTTGTTAAATTTTCAGAATGCCATGCAAGGATTCACCGAGAAGATTGTGGAGATGATGAAGAGTGAATCACTCTACGAGTCGCAGGGCGGTCCCATCATCCTCTCTGTAATACCCCGATTTTCTTAATATATATATATAAAGATTAATTCTTTTTTAGTATGCTCGTGTAGCACGTGGCTATTACTCCATGATGTATAAATTATATTTTTCCCTATAAATTACTTGCTTTAAAGCCCAATGTTAATTTGTCTATTTTTTCTTTTAATAAAATTTATTTTGGCCCAAATTGGTTTTAAGCCCATGGATTATAAACTCTCTTATTATTTTTTTTTCCACAACTTGTAATGTAACATTTTTCTTGCTCTATTTTTATCCCGGGTATTAATATGCTATTTGTAGGGTATGGTTGTGTGTACACGTGCACTCAATGTACACGTGTATTAGGCACAACTCTTTGGCCGGTGTTGGGAGAGAGTGGGCTAGATCATGGGTAGTTACCCTGAGTTGTGGGTAGTTTTTGCAACCCCCAAATCAATCTCAGCCCTTAATCCTCCAACTCCCTAATAGATCTCAACCCTTCATCTTATTCGTCTTCTAGTATAAATACCCCCCTACTTTCCCTATCTCTTTTACACTTAAAATTTCCTGAGTGTAAAGAGAGTATCTGTGAGTTGTGTGGGAGCTCTTCTGTGGAAGCAAGCAGCATTGCTGGAGATTTTGGTGTGGAGCAAAGGAACAAGAAGTGCTGTGTTATTGAAGGACTTTGCGGGATTTCGGTTTATTTCTTCATACAAGGTGGGTGTTTCTCAGGACTTCTAATGTAGGAATAATGCTACAATGGCTATGATTGATATTATGCTATAAAAGTGATTTAAATGCAGTAGAAATTGCTTGAACTTGCTATTAATATCGGAACGAGGCTGTCGGTACAGTCGGCTGCCATGTGAGCCAGTCGACTGGTACGAGACATTAATTCGCATGATTGCAATGATAAACGTGTGTATAAATGAACATGATGGTATGAATACTATTTGCATGGTTTCCCTATGACACATATGCTGGAGGGAAGGTAAATGAATAAAAAAGAGCTCATGGTAATTAATAATTTTGGAATTGTCGAAGCAGTCGACTGATAGTGTGTTAAGTCGACTGGTACCTCAAATCTGACTGTGACTGTTGGGTAGTTTCATAAACTGATATATTTTCATCGTGTGGACCCAGTTTGATGACTTGGGATTTACATCTTTATTGTTTTAAGACGTTGTGGGCATATGTGAATGCATGTTTAAAGTATTTTTCCTTAACGGAAAGGACATGGTAGTAATTTGATGATCCATGTTGTAGTGTTACTGAATGATAAGAGACCTTGTCTGTGAAACATGAATTTTTGTGTACTGTTAGTTGACATCATGATGAAATGCACGTAAGAACTGTAAATGATTTATTAAAATTAGATCTGTCCAGTCGACCGATTGCGTGTAGCAAGTCGACTGATCTGGACATAGAATTATGCTGATAAGAATGCTAAGACAGACGACTGAAGTGTGAACAGTCGACTGGTGTGTGACTAATATTGTGAACTTGAAAGTTGCGGGACAGGCGACTGGTAGTGTATACAGTCGACTATCCCGAGCCCTTTTGATAACCCTGTATGTGACTGTATAAGTCGACTGGCATTCTTCCAGGTCGACTGTACAGAAAGGACTTTGACATATTTGAATTCATGTTACTTTGCTGTTGGTAGTTGTGAAATGTATGATTAAAGTCAATGGATTCTACTTGTGGTTGCATGAATTGTGTAAATGAATCATAGATGAGAAATGGAAGATTAAATGAAATTATGAAATGTGAAATCATGATGGGAAAAGTCTGTGAGACTCAAAAATGAATGATGAGCTGATGATGCTCAATTGGATATTGTGAATGTGAAATTGAACGGAAGAGTAGCTAAGTCTCCCCGGCAGTGAATGAAATGATATTGAGAATTAGACCAGGTTGGTCAAGTGAAATGAAATGATAAGTCCGGATGATGGAGAGGCTAACTCTAGAGATTGATTTTCATTCATGATTCTAATTAAATTAATACATAGTGTGGAGGTGATGAAGGTGAGAGAAAAACATGAGTATGAGAGCTAGGGTACGGTGCGGGTGTGTGAGCCGCAGAATGCATGCTTGACGAGTCAAGACATGGCGCGGGCACAACTCAGTAATGATCGGACTCTAGTCACGCTTATGGGATGTTTTGGTGACTGCAAGAGGAGTGTGTTCAGGGAGGAGGCTGAATTGTCGCAGAATGCATGCTTGACGAGTCAAGACATGGCGCGAAATTCTACTCCAGGGGCCAGGATACATGCTTGTACTCATAGATTCATCTAGGATACTCATTGGAATTACAGAAGTAGAATAAGTCATGGCGGGGGATTGAACCCTACAAAAATGAAGATCGTTTAAGGGGCTTGCACTCGAACCTATGTAGTATGGGATGCATAGAATTCGAACAAGTGTGCATTAGTGTCATGATTAATTAAGTAAATTGCATTAAGGATTTAAGTGCATAATCACGACACGACATCATTAAAAGTTTCCCCTTATTTGCATGTTTATGTTGAACAAGTTTGTGATTTGCAGGAAATGAGACTCATTATACTGTTTCTGGCATAGAGAGGATGGCCATGTATAATTATCGTCGGTTGAATAAACTGACGTACCCACAGTTTTTATGCAGGATATAACTACATGTAAAAGGAATGGATGCATAAAGAGTTCATTATGCTGTTGTTCATTTATGTAAATATTGTATATCTCGCTTCCGCTGTGTAAATTCAAATGTAATGTGTTGTAAACTCTGATGTAAAAGAAAAGTTTAAATTTCCTTGTAAAATTGTATGTGAAGAAAGTGAAAAGATCCTGTAGAACATCTCGAATTCAGTAATTTGGGATTCGGGGCGTTACACTCTCACAGGCATTGCTATTTCCTGAGCTAATAGCCCTTGGTTCTCAACAAATTCAATGAAAAGAAGAAGTTTGCTAATTGAGTTAAATTTGATGCAGAGTTGTATGGATTTTTTACTTGTTGTATGGATTTTTTACTTGAGCTAATAGCCCTTGGATTTTTTTGAGTTAATTTGATGCAGAGTTGTATGCAAAATTTGATGCAGAGTTGTATGCAGAGTTAAATTTGATGCAGAGTTCAATTTGATGCAGAGTTTGCTAATTGAGTTAAATTCTTGAGCTAATAGCTTTAGTTAATACTCTTTGTATAAGATTTTTTACTTGTTGTATGGATTACCATAATTTATTATGGATTTTGAATATATTCCTCCATTAAAAAATTGTATTAATTTTTTTTAATTTTTAAATTAAAAAAATTTTTTTTTTTTTTTTAAAGTTACACCTACCCCGGCGTTTTCCGAAATGCCGGGGTAGATTAAAATTCGTTTTTTTAAAATATATATATATATATATATATATATATATATATATATATATATATATATATATATCCACCGGCGCTTTTACAAGCGCCGCTCATTATACAGCTTTCACCGGCGGTTTCTAAAGCGCCGGGGATACCTGGCCGTGAATGTCCGGCACGCGCAATGCCGGCGGTTGGTGCGGCGCTGTTCGACACGCCGGTAGGGTATTCACCGGCGCTTATAAGTGCCGGTGAATCCATCGACGGTTGTAGTGTCTTGGGATTTTTTTTTAACTGAGCTCACTAGTCTGAATAGCGACCTCGGTAGAAAACTAAATCTCCTTGCTTTCTATAAAATTTGAAAAATAATCATTCAACTGAGGTCTCAATTGAGAATAGCGATCTTATTATACTTCGGTCGTTATTCACAATAACGACCACAGTAGGAAACTCAAACTGCTCGTTTTTTGTAAAATTTGTAAAATAGTCACACAACTAAGGTCTCTATTCGGAATAACGATCTTAGTACAACTAAGAGTTTCCTATTGATTTGTTCGATGATGTGTCCTAAGAGTTTTCTTTTGATTATATTTGATGCAGTAATAAACATCGTTATATATATTTACAGATTGCAATTACTGTTATATTGATCAAATAGCTAGATCCATCTTCTTCCTTTTTCTCGATTGCCTGCAGTTCGTAGAAAAATGTAGAATTGCCTTTCTTTTGTAAAAAACCGTACCCTACATGTAGTGAATTCTAGTGGTGCATTTTCCAGTTGTTATGAGGGTGATCATGCTGCTCCTCTGTTGTAAAGTACACCGATGTTATGCGCCTAAACAAGTAGGGTAGTGAATGGACCTTTTAACTGTCCCAAGGTAGTCAGAAGGTGGCATGAACATTTGTCATGGTTAAAATCTTGTGAAAATTGTAGTTCAAAGCAAAGAAGTCTATATTCTTTGCAAGACTTATTGACAGGTCAACCAAGTTATAACTCAAAGTAGTACGAACAAAATTGTGAATATTCACTACAGTTAGTCGTTGTCGAATTTACATTTTGCTTATTTTATGAAACCAGATGTCTGATTCCTGCCTTATTCTTTAGAGCTTCATAAGATACATGACGATATTTAATCTATCATAGTAAGTAGCTAGCTTAATCTGTAAATTTTGGACGAAACTCTTGACGTAGAACAAAGTAAAAATGATATCATACATATTGCAGAACTCTTTTTTTTCTAGTCCTATATTCTATAACTTATTATCTTCATCATAATGAACAAGCTGCAGGATCATGCATGTTTCTTCCCCTGATTTATTAGTGTAGACACTGTAGTTTACATTTGCAATTGTTTATACAGAAGTTTAAAGAATTCTAATTCTCACATATTATAACTCTATAAACTGATCGAGTTTGTCTGTATGATTGTGTCAACTCATGTTCACGGTTTCCTTTTTCATCTCATTGTATCAATCAAACTATATTCAACCTGGTGAATATTTGTATGTATTGAGTGAATGAATGTGTTTCTCATGGCTAGAACTGTAGAGGAAAACATGAGCTTTGTTTGCATGTCATTAAAAATTCCTAACTGGGACTGGATGAAATCTCAATCTAAGGGGTTATTTTGTTGCGGAGCAGAGATCCAAGTAATCAGGAAGCTAGGGTTTTGTAAATTTCATGACAGAAAAATCTGGACTAGAGTATCAGAAAGATAAATGTGTATGTATATGAATCACTCTGTGAATACAGTATCAAATAAAATGTGTCTAAACCCGATACATGAGTAAAATATTGTAATCATCCCTCACTCACACGCTCACTCAAAAATAACAATGAATACAGTAGATATGCAAATCCAAGAAGACGGCCTCCTGAAGCAGCAAAAAGCTCTAACATCCGAACTAGGAATATAAATATATATGTGTCTACAGCAAGAAAGCCCAGGTTCCTGCAAAAAGAGCAGCGATCGCCAAGAACCCAGAAGAAATTGAAGATGATGGAGCAGCGCTGTTTGGTGGTTGAGCAATGGATCCTCCTGTTGACGATGATGGCCCTGTTGTACTTGGCACTACTGATGCTGCTGGAGCAATACTTTTACCACCATTGCTACTTGGAGCTAACGGCGTTGTGGGTGCAGGAGTGGGTGTAGTACTGGAAGCAGTAGGTGCAGGGGCGGGTGCAGCAGTTGGGGTAGTACCAGAAGCAGCAGGTGCAGGCGCGGGTGCAGCAGTTGGGGTTGGGGAAGTACCAGAAGCAGCAGGTGCAGGTGCGGGTGCAGCAGTTGGGGTAGTACCAGAAGCAGTGGGTGCAGGTGCGGGTGCAGCAGAACCCACACTGATCATGAGCTTCTGACCGATGGGACAGTGGCCAAGCACCCCACAGATGAAGTAATGAGTACCAGGAGATTTTATGGTGACAGTGGCCGGACCGGTGGTGAGGTTAGCCCCCACCTGGTTCTTGGCCGAGCACGCGTCATACCCAGATTTTGGTACCTCAATCACGCTATGAATCCCGGTAGTAAAATTAAACACAAGGGTGTCGCCAACAGCAAATGACTGAGAGGATGCCCAGTCAGAATAGAAGGTGGTATTAGGGGGAATCGTCCACCCCGAGCTACCTCCCACCATATGGCTGGTTGCATCAATCACCGTGCTAGAAACTGCGATCATAGCGATCACCGCTAGCCATGTTCCGATCGTCTTACCGGCCATATTGATATTGTAGGTGTTCTACAGGTTGCCCCCTTCTCTCTGTTGTCTATATCACTCAATCAGCTTTGGTTTCTATGTATCTCTTGTGTTTGCTTTGAATGAACTCACTTGCCTAGGCTATGTATTTATAGTGGACGAGATGAAGGGAGAAACAAAAGTTGGTCAAATGTTATGGAAGGTGGGAGAATTAACGAACGTGGAAATTTTCTAGAAAGATATTGAGGTGGTGGGCAACCAACCTAACAGTGTATATGTGAAAGACTTGACGCGTAAATGTGTTGATTTGTTGACAAATTAAGCATATCGAGTCAGTATTAATGAGGACAAAGGAGACTAGATCTAGGCTGCTAAATTTTTCTTTTTTTATTTTTGTTTATTTTATAGTTTAGGGTGGATTTTTTGAAATTTTTTCCAAACTGCCCCAATTTTTGAAAGTTTTTACCAAACTGCCCTATTTTTTTTTTGAATTCTCAAACCATCCCAAAGACCGAGTTTAGTTGAAACTAACTCGGTTTTTCAAAGACCGAGTGTTAGTCTTAAAATTTTCGAATTCTAACACTCGTTCTTTGAAAAACCGAGTTATTTTTAACTAAGCTAGGTCTTTCAAAGATTGCATGGTCATTTTGGTAAATACTTTCAAAAGTGGGTCAGTTTGGTAAATACTTTTAAAAAGTTGGTCAGTTTGGTAACAAGTTCGTTGGGTTACTTGTGAGGTTTACTATTGTCAATTTTATTTTTATATCAAATTTAAGAGACTGAAAAAAATCGACTCTGTTGGATATGATTAAGACAAAATTTAATTAGTTGCATTCAAGTGCAAAACTAAGGTAATCGATTAATTGGTCAAATTGATCAAATTGTTTATGTTAAGATTGTTATAGAACAATTTGGTTGTTAGTTAATGTAGCGAAATTTGTTGCTGTGTCCATTTTCATTATCTTTTTATGTCATACTGTTTCTACCTAGTCGAAGATGGTGTAGATATGTTGAAGGGAAAACATATTTACTGTACTCACATTTAGCTATTTTATCATAGAAATAATTGTATTATCATCATCAACAAATTTGTTTCCTATAATGAAAAAATAATTTAAATCTAGAAGAAAGACACATATTGGTGTGTTACAATGTTTAGAACTGCTGAAAACATATATAACAACTAGCCTGCACTAATTTTTGGTTACCATCGCTTCGACAACTCCAAACCTATCCCATTCAATATCCTCATCTCCCTGTTGTTAATTGGTCCAGGAAGTTCGACTGTCAATGAAAATGGTCCATCTTTCTCAATATTACTGTTCACCTTAGTAAATATTTGGTCCAGCTCGAATGGAGGTTCCGATGATTTGATCCCGGATATTGTTAAAGTCCCGTCAGGATTCAGTTCAAATTGTAAGTCTCCATCTGAACAAACACAAAGACTAAATTATTACATAATTCTACAACTGGACACAGAGAATGTTAACAACTGGACATTTCTAGGTTGTTACTTTATGAAGCTTAAGCATGCAGGAGATTCTCTTGTTAGGTGACAGAATCAAAATCATTGGTTGACCATCAAAACATATTCTGTGGCTATCTGTTGAACTTATTGTCTTTCTATTTGAACATAATATATTAGGATGCTGTTAACCAATGGTTCTACTTATGGTTGGGCCAGCATACATAAAAATCATTATATAAGGAGTATTAATGTGGAATTTTGTCATAATATATATGGAGTTTGTGTGTATAACATTCTAGAGTTCTAGATCCAAGCTGGAGTCAAATTTTCTTTAATCTTACCTATTTCTGACAAAGATCTATCTCTGTAAGCATGTGTTGCCAACTCAAGTTGAATCCACTGATATATATGTTTATGGAACATCAAAACATGTATGCACAAGTAGGTAGCTGCAAATTTTACTAAATTCCTTAATTAAGTAATTTAAAAGAAACTAACTTAAACTAATTTCATGACTTCTGCATATTTGGTAACAAAAAAGTGATGCATATTCTTTACTGAGAATTTCCAAGATTCTTTAAGGTAAAAAAGGAAAAAGAAGAAGATTGACATTGTTACGTCGTGTGAGTACTTACAATCATTCATGTCCACCCCGAAAAGTAGAACTGGAACCGTATAACATTCCTTGTCTCGATTATTGCGGTTGCACCAAATTAATTTTCAAGAGGACAATTTGCCAAAGTTCCGGTATAAGTAGCTTCCATCTTTTGGCCCAGAATTTTTCTACTGACTGTGCAACACTAAAGGAATTTAAATTTTGAAGGGAAACATACTATAAATGGTTGCAGTACTAAAGTTAAAGGTGCAAATACTTAACAAATTACAATATTTTTTAGGTTCATAAAATTTAAGACGCAAAGTCTATGGAAGGAAAAGAGTACTTTCCGAAAAAGATGGTGGCCTTGGTCTGGAACTCCCTTTTCTATGTTTAATATTAAAATGTGGTTGTTAAGTAATTATTATTGACATTCATAGTTAACTATAATATTCACTATTTTCATTTATTTCATATTTCTCTGTTCATATTGTGTTCTAACTAGTGTAAAGTGTTATTACTATTAGTTAGGTTCCGATAAAGTTTAATTTGATTATACAATAATAGTTTAAAATAGTTTAATATTAGACATAGTTTCCAAATAATCAAGTTGATGCTTGTGGTTTGCTAGTATTATGTAACACTTGTTACAATCTTAAATGGTCTCTAGTTCTTAATTTGTGTTTTTTCCTTCTACAAACCGAACTTGTTACTAAAATGACCAACCTTTTGAAAGTATTTACCAAACAGACCCACTTTCGAAAGTATTTACAAAAATGACCATGTGGTCTTTGAAAAACCGAGTTTAATTAAAAATAACTTGGTTTTTCAAAGACCGAGTATTAGAATTCGAAAAATTCAAGACTAACACTCGGTCTTTGAAAAACCGAGTTAGTTTTAACTAAACTCGGTCTTTCAAAAACCGAGTGGGATGGTTTGGGAGTTTAAAAAAAAAGTAGGACAGTTTGGTAAAAACTTTCAAAAAGTGGGTCAGTTTGGGAAAATTTTGGATTTTTTCCGTAAGGGTTTGAATGGGGAATTTTTTTCCAAAATGACCCTATTTTTGAAAGTTTTTCTCAAACTGCCCTACTTTTTTTTATTCCCTAAATGCCTCACCCGCTTTTTGAAAAAGCGAGTGTGGGATAAATCCCCTCGCTTTTTCAAAAAGCGAGTCTTAGGTTGCAGAATTTCAACATCTCAAGATTCGCTTCTGAAAAAACGAGGGGATTTATCCCACACTCGCTTTTTCAAAAAGCGAGTGTCATTTGGGTCTTAAACCCCACCCTCTCGCAAACAGATCTCACTTTCTCCATTTTCCTTCTCCCCTTCGTCACGAAGCCCTAACCCAACCTCTTCTCGCTCTGATCCAAGCAATTAACCCATCAAATTTCCTCGATTCACTCCGAAATAGTTCACTATCTCATCTCCGTTCAATTGGCCACTTTGTTATTGGGGGCTGCCGCGATTTTGGGGGTGGATTGTCATGTAGTTGTTCAAATTTGGGGGTGAGCATTTTGGTGGAGGTGTAGTGGTTCGCATCTTGCCTAAAGATTGTGGTATATTTCTCAAACTGTATATTTTTTAATGTTGTATATATATTTAGAATTATTTAGTTAGAAATTGCTTGATATTATTGGAGGTACAAAATGGATAGTGTTGATATTGTGGAAAAATCGGGGTAAAATGTGGGGGTAATTTGGGTGTCAAATTTGGATAGTGACGGTGGAGGTGGAGGTGTATTAGTTTTAAAAAGTAGATTATTGTAAAATTTGTGGGTAAAATTTGGATATAGTTAATAATAATTGTATCGTATGTGTTCTATATTTGTTGGTTATATATTTTGGTAATGTTAATAACGATTGTTTTTAGTTGTAGGATACCCTATTTTTTTAAAAATGGCACAGACGATGAAAAATGTGGAGGTAGGATCTAGTAGTAGACCTACTCGTGGCAATGAACCACGTACATCTTTTGGCCCACCTCCTCGCAGTGGACGTGGTGGTCGTCGTGGTGGTACCACACGTACTAATGTAAGCTTATAATTTTCTATATTCGATTTGTTTCATTATCATACAATTAAATGTTATATTTCTCTGTTGATGTAAATGTTGTTGTTGTTTTACAGGTCCCAAGTAACCCAAATGTGGCATGTACTTCTTCTCCGGCACCTTCTTCACCTTACATTTCCCTTGGAAGTCCAGGTCCCATCGACCCCACACTTCTTACTCTTCAGTCGCAGTATCGTTCGAAAGATGTGTGGGAAGGCGATTCGAAGGAATGTATATTCCGTGGGGGTCATCCACTACTTATGCATCCACGGATTCACCAAATCTTAAGGGATTGTGGACTGTAAGGTATTGCACTGATGAGCTCCATCGAGTGCGATTGGCCTCTTCTTACAGCAATGCTTGAGAGATGGCACCCTGAAATACACAGCTTCCACCTGACAGTTGGGGAGATGACAGTGTCGCTGTAGGACGTTTCAGTACTCACCGGCCTTCCAGTTGATGGGCAGGCAGTGACAGGCTCAATGGACTTCGACCTGATATATTTAGTGGAACAATATCTCGGTGTCGAAGTGGAGGCCGGAGCAGTCAACGGAAAAGAAATTCGGTTGAAGTGGTTAAAAGATAGATTCAAGAACCAATTGAGAGATGATTCCACTGATGCGGAGGTCCATTGCTATGGTAGGGCTTACATTCTGACACTGTTTGGAGGGGTGTTGTTCCCAAATTCCAGCGGACATTCTGTCCCCTTGATGTACCTCCCACTGATTGCAGATCTAGGACGAGTCAGTCAGTACAGTTGGGATAGTGCCGTCTTAGCATCCCTCTACAGGAGTTTGTGCTTGTGCAGTCTTGGTTCCGTACAGATGAATGGACCGATGATATTGCTACAAGTGTGGAGTTAGGAGCGTATTCACGTGGGTCGCCCTGTAGTGCGGAAGCAATCACCCCACTGGATCCATCTCGCCGAGGACCAGCACATGTTACCTCCTCTTGGTGTGTACTGGTCCGAAAATCTTACGTGGACTGCCAACCCCAACAGGTGCCTGACCTACTTCTGTGATGAGTTTATTGTTAAAGGCGAGCCAAGTGAGAATTTTAGACTTCAGCGGAGCACAACTGCTCCAAATGCACTTCGCGAAGGGAGAGTTGACACCTCCATGATTGAGGAAATTATAAAAAGATTTAACAGAATAAGAGTCTGAACTGGTCCAACGCCAATTAACGTCTTCTTTTGGGATGTCAGGAGTAATTGTTTAAGCAAGATAATAGGTGACTGAAATCAGGCACTTAAGACGAAAGGAGATCACTACAGAAAGGGATATGCCAAACCCTATGGTTGTTGTGAATGAGGCCAATAATAAAAATAATTATTTTTTTATACCTTATATCTAATGCAAAATTTAATATGCATGATAATTATATAGCTCTTAAAAATATCGAAATGTATTAAATATTGTGCTCATATTAAAGATCACAACGAAAGCTTTACTACATTCTAATTTTTTCAATCCAAAATTTTATAGATATTAAATATATATAACTGCATACATTAAATGGTAATACAGTAATATAATTGAAAAATAATGGTAGTTTTTTTAATAATTTTCAATAGTTAAAAAAAAGAGTGGAAGAGTAAGATTTGAACATGGAGTTTCATTGTTCAAATTTGGACAAAGAAGACCAAGATTTAGCTCCATTCCCAAAAAAAATTTAAAAAATTAAAGATAATGAGATACCATTGTCAATATTTAGACTTTTAGACATGAGGGGAAGTTCTCCTTGTGAGTGCGTCCACAGAGCTTGGCACAGCGACCGCCTCCAACCCATCAGAGGATCTCTTATGCAAGAGACATTCGGATACTTCGATTTCGATCACACACGAGTGTTTATTTTTTTGTTGGGTTTTTCTTGAATTGATTAATTGGGTATTTAGTGTTTTTTTTAGGGAAAAGGTGGAATAAGGCCACCCTGTTTCATTAATAAGAAGTTAATAAAACAACCCCGGCGTACCGGGAGAAAATACAAAACAAAAGTACGATGCAGAAAGAAAATGCAAGAAAAAAAACATACACCCCCAACAAACCCTGGGGGGTGGGTCTAACTACTCAAACATCCAGCAACCAGAGAGTACAGTATGTGGAAACAAAACACAAGTGATGGACTCAATAATATTCACATTTAGGAGTAATAATCTTATTGCAATTGGACATTTAAATGCTTTATATGTGGTATTTTACTCTTCTTTTCTTCTTTTCTAGAGGAAACAACCAAAAGCAGCAAAACGAAGCAGATTCCAGACTAATACAGACTGAGAGGATGATATACAAGGAAAAGCAGAGATCAGTCGACTGGTTCTTCAAACAGGCGACTGGACAGAAAGTTTGATGGGGCTCGGTACAGTCGACTGCTTCCCAAGACAGTCGACTGGTCGTCGGCGGAGTCAGAAGATAAGAACATATGAAGATGCATCCTCATCCAAACCCAGGTCGTCTGCATGTAACAACTCGTCATTAATTAAGAAGGTGGACTCAGTCTTATGCGTTAAAAGATAAGAAATCAGGAACTTTGCAAATAAGGAAGGAAAGAAGAAAATAGAAAGAAATAAAATGCAGATCAAAAGGAGGAATTAAATAAAAAGAAGAGGACCTTTCTATAAAAGAAAAGTGCAAACCCTAATTCTCTAGCCGTGTTCTATAAATATCAACCAAGGGACCGAAATATAGAGAGAGGCCGGATCCATCAACAAGAACTGACCGTCGACAGCAAGCATCAAGAAGGAGAACAAGTCGACTGCTGATTAGGCTCAATTTCCACATCATACAAATCAGTGTTCTTCTGTTCTTCCTTTGAGTCTTATTTCTATTGTAGTCATGAATTCTATTTTATCAATCAATAAAAGTTTTATTATGTGGAACTAATTTCATAGTTGGGTAGATTGAAACCGTAGTTATGTAATGCTTATATTCTTCTGAATACTACTCTATTACTTATTGATTAAACCTGAGTGAATTGGAATAGATTTATAATAATCAAACTTGTTCAGAGTCCTAAGGGCAGTCGACTGAGGTGACAGTAAGTCGAATGGTCTGAAGCTGAGATTATCAAGTTTGTGTAGTATAGATCTGAATCTGTTAGATGAGCATATTGAGACGACCCGTATCTCGTGTTCATATCTTGTAACAAGGGAATCTTTAGGGATTCTTGGTTTAATCAACTTGAAGGATCTAGATCTGATACCAATTTCTAGAACTTCAAGTGTTTGTTCGTTACCATTGTTCTTATGTTTTCTTTAAGTGCAACTTAGTAGATACCATGCTAAATACTTAAGGGAAGAAACGAATTAGAGTAGATACCATGCCTAATTCTTGGCTTAGGAAAACATTAACTTTAAAGAGTAGATACCATGCCCTTAAAGGAACAGACATGAGCAATTGGAGTAGTATACAACTTAGCATTACTGACTATAGGTGGAAATCAATACCCAACTACTTTAATAGATATTCGTGACTCAAATTGCGATGCTATTTAATTTAGATTTTTATCCTTTCATTTCCTTAGACTTTTAGAACAATACTTTAAGATTCTATTTTCTATTTTATTGATTAGTGAGTTAAGTACTACAATCTCTGTGGGATCGACCCTTGCTTGCCGCTACGCTTCTATAAACGATTCGTACACTTGCGAGGTTTTTAATTTGTGTCTAGTTATTCTATTTATTTAGATAGTCTAGATTGCACAACAAGTTTTTGGCGCCGTTGCCGGGGATTGTTTAGTATTTTAACTTACAAATCAGTAAAATCTTTTTCTTTTTATTTTATTTTATTTCTTCTTTTTCTTTTCTTATATTTTCTTTCAGGTTAAACTTTGCACAGACTCAGACCAGTCGACTGTCTCCACGGACCAGTCGACTGTACAGCGAAGAATTCAAAAAGCAACAATGGGTGAGAAATTATTAAATCGAGTACCAATGCAAGACAAATTCATTCCAAAGAATATTGAGCAACCGTCTTGCATAGCTTTTCAACCGAAAGTCACAGGGAATATGCACCTATCACCTCAATTACTTAGCATGGTTCCCCACTTCAGTGGCAGACTAGACGAGGATCCGCATCTACATTTGCAAGATTCTTTGATCTTTGCAGAACACAAAGCGTCCAAGGGCTTACCCCCGAACAAATCAGGTTAATCTTGCTTCCATTTTCTTTAAAACTTAATGCTAAATTGTGGTATAATTCTTTGGAATCAGGATCAATTAATTCATGGGAGCAATTGGCGACAAAATTCTTGAAAGAGTTCTTTCCAGCCCAGAAAACCAGACAACTAAAAAGGGAGATTCTACTCTTCCAACAAAAGGATGACGATTTGTTTTTCGAGGCATGGAAGGACTTTAAGAACAAGCTTCTCAAGTGTCCTACGCACAACATACCCAAGGATGATCAGGTACAAGCATTTTATGAGGGTTTAAATTACACTAACAGAGCAATTGTAGATTCAGCTTGCAAAGGAATCTTGATGAGAAAGAGTGGTGAGGAGAACATCGAGCTATTTGAAGAACTCAGCGAGAACTCACAACAATTCTCAACAAGGAGGGGTCTTTCGAAAAAATAGGTAGTATACAAAATTTCTCATAATAATAACATGCGATTAGAAATGGAAACCATGAACAAAAAGATTGATATGCTTGTGAATTCAATGTTGGGAGGCATAAAAAGCCAACCAAAAGAAATTTGTGCAATTTGTTTTCATTCTAATCATACAACTAATTCATGTCCCATGTTTTCTTTTGCAGATCAGGAGCACACAAACTACGTAGAACAGGGAATGTACCCGCCCCAGAATAATTTTTTTTCCAACACGTATAACCCAGGGTGGCAAAACCATCAAGGCAATCAATTCGCATCAGGGCATACGCAGCAATTCTAGGGTGGAAATGGGTATGATAGGCCAGCACAAGAACAGGAGAAGTTGGATTTCGAATCCACCATTCTTCAATTACTCCAACAGCAACGGCAAACAAGCAATCAACAAGGACAGGCCATTCAAAAATTGGAAATTCAAATTGGTCAAATTGCTACGGAGTTAAGTGAAAGAAAGGCAGGAGAATTCTCATCACAAACCATACCTAACCCTAGAGGACAAGAACAGCTCCAATCAAGGACAACACTAGAGGAAGAGATTGAGTTTAAAATGTTTGATGCACCACAATTTCCACACGATGATCATGAATGTTATAATGTTGATGTGGTTCAAGAACTTTGTGACCAAACATTTCAGGAACATAGTGTTGATCCATTATAAAGAACAATTACACACCCTCCACTACTACCTCAAGTTGAAATGGAATACGATGACTGGAGGATTGCATAGACAGTACATCACCTTGAAACTCCAAAGTCATCTTCAGGTAAGCTTGCACCTGAATTTGAAAAGTTGGTATCTGATAACACTTGTGTTTTCCAGGATAAGTCGACTGGTGAACAGGACAAGTCGACTGATGAACAGGACAAGTCGACTGCTACCAGGACACCAGATGAGGAGCTGAAGCAACTACATGAATATTTGGGGGAAAACCAGACATTACCTGTGACAGCTACTGGAAAATTAAGCATGCATGAAGAAGCAAGGCTGCAGGGAGTCTCGCAAAAACACAATGGTGCATTAAGGTGGACCATTGCAGATAGGCTTATGTCAAGATGGTACGGTCCAGACATTGTTGCAGAGGTTTTCCCACATAGAGCGTTTGAGAAAACTCAAACGTTCGAGGTGAATGGGCATAGGGGGAAGCCTTATAATAAGATGAGTTTTGAGCCGCAAGCCATTCAATATATTGCACAAACTCATCGAGTCTAGCTGAAGACAAGAAACACAGCGCTTATTGGGAGGCAACCCAATTTTTCAGGGGAGTACTTACACTCTCTATTTATTTATTTATTTCTTAATTTCCTTACTTTATTTTCTTTCCTTCAAACTAGTTGGTAACACATGCCTATACCTTAAGTTTTGCACGAACATTGAGGACAATGTTCCATCTAAGTTTGGGGGTATTAGTTAGTTAAATTTGGAGTCTTTTGAAAAGATTTTTTTAGGATAGACAATTTCTTATAAAGTAAGAGTAAGGATACTTATTTACTTTAGGATTGTTGAGTTTCATAATGCCTTACAAAATTATATGAGTCATGCGATTATACATAAAAAAACAATTGTGATGCTTTTTCTAGTGATTATTCCCTTTAATCTAGTCCTAAACAGAGTTTAAGTAAATAGAGTAAAAACAAAAAGAAAATATATATATATATGAATAAAGTCAATCTACGCCAATGTTTTGAGTGCTTAGTAACTAGGGGTATTCATCACCAATGTTTACCTTTACGTCAAACGACAACTTGAAATATGAGTATGCAAAGCACTAAAAGTTTGTGACTTGTTGAGTAACCGGGTGGATTCATCACAAATGTTTTGCATTCGCGTAAAAAGTCAAGTGACAACTTAGAGAAGAGACTAAAAAAAAACAAAAAAAAAAAAAAAACTCTAGTTTGCTACTCGGTTTGTAGTAGAGAAAAGGGATAATCACAGATTGGGTAGATGCATACTATAACTATAATTAATTGCATGACAAGTGTGGTTGGGTTTGGAGTTATGAATAGACAATTGCACTAGAGAAAGTGGGTATACTTGTTTTTACTTTATTTGCAAATTGTTTATAATTTTGATTGCAAAATTTTGATGCTTGCATAATGAGACATTTTCTTGATATGATGGGTTGAGACTATTATTTTCCCCTTGTTCATAATTTTAGTTTGCTTGAGGACAAGCAAAAGCTAAGTTTGGGGGTATTTGATGGACTCAATAATATTCACATTTAGGAGTAATAATCTTATTGCAATTGGACATTTAAATGCTTTATATGTGGTATTTTACTCTTCTTATCTTCTTTTCCAGAGGAAACAACCAAAAGCAGCAAAACGAAGCAGATTCCAGACTAATACAGACTGAGAGGATGATATACAGGGAAAAGCAGAGATCAGTCGACTGGTTCTTCAAACAGGCGACTGGACAGAGAGTTTGATGGGGCTCGGTACAGTCGACTGCTTCCCAAGACAGTCGACTGGTCGTCGGCGGAGTCAGAAGATAAGAACATATGAAGATGCATCCTCATCCAAACCCAGGTCGTCTGCATGTAACAACTAGTCATTAATTAAGAAGGTGGACTCAGTCTTATGCGTTAAAAGATAAGAAATCAGGAACTTTGCAAATAAGGAAGGAAAGAAGAAAATAGAAAGAAATAAAATGCAGATCAAAAGGAGGAATTAAATAAAAAGAAGAGGACCTTTCTATAAAAGAAAAATGCAAACCCTAATTCTCTAGCCGTGTTCTATAAATATCAACCAAGGGACCGAAATATAGAGAGAGGCCGGATCCATCAACAAGAACTGACCGTCGACAGCAAGCATCAAGAAGGAGAACAAGTCGACTGCTGATTAGGCCCAATTTCCACATCATACAAATCAGTGTTCTTCTGTTCTTCCTTTGAGTCTTATTTCTATTGTAGTCATGAATTCTATTTTATCAATCAATAAAAGTTTTATTATGTGGAACTAATTTCATAGTTGGGTAGATTGAAACCGTAGTTATGTAATGCTTATATTCTTCTGAATACTACTCTATTACTTATTGATTAAACCTGAGTGAATTGGAATAGATTTATAATAATCAAACTTGTTCAGAGTCCTAAGGGCAGTCGACTGAGGTGACAGTAAGTCGACTGGTCTGAAGCTGAGATTATCAAGTTTGTGTAGTATAGATCTGAATCTGTTAGATGAGCATATTGAGACGACCCGTATCTCGTGTTCATATCTTGTAACAAGGGAATCTTTAGGGATTCTTGGTTTAATCAACTTGAATGATCTAGATCTGATACCAATTTCTAGAACTTCAAGTGTTTGTTCGTTACCATTGTTCTTATGTTTTCTTTAAGTGCAACTTAGTAGATACCATGCTAAATACTTAAGGGAAGAAACGAATTAGAGTAGATACCATGCCTAATTCTTGGCTTAGGGAAACATTAACTTTAAAGAGTAGATACCATGCCCTTAAAGGAACAGACATAAGCAATTAGAGTAGTATACAACTTAGCATTACTGACTATAGGTGGAAATCAATACCCAACTACTTTAATAGATATTCGTGACTCAAATTGCGATGCTATTTAATTTAGATTTTTATCCTTTCATTTCCTTAGACTTTTAGAACAACACTTTAAGATTCTATTTTCTATTTTATTGATTAGTGAGTTAAGTACTACAATCTCTGTGGGATCGATCCTTGCTTGCCGCTACGCTTCTATAAACGATTCCTACACTTGCGAGGTTTTTAATTTGTGTCTAGTTATTCTATTTATTTAGATAGTCTAGATTGCACAACAACAAGCTGGCAAAAGTACTGTCATGACTGGTGCCGCCAGTCCCTCAGTCCAGCGTCGGCCCGAACTCTACCTCCTCATCGTCAAACTCCTCTACCTGGAATACTTTGGCTATCCTTCCTCTTGCCCCCGTGGCCGCAGCTGTAGCCCAAAAGGAGATTAGATGCATGATATGAGTCAGGTTACCAGAAATACTATTACATGAAGCACGAAAATAAAAATTATTTCTGTCAAGCCATAACACCCATGTTGTAGCCGCTATTGCGATGTACCATGCCTCCTTCATATCATGGCGAATCGTTGCAAATTTGGGGCCAATCCACAAATCCTCATATACGCAGGGGTAGTCACCTGTTCCTAAGGCTCGGAGTACCTCAACCATAGTTGCCTTACTTCTAGGGCAGTAAATGAAAAGGTGATTTAGATCTTCCACCTGTGTGTCGCAGAATCCACAATTGGTCGCCACATGTGGTTGCCTTTTGGCAAAGTTTTGCCTAGTGAGGATAGCATTATTGAGCACTAGCCATAAGAAAAATCTAATTTTACGGGGAGTTTTCGCCTTCCACAACACCTGTGCCCAGCTGGGTCTGCATCCTCGAAGTGAATCCGATGATACAGAGATCTCACTGAGAAAGCTCCCTTGCTCTCGAGTCCCCATCGCTTCTGATCTGGACCTTGCGTGCACCTAGTGCCTTCCCGGGTGATGTGTGCTTGCATGTCGAGAAGTTGCTAGTGTAAGTTTGGTGTGAGCGTACCACAGAACGCCGGTCTCCAGCCTCCCCTTTTCCAACCTTCGGCAACAGACATATTCGGTCGACTCGTCCTCTCATATAGGTCTGGGAACGTTTCCTTCAGGGTGTGGGCACCACACCATCGATCCTACCAGAATCTGGTGGACCGGCCATTGCCTATAGTCGACGAAACTGCCGAATTGAAGGGGCCACTAGACTTTGCAATTCCTTTCCAGAGTCGTGAAACTTTAGCCCCTACTCGGAAGCCAAGGTTTCTCGTGCTTTTCCCCCTTAGATAAGGTTGAATGAAGTCCTGCCAACTTTCCCCGCTGTTGTGGAATACCTTCCACCACCATTTCCCCAGCAGGGCAAGGTTCATATCCCTGAGATCAATGATGCCTAGCCCTCCATGCATCTTCTTCATGCAAGCGATACTCCATTTGATGAGGTGGTAACCTCCTTTGTTCAAGTCTGCTCCCTTCCACAAGAATCGTTTTCGAATCCGGTCAATTCTCTGGATCACCCATTTTGGAAGTTCGAAAAATGACATGTAGTAAATTGGTAGGTTAGACAAAACGGAGTTGATGAGTACCACTCTGCCCCCAAGCAACAATGATTTACCTTTCCAACCAGACAGTCTGTCCTCCACCCTGTCAATGATAGGCAACCAGTCTGCTTTACGTAATTTCCCTGGTCTGAGTGGAAGTCCTAGGTATTTGATAGGGAAGTCACTCGTCGTACAGTTCAAAATAGTAGCATGTTTCCCTGCTTCATCCTCGGAAAGGGAAATAGGAGTCAGCGCACTCTTGTGGAAGTTAATCCTAAGGCCTGACCAGGCTTCAAAACAATATAGGGTCCCTTTAAAGCAGACAGTTTCTTGTCTAGACCCATTACCAAAGAGTAGGGTGTCATCTGCGTATTGCAGGATCGAACACCCTATAGAAGATGCGGAACTGGCCACTGGCACGATCCAACCTTTTTTCTGGCAATTCTCCAGCATCACTCTCAACACATCCGCTACAATACTAAACAGGAGTGGTGATAGCGGGTCCCCTTGTCTGAGACCCTTCCTGCAAGGGAACGGCTGCCCCAACCTACCATTCACTGATATGGCCGTCTTGCTAGTCTGCAAACATTTCCTGATCCAGCAGATCCATTTATTCCCGAAGCCCCTACCCCTGAGAGCTTCCAGTAGGCACTCCCAATCGACCGAGTCATAAGCTTTCGCAAAGTCTAGCTTAAGCAGAAAGCTCTTAGAGTTGGTTGTATGACAGCTGTGGATAACTTGTTCCGCCGTTGCCACACAATCTAGGATATTTCTGCCCTTAATGAAGCCCGTTTGAGATTTGTTGATAAGGCTATCCATAATACTCCCCAAGCGTATCGCTAGGACTTTGGTAATAATCTTCGCCGAGCAATTTATGAGACCGATCGGCCTAAAATCGCCCACTTTTGACGCCTCTTCCCGTTTGGGAATCAGGATTACATCTGCAAAATTAAACATACCCAATCTGAGTTTGTTGTTAAAAAAGTCATCCATCAGTGCCATATAGTCCCCTTTAATTTCTTCCCAGAAGATTTGGAAGAACAACATTGGGAAGCCGTCTGGCCCTGGCGACTTGTCTGCTCCCATAAGACTGATAGCCTTTTTAACTTCCTCCTCCGAGAACGGAGACTCCAGGCAGGAGAGCGAGGGCGATGACTCGATCTGGTAAGTCTGCCAGAAATCATTCCTGAGTGGAACTCGGAAGTCAATCTTCTTCCCCAATAGGTCCTTGTAATATCCTTGGAAGGCGGTGGAAATCACTAGTTCATCTTGCACTGTCCCCGCGCTTGTTTCTAAGGATAAGATAAGATTGGACCTGCGCCTTGCACTTGCCACTCGGTGGAAGAAGGCCGTATTCGCGTCTCCCTCTTTGAGCCACGAAATTCTAGATCTTTGTTGCCATTTAATTTCTTCCATCTTATAGAGATGGGCAATATTTTCACGGAGCTCCAGAAGTTTATTTCTTTCCTCCTGTGACAAGTCTCTCGCTTCCTCCACTCTTTCAAGTTCATCAATTCCTTCCAACAAGAAATCTTTTGTGCGCCAGATGGTCGTGAACCTAGATCGGTTCCATTTACGCAGCCGCTTTCTTGATCTGCAAATTTTTTCACACCATCGGCTCGCAGCATCTGAGCCAGTCACTGGGAGCGCCCAATTTTCCATCACCAGGTGGTGAAACCCCTGAATCTCCAGCCAGGCCTTCTCAAATCGGAATTTTCTATATCTTTTGGCTCCCTGAACCCCAATGTCAAGAAGGATAGGCGTATGATCTGATGTTGGTTTAGGGATCGACCTAGCAGATGCGCGAGGGAACTTAGCCTCCCAATCCATCAACACGAGAATCTTGTCCAATTTTGCCATAATCGGAGTCGACTGCATGTTAGACCACGTAAATAGTCTATCATTAATAGGGATATCAATCAACTCAAGCTCTGTTATCACCCTATTGAATTCTGCTCTACGCCTGTCGCTGGAACCTCTACCCTTGTGTTCGAAAGCAAATCGAGTAACATTGAAGTCCCCTCCCGACAATCCAGGCCCCCGGCCAGCGAAGACGAATATAGACCAATTCTTGCCAAAAGGCATCACGCTCTGAATCCACGTTCGGCCCATAAACCACTATGATAGTCTGCATATACTTATCAGGTCACCGTTCCAGACGTGTAGTCAGGGAGAATGAACCATTATAGACCTTTGTACAAGTGAGCAGGTCCGAGTTGAAACCAATGACAATTCCCCTTGAGGCTCCCGCGGATGGGCGTAACACCCATTCCTTGATTCTGTTCCCCCCAATTCTCTTGAGTTTGGTCCCGTGCATTAGTTTGGTTTCCTGAAGCCTAACCACTTCCGCCTTGGACTTCGTGATAACATCTCTAACCATGTCCCTTTTACCCTTATCCCCCAGACCCCGGACGTTCCAGAATAGCGTATTCATTGGGGAAACATATCCGAGATGACAGTGTGTGAGGGGCTCAGGCGGCTTTCGCCCTCAGAGACCGTTATCCCCTAGAGTTGCAACCTACTTCCTTATGGGTACTAGGATTAGCTCTCTCAGTTTCCCAACCTTTCGTTTTGTTAAGAAGAAACGCATTGCGTTCTTTATCACAAACTTCCAAGCCACAGGTAATAGCTAATAGAAAAACTTCAGAGTCTGACATGAAATTTAAAATATTAGCAAGAAAAGTTTTTGTACCTCCATTGACGTGTTTAGCTGCTTTGGAGGCCGTAGCTTTCTCCAGAAAGTCATCCAAAGACTCCGCATGAGCCCTCTTAGGTGAGCGCTGAACTCTGCACCCAACTGACCTATGAGATGACCCTGAGCTTCCTCTGGGAGCTGACTCTGGCAGTGTGGCTAAAACCATCTCTGGTGAACTTCCCCTTTGTGTATCTGCAACGAATTCTAAATCCTCTGAATCATTGTCTGCAAGAGCGAAGTCAACGTCCAGGTTCAAACGCCCTTCTGGGTCTTCCTCACTATCTGCTAGCTGACTTTGAAGTTGTAGATTGGGCTCTGTCGTTGTGGACTCCTCCAAGAGCCCTGCAATCGCCATCGGCCCAACAGTATCAGCTATGTTTTCAATGGTGGACCCCTCACTGGGCCCACACTCTGTATACTTTGACAAGACAGTTAAATCACACGAAGAAGGAGCGAGAAGAAGCGTCTTGGACCCCTCTATGGGCCCATAGACTTTTGTGGGGCTCACGATAACTCCACCCGCATAGGATCTCACATCCCAAGTATGACATGGCTTAGCAACGTTGTTACCTGATTGTATGGAAAAACACATTTTAGAAGCAGTAGATTGCCCTATGGACCCCTCTGTTGGCCCACCAACGCCTATAAAAGAGTGAAATAGAGTCATACTCTCCGCAGGCCCATTGTAGTGCGTTAACGTGCACCGGGGGTTCACCATACTGCTTGCCTCGTTAAGAGCGCAAGCAGCGTTAAAGGGGGCAGCGGTAACGCTACCCCCATTGCCAGGTGGCAGATCATGGTTGGGAGATTTATCGGTGGCCTCAGACTTCTTGAACTTCGAAACAGACTTCGATAACCCCAAAGTTTTCCCAAAACTCTCATTTCCGTCTTCAGCCTCTCTTTCGTAGCTCTCAGCTACTCCAAAAATTCGATCTTTTTTCCCCAAATCACCTCTCTGAAAAGAATCCTCTTTGCCACCCACTCCGACAGAGCCAGCCACGAGCTCTGTTGGGTTCTTTTTGTTGGGGTTGTGCAGCTCGTCGCGCTGCTCACTCCCCAGAGTTGGCTCAGATTGTTGTCATGCTTGCCTCAACAAAGCTTCTTTCCTCCCTTCTTTATCAGATCCAAACCACCTCTTTTCAACCCACTCTTTGGTCGACAGAGTCTGTGCACCTGTAGCTTTCCCAGACTGTGGGTTTTCTCCACCAACTCCTGTCGTCTAGCCTGCATGTTGGCACAGACTGGAGCTTTGCCCTTAGCGGATTCTGTGGTCCCTGGCCCTCCCCTCTGAGCCACTGCGCTGCCCTCCAACCTGGACGAATTGAGCTGGTCCTCTGGTCGATCCACTGAGTTGGGGGTCCTACCGGGCTTCTGACCAGTGGATCTGACGGAGTGATAACAGCTTCGATCTTCTTTGGACGGAGGCCTCTCCGCCGTTGCATGTCGGCTCCGCTCTACCCCCATCACCGCCTTGATCAATTCCCGGTGGGCCCTCTTTACCTCATGCGATCCATCTAACGTGAGGGGCTTTGAGGGCGAGAGCACTTGCCTGTATGATCTGCAATCTCTGATGGAGTTTGAGTGCTTGGGGGAGGTGACGCTCGCAAGCTCCTTGTGTGCTTCTTCTCTCTTATCTAGCACAAATCTGACCAGATACGAATCTTCGAAAGAGTACACCTTCTCGAATCTTGGCATCAAAGTGATATCAGCGCTCCTGATAAGGGCTCTAGCCGAGATTATCTCAGAACGGCGGACTGTTTTTTCATCTAACTCAACCACGTTCCCAAACTCCGCAACAATCTCTTGAATGGCTTCTGATATGGCTAAAAATGGGGTTAAATCGGAACCGTCCAGATTGGGCACGAATCTTGAAGCTCAGGGGTAAAACGGTAATTTCACATACAAATGGGTCCGAAACGGGTACTGGATCTCCTTCTCACAGATCCAATAACCCACGAACGGATCCACTCCAACTGGGTACGGGTCCCGACCCGATACAGACCCAGACCAGCAAGAGGAAATCAGGGTCTCTGATTTGACTAAATCAACAGGCCTAATTCGCGGTTATCCTCTCACCGGGAATCAGGGATCAATTTCCTAAACTGATTATGAGGATTTTACTCCCAACAGAATCACGGGAAATCAGGTCCCTAATCAGACTCCTTTGGCGACTATAAATACCTCCTACCCACCATTGTAACCAGGTAATCACTCTTTTTCCAACTTAAGCTCTTTCTTAATCATCATTGGTTACTGACAAGAGCGTCGGAGGGTGCGTCGCCGGAATCAACCCCGGTGTATCGCACTTCCTTGCAGGTGAGCGACAGGGATTAGCAGGCTTGGATCCGCTATTCAGGTTTTTCCACGAACTCACAAATCTCATCTGTTTACCCCCACACCAGATTCAGCAGTAACAGATTGGCACCGTCTGTGGGAACCCATACAAATAGCAGCCTCTCCCTTTCCCGTCGACCAGCTCTTCTCCAACCATGCCTCCCAGAAAGGTCAGGTCAAGGGGGTCCAACCGTGGGCCCAACCCTGCCGATCAGCAAGAGGAAGTCCCTATGCATCCTGCTCCGCAGCCCGAACAACTTCCTCCCCCGGTCCAAGACCACTTCCAACAGGGCCAGCCTCCTCTCCTCAATCAACAACCCCCTAATGGTCCTGCTGGCCCGAACCAGCGGAAGCAGAAGCAACCTCTCCACCCAGACCATGTCTCGGTCCACAATGCCTCCTCGGATTCTATGGCTTCCCATAACCCCCGAGCCTCCGACCTCCGCAACACCGTTCTGAATCGCCAAAAGGATGAGGACCTTCGCAACCGCCTAGATGAGAAGCGGGCCCGAGAGGGAGCCTCCCGCCAACATCAAGGTGAGCGGTCTCCTCATCGCCGAGACGACAGGAGGTCTCCAGATCGAAGAGGACGGGGGGAATTTCCTGAGCGTCGTAGGAGGAGGCCACGTTCCCCTGCTGATCGACATCATCCGAGGAACGATGAGGCACCTATCACTCGTGCCGAGTTCCTACAATTCCAGGCAACTGTGTTGCAGGCCCTCAACCTTCGCCCCAACAACCATAATGCCCAGAGGGTTACAACACCCCCACGGGTTCCAAGTCCTCGCCACCGATCCATAAGTCCTCCCCCGGCTCCTAGTCACCAACAGCACCATCATAGTCCTCGCCGATCCCAGGACTATCGATGCCGTAGCCCCTGCTCCCCTTCCTATGAAAACGAGTCCAGGGGCTCGATCGACTATCACCGGAGGGACGATGCCCTCTACCGTCGTCTCCACGAGATGGAGAGGCACATCGGCCGTATGGATAAGGAGGAGGAGTCGAGAGGAACGACCGTCCGCCCCAACAGACTGCCCTTATCTCGGACTATCATGGAGGCTCCCATTCCGAGGGATTTCAAGCCTCCACAGTTTGAAACGTACTCAGGGGAGTCGGACCCTGTTGATCATGTCGAAAGCTTCAAGACCTTAATGCCGATCCACCAAGCTTCCGACGCCATGCTTTGCAAGACCTTTCCCGCCACTCTCAAGGGTTCGGCACGGGAATGGTACTCCCGGCTCGCTCCCTCTTCCATCTTCTCGTTCGAGCAGTTCGAAACGCTCTTCATAACTCACTTTGTAAGTAGCAGACGAATGGAGAAGACCAGTCTCTCTCTACTCCACTTCCGACAGGAGAGGGAAGAAAAGTTGAGGGACTATGTAAGGAGATTTACTGCGGAGGTCAGGTCCATCACCTCCCTCGACCAGTCAGTGGCGACCATCGCATTCCAGTCCAATGTCCTGAACTTTAACCTTCGGTCATCCCTGTTAGATCCTGTAGGCGAAGCAACAAACACTAGAGGGGGGGGGGGGGGTGAATAGTGTTTATTAAAAATAAATTGCGGAATAAATAATTTCTCTCGGCACAGTCGACTTAGTGGTGACCCAGTCGACTGATATAGCCAAAATAAAAGAAATTTAAACTCTCGATGCAGTCGACTTATAGATAAGACAGGCGACTGATGAAACGAAGAGAACAACAAATACAAGACTGATCAGTCGACTGATATGAAGCTGAGTCGACTGGCCAGACAAGTTTTGCAGAACTTAAATAAGCAAAAGTAAATGCAAACACAAGATAATCAATCACAGAGTACACAAGATATATCCTGGTTCGGTCCTCCCAACCTACATCCAGTCCCCAAGCAACCCACTTGAGATTTCCACTATTCTTGAAAAATTACAAGAATACCCTACGGCGTTACGATAATAACCTTGTCTAACCCGTAGTCCTTTCTCTCAACCAGAGAAAGCAACCCACTCTACTACCAAGAGTGAAAAGACACCGACTCTACAACCAAGAGTCAACAACCACTCTCCAACCGAGTGCAAAAGTACAAGAAGAATTTTTACAATCAACCTATAGCCTTGTTGGTGTATGTGTTGATGCACGTGGCTAAATCACAAGGCTGACTTCTATACTCAGTCCAGAGTGAATTCAATGCTATACTGGACTGAATGTAGAGAACCAAAGTGTATGAACTTGAAAGCTTTGTTTCTCACAGAAAATCTCTTAAAATGTTTTTCACAAGAATGCTCGAGTGTATGAAAGATCAAGTGATCGAGTGTATGAAAGATCAAGTAGTTCTTTTCAGTGAGATATGAAACTCTATATAAGGAGTTTGATCTCCTGAACGTTGGGAAAAACAGTTACACAACTGTCAACCAACGGATCAGAACTTTTGAGTTTGAAAAAATTTGATTTTGAAAATCAGAAAACGGTCAAAAGCTCTCGAACAGTCGACTGGGTTGCCATATGAGTCGACTGATCAGAGTTTGAATAATTTTAAACAATTTTGTACTTATCAGTCGACTGGCAGAAGCTTAAGTCGACTGGTACTTAAAGGTTAAAATTCTTCAAACTGTTTTGACTTCTTTTTTGGGAGTTTTTAAGAGACACATTATGAAATTTTGAGTATGTGTGTGTGTGTGTGTTGACAAAGCATTACATCAGACTAAGACTCAACAAGAAATAAAATACAATGTTTACAAGACAGAATAATATAATATATTTGAGCTTGAAGTCTTGAGTCTTGAGTCTTGAATTGAATCTTGATCCTTGTCTCTTCATCTGTATCTTTTTGAGCTTGTTTATTTGTTCAGCTAGAATTGTCTTTAGTCTGTGCACTGCAATGTTAGCTGTATAACATAGACACATGTTGCACTGTGTTGTGATCATCAAAATCAAGAATCAACATTCTCTCCCTTTTTGATGATGACAACACAATAGCGGATAACAGTTTATAAAAAGATATACAAGCATAGATTTTGAAAGCTCCCCCTATTAAAAACACAATATGCATTCACAAATTCTTGACATAAAGAATGTAACAGTCGACTGAACAATAGATCAGGCGACTGAACAGGAAAACAATATCCAAAAAGCAGCAGCATCTATACTCAGAGTATGCTGAACAGTGTAACAATATAACAAATAGCACAGATAGAACATAACACAAGTAGATAAAATATAACTCAGAGCTTAGCTTTCTTTCTCTCCCCCTTTGGAATCATCAAAAAGCATAAAGTAACAAGATTTTGCATTTAAAAGAGAGAAGGTCTAATATATAGAAACAAAATGCATTAAAAGGAAAATTACATAAATAATAAAAAAGAAGTAATCGTCAATCATCTTCTTCGGAGTCTTCATCATCATCTTGAGAAGGAGGAGAAAACTGAGAAGTGAAGAGATGAGTGAGGTTGGCTACCTCAGAACTAATATGGTCTAGTTTGGAACCAAGGGTAGAAAGATGTGTATCGACAGTGACTGAATGATTCATTAGGTAGGACACACAGTCGTACATGGTACGAGGGTCATCACAATTGGCTTGAGGGAGAGGTGGATCATTAGATGTAGAAGGTTGAGAGGCTCTAGGTCTAGAAGATGAACCTAAGGGAGCTTGGGACATTGGAGGAGACCTAGGGGGTGATCGAGGAGGAGCATCAAGGAGTTTCATTCGTGCCAAACTAGTACGATCGAAACACTCATATCTAGAAACAACATTTGTCTCCGACTCAAGATCAACTTTAAAAGCGGTAAAGACTCTAGTAAGAAAACCTCCAAAGGGTAGAAAATGAGTGTGGTCTTGATTAAGTTTTGAAAAGATAACTTGACCCCAATTAACAGCTATCCTACCAAAAATTGCATATATAGCTTTTTGTAACTCAATAGAATATTGGTCATAACTCCCCTTTTTTAGGAAGGATGTTATAAGCTAATATTCTACCGACAAGCTTAGCAATTGGTCTTAGATTTCTGCTTGTCATTGGAAGTCGAGAATTAGGTAAGAGAATTTTAGACAATATAGAGGTATCATCTAAAATAACTTCATCAAGAGGAATTCCACCATCATCTATACCCAACATCGCATTAATCCTAGTCGGTGTTATAGTCATTTTAATATTTTTCACTGACGAACGGATTAAGACATCCCCATTTGTTTTTTGAACAACGCTCATATTTGTATAAAACAAATAAATGAGTTGGGGATAGTAATTTGGTTGGTTAGATAATGAGAGAAAGTCATAGAGACTGCAATTTTGAAATAGTGGAATGAGATTAAAACGGTCTAGGTCATTAAAATTGACAAATCTTCCAGGGAAGATTTGAATGGTACAAAAGACATACCAACGATCAAGAAGATCGGAACTCAAAAGATATTGGGTGTATTCTTGTGAAGAAGAAGTACCCTCATGAGATCTTTTCGATCGTTTGGGTGCCATGAGTAAAGAGTCAAAAGGGTTATACCTAAGAAAAGAGAGAGAGAATCGAGCAGGAGCAAGCACAAGCAGCACTGATCACCTTCTTCTCCAAAACTAGGGTTTTGAAATTGGGGGTAAAATCTTGAGAACGGTAAGAAGTGAATACGGCTAGTGAAAGGGGGTTTTAACTGTGAGGGAACGGCTGAGATCAAGGAGAGGTGAAATCGACGGTGAGGATTAAAGATCACGGGTGAAAAGATAAGTGATTCCATCTCAAAAGACGCGATGAATAGTCGCTGAAGATGATTTAGCTCGCGACAGTCGACTGGTAGGGAGATCAGTCGACTGAGTCGAGAAGAAAAAATATTTTATGTCTAACGATCAGTCGACTGGTTGAGAAGCCAGGCGACTAGTCAGAGAAAAAAAAATTGGTATGTTTAAAAAGCAGTTCAGTCGACTTATTCAAAAAGATAGTCGACTTCGCAGAAGCCATTTTCAACAAGTATCAATAAAATCACAAATTCCAAGTTCTCTCCTTAATTTAATGAAAGTATCTTCTTTAAGGGGCTTGGTAAATATATCTGCTACTTGTTTATCAGTAGAGATAAAGTCTAAAGCTATATCTCCTTTTAAAACATGATCACGTAGAAAATGATGTCGAATATCAATATGTTTCGTACGTGAATGTTGAATCGGATTTTTAGATAAATTAATTGCACTGGTATTATCACACATAATTGAGGGTGTCTCAAATGAAATACCATAATCTAATAAGGTTTGTTTCATCCATAAAATTTGTGCACATGCCAAACTTGCAGCGATGTATTCAGCTTCTGTGGTTGATAGGGATACGGAGTTTTGCTTTTTACTGCACCAAGATACTAGGGAATGTCCCAAAAAGTGACATGTACCACTAGTACTCTTGCGATCAGTTTTGCTTCCAGCAAAATCGGCATCGCTATAAGACAAAAGTTGAAAATTATCGGTGCGTAGATAAAATAAACCATATTCAGATGTGCCTTTAATATATCTTAAAATTCGTTTCACTGCTTTTAAATGAGACTCTTTAGGACTAGATTGATATCTTGCATATAAACATACGCTGAACATAACATCTGGTCTACTTGCAGTAATATATAAGAGTGAACCAATCATACCTCGATAGAGTTTTTGATCAACACTCTTACCTAATAAATCTTTGTCAAGAGTAGTAGTAGTAGCCATAGGTGTGGATTTACTACTAGTACTATCCATGTTAAAACGTTTGAGTAATTCTTTTGCATATTTGCCTTGATTGATAAATATGCCATTTGAGGACTGTTTAATTTGCAATCCAAGGAAATAATTGAGTTCACCCATGTGACTCATCTCAAATTCATTTTTCATGGTATTAGCAAATTCTTGACATAGATGATTATTAGTAGAACCAAAAATTATATCATCAACATATATTTGTATGATTAAGATATCATTCTTAACTCTTTTGATAAACAAAGTAGTGTCTACTTTACCTATTTCAAATCCTGTTTCTAAAAGAAAAGTTTTTAGACGATCATACCAAGCACGAGGTGCTTGTTTAAGACCGTATAAAGCCTTTTTCAATTTATAAACATGATCTGGGAATTGTTCATGTTCAAAACCTGGTGGTTGTTTAACATAAACATTTTCCTTAATAAACCCATTAAGAAAAGCACTTTTCATATCCATTTGATAAAGTATAAAATTCATAAAACAAGCAAAAGATAATAAAATACGAATAGATTCTAGTCTAGCAACAGGAGCATATGTTTCATCAAAATCTATACCTTCTTCTTGATTATATCCTTGGGCAACTAATCTAGCCTTGTTCCTTACAACTTGTCCTGATTCATCTAACTTATTCTTGAATATCCATTTGGTACCAATGATAGTCTGATCAGGAGGTCTAGGAACTAAATCCCATACATCATTCCTTATAAATTGGTTTAGTTCATCTTGCATGGCATTCATCCAATATTCATTCTCACAAGCTTCTTGTATATTTTTCGGTTCAAAATCCGACAAGAATGTTGTATGAGAGATCATATTAACATGTGAACGTGTCTGAATACCATGGGAGATATCACCAATTATTAAGTCATGAGGATGATCTTTAACTTCAACAAATGGCTTTGGTAAAGTTGAAGATATCTCAATCGGATCAGTCGACTTGACTTGTTCTTCAGTCGACTGCTTTACGTCAGTCGACTGGTAGAGCTTATCAGTCGACTTATCAGACAGATTAGTTTGCTCTATGGATTTAATCACATTATCTAAAGGTGATACATCAGTTTCATCATCTTTATTTAAGGTTGATGAAGGAAAAGATTCATCGAATGTAACATGCATTGATTCTTCAATAGTCATTGTAGACTTATTGAAAATTCTATATGCTTTACTCCTATTTGAGTATCCCAAAAAGATACCCTCATTAGATCTAGGATCAAATTTGTCTAAATTATCTTTTGTGTTTAGAATAAAACACTTGCAACCAAATGTCTTAAAGTAAGAGACTTTAGGAATTTTATTAAAAAATAACTCATAACAAGTCTTCTTTAGTTTAGGTCTTAGAAGAATTCTATTTAAAACATAACAAGCTGTAGCAACAGCTTCAGGCCAAAAATGCTTTGGTAGATTGCTTTCAACAAGCATAGTACGTGCGCATTCTTGCAAAGTCCTATTTTTCCTTTCAACCACTCCATTTTGTGGTGAAGCTCTAGGAAATGCAAATGAATGTGTTATACCATTCTTGTTGCAATATTCTGTAAATGTTTCATTTTCAAATTCTCCACCATGATCACTTCTAATAGTGACTATGGTTAGAGATCTTTGATTTTGAACACGTTTACAAAAATGTGCAAACTCTTCAAAAGCATTATTTTTATGTTTTAAAAAGAATGTCCAAGTGAATCTTGAAAAATCATGACATATCTACTTTTATTTAAAGAAGCAACTCTAGTAGGGCCAAATAAATCCATATGAATTAATTCAAGTGGCCTACTAGTAGAGATTACGTCTTTTGTTTTAAAAGTGGATTTGATTTGTTTTCCTAGTTGACATGCATCACATAACTTATCCTTTTTAAAGGATAGTTTTGGCAGTCCTTTAACTAGGTTATATTTAGATAATTTTGAGAGATTTTTCATGTTCACATGTCCAAATCTTCTATGCCATAACCAAGATTCATTGTTAGAGGCTATTAAACAAAAAATATTTGTAACATCTATTGCATTCAAACACAATTCATAAACATTATTTTTGTGAAAACCTTGAAAAACAACATTTTGCATAGTAGAATCATAAATCAAGCATGCATCTTTTTCAAAAACTATTTTATAACCTTTATCACACAATTGACTAATGCTTAAGAGATTATGCTTTAAACCATTAACCAATAGCACATTTTCTATAATAGGGTTAGATATTTTACCGACCATGCCAATACCGATGACTTTGCCTTTGTTGTTATCTCCAAAGGTGACGGTTCCTCCATCTATACTTTGAATGGTGGATAGTAGGTTGGCATGTCCTGTCATGTGTTTTGAACATCCACTGTCTAATATCCAGCGTTCTTTCTTGGGTACCTATAAAAAATTTAAGGTAAATATGGTACCCTTTTTATTGGGTCCAAAACACATTAGTTTGGGGGAAACCAAACCCATGAAGAGTTTGATCTTCCTCCATAAGCAGGAATATAATAAGTAGAATTACACACATTTAACATATATGAGTGAATATAAGCAATTCTATCATTCTGATTTAGACTGACTGGAACCCATACTAGTTTGTTCTGTCCAGTCGACTTACCAGTGTTATGCAGTCGCCTGTTGGTGTACATCAGTCGACTGGTAGATACACTAGGTCGACTTATAAGAGGTTTTGATTTCATCGAATAAGATCCACTTTCTCTGGACAGACGACTGGTTGTATGGTTCAGTCGACTTAACCGAACGTTAGTTTTGCTTTTATCACTGAAATTAACAACCTTTGGTTTTGCAAAGAAATCATACAACTTGTGTGTAACACTAGAAATAGATGCTAATTTATTCTTACTAGTGTTTAAAACAGGAGATTCTTTTACAGAAGTTTTTTTAAAACCAAGTCCAAATTTTTGACTAGATGTAACTTGATGATGAAGCATATCATTTAAATTCTCTTTGCCTTTGTTAAACTTAGATACGTTCTTTGAAATCTCTTCATAATTCTTTTTGAGAGTTTCAAGATCAGTATCTAAACTTGCAATGCGAGAATTTAAGGATTTTACTTCCTTATCAAGGTTAAGATTTTCTTGATTAAGTGTTTGATTCACTTTCTCAAGAATCTTAACTCTAATCTTTTCTTTCTTTAACTCTTGGAATATTTCATTAAAAGCATCAAGAAGATCTTCGGAATCATAATCATTACTTGCATGTTCTTGTGCAGCCATAAAACACACATTTGCCACTTCGTTATTTTCATCCGTTTCTTCTTCGGAAGATGAATCACTATCATCCCATGTAGCTTGATAGGCCTTTTTGTTCTTGGCAAATTTGTTCTTTGGATATTTGTCCTTCTTGAAGTTGGATGATTTTCCCTTGTTCTTTGCATTTTCTAAGGGACAATCTTTTTTCATGTGACCTATTTTATTGCACCTGAAACATGTAGGAGGGTCATTAGAATCTTTAACTTTAGAATGAAACTTACCCTTCTTTAAGAACTTCTTGAATTTCCGAGTGAACATTGCTATTTCTTCTTCATCTTCTTCCTCATCTTCTGAGTCAGTCATGGCTTTAAAAGCCAATGATTTCTTCTTTGCTTGGTGTGATTCAGTATCTTTCTTTCGATCTTCAAGTTGGACCGCATATGCCATGAGATTACCAACAAGATTCTCGAGAGTAAGTGTTGACAAATCATTCGCCTCCTCTATTGCTGTGGTTTTCTTCTCCCATTCTGGAGTGAGTGCACGTAGGACTTTTCTGACCATCTCTGCTTGGGTATAAGTCTTTCCAAGCGCCACAAGAGAGTTTGTGATGTCTGTGAATCTTGTAATCATCTCGGACACAGTCTCATTGTCCTTCATTCTGAACATCTCAAACCTGTGGACAAGAACAGAAATTTTAGACTCTTTTACTTTATTCGTTCCTTCATGTGTTACCTCGAGTGTATGCCAAATTTGATGTGCGGTTGTAGCATTGGATACACGGTTGAATTCTTCCTTCGTCAGTGCACAAAATAAAGCATTCATTGCTTTGGCATTGTTCATAGTCTGATTCTTTTGATCATCATTCCATTGTGCATATGGAATGGTAGGGGCAGTGTATTCCGTCTCTGTCATTTGCCATATCTCGTAGTTGATTGATTGGAGATAGATTCGCATTCGGCACTTCTAATAATTGTAGTTCGTTCCATCAAATAGTGGTGGCCGTTGTGTAGATTGGCCTTCATGGTACTGATTTGTATTTGAAGTAGTTGCCATAGCCTGTAACCTTGCTCTGATACCAAGTGTTGGATCCTGTAGGCGAAGCAATAAACACTAGAGGGGGGGGGTGAATAGTGTTTATTAAAAATAAATTGCAGAATAAATAATTTCTCTCGGCACAGTCGACTTAGTGGTGACCCAGTCGACTGATATAGCCAAAATAAAAGAAATTTAAATTCTCGATGCAGTCGACTTATAGATAAGACAGGCGACTGATGAAACGAAGAGAACAACAAATACAAGACTGATCAGTCGACTGATATGAAGCTGAGTCGACTGGCCAGACAAGTTTTGCAGAACTTAAATAAGCAAAAGTAAATGCAAACACAAGACAATCAATCACAAAGTACACAAGATATATCCTGGTTCGGTCCTCCCGACCTACATCCAGTCCCCAAGCAACCCACTTGAGATTTCCACTATTCTTGAAAAATTACAAGAATACCCTACGGCGTTACGACAACAACCTTGTCTAACCCGTAGTCCTTTCTCTCAACCAGAGAAAGCAACCCACTCTACTACCAAGAATGAAAAGACACCGACTCTACAACCAAGAGTCAACAACCACTCTCCAACCGAGTGCAAAAGTACAAGAAGAATTTTTACAATCAACCTATAGCCTTGTTGGTGTATGTGTTGATGCTCGTGGCTAAATCACAAGGCTGACTTCTATACTCAGTCCAGAGCGAATTCAATGCTATACTGGACTGAATGTAGAGAACCAAAGTGTATGAACTTGAAAGCTTTGTTTCTCACAGAAAATCTCTTAAAATGTTTTTTACAAGAATGCTCGAGTGTATGAAAGATCAAGTAGTTCTTTTCAGTGAGATATGAAACTCTATATAAGGAGTTTGATCTCCTGAACGTTGGGAAAAATAGTTACACAACTGTCAACCAACAGATCAGAACTTTTGAGTTTAAAAAAATTTGATTTTGAAAATCAAAAAATGGTCAAAAGCTCTCGAACAGTCGACTGGGTTGCCATATGAGTCGACTGATCAGAGTTTGAATAATTTTAAACAATTTTGTACTTATCAGTCGACTGGCAGAAGCTTAAGTTGACTGGTACTTAAAGGTTAAAATTCTTTAATTGGGGGTTTTTAAGAGACACACATTATGAAATTTTGAGTATGTGTGTGTGTGTGTGTGTTGACAAGGCTTTACATCAAACTAAGATTCAACAAGAAATAAAATACAATGTTTACAAGACAGAATAATATAACATATTTGAGCTTGAAGTCTTGAGTCTTGAGTCTTGAATTGAATCTTGATCCTTGTCTCTTCATCTGTATCTTTTTGAGCTTGTTTATTTGTTCAGCTAGAATTGTCTTTAGTCTGTGCACTGCAATGTTAGCTGTATAACATAGACACATGTTGCACTGTGTTGTGATCATCAAAATCAAGAATCAACAATCCCTCGCCAAAAAGCCCCCGCACAACTTCGCCGATCTTCTCCTTAGATGCGAGAAATACATTCGGGCAGAGGAGGCCGAGTGCCTCCCGAGTTTCGGAGGATCCGCTTCCGGGTCGAAAAGGAAAGCAACGGAAGAGGAAAGGGGCAAGAAGCTACAAAAGGATAACAGTGGTCAGCACCGTCCTCCCCCCAGGTTCGAGAAGTTCACTCCTCTCACCACCAATGTCTCCACCATCCTGATGGAAGTAGAGAAGGAAGGGGTTATACCTCCCGCTCCGAGGATGAATACCCCGGCCAAGAGGAGGAACAAGGAGAAATGGTGTCGTTACCACTGGGACCACGGCCATGACACCAACAACTGTCGGGCATTGAAAAATGAGATAGAGGCCCTCATCCAGAGGGGGCAGTTGGCCAAATTTGTAAAGGCAAACGATCGAGGGGATCGCACCACTCCACCGCCTCGGGGGGCTAACAAGCGCTCCGAGCGACGCAATGAAACCCCCGAGTTCGAGGAAGAACGGGTTCTGCACCTTATCCACGGAGGCCCAATGGGGGGCTCTTCCAACTCCTCTCGGAAGGCCTTCGTCCGAGAAGTCAACTCAGTTCACAGTGCCCCTCCCCCCAAAGGCCTCGGCGTCCCAGTAACTTTCTCTGATAAAGACCTCGAGGGAGTCCGGACTCCCCACTGCGATGCACTTGTTATCGACCTCCGCATGGCGAACTTCAAAGTGCAGAGGGTCCTGGTAGACAACGGGAGCTCTGTGAACATCCTCTTCCTCTCGGCCTTCTGAGGGCTGCAACTATCCCGGGATCGCCTCAAACCGGCCGGCTACACGCTCCACGGGTTCACGGGGGTACCAGTAATGGTCGACGGGATTATCACCCTGGACGTAACTGCTGGGAAGACCCCTACTACCCGGACAGAGCCGATGGACTTTATGGTCGTCGATGTCCCAGCTGCGTACAATGTCATCTTGGGCCGACCTGGCCTAGTTGCCCTGGAAGCCGTTCCTTCGGCGTACCACCTCAAGATGAAGTTCCCCACCCGGGCGAGAGTGGGAGAAGTCAGGGGCAGCCAAGAGACGGCTCGGAAGTGCTATATGACTTCCACTGGAGGTCCAGTGCTCTCCCTCGAGACTTTAGAGATCCCCGAGCCGAACGTCCGACCCACGTCCGAGCCGGCGGACGAATTGGAAGAAGTGCTCTTCTCGGACGGGGACCCGAGTAGAAAGTTCCTTATCAGCAAGTCCCTGCCGACTGCCCTATGTTCCGACTTGGTGCAGTGCATCCGGGAGAACCGCGACCTATTTGCTTGGTCCGCCGCAGACATGCCAGGAATTTCCGAGGAACTTCTAGTGCACCGCCTCAGCGTCGAACCGGGGTGCAGACCGGTTCAGCAGAAGAGGCGTAAATTCGCTCCCGAGCGACAACAGGCCATCAAGGAGGAGGTGGACAAGCTCCTAAAAGCTCGGTTCATACAGGAGGTGAACTACCCCGAGTGGCTCTCCAATGTCATCATGGTTAAGAAGTCCAATGGTTCCTGGAGGATATGCATCGACTTCACAGACTTGAATAAGGCGTGTCCGAAGGATCCATTCCCTCTCCCGAATATCGACACCCTCATTGATGCCACCTCGGGCCATGAGCTCCTCAGCTTCATAGACGCCTTCTCTGGCTATAACCAGATTCGAATGTTCCCCCCGGACATTCCGAAAACCTCCTTCATTACCGACCAAGGCCTCTACTGTTATAGAGTTATGCCATTCGGATTGAAGAACACTGGAGCCACCTACCAGCGTCTCGTCAACAAAGTCTTCCAAAGCCAGATAGGCCGCAACATGGAAGTATACGTCGACGACATGCTCGTGAAGAGCATCCGAGGTACCGACCACGTGGCCGACCTCCAGGAGGCATTCGGCGTATTGAGAAGGCACAACATGAGGCTTAATCCGAACAAGTGTAAATTCGGGGTCTTGTCGGGAAAGTTCCTCGGCTTCATGGTGAGCCAGCGAGGGATCGAAGCAAATCCTGAGAAAATCAAGGCCATACTGGACATGGCCCCGCCCCGGAACGTCAAGGAAGTACAGAAGCTTACGGGCCGCCTCGCTGCTATTGACCGATTCCTTTCGAAGTCTGGGGAAAAGTGCCTCCCCTTCTTCAAGGCTCTCAGGGGGGCTAAGGGTTTCGAATGGGGTCAACCGCAACAGGAGTCGTTCGACCAACTGAAGGCCTACTTGGTGAACCCTCCCCTGCTCAGCAAACCCGTTCCAGGGGAAACCCTCTTCATCTACTTAGCTGCTTCCGAGCAGATCCTAAGTGCTGTTTTGGTGAGGGAAGAAGACCGGGCTCAGAGGCCCATCTACTATTTGAGCAAGGTGCTTCGGGACGCCGAGCTTCGTTATCCGAAGATAGAAAAGATGGCCTATGCCCTGATCATGGCAGCAAGGAAGCTCCGTCCATACTTTCAGTCCCATTCGATTGTGGTCCTCACCGACCAACCGCTGAAGCAGGTCCTCCACAAGCCAGAAATCTCAGGCCGGCTTATGAAGTGGTCCATCGAGCTGAGCCAACACGACATCTCCTACCAGCCCCAGACTGCGATCAAAGCTCAGGCCCTCGCCAACTTCATCGTCGAGTCCACCATTCCCGAGGTCAGCCATGTCCCGAACGGACCCACCATTTGGACAGTTTTCGTGGACGGTTCCTCCTGCAACGAGGGTAGCCGGTATCATCCTGAACAGCCCTGATGACTTCGTCCTCCAGTATGCCCTCCGCATGAATTTCAAGGCCTCAAACAACGAGGCAGAGTATGAGGCACTAATCGCGAGCCTCGGACTTGCCCGAAGTGCCGGGGTGCAGCGCCTCCGAATCCATAGTGACTCTCAGCTGGTTGTGAACCAAGTCTTGGGCGAGTACGAGGCGCGAGACGAATGGATGGAAAAGTACCTCGCCAAGGTCCGAACCCTCATGAGCCGGTTCGAAGAGGCACTCATCCAACGAGTCCCTCGAGAAGAGAATTCGCAAGCCGACGCCTTCTCCAAGTTGGCCCCATCCTCCCTCCAAGGTCTCGAGCAGACCATCTTGATCGAGGTCCTCATGAAACCGAGCATAGAAGACGAGGCCCACGACTCAGTGGAGTCATTGCCGATCCTACTGCAAGATAATTGGATAAAACCCTTAGTGGAATTCCTAAGGGACGGACTCCTCCCCGAGGACCCGAAGGAAGCGCGCCGAGTAAGAACCAGGGCCGAACGGTACGTCCTGATCGAGGGAATCTTGTACAAGCGCTCCTTCTCGCAGATTGACGGTCGACCGTACCTGAGGTGCCTTTCCCCGGAATAGGCTGACTACGCCTTACAGGAGCTCCACGAAGGCATCGGTGGAGCACATTCAGGGTCTAGGTCTTTGGCTCGGAAAGCCCTGAATTACGGATACTTCTAGCCGACTCTCCTCCAAGACGCCGAGTGACACGTTCGGCAATGTGGCTCTTGTCAGTGACATTCCAACATTCGTCGCCTCCCCCAAGCCAACCTCGCCTCCCTATCAAGTCCTATCCCCTTCGCAATGTGGGGGATGGATTTACTAGGGCCTTTCCCTCCAGCTCCGGGCCAGTTCAAGTTCTTGGTCGTAGCCATCAACTACTTATCGAAGTGGATTGAGGCCGAGCCCCTTGCCACTATCACCGAGAACAAAGTGCTTCAATTCTTCTGGAAGAGCATCATTTGCCGGTTCGGCGTCCCCCGTATCCTCATAACAGACAACGGAACTCAGTTTATTGGGGCCACGTTCCGAGCTCTGTGTGAAGACCTTGCCATCCAACAGCACTTCTCCTCCGTCTCCCACCCACAGTCAAATGGCCAGGCGGAGAATGCTAACAGGCAAATCCTCTCAGGTATCAAGAATAGATTGGACAAATGTTCCAAAGGCCTATGGGTCGACCAACTCCCCAATGTGTTGTGGAACTATCGTACCAACAAACGGACACCCACAGGAGAATCCCCGTTCAACCTCACCTATGGGTCCGAGGCGGTGATACCTCTTGAAGTCGGAATACCCTCTCCTCGCCTCGCAGCCTACAACGAGGAACAGAATGCCAGAGACCTCTGGGCGAACTTAGACCTGGTGGACGAGCTGAGGGAAAGGGCATCAATACGACAACAGAATTACCAGAGGAGGGTCGAGTTGGCGTACAACAAGAAAGTCCGACCCACCAATCTCAAGGAGGGGGACTTGGTCCTCAGAAAGCTATCCATTTTCTTCCCCAATCAGAAGAGCAAACTAGCTCCGAATTGGGAAGGACCCTACAAGATCACAAGGGTAGTTCGCCCCGGAGCCTATCGTCTGGAAGACCTAGAGGGCAGGGAGATTCCGAGGACCTGGAATGTCGACCACCTTTTAAAATACCAAGAAAGCGCCCCGGCACCTCTCTGAGTATCACAGGGTGTCGAACCATTCCTCTCCTCTAACTTGTAATTCCTCTCTTAAGTTGTCATATTGTTTTATGTAAAAACGGCTCGCCATCAATTATCAATAAAGAATGCTTTTTCATATTTATAAAGTTGCTCGTGTCTCTCCGCCTTTATTCTTTAATTCAATCAATGGTTCGGAGTCCAATACCCGACTCGACTCTACTTCACATGCTCACTCTTAAGCGAGCCAGAAGTAGTTCGCCACTCGGAATTGCTCCCACAACCATTGAACTCTAACGATGGTTCCGAAGTCCAACACTTGGTTCGATTCTACTCCGCAAGCTCGCTTCTCAACGAGCTAGGAGTGGGTCGCCATTCGGAATTGCTCCCACAACCGTTGAACTCTAACGATGGTTCCGGAGTCCAACACTTGGTTCGACTCTACTCCGCAAGCTCGCTTCTCAGCGAGCTAGGAGTGGGTCGCCATTCGGAATTGCTCCCACAACCGTTGAACTCTAACAATGGTCCCGGAGTCCAACACTTGGTTCGACTCTACTCCGCAAGCTCGCTTAGGAGTGGATCGCCATTCGGAATTGCTCCCACGACCGTTGAACTCTCACAATGACCGACGAGCCCACCATGGGGTATGGCTTGGCTCATCTCTCAACTTTGCTGCTCGGCACCACTGGCCGAACGCTCTTGTCGCCGAACCGTAAACGATCAAGACGTAGGCTCGGAGCGTGCCTCCGGTCGGCAAACTGAGCAAGTGCCCATCCGAGCCAAAAAACGGAGAAAAGTTGCTTTTCCCTCAACATTCGTGCAAGATCTCGATCAAACGGCCCAGATCTTGCCAGCATCGCTAAACGATAAGATAGCATTTTCTTGGGAACTGAGCCATCTCGAGATTCGTGCCTAATTCTAACGGCTCAGATCGCGCTACGGCGCCGAACCACGAGCGAGAAGGGGGCCGGCTCGGAAGCCTCGGCGCAATGAACACAGTCACAAACGAAACAACCACGCAGAGCTACAAAGGACATGCTGGTTCTTCGATAAAGAAATGTTATTAATAATTGGGACACAGTTCAAAGCAACTTTTCCATACAACAAGGTCACAAAGCCTTAAAGAACAAAAATTACAATGCCGACCCGCTACACTTGGTTTTTAAATGAAAAATCATCACCATCCCGTTCGGTCGTTGGTTTGGCATCCTCGACCGCCAGTTCCTCTTCCTCCTTCCGAAGCTCCGCCTCTACGGTCTGCAAGTGACGGATCTCAGAGAGCAAATCGTCCCTTTCGGCTACTATTTTCGACAAATTGTGCCGAACACACTGGATCCGAAGGGTGTTGCTAAAGGCGGTCTGCGAACCTTCGTCCTCTCCTATAGGGGTCATCTCGGCAATCCTGCTCTCCAAATGCTGGACCTCGGCATCTCGCTGACCTAGGATGAGCTGAAGGTGACCCCGCTCGCTTTCAGCTCGGCGTAATTCCAGCTCGACTTCATAGAGCCGCTCTCGGCACCTCGCCGAGCGCAACCTCGTCACCCCCGAGCCAGTCTCGGTTCGAGCATTGTCGTCCGAGTGATTGGGGTTGGCGTCTTGAGCTACCACCACAAGCTGAAAAGAGGAAAAAAACGAACAACAAAATTTCAAACATTGCCGAAGTCCAACACTTGAAGAATTTTCAAAACAAACTATCAAGCTTTTATTCCAATGAAGTAACTCTACATACAACAAGACTGACACTACAACAAGAGTTTTACAATGTAAGACGACTTGCTCAGTGCCTCTTCGGAAGGGGTACGCTTCGGTTCAAGGAAACGCGGGGGCGGTGACGCCTAACCTCCGAGCTCGATTCCAAACCAGCGAAGCGAGATCCCCCTTCGCCACTAACCCCAACTGTGGTGCCGACCGAGGCACCGCTAGACGAGACAGCTACACTTGTCTGAGCGTCAGTAGGACTCCGCCTAGCCGCAGGCAAACGAGTCGCAAGTTCGTAGAAGGTAATCCCTCTCTCGCTCTCTTTGCGAGTACACGACATACTACGAACGTTGGCCCTCTCAGACAGAGGCTTGAGCGACGCGACCTCTTCCTCCAACTCGATAATCCTATTTCTCAGAGCATCATCCTTCGTCGACATCTTCAAACGAGGAGGTCTTGACGAGCCCGAGACATTGGCGCTATCGGTCGCGAGTCGTCGATAATGGGTGACCTTGATCCCCCTGTCTATCGTAATCCTCCTAAGGTTGTCGACCTCGGCCAACAACTTTTGGCGCTCGGATGACACCTTCTCCAACTCGGAAGCTAGCTTCTCTTCTTCCGCCGAACGTTCTTCCTTCGCTAACTCCAAATGTCGGATCTCAGCCAAGAGCTCGTTATTCTTCTGCTCGATGACGGAAAGCTCCCTACGAATCCGCTCAGTCTCACCTTCGGGACAAGGAGCTTGGGGTTGCTTCCGCAGTTGCTTCAACTCGCGACAATACCCCCTCGCAGCTACCTTTATCTCCTCCAGCTTCAAGAACATGTAAAACCGCTTCTCTCGGCTAAGTGAAAGCTCTTGCTTCGTTTTGGTCAGCTCCTTACGAAGGTACAAAACCTTCGTGATCGGACCAAACTTCACCTGAAAAGCAGAGATAAATCCGACGCCCAACACTTGGAGAATTTTAAGCCTAATCAAACACAAAATCCGGAGACTAACACTTGGAGAATTTTTGGCCAAACAAAGAGTGTTTTCATTCAAAACTCAAAAAAGCGTTACAAGAGAGGTGGCCAGTCCGCAGTTAGGCTTACAAAAAAAAACAAAAGACTAAAAGACGCAACCAAGTCAGGGGTTGACCTTTTTGTCGTTCGGGTCTGTCGACCCCTCGGCCTTGTCCTCGCCCTCGACCTCATCCTCGTCCTCGCTCTCGCTCTCCTCCTCAGAGTCGTCCTCCTCACCCTCGGCCTCAGTCTCGCCCGGGCCTTCGACACCGTCGGTCTGTCCCTCGGGGCCGAGCATCGCCTGGGGAAGCTCCTCCTCCCCCTCCACGGGGTCGTAGAAGTGGTAGGAGGACGTGTCGAACCCCGGGTTCCGAGCGGCGATATGAAGCAAGGCTCGGCCGTACGCGTCCTCCATGTTCTTGAACATGTGCTGCTCGGCCTCGTCCTGGACAGCCCTCTTCGCCTTCGCCACCTTAGACCGGTGCCTGGCCATGATCTTCTCGGTCTTCTTCCGAGCCCTCTCCGCCTCCGACCGAGCATTGGCCAACTCCTCCTTCAGCTCGGCATTCTCCTTCTCTGAGGCCTCGAGCTTGGCGGCCGCGTCCTTCGACTGCTGAATGGCGTCGGCCAGCTTTGCCTCCAACCCTGACACTTCGGCACCACGTTTTGCCGAGAGGAGCTGCTCAGCATCGAGCAGCTTTGCAGCTTTTATGCGCTCCGACCTCTCGCGGTCATACTGCGCCGTCAGCTCTTGTTCTTTGCTCGCAAACTCTTCGAGCAAGAAGTTGAAGTGGCAGAGGGTCTGAAAAGAGGACAAACCGTTAGGGTCCGAACCTAGAAACTTAGAAAATTTTAGAAAAAATGCTTTAATAAGAAAGTGTTCGGCCCACTCACCGACATCGTGTTCCGAGCGATCTGCATCGTCGCGTCCCCGACTTGACCGGACTTAAGGGCCGCTCGATCCTTTGGGGTCGGCAGGTGCTTCACCGCTTGCATAAAAATGTTGCCGTCACCCAAAATGCCGTCGACCTTCATCACTTGCCAATCGGGGACGGAGATCTACTTGTGCCCCTCAGTCAGGATCTTCTCCGCATCGGCAGTGAGGGGTGGAACTTGGAGGGATAACACCTTGCTCACGTCGAACGCGCCGCTCGATGAGCCGGGAGCATCTCCCTTCGCCGTTGGAGTCGGCGCATCCGAAACAGGAGGATCGGAGGCCGCGACCTTCTCCTGCTCGGGATCGGCCTCCGGAACCACGACCCCCTGCAGGTCGGCGGTCTTCGGGACCGAAGGTATCTTCGGCGCTCGGCCGCCCTGAGGCCCAGTCGAGGGTCTCTTCTTTCTCGTCTCCTGCTCCCTCGCCTTGGCCTTCGCCATCAACGCCCTATAGTCCATCTTAGAAGACTCTGTACAAACCGAACGAAAAAACTTAGATAAATTTTTCAAGAACTTCAAGCAAAGAGTAAAAATACCAGAAGCGTACTAGGGTCGATCGGACTGAGACCCCCTCGGAACAAAGCTTCCTCGGTAATGTCTTTCCAACTGAGCGTCGGCAAGGCGAGGAGTTTCTTGAGGACTCCCGCCTCCTCGTCACTCAGCACCGGCTCCTTCTTCGCTCGCTTGGGCAGACCTTCCCTCGACCAAGCTATCGGAATTGCCCAGGGTGCGGGAGCTCGGACAATGAAATACTTCTCCTTCTAATGCTTGATTGAGTCCAGGTTCTCGATCAACTTCACACCCGTCCGCGGCGAAAGGTAGAACCTCTGCTCATTCCTGTTCGGCTGACGAGGGCGGTAGAGGCTCCGAAGGAGAAACATGCTTGTCTCGGTACCGATCTCTTGACACTGAAGAACAAACGCCAAGACGTGCCTCCAAGTGTTCGGCATCAACTGGGCAGGGCACAAACCGTACCAATTAAGAACCTCGACAATGAATGGATGAAGGGGAAAGCGAAGCCCGGCGGCCAAGGAGTCGAGAGGAAAAACGCACGCGTCAGCCGAAGACGAAGTGCTGGCTCGGAAACCCGGTCCAGGGAGAAGTAGTCCGTACTCGGCAGGGATCTGGAATCCGGTTCGGATCTGATGCAGATCAGCCTCCGTAAGAGACGAAATGGTATGGTCCACCTCGGACAACTCTCTCGGCTCATTCTCCTCTACAGACTTGGCAGTCCCTGGGTCACCTTCTCCAGCATCTCTTCGGAGTAGCTCCGAACACCCCCCACACTCGACAGAGCGATAGGCTGCCGACCGAACGCCCCTGCCGTCTTCGGCTGCTCAATTATCGTGACCACTCCTTTGCCCTTCTGAGACTTTGCCACAACCTCCTGGAGTGGCTCGGCGACTTTGCCACTCTTGCTCGGCCGAACAACGGTCTACTCGGTCGACTCTATCACCTCCTTTCCTTTACCCGCTCGGCCGACGACTTGGTCCGAGGCGGGGGTCTCATCCGAAGAAGTAATCTTAACCATTTTTCTAAAAAGAAAGGAGAGAAACTGACCTTGAAGTGACTGTTACGGTCGGAAAAGTTCGCCGGAGCAAAGGAATGCCTTGCCGCGACACCTAGCAGCACCACCCAGGAGCTAAAAACTTCGATGGTGTAAAGTAAAAACTTGAAAGAGAAAGTAAAAGTGAAGAATGAGATTTGGGGTGGGGGAGTGAAGATTTATAGTAAAAGAAAAGGTCTCTTGGGCTTCCTAACGAAAGGGCGCGACTTTTGGCCTGCTCTTGAAACGTTACAAAAGCCCAAACGACTTTGTGAAAGTCAAGTAGCTCGGCTCGCATGGGATCAAAATCCGAGCGTCGTGCGATCCGATCCTAACATCAAAGGGCCCGGTCGGCTAACCGAGCAAGTGTCCATCCGAGCGTCAAAATGGAGAAAATTCACTTTCTCCTCAATTTTCATGTAAGATCTCGATCAGACAGCCCAGATCTTGCCCCCGACGCTAAACGACAAGATAGCATTTTCTTGGGAACTGGGTCCGTCTCGAGATTCGCGCCACCATCCAACGGTTCAGGTCACACCATATCGCCCGGACGAAGCACTTCGGACCCAGACGCTCCACCTCTGTCTGAAGAAGCCAGAGAAAATTTGGATTAAAAGTTTTAAGGCACCGCCCTCGGCAAGCCCCCCGGGCCCCAGGTCTCGGTCGGTTCCCCTCTCACCCGTGAGCAACTCGAAGCCTACGGCCTCGGAGCCGAAACCACGAATCGTTCAAGGGTTGGAGAGAAACCACCGTCTCGCGGGGCCCGGTCAAAAAGCAGATCGGCACACCTCATATCTCTAACTCCTTCGGGCTGACAACCATCAGAAGCCGTCAGCCCGGAAGGAAGACAGAGATCGGAAGAGACCAATCCTTCCGAAGCAACTTGTCCCTCGGCTCCGGACTTCGGTCGTCACCTCTTCTGCCATGATCTCCGCTGACCCTGACACCCACATCGGGGCCGTCAGAGTCAGGAGAAGATCATGGCGGAAGAATGACCACCCATCCTTCCGAAGAACCTTGTCCCCCGGGTCCAGACTTCGGTCGTCAACTCTTCTGCCATTATCTCCCCTGACCCTGACACCTATGTCGGGGCCGTCAGAATCAGGAGAAGATAACGGCGGAAGGATGACCACCCATCCTTTCGAAGCACCTTGTACCCCGGGTCCGGACTCCGGTCGTCACCCCTTCTGCCCTGATCTCCTCCGATCCTGACATCTGCATCGGGACCGTCAGAATCGGGAGAAGATCACAGCGGAAGAGTGACCACCCGTCCGACGACCTCAGGGTTAGGATTTTTCAAAAGAAGACAGGCATCCGTCTTGACTCCGGTCGTCACCTCTTCTGCTCTGATCTCCCCCGACCCTGACATCCGCATTGGGGCCGTCAGAATCAGGAGGAGACCATGGCCAAAGAGCAACCACCCAAGGCAGACACCTCCGATGGCTAAAACTCAACATTGTTGTGACTGAAACTACAAGGGAAGTGGGGTATTTATAACCTCCCCTCCAAGAACCAGCCATTATGACCCTCAGGAGCTGAAACGCCACGCATTAATTGGAGGGCGCCATTCTTAATGACCCCAGGAAGTTGGAACGCCGCACAAATCCTGGGGCGCCATTAATGCTCTTGGGAACTAAACCGTCTCGAGATTCGTTCCGCCATTCAACGGCCCGGATTGCGCTACCACGCTCGGATTGCCGAACCCTTAGACATCCGGTCGGCTAACCGAGCAAGTGCCCATCCGAGCGTCAAAACGGAGAAAACTCACTTTCTCCTCAACTTTCGTGTAAGATCTCGATCAGACGGCCCAGATCTTGCCAACGACCCTAAAAGACAAGATAGCGTTTTCTTGGGAACTGAGCCCGTCTCGAGATTCGAGCCCCGATCCGACGGCTCAGATTGCGCCACGTCGCTCGGACATCCGAACCCTTACACCTCCGGTTGGCCAACCGAGCAAGTGCCCATCCAAGCGTCAAAACAGAGAAAACTCACTTTCTCCTCAACATTCGTGTAAGATCTCGATCAGACGGTCCAGATCTTGCCGTCTCGAGATTCGCGCCACCATCCGACGGCTCGGATTGCGCCACGTCGCTCGGACAACCGAGCCCTCAGACCTCCGGTCGGCCAACCGAGCAAGTGCCCATCCGGCGGCCCAGAACGTCGCTCGACCAACCGAACTCTCAGATCCCCGGTCGGCCAACCGAGCAAGTGCCCATCCGAGCGTCAAAACGGAGAAAAAAGCAGCCGAACGATCACGACCGTTGGATCTTCCAGAAATTCGTGCTTCTGATGATGAACGGTCCAGATCTTGCCACGTGCGCTAAACGACAAGATAGCGTTCTCTTGGGAAATGCGCTCGTCTTGAGATTCGCGCCACCATCCAATGGCTCAGATTGCGCCACGTCGCTCAGACGGCCGAATCCTTACACCTCCGGTCGGCCAACCGAGCAAGTGCCCATCCGAGCATCAAAAGCAAGAAAATGACTGCCGAGCGACTACAACCGTCAGATCTCTCGGAAATTCATGCTCGCCCAAGATCAATGGTCCAGATCAGGCCACGCCAAAAATAGGTATTAAAAACCAATTTTTATTTATTTAAATTATTTTATTTATTTAAAAATTGCAAAAAAATTGCTAAAAATTCGGAAAAATTAACCAAAAATTCTAGAAAATAATTAAAAACTCGGGGGAATATTTTTGAGCCCCTGAACGAACAATTATTGCCTAGAATATACTGTTAAGGCCCCCGAACGATTAGTTAACACATCGCAAAATTAAATAAATGATCCGAAAAAATAGATAAAAACCGTCAAATACTCAACAAGGCTTCAGAACAGCTCACGGCTTCAAAAATCACCTCACTACCCCTTTCGAGATTCAAAACCCTCCATTCGGACTCCGATACAACTCCACTAGCCACTAAAACAGTTAAAGTACTCCTCAAAGGCTGATCACACTCAGTCTTTAGGAGTGGGGGGCTCGTGATATGGCTAAAAATGGGGTTAAATCAGAACCGTCCAGATTGGGCACGAATCTTGAAGCTCAGGGGTAAAACGGTAATTTCACATACAAATGGGTCCGAAACGGGTACTGAATCTCCTTCTCACAGATCCAATAATCCACGAACGGATCCACTCCAACTGGGTACGGGTCCCGACCCGATATAGACCCAGACCAGCAAGAGGAAATTAGGGTCTCTGATTTGACTAAATCAACGGGCCTGATTCGCGGTTATCCTCTCACCGGGAATCAGGGATCAATTTTCTAAACTGATTATGAGGATTTTACTCCCAACAGAATCACAGAAAATCAGGTCCCTAATCAGACTCCCTTGGCGACTATAAATACCTCCTACCCACCACTGTAACCAGGTAATCACTCTTTTTCCAACTTAAGCTCTTTCTTAATCATCATTGGTTACTGACAAGAGCGTCGGAGGGTGCGTCACCAGAATCAACTCCGGTGTATTGCACTTCCTTGCAGGTGAGCGACAGGGATTAGCAGGCTTGGATCCGCTATTCAGGTTTTTCCACGAACTCATAAATCTCATCTGTTTACCCCCAAACCAGATTCAGCGGTAACAACTTCCTTCTTCCAAAAGTGTAGAGGGATGTTATGGATCCAAATCCAATACGCATCACCCTGTGGGAGCTCCGCTCCGAAGTGCGGTGTCCAAGCGCTGAACTCAATTTGAAAAAACCCAAAGTCGACGACCCCCAAACTTACTACCTCTTCGACTTTAGCCGTCGTAGGGAAGGAGACCAGAAACTGTAAGTGGCAAAGTTTCTTGGCTACCCAATCCCCATGGGCTCTCAACGGCCACTTGTCGGTAAGGGCTTGCGTGAGATGCGCCTCCGACGGTCTACCAGCTCTCACCTTGGCAATGGCACACCACTGTCGAAGCCATCGCTCTTCGCTTTTAATAATGTCAAGGCTATTAGACAATCTCACCACAGCGGGGCTATCGGGGGATCTTCCCCGGTTCACTTGCCGCTCTTCCTCGCTGTTGGTTTCAATCACATTGGTACAATCATAGGATAAGTGACCCCATTTCAAACATCTGATGCAGCAAACTTCTTTGGTGCATTCGTTTCTAAAATGGCCAAGGTCCCCGCAATTGAAACACGGAGTTGGCTTTCTTTTGCCCTTCCTCTGCTTCTTCTTGTGGTGCACCTGTTCGTTCTCAAGGTACAAAGGCCCGTCTTGTGCTTTCTTTTTCTTTCCCTTAACCTGGACCCATTGCCCCTCTCCTTCCTTACTGCCGGAGTTCCCATCCCCAACAATCCCGGCTCGCGCTGTCCCCAGGGTTCGCTTGTCGCAGGATTTTGGGGCAGGGACATCCCGTGGTGAAGTGTCGGAAAGCAGTAAGGTGGTGTGGTTTGGGTGGGTGGTTGTGGCAGAAATGACTGAGTCTTTGTGGATGAGTTGGTTGCTGTGATGATGTGGGGGATGGGATGAATAATGTTTTTGATGTGGTGGGGAAAGTTGTGGACGGGGGAAAGGTTGAACCATTGGTTTGGTGATTGGAATGTTGTTGGGGTTTTTTTGTTGGAAATTCTGGTTGTGACACCCCATCGCTGTATCTCTCTGAGGATGGTCCCTGGCTTGCTGGTGGTGACGTGGCTGTAATGGTGGGGTCCTCTTCCGCCTGTCTTGGCCGGTAGGGGGACCCCATCGTTGGGCCCTCCCCCCGTAATGCCCCTCATGTTGGTAGTGATGATCGTAGCGATGATGACCGTGTCTCCTCCCTTCACGATGGGGTTGTGCACGCTGGTGCACACGCATCGGGGATCGAGCACGACTGAGCTCACGATCACCCTCCCCATAAGGGACCATCTGAACGGGAGGAAGCAGCGGTGGAGCCGCCTCATACACCACATCGGCAAGAGTGGATGTAGTCTGTGCTTGTACTGGGGTTGCTGCAGATGTGATCAGGTCGGTGTGTGCAGCCATAGCGGAAGGAGAGTTTGGCATTGCCGGTGGGTGGCGGACCCCCTCGTTGGGCCCGCACCCACTGAGTTCAAGTACCGGAAGAAAGGTGGACATGTTGGAGAAAACTTCAAAGTGTTTGGTGGTATGGAGAAGGTTGGGTGAGGCAGAAGTGTTCAGGGATGGGAGAAGGCAGTGATGTTGGATCTTGGGTAGAGGCAGCTGAACGCCAAGAGTTTCTAGGCTGGGGTGCAGGGAAGAAGGACAAAGGAGAGGGGGAATGACGGTGAGGAAGGGAAGAGGAGTTGGTAGGAGCTCATGCCTTCTCGATTTTGTTTAATTGGGTATTTAGTGTTGAGAATGAGCTCCTCTTGACTGTGCATAAAGCTGAGGAGATCATGCAGTACTCTAAAGTCATCTCTGACTTTTTTGCCGTAATAGGCCACTTTTTAAAAATATTTATGATTACGGGCCAATTTGAAACTATTAGCGTTCATGGATTATTGGGTGTCATATCAGCTGCGGCCGCCATTCTCATTAGCGACCTCTTTATTTTGATAGTCGTTAATGAAAATAGCGACTTATCTTTTAAAATATTTGAATTTTTTTGTTTGTTGTTGCTATTTCCACTAGCGACTTTAGTATATATGAGGCCGCTAGTGGGATTAGCGGCCTCAAATAAATGTATTGAGACACTTAACAATTTTTAAAGAGTTTTTGCTCTCTTGGGATTTTTTTTTAACTGAGCTCACTAGTCTGAATAGCGACCTCGGTAGAAGACTAAATTTCCTTGCTTTCTATAAAATTTGAAAAATAATCATTCAACTAAGGTCTCTATTGAGAATAGCGATCTTATTATTCTTCGGTCGTTATTCACAATAACGACCTCAGTAGGAAACTCAAACTGCTCGTTTTTTGTAAAATTTGTAAAATAGTTACACAACTAAGGTCTCTATTCGGAATAGCGATCTTAGTACAACTAAGAGTTTCCTATTGATTTGTTCGATGATGTGTCCTAAGAGTTTTCTTTTGATTATATTTGATGCAGTAATAAACATCGTTATATATATTTACAGATTGCAATTACTGTTATATTGATCAAATAGCTAGATCCATCTTCTTCCTTTTTCTCGATCGCCTGCAGTTCGTAGAAAAATGTAGAATTGCCTTTCTTTTGTAAAAAACCGTACCCTACATGTAGTGAATTCTAGTGGTGCATTTTCCAGTTGTTATGATGGTGATCATGCTGCTCCTCTGTTGTAAAGTACACCGATGTTAGGCGCCTAAACAAGTAGGGTAGTGAATGGACCTTTTAACTGTCCCAAGGTAGTCAAAAGGTGGCATGAACATTTGTGATGGTTAAAATCTTGTGGAAATTGTAGTTCAAAGCAAAGAAGTCTATATTCTTTGCAAGACTTATTGACAGGTCAACCAAGTTATAACTCAAAGCAGTACGAACAAAATTGTGAATATTCACTACAATTAGTCGTTGTCGAATTTACATTTTGCTTATTTTATGAAACCAGATGTCTGATTCCTGCCTTATTCTTTAGAGCTTCATAAGATACATGACGATATTTAATCTATCATAGTAAGTAGCTAGCTTAATCTGTAAATTTTGGACGAAACTCTTGACGTAGAACAAAGTAAAAATGATATCGTACATATTGCAGAACTCTTTTTTTTCTAGTCCTATATTCTATAACTTATTATCTTCATCATAATGAACAAGCTGCAGGATCATGCATGTTTCTTTCCCTGATTTATTAGTGTAGACACTGTAGTTTACATTTGCAATTGTTTATACAGAAGTTTAAAGAATTCTAATTCTCACATATTATAACTCTATAAACTGATCGAGTTTGTCTGTATGATTGTGTCAACTCATGTTCACGGTTTCCTTTTTCATCTCATTGTATCAATCAAACTATATTCAACCTGGTGAATATTTGTATGTATTGAGTGAATGAATGTGTTTCTCATGGCTAGAACTGTAGAGGAAAACATGAGCTTTGTTTGCATGTCATACCCAGATTTTGGTACCTCAATCACGCTATGAATCCCGGTAGTAAAATTAAACACAAGGGTGTCGCCAACAGCAAATGACTGAGAGGATGCCCAGTCAGAATAGAAGGTGGTATTAGGGGGAATCGTCCACCCCGAGCTACCTCCCACCATATGGCTGGTTGCATCAATCACCGTGCTAGAAACTGCGATCATAGCGATCACCGCTAGCCATGTTCCGATCGTCTTACCGGCCATATTGATATTGTAGGTGTTCTACAGGTTGCCCCCTTCTCTCTGTTGTCTATATCACTCAATGAGCTTTGGTTTCTATGTATCTCTTGTGTTTGCTTTGAATGAACTCACTTGCCTAGGCTATGTATTTATAGTGGACGAGATGAAGGGAGAAACAAAAGTTGGTCAAATGTTATGGAAGGTGGGAGAATTAACGAACGTGGAAATTTTCTAGAAAGATATTGAGGAAAATTTTGCCGAAATGCCCCTGTTTTTGAAAATAATTAGCGAACTGCCCTTGTTTCGAAAACATTTAGCCATCTGCCCTTGTCTTTGACACGTCAGCAACAAACGTGATTGGGAATCACGGCATCAGTTATTTTGATGCCGTGTTTCCCAATAACGGCATCTGTATATGAAAAAATTACCATGCCGTTATTCCCAATAACGGCATTGGTTAATTTGAGTTTCGATCTATATTGTATGAACAATGGTTCGAGATTTGGCAGCCAAAAAATAAATGAACTGATGCCGTTATTCCGGAGAACGGCATCGTTTGTACCGATGCCGTTCTTCAGAATGACGGCATCAGTTATTTACTTTTTGCACAAATTCCTATACGCGAAACCCCCTTTCTTCTCCCCTTTTCTTCCCCTTCTGGTTTGTAAAACGCATCTCTCTCACATCACCCCTTTTACCCACAAACCCTAGATCTCATAATCAAAAATTTTCAACCATTTGAGCCCTATAAAATTGCCTACATCCTAACTCCTCACTCCCACTCTCATTTTCAGTCTTCCGCATCATCGAAAATTTTGCCGGTGGTTTTTTTGGTATCATTTGAAAGGTATTATCATACTAACCTTATGTTTGATTTTTATTTCAAAGATTCATCACATTTTGAGTAGTGAATGATTTGAATATGTTTTAATTTTTATGCATAGGTATGGAATTTGATATCCCTATATGGTTATATTTTGGGGGTGAAGTAATTAAGGATCCAAAAATTGGATATTCTTATAGTGATGTTGAACCGGTAATTATTTGGGCTACCCCCAATTTTGGTTACTCAGAATTAACAGATAAGATATATGAAGTAACCAATTGGGACAGAAGTGAAATGACTCTGAGATTGAGAGCCCGTTATTCTGCTGGTAAAGGGGATGGGCAGTACTTCATGTTGGTACCCATAGACAGTGACAGTTCTCTGAGGTCTGTCCTGCTTAGGACACTTCATCCAAGTTGTAGTTGGAATATAGTTGAGTTATATATTGATCAAACGAGGCTTCCAAATACTACAAGAGTTGTTATCGAAGGTCCAAGGCCAACTAGGATTCTGAGACCATCTGAAGAGTCACACGCAAGGATTTCTAATACTGTTGGAGATACTAGCACAACTCCAACGGAACCTGTTTCCTCCGAATACGAGCAGCTACATCCGACCCCATTGCCACAAAATTTTTTGGTAGCTGGCATTGCTTTGACAGACTTTGATAACGCCGTTGTAAATAACGACTTGGTAGAAGAGGAAGAAGATGAGGTACGCGGTCTCGAGGATGATGATGAGGAGATCGCCCTTGAAGCTCCAGTTGTTGATGCCAATGTTCATGTGCCGGTTGTTGATGCCAATGTTCATGTGCCGGTTAACAATGCCCGCGTGTTGCCAAGTCAGGACACAGGTCCAGCTATGCGTGGATCGCAGTCAAGCGAATGGATGTCCCGTGCCACCGTACATGAACATGGACAGTCTTCCATTGGGTCTTCCAACTTGGATGAACTCTTCATAGGTCAAAGATTTCCATCCAAAGATGCTCTACAACATCAAGTAAAGATGTATGCCGTGAAGAACCACAGGGAATTCGTGACGGTAAAATCAGATCGTTGTCTGTACCATGTGAAGTGTAAATACGCTCCCATCAACCATTCAGCCGAGCAGATTGCAGAAAATCCATCACTTCAAAATGTAGTCGGTTGTCCATGGCGCTTGCGTGCAATTATTCCCAAAGGTCGTGATTATTTTGTGGTGAAACAACTTGAAGGTGTACACACATGTGTGAATCCTACATTGACTCAGGATCACAGCAAAATTGACTCGACGGTTGTATCGATGCTGATAATAGATACTCTGAGGGAACAACTCACAGTAACACCAAGAGCCATAATTGGGCAGGTGAAGGGTAGGCTCCAATACACTATATCCTATTGGAAAGCTTGGAAGGCAAAACATAAAGCAATTGAGAAACTATATGGTTCTTTTGAAACAGCGTACACTAAATTACCATACCTATTCAATGCAATTCAAGCTTCGAATCCGGGTACGGCTGTACAGTGGGCGAAGACTACGACTGGGCCGGGTATAGAAACATTTAAGAGTGTTTTTTGGTCATTCGGTCCCTCGATTGAAGGATTCAAATCATGTAGACCAGTTATAAGTGTTGACGGTACTCATCTGTACGGAAAATACAAAGGCTGTTTGTTGATTGCGGTTTCACCAGACGCAAACGGTAGGTTGTTTCCGTTTGCATTTGCACTTGTTGACGGCGAAAGTATAGAAACATGGACATGGTTCATGAACTGTATTCGGTGCTATGTGACAGAACGTGAAGGTCTTTGCGTCATCTCGGATCGACATGCCGGTATTTTATCAGCAATGGGAAATGAGTTTGGCACGTGGAGGGAACCTTTTGCATATCATCTCGGATCGACTTTCCGCCTACGTTCCCGTTGTTCTTGCGTTGGGGGTCCACTTGGACCAGCTCCTCCTTCGTCGCCACCTCCTCCTTCTTCAATCTCCGGATTTGCCAATTGGCTTTGCGGTGGAGGATCACGAACGGTCTTGCATCTTCGATGTTCTGATGGGGGTCCCAATTGCAAAGCTGGTTGTGGTGGAGGTGAAGCTTGGCTAGCGGTAGGCCGTTCTTGTTGGCGTGGAGCTTCGGTTGAACGCATAAGTTCTTTGAAACGAGGACCATCTCCAACCTCTTCAAGAGAGGTACGACAATTGCACAGGAGGTCTCGTGCCAATTCTTTGCATGCCTTATTGGCATTGCTCTTCAACACATTCGCACATTTTCTAGCCATGTCCCATGTGCTCTCTATCTATAATAGTAAACCATATATATTGTAAGTGAAGATGCATAAGTAGAACGGAACGAAATAATTGAAATTCAACAAACAATCTAACTTACCATAATACGGTATGATGAGGCCTTCGGTTGGTACATCGGCTGTGATGATGAAAATGCCGGTGGTGGTTCAACATGAATCTCAGGTATAGGTTCTTGGATGCCCGCTGGAAAATCGGTTTTGGGTTGGATATAAAGTCGCGTTATGCGACAGTACCAGGCCATATAAGTAGTTTGCATTGATCCATCGTACGGATACTCAACACCCTCGACTACCAACTCATACCTCCGCTCATTCCATGCTCCTACATACGCGCGGTGGTGATCGGCCCAATCCATGTTCGGTAAACGACCTTGGCCCGTGATGTTGTGGAGTCTACGGTCGTATAATGTGTTCACGGGGACGGGTTGTTGTGCATTGAATTGCCGAAGAACACGGCCGGGATAATAAAACTCCACAACTGAGAAATTCACTAGTGGAGCTAAGGTCAACCACAACTGCGCATGAGCAATGCAAATAGGTGGTAGACGAGCCAGTCTCTCATCCGTGTACGGGGTCCAGTTGACGAGCTCTTCCCTCAATTGATCTAACTCGTCCCTATAATAAGTTAGGACACCACGTGGGTTATCCCTCCACGTACGCTTCCCCGCCCAGTATGCACCGAGAGGAGCTCTCATCACGGGATTATCATGTACATCCCTCCAACTCTCTGAAAGTACCGTCACACGGGGTCGGCCGAGATGTATTCTTTCCCAACACCAAATCTGCAGGATGGACATCGGCCCGGTCATCTGAATCGAACCCATCGAACAGTTGCAGAGTGCACGATAAAGGGAGGCTAGAGCTGCACTTCCCCAACTGTACCTGCCGGCTGTCTGTAGGTCAGCTATCAATGGAAGATACATGAGGTGGACTACGTCACCTGAAGAGTTAGGGAATAGGATCCCTCCAATCATCGACAGTACGTATGCCCGCGTGTAGTTCTGGATCTCGATGTCCGTATGCACAGGTGCGACTCGAATGTGAGTGAAACTATCTTCTAGGAATGAACGCCTAATGGATTCCCCAACCCATATGCCGTGGTCAACTTCATCAACATCCAACCCCAAATAATCTCGTGCTAGTGCAACCTTGTTGAACATCAGATTGCCTGTGACGGCCACCCCGTCAATTGGAAGACCCGAAATCACCGCTACATCTTGTAGGGTGACCGTCATCTCACCGCACGGTAAGTGGAAGGTGTGTGTCTCTGGTCTCCATCGCTCTACCAGTGCGGTAAGCAAGGCGTGATCACACTTTATGTTCGTCATCTTTGACATACCGCTAAACCCACTGCTAACTAAATAATGTTGCATAGCAATACAGTTCTTGAGGACAGGCATGACCTTGTGCGTCCTAAAACTCATCTTCTCCACATCCCCGGTCCAAACGGCCTGTGATCTGTGGTCTTCTTGGAGAAACAGAACTGTAGGATCTAATGGACCCGGATGTCCCCGTGGTCCAAATGAAGGCGTAGAAGAAGCACCAACACCATGCGAAGAAGATGGTTGTGCAGGATCCATTGGCCTGTATACATTAACGAAGACTAATCAACAACATTTTCAGTAGAAAAATTGAGTGCATGAGCAGAGATCTGCTAGTGAATTAGGATTTTCAATAAGCAAGAAGCACCAAAGATGAGTGTATTAGGATATCCCCGTGAATTAGGAAAATTGAGTGCATGAGCAACAAGCACCAAAATTAAGTGTATCAGGATCTTCATAACCCCGACTTCAAACGTAAATCACTTGAATATTTAAGAATTTGAGCATCTCAAAAACTCAACATTTACTAAACCCTAACCTACAATACTTGAAGTACTTCCAAAATTACTACTTCAATAACCCTAATCTACAATATTTGTACTATACTACATAATAAAACAGTCAAAATCAACTATACAAAATACAAATTAGGGTTTTTAGTTACTTACAAAGATTTCGGAATCGGAGTGAGAATGAACTCTGGATGAAGGATTGAGGAGTACACGCCGAAATAGAAGTCAACAACACACCAAAAGATCTAGTGGAATTTTTTTTCCAGATCGTCTAGGGTTTTCGTCTAGGGTTTTCGGTTTGGAAATGAGGAAGGCACGAGCGGAAGAGAAAGGGGGAAGAGGAAGGGTTTTTTCGAGTATATTACTGCAAAAAGTAAATAACTGATGCCGTTATTCTGAAAAACGGCATCAGTACAAACTATGCCGTTCTCCAGAATAACGGCATCAGTTTATTTCATATTTCGAATTAAACTCGAGTCAAGATTAATAAAGTAGAGTTCTATTTGAAAAAATAACCGATGCCGTTATTGGGAATAACGGCATGGTAATTTTTTCATATACAGATGCCGTTATTGGGAAACACGGCATCAAAATAACTGATGCCGTGATTCCCAATCACGTTTGTTGCTGACGTGTCAAAGACAAGGGCAGATGGCTAAATGTTTTCGAAACAAGGGCAGTTCGCTAATTATTTTCAAAAACAGGGGCATTTCGGCAAAATTTTCGATATTGAGGTGGTGGGCAACCAACCTAACAGTGTATTTGTGAAAGACTTGACGCGTAAATGTGTTGATTTGTTGACAAATTAAGCATATCAAGTCAGTATTAATGAGGACAAAGGAGACTAGATCTAGGCTGCTAAATTTTTCTTTTTTAATTTTTTTTTATTTTATAGTTTAGGCTGGATTTTTTGAAATTTTTTCCAAACTGCCCCACTTTTTGAAAGTTTTCACCAAACTGTCCTATTTTTTTTTTTAATTTCCAAACCATCCCAAAGACCGAGTTTAGTTGAAACTAACTCGGTTTTTCAAAGACCAAGTGTTAGTCTTGAATTTTTCGAATTCTAACACTCGTTCTTTGAAAAACCGAGTTATTTTTAACTAAGCTCGGTCTTTCAAATACCGCATGGTCATTTTGGTAAATACTTTCGAAGTGGGTTAGTTTGGTAAATACTTTCAAAAAGTTGGTCAGTTTGGTAACTAGTTCGTTGGGTTACTTGTGAGGTTTACTACTGTCAATTTTATTTTTATATCAAATTTAAGAGACTGAAAAAAATCGACTCTGTTGGATATGATTAAGACAAAATTTAATTAGTTGCATTCAAGTGCAAAACTAAGGTAATCGATTAATTGGTCAAATTGGTCAAATTGTTTATGTTAAGATTGTTATAGAACAATTTGGTTGTCAGTTAATGTAGCGAAATTTGTTGCTGTGTCCATTCTCATTATCTTTTTATGTCATACTGTTTCTACCTAGTCGAAGATGGTGTAGATATGTTGAAGGGAAAACATATTTACTGTACTCACATTTAGCTATTTTATCACAGAAATAATTGTATTATCATCATCAACAAATTTGTTTCTTATAATGAAAAAATAATTTAAATCTAGAAGAAAGAAACATATTGGTGTGTTACAATGTTTAGAACTGCTGAAAACATATATAACAACTAGCCTGCACTAATTTTTTGTTACCATCGCTTCGACAACTCCAAACCTATCCCATTCAATATCCTCATCTCACTGTTGTTAACTGGTCCAGGAAGTTCGACTGTCAACGAAAATGGTCCATCTTTCTCAATATTACTGTTCACCTTAGTAAATGTTTGGTCCAGCTCGAATGGAGGTTCCGATGATTTGATCCCGGATGCTGTTAAAGTCCCGTCAGGATTCAGTTCAAATTGTAAGTCTCCATCTGAACAAACACAAAGACTAAATTATTACATAATTCTACAACTGGACATTTCTAGGTTGTTACTTTATGAAGCTTAAGCATGCAGGAGATTCTCTTGTTAGGTGACAGAATCAAAACCATTGGTTGACCATCAAAACATATTCTGTGGCTATCTGTTGAACTTATTGTCTTTCTATTTGAACATAATATATTAGGATGCTGTTAACCAATGGTTCTACTTATGGTTGGGCCAGCATACATAAAAATCATTATATAAGGAGTATTAATGTGGAATTTTGTCATAATATATATGGAGTTTGTGTGTATAACATTCTAGAGTTCTAGATCCAAGCTGGATTCAAATTTTCTTTAATCTTACCTATTTCCGACAAAGATCTATCTCTGTAAGCATGTGTTGCCAACTCAAGTTGAATCCACTGATATATATGTTTATGGAACATCAAAACATGTATGCACAAGTAGGTAGCAGCAAATTTTACTAAATTCCTTAATTAAGTAATTTAAAAGAAACTAATTTAAACTAATTTCATGACTTCTGCATATTTGGTAACAAAAAAGTGATGCATATTCTTTACTGAGAATTTCCAAGATTCTTTAAGGTAAAAAAGGAAAAAGAAGAAGATTGACATTGTTACGTCGTGTGAGTACTTACAATCATTCATGTCCACCCCGAAAAGTAGAACTAGAACCGTATAGCATTCCTTGTCTCGATTATTGCGGTTGCTCCAAATTAATTTTCAAGAGGACAATTTGCCAAAGTTCCGGTATAAGTAGCTTCCATCTTTTGGCCCAGAATTTTTCTACTGACTGTGCAACACTAAAGAAATTTAAATTTTAAAGGGAAACATACTATAAATGGTTGCAGTACTAAAGTTAAAGGTGCAAATACTTAACAAATTACAATATTTTTTAGGTTCATAAAATTTAAGACGCAAAGTCTATGGAAGGAAAAGAGTACTTTCCGAAAAAGATGGTGGCCTTGGTCAAGAACTCCCTTTTCTATGTTTAATATTAAAATGTGGTTGTTAAGTAATTATTATTGACATTCATAGTTAACTATAATATTCACTATTTTCATTTATTTCATATTTCTCTGTTCATATTGTGTTTTAACTAGTGTAAAGTGTTATTACTATTAGTTAGGTTCCGATAAAGTTTAATTTGATTATACAATAATAGTTTAAAATAGTTTAATATTAGACATAGTTTCCAAATAATCAAGTTGATGCTTGTGGTTTGCTAGTATTATGTAACACTTGTTACAACCTTAAATGGTCTCTAGTTCTTAATTTGTGTTTTTTCCTTCTACAAACCGAACTTGTTACTAAAATGACCAACCTTTTGAAAGTATTTACCAAACAGACCCACTTTCGAAAGTATTTACTAAAATGACCATGTGGTCTTTGAAAAACCGAGTTTAATTAAAAATAACTTGGTTTTTCAAAGACCGAGTGTTAGAATTCGAAAAATTCAAGACTAACACTCGGTCTTTCAAAAACCGAGATAATTTTAACTAAACTCGGTCTTTCAAAAACCGAGTGGGATGGTTTGGGAATTTAAAAAAAAAGTAGGACAGTTTGGGAAAAACTTTCAAAAAGTGGGGCAGTTTGGGGGAAAATTTGGATTTTTTCCGTAAGGGTTTGAATGGGGAATTTTTTTCCAAAATGACCCTATTTTTGAAAGTTTTTCTCAAACTGCCCTACTTTTTTTTATTACCTAAACGCCTCACCAGCTTTTTGAAAAAACGAGTGTGGGATAAATCCCCTCGCTTTTTCAAAAAGCGAGTCTTAGGTTGCAGAATTTCAACATCTCAAGATTCGCTTTCTGAAAAAACGAGGGGATTTATCCCACACTCGCTTTTTCAAAAATCGAGTGTCATTTGGGTCTTAAACCCCACCCCCTCGCAAACAGATCTCACTTTCTCCATTTTCCTTCTCCTCTTCGTCACGAAGCCCTAACCCAACCTCTTCTCGCTCTGATCCAAGCAATTAACCCATCAAATTTCCTCGATTCACTCCGAAATAGTTCACTATCTCATCTCCGTTCAATTGGCCACTTTGTTATTGGGGGCTGCCGCGATTTTGGGGGTGGATTGTCATGTAGTTGTTCAAATTTGGGGGTGAGCATTTTGGTGGAGGTGTAGTGGTTCGCATCTTGCCTAAAGATTGTGGTATATTTCTCAAACTGTATATTTTTTAATGTTGTATATATATTTAGAATTATTTAGTTAGAAATTGCTTGATATTATTGGAGGTACAATATGGATAGTGTTGATATTGTGGAAAAATCGGGGTAAAATGTGGGGGTAATTTGGGTGTCAAATTTGGATAGTGACGGTGGAGGTGGAGGTGCATTAGTTTTAAAAAGTAGATTATTGTAGAATTTGTGGGTAAAATTTGGATATAGTTAATAATAATTGTATCGTATGTGTTCTATATTTGTTGGTTATATATTTTGGTAATGTTAATAACGATTGCTTTTAGTTGTAGGATACTCTATTTTTTTAAAAATGGCACAGACGATGGAAAATGTGGAGGTAGGATCTAGTAGTTGACCTACTCGTGGCAATGGACCACATACATCTTTTGGCCCACCTCCTCGCAGTGGACATGGTGGTCGTCGTGGTGGTACCACACGTATTAATGTAAGCTTATAATTTTCTATATTCGATTTGTTTCATTATCATACAATTAAATGTTATATTTCTCTGTTGATGTAAATGTTGTTGTTGTTTTACAGGTCCCAAGTAACCCAAATGTGGCATGTACTTCTTCTCCGGCACCTTCTTCACCTTACATTTCCCTTGGAAGTCCAGGTCCCATCAACCCCACACTTCTTACTCTTCAGTCGCAGTATCGTTCGAAAGATGTGTGGGAAGGCGATTCGAAGGAATGTACATTCTGTGGGGGTCATCCACTACCTATGCATCCACGGATTCACCAAATCTTAAGGGATTGTGGACTGTATGGTATTGCACTGATGAGCTCCATCAAGTGCGATCGGCCTCTTCTTACAGCACTGCTTGAGAGATGGCACCCTGAAATACACAGCTTCCTCCTGACAGTTGGGGAGATAACAGTGTCGCTGCAGGACGTTTCAGTACTCACCGGCCTTCCAGTTGATGGGCAGGCAGTGACAGGCTCAATGGACTTCGACCCGATATATTTAGTGGAACAATATCTCGGTGTCGAAGTGGAGGCCGGAGCAGTCAACGGAAAAGAAATTCGGTTGAAGTGGTTAAAAGATAGATTCAAGAACCAATTGAGAGATGATTCCACTGATGCGGAGGTCCATTGCTACGGTAGGGCTTACATTCTGACACTGTTTGGAGGGGTGTTGTTCCCAAATTCCAGCGGACATTCTGTCCCCTTGATGTACCTCCCACTGATTGCAGATCTAGGACGAGTCAGTCAGTACAGTTGGGGTAGTGCCGCCTTAGCATCCCTCTACAGGAGTTTGTGCTTGTGCAGTCTTGGTTCCGTGCAGATGAATGGACCGATGATATTGCTACAAGTGTGGAGTTGGGAGCGTATTCACGTGGGTCGCCCTGTAGTGCGGAAGCAATCACCCCACTGGATCCATCTCTCCGAGGACCAGCACATGTTACCTCCTCTTGGTGTGTACTGGTCCGGAAATCTTACGTGGACTGCCAACCCCAACAGGTGCCTGACCTACTTCTGTGATGAGTTTATTGTTAAAGGCAAGCCAAGTGAGAATTTTAGACTTCAGCGGAGCGCAACTGCTCCAAATGCACTTCGCGAAGGGAGAGTTGACACCTCCATGACTGAGGAAATTATAAAAAGATTTAACAGAATAAGAGTCTGAACTGGTCCAACGCCAATTAACGTCTTCTTTTGAGATGTCAGGAGTAATTGTTTAAGCAAGATAATAGGTGACTGAAATCAGGCACTAAAGACGAAAGGAGATCACTACAGAAAGGGATATGCCAAACCCTATGGTTGTTGTGAATGAGGCCATTAATAAAAATAATTATTTTTTTATACCTTATATCTAATGCAAAATTTAATATGCATGATAATTATATAGCTCTTAAAAAATATCGAAATGTATTAAATATTGTGCTCATATTAAAGATCACAACGAAAGCTTTACTACATTCTAATTTTTTCAATCCAAAATTTTATAGATATTAAATATATATAACTGCATACATTAAATGGTAATACAGTAATATAATTGAAAAATAATGGTAGTTTTTTTAATAATTTTCAATAGTTAAAAAAAAGAGTGGAAGAGTAAGATTTGAACATGGAGTTTCATTGTTCAAATTTGGACAAAGAAGACCAAGATTTAGCTCCATTCCCAAAAAAATTTAAAAAATTAAAGATAATGAGATACCATTGTCAATATTTAGACTTTTAGACACGAGGGGAAGTTCTCCTTGTGAGTGCGTCCGCAGAGCTTGGCACAGCGACTGCCTCCAACCCATCAGAGGATCTCTTATGCAAGAGACCTTCGGATACTTCGATTTCGATCACACACAAGTGTTTATTTTTTTGTTGGGTTTTTCTTGAATTGATTAATTGGGTATTTAGTGTTTTTTTTATAGGGAAAAGGTGGAATAAGGTCACCGTGTTTCATTAATAAGAAGTGATGCGGTTTGTTTCTGGGAGACGTATGGAAGCACCAGGTGTGAGTTCTTACTCGATTTGTATTTGAAGGAGGAAGCTACTAATCAGACGACCCTCGGCTGGCCGAATGGTACCTGTGACAGGCTGGAGTGAGGCGGGGCTGGATGCTGGGCTCAGATCAGGGGGCTCAGATCCGAGGTCTTGTGTACCTGCAGACGGTCTAGGAACACCGGGGTTGGTCCCGGTGGCAGACCCTCCGACGATCTAGTCAGTTATTTAAGATAGAGCAACAGTAACTAGGGTTTTGTGGAAGAAAGATTGATTACCTGCAGACAGGGGGGAGGGTCTGGTATTTATAGGGGATTCCAATCGGGTCCAGACCTGTTTGGGGCTGGGCCGGACCCGGTTACCTGGGTGGCTGAAGCGGTGGAAAGCCGGGCGGTATAGGGCTAACGTGGCAGACGCCGGAGTGGTTTCCGGGCTGACGTGGCAGAGCTCCGGGCGGTTTTCCGGTGCTGATGTGGCAGATCTGAAGGATCAGAAAGAGCGCGTATCCTGAGGGGATCCAGTGGCCCAGGATGAGCCACGTTTATTCCTGACCCATATCAAGAAGTTAATAAAACAACCCCGGCGTACCGGGAGAAAATACAAAACAAAAGTACGATGCAAAAAGAAAATGCAAGAAAACAAACGTACACCCCCAACAAACCCTGGGGGTGGGTCTAACTACTCAAACATCCTGCAACTAGAGAGTACAGTATGTGGAAACAAAACACAAGCTAGCAAAAGTACTGTCATGACTGGTGCCGCCAGTCCCTCAGTCCAGCGTCGGCCCGAACTCTACCTCCTCATCGTCAAACTCCTCTACCTGGAATACTTTGGCTATCCTTCCTCTTGCCCCCGTGGCCGCAGCTGTAGCCCAAAAGGAGATTAGATGCATGATATGAGTCAGGTTACCAGAAATACTATTACATGAAGCACGAAAATAAAAATTATTTCTGTCAAGCCATAACACCCATGTTGTAGCCGCTATTGCGATGTACCACGCCTCCTTCATATCATGGCGAATCGTTGCAAATTTGGGGCCAATCCACAAATCCTCATATACGCAGGGGTAGTCACCTGTTCCTAAGGCTCGGAGTACCTCAACCATAGTTGCCTTACTTTTAGGGCAGTAAATGAAAAGGTGATTTAGATCTTCCACCTGTGTGTCGCAGAATCCACAATTGGTCGCCACCTGTGGTTGCCTTTTGGCAAAGTTTTGCCTAGTGAGGATAGCATTATTGAGCACTAGCCATAAGAAAAATCTAATTTTAAGGAGAGTTTTCGCCTTCCACAACACCTGTGCCCAGCTGGGTCTGCATCCTCGAAAGTGAATCCGATGATACAGAGATCTCACCGAGAAAGCTCCCTTGCTCTCGAGTCCCCATCGCTTCTGATCTGGACCTTGCGTGCACCTAGTGCCTTCCCGAGTGATGTGTGCTTGCATGTCGAGAAGTTGCTGGTGTAAGTTTGGTGTGAGCGTACCACGGAACGCCGATCTCCAGCCTCTCCTTTTCCAACCTTCGGTAACAGACATATTCGGTCGACTCGTCCTCTCATATATGTCTGGGAACGTTTCCTTGAGGGTGTGGGCACCACACCATCGATCCCACCAGAATCTGGTGGACCGGTCATTTCCTATAGTCGACGAAACTGCCGAATTGAAGGGGCCACTAGCCTTTGCAATTCCTTTCCAGAGTCGTGAAACTTTAGCCCCTACTCGGAAGCCAAGGTTTCTCGTGCCTTTCCCCCTTAGATAAGGTTGAATGAAGTCCTACCAACTTTCCCCGCTGTTGTGGAATACCTTCCACCACCATTTCCCCAGCAGGGCAAGGTTCATATCCCTGAGATCAATGATGCCTAGCCCTCCATGCATCTTCTTCATGCAAGCGATACTCCATTTGATGAGGTGGTAACCTCCTTTGTTCAAGTCTGCCCCCTTCCACAGGAATCGTTTTCGAATCCGGTCAATTCTCTGGATCACCCATTTTGGAAGTTCGAAAAATGACATGTAGTAGATTGGCAGGTTAGACAAAACGGAGTTGACGAGTACCACTCTGCCCCCGAGCGACAACGATTTACCTTTCCAACCAGACAGTCTGTCCTTCACCCTGTCAATGATAGGCAACCAGCCTGCTTTACGTAATTTCCCTGGTCTGAGTGGAAGTCCTAGGTATTTGATAGGGAAGTCACTCGTCGTACAGTTCAAAATAGTAGCGTGTTTCCCTGCTTCATCTTCGGAAAGGGAAATAGGAGTCAGCGCACTCTTGTGGTAGTTAATCCTAAGGCCTGACCAGGCTTCAAAACAATATAGGGTCCCTTTAAAGCAGACAGTTTCTTGTCTAGACCCATTACCAAAGAGTAGGGTGTCATCTGCGTATTGTAGGATCGAACACCCTATAGAAGATGCGGAACTGGCCACTGGCACGATCCAACCTTTTTTCTGGCAATTCTCCAGCATCACTCCCAACACATCCGCTACAATAGTAAACAGGAGTGGTGATAGCGGGTCCCCTTGTCTGAGACCCTTCCTGCAAGGGAACGGCTGCCCCAACCTACCATTCACTGATATGGCCGTCTTGCTAGTCTGCAAACATTACCTGATCCAGCAGATCCATTTATTTCCGAAGCCCCTGCCCCTGAAAGCTTCCAGCAGGCACTCCCAATCGACCGAGTCATAAGCTTTCGCAAAGTCTAGCTTAAGCAGAAAGCTGTTAGAGTTGGTTGTATGATAGCTGTGGATAACTTGTTCCGTCGTTGCCACACAATCTAGGATATTTCTGCCCTTAATGAAGCTCGTTTGAGATTTGTTGATAAGGCTATCCATAATACTCCCCAAGCGTATCGCTAGGACTTTGGTAATAATCTTCGCCGAGCAATTTATGAGACTGATCGGCCTAAAATCACCCACTTTTGACGCCTCTTCCCGTTTGGGAATCAGGACTACATTGCAAAATTAAACATACCCAATCTGAGTTTGTTGTTAAAAAAGTCATCCATCAGTGCCATATAGTCCCCTATAATTTCTTCACAGAAGATTTGGAAGAACATCATTGGGAAGCCGTCTGGCCCTGGCGACTTGTCTTCTCCCATAAGACTAATAGCCTTTTTAACTTCCTCCTTCGAGAATGGAGACTCCAAGCAGGAGAGCGAAGGCGATGACTCGATCTGGTAAGTCTGCCAGAAATCATTTCTGAGTGGAACCCGGAAGTCAATCTTCTTCCCCAATAGGTCCTTGTAATATCCTTGGAAGGCAGTGGAAATCACTAGTTCATCTTGCACTGTCCCCGCGCTTGTTTCTAAGGATAAGATAAGATTGGACCTGCGCCTTGCACTTGCCACTCGATGGAAGAAGGCCGTGTTCGCGTCTCCCTCTTTGAGCCACAAAATTCTAGATCTTTGTTGCCATTTAATTTCTTCCATCTTATAGAGATGGGCAATATTCTCACGGAGCTCCAGAAGTCTATTTCTTTCCTCCTGTGACAAGTCTCTCGCTTCCTCCACTCTTTCAAGTTCATCAATTCCTTCCAACAAGGAATCTTTTGCGCGCCAGATGGTCGAGAACCTAGATCGGTTCCATTTACGCAGCTGCTTTCTTAATCTGCGAATTTTTTCACACCATCGGCCCGCAGCATCTGAGCCAGTCACTGGGAGCGCCCAATTTTCCATCACCAGGTGGTGAAACCCCTGAATCTCCAGCCAGGCCTTCTCAAATCGGAATTTTCTATATCTTTTGGCTCCCTGAACCCCAATGTCAAGAAGGATAGGCGTATGATCTGATGTTGGTTTAGGGATCGACCTAGCAGATGCGAGAGGGAACTTAGCCTCCCAATCCATCAATACGAGAATCCTGTCCAATTTTGCCATAATCGGAGTCAACTGCATGTTAGACCACGTAAATAGTCTATCATTAATAGGGATATCAATCAACTCAAGCTCTGTTAACACCCTATTGAATTCTGCTCTGCGCTTGTCACTGGAACCTCTACCCTTGTGTTCGAAAGAAAATCGAGTAACATTGAAGTCCCCCCCAACAATCCAGGCCCCCGGCCAGCGAAGACGAATATAGACCAATTCTTGCCAAATGGCATCACGCTCTGAATCCACGTTCGGCCCATAAACCACTGTGATAGTCTGCATATACTTATCAGGTTGCCGTTCCAGATGTGTAGTCAGGGAGAATGAACCATTATAGACCTCTGTACAAGTGAATAGGTCCGAGTTGAAACCAATGGCAATTCCCCCTGAGGCTCCCGCGGATGGGCGTAACACCCATTCCTTGATTCTGTTCCCCCCAATTCTCTTGAGTTTGGTCCCATGCATTAGTTTGGTTTCATGAAGCCCAACCACTTCCGCCTTGGACTTCGTGATAACATCTCTAATCATGTCCCTTTTACCCTTATCCCCCAGACCCCAGACGTTCCAGAATAGCGTATTCATTGGGGAAACATGTCCGAGATGACAGTGTGTGAGGGGCTCGGGCGGCTTTCGCCCTCAGAGACCGTTATCCCCCTAGAGTTGGAACCTACTTCCGTATGGGTACTAGGATTAGCTCTCTCAGTTTCCCAACCCCTCATTTTGTTAAGAAGAAACGCGTTGCGTTCTTTATCACAAACTTCCAAGCCACAGGTAATAGCTAATAGAAAAACTTCAGAGTCTGACATGAAATTTAAAATATTAGCAAGAAAAGTTTTTGTACCTCCATTGATGTATTTAACCGCTTTGGAGGCCGTAGCTCTCTCCAGAAAGTCATCCAAGGACTCCGCATGAGCCCTCTTAGGTGAGCGCTGAACTCTGCACCCAACTGACCTATGAGATGACCCTGAGCTTCCTCTGGGAGCTGACTCTGGCAGTGTGGCTAAAACCATCTCTGGCGAACTTCCCCTTTGTGTATCTGCAACGAATTCTAAATCCTCTAAATCATCGTCTGTAAGAGTGAAGTCAACGTCCAAGTTCAAACGCCCTTATGGGTCTTCCTCACTATCTGCTAGCTGACTTTGAAGTTGTAGATTGGGCTCTGTCGTTGTGGACTCCTCCAAGAGCCCTGCAATCGCAGTCGGCCCAACAGTATCAGCTATGTTTTCAATGGTGGACCCCTCATTGGGCCCACACTCCGTATACTTTGACAAGACAGTTAAATCACACGAAGAAGGAGCGAGAAGAAGCGTCTTGAACCCCTCTATGGGCCCATAGACTTTTGTGGGGCTCACGATAACTCCACCCGCATAGGATCTCACATCCCAAGTATGACATGGCTTAGCAACGTTGTTACCTGATTGTATTGAAAAACACATTTTAGAAGCAGTAGACTGCCCTGTGGACCCCTCTATGGGCCCACCAACGCCTATAAAAGAGTGAAATAGAGTCATACTCTCTGCAGGCCCATTGTAGTGCGTTAATGTGCACTGGGGGTTCACCATACCGCTTGCCTCGTTAAGAGCGCAAGCAGCGTTAAAGGGGGCAGCGGTAACGCTACCCCTATTGCCAGGTGGCAGATCATGGTTGGGAGATTTATCGGTGGCCTCATACTTCTTGAACTTCGAAACAGACTTCGATAACCCCAAAGTTTTCCCAAAACTCTCATTTCCGTCTTCAACCTCTCTTTCGTAGCTCTCAGCTGCTCCAAAAATCCTATCTTTTTTCCCCAAATCACCTCTCTGAAAAGAATCCTCTTTGCCACCCACTCCCACAGAGCCAGCCACGAGCTCTGTTGGGTTCTTTTTGCTGGGGTTGTGCAGCTCGTCGCGCTGCTCACTCCCCAGAGTTGGCTCAGATTGTTGTCGCGCTTGCCTCAACAAAGCTTCTTTTTCCCCTTCTTTATCAAATCCAAACCACCTCTTTTCAACCCACTCTTTGGTCGACAGAGTGTAATACCCTGATTTTTCAATAAATGAGAAATTATTTATTTTGCACGTGTTGTGCACGTGCAATATATTGTTGGATTATTTTATCATGGTGAGTATGTTTAAATATATTTTTCTCAAATTATTTTAGTACAAAAGCCTTCTTTAAAAGCCTTATTTGATTTAATTAAAAAGCCTTTTCTTAAAAAGCCCAAAAGCATTTTTATTTTATTTATTTTTATAAATTATTTTTGGCCCAAAAAGAAAGCCCATGATTAATTTATTTTAATTAAACTTGTCATGTAGAAGACTTTTTCTAACAAAATTATTTTTTATACAATTTTAGAATGTACAAATTTGGCCTAGTTGCATGCACGTGCACTACACGTACACGTGCATTGCACACTCTATTTTTTGGGCCGGTAGCATTCTTTTTGGAGGGAGAGTTGAAATTTTGGGTGTGGAGAACATGGGGGTAGTTTCAAGGAGGTGGGTAGTTTTCCTAACTCCTACTTGAATCTAAGCCCTTCATTTTGCAACCACCAAAATGATCTTAGCCCTCCATTTCCCTCATTTTTTAGTATAAATACCCCCCTTTCTCATGGCTAATTTTCATATGCAAAGTGTAATTTCTAAAGCTATACTAATATATTGTGAGAGTTATAAAAAAATAAGAGTTGTGTGGGTTGTATTGCTTGGAGTGGCCGGCACCATCAAGAGCATTCGGCTAGGAAGCTTTCGGCCAAGGAGGAGAAGTATTCGGCATTTGGTTGGAGGCTTGGAGTGGTGCATTCTTTTGGCTAGGAGGAGGTGTTCTCATCTACTTGATTGCTTTTGTTGTGTTTCTCTCCAATTGAGGTGGGTAAAATATTTCATGTTTCTAATATAGGGTTCCTGCTAGTATATTGATGACACTATACATGGAAAATACTAATAAGAGACCACTTTAATTAAAAAGTTAGTATGTGAATGGCTTAGAATGGTGTGGTAAATTGTGTATGTAAATTGTTTGCATGAAATTATACCATATGAAACACTTTCTATGATTATCTAGTTAATTGAACAATGATGCAATGTGACTAGCATGATGTGTGAAAGTCTTTTATTAATTACTTGCAAATTGTGTGGTTGAAACATGAAAATTGAGAAAGACATTAACACTATGGGAATTGAATAGAAAAGTATATTAAATACTTCGAATCCATGTGTAGAAGTGGCATGAATGAACCAAGGAATTGCTTGTTGTCATCATATTAGAAATGTACCAAAAATTAGAAATTGTTGAGTTTCACCTATTCATGTGCTATATGAATTCTTTTGCTAGTATGAGTATGGGAAAATCCAAAGTTGTATTGTGTTGTGAATGTAGAATAATAACCAGTAATTTATCATGAAAAACTTTGGGATAAAAGAGGGATTAGAAGAACAATCGATTATTTTCAATGTCGAAAAATAAAAGATTTGCTAGTTTTAATTAAAATAATTAATTTGGGTGGAGAAAAATGTGTTTTTAGTACAAAAATTTATTTTACAATTACTGTTTTGAAGATGGAATAAAGAAGCTTAAATCTGGAATTTTTCAGTAGTTTATTTGAAGGCAATATGAATCAATTGTTGAACATCGAGTTAATTTCAAAACAAACAGTGGGAATATGAGTTAAATGGATTTTAAGTCCACACTGTGACAACCTGAGCCAGTGGCTCAGGCGGTCGGTGGCGCTGTTCGGTTTCCCTGAGCGGTGTGGTTCGAATCCGGGTCTCACCAAAATTTTTTAAGTACTGTGTATATATGTATATATCAGCGAAGAGATGGCATATGTACTTAGCGCATCCTCTTCTAGTCGCTAGCACCGATCGGCCTATCGGCGGGTGCTCTGGCCTTCTTCTCTATTGTGCTGGGTTCGAATCTTTCCCCTAGCACTTAGGGAAAAATATTTTTTTTATGAGATTTTGATGTCCAAAAAATATAAGAAAAATATGGTAATTTTCATAAAAATACAAGGAATTTTATGGGATTGGTTTGGATATTAATTGAAGAAAATAAAATGTAGTTTGTGAACAAATGGTATATTAAAGCTATGGTTCTAAGACACATACTCATGGTTAGTTCCAAATTTATAAAGAGTTATTAAAATGATTATTAGAAAGTTTTTGACACAAAAGAATTTGTGGTGTGACATGATATTATAATCTTTACTTGAAGATATGGTGTAAAATATGAAGTACGAATGTATGTTTATAAGGTGCATGAGTCCATTGTATGATGATGGAGTTTAGAAACTTTGTTGATGAAATTGTTGGACTTGAATATGAATTTTGAGTTATAAGTATTCACCATGGATTTGTGAACAAATGAAATTATGAATAAGAAAGAATACGAAATTGTGACATGAAAGTGGTTATGACTTAAAGATTGTGAAATGGAATTTGAAATAGAGTAGCTAAGTCTCCCCGGCATTGAGAAAGATGAATTGAATTGAAATTAGACCAAGGTTGGTCATGTTGAAACAAATGAATAAGTCCGGATGATGGAGAGGCTAACTCTAGTGATTATTTTGTTCATGATTTTTATATAAAACTAAGGACTAGTACATAGTGGAGATGTGATGAAAGTAGAAGAAAAACACGAGTATGAGGGCCAACGGATAGCGGTGTGAGAGCGATTCACAGGTTGCCTGCTTGATGCGTCAAGACAGTGCGTGGGCGCTACTCCGGAATTATCGTCCCGGTGGCGACGCTCGTGGGATGTTCGAGTGGCTATGGGTGGTGCCATTGTTCCATGGCGGAGGCTGAATTGTCCATAGGTTGCCTGCTCGATGCGTCGTGACAGTGCGTGGGATTCCCCTCCAGGCTGCCTGGACATGGGCTCATAGATCATAGGACATCTAAGACACTACCGTAGTTACAGTAGTAGTTAAGGCATAACGGGGGATTGAACCCTATCAAGATGAAGAACGAATAAGGGCTTGCCCTCGGACCTATGTAGTATGGGATGCATAGAATCCGAACAAGTGTGCATTAGTGTCATGTAACATAATTAACTGTATTAAGGACTAAGTGCACAATCACAACACGACATCGATAGGGTAGTCCCTTTAGTTTGAATGTGACAAGTTTGTGTTTGCTAAATATGAAATGTTAAGTTATACTATTTCCGGCAAGCGAGGACGGCCGTGTATAATGATCGTCGGTTGAATAAACTGACGTACCCACAGTCTAACATGCAGGTAAATGTCATGCTAAAGATTAAAGAGGATTTGGATGCTTAAAGATTTTATCAAGCTGTTGTACTTGTATTTAATTGTTGTATTTTACTTCCGCTGTGCAAAAGAAAGATGTAATTATGATGTAATCTCTGATGTATGATGAAAAGTTTTTTATTTCCCTGTAAAAGTGTACTAAGAAAGTGAAAAGATCCTGTAGAACATCTCGAATTCAGTATATTTGGGATTCGGGGCGTTACAGAGTGGTATCAGAGCCACGCTTTCTACACTTTCACACTTGTACAAATTTATAGGGAACGACACCCTAGTAGTGGACATTAGAGTGTGTGTTTGAATCTAGAGATTTAAATGTAAGTGACTTACATTTGTGTTGCTCTAAGATTTGTGATTTCTCCTCCCTATTTCTAAGATGGCTGATCACTTCGACCCTGCTGGAGGCGACGACTGGCACATTATTGAGGAAGAGGACCATCCTGGACAGGCAGATTCCGAGGACGAGTACTACCCTGGACAGGCTGATTCTGATGATGAGGAGTACCCTGAATCCCGAGAGATCACCCCACCTCCGGATTCATCTGATGATTCTTCTTCCGACGAAGAGGAAGTACCAGTTCCAAGTGGTCTTGTGGCTTCTCTTCAGAGGCAAGTGGAAACCCTGAAGGAGAGAGTTGGATTATTAGAGGCGCAGCTGGAGAAGCGGAAGGCTGACTATTCTGTTCTTAGCCATCGGATTTGGGAACTTGAGAAGAAAAAGAACCTAACTGATGTGCTGAAGGATGAGGTTGATGAACTGCGGGAAGAACTTCGAGCAGCGAAGAGGACCCGTAGGAGTTAGAGTGTTGTGGCTTCTGTTTTCTTTCATTCTGATGTTTAGAGATGTTTTTAAATTCGAATGTATAAACTTTTGGAATTCAATGAAATGGAAGTTGGTTTAAATTCTTGTTATATACTTCGAATTTGACGGATCTTTTGCATCAGAATATGTCGAGAAGAGGAGCAAGGAATGGGGAAGGTTTGGATCTGGAGACTGAACTCGCTAGAGTTTACCAGACGTTGAATGCTGTGGCTCAGAACCAAGCTAGGGGGCCGGCAAATCCAGTGCCCGAGGCGATAAAGCTGGTGGAATCATTCAAGAGAATGAAACCACCCGTATTCGAGGGAAAGTCGGATCCAGATTCGGCTGACAACTGGATACGGCAAGTGGAGACCATCTTCGAGGTGTTGGAAACACCGGAGGGTAGCAAGGTCAAGTTGGCAACCTTGCAGCTGGAGAAGGATGCAGCAGTTTGGTGGCAATCTGTGAAGAGGACCATGGGAGGTCTGTTGTTGGGCTGGGAGGAATTTTTGGAGGAGTTCCGCAGCCATTATTTCCCCTCCGACGTCCAGGAGAAGAAGGCGATGGAGTTCCTGTCGCTTCAGCAAGGCAGCATGTCAGTGAGAGCCTATGAGATCAAGTTCACTCAGCTCTCCAGGTATGCTCCAGAACTGGTGGCGGATGAGGCCAAGAAAGCTCGCAAGTTCGAGCATGGTCTGAGGCCTAGCTTGAGATCTCGTATGATACCCCTTGGTATCAGGAGATTCGATAAGCTGGTCAAGAGGGCGGCAGCGACGGAGGCGGATATGGAGCAGTTCCATGTTGTTCAGAACAGGAGGAACAACTGGCAGTCTGGTAAGAGGCCTGCACATTCGGGGAGTTTCAGGGGGCAACCATCTGCACAGAGGTTCAAACCGACAGGGGCGAACGCTGTTAGTGTAGCTGGAGGGCCTGGAAACAATGTGGTGAGACCTTCTGCGGTGACTTGCTTTAACTGTGGGGAAGCGGGACACTACCGATCTCATTGTCCCAAACTTCAGCGCAGTAATAGCGGCGCATCAACGCAGCAGGCTGGGAAGAGGCCGTACCAATCAGGGCGAGTATTTGCCTTGACAGAAGCTGATGCTGAGGAGGCGGATCAGGTCATCTCTGGTACGAGGGCTGGTGTTTAGGGTCTTTTGTCATTTCCTTTCCCTTTGTTTAGTGAGGCTGTTATGTAATGATGTATATTATGTAACAGGCGAACTCTATCTTAATGGAATTAAAGCTGTCGTATTGTTTGATACTGGATCCTCTCATACTTTTGTGTCTCCAAAGTTTGCTAAAGTGTTGGGAGTTGAACCGAAGATTTTCCCAGGCAAGATCTTATCAGTAGCTACTCCGTCAGGGGAAACTTTAACCACTGATCGGTATTATGCTGATTGCGAGATAGTGATTGGGGAGAGAATCTTTGGCATTGATCTGATCGAACTGACTATCTTGGGAGTCGATGTTATCATTGGCATTGATTGGATGTCGGTGTACAGTGCAAGCATCGAGTGTAAGGCCAAGACGGTGACAGTGAAGGCTCCAGGTGGACCTGAAGTCGTGTTCCAAGGGAAGCGGAAGTGTTCTAAGCTGGTGGCTACTATCCGCAAGGAAGAGGCTCCTGTGGAAGTGCAAGGGATTCCTGTGGTTCGGGACTATCCGACTGTGTTCTTGGAAGATTTTCCTGGGTTACCTCCGCATCGTGATGTAGAGTTCAGCATCACTGTTCAACCGGGAAGTGCACCCATTTCTAAGGCACCTTATAGGATGGCTCCAGTGGAACAGGATGAGGTGAAACGGCAGATTGAGGAACTATTGGGAAAAGGCTTTATTCAACCTAGTGCGTCACCTTGGGGAGCACCAGTGCTTTTGGTAAAGAAGAAGGATGGATCGATGAGGATGTGCATCGATTACCGGGAGCTGAATAAGGTCACTGTTCAGAATAAGTATCCGATTCCTCGAATTGATGACTTGTTCGATCGTCTACAAGGAGCAGCTGTATTCTCCAAAATAGATCTTCGATCGGGTTACCACCAAGTTCGAGTGAAAGCTGAAGATGTGCATAAGACTGCATTTAGAACTCGGCATGGGCATTACGAATTCTTAGTTATGCCATTCGGAGTGACGAATGCACCTGCCATCTTCATGGACTTGATGAACAGAGTTCTGAGGCCGTTTATTGATTCTTTCGTCGTGGTGTTTATCGACGATATTCTCGTGTACTCCAAGTCTGAGGAGGAGCACACTGAGCATCTGGCGGCAGTGTTGCAGAAGTTGGAAGAGCAGCAGTTGTATGCCAAGTTATCCAAGTGTGATTTCTGGAAATCTGAAGTGGCATTCCTAGGTCACATCCTTTCTAAGGAGGGAGTGGCAACTGATCCTCAGAAGATAGAGGCAGTGAGAGACTGGGCAAGGCCGACTACAGTGAAGGAAGTCAGAAGTTTCCTTGGGATGACTGGGTATTATCGGAGATTCATTCAGGGTTATGCTCAGATAGCTGTACCGCTTACAGGGCTGACCAAGAAGAATGTGAGCTTCAAGTGGACCGAGCAATGTGAGGCGAGTTTTCAGGAGTTGAAAGATAGACTGACTACTGCACCTATTTTGGCTTTGCCTAGAGCTGGTGTTGAGTATGACGTTTATAGCGATGCTTCACATCGGGGGCTTGGTTGTGTCTTAATGCAAGAAGGAAGAGTAATCGCTTATGGGTCTAGGCAACTACGACCACATGAGAAAAATTATCCGACTCATGATCTGGAGTTGGCTGCGATTATTTTTGCTTTGAAGCAATGGAGGCACTACGTGTACGGTGAGAAGCTGAATATGTACACGGATCACAAGAGCTTGAAGTATATATATCAGCAGAGGGATCTCAATCTGAGACAGCGGAGATGGTTGGAAGTGCTCGAAGATATGCGACCTGAGATCAAGTATCATCCTGGAAAAGCTAATGTTGTGGCTGATGCACTTAGCCGCAAGAGCAGTTTGGCCTGTTTGATTACAACTCAGAGGCATCTGATTGAGGAGCTGGACCGAGCTGGTATTGAGGTTGTCTTGCAAGGATTGGGAGCATCTTTGGCTCAGTTGAGGCTTCAGCCTACTCTGAATACAAGGATCATTGCAAGTCAGGAGGTTGATGCTGATATTCTGGGGATGAAGGAGCAGGTCAGTGCTGGCAGGTTGCCCGGTTTTCAGATCAGGGATGGAGTGCTGTGGTTCGGAGACAGGCTGTGCGTTCCAAATCAGGCGGACCTGAAAGAGAGTATTCTTCAGGAGGCGCATGCTACTCTTCTGTCTGTACATCCTGGGAGTACTAAGATGTACAAGGACATCAAGCAGCATTTCTGGTGGTCAGGTTTGAAGCAGGATGTGGCTGAATTTGTCGCGAAGTGTGAGGTTTGTCAGCAAGTCAAAGCCGAAAATCAGAGACCCGGAGGTCTATTACAGCCGTTACCTATTCCGGAATGGAAGTGGGATAACATCAGTATGGATTTCATCACGGGATTGCCTAAGAGTCCTAAGGGCAATGATGCAATTTGGGTTATAGTCGATCGACTTACCAAGTCCGCTCACTTTTTGGCGATGAAACTCACTGCTTCGATGGACAAGTTGGCTGAGATGTATGTTGGTGAGATTGTCCGACTTCATGGCGTTCCTTCGACCATTGTGTCTGATCGAGATGCGCGGTTTACTTCGCATTTCTGGAGGAGTCTTCAGGCAGCTTTGGGTACCAAGACGGATTTCAGCACTGCTTTTCATCCGCAAACCGATGGGCAGACCGAGAGAGTCAATCGTATTCTTGAGGATATGCTTCGGTGTTGTATACTAGACTTTGGAGGCAGTTGGGAAAGGCATTTACCTTTGGTGGAGTTTGCCTACAACAACAGTTTTCAGGCCAGTATTGGGATGGCGCCGTACGAAGCTCTGTATGGCAGGAAGTGCAGGACTCCTGTGTGCTGGTATGAAGTAGGGGAGCGTCAGTTGTTTGGTCCTGAGCTTGTGCAACTGACTTCTGAGAAGATTGATCTGATCAGGAAAAGGTTGGTGGAAGCCCAGAGCAGGCAGAAAAGCTATGCAGACAACCGGAGAAGGGACCTTGAGTTTGAGGTTGGTGACTTCGTCTTTCTGAAGGTATCACCCAGCAAAGGTGTGGTTCGTTTTGGCAAAGGCGGGAAGTTAGCCCCGAGGTTTATAGGCCCGTATAAGATATTGAAAAGGATCGGGAAAACTGCTTACCGGCTTGAGTTACCGGAGGAGTTGTCTCAGGTGCACAATGTCTTTCATGTGTCTATGCTGAGAGGTTATGTTCCGGACCCGAGTCATCATTTGCCTGAAGTGCCGGAAGGTTTGCAGTTAGACCTGAATTACATCGAGTCTCCTGTTGAGATTGTTGATCGTCGAGAGAAAGTCTTGAGGAATAAGACGATTCCGATGGTCAAGGTAGTCTGGAGAAACCACTTGGTTGAAGAGGCTACTTGGGAATCTGAGGAGAGGATGTTGAAGGACTATCCTGAGCTTTTTGCTTGATTGTATTTTTGTATCTTCTGTTTTGTTGTGTGTGTTGTATTTTTGTTTGTTTTCCTCGCTCTTGATTGTAGTTCCGAGGACGGAACTATTCTAAGGAGGGAGTGCTGTAATACCCTGATTTTTCAATAAATGAGAAATTATTTATTTTGCACGTGTTGTGCACGTGCAATATATTGTTGGATTATTTTATCATGGTGAGTATGTTTAAATATATTTTTCTCAAATTATTTTAGTACAAAAGCCTTCTTTAAAAGCCTTATTTGATTTAATTAAAAAGCCTTTTCTTAAAAAGCCCAAAAGCATTTTTATTTTATTTATTTTTATAAATTATTTTTGGCCCAAAAAGAAAGCCCATGATTAATTTATTTTAATTAAACTTGTCATGTAGAAGACTTTTTCTAACAAAATTATTTTTTATACAATTTTAGAATGTACAAATTTGGCCTAGTTGCATGCACGTGCACTACACGTACACGTGCATTGCACACTCTATTTTTTGGGCCGGTAGCATTCTTTTTGGAGGGAGAGTTGAAATTTTGGGTGTGGAGAACATGGGGGTAGTTTCAAGGAGGTGGGTAGTTTTCCTAACTCCTACTTGAATCTAAGCCCTTCATTTTGCAACCACCAAAATGATCTTAGCCCTCCATTTCCCTCATTTTTTAGTATAAATACCCCCCTTTCTCATGGCTAATTTTCATATGCAAAGTGTAATTTCTAAAGCTATACTAATATATTGTGAGAGTTATAAAAAAATAAGAGTTGTGTGGGTTGTATTGCTTGGAGTGGCCGGCACCATCAAGAGCATTCGGCTAGGAAGCTTTCGGCCAAGGAGGAGAAGTATTCGGCATTTGGTTGGAGGCTTGGAGTGGTGCATTCTTTTGGCTAGGAGGAGGTGTTCTCATCTACTTGATTGCTTTTGTTGTGTTTCTCTCCAATTGAGGTGGGTAAAATATTTCATGTTTCTAATATAGGGTTCCTGCTAGTATATTGATGACACTATACATGGAAAATACTAATAAGAGACCACTTTAATTAAAAAGTTAGTATGTGAATGGCTTAGAATGGTGTGGTAAATTGTGTATGTAAATTGTTTGCATGAAATTATACCATATGAAACACTTTCTATGATTATCTAGTTAATTGAACAATGATGCAATGTGACTAGCATGATGTGTGAAAGTCTTTTATTAATTACTTGCAAATTGTGTGGTTGAAACATGAAAATTGAGAAAGACATTAACACTATGGGAATTGAATAGAAAAGTATATTAAATACTTCGAATCCATGTGTAGAAGTGGCATGAATGAACCAAGGAATTGCTTGTTGTCATCATATTAGAAATGTACCAAAAATTAGAAATTGTTGAGTTTCACCTATTCATGTGCTATATGAATTCTTTTGCTAGTATGAGTATGGGAAAATCCAAAGTTGTATTGTGTTGTGAATGTAGAATAATAACCAGTAATTTATCATGAAAAACTTTGGGATAAAAGAGGGATTAGAAGAACAATCGATTATTTTCAATGTCGAAAAATAAAAGATTTGCTAGTTTTAATTAAAATAATTAATTTGGGTGGAGAAAAATGTGTTTTTAGTACAAAAATTTATTTTACAATTACTGTTTTGAAGATGGAATAAAGAAGCTTAAATCTGGAATTTTTCAGTAGTTTATTTGAAGGCAATATGAATCAATTGTTGAACATCGAGTTAATTTCAAAACAAACAGTGGGAATATGAGTTAAATGGATTTTAAGTCCACACTGTGACAACCTGAGCCAGTGGCTCAGGCGGTCGGTGGCGCTGTTCGGTTTCCCTGAGCGGTGTGGTTCGAATCCGGGTCTCACCAAAATTTTTTAAGTACTGTGTATATATGTATATATCAGCGAAGAGATGGCATATGTACTTAGCGCATCCTCTTCTAGTCGCTAGCACCGATCGGCCTATCGGCGGGTGCTCTGGCCTTCTTCTCTATTGTGCTGGGTTCGAATCTTTCCCCTAGCACTTAGGGAAAAATATTTTTTTTATGAGATTTTGATGTCCAAAAAATATAAGAAAAATATGGTAATTTTCATAAAAATACAAGGAATTTTATGGGATTGGTTTGGATATTAATTGAAGAAAATAAAATGTAGTTTGTGAACAAATGGTATATTAAAGCTATGGTTCTAAGACACATACTCATGGTTAGTTCCAAATTTATAAAGAGTTATTAAAATGATTATTAGAAAGTTTTTGACACAAAAGAATTTGTGGTGTGACATGATATTATAATCTTTACTTGAAGATATGGTGTAAAATATGAAGTACGAATGTATGTTTATAAGGTGCATGAGTCCATTGTATGATGATGGAGTTTAGAAACTTTGTTGATGAAATTGTTGGACTTGAATATGAATTTTGAGTTATAAGTATTCACCATGGATTTGTGAACAAATGAAATTATGAATAAGAAAGAATACGAAATTGTGACATGAAAGTGGTTATGACTTAAAGATTGTGAAATGGAATTTGAAATAGAGTAGCTAAGTCTCCCCGGCATTGAGAAAGATGAATTGAATTGAAATTAGACCAAGGTTGGTCATGTTGAAACAAATGAATAAGTCCGGATGATGGAGAGGCTAACTCTAGTGATTATTTTGTTCATGATTTTTATATAAAACTAAGGACTAGTACATAGTGGAGATGTGATGAAAGTAGAAGAAAAACACGAGTATGAGGGCCAACGGATAGCGGTGTGAGAGCGATTCACAGGTTGCCTGCTTGATGCGTCAAGACAGTGCGTGGGCGCTACTCCGGAATTATCGTCCCGGTGGCGACGCTCGTGGGATGTTCGAGTGGCTATGGGTGGTGCCATTGTTCCATGGCGGAGGCTGAATTGTCCATAGGTTGCCTGCTCGATGCGTCGTGACAGTGCGTGGGATTCCCCTCCAGGCTGCCTGGACATGGGCTCATAGATCATAGGACATCTAAGACACTACCGTAGTTACAGTAGTAGTTAAGGCATAACGGGGGATTGAACCCTATCAAGATGAAGAACGAATAAGGGCTTGCCCTCGGACCTATGTAGTATGGGATGCATAGAATCCGAACAAGTGTGCATTAGTGTCATGTAACATAATTAACTGTATTAAGGACTAAGTGCACAATCACAACACGACATCGATAGGGTAGTCCCTTTAGTTTGAATGTGACAAGTTTGTGTTTGCTAAATATGAAATGTTAAGTTATACTATTTCCGGCAAGCGAGGACGGCCGTGTATAATGATCGTCGGTTGAATAAACTGACGTACCCACAGTCTAACATGCAGGTAAATGTCATGCTAAAGATTAAAGAGGATTTGGATGCTTAAAGATTTTATCAAGCTGTTGTACTTGTATTTAATTGTTGTATTTTACTTCCGCTGTGCAAAAGAAAGATGTAATTATGATGTAATCTCTGATGTATGATGAAAAGTTTTTTATTTCCCTGTAAAAGTGTACTAAGAAAGTGAAAAGATCCTGTAGAACATCTCGAATTCAGTATATTTGGGATTCGGGGCGTTACACAGAGTCTGTGCACCTGTAGCTTTCCCCAGGCTGTGGGTTTTCTCCACCAACTCCTGTCGTCTAGCCTGCATGTTGGCGCAGACTGGAGCTTTGCCCTGAGTGGATTCTGTGGTCCCTGGCTGTAACACCCCGCAAAATTGGAAATTACAATTTTGCCCCTGGGTGTTACGCACGTATATTTTGTAATGAATTTTACTACATATTTTGGATTCGTACTATTTATATATTTTCCGACTAAAATATAATATTTCAATCTCTGGGATTTACGTGCTTTTTACGTGTTTTGATGCACGTGTTTCCACCACTACGTACAATGTTTTCTATAGGTTTAAATTATTTATTTTCATGTATTTAAATCTATTTTATAAAACTGAAATTTATTTTCCCCCTATTTTGATTAAAATGCATTTTTCGATTTTCTGCACGTATAATGCACGTGTTTTCTACGTGTTGTGATTTCATCATGAAATATATATAAATTAGTAAATATAATTTTGCTCATATTGTTTTCGATTATATTTAATAATTTTTCATCAATAAAATTAATTTTCGCATTTGGATATTTTACGTGCGATGCACGTGTTTCCTACGCACGTAGTAATTACATCATAGAATGTATAAATTAATAAATAATTTTTCTTATATTGTATTTAACATTTTTCCGTTGATAAAGTCAATTTTCGTATTCCGATGTTTTACGTGCGATGCACGTGTTTCGGTGCGCGCGTTTGATCGTATTCGTTTTCAAAATAATTCCGAAGTGTGTGTAACACCCCGTATAATTTCAAAAGTAAATATACTAGTATATATATACATGTAATATATATATATATATATATATATATATGTGAAGTATAGTTGGCTGGTAAAGATCAAATGTATATGGGTAATGTGATATTATATGTATTTGGTATTAATAAAATGGTATTATAATGGATGAGTGAGTTTGGAATGATGGGAGCCCACGGGTTGTATAAAAACAACAAAGAAATGGGCTTTTTTGTATTGGGCTTGATGTGGTTTTAGAATTTATATTATGGTGTATTGGTAAATGGATGGAATAGATGGGTCATGGTTATGTATATATGAAAAGAAAAATCAAAGAGGCCCATTTGAGGTGAGCACAGCACATTGAGCCGGTTTGTGTGCTGTGCTATGTGAAGCCGGTTTACAAGAGAGGGAAAGTGAGAAGTTATGGTTAGGAGAGTGGGGAGATGAAGAGTTGAGGGGGTTTTGGAAGTTAAGTTTTTGAAGAGTTGGAAAATGAAAAGATGGGAGTTTTAGGAGTTAAAAATATGAAGAGTTAGCAAATTAATTTTAGTAATTTATTAGGTGTGTAATTATGCAATTAGAACCCTAGCAAAATCCTATAAATAGCACTCTCCATTCCTCATTCTTTTCACACCAAAAACAAAAGAAAAATAAGTGTAAGAAAAGAGAAAGAAAAGAATGTAAGAAAAAGAAAGAGAGTAAGAAAGTTATTGTGCTTGGAGGATCTCTTGCTTGGAGCATTTGCTAGGAGGAGAAGAGGACTAGGAGTTGCTAGGAGCAAGAAGGAGCCATCCATTTGTAGTTTTCAACCTTCAAACAAAAGGTGGGTTCTCATGCTTTCTAATTTAGAACTATACATGCTAGTGACAAAATATGAGCTTTGTGTTTTGATATGTAGTTAAGATTTCATGTTAGTGTTACATGCTATGAATGAAAATAATATTGTTATGATTAAACAAATAATAGGAAATTTTGACTAAAGAGCTAATACCATAGATCATGTTAGAATGCTTGTAAAATGTTATGCAATTGTTGAAAAATGTTGTTTTAGTTTATGCTCTAGGGTCATGTTGATTAATGAATAAGAAAGAAGGATTAACATTGTGTTAGTGGTTGATTTTTATTGTAGTACAAACATGCTAATTTTGATAAATAAAGTAAAATGTGATGGGATAAATATATTGTGTTTATGAATGGTAGAAATATTATGACTAAGAGAACAATTTTCCATCACGATAGTTAAAAATAATAAAATGAATTACTGTCATAAACCATACTAGTATGCATGATTGTAAATGTCGAAATGTATAATTTGTAGGAAGATTGTTGAGACTTCTCTTGTTGTCAAAATAAATATGTAGTAATTTCTTATGTATGCAAGTGGGTGATTCTATACTTTCTAATTTAGAATAATGTATGCTAAGTAATAAATAATGAGTAGTATGGAATTTCTTATTTTAAATCATGTTAGGGATTAATGAGAAAAAGGAATTGATTGATTATTTATCATACATTAGCATGCTATTTAATGAATAGTATAAGTTTAATATGATAATTAGAAAATAAATTCATGCTTTTGTGTATGTTAAATTGTAGAAATATTATTGTTGATTAAGAAACAAAATATTGTCATGTTGCTTAGAAATGAGAACAAAAAGTAAGGAGAAACTTTTGTTAATGTACAAATGTAGAAACTAGTGATTATGAGATTATTGGAAGAGATTTCATTATGGTTAAAAGAAATTTTTCTTTTAGTAAAGAGGATGGTTTCTTACTTTCTAGTTGTAGAAATACCATGCTAGAAATTATAAATTAGTTTTGTGAAAATTCATATAGAATTTTGGAAAGAATTATTGTATTGGTAATAATTATCCATAACAAATGTTTTTAATAAATTTATTAGCATAAGGGCTAATATTATAATTATATTAAACATGGTACATCATTTACGATATGCAATAATTTAGTTTAAATTCTGGGATGTTCATGTTTATTTAGTACTTTGCAATATGGTTCATAATTATTTTAACATATGGGTACATATACATTATTTCAAACCAATTGATACCTTCAGGAATGTTATATTATAAGCATGTATATGATTATAATAACTAGTATCATACAAGTGCACACGTGCACGGGGGAAAATTGAAGGGATGATGAAAAGGGTAAAAAGAAAATAATTTCCAAAACTGATCCACCGTAGAAAATATTTACCCGACTGGTCCACTTTTGAAAATATTTACCAAAGTTAGTCCATAACTGGTCCACTTTCGAAAATATTTGGCCTATGTACCCAAGCAAACTGTAGCAAACTAGTTGTTCGGCTACTTGTGCATTGTATAATGTAGTCTTCATATTTACTACAAGGTTTATATGTTTTAAGAAGAAATGTAAAGTATTACTTTTATGAAGTGATTTTCTTGAAGAGAATTTTACTCTTATTTGTTCGAAGAATATTCTAAGTAAAGTGAGACATTATAATGGCTTGATTTTATTATGAAATCTCATGTGATAGAATTGTGTTCTTAAAAGAAATTATTCCTTTGCTTATAAAGAATGTGAACGGATGACTAGATAATGAATAATGATGAGACTATGATTACTTGTGATTGAGTTGAAAGAAGAAATTATTTTAAGTTAAGACATGATTATTGAAAGGGTATGTGTACCCATGTTTTTCTTGTACATGAAAGATTATGATTAAGAATTAGTAAGACTTCGGTTACCAGTAATTTTGAAAGAAAGAATTGATATGATTTTGAGATAATGCCGTCGGGCGATCTCGTATTTTGTGAATAAATCCGGTAAGAGATAAAACTGATTCTAGGGTGATAACATATTCATGTCTTGAACTAAAAATAATTAGGCACTTAGGTGAAGATGTAATAGACTTGTGCAAACGTAAATGGGTGCTTCTATATAGTCGGCGGTGGATCTCCGTGGCTATAGACCCAGTTGGTGGACTGTGGTTGCCCCATAGGAGATGGACTGTATTTTATCCGGGACTTAGGGTAGTCGACGGATGTTTACCATACTCCAAAGAATATGTATATACCGGGGCTGGAAGGGCATTTACGGGATTATCATCACGATATAATAGCCAGAGAGGCTGGGATCTGTTAATATAAGCCAGGGAGGCTGAGATCCGTATCTGTGAAATAACTCTAAAACTTGTTTTATTACTGGGTAGTCTCATGGCGAGGGATCGAACCCTTCAATGTGGAGTACGTAGGTGCTTGCCCTCGGACCTATGTAGTATGGGATGCATAGAATCCGAACAAGTGTGCATTAGTGTCATCCTAGTGTAGAATTGTGTGCATTAGGCATTAAGGCATGACATACACTTATGTTTAGAATAATCACTTTTGACACTTTACTTGTTCATTCAATCTTTTGTGTGATTTGTTAAAGTATGAGATCGTTATACTATTCTCGGTATGGAGAGGATAGCCGTGTATAACATTTTGTCAGTTGTAAGTAACTGACGAGCCCACAGATTAACATGCAGGTAAAGGACCATACATGAAGCTATGAAGTGGATATGCTGATGCTGCATTAATTTTAAAGATGATGTAAATGATTTATTGTAAATTTCATTATTCTGCTGTGTAAAGTTAAGATGTAATTGAACTCTGATATACTATTGAAAAAGTTTTAAATTTTCCTTGTAAAATTGTACGAAGTGAAGTAAAGATCCTGTAAATCTCGAATTTATCCTTATATGTAAATTCGGGGCGTTACACTGGCCCTCCCTTCTGAGCCACTACGCTGCCCTCCAACCTGGACGAATCAAGCCGGTCCTCTGGTCGATCCACTGAGTTGAGGGTCCTACCGGGCTTCTGACCAGTGGATCTGATGGAGTGATAACAGCTTCGATCTTCTTTGGACAGAGGCCTCTCCGCCGTTGCATGTCGGCTCCGCTCTACCCCCATCGCTGCCTTGATCAATTCCCGGTGGGCCCTCTCTACCTCATGCGATCCATCTAACGTGAGGGGCTTTGAGGGCGAGAGCACTTGCCTGTATGATCTGCAATCTCTGATGGAGTTTGAGTGCTTGGGGGAGGTGACGCTCGCCAGCTCCTTGTGTGCTTCTTCTCTCTTATCTAGCACAAATCTGACCAGATACGAATCTTCGAAAGAGTACACCTTTGCAAATCTTGGCATCAAAGTGATATCAGCGCTCCTGATAAGGGCTCTAGCCAAGATTATCTTAGAACGGCGGACTGTTTTTTCATCTAACTCAACCATGTTCCCAAACTCCGCAACAATCTCTTGAATGGCTTCCTTCTTCCAAAAGTGTAGAGGGATGTTATGGATCCAAATCCAATACGCATCACCCTGTGGGAGCTCCGCTCCGAAGTGCGGTGTCCAAGCGCTGAACTCAATTTGAAAAAACCCAAAGTCGACGACCCCCAAACTTACTACCTCTTCGACTTTAGCCATCGTGGGGAAGGAGACCAGAAACTGTAAGTGGCAAAGTTTCTTGGCTACCCAATCCCCATGGGCTCTCAACGGCCACTTGTCGGTGAGGGCTTGCGTGAGATGCGCCTCCGACGGTCTACCAGCTCTCACCTTGGCAATGGCACACCACTGTCGAAGCCATCGCTCTTCGCTTTTGATAATGTCAAGGCTATTAGACAATCTCACCACAGCGGGGCTATCGGGGGATCTTCCCTGGTTCACTTGCCGCTCTTCCTCGCTGTTGGTTTCAATCACATTGGTACAATCATAGGATAAGTGACCCCATTTCAAACATCTGATGCAGCAAACTTCTTTGGTGCATTCGTTTCTAAAATGGCCAAGGTCCCCACAATTGAAACACGGAGCTGGCTTTCTTTTGCCCTTCCTCTGCTTCTTCTTGTGGTGCACCTGTTCGTTCTCAAGGTACAAAGGCCCGTCTTGTGCTTTCTTTTTCTTTCCCTTAACCTGGACCCATTGCCCCTCTCTTTCCTCACTGCCGGAGTTCCCATCCCCAACAATCCCGGCTCGCGCTGCCCCCAGGGTTCGCTTGTCGCAGGATTTCGGGGCAGGGACATCCCGTGGTGAAGTGTCGGAAAGCAGTAAGGTGGTGTGGTTTGGGTGGGTGGTTGTGGCAGAAATGACTAAGTCTTTGTGGATGAGTTGGTTGCTGTGATGATGTGGGGGATGGGATGAATAATGTTTTTGATGTGGTGGGGAAAGTTGTGGACTGGGGAAAGGTTGAACCAATGGTTTGGTGATTGGAATGTTGTTGGGGTTTTTTTGTTGGAAATGCTGGTTGTGACACCGCATCGTTGTATCTCTCTGAGGATGGTCCCTGGCTTGCTGGTGGTGACGTGGCTGTAATGGTGGGGTCCTCTTCCGCCTGTCTTGGCCGGTAGGGGGACCCCATCGTTGGGCCTTCCCCCCGTAATGCCCCTCATGTTGGTAGTGATGATCGTAGCGATGATGACCGTGTCTCCTCCCTTCACGATGGGGTTGTGCACGCTGGTGCACACGCGTTGGGGATCGAGCACGACTGAGCTCACGATCACCCTCCCCATGGGGGACCATCTGAACGGGAGGAAGCAGCGGTGGAGCCGCCTCATACACCACATCGGCAAGAGTGGATGTAGTCTGTGCTTGTACTGGGGTTGCTGCAGATGTGATCAGATCGGTGTGTGCAGCCATGGCGGAAGGAGAGTTTGGCATTGCCGGTGGGTGGCGGACCCCCTCGTTGGGCCCGGACCCACTGAGTTCAAGTACCGAAAGAAAGGTGGAGGACATGTTGGAGAAAACTTCAAAGTGTTTGGTGGTATGGAGAAGGTTGGGTGAGGCAGAAGTGTTCAGGGTATGGGGGAAGGCAGTGATGTTGGATCTTGGGTAGAGACAGCTGAACGCCAAGAGTTCCTAGGCTGGGGTGCAGGGAAGAAGGACAAAGGAGAGGGGGAATGACGGTGAGGAAGGGAAGAGGAGTTGGTAGGAGCTCATGCCTTCTCGATTTTGTTTAATTGGGTATTTATTGTTGAGAATGAGCTCCCCTTGATTGTGCATAAAGCTGAGGAGATCATGCAGTACTCTAAAGTCATCTCTGACTTTTTTGCCGTAATAGGCCACTTTTTAAAAATATTTATGATTACGGGCCAATTTGAAACTATTAGCGTTCGTGGATTATTGGGTGCACCATTCTCATTAGCGACCTCTTTATTTTGAAAGTCGTTAATGAAAATAGCGACTTATCTTTTAAAATATTTGAATTTTTTTGTTTGTTGTTGCTATTCCCACTAGCGACTTTAGTATATATGAGGCCGCTAGTGGGATTAGCGGTCTCAAATAAATGTATTGAGACACTTAACAATTTTTAAAGAGTTTTTGCTCTCTTGGGATTTTTTTTTTAACTGAGCTCACTAGTCTGAATACCTACCTCGGTAGAAGACTGAATTTCCTTGCTTTCTATAAAATTTGAAAAATAATCATTCAACTAAGGTCTCTATTGAGAATAGCGATCTTATTATTCTTCGGTCGTTATTCACAATAACGACCTCAGTAAGAAACTCAAACTGCTCGTTTTTTGTAAAATTTGTAAAATAGTCACACAACTAAGATCTCTATTCGGAATAGCGATCTTAGTACAACTAAGAGTTTCCTATTGATTTGTTCGATGATGTGTCCTAAGAGTTTTCTTTTGATTATATTTGATGCAGTAGTAAACATCGTTATATATATTTACAGATTGCAATTACTGTTATATTGATCAAATAGCTAGATCCATCTTCTTCCTTTTTCTCGATCGCCTGCAGTTCGTAGAAAAATGTAGAATTGCCTTTCTTTTGTAAAAAACCGTACCCTACATGTAGTGAATTCTAGTGGTGCATTTTCCAGTTGTTATGAGGGTGATCATGCTGCTCCTCTGTGGTAAAGTACACCGATGTTATGCGCCTAAGAAGTAGGGTAGTGAATGGACCTTTTAACTGTCCCAAGGTAGTCAAAAGGTGGCATGAACATTTGTGATGGTTAAAATCTTGTGGAAATTGTAGTTCAAAGCAAAGAAGTCTATATTCTTTGCAAGACTTATTGACAGGTCAACCAAGTTATAACTCAAAGCAGTACGAACAAAATTGTGAATATTCACTACAGTTAGTCGTTGTCGAATTTACATTTTGCTTATTTTATGAAACCAGATGTCTGATTCCTGCCTTATTCTTTAGAGCTTCATAAGATACATGACGATATTTAATCTATCATAGTAAGTAGCTAGCTTAATCTGTAAATTTTGGACGAAACTCTTGACGTAGAACAAAGTAAAAATGATATCATACATATTGCAGAACTCTTTTTTTTCTAGTCCTATATTCTATAACTTATTATCTTCATCATAATGAACAAGCTGCAGGATCATGCATGTTTCTTCCCCTGATTTATTAGTGTAGACACTGTAGTTTACATTTGCAATTGTTTATACAGAAGTTTAAAGAATTCTAATTCTCACATATTATAACTCTATAAACTGATCGAGTTTGTCTGTATGATTGTGTCAACTCATGTTCACGGTTTCCTTTTTCATCTCATTGTATCAATCAAACTATATTCAACCTGGTGAATATTTGTATGTATTGAGTGAATGAATGTGTTTCTCATGGCTAGAACTGTAGAGGAAAACATGAGCTTTGTTTGCATGTCATTAAAAATTCCTAACTGGGACTGGATGAAATCTCAATCTAAGGGGTTATTTTGTTGCGGAGCAGAGATCCAAGTAATCAGGAAGCTAGGGTTTTGTAAATTTCATGACAGAAAAATCTGGACTAGAGTATCAGAAAGATAAATGTGTATGTATATGAATCACTCTGTGAATACAGTATCAAATAAAATGTGTCTAAACCCGATACATGAGTAAAATATTGTAATCATCCCTCACTCACACGCTCACTCAAAAATAACAATGAATACAGTAGATATGCAAATCCAAGAAGACGGCCTCCTGAAGCAGCAAAAAGCTCTAACATCCGAACTAGGAATATAAATATATATGTGTCTACAGCAAGAAAGCCCAGGTTCCTGCAAAAAGAGCAGCGATCGCCAAGAACCCAGAAGAAATTGAAGATGATGGAGCAGCGCTGTTTGGTGGTTGAGCAATGGATCCTCCTGTTGACGATGATGGCCCTGTTGTACTTGGCACTACTGATGCTGCTGGAGCAATACTTTTACCACCATTGCTACTTGGAGCTAACGGCGTTGTGGGTGCAGGAGTGGGTGTAGTACTGGAAGCAGTAGGTGCAGGGGCGGGTGCAGCAGTTGGGGTAGTACCAGAAGCAGCAGGTGCAGGCGCGGGTGCAGCAGTTGGGGTTGGGGAAGTACCAGAAGCAGCAGGTGCAGGTGCGGGTGCAGCAGTTGGGGTAGTACCAGAAGCAGTGGGTGCAGGTGCGGGTGCAGCAGAACCCACACTGATCATGAGCTTCTGACCGATGGGACAGTGGCCAAGCACCCCACAGATGAAGTAATGAGTACCAGGAGATTTTATGGTGACAGTGGCCGGACCGGTGGTGAGGTTAGCCCCCACCTGGTTCTTGGCCGAGCACGCGTCATACCCAGATTTTGGTACCTCAATCACGCTATGAATCCCGGTAGTAAAATTAAACACAAGGGTGTCGCCAACAGCAAATGACTGAGAGGATGCCCAGTCAGAATAGAAGGTGGTATTAGGGGGAATCGTCCACCCCGAGCTACCTCCCACCATATGGCTGGTTGCATCAATCACCGTGCTAGAAACTGCGATCATAGCGATCACCGCTAGCCATGTTCCGATCGTCTTACCGGCCATATTGATATTGTAGGTGTTCTACAGGTTGCCCCCTTCTCTCTGTTGTCTATATCACTCAATCAGCTTTGGTTTCTATGTATCTCTTGTGTTTGCTTTGAATGAACTCACTTGCCTAGGCTATGTATTTATAGTGGACGAGATGAAGGGAGAAACAAAAGTTGGTCAAATGTTATGGAAGGTGGGAGAATTAACGAACGTGGAAATTTTCTAGAAAGATATTGAGGTGGTGGGCAACCAACCTAACAGTGTATATGTGAAAGACTTGACGCGTAAATGTGTTGATTTGTTGACAAATTAAGCATATCGAGTCAGTATTAATGAGGACAAAGGAGACTAGATCTAGGCTGCTAAATTTTTCTTTTTTAATTTTTGTTTATTTTATAGTTTAGGCTGGATTTTTTGCACAAGGGTTTGAATGGGGAATTTTTTTTCCAAAATGACCCTATTTTTGAAAGTTTTCCCAAACTGCCCTACTTTTTTTTTCCCTGAACGCCTCACTCTCTTTTTGAAAAAGCAAGTGTGGAATAAATCCCCTCACTTTTTCAAAAAACGAGTCTTAGGTTGCAGAATTTCAACATATCAAGACTCGCTTTCTGAAAAAGCGAGAGGATTTATCCCATACTCGCTTTTTCAAAAAGCGAGTGTCGTTTGGGTCTTAAACCCCACCCCCTCACAAACAGATCTCACTTTCTCCATTTTTCTTCTCCCCTTCGTCACGAAGCCCTAACCCAACCTCTTCTCGCTCTGATCCAAGCGATTGACCCATCAAATTTCCTTTGATTCACTTCGAAATAGTTCACTATCTCATCTCCGTTCAATTGGCCACTTTGTTATTGGGGGCTGCCGCGATTTTGGGGGTGGATTGTCATGTAGTGGTTCAAATTTGGGGGTGAGCATTTTAGTGGAGGTGTAGTGGTTCGCATCTTGCCTAAAGATTGTGGTATATTTCTCAAACTCTATATTTTTTAATGTTGTATATATATTTAGAATTATTTAGTTAGAAATTGCTTGATATTATTGGAGGTACAATATGGATAGTGTTGATATTGTGAAAAAATCGGGGTAAAATGTGGGGATAATTTAGGTGTCAAATTTGGATAGTGTCGGTGGAGGTGGAGGTGTATTAGTTTTAAAAAGTTGATTATTGTAGAATTTGTGGGTAAATTTTGGATATAGTTAATAATAATTGTATGTTCGTATGTATTCTATATTTGTTGGTTATATATTTTGGTAATGTTAATAATGATTGCTTTTAGTTGTAGGATACTCTATTTTTTTTAAAATGGCACGAACGATGGGAAATGTGGAGGTAGGATCTAGTAGTTAACCTACTCGTGGCAATGGACCACGTATATCTTTCGGCCCACCTCCTCTCGGTGGACGTGGTGGTCGTCGTGGTGGTACCACACGTACTCATGTAAGCTTATAATTTTCTATATTCGATTTGTTTCATTATCATATAATTAAATGTTATATTTCTCTGTTGATGTAAATGTTGTTGTTGTTTTACAGGTCCCAAGTAACCCAAATGTGGCAAGTACTTCTTCTCCGGGCCCTTCTTCATCTTACATTCTCCTTGGAGGTCCAGGTCCCATCGACCCCACACTTCTTACTCTTCAGTCGCAGCATCGTTCGAAAGATGTGTGCGAAGGCGATTCGAAGGAATGTACATTCCGTGGGGGTCATCCACTACCTATGCACCCACATATTTACCAAATCTTAAGAGATTGTGGACTGTATGGTATTGCACTGATGAGCTCCATCAAGTGCGATCGGCCTCTTCTTACAGCACTGCTTGAGAGATGGCACCCTGAAATACACAGCTTTCACCCGATAGTTGGGGAGATGACAATGTCGCTGCAGGACGTTTCAGTACTCACCGGCCTTCCAGTTGATGGGCAGGCAGTGACAGGCTCAATGGACTTCGACCCGATATATTTAGTGGAACAATATCTCGGTGTCGAAGTGGAGGCCGGAGCAGTCAACGGAAAACAAATTCGGTTGAAGTCGTTAAAGGATAGATTCAAGAACCGATTGAGAGATGATTCCACTGATGCGGAGGTCCATTGCTAGTGTTGTTCCCAAATTTCAGCGGACACTCTGTCCCTTGATGTACCTCCCACTGATTGTAGATCTAGGATGAGTCAATCAGTACAGTTCGGGTAGTGCCGCCTTAGCATCCCTCTACAGGAGTTTGTGCTTGTGCAGTCTCGGTTCCGGGCAAATGAATGGACTGATGATATTGCTACAAGTGTGGAGTTGGGAGCATATTCAAGTAGGTCGCCCTGTAGTGCGGAAGCAATCACCCCACTGGATCCATCTCCCACTACAACACACAATGTATTCATCGGCGTTTTTTCTAATTTACACCGGCATTTAAAAACTCCGATGAAACATTCACCGGCGTTTTTAAAACCGCCGGTCCAAATGCCGCCGAAGTGAGCGTCGCGGAATACTATGGGTCTACACCGGCGTTTTTACATGCCGCCGGTAAATCTTGTGTATACACCGGCGGCCGTAAAAATGACAGTGTATGGGTATTTCTAAGTGCCCTATTTTTCAGCTGATATACATTCACCGGCGTTATACAAACGCCGCCGTAGGAGCTGTAATTTTGTTTGGAATCTACACCGGCATTTGTAAAAAAGCCGATGTAGGTATATAATTTTTTTTAAAAATTAAAAAAAAAACATGCAGCACTCTGACTATCAAAACCAAAATATGGAGTTCAAATTATTGAACTACAAATAGTGAAAGAGAATACTTTCACTCTCATATTCAGGCAAAAATCCTACTAACTGAAATAAATCTTATACTTTTACAATACTCATGAGATAACTGTCAATTGAAACCAGAACGTAAGTTCAAACAGGATTATTTCATCACTAGTCACTCCTCTGTAAATCATAGTATGCAACTTCAGTTACATAATCCATCTCATCATCACTTACAAGCCTATTTGGCAAAAAACAATCTCATTTTCAAACCCAAGCAACACGCATGAACATTATGTTAGAAACTGATACTCATGTAGACATCATGATATAATTGTATATAAAGTTTAGATAAAAAAATTTCCATCACTAGCCACTCCTCAAAAAATCACAGTGTGCAACTTCAGATATATGATCCATCTCATCTCCAAATTCAGACAAAAAAGTATCTCCAAATTCACTTAAAACCCAAGCAACAAGCATGAACAATCTCATTTTCAAACCCATGCAATCCCCTTTCATGATATAATTGTATATAAAGTTTAAATAAAAATTTTCCATCACTAGTCGCTCCTCAAAAAATCAGAGTGTGCAACTTCAGATATATGATCCATCTCATCTCCAAATTCAGACAAAAAAGCATCTCCAAATTTACTTAAAACCCAAGCAACAAGCATGAACAATCTCATTTTCAAACCCATGCAATCCCCTTTCATGATATAATTGTATATAAAGTTTAAATAAAAAATTTCCATCAGTAGTCGCTCCTCAAAAAATCACAGTGTGCAACTTCAGATATATGATCCATCTCATCTCCAAATTCAGACAAAAAAGCATCTCCAAATTCACTTAAAACCCAAGCAACAAGCATGAACAATCTCATTTTCAAACCTATGCAATCCCCTTTCATGATATAATTGTATATAAAGTTTAAATAAAAATTTTCCATCACTGGTCGCTCCTCAAAAAATCACAGTGTGCAACTTCAGATATATGATCCATCTCATCTTCAAATTCAGACAAAAAAGCATCTCCAAATTCACTTAAAACCCAAGCAACAAGCATGAACAATCTCATTTTCAAACCCATGCAATCCCCTTTCATGATATAATTGTATATAAAGTTTAGATAAAAATTTCCATCACTAGTCGCTCCTCAAAAAATCATAGTGTGCAACTTCAGATATATGATCCATCTCATCTCCAAATTTAGACAAAAAAACATCTCCAAATTCACTTAAAACCCAAGCAACAAGCATGAACAATCTCATTTTCAAACCCAAGCAAACCCATGCAAACCCAAGCAATCTCATTTTCAAACTCAAATGCATAATAACCCATCTCCAAAAGCAACTAACCCATCTCCAAATGCATAAGAAAGCAAACTCAAACGAGTTAGAATAAACCATGCTCTGTTCACCAAAAACACTAGCTTCAACAAGAATCAACAAGAAGCTAGCCTAGCCGAAAATCAACAAGAAGAACCAACAAGAAGCTAGCTTAGCCGATAATCAACAAGAAGAACCAACAAGAACCAATCCTAGTTTATTAATTTACGATCATGCTCGGATTTTGCTAAAGTTTCAGCCGATAATCTACAAGAACCAACAAGAACCAACAAGCCTCTTGAACCATCATGCTAAAGTTTCAGTTGATGAAAATAAAATCAACGAAGCTAGCTATCACAGACATAAACATCACAGAATCAATCGCACCATTACCACCCAAAATTGAGTATCAAACCATTACCACCCAAAATTGAGTATCACAAATGAAGCTAGCTATCCCTAAATCGAGATCTTCCCTAAATTGAGTATCAAACCATTACCACCCAAAATTCCCACAAACATAAACATCATAGAATCAATCGCACCATTACCATCACAAAATTGCACCATTACAATCAAACCATTACCATTACAAAATCAAGAAGTAGAGAGAGAGAGAGAGAGAGAGCGCGCGAGAGAGAGAGAGTACTTGCGATGAGAGAGAAATGACTGAGCGGGGGTCGAGGAAGGGAAGGAGGCCCAATGGCGACGTTCTTGTGTGGTTGTCGAGGAAGGGAAGGAGGCCCAATGGCGACGTCGACGGAGGAGTTGTCGAGGAAGGGAAGGAGGCCCAATGGTGACGGCGCGGAGAAACTTAGGGTTTGGTATAAAAAAAACAAAACGAAATGTGCTAAGGGTTTCGCGGCAGGATTGGGGATTTATCCCTGTATATTCACAGACGTTTTTATTAATAAACGCTGGTAAATGTGAGAGGATTTGTGGGGTATATTTCCGCTTTCCATTCACCATCGTGTTTTTATAAAAACGCCGGTGAATATTATAATTCACCGGTATTTTTTAGAGGCCGACGGTGTATAACTATATATTTTTGCGACCCTATTCTGGTCTTATCCTACCCCGGCGCGATTGGTAAAACGTCGGGAAATATGCGCCGGTAAATCCAGCGTGTGTTATAGTGTCCCCGAGGACCAGCACATGTTACCTCCTCTTGGTGTGTACTGGTCCGAAAATCTTACGTGGACTGCCAACCCCAACAGGTGCATGACCTACTTCCGTGACGAGTTTATTGTTAAAGGCGACCCAAGTGAGAATTTTAGACTTCAGCGAAGCGCAACTGCTCCAAATGCACTTCGCGAAGGGAGAGTTGACACCTCCATGATTGAGGAAATTATAAATGGATTTAACAGAATAAGAGTCTGAACTGGTCCAACGCCAATTAACAACTTCTTTTGGGATGTCAGGAGTAATTATTTAAGCAAGATAATAGGTGACTGAAATCAGGCACTAAAGACGAAAGGAGATCACTACAAAAAGGGATATGCCAAACCCTATGGTTGTTGTGAATGAGGCCATTAATAAAAATAATTATTTTTTTATACCTTATATCTAATGCAAAATTTAATATGCATGATAATTATATAACTCTTAAAAAATATCGAAATATATTAAATATTATGCTCATATTAAAAATCACAACGAGAGCTTTACAACATTCTAATTTTTTCAATCCAAAATTTTATAGATATTAAATCTCTACTATTTTAATGGGAGAGTTGGGGTTGTAAACAAACAAACCTTAATTTTGTAACTGAGCAAACTCGTGCAATAAACAGCCAAACTAAATCCACCAAACATACTCGTGTGATGCACGTGCAGCCCCTAAAAAGGGATATTTTAGCAAATGCCCCCATTTAAAATGTGAAAACTAGCATATACCCCCACTATTTTTAAAAACTAAGAAATACCCTTATCTCTAATAATATTATAATGGGAGAAGAACTTAGTGTCATTTGTAAATATTTTGTCAATTTACCAACCCGTGCAATACACGTGCATAACTATTATAAAGGAGATTCTAAGTTCAAATCCAGATTATGTCTAAATTTTTATTTTAAAAAACTATATTTATTAAGACGTGCATCGCATGTATAAATTACTAGTGACCTAAATGTTAAAGGCTAATTGACATTGTGCTTCTATCTCTCTTGTATATATAACTGCATACATTAAATGGTAATACAGTAATATAATTGAAAATTAATGGTAGTTTTTTTAATAATTTTCAATAATTAAAAAAAAGAGTGGAAGAGTAAGATTTGAACATGGAGTTTCATTGTTCAAATTTGGACACAGAAGACCAAGATTTAGCTCCATTCCCAAAAAAATTTAAAAAAAATCTATACTATTATTAAGCAAACCTCTATTTTGGTGGCTTTTTACTATCATGCCCCCATATACATAAAAAGCTAAAAAATATATATAAGGTTAATTCTATAATTTTTACTTCACATTTAAAATCTCCATAAAATTTTGTTCCCTCAAAAATCGAAACCGTCTCTTCCTCTTCCTCCATCGAATCCGTGCAATGCACGTGCATATCCCCAGTGCAAATTACACGTGCTAACCCATAAAACGTGCATTGCACGTGTGGATTACTAGTTAAAGATAATGAGATACAATTGTCAATATTTAGACTTTTAGACATGAGGGGAAGTTCTCCTTGTGAATGCGTCCGCAAAGCTTGGCACAACGACCGCCTCCAATCCATCAGAGGATCTCTTATGCAAGAGACCTTCGGATACTTCGATTTCGATCACACACGAGTGTTTATTTTCTTGTTGGGTTTTTCTTGAATTGATTAATTGGGTATTTAGTGTTGCGAATGAGCTCCCCTTACTTGCATAAAGCTGAGGAGATCATGCACATCTCTGATTTTTTTTGCCGTAATAGACCACTTTTTAAAAATATTTATGATTATGGGCCAATTTCGAAACTATTAGCGCTCGTGGATTACTTGGTGTCATATCAGCAACGGCCGCTATTCTCATTAGCGACCTCTTTATTTTGAATGTTGTTAATGGAAATAGCGACTTATGTTTTAAAATATTTGAAATTTTTTGTTTGTTGTTGCTATTCTCACTAGCGACTTTAGTATATATAAGGCCGCTAGTGGGATCAGCGACCTCAAATGAATATATTGAGACACTTAACAATTTCTAAAGAGCTTTTGCTCTCTTGGGATTTTTTTTTTAACTGAGCTCGCTAGTCTGAATAGTGGCCTCGGTAGAAGACTAAATCTCATTGCTTTCTATAAAACTTCCAAAATAATCACTCAACTAAGGTCTCTATTGGGAATAGCGACCTTATTATACTTCGGTCGTTATTCACAATAGCGACCTCAGTAGGAAACTCAAGCTACTCGTTCTTTGTAAAATTTGTAAAATAGTCACACAACTAAAGTCTCTATTCGGAATAACGATCTTAGTACAACTAAGAGTTTCCTATTGATTTGTTCGATGATGTGTCCTAAGAGTTTTCTTTTGATTATATTTGATTCTGTAATAAACATCATTATATATATTTACAGATTGCAATTACTGTTTTTTTTTTCGAAATAAAAAGTGATCGTCTGGCCACCGATATCATTAATGAAAGATTAAAGACATCACAAAATACATCTACTACTAGTACTACATCATTCTGTGCTCCTCGGCACTACATACATACGATCTATTACATAGAATATCTAACATCAACCTAAGCTGCATACAAACGGCACCTGTCCTGGTTCACCGTCATAATCAGCTGCATAATCTGGTGCTCGATGCCACCCTATCCAAGGCAGTCACTCGAATCTAATTTTCTTCCTGGACCTTGAGTTACCTGCCCAATCATTTATTAGGACCACTATATTGCACAATAATAAATGAAAATTATATTTAATGTTACGAAAGCAGTAGTTATTTCTATGCAACCAGAAAGACCACAATACAGCCCCTATCGTGATAATCCCACCCGCCCCTTACTTCTCTCCTAATATTATCCCTCCTCCAGCTACCCCATAAATCGTCTATGCTATTAGGGATCTGAATTGTTTGAAAGCTTAATGCAATAACCTCCCAAATTAGGGTCGCTCTAGGGCAACGGACGAAGATATGTTTAGCGTCTTCTTCGTATAGGTTACAAAATTTACAAGTTACGTCTCTCTGTATATTACGTTTCCGCAGGTTGGTCTTGGTCAAGATCGCGTTGTTGAGGACTAGCCATAGGAAAGCTCTGACTTTGTTTGGAACCTGCGTCTTCCAGATAATCGATGCGTGACTATTTCTAACCCTGCCGTCGTTTAACACACAGTACACTGAAGCAACTGTAAACATGTTTGATGACCCCCAGATTAGGGATGGCAAACGGGTCGAACGGGCCGGGTCGGGCCGAACCCGCCCGGGTTGGCCCGTGACTTGGGCGGGCTCTGGCCGGTTTGGCCACTTAGCCGGGCCGGGCCCAAACTTGATTTAGGCGGTCCGCCCAACCCGTGAACCCTTTAGGGTCCAACCCGGGTCGGGTCGGGTCGACCCGCGGGTTGGCCCGTTTACATAGGTAGGTTTTCTTTTATTAATATTTTTAGCTTAAAATAATAATAATAATAATAATAGTAAGTAACTAATAATACGAATAAACATTACAAATCGTAATAATAATAATAAGATTGAAAGAGTGAAATTGGCAAAAAATTTTGAAATATTATTCATATGAATTTAAGTTATACAATTTTCACAATTTCTAATGAAATGAAGAATTCAATTCGCAAATAAGTTTTATGCAATAACATATTTCTTATATACAATTTTAATTGACTCCAATTTTTCTAATTTAACATAATGAGCAAAGATATAATACAATTCCTAACGTGTCGGTCGAGTTGCTATTACAAGCAAAGCAGCTATTGTTGTTGTTGTTCTTCTTCTTCTTCTGGCGAGTTGCTCCCACTTGTTGACGTTGATAGTGCTTTTCCTTGTGTCCTATCTTCAGCCTTCAGCCAGTTTTCTGTACAAACGAGCATCTCCAACGAGTCGGGCTTCAAGCGATTTCTGTAATTAGTTAGAACCCTGTCACTTGAAGAAAATGCACTCTCAGAAGCAACTGTAGAGACAGGAAAAGTTAGTAAATCTTTAGCCATAATTGACAGAATACTAAAAGTGTGTTCATGGTCTTTCCACCATTGTAAAATATCTAGTGGAGAAGTAGAAGGCTCAGAATCTTGTTGGTTATACCAATTTAATTCATTTGGTTGATTAGTCCTAGGTTTTTTTGATTGAATTTGTTCAAGTAAATTAAATGTTCTATCATCAAATTTACTTTTACCCTTACCTTTAGAATTACCAGAAGAAGAACTAACTACAAAAGTTGTACTACTAGAAGCAAAACGTCTATCATAATAATCATACAAGTTATTTAATGTAGATTCAAACTGAACTAAAAAAGTAGCGCAATCAATTACTAATTCTACATTTTCCCCAAGTAATGCAAAAAATATTTCAATCAAACTCTTCGTACCTTCTAATTTGATACGAGGATCCATAACGGTAGCAACACAAATCAACATAGGAGGAGGAAAATAATACTTCAAAAAAAATTTGTAAGCAGGTTTTACAATCTCACCAACATTGATATCATTTAACATTTCATTAAATATTTGCTTCATGCTAACTAATAAAATAAAAATGCTACTAGAAGTAGATTCATATGTTTTTGAAAATTTTAAAGTTGCGGTTTTAAAAGGTTCTAAAAATTTCAACAAAGATTTGGCAAAAAACCAATCGGTGGGAGTCATTTCAAAACTGTGCATATTTTTTGTGATACAAAAATTATTTACAACTGCTTTATATTCGGTAACAACATTTAGTAAATCAAAAGTAGAATTTTATCGATGTCTAACATCCTTTGGAAATCTTCTAAAAGGTACATTTTTAAGCCTACACCAAGCTTTTCATTTTTGAAATATGTTTGGACTTAATGCAATGAAATGTACACAATTTCTAATTTTAATTATATATTAATCGGCTATTTTTAATGTATCTTGAACACATAAATTTATAATATGACATGCACATCTAACATAAAAAATATTGTCAGATGGAGGGTTTAATACGGATTTTAAAATAGTAATTGCTACATTGTTGTTAGATGCATTATCAAAACCAATACACATAATTTTATCGCGAATATAAAAAACATCACAAATTTCTATAATACGATTTGCTATTTCAACGCCACTATGGGGATACGGCAACGCTGCAAGTGATATGATTCTTTTTTGAAGAATCTAATCATTGTCGATCCAATGATAGGTTATTCCCATCGTTGGAATATTGTTGATACCCGTCCAACAATCCGAAGTTAAACTAACTCTACAAGTTAAACTCCATAAAATTGCAATCAAAGCATCCTTCATTTCGATGTACATTTTAAAACAATCCGATTTGCAAGTATTTCTCGGAATTCTTCTAAAATGAGGGTTTAAGGCCATCTGGTTAAAATTTTTCAAGTCCCTACTCTCGGGATAGGAAAATGGTAACTCTTCCTTTATGACTAATCGGGTTATTTCCCGACGAACAAGATCGGGATCATAATGGTGGCTATCAACTAGACCGGTCCTAGGGTTGATTTTTTGTTGGCCTTGTAGGTCAGCAAGAAGGTTTTTATGGTTATGTTGGATATGTCTACTAATTGTATCGGTGCCGTCACCCCTCTTGAATTTGTATGTTTTAGCACATGTTTTACAAACTTTCAAACCTATACCCGGAGTATGTTCGTCCGGGATATAATTGTAAAACTTATGCTAATCACTAGTTTCTCCTCTACTTTTCTACCAGTATGGGATTGTGTGGTTTCGGTTGGTTGTTGTTGTTGTTCTTCTTCTTCTAATTGTATGTCACCTACAACCTCGTCGTGTGTACCCCATTGTTGGGTAGGAGGATCATGGTACTCTTGGGCGGGCTCACTAATTGGGACAATTGGTGGCCTACGGGAAGAGGAGGAAGAATCTTGCCTGCTACGACCGCTACCGCGTGATCTAGACATAATGTAGTAATGTACTAATGTATGTAAAAAAAATACACAATGTAGGAACGATGAATTATTAAAAAAAAATCTAAAAAACAAAATGGTTGAGATAGAGAAGATCAGAAAATCAACAATAATTTTAACTACAACGCAAAAAAAATATAACGAGAGAGGTATGAAATTTTGATACCGTTCAGCGTGGAATATGCGTATGTAAAATAAACCATGAAAATAAGAATAGAATAGAACTAGAAAGAAGCACTTTGCCGATTCCGCAATTGAAGAGTTGAGGAGAGCTTGAAGGAGATTTGACGAGGGTTGAAGATAGTTGAAGACGTTGAATTTTGATTTCGATACGATCGAAAATTGATCGTGTATATGCCTCATTGTAGACTTGCTTGTTGAATACTACAATTGTTGAAAAATTCCTTAGAAATGATGTATAATAGTAGAGAGAGTAAGAGAGTAAGGTGTGAATTTTTAATGGGATTTTGAGTGGTATTTGTGATGAACACAATATTATTCACTTTTAGGAGCAATAATCTTAAGGCAATTGAACATTTAAATGCTCTATATGTGGTATTTAACTCTTATTTTCTCTTTTCCATAGGAAACAGCCTAAAATAGCGAAACGAAGCAGATTCAGGATTTTAAGGATGATACTCAGAATATTACAGAGCATCAGTCGACTGAGTCGTCTACACAGGCGACTGGACAGAGAAATCAAGTTTACGCAGAAGTCTCGGCACAGTCAACTTACTCCAACACCAGTCGACTGGGCTGATCAATTAAGAAATCTTCAGAAGTCTCGACACAGTCGACTGGTTCGAAGACAAGTCGATTGGTAGGCGGCAGAGTTAAAAGATAAGATATTTAAAGATTCGTCCAAATCCAAATACAAATCAAAGCAGAAAAGGAAAGAAAGAAGAAAAGAGAAAGAAATAAAACGCAACATAAAAGACGGAGGAAAATAAATAAAAGAAGAGGGCTTTTATGCAAAAGAGTGCAAACCCTAAATCTCTAGCCGTGTTCTATAAATACCAACCAAGATGCATTATTCGAGGGATGCTCGGAATCTCTGGAGGAGGCTGGACCGACCAAGAAAGGCCATCAACAGCAAGCATCAAAGAAGGAGAACAAGACGACTACTGATTGGGCTCAAGATCAATATCATACAAATCAGTGTTCTTCTATTCTTCTTTTTACTTTTATTTTTATTGTAGTCATGAACTCTATTATATTAATCAATAAAAGTTTTATTATGTGGAACTAATTTCATAGTTGGGTAGATTGAAACCGTAGATATGTAATGCTCATCTTCTTCTGAATACTACTTTATTACTTATTGATTAAACCTGAGTGAATTGGAATAGATTTATAATAATCAAACTAGTTCAGAATCCTAAGGACAGTCGAGTGAGGTGACAGCCAGTCGACTGGTCCGAATCTGAGATTATAAGTTTGTGCAGTGTAGATCTGAATCTGTTAAATGAGCATATTGAGACGACCCGTATCTCGTGTTCATATCTTGTAACAAGGGAATCTTTAGGAGTTCTTGGTTTAATCAACTTGAAGGATCTAGATCTGATACCAATTTCTAGGACCTTGAGTGTTTGTTCGTTTCCACTGTTCTTATGTTTTCTTTAAGTGCAACTTAGTAGATACCATACTAAATACTTAATGAAAGAAACGAATTAGAGTAGATACCATGCCTAATTCTTGTCCTAGGAAAACATTGACTTTAAGGAGTAGATACCATGCCCTTGAAGAGAACAAACATGAGTAATGGATGTAGTATATGACTTAGCATTACTAACTATTGGTGGAGATCAAAACCCAACTACTTTAATAGAGATTTGTGACTCAACTTGTGATGCTACTTATTTAGATTTTTATCTTTTCATTTCTTTTAGACTTTTAGAATAACTCTTTGCGATCTTATTTCTGTTTTATTGATTAGTAAGTTAGAATCTACAATCTCTGTGGGATCGACCCTTGCTCATCACTACGCTTCTCCAAACGATTCGTACACTTGCGAGGTTTTTAATTTGTGTCTAGTTTATCTATTAATTTGGGTATCTAGATTTCACAACAAGTTTTTGGCGCCGCTGCCGGAGATTGTTCAGTATTTTAACTTACAAATCAGTTAATCTTTTTCTGTTTATTTTATTTTATTTCTTCTTTTTCTTTTATAACATTTTCTTTTAGTTTACTTTCTGCACAAACAGGTGCAGACCAGTCGACTGTCTCCAAGGACCAGTCGACTGCACAGCGAAGAATTCCAAAAGCAACAATGGGTGAAAGAATATTAAATCGAGTACCAATGCAAGACAAATTCATTCCAGAGAATATTGAGCAACCGTCTTGCATAGCTTTTCAACCCAAAGTCACAGGAAATATGCATCTATCACCTCAATTACTTAGCATGGCTCCCCACTTCAATGGTAGACTAGATGAAGATCCGCACTTACATCTACAAGACTTCTTTGATCTTTGCAGGACACAAAGCATCCAAGGGCTTACCTCTGAACAAATCAGGTTAATCTTGTTTCCTTTTTCTTTAAAACTTAATGCTAAGTTGTGGTATAATTCTTTGGAACCAGGATCTATTCAGTCATGGGAGCAATTGGCAACAAAATTCTTGAAGGAGTTCTTTCCAGCTCAGAAGACCAGACAACTAAAAAGGGAAATTCTACTTTTCCAACAAAAAGATGGCGATTTATTCTTCGAGGCATGGAAGGACTTTAAAAACAAGCTTTTCAAGTGTCCTACGCACAACATACCTAAGGATGACCAGGTACAATCATTTTATGAGGGTTTAAATGACGCTAACAAAGCAATTGTAGATGCAGGTTGCAATGGAATGTTGATGAGAAAGAGTGCTGAGGAGGTCATAGAGTTATTTGAAGAACTCAGCGAGAACTCACAACAATTCTCAACAAGGAGGGGTCTTTCGAAAACAGAGAGTATATGAAATTTCTGATAATAATAACATGCAATTAGAAATGGAAACCATCAACAAAAAGATTGATATGCTTGTAAATTCAACGTTGGGTGGCGTAAAAAACCAACCAAAAGAAATTTGTGCAAGTTGTTTTCATTCTAATCATACAACTAATTCATGTCCCATGTTTTCTTTCGCAGATCAGGAGCACACAAACTACGAAGAACAAGGAATGTACCCTCCCCAGAATAATTTTTTAAACACGTACAACCCAGGGTGGCAAAACCATCAAGGCAATCAATTCGCACCAGGGCATACGCAGCAATTCCAGGGTGGGAATGGGTATGATAAGCCAGCACAAGAACAAAAGAAGTTGGATTTCGAATCCACCATTTTGCAGTTACTCCAACAGTAACAGCAAACAAGCAATCAACAAAGACAAGCCATTCAAAAATTGGAATTTCAAATTGGTCAAATTGCTACGGAGTTAAGTGAAAGAAAGGCAGGAGAATTTCCATCACAAACCATACCTAACCCTAGAGGACAAGAACAGTTCCAATCAAGGACAACACTAGAAGAAGAGATTGAGTTTACAATGTTTGATGGGCCACAATTTCCACACGATAGTAATGAATGTTGTAATATTAATGTGGTTCAGGAAATTTGCGACCAAATATTTCAGGAACATGGTGTTGATCCACTACAAGCAACAATTACACACCCTCTAACATTATCTTATGTTGAACAGGAACACTATGACTGGAGGATTGCAGAGACAGTACATCACCTTGAAACTCCAAAGTCATATACAGGTAAGCTTGCACCTGCAGTTAAAAATTTTGTGTCTGATAAAACTTGTGTTTCTGCAGATCAGTCGACTGGTGGACGGGATAAGTCGACTGTCCCGACTGCTACCAGGACCCCAGATGTGGAGCTGAAGCCGATGCCTGAACTTTTGACGCATGAATATTTGGGGGGAAATCAGACATTACCTGTGACAGCTACTGGAAAATTAAGCATGCATGAAGAAGCAAGGCTGCAGGGAGCCTTGCAGGAGCACAATGGTGCATTAAGATGGACCATTGCTGATAAACTGATGTCAAGATGGTATGGTCCATAAATTGTTGCAAAGGTTTCCCCCATATGGAGCGTTGGCGAAAAATCAACGCTCAAGGTGAATGGGCAGAGGGGGAGACCTTATAAGTCGATGAGTTGTGAGCCGCAACCCATTCAATACATTGCACAAACTCATCAAGTCTAGCTGAAGACAAGAAACACAGCGCTTATTGGGAGGCAACCCAATTTTTCAGGAGAGTATTTACACTTTCCTTTCATTTTCTTTTCGTTATTCATCTTTTTATTTTTAGTCTCTCCTTCTTACTAGATGGTAACACATGCCTATATTTTAAGCTTTGCGCGAACATTGAGGACAATGTTCCATCTAAGTTTGGGGGTATTAGTTAGTTATATTTGAAGTCTTTTGAATTTTTTTTAGGATAAACAATTTCTTATAAAGTAATAGTAAGGATACTTATTTACTTTAGGATTGTTGAGTTTCATAATTCCTTACAAAAAATTGTATGAGTCATGCAATTATACATAATAAACAATTGTGATGCTTTTTCTGGTGATTATTCCCTTTGATCTAGTCCTAAACAGAGTTTAAGTAAATAGAGTAATAATGAAAAGAAAAAAAAAATTAAAAAAAAAATTGAATAAAGTCAATCTACTCCAATGTTTTGAGTTGCTTAGTGACTAGGGGTATTCATCACCAATGTTTACCTTTACGTCAAACGGCAACTTGAAATATGAGTATGCAAAGCACTCTAAAGTTTGTGACTTGCTGAGTAACCGGGTGGATTCATCACAAATATTTTGCATTCGCGTCAAAAGGCAAGTGACAACTTTAGAGAAGAGACTATAAAAAAAAAAAAAAAAAAAAGAACTCTAGTTTGCTACTCGGTTTGTAGTAGAGAAAAGGGATAATCACAGATTGAGTAGTTGCATACTATAACTATAATTAATTGCATGACAAGTATGATTGAGTTGGGGATTATGACTAAACAATTGCACTGGAGAAAGTGGGTATACTTGTTTTTACTTCATTTGCAAATTGTTTATAACTTTGATTACAAAAATTGTGATGCTTGCATAATGAGACAATTTCTTGGTATGAAGGTTGAGTACTATTATTTTCCCCTTGTTCATAATTCTAGTTTGCTTGAGGATAAGCAAAATCTAAGTTTGGGGGTATTTGATGAACACAATATTATTCACTTTTAGGAGCAATAATCTTAAGGCAATTGAACATTTAAATGCTCTATATGTGGTATTTAACTCTTATTTTCACTTTTCCATAGGAAACAGCCTAAAATAGCGAAACGAAGCAGATTCAGGATTTTAAGGATGATACTCAGAATATTACAGAGCATCAGTCGACTGAGTCGTCCACACAGGCGACTGGACAGAGAAATCAAGTTTACGCAGAAGTCTCGGCACAGTCGACTTACTCCAACACCAGTCGACTGGGCTGATCAATTAAGAAATCTTCAGAAGTCTCGACACAGTCAACTGGTTCGAAGACAAGTCGACTGGTAGGCGGCAGAGTTAAAAGATAAAATATTTAAAGATTCGTCCAAATCCAAATACAAATCAAAGCAGAAAAGGAAGGAAAGAAGAAAAGAGAAAGAAATAAAACGCAGCATAAAAGACGGAGGGAAATAAATAAAAGAAGAGGGCTTTTATGCAAAAGAGTGCAAACCCTAAATCTCTAGTCGTGTTCTATAAATACCAACCAAGATGCATTATTCGAGGGATGCTCGGAATCTCTGGAGGAGGCTGGACCGACCAAGAAAGGCCATCAACAGCAAGCATCAAAGAAGGAGAACAAGACGACTACTGATTGGGCTCAAGATCAATATCATACAAATCAGTGTTCTTCTATTCTTCTTTTTACTTTTATTTTTATTGTAGTCATGAACTCTATTATATTAATCAATAAAAGTTTTATTATGTGGAACTAATTCCATAGTTGGGTAGATTGAAACCGTAGATATGTAATGCTCATCTTCTTCTGAATACTACTTTATTACTTATTGATTAAACCTGAGTGAATTGGAATAGATTTATAATAATCAAACTAGTTCAGAATCCTAAGGACAGTCGAGTGAGGTGACAGCCAGTCGACTGGTCCGAATCTGAGATTATATGTTTGTGCAGTGTAGATCTGAATCTGTTAGATGAGCATATTGAGACGACCCGTATCTCGTGTTCATATCTTGTAACAAGGGAATCTTTAGGAGTTCTTGGTTTAATCAACTTGAAGGATCTAGATCTGATACCAATTTCTAGGACCTTGAGTGTTTGTTCGTTTCCATTGTTCTTATGTTTTCTTTAAGTGCAACTTAGTAGATACCATACTAAATACTTAATGAAAGAAACGAATTAGAGTAGATACCATGCCTAATTCTTGTCCTAGGGAAACATTGACTTTAAGAAGTAGATACCATGCCCTTGAAGAGAACAAACATGAGTAATGGATGTAGTATATGACTTAGCATTACTAACTATTGGTGGAGATCAAAACCCAACTACTTTAATAGAGATTTGTGACTCAACTTGTGATGCTACTTATTTAGATTTTTATCTTTTCATTTCTTTTAGACTTTTAGAACAACTCTTTGCGATCTTATTTCTGTTTTATTGATTAGTAAGTTAGAATCTACAATCTCTGTGAGATCGACCCTTACTCGTCACTACGCTTCTCCAAACGATTCGTACACTTGCGAGGTTTTTAATTTGTGTCTAGTTTATCTATTAATTTGGGTATCTAGATTTCACAACAATTTGTAGGCTAAAAATACAAAAACAACCAAAAAAACCAAAAAAAACAAAAAAAACGGTCAAAAGACCGTTCTGTTGAACAGTGCCCCCCCCCAACGGGCCGCTGGCCCGCGGGTCAACGGTCGACCCGTAACGGGTCGAACCCGTACGGGTCCAACAGTTCGAAACCTGCGGGTTGGCGGCGGGTTGGCGGCGGGTTGGGCTTTTTTAAACGGGTTCGCGGGCAGGGTTTAACGGGTTGGTTTCGCATTTTTGACGACCCGGGTCGACCCGTTACCGTTCACCGGGTTCGACCCGAACCCGCCAAGCTATTTCACGGGCCGGGTTCAACGTGCGGGTTGCGGGCGGGTCGCCAGTTGACCCGGCCCATTTGCCACCCCTACCCCAGATCCACTGTCTCTCATCCTGAGCATCCCTATGTAAGATATTCACCCCTGACAGCATAACTTTCAGCTCATCTAATTGTGACTGTCCCCTATATAAGAGTGTCCCTTTGAAAACTAATCTCAATCTCGTATTCCTCCAAACATTGTTTACCAGACCATTCGTATTTATAACTTCGTTTGCCAGGTCTGGGAATAGCGATTGTAGGGTGTTCACTCCGCACCATTTATCCTTCCAGAAGCTCGTGCTGTTTCCCTTTCCTACTTTACATACCGTATTGGAATGGAACATATCCCCCACTTCAGCAATTCCTTTCCAAACGGGAGAAACCTTCCCTGCTGGGCACCTTCCTCCAAATCTGTAAATTTTTTGCCTTCTATATCGCATGAATGAATTGCTCCACCACGCTTTCCTTTGCTTGTGCATTTTCCACCACCATTTGGACAGTAGCGCCTTATTCATATCTCTAAGGTTGATAATGCCTAAACCTCCAAACTCTTTCTTCTTACATACCCTGTCCCACTTTATCAAATGGATCCCCTTACCGTCCCCACCTCCTTTCCATAGAAACTACCTCCTGCATTTGTCTATTCTTAGAATCACCCAACTTGGGATCTCATAAGTGGACATCAAATACGTCGGCAAGCTGCTGAGGACCGCGTTGATCAGAGTGATCCTTCCTCCTAATGACAAGAACTTTCCTTTCCAGCCCACCAATCTTTTCTCTATCTTTTCGATGAGCGGTTCCCAATCTTCTCTTTTCATTTTGCCAGGTCTGATAACTGTTCCTAGATATTGCAGCGAGTACTCTCCCCTCTCACACTGTAGTAATGATGCTATGTTCTCCAAAGAAACCACGCTGCAATTGCTTAGCACCATCACACTACTCTTGTGCAGGTTGATCGCCAGACCTGACCAATATTCGAAAACATCTTAGCAAAATCCTGATGGCCAAGATTTCCTCTACTTTTCCTTCCCCGAACAAAAGGGTATCGTCAGCGTATTGCATTATAGATAGCGGGACTGGGATCCCTTTCACTTTGACCCCTTTGATAATGTCACTATCAATGCCTTTTTTGTTCATTTCTGTAAGCCCATCGGCTATGATCGTAAAGATAAGAGGTGACAGAGGGTCTCCCTATCTCAACCCTCTCTTACATAAGATTTCCGAACTACTATCGTCATTCATCTGGATGAACGATTTTCCGTGTCTCACACATATCCTCATCCATCTCCTCCACTTATCCCCGAACCCTTTTCGCTAAAATGCCTCATCTACGCAGTCCCACTCCACTGTGTCATATGCTTTTTTGAGTCCAGCTTCAATAGAAATCCATCTATTTTGTCTTTATTTCCTTCAAAAATCAGCTCGTGAGCTGACGCTATGCTGTCCAAAATATCTCGCCCCTTAACAAAACCGCTCTGCGAAACGTCAACAATGTCTGATAAATGTGGCGACAATCTATTGGCCAGCACCTTAGTGATAATCTTGAACGATCCGTTAAGCAGGCTGATCGGCCTTAGGTCATTCACCCTAAGGACCGCTTTCTTCTTCGGAATTAGCACAACATTAGCATAGTTCAGTCGTTCTATCTGTGGCTCTTCCTCGCACATTTTTCGAAAAATTTCTAGAAAGTCCTTCCTAATAATCGCCCAATACCGGGAGTAGAAAATATAAGGAAACCATCCGGGCCTGGAGCCTTGTCTTGCCCCAGGTCTTTGACTGCCTTCACTATTTCTTCTTCCCTGAAGGGTTCCTCCAAGCTGTCACTTCCGTCTATTCTTGACTCGCTCCACATGTCTTGGCTCAGTTCCCCTCTAACCCCTCTTTTCTTTCCCAAGAGATCTCTGAATGACGATTCAATATGATTTCTAATAGCTGATTCATCCTCCGTCCAGACATCTCCCACAAATAAGCCTCCAATATGGTTTTGTCGTCGTCTCCCATTTGCCACCTCATGAAAGAATCCTGTGTTCGAATCCCCTTCCTTTAGCCATTGAATTCTGGATCTCTGTCTCCAATAGCATTCCTCTTGTTCCCCAATTTAGTGTAATTCAACTCTAGAGGCCATCATTTCTTGAAATTCTGCCTCTACCAGAATTCTATCTTCCTCAATAGATTCCAGATCCTGGACTCTGAGTACCAGTGTTTCTTTTCTTCTCTTGCTCTTCTCCTTTTCTAACTTAGCCCATTTTCTCAGACATCTCCGCAGTCATCTAAGTTTCAGAATCCAATTCGAGACCGCATTGTTCGCTGGAGTGGGCTCTTTTCAGGAGTTCTCTATGATCCCCCTAAGATCTTTGTTGTAGGACCAAGCTTTCTCAAATCTGAACTTCCTATCCTTCCTTCGTTCTACTCTTTCTCCTTTAAGAATCAGCGGAATATGATCTGATGTTGACCTGGGGATAGATCTTGCTGAAGCCAATGGGAAGCAGTCCTCCCAATCTGTGGACACCAAAATTCGATCTAACCTTGTCAGGGTCGGATTGGCCTGCATGTTAGACCACGTAAATCTTCTGTCGTTCCCCTGGATATCAATCAGGTTAAGATCATATATTGTTTAATTGAAATGCCATCTATCTTTTTCGTCTGTTCCCCTACCCTTATGTTCACATCTAAATCTTGTTATGTTAAACCCCCCCCCCCAAAACCCAAAGGTCCAGCTCATCTGCATCTGATGGCCCTAATTTCCTCCCAAAACTCAATTCTGTGGTTCGAGTTGCACGGACCGTATACTGACGTGACCATCTGCTCCCAACCATCCTTCTTTCATCTAATCCTAAAAGTTACCGAGAATAACCCTACATGATCGTCTATAATGTCAAAAATCTTCGATTCTGCCCCCAGCGCAATTCCCCCTGACATACCCGAGGATGATTTGAAACGCCAGACGAAATCCCTAAGAGACTTAAGGCCGTCGAAGTCCTTAACCTGCGGATCTACGATCTTCATTTCTTGTAAAGCGCATATAAGCGGATTTAGTCTAGCTAAAGTGTCGTTCACTAATCTAGTCTTTACCTTAGTTCGCATCCCTCTCACATTTCAAAAGATGTAACACATGGAAACAATTTAATTCTTAAAATCTAAAAGTCGCCTCCCTCGTCTAACTACCCCGTACATACCAACTACACCAAAAGTCTAATTGCCTCTTCCCTAATTGTTTTCACCCTCTTAAGTTTCTCCGGGCTCGAATTCCTCATATCTAACCCAAGAATGCATGCGTAATAAATTAAACTATCATCTAAAATAAAATTCAGGATAGAGAACATACCTCCGCACGCAGATGCTGATTCCCTGGACTTTGCTGCCGATCTAATGAGGTCCTCCTCACTAGGGCCCTTTGCTCCCCATCGATCTATTTGCCTCTTGCTCTTCCTTTTTGCATCATCTACTCCTTTTTCCATAGCCTCCGCCTCTACATTTTCCTCTAAGCACGGGGTTAGTGCTTTTACTCTACTTTCGAACTCTCCCTCTGAGTCTGAGAAAACAATGCCAGCTCCCTCTAGAGCCATTATTCTGCCCTCTTGATAATCCTGACTATCTTTCTCTCCTTCAGAACTGGGTTCATTTCCCTCCCTCTGCTCCGACGTGCCAATGAACGGAGCCAATTGCCCAGTACACCCGTCGACAATGATATCGTCTTGAGAACCCCTCTGATTCTAGAACACAGATGTTGCGGAGTTGATGCAGCCAGCCCCTCCTGACATTTGGCTCACTTCATAATGGCCCATGGGCCTGTTGCCATCTGCCTGATCGAACCCTTCCAAGAGTGGCCCCTTACGAATGCAATTCCTAGTAATCTCTCTTACAGCTGATTCGACAGCTTCATTAAACTCCACTGACGTCATCGTCATAATTTCTTCCTGTCGCAGTGCCTAGGTCCTCGCACCCCTCCACGTCAGCCATAACAGCACCTCGTACCGTCGCTGCTGAGGTTGTCTTTTCCTTTTCTCTGTCTAGTCTCATTCCCGTCACTGTCTCCCCCTTGTCACATCGCCGTATGAACGTCTCCTCAGTACCTTTGACAGCCCCTATACTCTTTAAATCCCGTGTATTGCCTATAATAGCTCCCAGCTTTTTTGAACGATCCTGATGGCTTCTCCATTGATCCAACGGTATTGGTGCTTTGATCCTATGTGCCTGTTCGTCTTCCATCGAGCGGACCAGATCAAATCTCGGCAGATCGGAGGGCTATCCCTCATCGTCTACCTTCAGCACAGATTTGATCTCCATCTCCGAATTCGACCCCGATTGTTGCGGCTCGTCTCTGAAGGATACCCTCTTTTTTTCTTCTCAACGATCGCCTTGATTTTGTATCGCTCCTCATCGAATTGAGCTATGATGATGGATGGAATCAATCTCAAATCTTCTACTCCTATCTGAATCCTTGCGAATTCTCGCCTGCTGTAGAAATTGGTGTCCTTATCAATTCTAATAAGCTATCCGAACCCATGAATCAAGTTTTGAAACCCTGATTTTACCCAACATTGGAACAGAACGTTGAATAAGCGCACCCACACCGCCGGCATAGAATCGATGCTCATCGCCCCTGTTTTTCTCGACCATCTGCTCATGGTTATGTAGAACTCATCCCCTTCGAGACTACCGCTAGCCAAGAGTTCTCTAGTGATCAGATCTATTTTGCAGTAGACCACCAATTGATCGTCTTTCACCTTCTTGATGTCCCACTCCAGCCTTGAGGACGGTCGAACTGCTTCGGAGAGAAGTCTTTTGATGGCTTCGATCGACGGGTGTCCAGTGTGGATCTTTAGCATGATGCTCTATCTCATGCGCTCAAACTCCGCCATGATTGGAGTAGGGATTATCACCGCCTTGGAGATCAACCTCCGGCAGTCGTTACTCTCTTCGGAGATGACCTGCTCTGTTTTACTACCCTCCCCCTCCTCCCCTCTTTGTTTCGGAGCAAATGTCTTAGCCCCTACTTCCTTACTCTGTTCGATCTTGGCTCCCCTATTCCTAGGACAGCTCTTTGAAATTAGGGGTGACAACGGGCCGGGTTAGGGCCGGACTTTCATAAGCCCGAGCCTGAATTTTTTTAGTGTGGTCCGAGCCCGGCCCGAATTTACATTGGGCTCCAAAATGTAGGCCCAAGCCCGAACCCGAATAAACAAAAAATACCCGAGCCCGGCCCGATTTTTTTTTTAAAAAACAATTACATGGTTTGTTTTATAGAAAGTAATACAAGACAACATGAGAACATAGCTAATCGGAATAATCATTCATACAAACATATTTTCTCCAGCCCGATTTATTTAAAAAAAGCAATTACATGAATTGTTTTATAGAAAGTAATACAAGATAACATGAAAACATAGCTCATTAGTCATTCATACAAAAAAATAGCTATGAATCCCTCTTCATTGTCTTCCTTTTCCTCTTCATCAGAATAATCATTCATACAAAAAAAGATTACTATGAATCCCTCTTCATTGTCTTCCTTTTCCTCATATGCATGAAGAAATATCACATTACACAACTTATATATAAAGTGCATAAATCTATAAAAGTACTTTGATAAATAAAATATAAAATATTGTACCAAGCATCATCTTTCTCTTCATCAACTATCACTGAACCTAGAGCGGCACCATGAATTTGTAACTTGGAGGCTGCATCTTGTCCTACAATATAATAATAAGTCTAAGGATAAAAAATCAGAATTATAAACCAAAAAATCCAATTAGTTAGTACCTTTGATAGAGTTCTTTAACAAATCTTGGCCACATATGAGGGCCTCAACCATTTTTGGGTGCAAAGAACTACGATATTGGTCCAACACTCTTCCACCAGTGCTAAATGCGGATTCTGAGGCTACAGTAGATAATGGAATTGCAAGGACATCACGAGCCATCAATGAGAGAATAGGATCTACATTTACATTAGTAGCTTCCATGGTATCTTTATCCTTCCCCATATCCTTATCAGCCATTTCAACTTCAAATAGAATCTGCATGTTTTTGATTGAGATCAACTTCATTATAAACTTAGTCTTTGTTGCAACTAAGATAACCATTACTAAATAAATATAAAGAATACAATCAATGAATAAAGACAATGAATACAAAATATTGGGTCAATTTAGTCTTAAGATAACGTATTCTTTTTCTTTATTTTATAGATATAATGAGCAGTGAATAGACTGTTAAAGTTCAAATAATAATTCTCTTTTCTTTCAGATATTTCCCATATTTATAATTAATCCTAACAGAAAATTCCACTTTCTTTTCTCACATCTTTTATGTGTAAGGCAAAGCAAAAAGTTGTTCTAACAAAGATAAAAAAAAGTATCATCCTCAAACTTCAATATTTATGTGAGAAAATATGTAGCAATAGAAAAGAAAACCAATTCTGAAAATACCTCCAAAAATATAGAAGATATATCTTCTCGGTAGTTGGTGCTTGCAATGTTTGGATTTTCAGAATTAGGGGAAATGAACTTCTCCACCAATGAATCCAGATAGCCAACACGTTTGGCATGTGGTCGAAGTGTCTCCAGATGGATCACCGCCTGGACAATACAAATTTTGAGATGAATGATCAAAACCAACAAAATCTCTAACAGATATAAATTTAAAGGTTGGAGAAATAAACCTCAAGGAGAGGTTTCGAGAGTTGAATACGATCAATTGCTCCCAAAAGAACCTCACTCGCCTTTTCCAGATTGCTCGCAACCTACAAGAAGCAAAACACAATTGTAATGTCAAAGTTTAAAGAGCATGTTTATAGAACTAATCATCTGAAACAAAGATCAATACAGTTGACATGAACCTCCCTCGCCTTTTAATACTAAAAATGTATCCTAATCTAAATTAACTAACTAACTAAATAAAAATTGTTCACGGCAATGTAGAAAGTCAAAATTATTGTAACAATGTTCTTTGTCTTGCATCACATACTAAAATCAGGACTTTGCCGGGCTTTTGAAACAGTGCTATGAGAAATTTTATTTCTAGTCGATATTTATGATGCAGGTTTGTCATATATATATATATATATATAACCTCTAATTTGTGATGCAGGTTTGTCATATATATATCTTTTGAAACAAGGCAGGTGTGAACTGATCACCAGTGTGTAATTGACCCCCAATTACTATGATTTATGCTGTATATTCACGGTTATTGTACATTAGATCGAATACAGAATGACTTGAAGGATAGTGCTTTTTGTTTAATTTAACTGCATGATTGCAATTACATTAATTTTAACACAATGAGAAATCTCTTTGGGTCTTGTTACAAAATCAGTTTGCTTGATCAATACAGTTGACATACACAAAAATTTGCAGAATCTGCAGTCTGCACCAACTTGAGAATTATATGATGCATGAATCTGCACCAAAGTTGCAGAATTCGTACACAAAAAGTTGTAGAATCTGCACCAACCTTCCTATTTATATGTAGTTCCTCAAATTCTCTGTCCTAAATTCACAAGTTCCTCAAATTTGTAACAATGCCAATTCCCCATTTGTGTTGACACACTTTGTTTTCCTATCATTATTTCTTTAACGCTTCATAAGTTCATATCCATTTATACATTATTTATTCAAAGCACATCTATCTTGCAGAAGTCAATCTTCACCAAATTGGAATAACTAGAATGGGAATTGAAATCTATAACCAAAAGAAATTAAGTCACTAAATCAAACACGAAATTTATAGCATTAATATTCTAAACCTCATAAAACTGAAATTTACATTAACTTAATCGCATTTCCACTTTCCAGCTATCCATGGATCCATCACAAAAAAAAAATTTTAAAAAAATTGTGTCCTAAATCCTAATAACAGGCAGGCAGCTCTATTGTTTACAAAATCTGATGTCTGATATCTAAAGTCTCCAATCTCCATAATAAAATCTGTAAATATAAGCAAAAACTATCACATACAAGTCAGAAATAAGCTAAGCTGCTGCAGAATCTCCCCCGGTTCGATTAGAAAAATGAATCAACAAATTTATCACTGCTGCAAAAACTATCACATACAATCTAAAATCAATGAACCAACAGATTTACCTGAAATTGAAACTTGGCAGGTGATGAATTCGAGATCCCCTATTCAGATTACAGAGATATGAGATTGAATTGGGAGCTAGGGTTAGGGTTGATGATGAAAAAAAAAAGAAAAAACTACATATAAATAGGCAAACACTGCCATGAATGATGAATGAAAGAAATATAGGGATTAGGGACTAGGGAAAGAGAAGGAACCTGGCTGCCTGGGAGAGTGGGAAACGGGAATGGGGGATGTCATTCTCTGAAGACGAAGCGCTCAAAGTTTCAGACCTCCGTGGGAGATGAAGGGACGCAGTGAACTGAAGCGTCGATCAGATTTTAGATTCTCAGAAGTCAGGGATTAGGTCTTGGGGTATATTTTTGCTGTGGCTGGAGTCTTTCAACTCTATCCGTTCACGTCAAAAAGGTCTTAGGGTATATTACCGTATATACTATATAGAAAAATCGGGTCGGGTTCAGGTTGGACCCATACGCACCCGAATCCGGCCCGAAAATTTTAACGGGCTTATTTTTTAGCCCGGGTCCGAAAAAAATGAAAAAAAACAGGCCCGAGTCCTACTTAAAATGGGTCGGACTTGATCGGGCTCGGGTCGGGTTAATTCAAATGTGCCCATATTTCTTGCACGCATAGCAAAACCAATCGTTAGAGCACTCGTGGATGGTGTGTCCTCTTCCCGCACACTTGTGGCACAGAGGGAGCTTCGGCGATCGGGAGTGATTAGTTGCCAATGAGGAGTTGTAGCTCTCTGCCTTTCTCTCCGCCTTCTTAACCCTCTTGGGTTTATATAGTATCCACTTTCCTTCTTCGTCCTCTTTCTTCTTAACCAACTCCCTCTCCAACGTCAGAGTTTCCCCCCGAGCCTCCTCACCTCCAAAGTCTCCTAAAGATCTTTTCGTAGCCTCGAGATAGGACCCTCTATGGGTTTTCGACACTCGTAGACCGCCTCTATCCCTTGTCAAAGTCGTCCTGCCTCCGTGGACCTTCACCGGAGCTTTATGTCTATCCTCATCATCTCCTCTAAGCGCCGGACCTCTATGGTCACGGCTGCGCTCTCTGGGTCTCGAAAACCTACTCTCCCTTGCTTCCTCCCCTTTGGATGAGATCCTTCCCCGCAGCTCCTCTCTCTTCTCCTCTGCTTCTTCCCTGCCTCTTTTCGCCATCGGACGGAGCTCTGAGAAGTTATCTTTGTGGAGCTTGGACCTTTGGTGGAGAGGTTTTAGGTTGTGGCTCTCTTCTGCTCTAAGCATCTTTTTTTTCAATCAGACTGCACTACAACCATAAACTAGCCTATCGACAATGCTTCCACACAGAGCTCAAAATGAATAACCAACAAATTCAGAATCAAGGTACTTGATTCCGACTTTATTTCTGTAGTTTAAAGAACTAACATTTAGAAAGAACAAAAGAACATCAGTATTTTTGGGCTTTGCAATTACTGTTATATGGATCAAATAGCTCGATCCATCTTCTTCCTTTTTCTCGATCGCCAGCAGTTCCTAGAAAAATGTAGAATTGTCTTTCTTTTGTAAAAACCTTACCCAAATTCTAGGAAATGTACATGTAGTGAATTCTAGTGGTGCATTTTCCAGTTGTTATGAGGGTGATCATGCTGCTCCTCTGTTGTAAAGTACACCGATGTTATGCACCTAAACAAGTAGGGTAGTCAATGGACCTTTTAACTGTCCCAAGGTAGTCAAAAGGTGGCATGAACGTTTGTCATGGTTAAAATCTTGTGAAAATTGTAGTTCAAAGCAAAGCAGTCTATATTCTTTGCAAGACTTATTGACAGGTCAACCAAGTTATAACTCAAAGTAGTACGAACAAAATTGTGAATATTCACTACAATTAATCGTTGTCGAATTTACATTTTGCTTATTTTATGAAACCAGATGTCTGATTCCTGCCTTATTCTTTAGAGCTTCATAAGATACATGACGATATTTAATCTATCATAGTAAGTAGCTTAATCTGTAAATTTTGGACGAAACTCTTGACGTAGAACAAAGTAAAAATGATATCATACATATTGCAACTCTTTTTTTTCTAGTCCTATATTCTATAACTTATTTAACTTATTATCTTCATCATAATGAACAAGCTGCAGGATCATGCAAGTTTCTTCCCCTGATTTATTAGTGCAGACACTGTAGTTTACATTTGCAATTGTTTATACAGAAGTTTAAAGAATTCTAATTCTCACATATTACTGATCGAGTTTGTCTGTATGATTGTGTCAACTCATGTTCACGGTTTCCTTTTTCATCTTATTGTATCAATCAACTATATTCAACCTGGTGAATATTTGTATGTATTGAGTGAATGAATGTGTTTCTCATGGCTAGAACTGTAGAGGAAAACATGAGCTTTGTTTTGCATCTTGATATGGGTCAGGAATAACGTGGCCCGTCCTGGGCCACAGGATTCCCTCAGGATGCGCGCTCCTTCTGATCATTCGGATCTGCCACATCAGCGCCGGAAAACCGCCCGGGCCTCTGCCACGTCAGCCCGGAAACCGCTCCGGCGTCTGCCACGTCAGCCCTATACCGCTTGGTTTTCCACCGCTTCAGCCACACGGGCAACCGGGTCCAGACCCGGCCCCAAACGGGTCCAGACCCGGTTGGCTTCTTCTATAAATACCAGACCCCTACTCCTTCTCCAGGTAATCAAAACTTTCCCACTCAAACCCTATTTACTGTTACTCTCCCTTAGTGACTGACTAGATCGTCGGAGGGTCTGCCACCGGGACCAACCCCGGTGTTCCGAGACCGTCTGCAGGTACACGAGACCCTCGGATCCGAGCCCCAAAGATTCGAGCCGATCATCAGCCTCCACCTCAATACCACCTACCTCAGTACCGTTCGTCCAGTTGAGGATCGTCTGCGTAGGAGTCTCCTCCTTCAATACAAATCGAGTAAGAACTCACGCCTGGTGCATCCACACGTTTCCCAAAAACAAACCGCATCAGGATAGCACCGTCAGTGGGAAACGATCTATCGTAGACGCCAACCCGAACCTCGCTTCCAACGGTACCCTCGTAGACGCCGACCCGAGCTCTGCCCACGTCGGCACCCCCGTCGACCCGAGCTCACATGGTGCCCAAGGCCGCAAAAGCTGTTACCTCCGCACGCCGACACGACGTGCCTCCACAAGGCATCGTGGCCGATGCTCAGGGACCAAACAACAAAGGGGTCAGTCACGGGCCCCAGCCCAACGCCTCCCGTCCGGTCCAGAGCGACCTGCGGGGGGTAATCTTAAACCGACAGGCCAGCCGTGGCAGGGGAGGAGCCGCTTCCAACTCGGCTCCGAACCATCCCAGACCCCCGTCCCAAGGGAGGGAGCCTGCACTCAGCCGGGTCGGACGGCGACATTCTGCCCAACCAAACCGGGCTGAAGGAGCCCCGGTTACCCACCAGGAGTTCCAGGACTTCCGAAGGGAAATCTTGGGTGCCATCCGAGGGGTCCCCGTCAATGAGAACGCCCGTCGTTCCCACACACGGTCAGAGGCCGAGGCTAGCGTGTCTCGCCCCTCAACAATCCCCCCAGAGTATAATGGCGACATTTTGAAGCGCCTCCAAGAAATGGATGAGCGCCTCGACCACGTGGGTAACGGCGACCCACGAGCAGCTCAGGGGTATAGGCCGGTTCGTCCTCCTTTCTCCGCCCTCATCCTGCAGGCGGAGATACCCCGAAATTTCCGTCTGCCTCAGTTCGAGACATATGACGGCGAGGGCGATCCTGCTGATCACATGGAGGGCTTCAAAACCCTCATGATGATTCACAGCGCATCGGATCCCCTCCTGTGCCGAGCCTTCCCCGCAACACTCCGGAGTCTGGCTCGGAAATGGTTCTCCAAGCTCACCCCCGGCTCCATCTATTCTTTCGACCAGCTAGAGGACAGCTTCCTCGCCCACTTCGTAACCAGCCGAAAGAACGAGTGCGTCCCTACTTGGGCTCCGGCAAAAGGAGGGGGAGCCACTCCGAGTGTTTGTTCGACGGTTCACCGCCGAGGCGAGATCAGTCTCATCCCTTGACCCCGGCGTTGCCTCGGTAGCCTTCCGCCATAACGTCCAACATGGACAGCTGAAGGCCTCCCTGGCAAAGAAGCCGCCAATAGACTTCCCCGACCTCCTCAACCGGGTCGAAAAATATATTCGAGCCGAAGAGGCCCTCAATCCAGAGGACCAGAAGGAAGTTCCCGGAAAGGGGAAGCGCAAGGCCGACGAGATTGAGCCGGCGAAAAAAGCTCCAAGAGACGGGGGCTCCGCAAAGAAGGTTCCGCCGATCTCCCGCTTCGAGAGGTACACTCCGCTGACGCAGAACGTGTTGACAATCCTCTTAGCGATTGAAGATAGCGACCTCGTCCAGTACCCTCCTCGACCTCCAACAACACCAGCAAGAAGAGGGATCAGCGGTTCTACTGCCGATTCCACCGGGACAACGGGCATGACACGGACCACTGCCGCGCCCTGAAGGACGAAATTGAGGCCCTCATTCAACGAGGGTACCTCCGAGAATTCAAAAGGGAAGGTGCCCGGGAACAGAGGGACAACAGGAGCAGGATGGATTCCCCTCCTCCTCGAATGAACCGTCGTCGTCCCGAGCAAGATCCGGAGCCCGAAGTACCCGAGGGTCAGGCAATCCTGCACTGCGTCCATGGAGGGCCCATGGGAGGGGAATCCAACACTTCCCGCAAAGCCTTCGTCCGGGATGTCAACACCATACAGGGCCCTCTCTCCCCCCCAGGTCCAGCAACTCCCTGTCTCTTTCTCAGGCGAGGATCTGGAAGGGGTCCGGCTCCCTCATTGTGACGCACTTGTCATCAAGCTCAGCATGGTGAACTTCGAGGTCCGGAGAATCCTCGTGGAAAACGGGAGCTCGGTCAACATTCTGTTCCTGGAAGCATTCGAGAACCTAAAGCTCTCCCGTGAAAAACTAAAGCCAGCCGGGTATACCCTGCACGGATTCTCCGGCGTCCCCGTAACTATAGAGGGGATCGTTACCCTCGATGTCACAGCAGGCACGACCCCGAACAGAAGGACCGAGTCCATGGACTTCATGGTTGTGAATGTCAAGGCAGCCTACAACGCCATCCTCGGCCGTCCGGGACTCTGCTCCCTCCAGGCGGTTCCCTCGGCCTACCATCAGAAAATGAAGTTTCCTACTAACACTGGCGTCGGAGTTGTCTGAGGGAACCAAGAAGCAGCACGCTCGTGCTACATGACGGCAGTCGGAAGTGGGGTGTTTCCCCTCGATGCAGTCGAGCTGGAGCCTGAAAGAACCCAGCCGAGCCAGAGCCGGCGGACGAGCTGCAAGATGTCTCTTTCGAGACAGGGGATCCGTCGAAGCACTTTCGAGTAAGCTGCTCCCTCGCCCCCGACCTCAAGTCCGCCCTAATCGGCTGCATTCGGCGCAATGTCGACCTGTTTGCCTGGAAACCCTCTGACATGCCTGGCATCTCTGAGGATCTCATCATGCACAAACTCAGCGTGATCCCCAGGTCGAAACCAGTTGTCCAAAAACGGCGCAAGTTCGCCCCCGAGCGACAACAGGCGGTAAATGCGGAAGTTGACAAGCTCTTGTTCGCGCGTTTCGTGCAAGAGGTCAGCTACCCGGAGTGGCTGGAGAACGTCGTCATGGTTAAGAAGGTGAGCGAAAGTTAGAGGATCTGCATAGATTTCACCGATCTCAACAAGGCATGCCCCAAGGATCCGTTTCCTCTCCCCGGCATTGACGCCCTGATCGATGCAACCTCGGGCCACGAGCTTTTATCGTTCATGGATGCTTTCTCAGGCTATAACCAGATCCGGATGTTCCCTCCAGACATCGCCAAGACGTCCTTCGTCACAAACCAGGGACTGTATTGGTACCGGGCCATGCCCTTCGGGCTGAAGAACGCCGGTGCCACCTACCAGAGGCTCGTCAACCGAGTCTTTAAAGATCAAATCAGGCTAACATGGAGGTATACGTCGACGACATGCTCGTCAAAAGCCGACAAAGACAGCACCACGTCGCCGACCTGAAAGAGGCCTTTGGGGTCCTTCGAACCCACAACATGAGGCTCAACCCGGCGAAGTGTGCCTTCGGCGTCTCCTCGGGAAAGTTCTTAGGGTTCATCGTCAGCCAGCACGGCATCGAGGCGAACCCCAAAAAAATTCAGGCCATCATAGACATGGCCCCTCCCAGGAATGTCAAAGAAGTCCAGAGGCTAACGGGTAGACTGGCGGCCATCGATCGTTTCCTCTCCAAGTCTGGAGAGAAGTCTCTTCCGTTCTTCAAGGCGCTGCGCGGCACTGGAAGGTTCGAATGGGGCACTCAACAGCAAGAGACCTTCTCACAGTTGAAGGAATACCTTGCCAACCCTCCTCTCCTCAGCAAACCCGAACCCGGGGAGCCACTCTGGCTCTACCTTTCCGCTTCGGAGAACGTGCTCAGCGCCGTCCTCGTCCGAGAGGAGGAAGGGGTTCAAAATCCCCTCTACTATGTAAGCAAGGTCCTATTCGACGCCGAGACCCGGTATTCCAGGATGGAGAAAGTGGCGTACGCCTTGGTCATAGTCGCGCGGAAGCTTCGTCCTTACTTCCAGGCGCATTCGATCCAGGTACTCACGGATCAACCCTTGAAGGTCGTGCTCTACAAACCTGAGAGCTCCGGTTGACTAGTCAAATGGTCGATCAAACTCAGCCAGTACGACATCGGCTATCAACCAAGGACGTCCATCAAAGGGCAGGCCCTCGCCGAGTTCATCACAGAATGCACCATCTCCGAGCAACTTGCAAGCAAAGAAGCCGACCAGACGTGGGAAGTTTACGTTGACGGCTCCTCTTGCGAAACGGGGAGTGGTGCGGGCATCATTCTTCAAGATCCGGATGGTTTCCTCCTCCAGTATTGTCTCCGCCTCAACTTTTCGGCCTCTAACAACGAGGCTGAATACGAGACAATGATCGTCGGGCTCAACCTGGCTCATCAAGCCGGTGCCAAACAGATCAGGGCTTTTAGCAACTCTCAGCTGGTGGTCAACCAGATCACTGGGGATTACAAGGCCCGTGACGATTGGATGATCAAGTATCGGGCCATGGTCCAATGCCTATTATCATCCTTCGACGAATCGACTGTCGTAAGGATCCCCCGGGAGCTGAACGCCCAGGCCAACGCCCTGTCAAAATTGGCTTCCTCATCCTTTGAAGGCCTCGACCGCACGGTCCTTATTGAAGTCCTGTTGAAGCCAAGTACAGACTCTCCGGAGGTCCTGTGCGTCGAGCTGAAGCAAGGCGGATCTGGGTCCGATCTGAACGATTCGCGGTCATCAATGCCACCCTCTTCAAAAGGTTCTATACAACAACCGATGGCAGACCCTACCTCCGCTGCCTAAGCCCAGACGAAGCCAAGTACGCCCTCAAGGAGCTGCACGAAGGAATCGGCAGATGTCACATGGGAAGCCGTTCACTAGCACGGAAGGCACTAAATCACGGGTACTACTGGCCCACTATGCTCCAAGACGCCCTCGCCCTAGTGAAGAAGTGTGGCCCCTGCCAGCGGTTCTCCCCCGTGAAGAGGGCTCCTCAGGCGAACCTCCGGTCCATGGCCAGTCCGACCCCCTTTGCAATGTGGGGGATGGATTTGGTAGGCCCATTTCCAAAAGCAACGGGCCAGCGGAAGTTTCTCATTGTGGCTATCGACTATTTCACTAAGTGGATCGAGGCCAAGCCATTAGCAACGATCACCGAGCGACAGACTCAGCAGTTTTTCTGGAAACACATCGTCTGTCGGTTCGGGATTTTGCAGGTGCTCGTCACAGACAATGGGACTCAATTCGCGGATAAGAATTTCTGCAAGTTCTGCGAAGATCACGAGATCCAACAGCACTTCTCCTCAGTATGCGATCCCCAGTCCAACGGTCAGGCCGAGAACGCGAACCGCCAAATCCTCGACGGCCTCAAGAAATGACTCGATAACTCTTCCAAGGGGTTATGGGTCGACGAATTACCTAGCGTTCTCTGGGCCCACCGAACAACAAAGAGAATCCCCACGGGAGAATCCCCTTTCAATCAGACATACGGCGCAAAGACCGTCATTCCCTTGGAGATCGGGATCCCTTCACCCTGAATCATGGCTTTCGACGAGGCCGCCAACTCCCAACAGCTGCGAGCAGACCTGGACCTCATAGACAAGGTCAGGAAAAAGTCCGCCATTAGAAGAAGCATCTACCAGCAAAGAATTGAGAAGTTCTACAACAAGAAGGTGCGCCCAACTGACATCAAACTCGGAGATCTTGTCCTCCGAAAGCTGGCGGTATCCAATCCCGGCCAGAAGAGAAAGTTGGCACCAAATTGGGAGGGCCCCTACAAAGTATCTGAAGTCGTGCGCCCATGCACGTACCACCTGACCAGTGCCGAAGGCAAGCCCATCAAGAGGCCCTGGAACGCGGAACACCTAATCAAGTTCTTAGGAGGAGAGTAACCTCCATGTAAATTATCATGATTGTAATTGGCACGTCGTGCCTGGTCTTTTGTAAAGTTTAAATATATTTTAAATATGCCAGCTTTCTTAAAACAAGCCTATGGCTTCTTATTTTATTACAAGTAAATAACATATCTGGAGCTCGACGCCCGGATAGCAACGCGAGCCTGAAAAGCTTCCCTTACAAGCTTGGGCTTGGTGCCCGGATAGTAGCGCGAGCCTGAAAAGCTTCCCTTACAAGCTTAGGCTCGGTGCCCGGATAGCAGCGCGAGCCTGAAAAGCTTTCCTTACAAGCTTGGGATCGACGTCCGGATAGCAGCGCGAGCCTGAAAAGCTTTCCTTACAAGCTTGGGCTCGACGCCCAGATAGCAACGCGAGCCTGAAAAGCTTCCCTTACCAGCTTGGGCTCGGTGCCCGGAAAGCAGCGCGAGCCTGAAAAGCTTCCCTTACAAGCTTGGGCTCGATGCCCAGATAGCAGCGCGAGCCTGAAAAGCTTTCCTTACAAGCTTGGAGCTTGGTGCTCTGATAGCAACGCGAGCCTGAAAAGCTTCCCTTACAAGCTTGGGCTCGGTGCCCGGATAGCAGCGCGAGCCTGAAAAGCTTCCCTTACAAGCTTGGGCTCGACGCCCGGATAGCAGCGCGAGCATGAAAAGCTTCCCTTACAAGCTTGGGCTCGACGACCAGATAGCAGCGTGAGCCTGAAAAGCTTCCCTTATAAGTTTGGGCTCAGTGCCCGGATAGCAGTGCGAGCCTGAAAAGCTTCCCTGACAAGCTTGGGCTCGACGCCCGGATAGCAGCGCGAGCCTGAAAAGCTTCCCTTACAAGCTTGGGCTCGACGGCCGGATAGCAGCGCGAGCCTAAAAAGCTTCCTTTATAAGCTTGGGGCTCGGTGCTCGAATAACAGCGCGAGCCTGAAAAGCTTCCCTTAAAAGCTTGGGCTCGGCGCTCGGATAACAGCGCGAACCCGTAAAGCTTCTCTTACAAGCCTGAGCTCAGCGTTCCGACAGCGGTACCGTTCGGAAAAGCCTCCCTACATATTTGGGACAACTACACACCCTAGGAACAAGTGTGGGAGCTCGGCGTCGGCCCCGAGCAAGGCGGGTGCCTTTTTCAAGGCACCGCAACCTTGACGCTCAGCGGCGACCCCCTGCTACGCCTGCTACTGTTTCTCACCGGTATAGGAGCTCGGCATCCGTCCCTCGCTCGGTTCAGGCTTCTTCAAGCTCATCAACCGATGTACGAGGTGACATCCGCCAGCCACACCCACACCGTCTCTCCCTGAGAACAAGTGTGGGAGCTCGACGTCGGCCCCGAGCAAGGCAGATGCCTTCTCCAAGGGAACGCGACCTTGACACTCGGCGGCGACCCTCTACTATGCCTGCAACTGTCTTTCTCACCGGTATGGGGGCTCGGCATCCGTCCCTTGCTCGGTTTAGGCTTCTTCAAGCTCATCAACCTATGTACGAGGCGACATCCGCCAGCCACGCCCACACCGTCTCTCCCTGAGAACAAGTGTGGGGGCTCGGCGTCGACCCCGAGCAAGGTGGGTGCCTTCTCCAAGGCACCGCGACCTTGATGCTCGGCGGCGACCCTCTGCTACGCCTGCAACTATCTTTCTCACTGGTATGGAGGCTCGGCATCCATCCCTCGCTCGGTTTGGGCTTCTTCAAGCTCATCAACCTATGTACGAGGCGACATCCGCCAGCCACGCCCACACCGTCTCTCCCTGAGAACAAGTGTGGGGGCTCGGCATCGGCCCTGAGCAAGGCGGGTGCCTTCTCCAAGGCACCACGACCTTGACGCTCGGCGGCGACCCTCTGCTATGCCTGCAACTGTCTTTCTCACCGGTATGGGGGCTCAGCATTCGTCCCTCGCTCGGTTTGAGCTCTTCAAGCTCGTCAACCTATGTACGAGGCGACATCCGCCTGCCATGCCCACACCGTCTCTCCCTGAGAACAAGTGTGGGAGCTCGGCGTCGGCGCCGAGCAAGGCGGGTGCCTTCTCCAAGGCACCGTGACCTTGACGCTCGGCGGCGACCCTCTGATATGCCTACAACTATCTTTCTCACCGGTATGGGGGCTCGGCATCAGTTCCTCGCTCGGTTTGGGCTTCTTCAAGCTCATCAACCTATATACGAGGCGACATCCGCCAGCCACACCCACACCATCTCTCCCTGAGAATAAGCGGGGGAGATTGGCGTCGGCCCCGAGCAAGGCGGGTGCCTTCTTCAAGGCACCGCGGCCTTGACGCTCGGCGGCGACCCTCCGCTACGCCCGCAACTGTCTCTCACCAGTATGTGGGCTCGGTTACGACCTACTACCATGTGTTAACAAAAATTTTATCAAGGTTTAGAGCGTCCGCCCTCGGCAGACGCCCCGAGCTTCGAGTCGATTTGTTGGCCACACTCTCGCCCGCGTACAACTCGGGGTTTACGGCTTTCACAAGCCCAAACCCTGAACTGTTCGAGGATGGCAGGGGGGCCATCGACCCTCCGCTCTCTCCGTTCCAAGTCAAACGCTCCGAGCCTTCGAGCTATCAAGCTGACCCTTCTCTCACCCACGAACAACCCGGGGTTTACGGCTCTTACAAGCCCAAAACCCCAAATTGTTCGAGGACGGCAGGAGAGCCACCACATCCCGGCTCAATCCGAACCCCCGAACCGATCGGTCGGCCCACCGCTTACCAACGAACAACCCGGGGTCTCATGGCCCTAACGGCCTGAACCCTGAATAGTCTGAGGGTGATCGGTGCGCCTCCGATCCGGAGTATTCGCAAATATTGTGTTCTCTGGGCGCCCACCTTCCGCAGACACCAAAATCAAGCGACTCACTGCCTGACAACCAACAAGGGGAGTGAGGATTATATAGCCCCCTGAGTCCCACATTTATTGTGTCTGGGAATATGAAACGACGGAAGGCGAAACGTCGCCATAAATGCTCATGGGAATGCGAAACGTCGCCATTAGTGATGCAGTCGCGTCAGTGGCGACCCTTCGTAGCAGTCACACCGGCCACCCTCGGCAACCGAGGCAATCAAGGTTCGAGAAAACGAATGCTATTATTATTACTCATTGCTTATAACTCAATGAATGTCGGTACAAATACAAAGAACAACTCACACTCACTCGCACTCGGCCTGAAATTCAAACTCGGCACCTGCTTCGGGTCTCTTTCCATGCTCGGTTAGATCGGCACGGGAAGATACTCTCGCCACCGAGCTTCCTGCATCTTCGGGCTGCGCCCCATCAGATAGAAATGTTGGAGACCGCCCCGAGGTCGAGTTGCTGGCCCCTTCAATCAGACCAGCGCCCAACACCAGCTTCAGCCTGTGAATTTCCAGCTCCTTCTCGACTACGGCCTCGCAAAGGAAAGACTCCGAACCCGACCACCTGCTCGAAGCATCCGAGAGGGACCAGTCCGTCTCTATTACCCGCCAGTCCCGGTCGGCTACGACCTTCTTCAGGCGCGCCACCTCCAGACCGAGCTCCCTAGACCAGTTCAGAAAATAGTCAACGGCGGCAGCTCGGTCCCGAGCCTGCTTCTGTTGACGAGCCAAAGCTGCCTCCATGGCCTCCTCTCCCGCTCGGACTAGAGGTACCTCGGCAACAACGAGGAGGGCGACACAGGTCCCGTGCGTCTATCAAAAGACGAGAACAAACATCACAAAAAACACAAGTCTAGAAGGGTCGGCCCAAAAAAGTAAATTTCATTTCTTTCAAAAGTTTGATACAAAAGCCGCGGTGGCCAGTCCGCGTGAGGCATTTACATCAAAACAAGCAAAAAAAAAAACTATTTTATTCTTGAGGGGGGTGGCACCTCATCGTCGACCTGGTCGCCCCCCGCTTCGTCACCCCCCGGGGTGGGAGGAAGGTTCGGCGCTCATCCATAGCAGAGGTGGTCCACGTTCTGCTCGGGGTAGATCTGCTTAAAATGGGACTTGGCTTGTTCGTACGCCTCATCCTGCGCCAGTATCAGAGTCTCCCCCAAGGCCGACTCCATCTCCTCCAGGGCCTTCTTCCCCTTCTGCGCCTCGGCCGCGATCTTCGCCTCAAGATCCTCTCGGTCCTGCTTGTGGATTTTGCAGAGCGACTCTATCTGGGCCTCGTGGACGGCCACCATGGCCTGGGCATCTTTCAGCTCATCCGTGGCCTTGTTCAGTTCGCGAAGGTACTTCTCCGCATTCCGCCTCTCGATGTATATCTCCTTCTCCAAGCACTTGTGGAAGTGCTGACCATGGAGCATCGCCTGTCCGAAGAGAAAAAGATCAGAAAAACTCCAAGTTAATGAGAAAAGCGAAGCCAAGCCAACTTACCGAGAGGTGTGCCTGAGACCACCGCATGTAGGCCTGGTCCGCCGTCTGCACTGCCAGGGCCATCAAATCGTGCTCGGTGGCGGCCTTTGAGACAAACTCGATCGACACAGGCCCATAGAGTAGAGAATCCCCCCGCACGATCGGCCAATCAGGGGCAAAGGGCAGCGTACCCTGCTTGCCCACCATCTCCGTGGTGGTCGGCCGGATAGGGGGGAGCCCTTTTTCCGGGGCATCCACTGTCTTACCCAAACCACCCGCAGCCTCCCGAGCTGCCCTCGACGAATGGGAGGGGTGGGACTGTTGCCTCTTGACCCTCTTCGCCGGGGATAGCTCCTCGGCCACCGGGGCCGGCACCTTGGAGGACGCTCCGGCCTGCACAACCAGCTTCTGCTTCTCGGCCGCTATCTTCTCCTGCTCGGCCTTCTTCTTCTTCTCTATCCTCGCCTTCTCAGCGACAGCAAGCAACATCTTCTTCGCGTCCGCCTGTTGAGTTGTCATCCCTGCAAAAACAGAAAGGAGAAGAGCTAACGTTAACACGAAGGAAGGAAAATGAACATATTCGGAAAGAAACATACTAGGGTCGGCAGGACTCAGTCCGGCCCGCGCGAGGTGAATCTCGGTCACTCGAGGCCACGCGATACTGTGCCCCCCGACTATCTTCTCCACCCTCTTCCACTCCTTGGCGGTCAAGTCGCTCTTCCTCGGAGGCTTGTGGTTCGGCTTGATGAAGTTCCACCTGGTCGGAATTCCCCAAGACCCCTCAGTCCGAACCACAAAATACTTCTCTTTCCACCCCTTTATAGAGTCCGGATGACCGTGCATGACCTTCTTATGCGGCCTCGGTGAAAAGTAAAAAATCCCCTCCTGATCTCCGAGCGAACCGATCCCAAGAATGGCTCGGAAATACGTCAACCTCGGCTTCACTCCCTTCTCTTGGCACTTCAGTATAAAGCAGACCAGATGCTTCCAGGAGTTCGGACCGTACTGCATGGGGCACAGCTTCGCCCAGTTCAGAACCCTCTTAACAAAAGGATGCAGAGGTAGCCTCAGCCTCGAAAGGAAGGCATCCTCGGGGAACATATAGTAACCTGGCGCCAGAGCCGTGGTGGGCCGGATACCTGGGCTCGGAATGAAGATCTCAAACTCCCGCGAAATATAGTAGGCTGCCCTAAGAATGTTAAGATATTCCGCCTTCAAAATGCTCGGGATGCTATCAGCACGAATCTTCACCCGAGTGTCTTCACCCGGCACTAGAGGATCGGTTCGATATCCTTAATATCGTCAGGATACATCCGAATCGACCTTGGATTCTTGAAGGAGACCGGGGGAAACTCGAAACCCGGTCTCGGTGCATACTCATCTGGTGAGGAAGGACTGTGTGGGATGGTCAAGACTATCTTTTTCCGACGAGGGCGAGCCTTCCGCTCGGGAGACGGCGTCGACAAAGGGGGAAGAGGTGGAAGATCTTCTCCGACCCTGGTCGGCCTTCCAGCCGTGCCCTGGCCAGCGTCTCCGTGGGCAGCCTCCCGTTCGTCAACCTCATCCCCCTCGTCTTTCTCGTCACCCTCGGCACCCTGCTCATCCTCGTCTTCCTCGTCGCCCTCGGTGCCTTCCCCCTCCTCTTCCTCATCGTCCTCCTCCTGATCCTGCTCCTCCTCGTCCTCGCCGTCCCACTCATCCTCTTCCTCCTCGTCACCCTCATCCATGGGCTCCTTTCCCGGCCTTCTGGACCTCAGCAGGGACACAACGAAGGCTACGTCACCCCCATCATCCGACCCAGGGTCGATCAGAACTTCTTCCTTCACCTTATACTTACTCAAGGACGAGGACGTCTCCTGCTCGGATTCCTCCGCGGAACGGCCTGACGAGCTAGCCTCGGATCCGGACTGAGTTCGCGACATTACTAAAAAGAAAGTACTAACCTGGAGCGTAGGAAGTTACGGTCATCGGAAAATATCACCGACGGCAAGTAAGAATCCCGCTCTTGATAAAAACTGGAAAGTGAGTAACAAAGTGAAGATGAAGAAATGAGGGAGGGGGAGGGGGTTTTAAAGGGGAAAGTGACTCTTCGATTTCCGCAAAAAAGATCTGGCCGTTGGATCTTAACCATCAAGATCCAGCAACCACCAAGATCTGGAAACGCTTTGATCTTTGCGCCCATGACGTCAGCAATAGGCATAAAATTACCCCACTACCCCTCCACTTTTTCTCTCCAAAATAGGCTTTTTTCGACAAGTCAGAAGGGTCGACGCTCGGATAGCATCGCGAGCCAATAATTCCACTTCTATTTCACAGAAGGGTCGACGCTCGGATAGTATCACGAGCCATTGATTCCTCTTCTATTTCACAGAAGGGTCGACACTCGGATAGCATCGCGAGCCAATAATTCCGCTTCTATTTTTCAGAAGGGTCGACGCTCAGATAGCATCACGAGCCATTAATTCCTCTTCTATTTCACAGAAGGGTCGACGCTCGGATAGCATCACGAGCCATTGATTCCTCTTCTATTTCACAGAAGGGTCGACACTCGGATAGCATCACGAGCCATTAATTCCTCTTCTATTCTACAGAAGGGTCGACGCTCGGATAGCATCGCGAGCCAATAATTCCGCTTCTATTTTTCAGAAGGGTCGACGCTCAGATAGCATCACGAGCCATTAATTCCTCTTCTATTTCACAGAAGGGTGACGCTCGGATAGCATCACGAGCCATTAATTCCTCTTCTGTTCCACAGAAGGGTCGACGCTCGGATAGCATCGTGAGCCAATAATTTCGCTTCTATTTTTCAAAAGGGTCGACGCTCGGATAGCATCACGAGCCATTAATTCCTCTTCTATTTCACAGAATGGTCGACGCTCGGATAGCATCACGAGCCATTAATTCCTCTTCTATTCTACAGAAGAGTCGACGCTCGGATGGCATCGCGAGCCAATAATTTCGCTTCTATTTCACAGATGGGTCGACGATCGGATAAAACCGCGAGCCCCCATCAACCCTCCTTTGCCCAGAGGAGCTCGGAGCTCGGATAGCACCGCGAGCCCCAACTACACTCCTTTGATTCAGAGGGGCTCGGAGCTCGGATGACACCGCGAGCCCCAAACTGCCCTCCTTTGTTCAGAAGGGCTCGGAGCTCGGACAGCACCGCGAGCCCCATCTACCCTCCTTTGTTCAGAAGGGCTCGGAGCTCGGATAGCACCGCGAGCCCCATCTACCCTCCTTTATTCAGAAGATCTCGGAGCTCGGATAGCACCGCGAGCCCCATCTACCCTCCTTTGACTCAGACGGGCTCGGAGCTCGGATGACACCGCGAGCCCCTTGAGCCCTCCTCTTGTCACGAGGGACTCGTTTGCCGACCCCTAGTGCTCGACGAACCGAGCCCCAGAAGAAGACCTCGCCCCCTCCTCGCTCTTCCAACTAGCGAGGAGATCATCCACCGACCCTAGGAGCTCGGCCGCCGACCCTTGGTACTCGACAAACCGAGGCCCCAACACAAGACCTCGACGTCCCCTCGCTCTTCCAACTAGCGAGGGGGTCGTCCACCAACCCTCCTTTGACTCAGAAGGGCTCGGAGCTCGGATGACACCGCGAGCCCCGTGAGCCCTCCTCTTGTCACGAGGGACTCGTCTGCCGACCCCTAGTGCTCGACGAACCGAGCCCCAGAAGAATACCTCGCCCCCTCCTCGCTCTTCCAACTAGCGAGGAGATCGTCCACCGACCCTAGGAGCTCGGCCGCCGACCCTTGGTACTCAACAAACCGAGACCCCAACGCAAGACCTCGCCCCCTCCTCGCTCTTCCAACTAGCGAGGAGATCGTCCACCAACCCTAGGAGCTCGGCCGCCGACCCTTGGTACTCGACAAACCGAGGCCCAACACAAGACCTCAACGTCCCCTCGCTCTTCCAACTAGTGAGGGGGTCGTCCACCAACCCTCAGAGCTCGTCCGCCGACCCCTAGTTCTCGACAAATCGAGCCCCAACAGAAGGCCCCAACGTCCCCTCGCTCTTCCAACTAGTGAGGGGATCGTCCACCGACCCTTGAAGCTCGTCCACCGACCCCTACGGCTCGTCTGCTGACCCCAAGCCTCGGCGAGCGTCGCTCTGACTCCTACTCTTCTACACTTAGCCTCCTGCGCAAACTCCAAGAAGGGATCCCTTCTTCCTACCACCTGGCCTCTTCGGGAAAGAGCAGATCCTACTTTTTACCCCAACATCCACCCTGCTCTTCCCACAGAGGCGAAGAATCACTTCTACACAGCTGGCTCACCCAGCCCTACAGGAGTGTGGGGCTTGTGATATGGGTCAGGAATAACGTGGCCCTTCCTGGGCCACAGGATCCCGTCAACTATATTCAACCTGGTGAATATTTGTATGTATTGAGTGAATGAATGTGTTTCTCATGGCTAGAACTGTAGAGGAAAACATGAGCTTTGTTTGCATGTCATTAAAAATTCCTAACTGGAATGAAATCTCAATCTAAGCGGTTATTTTGTTGCGGAGCAGAGATCCAACTAATCAGAAGCTAGGGTTTTGTTAATTCATGAAAGAAAAATCTGGACTGGAGTATCAGAAAGATAAATGTGTATGTATATGAATCACTCTGTGAATACAGTATCAAATAAAATGTGTCTACACCCGATACATGAGTAAAATATTGTAATCATCCCTCCCTCACACGCTCACTCAAAAATAACAATGAATACAGTAGATATGCAAATCCAAGAAGACGGCTTCCTGAAGCAGCAAAAAGCTCTAACATCCGAACTAGCTAGGAATATAAATATATATATGTCTACAGCAAGAAAGCCCAGGTTCCTGCAAAAAGAGCAGCGATCGCCAAGAACCCAGAAGAAATTGAAGATGATGGAGCAGCGCTGTTTGGTGGTTGAGCAATGGATCCACCTGTTGACGATGATGGCCCTGTTGTACTTGGCACTACTGGTGCTGCTGGAGCAATACTTGGAGCTAAGGACGTTGTGGGTGCAGGAGTGGGTGCAGCAGTTGGTGTAGTACCAGAAGCAGTGGGTGCAGGGGCGGGTGCAGCAGTTGGGGTAGTACCAGAAGCCGCAGGTGCAGGCGCGGGTGCAGCAGTTGGGGTTGGGGTAGTACCAGAAGCAGCAGGTGCCGGAGCGGGTGCAGCAGTTGGGGTAGTACCAGAAGCAGTGGGTGCAGGTGCGGGTGCAGCAGAACCCACACTGATCATGAGCTTCTGACCGATGGAACAGTGGCCAGGCACCCCACAGATGAAGTAATGAGTACCAGGAGATTTTATGGTGACAGTGGCCGGACCGGTGGTGAGGCTAGCCCCCACCTGGTTTTTGGCCGAGCACGCGTCATAGCCAGATTTTGGTACCTCAATCACGTTATGCTGCCCGGTAGTAAAATTGAACACAAGGGTGTCGCCAACAGCAAATGACTGAGAGGATGCCCAGTCAGAATAGAAGGTGGTGTTAGGGGGAATCGTCCACCCCGAGCTACCTCCCACCATATGGCTGGCTGCATCAATCACCGTGCTAGAAACTGCGATCATAGCAATCACCGCTAGCCATGTTCCGATCGTCTTACAGGCCATATTGATATTGTAGGTGTTCTACAGGTTGCCCCCTTCTCTCTGTTGTCTATATCACTCAATGAGCTTTGGTTTCTATGTATCTCTTGTGTTTGCTTTGAATGAACTCACTTGCCTAGGCTATGTATTTATAGTGGACGAGATGAAGGGAGAAACAAAAGTTGGTCAAATGTTATGGAGGGTGGGAAAGGGGTTGGAAGAATTAACGAACGTGGAAATTTTCTAGAAAGATATTGAGGTGGTGGGCAACCAACCTAACAGTGTATATGTGAAAGACTTGACGCGTAATGGTGTTGATTTGTTGACAAATTAAGCATATCAAGTCAGTATTAATGAGGACAAAGGAGACTAGAACTAGGCTGCTAAATTTTTTTTATTTTTTATTTTATTTTATAGTTTAGGCTGGATTTTTTCCGTAAGGGTTTGAATGGGTGGGTCGGTGTGAGTGTGAAACATGAGACTTTTTTGTGCAGCTGTGATTGACTGACTGATGCAGCCTTGACCTTGAGTTTGCGTGGGTTGACGTGATTGTTAAAATTAGTTAATTGAACTTTAACTTAACTGCATGATTTCCTTCTTATCATTGCTTACGTTTATAGCTGGTAATAAATATTATGTTTTAGGCTTCTTCGTAATTCCTCTGCCATTACAAATTTGTTGTAGGATTTGTATGTTTTTTTTTCTTTTTTTTTTTTTAACTTTAATAGTTTAGGATTGATGATGCAATTCCCAGTCTAATGAACTATTTTATCTGGTTAGTTTAAGGTGGGTGTTTGTCTGTTGTTGTTAATGGTTGGATCGTTAAGGTATTAGATCTTTGTTGATCTGTTCCTTGAATGGTTGGTAACTATTGTCTTCCTAATCCTACATCATGATTATTGGCCCAAAAAATATCGACTTATATCTGTAAGAATACAACTGTAGTATCTCAACCCTTCCTACAACTTCGAAATTTTAGTCAGTGGCAATACCTTTCGCATAATTTCAGAACATCTCTCTCGTTTTCTCTTCTCTCTCACCGTTCCAATCTTCTTGGTTGTGTATTATGTAAATCACCCGAGGAGGTGAATAGGGTGATTGTGCAGAATTAAAAAAATTTTAAAAAAATTAAAACTGAGTTTCAAAGTAAATGAGAAGAAATAAGAAATGCAAACACAGCAAGGACAAGTGACGAAGCGATATAACGTGGTTCGACACCTAGGTCTATGTTCACACCACCTACTTGTAGCAATTCTCCGCCACAAACGTTCAACTATACTCAAATCCTTATACAGTGATTCTCGGATTCAGGCCGAGAGACCTATTATATATTGTACAGTGACGCAGTGATATAACGTGCACACCAAACTAAGAGTCAACATATTATATATTTGCTTTCGAATTTTGTTTAGCATTACCCTCATTTCTTTGGCCCATTAAAAATGAACGCTCGATATCAAGGCCATGTTCGAATGCTAGTATAATTGTCTAAAACGAATGCCCGATGTAATTGTCTAATCCTTCCTACAACTTTGAAGTTTTAACGGTCCCGTACTCTATGGACTCCTCTATGGACTCCTCTATGGGACTGTGCCATCTATATGATCTTCTAAAATAAGGAGGGAAATACAATTTTCCTGGCTTTCTCTATGATTAACTTTTTGTTAAAAGTAAAACAATGCATCACATCTTGTAAAACTCGGGGAAGATGGTCTCTTAATCCTTAAGAGGGATTGAAGAGGGATTAAGGGCGTCTAACTAATAAATCTAACCTCCCATTCTTTTGGTAGATTCATTCCAAAAAAACACACGGTTAAGATTCATTTCACCAAATACCAGACTGCATTGACATCTTCTTCTTTGACGACTGTAGAGATATATGTGTAAGATATTCCAGTCTGTGTAGAGCATATGGAGATGCACACACGGTAAAGCACACATCTTCCTCTTAGACGTCAAAAGATTCTACTTATTTTTCAATCAAAACTGTGCATATCATCGAACCTTTCTTAACTCAGTTTACGGTAGATAAAAAATTTTGACCGTAATCCTCAATGTGAAGTTCTCATCCACTAATGAAAAGATGCTTGCTACAAGGCTACAGGCCTACAAGGAACTACAGTCGGTTTTGGAAAACATAAACCCAAAGCCAGATAAAAAAAAAAGATATCGAAGATTTGTATCCTACAGGATCAGGAAGTATGTGTGAACAAGTTTTCTGGCTATTTAGTCCAACAATGAAAACTGAAGTTGGGATCAATCTGCATTGCAAAATTTCGAGCAGAGTAAAAATGTTGTATTCTGGTACCCCAGTTAAGTGCACAAAGGGGTTCAGATCCAGAACCTCTCCAGTAAAAGAATTAGGCTCACCAAGTTAACTCATTTTCACATTTATCCTATCTCTACATGTTAGTAGCAGACCAACCAAAGGTACGGCGAGAAACCCGAACATGATCCAACTTGCAAAATATAAAACCCCAGCACTCAGAAATTGGTACTCACACACACATCTAGAACTGAATATTATATAGCTCATAAGAGCTCCACCAAAACTCAATGTCACTTGCAAATTGATTGCCAAATTTGTAGGTTGCCTAGGCTAAGAATTTTGTATTAAGGAAACGTCAATGAAACTACAGGCTGAACCATCATATGGTGTTGAATGACGATCCAGTGCAGAGATTGCTGACTCTCTTTGCCCCAAAATCAAGGTTCGGTTCCCTCATTTCAGTTTACAAAAAGAAAAACATTATATCTAAGTAGAACCAACGTCAAGCAACTAATGTAATAGAGTAAACAAAATGTGTTGTATTCTAACCATCCATTTTCGGCCTATAGTAATTTACATACGAGGAACTAAAGTAAATTACCTCTTCAAAATTAGAGAATAGTATCAACAGCCACCTGCGACCTAACTAGATATAAAATGCTGAAGGGTTTAACGAAACTATAAAAATGAAAATCATGAAATTATAAACCAACAACAAGTGTTCGGTGGGTGAGACAAACAGAATGAAGCTGGTCAAGTGGCAAATCACCACCTAGTTTCATTAATGAGAGACAACGAAACAAGAGTTCGGACAAATGCAACCCAAGATAAATAAACAAAAGATCATACTTGCCTAATCTACCCTCAATTTTCTCTAGCATTTTAGAACAGCAATCCCTTCTCCATAAGGAGAAATCGTTTCAGGCCAAAGGGAATGGTGGGTACATTTTTGACAATTTCATTAGATGGGTATTACCTTAAGAGTGATGGACTTGTCAAATGGGCACTGCATCATATTTTTCGAAGCATAACATCATTCCCAGTCCATACATCTAAAAGAAATGGCATTCACATCTCACTTCCATACATCGACCCATATATGGTACAACTTACACTTGTACAAGTTTTCCACAACATGTCGCTTATAAAAATGTCAAATTCTGAAGGTGCATAGATGTCTTAACATTCAGGACTTAAAATGATAGAATATTTGCAAAATACAATGACCAAGTATGAGGGTAAATTGAATGTCCACTAGTTCACCAAAGCCGCCTCAAAACAGAAGATAGAAAACAGAAAAGTAAATGGTATAACAGTTCCCACCAACTCTAGAATCAATTGTACAACTGATACTACTCTTTATGGCTACTTACATGAATACAACCCTATTCAGGCAGGCAACTTTAACAACCACCATTTGAAATGAGCAGGTATATACTTCTATTTATTACTATAAAGTAAATTCGCATTGCTGAACTACATAAAATTATCAGCTCGTGTTTAAAAATTTAAGATAAGCATACCCTACAAGAATTTTGAATGGATATGCACTCTGTTTTTCTGATACTTTGACCTCGAGCTAACAACTGGTTCCTGACTCTTTTCAGCTACCTTATCAAAATCAAAATCAGTACTGTGATACAAGATATAAGAACCATTGTGTAAGGCACTAGTCCACCTTGTGCATGTATAACCTGCAAGTGTTACCCCATTTATATCTTTAGAAATCTATATGGTTTAATACAAAATGCATTGTGGAAAATTTAAAGAGAATTAAAAATTAATATAAAAAAGGTATTCTAAGACGAAATGGGTAAAAGAAATGCATTTAACATATGACTTTATTTAAGTTACAGGTAATGGAATTGATGAGTTAGTACTATAGGAAGAAATGTGCACATATCTACTACTATAATGGGACAAGGCCTTAGTGTAGTTTGTCCATCTACCAACCCGTGCAACGCACGTGCATAACTATTGTAAATGAGGTTTTAGATCAAATCCAGACTACGTCTGGATTTTTACTTTTAAAAAAAACTATATTTATTAAGACGTGCATCGCACGTGTAAACTACTAGTTGGAGTATAAACACAGAAAGAAAGCAGGAAAGAAAGGACAGACACTCTATAGGATTATGAACAGTAGATATTCCTGTACATTCGAAAGGGCTCCAGTGCCTTCATCTCTATTTTGAGCAGCAATATATTAATATCAAAATGAATGTATTTTAATATAGACCAGGTTCATTTGCCCTTTGAACTAATGCATACAGGAGAATGATCCAGAGGAGCATAACTACTCTCATGTAAAGTTCCAGCTTTATGGTATGTCAATATGAGATGCATTAAGCTGTATAATTCATCTCACTTATGATTGAGATCAATATTTAAACAACAAGCTAGATGTTAATGCCATAGGTAGACTCAGTTTTGAGGGCCTTTTATGATCATACATGCATGGAGCAGGGTAAGTTTCGATAGTAAGTCATTACAGAGGTACAATGATGATGAAGTTTTACTCCAGATATAGTTCAGCAACTTTCCTCCACCTTCCTTCTACACCAGAGTCAAATCGGTTTAATGCCATACTTGGTGCAACTTCATGCAATTATAACAACTAATTTAGAGCACAAAGTCGGTTGTTTAATTAGCTGGAGTTGCATGAGTAGGAAGTAAATTTCTAGTTTTGCTTTAACATAACTGTAGGAGAAGTTGAAGAGGAAAAGTATTTGTACGATATACAACTTATTTTTCATTTGTTGCAGTTGAAATCACACCAAATTGGTTGCAACTCCAACTACAACAAATGGAATCCGATTGTAGCCCCAACAAGTATAGTTGGGCAGCAACTATAACAACCCAAACAACAAAAAAGTTATATTTTTTTGTCCTTGCGACCATGTTTGATAACCGATTTGACTCTGGACAGCAACTATAACAACCCACATCGTTTTGGACCGAAATGTGTAGATTTCGGCCCAAATTGCCGAAATTGGCCAAAATATTGCCGAAATTGCAGAAATTTCGGCCGAAATTGCAGAAATTTCGGCCGAAATTGCAGAAATTTCGGCCGAAATAGACGCACTATTGTTATTATGAATGTATAACTTTTATTTTGTTTTACTTTTCGCATATAAGTCTTTCAATATAGAACCTTAAGCTATGTTAATGTGAGAATTTCATCTCTATATTGTTTGTGTATTTGCAAAGTTAAGTCTATTAACTAATACATTTTTCCTAATCATTGCAAATTCAATTTAGTTATATGCTTATATTATATTCTCTTTTATACTGTTATTAAATTCTGTGAATATTTATCGTGATTGATCCATGTCATTAGTTATATTATACAATATTTTATATGATAAATGACATACAGATCATATAATATCTTGTTTAGTAACAAAAAAAAGTTTATTGAGTGTCTGACATGAATATCCAGAGATGATCACATTTTTGCGAGATCTCCTTCGATATCTTCGATCCAAGACTAAACACCCCTTGTCGAGACGAGTTTGATATCCGAGATTTAAAACCTTGTTGATAACTCGCTATCTGGTTGAGCATCGATCTTCCAACTTGATATAAGTTTTCCCATTTCCAAAATATACGGTGTATTAGATTTTCTTAATATATATCATATCAGATTTAACATGGGCATCTTAATGTGTTTTAAAATTAATCAAAAGTTCTGATATTAGTGCAAATATAATCCTAAAGGAAACATTTAATGTATAATTTTTTAAATTATAAAATCACATTAAAAAAATTGTTTATTTTCATTTCATGTACAAAACTATCTTCTTTTGTGAATATATTTACTTATGAGGTATACCATGAAACTTTGAATTTCAAATTATAAAAACATAATAAGCTACAAAGAATGTTGTATTAAAGATACACCACAAAAATACTTCAAATATTTTTCTATTGCCACTCACTAGATCATGTTCAAGAGCTTTGCATTGCTCCTGATACCCTAGAACTATGTTTATATCTTTCTGTAGTGATTTTTCTAATGTTACCAAAACCCCAATATCCAAACTTATATGGTACTTGATGCATTTCGTTCTCTTGTATCACTTCCATATAATGCACCTCTATTAAGGTTGCGTTTGGCCTAGCTTTTTTTGAACTTTGAAGCTACTTCAGAAGAAGAAGCCAGAAAGTATAGCTTTGAAATTAAAAGCTGAAGCTGTTTGGATAGTCAGCTTTTTTTTAACTTTAAAGCTACTTTTATATATGCCATCTTTTCTTCCAAACTCCAATTGTCCATTGCTATGTTATTATGCAATTTCCTTTTTAAGTACAAACAGACACAAGATGGATCGTTAGTAAAAGGTTGGCAGACCATAATCAGAACAGAACTAGATAGTTAACTTGGAGTAAGCAACTAACTGATCAACAATCAAACTGGTACAATTTATTAAAGTCACAAGGAGATTTTTATTGCAGTTGGAGCTCCCACAAATTTGGGTGTAGCTCCTGTATCGAACTCTCCTGCAACTCTAATTACTCTAATTTTTGTTGTTAGGGTTTGATACGTGGGAAGGGCCAAAAAAAGAGAATGTAAAAAAAAGATAAAAGGAGACGTCAGAAGTTGCTCTTAAGGGCTTTTTTTGAAGCTCTTTTTTTTCATTAAAAATACGCTACTTCCCTTTCTGTAGAGCTTTTCAAAATATGCGTTTGGCCCAGCTTCTCCTTCTAAAGGAGAAGAGAAGCTAATTTTAAGCTGGGCCAAACGCTACCTAAGAGTAACAGTGAAGCTACTTCAAGCTTTCTAAATTCCAAGTATTATACCAAGTATGTAGTATTTGCATGTGTAGCGAATAGGTAGTTCTCGTATATCACAATATTAAGCTAGAACCAAAACTCACTCAAAGTAGTACCAGTCCAAGTCTACTTCACCAAGTTTTTCTTCATTTATAGTATATTATCTTTCTCAACTTCTTTTTCTTTTCTTCAGATTCTTAGAAACACCATTTCATCCAAAACATTCAAGTTACGGAACACAAAGCAAAGTAAAATTGACCATCTTTAGGGCTATGGAGAGCATGAAAGTGATGTTAAATCTTCAACTCTGCCTGCAATTTATAATTGGTGAAAACTATAAACCAAATAAGTCAATTAAATACATTTTCATATTAGTCAAAAAAATGACAGAAAGGTAAAAAAAACTTCAAGATATCGGTTTTTTTATCGTGCCTCAACTATAGCAGCAATAGTTTATGACTATTGATTAGTTCTGAGTATCACTGTCACATTTACCAGAGACCCGGACCCGATATTGGACCGGAACCGACCCGATTCTAGATGGGTAGGATTAGGATCCGATGATTTTGGACCCGATCGAACCCGGCCCGACCCATGGACCTGATAGTAGATCAATAACTTAATTTTTAATATATTAGAACAAGATAGTTGTATGTGTTATAAGCACGTCGATCTCAGTCATGAACTTTTGAGTAACTTTTTTGATAGAAAGTAAGGCATAATATGTTCATATAACTTAACAAAGAGTGTGCAATCTTTTCTTTTACTCCCAATTTGCATCTCATAATCTTTATTTTATAAAATAAACATAATTACATTCATTTACATATTAATTAATTCTACTTTAACTTTCAGTATGACGCTAATTCATGTGGTACTCTAAAGAAAAAATTATGTTAGGAATTTGAATATTGAAAACTTTTGTAAACATTGAAAAAAAATTATTGTCGTATATTATTAGATCTGTTGGGTACCCGAGAACCGATTGGAAACGAACCGGACCCGAAAAAATCAAATAAACCCGGATCCGGACCTGGACCTGTTGCCATAGGGCAAGGTCCAGGTATCTCACTACCCGACCCGATAGCAATGCTAGTACCGAGTGCTTCAACTTTCATCAGTTAAGCTTTCTTTGTCGGCATTTACTATTTATGGATCACTTAAATATCTATTAAATAAATCCACATTAAGTACTAATTATTTAATTATCTATGAAGGTACTATCAGGGTTTTAAAGTCAGGTTCGGGAGCGAGATTGGGTTTTTTCCAAATATTTGGATCGGGGTCGATTTCGGCCGTATCAGTAGTATTGGATCGATATATCAGGTTCCTGGTTCAAGCATTTTTTTAATTAAAAAAAATATATATCTAATATGTTTCTATAATTAAATTATTTTTAAAAAATAATTAATTTTAAAAAAATAAATTGATAAATTTGAATTTATTTTTTTACAAATTTAATATTTTCAACTACAGACAGAACATTTTAATTAGTTTCGAAGAAGTATTAACATAGAATAAAACAAAAACAATATAAAAATATATATAAATTAGACCAAATAGTACAAATTTTATTTACATACAAGAAATAAGAAAAAAAAAGAAATTAGACATGAAATAATGTTCATTGCACAATTACATCATCATGGCTTAGATAAGAGAATCCACATGAATAAAAAATTCAAATATTAGAAATTTTTAATCATTAAAATTGGTGGTTTTGGTTGGGATTAGACTGACCCATCTGATCCAATTGCTAGCTCGGTCGATCCCCGAGTTATCTCACCGATCTCAAGATTTAGGGATTGTATCAGAACGACCCCTTAAAAAACGATCCGGATTGACCAGACCGAATTAGGATCGGCCGATCTTTAAATCCATGGGTACTACCATCTCTTTATCCATCTGTGCTGTGAATTTTTCCTCATATATATGAATTAACTAACATAGAAGGTATCATGTACCGACCCAAAAATTTGAGATAAAGGCATTGTCAATGTTGTATATGAATTAACTAACAAACCTCATAAAGATGAGATAAATCCAAAAAAGGAACTAATTATTGCTAGGTGGATAGATGACATGAAGCAATTGAGATGAGAAACTTGGGTGCAGGGCTACTTTTTTGTATGGATGAAAGAAGAATTAAACAAATATACGTTACCTTAAAGGACAAGAGAGATGACGGTGCATCCGCCATCTTCAAACTTGGAAATCCAATATCGTAAGCTATGCTCCCATCAGGTTTGAACAATCCGAAGTGTCTCTCTGAACCAGGTCCAGGTTTCAAATCCTCATTAAAAAGCGCAAACATATACGTCTTTATCACAAACTTCGGTTTAAGTGGGGTCCCTTTCCTCTTTGCAAGTCTCTTGTGTAAATTAAAATTATAGGTTCTAGCATTCTCAACAGTAGCACCCGGTTCATCTTCATCCCCACTAGAAGCCCATCCAGTTTCCGAAATCAAAATTTCCATCCTATCAAAGCCTGCATCATCCAATGCAGAGTAAGCCGCATCGATGGTTGCATCAAACATGTTATCGTAGTGAAGACCCGTCTTCGGATCAGTAATTCCTGTGGTTGGCTGGAATAGAGCATAATTAATATCAATATGCTCAGGATCATTTTTGTACGCAATAAAAGGATAAATATTTAAATGGAACGGAGACCCAATTTGTGAAAAGAATTCCAACATTGGCTTCATATATTGAGCAACATTCTCATTAAATGTACAAGCTGACGGGGGATATGAAGTCGCAAACACCGCTTGCGAATGTGGGGTAAATATCTGAATAACATTGGTCAAATCAAGGCGACCAAGAGCCCTATACACATTTTTAATAGCACCCAACAGAACTTCTTCAAGCTCTTGATCCCCTCCAAGAACTTCATTCCCAATAGCAATCCCTCTTATCCGAGTATCAGGAAAATAGGGTGACACATTCTCCTTAAGCCAATCCATAGCTCGATCTTCACTCGAATTCATCTCTTTCAAATTTTCATTAGGCAAACCAATAACTAAATCTAACCCAGACCCTTTGAACGCCTCAATAACACTGTGATTGTAATCGAAAATCTTGACATTCTTTATCTTTGCTGACTTCAGAAGCCTTGCAACATCTTTGGGTTCGGGAATGTTATCAGCAATCCTTCCATAATTTACCCCATAAGTCCCTGTAAATGCATGAACCACCCCAAGACCTACACAAGCATAGAAAAATCTCTAACATCATCATCATCATTCATCAACAACTAACTATATAAGAACTAATAAGGCCCCATATTTAGAAATTTGCCATGATTGATGATAATAGTAAATTGGGTAAAACCCAAAACTGATCAAGTAATTGGTAAATCTATGTAAACAGATCAGATTAAGAGAAATTATGGGCAATTTATGAAGGCAACACACTGTAGAATAGTACTACTATCTAAGACTAGCAATTCAAAATTAGGGTTAAAACCCCAGTAATCCCATACAACCCGAAGAACCCCAGTAATCCCATACAACCCAAAGAACCCCAGTAATCCCATATAGTTAAAAACCCAAAAAGTAAGTAAAATTGCAATTCAAAAAAAAAAACTAAATAAAAAAGTTCAAAAATTTCAAGAAAAAAAGGAGGTAGGACTAAAAATTGAAACATACCCAGGAAAAAGAGGAGGTAGAAGAAGATGAGGAAGCGCAACATCTGATTAGATTGGATTGGAGTAGTAGGAGTTGAAGTGGGGATGGGTGAGTTTGTTCTCTGAGGCCAAGCAAATTGAAAGCGAGGATAAAAAATGGGAAGTGGGGAGTTAGGGAGTTCCTAGGGGTTTTGTGATTTATTGAGATTAGTTACTCCCAGTTTGGTTTGGTTGTAAAACTTGTAAGTGGAGTACACGTAAGATGGGATGGCAACTGTAAAAAAGATCATGGAGAGTATGTAGTATAGGATATTGTATAGGATGTAATGGAGAGTTGTTGGATCTCCTTGAGATTTGCACACCTTATATGATCTTTTTGAAATTTAATAAGGTTTCTATACAATATATTATACTAAACCACTTTTAGTCCAAGTGTTTTTTTTTTCTTTTTTTATAAAATTAAATAAACAGAGCAAATGTTGAAGGCAACTCTCCATTCTTTCTTCATCAAAATTTTGAAATGCAATCATATTCTTTAATTAAATCTTAAAAAACGTGCAATATTATATAAATGTTATTAAAAAAAATTCAAAAATAGTTTGTTATTTTTTTGATTTTTAAAATTTTATGCATTCCTATTACATAATTAAATTTTAAAAATCGGACAATATTGTATAGATGTTTTTAGAGAATATTTTCAAAAATAGTTTTGCTTCTCCTTTTTTAAATTATTATGTGTAATATATTGTACAGGCTTATACTAGTATAGTATTCATGTCTGTAAATGCAGAGCTGGCACGTGGTCTGGGCAACTTTGTTAAGTGGCCAAATCAGATCAATTTACTTTTAAAAAAGTGATATAGATTTCATAATCAACATCCAAAATTTCAAATCTACCATTATTAAGACTTGACCTATTCTTTGTTATAGATAAATTCCAGATTTCCATGGTATAAAACTATAGTGCTAATTGATGTTTGGACTCGAGCAGGAACAAGAAAAAGACTGTGTATAGAGGGAGACGGTGGTAGAACCAGACAAATCAAAATGGGGTTCCTTTTTTTTTTCCGACATCGACATAATTATTGCAGAAAATTTCTTACTTTATTTTTGTTTTGAAAAATTAAAGTAATTGGATCAAAATAAAGTTATAATCAAAATAAATATTTGAATTTATATTCTTAGTATCATGTATTTTTTCGCACTTGTACAGTTGTACTCTAAATTTGGTAAAAGTAATATTAATCAATAATCATACCGCACTATTTATATTGTTATAATACTTAGAGGCTAAGAGATACGACTCAAATGAATAAATATACTTGTAATTTGTGTACATACTGGCTTCTTATTCAAAATTTTATCCAATGATCATACAAATCAAATAATAAGTATCACTGTTAATTTTTAGCCCAAAGCTCATATTTTGAGCCTTTAAGAAGAGATGAAATAGACTTGGGAATCCCAATTTTTTTTAAACTGCGGGGCCAAATAAAAATTTAGGTCTATATTAGGGGGTTTTACAAAAATTTTGGAGTCCTAAATGTCCTCCCTAATCTCTTACTCCCTCCGACCCTGGAGGGAGAGAAGTAGTTCTGGTGGAACCAAGTACACTAACCTCTTTTCCTTCGAGCTTCGAGCATCAGGATGGCTGGTGGAGGTTCTTGATGCTTTGAGATAGATTGTGGCATATTTCTATTTCTGTTGTTGTTGAATCTTTGGGTTATTATGTTGTAGTAGATTTTTGGGTAGATGTTGTGTGTAACATTTAGGGTCTGTTCTTTTTTTTGCCTCTTATAAGAGGTGACCACTTATAAGAGATTTACAGTAAGAGTCTCTTTTTGAGGTGTTCTTTTATATAAAAATAACCTCTTATAAGAACCTCTTATAAGAGATTTATGTTCTTTGTTCACCTCTTACAAGAGCATTTTCTCTACTTTTAGACATTTTTGCCCTTACTATATAATTTCTCTATTTATACCAACATTTCTCCATTCAACTTCATGTCCACTTTTGTATTCTGTTGACTTGTTGAAGAGAAGGTAATAATCATAATAAATTTTCCGCCTTCTTTACTGAAATATCAGTCTTAACTAATAACACTTTAATATCAGTCCCATTTTAAGCTCAAACCATTTTAAAATATCAGTCTCATTCCGCATCCCCTTCTTTACTGAAATTGCTACTCCTCTTCACTGCAAACAATGAAATTGTTCGTTCAGAATTAGCACCAGTTATATGCTTGAAATCATCTACAAACAGTTAATTCTGCTGGAGGAAGATGCCTGCAATAATGGCTTGAACACCATGAAAACATGTTCTGGGATAACTGGAGGACATACATAGGATATAAACTAGAGAACATTTATGGAAGAGGGCTCAAGGTGTGAATAGGTAGTGTACTGACATTCTTTTGAAAATGGAAATGATTTATGTTTTACATATTCTATGGTGCTCAAAGTCACTGAAGTCGAAAGCATAAGATGGTGTATAATTAGCTTTAGGTGCATAAAGCAGACTAATACAAACTATCTGCTATGTTGGTTTAATAATTTGTTAAGCAGTAGATTATAAAATATATAATTAGTAGGACAATGGAAAATAGTCTTTTGTCTAGACTGTCGAAGGCACCAATTCATGAGATTGCTTGCAATATTTTAAGCATGCACTTATTTCAGACTACGGTTAACATTATGTTTTTGAGGATCCTGTATATAAGACTGATTTACTTCTTTTTAAGAATCCTGCCAACTATTGTAGGTTGAATCATATCGTCTCCATAGTTGTTTATTGCATTTGTATTCAATAATGCGGAAATGTGTGCATCTGGAGTGATGACGAACAATTTTAGAGGCAAACTGCCACTATTTAGTTCCTCATACTGTGCAGTTTTCTTTGGTTTCTTTCATGTTGTGCATTCCATTTTCAACGCATTGCTTGGGAAAGAAGATTTGAAAATCATTAATTTAGGGGTAATGTGGTCTTTTTAAGTGATAGAAGACTTTTAAGATTTTGAAAGAGGCTAGTAGAAGCCATTTAGGTTTAGAAACAATTTTGAAATAAATCTCTTATAAGAGGTAAAAAAAGAACACTAAAAAAATTCTTGTAAGAGGTGGATCACCCCTTACAAGAGGTAAATCACTTATAAGATGAGAAAAAGAACACTACCTTAGTATTTCATATTTTGTTAGCCTTTTATTAATAAAATAGGTGAAACGGTGGTCACAGTTTTATAAATAAAATAAAATAAAAACCTATTCTTCCTTACGTTAATTATATTGACTATCAGTGGTGCTTAGCTACTAAGTCATCGCGTCTAGTTTGTTAGAACTCTGTAGATATACAAAGTGAACAAAGGCACCAACCTTCACTTTTTGAACTAAAGTATCTAACTAATCAATTGATTAACTAAGGAATATTTTCAAAGTAACAATATTTTCAGAGGGAGAAAGGAAGGTGATGAGTACATGCGACGACAGAAAATGCTTTCTTAATCAAATTAATTATACATGTTAGTCAGGTGGCATCAAGGCCGGCCCGATCTGGCCCTAAACCACCAAAATACCCGGTCCGGCGAGGGCCAAGAAAATGACCATTGAAATCCATGCCGATCCAGCCCACGAGCAGCCTGGCCCGATTCTAACAGGGACCGGGTTGAACCGGCCCGGTCCAATCCGGGCTACCCCGTTGGCCGCCATTTTTTTTATTTTTATTTTATTGCAAAATATATGCATACATGTATATATGCATATAGATATACTCTAAAATACTTCAAAAATTTATAAAAAATGAGTGTGGACATTAAAATTAATTAATCAACACTCATTAATCAATTTGGCAACCCCCACCCTAGCTATTTATAGCCAACTCCACCTTCTTATTTCTCTCATCTCATCAATATGAGACTAAATGTTTTCTACTTCAAATGGTCTTTTTATGAAATATAGTTTTAGGTTGGATTACTTGGCTAGCGCAAGTAAATTAGTGCACTGAGTTTGGGTTTGTCGCGGGTCCAATCTTGAAAGGGCTTAGTTGATTTTATTTTTGAATGAATTAATCACTTTTCTTGACCAAATTGATTTTTATTTATTGTTTCTTTCTTTTATTTTTATTTTTATTTTTATATTGTAATTTGATAAGATTTGTATGAAATATTATTTATCTATTTGATTATAGTTGAAATTTTGTAATTCATTAAAACAATTTAGTTTATGAATCTCTTTTTTATGTATATGATCTTATAATTGTTGTCTTAATTATTCACCATTTTCTTTTATCTTTATACTCTTAAAACAACAATAACAACAACAACACACACACACACACACAAAGTGAAACCCGTGAACTCGCGAACCCACGACGATTCTGTCTGGCCCCGAGCCAGGGGCCAGGTCCGGGCTGCCCTTTCTGCTCTCCAACCCGGCTCGGTCCGGCCCACAACTCACCTCAAACCGGCCCACGAAAGCCCGGACCATGTCAAACCAGTGGGATTTCGACTCAGCCGAGCCTGGGGAACCGGATGCCACCCCTACATGTTAGAGCATCCACAGTCGTTGAATGTGAAAAATGGCAAAATGCATTTTTTGCCCATCCAATTCGACGAAACACTACAGTCGTCGAATGGCAAAAAAATGCATAAGTTCGTTAAAAAAGAAAGAGACGAAACATGATGGCGGAACGAAACATGTTGTTTCGTCTGTAATCAAAAAAAATGGCGGAACGAAACATGATGTTTCGTCCCAAAAAGTGGAAAAAAATAAAGGTTTTTTTTGCAAAAAAAAATTGCAAAAAACAAATTTTAAAAATAGTTCTTAAATAATATTTGCAAAAACAATTTAAAAATTTGCAAAATAAATTAAAAAATTTGCAAAAACAATTTAAAAATATTACAAAAAGTTCCAAAAAATGCCCAGATTCTGGACGAAGCATGGTGCTTCGTCCTGATTTTCTGGGATTTTTTTTTGTAAAAAAAAATTGCAAAAAAGAATTTTTTAAACATATTGTAATTTTTTTTTGCAAAAACAATTTAAAAATTTACAAAATCAATTTAGATAATTGCAAAAAAAAATTAAAATTTATAAATTTTTTTTTTAAATTTGGATTGGAACGAAGCATGATGTTTCGTCTCAAATTGGGACGAAACATCATGTTCATTCCCACGTTTAAAGGTTATTTTATTCGGTTTTTTTATTTATTTTAATTCAAACGAAACATCATGTTTCGTCCGATCAATTAAGAATATAATAAAATAATCCAGACGAAACATCATGTTTCGTCCGCTATAATATGCATTTTGCTATTTCGATTGCTATTTCTCCCTTTCTACTGTAGCGTTTTTGCCAAAAAATGGCAAAATAGCGAACGAGTGTGTGCGCTACAGTAGGAAAAAAATGACAAAAATGGCAATAAAGCAAACGACTGTGGATGCTCTTAGTGACCCATAAGATGATGAGAACCATGTTCTTTTTATGAGGTCTCAAGCTCTTATTTTTTCTAGTTGACACTATTTATAAATGTGGCTGATTTGGAAAAAATGGAACATGCTTAAAAGAAGTAGAATAATAGAACACTTGTGAGGGAATTGGGCCAGAAAAGAAAATTGGTAGAAAAACAAGGGCCAAAAGCCGAGAATTTTTCTTTTATATCTCACTTTTTGAAATTATTAACAAAAAGATGACAGTGGGCAAAGTATTTGCGCTCGTGGACTCAACAACTAAACTCGTTGTTTTCAACGATGAGTTTAGTTATTTCATGCTCGAAGTTGAAATACGGCGAACGTAGCTTTTCTTATAGAAATTAGTCATTCCCAACGGTGAGTTTAGTTCAAAATTTTCAATGAAGACTCGCCGTTCCCAACGGCGTTAGCATATACGCTAGATTCTTTGTTGGAAACGGAGAGTAGATTTTTTTGTTTTGAAGACTCGCCGTTCCCACGGTGAGGACATTTACACTAGTCTCGCTGTTGGAAACGGCGAGTTTAGTTCAAAAAAAAATCTATGGATTTTTTTTCGAAAATTCACTAAGTCCAACAAAGTGTTTCACTCTTTGTGAAATTTCTTACATCCTCACCGTTCCCAGCTAACATTGGTATAAATACCCGAAATCTGGATCCGACCCGAACCCGACCAGGACCCGGCATTGACCGGAACCGACCCGGCCTATCCGGGTCTGGGTCCGGGTCCTAATATGGGACCCGTTGTACATTAGGGTCCGGGTTCGGATCCGCTTAAAAGAGACCCGACACGGACTTGGACCAGGACCCGTTATAAAAAACCCAAAAAAATCAACATAAAAATAAATATTCTATCCTCATCCCTTCCTTTCTTCCTTCTCAATTCTTAATCTTTCTGTTCCAAACTCAAAAATCATGCATTTTTCTTGTCTCCTCTATTCTAAATCCTCCACTCGCCGGCTCCGCTCGCCGCTCATACTCCCGCTCCTGCCCTATCGAGGAGGAATATTTTAATAGGACCCGGACCCGAAACCGGATCCGGTCCTCACCGGTCTGGGTCTGGGTCCAGGTCCAATTTTTGGACCCGTAAGGGATCGGGTCCGGGTTCGGGTAATGAAGGACCCGACCCAATACCAATGTTATTCCCAGCAACGAGTCTAGTATAAATGTCCTCACCATTGGGAACGATGAGCCTTCATTGAAAATTTTGAACTAAACTCGCTACTTCTAACAGCGAGTTTAATGTAAATGTCCTCACCATTGGGAACAACAGGTCTTTACTGAAAATTTTGAACTGAAATTGTCATTGAGAACGACGAGTTTCTCAAAAAATTAGAACTAAACTTGCTGTGTCCCAACGACGAACATTCAACAACTAAACTCGCCATTGGGAACGGCAAGTTTAGTTGTTGGGTCCACGAGCACAAATACTTTGAAAACTGTCCTCTTTCTACAAATAGTTTCGAAAAGTGACATTAAAAAAAAACAGTGAATGACCTAACTTAAAGTTAGTGTAAATTACCTACACGCACCTAAAGTAAAAATAATAACCCAATAACATCCAAATTTTTATTATTTGGACCTAAAAGCCCCCGCCGTTTATTTCTCAATTAAGTTAGTGGAATATTTCAGGAATATGCTTCTAAATGGGTTTAAGCCAGTTAAGAGGCATATGAAATTACAAAAATATCCCTCTCCAAAATCCGTTCTCTCCTTCTCTCCATGTTGCCCCTCTCTCTCTCTCTCTCTCTCTCTCTCTCTCTCTCTCTCTCTCTCTCATGCCCTTCTCTTCCTTCTCTCTCTTAGAAACCTTATCCCACGAAGCTCCTTCTTCAGCGCCGCTCTCACCACTGCCGTCATTCACCACTGCCGCCACTCATCTCCATCTCCATCTAGCGCTCTCGACATCCACCCCCCCCCCTAAAATCCCAAAACCCTAGCTTCTTCGTCTTCTTCGTCCCTTCAAATTTAACACCTAAATTCTACCCTAGCCCCACCTGAGCTCTCCCCGACGTCCCTCTTCGCCTTCGTTCTTGATGCCGCCGATGCCCCTGATTCCTCTTTATTTTGAAGGGCAGTGTTTGATTCTCATACTTGCTTTTAATCTTTTGGTTCAATTTCTTTCGATTTCTTTTTGTTGTGTGTGTAGGCAATGATGATTCACAATTGGATATAAGTTGGTTCTTGAAATTTCATTTGGTTCTTGCAATCTCCAAACTGCAATTTCATTAAGTTGGTTCGTACAATTTTAGACTTTACAAATAGGTCTAACACCTCCATTAAAGGATTAAGGATTTGAATATTGTGTTACCTATTTAATTTAGAAAAAAAGAACATCTTATAAATACACTGATAGGTAATCTTGTGGGTTTTGGAGAAGAAATAAGTGTAATATATTTGGAAGGGAGATTCATCCTATGGTGATACACTAATGCTAGTGGCACGAGCTGTAAGTGTTAGGAATGTGTCTTAAATACTCGTGGTTCATATTAGAAGAAGATAAGATGAAGTACGGAGGTCGAAGCGTCGAAGAGAGTAGAAGAAAACAGAGTAGCAAGTGCAGGCATTGCGGTCGACTGTCCCAAGTTGCGGTCGACCGCACCCCCTACCGCAGTTGCACTGGGTTTAGCCGAGAGGTGGACGGTCGACCGGTCTTGTTGGATGGTCGACCGACCGCGGCGTTGTGTTCGTTTTGGGCCTCGATTTGTTAAGTTGTTTCAGCCCAATCTTCAACTCCAAGTTAGATCATACGGCTCATATTTAGTTACTTCTTTTTCAGGTTATATCAGACGATTGAGAATCAAGATTAGACCTTGGTTTCTCTCTATTCTTCTATATATATTATAAACTCATCCAATATGAGAGTATAGTACTTCATAGATTATTTTCTCCATTGTATAGAGAGGCTCGAGAGAGAGGTAGTTCTTGGTGAGTGAGTTTAATTTCTTGTATTGAGTGAATAAATAACTCCTTGTAATCTCTTCTAGTTGAATATCAGATCTCCCTATATTCCCCCCTGGATTAAGCAAAAGCTAACCGGGATAAGTCATCTTTGTGTTTGTGTTAGTTTGATTGATCTACTTGCTTGCTCAATTGATTCGTCTCATTTACTTCGACTTCCTTATTGCTCTATTTAGTTCCGCTGCGACAATGGAGGTTCATTGATGCCCCAATCCCAACAACTGGTATCAGAGCTTCAGGTTGCCGAGTCTCTTGGTTAAGATGACAAACCACAGTATTTTGAAGATCAAGCAGTTCGATGGAAAGATCAATTTCAATCTTTGGAATACTGACATATATGATGTCCCTATTCAAGAACGTCTGCAGTTAGCCGTTAAGAAGAAAGACAAGCCAACTGCTATGAAGGATGACGGTTGGGAAGATATTTGTGAAAGAGCCATAAGTCTGATCCGACTATCATTGGCGGATGAGGTCAAGTGCAGATTTCTTAAAGAAACTAATGCGGCGAGTTTGTAGGAAAAACTCATAGCTGACTACTCTGGTTCGTCGTTATTAGATCGGATGCATTGGAAAATGAAGTTACTCTGTTTATCTATGAAGGAAGGTACCGATCTCCAAGACCACATTACAGAGTTCAATAAGGTATTATCTGAACTTAAGGTGATCAACGCGGATGTGTGTGAGGAAGATAAAACTTTCAACCTGATATATTAACTGTCGGATTCGTACGAGCCTTTGATCACTACCATGCCACACGGTAGATCTACCAAGGAGAGTATTTCAGTAGATGGTTGAATCAAAGCATTGAAGGAAAATCAACTTAGAAAGGAGACTCAGAAATTACCGTCTATTCCCACAAGTTGTCTAGCAGTGGATAGTCCTTTACGGGAAAGACAAAGTACTTTGCAAAAGGATTCAATCCGTTGCCGATATTGCAAGAGGTCAGGGCATATCAAGAAAGACTGTTGGAAATTCCAGAATTAGGAGAGCGCAGAGAACAGGAATTCAGCCGCTAATGTGGTTAGTGCCTTTGATTTAAGTGATTCGTGTCTTCTTATTTCAAATTCTTTAGAAGTATATTCTAGTTGGTTTCTTGAGTTAGTGAGTTCTTCTCATATTTGCTTCGAGAGAGAGCTGTTTTCTACTTATAAGTCGACTACAGAGCGTTGTATAATAATGAAAACTGGGAAGATTTGTGAAGTAGTAGGTGAGGGGACAGTTGAGTTGAAGATGCTAGGTCTAAACCTGTTCACTTTAAGAGATGTTTTACATATTCCTCTACTGAAGCGGAATCTGATTTCCTTGGAAACTCTTGATGCTCAAGGTTGTAAGTACACAGCTCGAGGTAGAGTTTTGTCTGTTTCTCAAGGTCGTCGTAAGTTGATTAGAGGTATGAGAGTGGATGGGCCAAGCCAAAACAATCTCTACAAGCATTGGGGAATCCGAAATACTTGCGCAAGTGTTGCTTCTTTTCCCGTTATTCCCGCAAACTCAACTAGTTTGCTGCAACTAGATTCATTGAGACGAGACTACGACGTTCGAATATCGTCGAGAGGTGGAGAATGCCTAAGGGTAGGCAGAGTTCGTACGGAGTTTGGCAACTTTGTGAGTACATCTACGGAGGTGTGCCCTTGAAGGGGTATACTGGAATCGGTGATTGGGTAGAGATCAGTTCAACTAGATGAAGAAGCTATTGTTCTAAGTCTTTTTACAAGTGGAGTTTATTAGAGTTTGAAGGTGAATAACACATCATGTGATAGCACTCGTATGCAATCCAAGGTAGAGTTTGTTAGGAATGTGTCTTGAATATTCGTGGTTCAAATTAGAAGAAGGTATGATGAAGCACGGAGGTCGAAGCGTCGAAGAGAGTAGAAAATAGAGTAGCAATAGTGCAGGCATAGTTGCGGTTGACTGTCCCAAGTTGTTGTCGACCGCACACCCGACCGCACTTGCATTGGGTTTGGCTGAGAGGTGGACGGTCGACCGACCGAGGCGTTGTGTTCGTTTTGGGCCTCGATTTGTTAGGTCTTTTCAGTCCAATCTTTAACTCCAAGTTAGATCATACGGCTCATATTCAGTTACTTCTTTTCTAGGTTATATTAGACGACTGAGAATCAAGATTAGATCTAGATTTCTCTCTATTCTTCTATATATGTTGTAAACTCATCCAATATGAGAGTAGAGTACTTCATAGATTATTTTCTCCATTGCAAAGAGAGACTCGAGAGAGAGATAGTTCTTGGTGAGTGAGTTTAATTCCTTGTATTAAGTGAATTAGTAACTCCCTGTAATCTCCTCTAGTTGAATATCAGATCTCCCTATATTTTCCCCCAGATTAAGTAAAAGCTAACCGGGAAAAGTCATCGTTGTGTTTGTGTTAGTTTGGTGGATCTACTTGCTTGCTCAATTGATTCATCTCATCTAGTTCGACTTCCTCATTACTCTATTTAGTTCCACTGCGAAAACGGGCGTTCGTTGATGCCCCAATCCCAACAGTAATAGTAGATTAATTTTCTTTCATCAATTATCTACTTTTATGAATGAGTAAATGAATGAATGAATGAATATGAAGTATATGCTTCTATGAATACTAGATACATCCCTGATCATTTAAATATCAATTATTTGCTTTTTACTTGCTTCTTTGGTTCTTACCTGATCTTTACCTTGTTCTTTGGTTCTTTGGTTCTCATTGAAGCATTACCTAGTTCTTTGGTTCTCTGGAGCATTATTCTGGAGCATTACCTGACCACTTTAATAGGAATGAATAAATTGACACTGATCTTATGACAATGAATTACCTGACAATGAATTATTCTAGAGCATTACCTGATCTCTATGCTTATATGCTTATATGCATTGCCAGTTACTTATATGCTTAAACAGTCTGAGCCTACTAGTATGTTATGCTATGCTATGTTGACTTATATGCAAATTACTTATATGCTATGCTATGCTTAAATGCTTATATGTTATGTTATGCTTATATGCTTATATGCTTATATGCATTGCCACTCTTAAACAATCTAGTACTTTCTATGCTTATATGCATTGCCAATTACTAACTGTTGTATTTGATTCGTTATGGAACTTAAAGTTTATGCTGGGCCGCATTTTAAAATATATCAACAAATATAGGATGTAATTACATCCCAAATTAATAATGTGGCTATTGCAACAATAAATATTGCATTGCTTATTCAACATATCTTCTGTTTTTGTTCTATTAAACTTGTTAACGGAAAACTATGGTTTATCAAATTCTGTTGTAGGTTAAATGGTTCATAAGCAGTTCATGAGTAGATTAAGTCAATCATTCCTGTAATTGTTGTTTCATGTTATGAGCAGTTCATGAGTAGGTTAATATTATTTTTGCATTTGAAATAGTTGGCATGACATTTCAATGCAGCCCTAGTGACACCATTTTTTATCTCTTTGTTGAAGTGATGCTTGAATATTTGGCAAATTTGATAAATCCTTACTGAAAGTTGTGTTCTGTGACTACTAGTAATTGTTTCATGTATTGATTAGTTTCATATACTTATAAATACATGATTAATTTTGAAACAATTTTTTTGTGTGTGGTTGGCGGCAGTAGCAGCAGAAGAAGCAGCAGCAGCAGGTTGCTTCATTATGTAATATTGATTGTGTAATTGTTTCATGTTATGTAATTGTTTCACGTTATGTAATATTGATTGTGCATTTGAATTATAATAAATAATTATGCATTTAGGATTGTATTTATATTCTCCAGTTCTTTCTTTGCTATCTGTTGGATACTTATCATATAGAGATAAAAATGTATCTCAATAATCTCTTCGATCTATGTTGGTTCTGAATATTATGATATACTGATATGTGATGATTAAAAATTTTTGGTTCTGAACAAACTACGTCCTCTCTTAAGGATTTAGAGAACAAAATTTTTAAGTAATTTTAAAAGATTTTTGGTTTAGTTGGCACTTCAGTTACATAAATACTTTCAATTTTGAAGGATTTTTGTTCTAATTTAAAATTAATTTATAAGAAATTTATAAGAAATTTTTAATAAATTTTAAAATAATTTTTTAAAGAATTTTTAGGAATTTAAAAGGAAATTTAAAGAAAATTTTTAAGTAATTTTAAAGGAATTAAAAAGAAATTTTACGGAATTTAAAAGAAAATTTTAAGGTAAATATAAGGGAAATTTAAAGAAAATTTGTAGGAATTTTCAGGAATTTTAAAGAAATTTATTGGAATTTTTAAAGAATTATTAAAACATGAGGGTAAAAAAGTAATTTCACCTTTTAATTATTAAAAAATCTATACTATTTTAATGGGAGAGTTGGGGTTGTAAACAAACAAACCCTAATTTTGTAACTGAGCAAACCCGTGCAATACACGGCCAAATTACATCCACTAAACATCCCCGTGTCATGCACGTCAAAACCAAAAACTCCTCATCTTCGCTGTTAACAAAAAAAAAAAAAAAAAAAAAAAAAAAAAAAAAAAAAAATCCAAAATCCAAAATCTCAACACATCTTCTCCCTATTCAACTCCTCTTTGCCCTATCCCTCGCACTCCCGTCGCCAGTTCGCCGTCGTTGCCGCAGTTCGTCGTCGTCGCAAGCTTATTGCCGCAGTTCGCCGTCAATATCTCTACTATTTTAATGGGAGGGTTGGGGTTGTAAACAAACAAACCTTGATTTTGTCACTGAGCAAATCCGTGCAATATACGGCCAAATTACATCCACTAAACATCCTCGTGTCATGCACGTCAAAACAAAAAACCTCTCATCTTCTCTGTTAGCAAAAAAAAAATTCCTAAATCCAAAACCTCAACTCATCTTCTCCCTATTCAACTCCTCTCTGCCCTATCCCTCGCACTCCTGTCGCCAGTTCGCCGTCGTCGCCGTAGTTCGCCGTCGTCGCAAGTTTATCGCCGCAGTTCGCCGTTGTCGCAAGCTTATCGCCGCAGTTCGCCGTTGTCGCAAGCTTATCGCCGCAGTTCGTTGTCGATCGCAGTTCGCCGTCGGCCCAAGCTTATCGCCACAATTCGCCGTCGCCGTCGACCGCAGTTCACAGCGATTCCTGGGTCATGGGAGAGCGAAGGATGCAGATGAAATAGGTATTTTGATTGCCTTTCATATTTATTTTTTTGGTTTCCCTTTGTTTCTTTACTTTCTTTGAACAAGTGGCGACTGCCTATCCTGTCACTTAGGACACAGTAGAGCGCCTCTGGGCCACCTATGCCTAAGCAACTGCCCTCGGAAACATTGTTACATGCATAATTGTATATTCACAATTTTCAAATTTCCCCGTCATGCATAATTTGTGATTTGTGAAAGGAGTTGTTAATCTAGCTTGCAGCATGTTATGCTGTTTGTGGTCAATGTTAATAGCTTAGAGCCTAATATATCATGAGTGTTGCCATTTGCCAATGAGTTGGCAGTAGCTAATATACTAGAGAAATTATAGTATTGATATAAGTTTTACACATTTTCAATTGCCAAACTGTTACACAATCACGAGCGTATACTTACCAGAATTATCAACTTGGAGATATGTAGAACTTTCAAGAGAGAAAATGAGGAGTGCATAAAGTAAATTTTTCTTTACCTATGGTATTCTGTTCACTTTCATGTTCTTAAGCACTGCCTGATTCCCACCGATCCTTTCCATCATCATCATCCCACCTTTCACCAATAGGTGGGATCCAAAAAACAGGCTCCTCTAAATCACTATTTTTCTCGACCTGAGGCTCTTCATTCTCATTAGCTTTGATCCTCTCATCATCCTCATCAGCAGGCACAGTAGATTTTGGTAGCTTTTTCAATTTCTTAGCACTTTTTTCTGCTTTTTTGGGTGATCCTAGCTTTTCCATTTCCTTTTGTTCTGTTTACAGAATACGGTCATACAGATAACCACATATATTACTGTCAAGGTACTTCAACATAGCATAAGAAAATATAATTTTCTGAACAACCCTTCATCTATAAATATGTAATGCTGAAAGACATTGCAGTTATTTTCCTGTCTGAGTAAAAAGAGATATCAAGTTTTAGAAGTTTCAATGCAGATTATATGTACATCAACGCTAAATTTATAGCAAATGCATACTGACCTCAGTAAATGTGCACATACATATATTGAGCTAAGTATGTTGTTCATGTTTATTCAGTCCTTGGTTAAAAATCTTCGTATGAATCAACCAAAGAATAGTGGTAACATAATAATTTTGATTTTTCTCCTTTATGTATTGTTGAAGTTTGATTCTATAATCGTTCACACTTATTCTATTATTGAAGCCTGCTATTTTGTAAGTTAAATGTTTTACTATTTTTTTCTTATACGATATACAAATTTATTTAATTTAATGACTAAACTTTTTTATAGACGTGCATCGCACGTGCATTATACTAGTATTCTATTATTGAAGCCTGCTATTTTGTAAGTTAAATGTTTTACTATTTTTTTCTTATACGATATACAAATTTATTTAATTTAATGACTAAACTTTTTTATAGACGTGCATCGCACGTGCATTATACTAGTTAATAGAATTGGACGGCAAGTGCCTATAGGTCCAATTTTAAAGAGTTCAAATGTGTTTAGGGTATTACCGTCACTTCAGATGTGTTTAGGGTATTACCATAAACTTTAGATGCGGATAGGTCCTTCACCGTAAAAATATATATATATATATATATATATATATATATATGAGTAATGTTACATCAACTACCAATTTTACTATATTTTTCTTCACTAGCTTAGGTGGCAAAAGATAGAGTAGTTGGGAAAACTCTCCAATAGGAGTATGCCACCTAAGGTAGTGAAGAAAATGGTAGTGAAATTGGTAGTGGCTAAAGCATTACTCTATACTAGTATATACACGTGCTTTGTACGTGAGGAAGGGGGGGAATGAAAAGGGCAACAAAAAAAAATTAGTATATACACGTGCTGTGCACGTGGAAAAAATTGGGGGAATGAAAATGGTATAAAAATAAAAAAAACCTATCAGCACGTGCATTGCACGGGTTGAGTTAAGGACTAAGGTCTTCTCCCATTATAGTAGTAGAGATATATATATATTCAAAAGCCGAAGCCTTGGTAGGATAGGATAATGCTCAGTTAATGCGTGGAAGAATGGAAGGCCACCTTTCTTTCTTCCAACTCCTAACCAAAATGCCACCCACCTCTCCCTCCATCCCCTCAACTTCAATTCCATCAAAAACAGAGTTTAGAGACAGAGTGAGAAACAATGGCATCACTGGCCTTCACTGCCCTCTCATCTCTTGCAACTGCAACCACCTCCTCGTTCCCTCCAAACCCGAAGAAGGGGTTATCGTTGGTGGTGAGTTTGAGTGTGAACCATGAGGAGAAAGAGAAAGAGAAAGAGAAGGGCAGAGTTATAAATTTGGGAAGACGATGTCTCATCTTCTCTGGTTGTGGTTTAGCAGCTATGAGCAGTGTTTCACTCCTTTCAGGAGGTGCTGCCAATGCTGCCATATTGGAGGCCGACGACGATGTGGAGCTTTTGGAAAGAGTGAAGAAGGATAGGCAGAAGAGGATTGAGAGGCAGGAGGTTATCAGTTCGTCCAAAAAAGAGACAGGTTCTTCTTTTACCTTTCCTCCACTTTATGTTCAGTTCCAACCTTATATAATGTTAAGAGAAAACGGGGGTTACAGTGGGTGGCACTGCACACAAATTTGGGTGCAACGCAACCCTCCTACTGGCTATTGGCTACAGCTGCTTTCTGTATTTTTTTAGTATTAAATAATACAGATGCAACCAATATGAAGCGGCTGTGCACCCAACCTAATCTTAATTGCTATTGCTGCTAATTTTGGTGTGGGAGCAAACAAATAAATTTGCGGATTTTTTTTTTTTGAAACAATAAAAGCAAATTTGTTGACCTTCACCGACATTTGGTTTCTTGCCGCTGCCGTTAATCAGGAAGATTATGAAAGAGCTTTATGTGGAAAAAGTTTGATTACCTTGTTTTTTTTTTTGATTGAAAACGGTGGGCAGTATTCCCCCGCGCTTCATTAAAGAGATTTTAATTAGACAACCAAGCAGGGATATGATATTCATGCGTCCCAACATTGGGCCATGATACTCATTCCCCCAACCAAAAGATAGCACCCATCCCATACAAAAAATCCCCCTACCCCAATGAGGACATCATTACATAAGCTACCAAAAGTTCCTAAGACCGGAACATCCCCACAAAAAGACAAAAAAGAGACACCGACTCCTCCTGCTCGCTCGTCGATTAATCCGCTACTGGTGTTACCCCGTCCGCAGCTGGAGTTCCCCCTTCCTCCTCTAAGTCTGCTTCTTCGTTAGATGTGCTGATATCAGCGTACAATGCTTTGACCTTCTTAGACGCTTCCGGGCCTGCCGAGATGGACCAGAATTTAATATTAGCAATAATACTATGTAAAAGTTGGTGATGCATGCTATGTTTGTGAGATGGTCTGAAGATTCTATTATTTCTTTCTAACCGATTCCCCAACAAATCGCTGCTCCCCCGATTTCCCAAATTAATCTTTGGTCCTTACGAACATTGGTGTCCCTCCAGCCCCCCCAAACATCGTCAATCGTTTCTGGAGTACTGTGGGGAGAGAGGGGTATTTATAATCGCCTTAGGGACCCATTTCGAGATAAGGATTTATCTCTACTTCTCAGTGTTTTTGGATAAGATGTAAAGTTTAAATCGTTTCATAGAGATAACTATGAATTTGAATTACTCTTTAAGTATGCTGGGCTGGTTCGTAACGGGCTGCTACTTATACCGATCCGTTTGATTTATCTCTACTCTTTAAGTATGCCTGACAGATCCGTTTATGGGTTATTGGGCTTTGAAGAAAAACTCAGTTTCATTGCAGATCCGTTTGTAGCTAGGTAAAAATACCGTTTTACCCCCTAAGAGTTTTCAGTTTCGTGCCCAATTTGAACGGTCCCGATTTAATCCTATTTTTAGCCATATCAATTGCTTATACACCAAACCATTGATGGTACCATCTTCAAAACTCTGTGCTTAATATGGTATTTGAATGTGCTTGATATCTACCTTGGCTTGTGTTATTAGTGCTATGAATCCTATCAGAACATGCTATTTGTATTATCTACTTGATCTAAGCTAGTTTGAGTTTGAATTTAAGGGTTTTGAGGTTAGAGTTTGAGATATGAAAATCGCACAATTCGTGATAAAATCTGCCTTATGGTTAAGTTAACTGTGTTCATCGCTTCCCGCTAATAAGAAAATTTGATTAACCACATCATTCTCTATGGTTTTTCCTTGTTTGATTGCTAGTTCAACTAATTAAGTTGTGCTCAGATATCTGATTACTTGTAGTAAAATGCATCATCGGCTCTACGAGGCATCAGCGTACATCAATACTGAAATGAAAAGGATAAACTGATAAACGTAACTCCGAAACCACTCTGTTTACAAAATAAAGTACCAAAGGACCTATAGTCAAGGCCTAACTATGTGTCAGCATTATGTATCTGTGATATATCTGTTACAGTATTTTGATTGTACTCTATGTACTGAACTGGACTGGAGTAGATTAGATTTGTACTTTTGGCTCCTTATTGTTTCATTAACTTTTCATTAATGAAACCGGTGACCACGGTCACTTTATTTTCAAAAAAAAATAAAAAATCTGTTACACTGCAAGCCTTATTTCAGGGTATCTGCAAGATCTTATCTACAAGCTGAGCAAAGTCGGCCAAGCTATCGAGAACGGTGATTTCTCTGCAGCAGGTTTGGTTCTCGGTCAAAGTGCAAATGCCGACTGGTTAAAGAATGTCAACATAGCTTTTACAAAGGTTAAGATAAATGACTACCATCACTTGAATACAGTTATACTGTCAAATATTTTAATTTCATTTTATTTTTGGATTGTAATTGATATGTACCAATTTGGCAATTTTCAGCTGGGCTCTAGTACCGAGGAGAAGACTGAGGTGAACACCTTCAATTCTTCTTTGGCGTTGTTGATTTCATCAGGTATGATATACTTAACTATGAGCTCCCTGCTTCTTCATTACTTTGTTTGCCTTTTTCTTTGATTCCTGAATCTGATACGCTTTCATTTTCCAGTCGATAAGCGCGATATTGAGTCCTCCAGACTAGCTTTCTTTACTTGTGCTAGTGCACTGGAGAAATGGGTAGGGTTAACTGGTCTGATTGGTCAGCTCAAGGGTATATAACTAGAAGAAACCACTGAAGCCATGACAGCATTACTCAAATTTCGCTATCTATTTTTTCCATCTCTGAATGAGTTACGAGTTAACTCGTAAAGCGCGCCACACCTCCCGTCTTTGTTCCTTTGTTAAAGGCTACTGATAGACTGTATTCATTCATATTCCTCTATGTAGAGTTCCGATGTATGATTTTTAAAGGTTAAAATATTGATCAACTCCTCGTCTTTTACAATGTTTTGTATTTTCTGTGTAATTATACTCTTTCTAATTTGCTGTATCGTATTTTTTTTCTTCTTTTCAATCTTCATTAACTACTATATCTATTATTCATTAAACCGACCGCTATGTTCTTCATTCTTTAATCGTTCGTTCTGTCTTGGACACTGATCAAGGAATTCCTTCGTTCTGTCTTGGACACTGATCAAGGAATTCCTTCGTTCTTTAAATTTCATAGCAGTCACTTACCTCGACGCCACAGCAGAATAAGATCTCTTCCTTTCGTTCTGCCATTACCCATCGTTTTCAAGTTTGAATATATATCTTTGCTTGAACTTCATATATATATCTTCTGATACCTTTCTCAGTTGTTCCTTTCTTCTCAAGCAGTTAGTTCTTTGCTTTTGTGTCTGCATGACACTATATATATGCACGTACTTGTGTTTATTCCCAGTCTGCTTCTATTCCAACTTTGGTCTTCCCCTCTATTAATTGTTACAGGTATTCTTCTTCACCTTCTTTTTAGACTAATGCTATAAGTGCATGCTCAACTCCTTCAAAATATGAATTAAGCTTAGTATCCACAGATCATTGCTTGCACAAAGCAAATCAAATCCTTCCTCAAAAATGATTTTGCTCCATGGGGTTCTGTATGTGACAATATTTGAAGCAAATTCCTTGCCTGCTCCCAAAAATGGCTTCGATGATGCTTCAAGTGTTGCTAGGAAGGTATTTATGTATATCATTTCGCACTATAATTATGTGAATGAAAGTATGTTAATTGAAGTTGCTTAATTTTATTTTTTCCATAAACGGTCGGGCGAAAGTCCCCACCATTAATAATGTGTTTAACGAAACAAATAATCAACAAATGGAGTATGAAGTTCATGTAACCCAACAAGTTGGAGCATGATACTCATTCTCCGCTAAAAAAGAGGACTCATTGATACAAGAGTTTCCCGCCCCTACCTATACATGCAACTAAAAAGACCGGAACAAAGCTGCCCCCAATTAACCAAAAAGAGCACATACCCGTGTATGTGGCCAGGAACTCCCCACATGCCGATCACTCGCCGTGTTGTGTCCCCACCATGTCCACCGAATCTCCCACGAGTGTGCAAGTAGTAACATCAGTGTAGATCTCCTTGACCTTCCTTTTGGCCTCAGTACATGCCTTTGGAGCCCAAATGTAGCTTTAATCGCGTGTAGTAGTTGTTGATGCATGAGATGTCTGTGTGTGGGTCTAACTATTCTATTGTTTCTTTCTAACCATATGGCCCAACAAGTAACTGCTACCCCAATCCTCGAATCTTAATGTTGCGCATGCAAACGTCGAGCTCCCTCCACACTCTCCAAACGGTCTGAACGAAGTCTGGTATAGGAGCAGATATACATAATATGCGCAGCAAATCCACCCATAATGGTATAGCATAGTGACATGTCATGAACAGGTGATCCACCGTTTCCATGTCATGATCGCACATGATGTGTTCTCCTGGACCTTGCCACTTGCACCTTGTCAAGTTATTCCTAGTTAGAACTTTATTCCGAAAGGCCAACCAGTTGAAAGCCCGAACCTTCAAGCCATAACTAGAGTTGCTCACTTTGTCTTCTTACGTACATTTAATTTTCACCACCATTTACACAATAGGGCGTGGTTCATTTGTCGAAGATTAATGATCCCCAAACCCCCGAACTCCTTTTGTCTACATACCAACCCCCATTTGATAAGCGGGTAACCTTTCCCATCTCCCCCAGACCTGTTCTGCAGGAAACAAAGAGTTGATCGCCGAATTGATCAAAACCAAGTGCCCGCCGAACGATAGCATTCTCCCTTTCCATCGATCTAGCCTATTAATGATTCTCTCAATGAGCTCATTCCAATTCACTCTTTTAAGAGTCCCGGTTCTAACTAGCAAACCATAGCACCCTAAAAGTATATGAACCTATACGGAACACTCAATATGATAACTGCTCTACCACTGTCTACCACTTAGCTACTGAGGAGGCGAACTATCAATCCAATGGAAGGAGAGAGGGGCAGATTTTGTATCGGGCAGTTAAGAATTGAGGCCACCATATACCTTCTATCTCTGTTTCATCAAGGAATGTAACGATGCATTTATGAAAATTCACCTTTAGTCCTGACCATTCTTCGAATAGATACAAACCCCATTTGATAAATGTTTCTTGAGCGACGTCACATTCTCTAACAATTAGTGTGTCATCTGCGTACTGGGCATTTATTATAGCGGAGAACCCCCCCCCCCCCCCACCCCACCCCACCCCACCCCCCCCCCCAATGTAGTAATGCCCATCCTGGTAATAAGTTTCTTTTCTCTAAGAGTGCACAACATCTTATACAAACCGTCTGCCAACAACGTAAACATAAGTGGGGACAGAGGATCCCCCTTTCGCAATCCCCTTCGCCATTTAATTTCCTTCCCCAACATCCCATTAACAAGAACACAAGCCTTGGCTCTCTACAACCAAGTTTCTATCCAACTGATCCACCTATACCCCTTTGCCATCTAAGAACCTCCAAAAGACAGTTTCATTCTACTTTGTCGTATGTTTTTTCATAGTCCAGTTTCAATAGGAACTCCGACAACCGTCGCCTCTTGCAGTCCTGGATAACCTTTTGAATCAAAGCCACGCCTTCTAAAATCTCTTTACCTGCTATAAACCATGTTTGATACTCATCTATGATATCTTCTAACAATCTCTGAAGCCTATTAGCCAAGACCTTGGAGATGATCTTGAACGAACAATTGAGTAGGCTAATTGATCTGAAATCTCCGACCTCGCAGACCGCCCTTTTCTTAAGAATCAGACAAATATTTGTATAATTCATTCTACCCATTTCCAAGGTACCTTCATAAAAGGTGTTCATGATTTCCATAATATCCCCCTTTACAGTTTTCCAAAACTGCTTGTAAAAGAATACTGGAAACTCATCCAGACATGAGTCCTAGCCCAGTCCCCAGTAAATGGATCATGTAGTGTCGTCACTCTAATCTGAATGTCATTGCTAAATGCCTCCTAAAGATCATCAGCTGATTCGATGTACCCTTCCTTAGAATTATCAAATATCTCCTTATAAAAGTATCTGTAGTCGTTCCCTATATTTCCAAAATTTGGGGGAAAATGAACAGTACTCTTCTATATTTGAGAGACGATATAGAAATTCCACAAATATAGAAATCGGAAGATCATCTTACGTCTGATCCAAAAACTAATTCTCGGACGCAAGATGATCTTGAGTCTGAGCAATTTAAACAATTAAAAAGGAGAAAAAAAAAATATCAGATGCTTCTTGCGTCCGTTCAAAAAAAAATCTAAAGAAACAGATGCAAAATCATTTGGCATCGGAAGAAAAAAAAATTTGAAAACAGCACGGACGGTGCTTTTTTCCCAAAAAAATAATTTTTTTCCTATGGAATAGGGCCTATAGGATTGTTTATGCATATAGTCTATATTTGAGATTGGTTTGATTTTTTTGATCAAGGGTTGAGATTGAAGGGGCTTATAGGAATTGTTATGTGTACGTTGCGTAGAATTTTTTTTTGGTGAATGTGTTGGACTCAGAAAAAAAAGAAAAAAAATGGCTGAGATTGGTTTGAATTTGTTAGATCCACCGTTCGACCAAGTTTTGAGTTTTTGACGACTACACGTCCAACTCAAAATTCCTATTTCTATTCCCTAAATTTGAAAATTTTGAGTCTTGACGACTACAGATGCTCTAAGTCTCATGAATATGCTCTAATATAACCCTAATATCAGAGGTAGTATTCCCCGTAATTTCCAGAGCATGGATGTGGTTGTTTCTTCGTCGCATGTTAGCAACTTTATGGAAGTACTTTGCATTTGCGTCACCTTCACATAACCAAGTCACCCTGGAACGTTGTCGCCCCATGACTTCTTTCTTGTTATAGGTGTCCATGATTTCCTTCATACACTCAGACAGACGACGAAATTGATTATCTTCCAATTCAACTGTCTCCTCCTTCTCTAGGTCCTCTATCTTCCTAAGGATATCCCCTTCCTTTGCAACACATTACCGAATGTAGTCTTCTTCAATCTTCTCAGCCTTATAAGTCCTGCTACTGAGTTTGTGTGGTTTACCTCCTCCCCCCATCTTGCCTTGACCAAATTCTCACAATCCCCATTGGCAGGCCACATCTTCTTAAATTAGAATACTTTGTTCGATCTTTTTTCATCTCCTATGCCAATGATAATTATAACATGGTATGATGTGTTTCTGGTGCATGATTTAGCCAGAGCCCAATGAAATTTAGCCTCCCAAACAATTGAGACGAGGATCCTATCAAGTTTAGCAAGGACTGGTGCCCTCCGCCGATTAAAATTTTTGGATGCATAAATAAAAGATAATTTTCTTTATGTTTGAATGGAGGTCGAGATATCTATATAATAAAACACAAAAAAAGCTATCAAGTGGTTCTCTTTCAATTGAAACAAAATCAACGGTTTAGTTTCACTCTTTCAAAACATAATTTCCCTCATTATAATCTCTCCGCTTTTTCATATTTCTCTTCCCCCCCCCCCCCCCCCTTCCCCCGTCTCTCTCTCTCTCTCTCTCTCTCTCTCATTCTCTGAAATTTAGATTTTCAAATTTTATATTTTTTTAAGTGTTCATGTTACATTGAAAATAGCAAATATCTCCTCAACAGTTAAGTTTCATCATTTGTCACCCTCAAAGTTCTAAGTAGTTGGATTTTACACCCCTATTTATAATTATCTTTCAGCATATACTAATGAAAACATGGACTTTTATTTACAACTAATTATTATCATATTATTCAAACTTGAGCTACATAATTGTTGCTTTATTGTTTACAAGGCTTTTCGTATGTTGTATCGTTCCGAAGATGTGCCATAAGCACGTGCCCACGGACAAATCTAGTATCCATACTTGGGGAAAGATATGCAGTCTATAGTTTGTATACCTCTCTCCAGCTCGAAATGCTTCTGATTATCGAAGCTATAACCAAATAGGATGTAGACATTTGGCACCCCTTAGGAAAAATATATAAATAAATAAATAAATAGCAACAACACGCTAGACCACGAACATCCCCATAGAAAGAAAAAAAAGGTTCCTCGATCAAATTTATTCGAACCTTTGTTTGTCCAATTTAAAATCTGGATCAAGATAATTAGGACACTGTGCAGAAGGGAAGGATACCTAGATATACAAATGAAAGTTTCACCGAGTTCAAGACTGGACCGAAGCTGAATATGGTGTCCAATACCTAATCTGATTATCAGTCTAATATATATGAACTACTTATTTGTTTGATTTTGTTATGTAACTTAAATACTGAAGACTCTCGCTTCATCAATGAAGAGGTTCGGAAGAAGATTTTCATGGATCAAAAGAGTTTCATGTTGCCGCCCAAAGGTCTTTTGCCGTCTTTTTTAAAAGTTCGCTACATTAGGACGTTATAATTTGTTTCTCTTTCTAACCCTTTTTCCAAATGATTCGTAGCTAATTGGAGAACTAGAGAACGAATTATTAGGCATTGGAAAGGAGCCTACCAAAGTGTATGCAACCATTGATCTCGAGAAGGCCCGAGTTGGACGGACTCGACTCATAACCGACCGACCAACCAATCCCCGATGGGGTGAATCCTTCCGCATCTACTGCGCCCATATGGTCACCAACATCATCTTCACCCTCAAATACGACAACCCAGTTGGCGCAACACTCATCGGAAGAGCATATGTTTCTGTAAGTAGCATCATCAACGGCCAACAATTCGACTCATGGCTCGAAATCCTTGATGGAGATTACAATCCATTAGCCGAAGGGGCCAAGATTCACGTGAAACTTCAATACGTCGATGTTGCTAGAGACCCAGAGAATAACTGGTCCAATGGGGTTCCGAACACCTACTTTACTCAAAGACAATCTTGTAAGGTAACATTGTACCAAGATGCTCAAATAGCTGATGATTTTTTCCCCAGGATTCCTCTATCAAACAGCGCAACTTATGAGCCTCATCGATGCTGGAGCGACATTTTTGAAGCGATCAGTAATGCCCGGTACTTGATCTACATTGCCGGGTGGTCGGTATATGCAGAGATTGCACTGGTAAGGGATCCGAGAACGAGGAAACAAATTCAACAGACACTTGGCGAGCTACTCAAGATGAAAGCTAGTCAAGGCGTCCGGGTTCTTATGCTCGTCTGGGATGACAGGACGTCTGTATCACTAGGGCCGTTAAGAAAAGACGGCTTGATGGCTACTCATGATAAAGACACTGCAGCCTACTTTCGAGGTTCAGATGTACACTGTGTTCTCTGCCCACGAAATCCTGATGTTGGAGAGAGTTACGTACAAGATATCGAGATCTCTACTATGTTCACTCATCATCAGAAGATTGTTGTAGTTGACGATGGAAACACTGCAAGTCCTCAACGAACAACTCAAGGCAATAGAAACATCAGCGGTTTCCGGCATTCCAGAAGACAAATAGATCAAGGAATCAGAATTGTGAGCTTCATTGGGGGAATTGATCTTTGTGATGGGAGATACGACACACAACAACATTCCCTGTTTAGGACCTTAGATACAGTACATTACTCTGATTTCCATCAACCTAATTTCCCAGGGGCATCGATCAAGAAGGGTGGCCCACGAGAGCCATGGCACGATATTCACTCTCGACTAGAAGGTGCGGTAGCTTACGATGTGCTGTACAATTTCGAGCAGCGATGGAGGAAACAAGGTGATGGCGATGGACTGCTCATACCAGTTAGTTTCTCAGCCGATGCAGTACAGTTACCATCTCTCCGACCAGAAGACGCATGGACCGTGCAGGTGTTCAGATCCATCGATGGGGGAGCTGCTTCCGGGTTTCCAACCACACCTGAGGATGCAGCAAGAGTGGGCCTTGTGAGTGGCAAAGATAACATCATCGATCGAAGTATTCAAGATGCGTATATCAATGCAATTCGTAGGGCGAAGAACTTCATCTACATCGAGAATCAGTACTTTCTCGGAAGTTCTTTTAGTTGGCGAACAGATGATGGCATCAAGGTTGAGGAGATCGGGGCACTTCACCTCATTCCGAAAGAGTTGTCATTGAAGATTGTAAGTAAGATTGAGGCAGGGGAGAGGTTCACTGTTTACATAGTGATCCCAATGTGGCCGGAGGGAGTTCCTGAGAGTGCATCAGTACAGGCAATCCTGGACTGGCAGAGGAGGACAATGGAGATGATGTATACTGATATCGCCATCGCACTTGAGGCAAAGGGAATTAGGGGCACGAATCTCAAGGAATATCTGACCTTCTTTTGCTTGGGTAATCGCGAGGTGAAGAAGACGGGAGAGTATAGGCCGGAAGAGCAACCGGAGCCTGACACTGATTACAGAAGAGCACAACAGGCAAGGCGATTCATGATATACGTTCACGCGAAGATGATGATAGGTATGTCTCTCCTTTGAGTTTTTTGAGAACTTATAACACAATAGTTAGTTTGACAACAAGTTTCTTGTTTTGGGTTGCATATCCAGTTGACGATGAGTACATAATCATCGGATCAGCCAACATCAATCAGAGATCAATGGATGGAGGCCGGGATTCAGAAATCGCCATGGGAGCGTACCAACCGTACCATCTAGCCAGTAACATGAGACTCCCCAGAGGCCAAATCCACGGGTTCCGGCTGGCACTCTGGTGCGAGCATCTGAGAATGAACAACGTCGATGAGGCCTTCCTTCAACCAGAGAGCCTACGGTGCGTGCAGATGGTTAATGGCATGGCCGATAACAACTGGCAGGTGTATGCTGGATATACGCTCGTTAACGATCTCCCTGGCCATCTGCTTAGCTACCCCATCGAGGTGAGCAGCAATGGGCAGGTCAGCGCACTGCCAGGAATGGAGTTCTTCCCAGACACCAAAGCTAGGGTTCTTGGAGCCAAGTCTGAATTCTTGCCCCCAATCCTTACCACTTGATCCATGCAAATATATCAAAAGTAGTTGTATGTTTTCTCTGTCCTTAATTATGTAGCTTCTCAAGTGGGTGCATCTCTAGTGAATAAACTGAATAATCCAAGGCGCAATTATATGTCCTCAGTGATCTACAAGGTCCACGCTTCTTCACTTGCAGTTTATTCTAATCCAATCATAAACCACATATGAAAAGCAACAACAGAAAAGACTACCTCAAAAAAAAAAAAAACATAAAAGACAGTAATGCTTTATGAGAAATGATAAAAGGCAATCTACCATATGAGATTGGTACTCTCTAGCAAAAAAAAGAACATAAACCATGAAAAACAGAAAAAAAGGCTACAACATTTGACAAATCTTTAATACCCACATGATTGATGTATATTTAGACCATAGTCCGTTGGCCAAATATCAAAATAAAATGAAAAAATGAAAATTTTGGCCAAAATCTATGCAGTCGTTGGCTATTTAGCCATATTTTGGGTGAACCATAAACAGTCGACTGTTAAATTTGGGAGAAATGACAAAAGCCAAAATTTGGATTTTGAAATATGATATCTCGTCCATTGAACAATTTTTTTATATATAAATTAAATAGATCGGACCGGAAATCAATTTTTTTTATATAAATATTTTTTTATATAAATTAAATATCCCGTCCGATCGATTTATAAATCATTTTTTTTGTAAATCCTATACATTAGGTCTATAGTATAGTCCATCTCTATGGGTCTATTCACTCATTTCATTCAGTAATTTTTTTGTCGGACGGGACGATATTTTTTGAAAATAAAAATAAAAATGGGCTCACGCAGAAAATGATCTTCCGTCCATCGTTTAAAAGCCAAATTTTGGGTTTTGACGACTACAACTCATTTCTATATTTTCTATTCCTATATACCTAATACCCATATTTTGGGTGTAGACGACTACAAATGCCATAACATGGCCACAATTAAACTATTGTTCATGTGCATGTGAGCAAGCATTGACATGGACATGCCAACGCAATACAGCCATACAATACAACCAGCACACGAACAGAAATTAGAAAACATAATGTCAAACATTTACCTGTAATAATATAACAGTAGTCAACTGATTGAACAACCTTCGATAATGTAAAGTAGTATAATTTGCACAATCAATTTTGAGTGCCACATAATAAGCACCTAATCTCCTATATCCTCCCCTTACATGGTCAACACCTTCATCCAAACCTCCAAATATACTCTTGTTATAAGAAGAACTACAAGCTTAATTGTCAAACATGTAAGTATCTAAGTATCGAAGGCTTTTAATTGTCAAAATCGACACAAGTATCAAAGGCATAAGATATAGGCTTCAGTATTGTAAAAGACCACAGTGTAGGATACCAAGTATATCACGTAGGAAAGTAAATGTTCCCTAAAATAAAGAATCGGCAGAACTAAATCAAACATCTAATGTTGCTCATTCCTTGTATTAAAAAATGAGCGGCAACAAAACTTACCTCTCATAATTTCATTCTACATATCCTTTTGCATCTTTAGAAACACCCAGTTAGTGCGTATTGGTGCATTCTGAAACTGAGATGACACTTGAAGCATTTGAATAAGAAGATAAACAGAGGCTTAATTTGAAGTTACTGAAGAGGGGAAAATAAAATAATCATGCAGTAAACTGGCAAGAGATAAAGAGCAACCTAAAAGCAAATAAGAATGAATAAACAATAATTTAGCAAACAAATATTAATAAACTATCGTTAATTTAATGGATAAAGTTCATATATCAGTTAAGACATAATTGTCTACATGCACTTCTAGAGTAATCAAAACAACACAACAATTTAAAGCCGCAGAGCTTCTTCAGACATGACACACAACAAAAAATAGTGGTTTATTAAATATTATCCAGATACATGTATACTTACTATAACACAATCAAAAGGGATGAAAACATCAACATAAGTTCGACAAGTACTGTTCACCCCGCCCATTGTTTTGGAGAATTTTCTTTACTTGCTAACAAGGTCCCCTCATGCCTGTTTAGGTACAAAAAAGAAAATAAAAATTAGAACCTAGAAAAGCTAAGGAACTGAAACGAGCAACAGAAAGTGCTCAAAGGAAAAACCTGATCATCAGCTGCTCACTCTTCAATGCAAGAACAAGAAGAAACCCCAAAACAACTAGCATGCTAACTCACAGAGAGACTCACAAACCATAAGAGACGACAATGAACAATCAGTAGGATGGGTAGTAGTATCCCCCAGTACCACCATTATAGGGAGGCATTCCATATGGCATTGCTGGGTTCGGGTAGATGTAACTATTATTGAGCTTCGCAAAGCTTGACTGTCCTTGCATCCCATCACGAGCATAATGCTGCCACATCTGTTGCTCCTGTACCACAAGTTGCTGCTTTTTCTCAATGTCAGCCATCTGCACATATGAAGGAGGAGGAATTGCAGCAGATGCAGCAAAAGGATCCCCTCCAATACTTTGTACGGTGCCATCAGGTGCCGGCAAAGCCAATACTTGAGTAGTTTTCTGCCCCAAAGCAGGCAATGCCACACTGCTTGCACTCCCTCCATTAACCTGAGAATTCACATGCTGCCTCACTGCTCCTTGATCGTACATACCATTCAACAGAAGTGGGTCAAACCCTCCAGCCAACTGCGCTTTTTGTTTAGAGAGATTGCTTGTAGTCTCAACAAGAGCGAGCTCCCAATCCGCCTTCCCCTTTTCAGCAGCTGGTGTGTGCCATGCAGACGTGACCTGAGTATCTCCTCCATCTGCGGAGAATGCTTCCCATGACCCGTTAGTACCTGATGTACCACCTGCTGAAAAAAGTGCTAGTGCCAACCGGTTCTCATGGTCGACAGCAGAACCTGCATCTTCCCTGAGATCCACTAGATCGCCCTCTTGCTGCTTTGGCTCCTCCGGTTCAGGCTCAAGCTCAGGAGGTTTCTCCTCGTAATCAGAAGGTGCTGGAAGTGCTTTGATACTGCTCATATCCTCAACAGGCTCCTCTTCATAAGTCAACCTTGGAGCTGGCTCCTCTTGTTTAGGGGGGTACACAGGTTTTCTCCCCCTATCCCTCATAAACTCCTCTAATGTCTCTAATAGCTTATCAGTTATACGCTGAACTTCTGGAAACTCTGAAGATCTTGCGACGCCTATATCCTTACACCAGCCATAGAAGGCAGCAAGCTCGTCAATTTGCTTCGCTGCACTAGCATAGGCCTCAAAAGACTTCACACAGTCGGGGTATTCCATATCAAAGAAACGATCCAAAAGAACAGCCAGAATCTCACATATGTCAGCATAGAGCTGGAAGCTTTCCCTGACAATAGGGTATAGAGCTACAAGAATCATTCTGCAACTCTTCGCCAACCCGACAGGTCTCAAAGCAAGGAATCGGTCAAGAAGCTGCTGTAACTGGTACATCTTTCCCAACACACCCTCAGGCTTCATATCCCTCAACGGTGTCACAGGCTTCTTCTCTTCAGTCCCACGTTGAGGACTCTTGTAGTTGTACCTATCATCATATCGGCCATCTCCATTGCTCCCCCCAGGAGGTGAAGAATAGTACGGTGACCTCCCATAGCTACCACCACCATATGTTTCAACATCCCCATATTCAGATTGACGACGACGACCACCCTCATTCTCCGCATTCCCACCACCACGCTGCTTCTGTTCAAAAACCATTAGTTCAAGCCTCTGATCCAAATAAAGTGCATAGGTTCTAATAAAGGTGGAATGATCCCACGAGCTCGAATGAGCCTCATCTTTAAAATCAGACATATTAAGAAGCCGAGTTCCCCTCCTAGTAGCATAAAGGATTTCCTGCTGGAACGCCAGGTCCCCTTCAGCCATAAGCCGGTGAACCAGAACCAGCGCTTTCAAAGCAACAATCCAATCCCTGGTCTTCCCCAATCGCTTTGATATCGTAGAAATGCAAGCCGAAACATACCCTCGAGAGTAAGAGGTCAAAGTAAGAATCTCTCTCAGGTACTTCTCATCAGCCGGATCATCATCATGATTAGTGGCTTTGATGATGGCCACATCGAGTTCCGGAGCAATGTTACTCGAGACTTTTGCAAGCCCAACACTGGTTTGATCCTTGACTGCACCTAAGGCTTTTCGAAAGGGTGCCATTTTTTCGCAATTTTCCGCACCAAACCAACAAGACAACTCCAAGAATCACTACAAAAGGAACCCTTATAGCTAGGAATAGCAACAAAAAGTAAAATAAGAGATCTCTTAGTTGACAATCACATCTAATTGTAGCCTATAAAACCCATTGGTTTTCTTCAATTTTTACAACAAACCCATAAAAATCTCAACTTTTGATTACCCAGCAATTCAAAACCACAAACAAATGAAAGGGTTTACAAATCCCTAGATCTACAAAAAATTCATCACAGATCTAATCGTAAAAACATCAAAGAGAGCTAATTTCAATCTCATTCTAAGATCTCATTAGGTAAGGACTAAATTCCACAAATCAAGACCCAAAATTTGGCAACTTTCTATGAAATTACGATATGAGTGGTTCATTAATGCTGTAAAATTCGAGCTATTTGCAACAGATCTGAGTGGAATCAGTCAACGATATGAAAGAGAAAATCAAAAACAAGAAGAAATTTGCTGACCTTGAAGCTGAATCGAAGAGGAAGCGCGAGAAATTTGGGTGAAATTTTTTGACCTTTTTTTGGGGTCCGATTGGTCCGCCCTTTCTTTCGAGAGCGGAGCAGATCTTTGTCGGCTTGAGTTTAAACATTTAATTCATAATACTCTATCTTGATATTAAAAAAAATCAAAATTATAAATCCAAAAATCAACATAATAAAGAATTAATAAATAAACCCTTAATAATACTCTAATCTCTAATCTCTAACATTACAATGGGAGAAGGCCTCAGTGTCATTTGTCATTTTGTCATTCTACCAACATATGCAACACACATACATAACTAATATAAAGTAAGTTTTCAGTTCAAATCCTCTCTACATCAAAGTTTTTATTTTATTTTTTGAAATTAGTAAAACGTGCATCACACGTGTAAATTACTAGTAATAATAATATTATAATGGGAGAAGATCTTAGTATCATTTGTCATTTTGTCATTCTACCAACATGTGCAACTAGGGGCAGAGCTTAGTGAGGGCCCGGGGGTGCCCCCCCCAATTTTCAAAAAATCCCTCACACTATTGACAATTTTATAAACCCTTCAAAAAATCATAATTTAACACACATGAAACTCAGTTTTATTGTTTGGCCCTCCTAAAAATTATTTTAAAATCTCTATATTTTTACATGTAATCATAGAATTTTATCTCGGTCCTCCCGGTAAAATTGTTCTGGCTTCGCCCCTGTGTGCAAAGCACGTACATAACTAATATAAAGAAGGTTTCCGGTTCGAATCCTCCTTATGTCAGAGTTTTTATTTTTATTTTTTGAAATTATTAAAACGTGCATCGCACGTGTAAATTACTAGTGATAATAATATTATAATGGAAGAGTTGGGGTTGTCATTTGTCAACATACAAACTCATGCGTTGCACGTGTAACTCCAACTCTACCATTAATTGCAACAAAAATAAACAAATAAAAAAATCCACCTATTAAAAGCAACGCAGTGTGAAACAACAATTTTATAATATTCAAGCATGGAAATAAACATTCATGATCCATGTCTCATAATTACACTAATAATTGTATATCCACATATCATACACTAATCTCAATAAAAGACTTAGGGAGAATTTATTTATTACTGTATTTATTTGTGGATAGTTTGAAACTTATAATTTGGATTTCTAAGTTAGGAGTATTAGTGGAGGGTGTTTTCGTCTTTTCCATGATATGCGATTTGTGCACACACTATATAGTAGATGTTAGTTTAATGGGATATTTTAGCAGATGTCTCCATTTAAAATGTGAAAACTAGCATATACCCCCACTATTTTTAAAAACTAAGGAATACCCCTAGCTTGAATGGAACAGTTAAAATTTCGTTAAGTTAACTTACGTGCATCACATATGTCACTGTAAAATGACCAAAATACCTATTACATAAAAGAAGGGTGAACCTGAAGCAAAATTGGAGAGAAAACGAAATGACTCGCGGGTTTTAAATGTTGGTATCAATTTCACCTGGAACTGAAAATAGTTTGAGATTGCTTTAGTGAAGATCGACTTCCACTTAAGGTTCATTCAGACTTTGCAGCCTTCATGACTACAATTTGCTTAACCTCTTAGATAACAATGAGTAAACTTGTCATAAACCCAATTCCCCGTGTGAAAGGGCTTCCATGCATATGCTGATATTACTTAAGAGCAAAATAGATGTAAGTCCAATTATATGCACTTTTACTTCGGGTTCACCCTTCCTTTATGTAATGGGTATTTTGGTCATTTTACTGTGTCACATGTGATGCACGTAGGTTAACTTAACGGAATTTTAATGGTTCCGTCCAAACTAGAGGTATTTCTTAGTTTTTAAAAATAGTTGGGGTATATGCTAGTTTTCACATTTTAAATGCGAGCATTTGCTAAAATATCCCTAGTTTAATTTATATAAGACAGAAAATAACTCGTCTTTAAGTCTAATTTGTAATTATTTCGGCTACAAAGTATTTTTGACATTTTTTTCTAAAGGAAGATTTTAGTTTTGGACTATTTTTTGTTGTTAATATATTTTTAAAAAGAGAAAACAGGAGTTGCACCCAAATTGGTTTCAGCGCAGCCTTCATATTGGCTATACCTACTAGCATTGGTATCGGGTCGGGTCGGGTCCTTCACTATCCGGACCCGGTCCCCTACAGGTCCAAAAATTGGACCCGGACCCGTGAGGACCGGGTCCGGTTCCGGGTCCTATTAAAATATTCCTACCCGTTTGGGTAGGAGCGGGAGTATAAGCAGCGAGCGGAGGCGGCGAGATGAGGATTTAGAATAGAGGAGAGAAGAAAAAGGCATAAGTTTTAAGTTTGGAAGATGAAGATTTAGAATTAAGGAGGAAGGAGGGGAGAAATGAGGATATAATATTTACTTTTATATTGATTTTTTTTGAATTTTTTTAACGGGTCCAGGTTGGGTCCGGGTCGGGTTTCTTTTGAGCGGAACCGGACCCGGACCCGGACCCGAAAGTACAATGGGTCTCATTTTAGGACCCGGACCCGGATCCGGATAAACTGTGTCGGTTCCAATCCAATGCCGGATCCGGATCGGATTCGAATTTTAGGTATTTATACCAATGCTAACACCTACTTCTTTTCCTTCTTTTTATATTAAAGAATGTAGATGCAGCCAATAGCAAGCTGCATTATTTATACCCGAGTTAAGTGCAACGCCTTGCACTCCTCATATTCTCTTTTAAAAGGGAAATTTCTCTTTTAAAAAGGACATTTGCGAAACCATAGGGGTGAGAGACCTCTTCCTTTTCCTCGAGCTTTCCCCCTTCCTTGAGCTCGCAGATCCCTCCACTTGATCCATCCGATCCTCTCCCTTCCTTTATTAAAGTTGCTCCTTTCGCCCTTCTCCACAAGCCCTTTTCGTGGATTAGGTCTTCTCCTTCGCTGCCGTCGCTCCCCCTTCCCTCCCTTCTTTCGTCGTGTGGTGGTCCCCTCCGCCGCTTCAAGTTCTACGGCCGTTAGTATCGCGTTGGCTTCGCCTCTAGCTACTCCATTGGTTTCCTCTCCGGTTTCCACCTCGCCCCTGTCTGTTGTTCGACATTTTTTGGCTTGCCTCGTTGTCATTGTGTAGTTTAGAAGTCTCCTTAAGAGGTTTCTTTTCACCAAAGCACTGTAAGTTTATATAGTATAGCAATTGAAAACAATATATGCGTTTTCTTTGCCTCGTTTTCTTTGCCTCGTTGTCATTGTAAAATGAATATATCAAAACAAATATGCAATAATAGTACCGAATGTAAACAAATAAAACAAATAGTAGGTCACATTTATATAGGTAGAAAATTTCAATTTAGTTTAAAATATATAGGATCAGGTAATATTGTATCACAGAAATCAAAATCAAATAAAATGAGTGCACAAAAAAAAATTTCATAAGAAAAATCCAGAATAATAAATGAAGAAAATAATTGTTGAAACATTAATTTAATAAATGGCAATTTAAAACTTGACAAAATACGTAAAGTAATAGCAGATATAAACGGGTAAACATAAAGTGACATAAATAAATGAAAGACAAAATTTTACGTTTGAAAAACAAGTTTAAAATATCAAGACTAAGGAAGATAGATAAATAATAAATATTCAAATGATTTAATAACATAAGAAAATATTTATTTAAAAATTTTTATATTGAATATGGAGAAAGTACCATGATAATGATCTACAAAAATAATTTGAGAGGAAAGTGTGTAAGGTATCACGAATGACGGTCCAAGCCAACCACGCTTTCACTGCACCACTCTGATACCCAGGGGAAAATGTGCTCGCATACACTCTCATATTAATGTATACGAGGAGAACATCATGAATGAAATTGAATGCAAGTTCAATAACAACTTCATTCACGACTCCAGCCATCCAAAAGAAAGAGAAAACATCAGTGCATAGAGCAACACAAATGTAAATCACTTACATTTAAATCTCTATAGACTGAAACTCACATTCTAGTGTCTGCAGGAATAATATTGTAACTACTCAATAAGGTGTCACGGGTTCTAGACTATAGTTAATGATCCTACTACTCTTCCTAAACAAATCTTTAGTCTATCAAGTTCTGATTTACTTGGGTTAGCCGTAAGAGTCGGTTCTCAGCTAGCGGTGGTCCGAAGACGCTTAAATACCGTGTTGCTTAGGGTTGTTTACACCCGGTTGACAGAAGGACTCTTTTGGCTTGTTCCCAAATTTATCGTCACTTTTTATCGTTCCTTATAAACTTGTACTACTTGTGAAGCATGCTCTGATACCATCTGTAACACCCCGAATTTTAAATAAGGATAAATTCGAGATTTCACAGGATCTTTACTTCACTTCGTACAATTTTACAAGGAATTTTAAAACCTTTTTATTCACGATACATCAGAGTTTCTTTACACTTGGTTTTTACACAGCGGAAGACTAAAAGATTACAATAATGAAAAACAACTTGTATAACTTTAACATCATTTGCAACATCTTTAACTTCTAAACAGCAACAGCATATCCACTGTATAACTCCATGAATAGTCCATTACCTGCATGTCAGTCTGTGGGCACGTCAGTTACTTACAACTGACGAAATGTTATACACGGCTATCCTCTCTATGCCGGGAATAGTATAACGGTCTCATACTTTAAGAAGACACAATAAAATTGAAATGAATAAATAACGTGTCAAAGGTGATTATTCTAAATATAAGTATATGTCATGCCTTAATGCCTAATGCACACGATTCTACCCTAGGATGACACTAATGCACACTTGTTCAGATTCTATGCATCCCATACTACATAGGTCTAAGGGCAAGTGCCTACGTACTCCATATTGAAGGGTTCGATCCCTCGCCATGAGACTACCCAGTAATAAAACAAGTTTTAGAGTTATTTCACAGATACGGATCTCAGCCTCCCTAGCTATAATAACAGATCACAGCCTCCCTGGCTATTATATCGTGAGAATAATCCCGTAAATGCCCCTCTAGCCCCGGTATATACATATTCTTTGGAGTATGGTAAACATCCGTCGACTACCCAAAGTCCCGGATAAAATACAGTCCATCTCCTATGGAGCAACCACAGTCCACCAACTGGGTCTATAGCCACAGAGATCCACCACCGACTATATAGAAGCACCCATTTACGTTTGCACAAGTCTATTACATCTTCACCTAAGTGCCTAATTATTTTTTAGTTCAAGACATGAATATGTTATCACCCTAGAATCAGTTTTACCTCATACCGGATTTATTCACAAAATACGAGATCGCCCGACGGCATTATCTCAAAATCAAGTCTCAAAATCTTTCTTTCAAAATTACCGGTAACCGAGGTCTTACTAATTCTAAATCATAAACCTTTCATGTGCAAGAAACATAGGTACACATACCCCTCAATAATCATGTCTTAACTTATTATATTCATGTCTCTAACTTATCCATAATTTGTTCTATGTCTCATTTTAACACTATTAATAATTCTTTTTCATGAAACCATTTCATTCAACAAAAATTTATCCCTTTCACGAACATGATTTTATCACTTGCAATCTCATTTGCAATTTAAATAATCAAGTATGCAACACAAATGAATAATCCCATCAAAGACAATTAATTTACACATCAACATTTTACTTTTCTTCTAATGATGCAAATCATGTTCTTCAACAATTTAGTACGTATAGAAATCTAGAGTTTCACATTCAACAAAATTATAAAATCTCAACAAGAGAACAAATTTTCTCACTAAAACTTTATTCTTCTTTTAAAGATAAAAAATCATATTCTTCAAAATAATTAACTCGAGAACAAATATCATTCTATCTAAAAATGTCTCTTTTACTTCTCAATCATACATAGAAAATATTTTAAGCAATTTCAATAAATCATTCATTACATTTTATAAATACTGGGATTTTTTTTTCCCCATCTTTTTAAATCCATTTTAAACCCACTAAATCATTTTAAAACCCCAAAAAAAAATATATAAGTCACCAGTGAGTTTTGAACCCGTGTCTATTCAACCAAAGCCCAAGATTCAATTCGCTAACCAATAGCCCAACTGGACTCTTTGTCCACTTCTTAACCTAAACTCTTCTTATATTCAATGTCACGCTCTGGATGCATTAAAACAATTTACAAAAAAATTGGGCTTCTCAAGTTTCGAACCCGAGCCAACAAGAAAGCCAGCGCACAGTCGGACCACTTGGCTATCTACGCCCCACGACTAATAGGCAACCCGAAAGGTTTTGTTCCAATTTCGTATTATTTCATTAATCTCATAAAATTTAGTTTTCTCTTTTAATCAAATCTTTCAATAGTCTACAATAATTTAATAAGACTGAAAATTAACAGAAACTCATGTATTAAAAATTCATATTTGATAATACATTTAAAGTTCAAATCTATTTCTTCTCTTTTATTACATGAATTGAAATTGTTCATTTTAATCAAACAATGAAAATTTCATATTCTCTTACAAGAAGTTAAAATAAGTTATGTATACCCATTTTACTTACAAAAATTCCTCTTTAAACATAAAGGAAATATCTTCAATTATTTTCCCAATTACTAGTTTCTATTAACATACAAATGGCAATTACTCCTTACTTTTTGTTCTCAATTTCCAAACATCATGATAATACTTTGTTTTTTAATTAATAGTAACATTTCTACAATTTGACATATATAAAAATACGAATTTATCTTCTAATTATCACATCAAATTTATACTACTCATTAATCATAATAGCATGCTAATGTATGACAAATAATCAATCAATTCTTTTTCTCATTAACCCCTAACATGACTTAATTTATTAATCATACATGAACTACTTATCATTCTCATCTCATACCATAGCATAGATCATATAAGAAATTCCATACTACTCATTATTTATTACTTAGCATACATTATTCTAAATTAGAAAGTATAGGATCACCCACCTTATTGAAGCTTGAACAATTGAAGGGAGGGGTGGGACACTTCTTCTAGCTCCAAGCCAAACTCCTAGCAATGACTCCACCTCCTAGCAAAGCTCCCTTTCCCTAGCAATGGCTTCCTCTCTCTAGCAATTCCTCCAAACAAAAGGACCCTCACTCTCTTTCTTTTTCCTACTCTTTTTTTTTCTTTTCTTTCTATTCCTTTGATTCTTTTTTTTTTTTTTTTTTGATGTGTGAAATGAAAAGGGGTGTGGTGCTATTTATAGGATATGTAGAGGGTTCAATTTGCAAAATTACACACCTAATAACTCACTCAAATTAATTTCTAACCCTTCACATTTCATAACTCTCAAAACTCCTAAACTCTTCATTTGTCCACCTCTTCACATTTGTAACTCTCATAACCTACAACTTTTCTCATTCCCCCACTAATTCTCTCTTTCCTCCCAAGTCCAAAACCGGCCTCAACTTGGGTACAATCCGGTCACACACAAAGTGTGTGCATACACACATGCACTCATATGCACAATACAATTTTAACATATTTATTTACAATCATATATACCATATCCATGTACTATATAAAGCACCAGCCCAATTTTAAAGCTTTTGCTGTTTCAAAGCTCCAACGTGGGCCCCTCTAATCCCCTGCCACGTCACCTCATTTCCAAACAGCACATAAGTGTGCTGTTCTCATGGTCGTGGGCCCCATCATCATGATTACTAATCCATTCTTTTTATTTTTATTTTTATTACTACCATCAGTATATAATTGTTTTAACCATAACAATGTCACTTTATATCTCATTTTATAAACATGCTGTTATATATACTTATATATAGATATATTTTGAAACTACGAGGTGTCACACATGCCGAAATTTATTTTAAAAACAAATGTATTTGAGTACGTTTATCAAAAACACGTGCGTCGCACGTAAAATATTAAAATGCAAAATTGATTTTATCAACAGAAAAATATTAAAGATAATAAGAATAAAAATATATTTATTAATTTTACAGCGTAATTGCTACGTACGTAGAAAGCACGTGCATCGAAACACGTAAAAAGCACGTAGAATATAAAGATTGAAACATTATATTTTTGTTGACTCAAAATAGGAAAAAATCAATACGGAAAATGTATAAATAGTTGGTAATCAAAATACGTGGTGAAAACATGTTACAGAATATACGTGCGTAACACCCAGGGGCAAAATTGTCATTTTCAATTTTGCGGGGTGTTACAGGTACCTTTCTACACTTTGAACTCCTTTCTTAGCAACTACTGCAACGTTGATGACTGGGACTGGGTTCTCTATAATTGCTCTAATGGTGATTTGGTCATCCATTGCCCTTCCCCTAAGATATTGGAAGACCTTATAGGGAATCAATCACTGACCATTGGCACAATCTCTCTATCGGTGCGTGAGTGGGTTAAGATTCCTTCTTCTTCTCTGGAACTGGGATCCACTGACACCAAGGTATCTCTTGTTGGTCTTCCACCGTTCTGCGATACCCTCCGACTAGTAGGAGAGATGGCTAAGTGTGTTGGTGAGATTGTTAGCATAACTTCTAAGTCCAGATTGGCTTCTGGCAGCCTGCAGATCGAGGCGATCTTTCGTTGTCACTGCCCACCAGCCCGTATTGAAGCGTTCTGCCTTACGGATGGGATTTCTTCTTTCTCCGTATCTGTGCAATATCATGACTCCACGTCTGTTAACCAGCACCCTCCTAACCCTCGCCCCGGTACCAAATCTCCGTCTTTTGGAGCTGACCTTTCTTCTCCTTTCCACCCCGGAGCTTCTTCCTCCGCTAAGCCCAAAGCGCCTAAGATGAAAGCGAGTGGCACCGGTGCTACTCGCAGCAAACTTCCTTCCCCATACAGGCCACCGTCACATCCCCCCATCTCTAAGATCTCTCCCTCGAAATCCCCCAACCTGGTTTGGATTAATCCTGATCGTCATGTTACTAAAGGTGGCACCAGTGCGTCTTCTTCAGTCACTCCTTTCCCCTCTAAGGCATCTCAGCATATTTTCTCCAAACCCGCACCTGTGGTTGAGTCGCCTCCCCCCCGTTAAGGATAAGAAATCCTTTTCTCAATGGCCAGCTTGGGAAGTTAACCCGAACTTTGCGTCGGATTGGGAGCAATTCCAACAGCTCGTGCACTTTCCCTCTTCGAAGAAGTCGGACCCTGCGTTCTCTCCCTCCAAGCCCACCCTTTCGCCCGCCACCAAAGATGCTGGTTGGATTGAGCAGGACTCTCTCTTATCGGAGGAAGAAGCGGAGTTGGCTCATGGTCCTTCTAATAAGGTATTCAATTTCAGTTATTATCAGCACCCTCCTGCTTGTTATTACTTAGTTTCGGTTTGTTATTTTAAGCTTGTGCAATTGGGTTTATTGTGCCATTCTTGCTCGTTTTTACTTCGTGTTCGGCCCAGCTTGTGGAATGCATCTTTTGCATATGCTTCCCTTAAATGGATCCCCATACCACTCGCGGCGAAGGCCCGTGAATTTTTTGTATCCCCTCCTCTCTTTCTATGTAAGTCTGTTAACTGCAATTCCACAATTTCTGTTGGATCGGTTAAGGCTTCTGCCCTCTCTTCTTCTCCTATTAAGTTGGGGGCATCGCATGTACGATCTTCTCCTAATCAGGAGAAGGATGTTCCCTCCTCCTCTTTCGTCCAATCCTCTCGCTTGAATCAACGTTTCATTAGGTCAAGCGCGCGTATTAAAGCTAAAAAATCTCTTCTACTTGTGATTTCGGACTCGCCTGATAAATGTAGTAATCCCAGTTTTGACCAGCGGCAGTTGCCGTCTGCCCACTCATCTCTGATCCCCTTCAACCAATTAGGATCCATTTACGTTCCCATTTTTGACTCGCTTTTCAACTCTGAGCTAGCAGCTTCTGCTCAAGATCTTGGGTTTCTGATTGACCCAGTGGATTCTCTCCGTATCCTTTCTCTTAGGAGGCAGGAATATTCTAGAGTCTTGGAGCACCGTCTATTTAATGATTAGCATTTCCTGGAACATTCGCGGTCTGCACTGCCCTTCTAAGCAAAGGGCGATTTTTGACTTAATTTCTTTGTCTCGCTGCGATCTTATCTCCATCCAAGAGTCCAAACTGGAGTCTCCCTCTCCTGCGATCTATCGTTCCTTAGGTGGGTCCATTATCTCTAAATGGATCTCACTGGACGCGATTGGATCTAGGGGAGGGATCCTATTTGGATTCAGGGAGGCGCTTTTCTCGCTTATATCAGTTCAACGCCTGAATTTTTTCTTAATCGTCCAGCTCCAATGGACTACTTTCAATTGCCCACTTACCGTCATTTCGGTGTACGGCCCTTCCACTTCCGATAGACGACCGTTATTCTGGAACGAATTCCTTTCGTTACAGCAGTTTTTCTCAGAACTCTGTTTCTTCTGTGGGGATTTTAATGTCACCCGTTTTTCTTCTGAAAGATCGAATCCAGTTTTTCCTATTTCACAATCTTGCCTTTTTAATGATTGTATCCGTGACCTACAATTAGCGGGCTTACCTATATCCAGTAGGTCGTTCCTCTGGTCTAATCAACGTGATCACCCAACTTTTGCCAAACTTGACCTTTTTTAGTTTCGCAAAATTGGTTAGCGCGATTTCACCAATCTTTCGTCCAGGCTCTCCCCAATCCCTCGTTTGATCATGTTCCAATAGTGCTCCATTCTAATTTCCGCTTCAATTACCAGCACAAATTTCGCTTTGAAAAACTTTGGTTGCAAGACCAGCATTTCATTAATCTCGTGTCTGAATGTCTTGCATCCGTCACCGGCTCATCCAGTTTGGGCAACATCCTTCTTAAGCTGCACGCCATCAGACATGGATGCAAAATCTGGCGTTTTGAGAGACAAAGCAACACCAACTTCCTTAAAAATTTTCTATTGCAGTCCATTGCATCCATCGATAAGATGGAAGAGTTAGGTCCTTTATCCGAATCTTGTCGATCGGAGCGTCGATCTTGCAAGCAAGAGTACGCGGACATCCTCCACCAAGACCATATTAAATGGGCTCAAAGAGCTCGGGTCAATTGGATGAAGGAGGGTGACACGAACACTGCTTTCTTTCATAACTTTGCATCCCATAGACAACGTTGCAATCGTATTTCTTCCATCTCTGTTCAGGGTGTGGATCTGACTTCCGATGAATCCATTCACCGGGAGTTCCTTTCTTTCTATAAAAGTCTTTTGGGCTCGAGGAAGCATCGCACGATTGAGCTCGATTGGGCCCATCTTTATGGTCACCAACAGCACGATCTTTCTTCACTCGAAGCCCCCTTCACCCTTGAAGAGATTAAATCGGCAGTGTTCGCTTTAAAAAGCGACTCGACTCCAGGGCCCGACGGTTTTCCTGCTTTCTTTTCTCAAAAATTTTGGGATCTGCTTAAGGCAGACCTTCTCAGAATGTTTCAAGACCTTCACCAAGGGATCTTTTCTTTTGACCGTATCAATTACGCTCACATTGTACTCATCCCAAAGTTAGTAGGGGCTCACCTCGTCTATGAATTCAGACCTATCAGTCTTATCAACACCTCTTTCAAAATCATTATGAAAGTCCTTTCTTCTAGATTGAGTGCCATCATATCTCCCTTGATCGATTCGGCACAGTCGGGGTTCATCAAAGATCGATTCATTCTTAACAGTGTTGCTTCGGCTCAGGAAATCATTTCTCATTGTCATAGAACTCAATCGGAGGGCATTCTCCTTAAGCTTGACTTTCAAAAAGCCTACGACAATGTTAATTGGGACTTCCTCCTGGACATTCTTATTTATCGAGGTTTCGGTCCCAAATGGATTGCTTGGATTAAATCCATCTTATACTCTGGGACCTCATCTATTTTTATCAACGGTTCGGAAGGTCATAAATTCAAAATTAGATGTGGCCTCCGCCAAGGAGACCCCCTATCACCGCTGCTTTTTTCTCTAGTAGCAGATATTTTTAGCAAACTTCTTCGGAATGCTTGGAACTTGAATATGATTGAAGGTCTCGGCAGTTTCCCCATCTTTGAGGGAGTGCTCAACCTTCAATATGCGGACGACACTATTATTTTCACCAAACCAAACACCCACTCTCTTCGTAATCTCAAACTTCTCCTTTACTGTTTTGAAATGGATTCCGGTTTATCGATTAATTTCCAAAAATCCTCCGTTCTCTGGTTGGGTGGATCTCCCAATCGCCAAGTGGAGGTTTCCAATTTTTTTAATTGTCCCGTCGCCTCATTCCCGATCTCTTACTTAGGCATTCCCCTTCGCTGGGGTAAGCTGCATAGATCGGATTGGCTCCCTCTTATTGATAAAGTAGAGGCCATGCTCAATGTTTGGTCGAGTAAACTTTTGTCTAGAGGTGGCAGACTGACTCTTATTAACTCAGTGATTTCGGCCATGCCTCTTTATCTAATGTCTTTCTACTTGTTACCCTCCTGGGTGATCAAAAGGATTGATCAAATTAGAAGTAATTTTTTCTGGAATGGTTCTTCTTCCTTTAAACCAGGATCCCACCTGTGTCAGTGGAAACTCATCTGTACTTCCAAGGAGGAAGGGGGTCTTGGTATTTTGGACATTCGCAATCATAACATCGCTCTTTTAGGAAAATGGTTGTGAAAACTCCATAACTCTGATCATTTACCATGGGTTCGGTGCATTAGAGGTTATCGATCCATCTCTTTCAAATGGTGGGAGTTTCCCGAGGCGACCTTTCGCCAAGCCTCCCTCTTTTGGAAAGGTATCTGGAAGGCATCTACCGCTTTTCAGTGTGGTATTTTTTGTAAATGCTATGATGGATCTAGAGCCAAATTCTGGACTGATCTGTGGATTGGCAATACCACGCTGGCCACGGCTTTCCCTTCTCTCTTTAGGTTGGCAGCCTTCCCGACGGCTTCTATAGCGGACTCTTTCACTCTGATCGACAATACTCGTTTTTGGTTTATACCTTTCACGATTGATCTTCCCCTATCGTTGGCTGATGCCTTTGATGAGCTCATCTCATTTCTCAATAATTATGAATGGAGATCTTCTGAGGGCATCGGTTGGCGCTGGTCGTCAGCGGGCACCTTTTCTGTTAAATCATTTTATAACTTCCTTAATTCGAGGGGAGTTCAATCTCTGGTAGCTAAATATTTCTGGGATACTTGGGCTCCCCTTAAGGTGAAAATCACTTCTTGGCTTGCCTTTAATAACAAGTTGCTCACTGTTGAAGTTTTGAACAAAAGAAATCTAGCCTGGGGACAGCTCTGTTCGCTGTGCGCTCAGCACGCTGAAGACGTTAATCATTTCTTTACCCAATGCCCCATCATCATTCCGTTGTGGAAGATTTGCTCTCTGGCATGGGATACTGGATCTATCCCCCCAGATTTAGCCTCTTGCTGGTCCGCTAAGCCCTCGAACTCCTCGTACCGAAGTGCTTGGATATTGTCGGTTCATATCATCATTTGGATCATTTGGAAGGAGCGGAATTTTATTTTGTTCCAACATCGTAGATCCTCGATAGCTGCGATGATTGATGAGTTTTTTTTCCTATTCAAACTCTGGTCGTCGGAGTTGAAACCTATAGACATAGCCACTACGGCTAACCATAAATTAGAAGATGCTTATCTTTGTCTTCGTACTCTTCATGCGTTATAATTTGACTGGTTTTTACTGGTTTTATATTATCTTTTTCATTCTTCATCACCTTTCTTTTGCAGGCTTGAATCATCCATTACGGTGCGGCTGCCAGATCTGTTTTTGCTTTGTTCTGTGATCATCATACTCATCTGATGATTCTTCTATGGGATTCGGTATTGATTTTTTGACTGCTCTGGCAGCGGTTTACTCTCTTTTACTTAGGTTTATGGAACTTATGGCTCCCTTTTGATTTACGATGTTATCTATTACCAGCTTCCTTAGCTTTAGACTTGACTATCATGTCTTACTGTCATCCCTATTATTTGGACGGTTTGTAATCAGATGTTTTAGTCCTTGCAAGGATATCGACATCTGGATATTGGGAGGACTATGTTTTTTGATGCTCTGAGCATCGTTATATTGTTATCTGTGGCTATTCTCTTTGCTTATTATCTGTCCTCTATGTGTGATGATTGCTGCCTGATTATTTATAATGCCTCTTGGAATGGTTTATTTTTAGGCCGTCTCTTTCATGCGATTTCATTTGATTCTGAGATGTTCCTGGGATTTTTCTTCCCTATCGGTTGCTGTGTTGCGATTATTTTCTTTTCCCGCGTTATGCTGTCATCTCAGGTTCCTACCAATCGGTTTGTTCCTTGCCTGTTTGGGTTGTTTAGCCGCTTATTAGCGGCATGTTGGTACAGCCATGCTGACAGCGGCGTGGGAGATCAGCTGGTGAATTCTTTACAGTTCTAGAGGCGGCTGGTGCTCCAGTATCTTCGATGTGTGGCCTGACCAGTTGGTTGTGCTAGCTGGGATGGAGCTCATGCAGCATCGGAGAACTCTTTTGTTTCGCACTTATGTGTTTTTGTTATCCATTTTTCTGTTGTAATCTTTGCGAGTTTATTTCTTTTTACGGCTTGTAAAATTAACTTTTTATTGCATTAATATATTGGGTTTTTGATGGCTGGGGTCGTAAGAACCTATCCGATTCATCAAAAAAAAAAGGACATTTGCGGTTATCGTATAATTATACTTTCTTCGGATTCATCAGTAAAATTAGTTTTTTTTTTCCTTAAAATATTTGTAAAATAAGGTTAAAAAAATACATTGTTTGAGCAAAACACCATTAATAAATAAATAAATAAATAAATAAATAATAGTACGGGTTCCTAGCCATGGACATCATATGAAGAAAAAAAAAGTATTTGCTCACTATTTTTCGATCTTCTAAAAAAAAAAATCCTCATTTTATCTTTGAAAAATCAGAAAATCAAGAAGGGGTACATAAGAGATCTAAAGACACTAAAAATGTCTGACCTCATATTAATCATCTAACAAAACATGAATAAATTTTTTGTTCTCTTTGCATGTTCATGCATCTCTGTTAGATAGTTTCCCCACTTTTCCCATCAGGTATTGTACATTAATCATATAGCTATCCTCCTTTGGCAAAGAATATAATTCTAATATTTTTACATTATTCCAAACAAATCAAGAAAATGGATTAATCATTTTAAATGAATTACAGTGGACGACAATTTTAAAACATTATTATTAGTGGATCATTTAATCTTTATCTCTAATCTCTAATCTCTAATATCTACTATTTTAATGGAAGAGTTGTCATCAAACAAATACGTGCATTGTAACCCAATAAAACTACGCAATGTACATGCATAACTAATATAAAGAAGATCTTAGGTTCGAGGTTCGATGTCAGACAACGTCGATTTTATATATATATATATATATATATATATATATATATTATAAAGACGTGCATTGTACGTGTAAATTACTAGTTATCTCTACTATTTTAATGGAAGAGTTGGGGTTGTAAACAAACAAACCCTAATTTTGTAACTGAGTAAACACGTGCAATATACGGCAAACTAAATCCACCAAACATACCCGTGTGATGCACGGCAAACTAATTCCACCAAACATACCCGTGTGATGCACGTGTAGCTCCTAAAAAAGGGATATTTTAGCAAATGCTCCCATTTAAAATGTGAAAATTAGCATATACCCCCACTCTTTTTAAAAATTAAGAAATACTCCTATTTCTAATATTATAATGGGAGAAGTCCTTAGTGTCATTTGTAAATGTTTTGTCAATCTACCAACCCGTGCAATACACGTGCATAACTATTATAAAGAAGATTCTAAGTTCAAATCCAGATTATGTCTAAATTTTTATTTTAAAAAATTATATTTATTAAGACGTGCATCGCACGTGCAAATTACTAGAATATTATAATGGGAGAGTTGGTGTTGTCATTTGTCAACATACAAATCCGTGCATTGCACGTACAACTAAACTCTCCCATTAATTATAACAAAAACAAACAAATGAAAAAAACACCTATTTAAAACGTGCAACACACATGCAATTTAAAACAATTTTATAATATTTTTTTCAACATAAAAATACACATATGTTGCACGTACAACTCAAATTTTACTTATAAATACGTGCATTGCACGTACAAATTGTAGCTTTTCCTTCAAAATATGTTTTCCAATTACGTGCAATACACGTCCAACTCCAAAAAAAATTCATAGCACGTATATCGCACGTAAAAATCCTTCAACTCTTATCAAACGTGCATCGCACGTGAAAAATACTAGTAATAATCTCTACTATTTTAATGGGAGAGTTGGAGTTTGTATCCAAACAAATCCTAACTTTGTAACCAAACAAACACGTGTACTATATGACTAAACTAAATTCAACAAATACAAACATTTATATAAAAACAAACCCGTCCATACCTAATATAAAGGAGGTCTCAGGTTCAAGACCTACCTACGCTAAAGTTTTAACTTTTAAAAATATATATTTAGTAAGACGTGCATCGCACGTGTAAATTACTAGTACTATTTTAAAGGGAGTGTTGGGGTTTGTAACAAACAAACCTTAACTTTGTAATTATATAAACACGTATAATACACGTCCAAACTATATCTAACAAAAATAAACGTTCACCGCACGTGTAGCCCAAATCAAAACATTCTAATATAAACTATTTTTTTTTCTTATTCGATATATATCTCTACTATTTTAATGGGAGAGTTGGGATTTGTATCAAACAAACCCTAACTTTATAACTATATAAACACGTATTAATACACGTCCAAAATATATCCCAAAAAAATAAATTGCACCGCACGTTTAGCCCAAATTAAAAAAATCAAATATAAACTATTTTTTTTCTTATTCAATATATATTCGTTTCAATTGATAACTTTACTTTTGTTACAAAAATTCTTTATAAAGTTGATTGAGAGGCACAGAAAACAGAGAAGAAAATAGGAGAGAAAGAAAAAACCGAAAAGAATAAATAAATAAATAACAACTTACAAAAACCAATTTCAAATTACAAGTTGAGAAGTCGATGCCTGTATATCACACAGTGTCCTTAAAACAGATTTCGTCTCTTCCGGTTGCTGGATTATACGAAGGCATCTGTCTCCTAGGATGCAACGACCAGAGTGTTCACGTTGGCACCACGCAGCACTCTCGTACCAAGCAGCAGCGTCAGAATCCTATCACCGACTTACCAAACATCAGGAGAGAAGAACAGACCAGAACTCAGAGGAGGAAGGAAGAAGATTTCTTGTGCAGGGAAGAAATGAGAAGGGAGGCCTGTATTTATAGAGCTAGGGTTAAAACTGTAACGGCAGACAGGACTTTGAATGCTTTCAGTGTAACGGCATACACTCAATTGAATGCTGGCAGTGTAACGGCAGACATCAATCATTGCCTTTGAATGCCTTCAGTGTAATGGCAGAAACTCAATTAAATGCCGGCACTATAACGACAGACATCAATCATTGCCTTTGAATGTCTTCAGTGTAATGGCAGACAAAACATTTAATTCTGCATTGAAAACGGCAGACGGATCTGTTTCTGCCGTTTACAAAAGGAAAATAAAAAATGTAGCAAAAATTGGTTGTGCGGGCGCACACAAGTCGCATGTAATCAATCCGGTCCGAGATTTGCAACCCCTCCCCCCCTGCGCGTGCAAGAGAGAGCCTCTCTTCTAGTTATCTTACAATGCTTAGAATGAGGTTACTATATATCCTCTTCTATTTTCTTTGATTTTTCCGATGTGAGACTATGTTCTCTTAACCAATTTCAAGAATGAAAACATCTCATTTTGAGAGACAATTTCTCATTCACCCCTTAACCGTTTTTAGCAAATCAATATATGATTTTGATCTATTCATGAAGGAGAACACAAATCAATCAAGATCTCTCAATAATTCATTGAGGATCTTACTAAAAAAATTGCTTAAAAATCGGTTCGTAAATGGTGTATAAAACACTCATTTTCTAACAACTTTTTGTAGACGTGTATCGCACGTACAGTATGCTAGTAACTTTAATCAAAGAGAATATTTTGTTATTTTGCAAGATTCTCGATCTATTCTTATTAAGTGTGAAACAATCCAAAGCGATATTTTTTTATGAAACGGAGGGAGTAGGATCCACGCCATTTAGATCCAAGCATAGTCATATTATCTCACCCCAAAAAATTATTGGATTTGGATAATCTCAGAACAAATGCAAAAATCCAACAAACTAATAAGAACCAAATCAAGTAAAAAAAAATTATTCAACGTTTTTGAATGCCGTTGGTGTTGACAGCATAAAATAAAGAGAAATAAACTCTCCGTCACTTTGCCATTGCCGCTAAGGAGACTCTTTCTTATTGATATATTCACACTAGTATCATGCACGTGCGATGTACGTGGGGGAAGAAGAAAAAAGACAAAAAAAAAAAGGAAATAATTTCCAAACTGATCCACTGTAGAAAATATTGACCAAACTGGTCCACTTTCGCACGTGCACGCGGAGGAAAAAAGACAAAAAAAAGGAAAATAATTTCCAACTGATCCACTTCCGAAAATATTTAACAAACTGGTCCACTTCCGAAAATATTTACCAAAGTGGGTCATTTTGTCAACACGTGCGCTGCACGTGTTGGCTTCAAAATGACAACAATGCTAGATGACACTAACCCCTTCTCCCATTATAATAGTAGAGATTAGTCCAATTCTTTGCTTGGAACTTAATTATTCATTTAGAAAAATTATATCCTTTTTTCGTATTCACACCAAATATCTGTCCCTAACTAATATTAAAATTTAATGGAAGTCCTCATGAATAATGACTATTTTTCACATTAATCCATTGATCGTAAGAATAGAAAGTCTGCTTTTAGAGAATTAGTCCCATATTTATTCTCACACAAAAACTCCAAATTTGGCCAGTTTCCTTATTGTGGAAAAAATGCATTGCAAATTAAAGGTATGGAAGTCAAAACTGCTCTCTCATGCAGGACGTGAAATTCTAATTAAATCATCTATGACATTCATTCCGGTGTATCAAATGGTGCTGAACATGATGCCTAAAGCGGCCGTTAAGGAGATGGAAGGGGTCTCAACGAAATTTCTATTAGAGATAATGATACGGGAGGTAGGCATGTCTTCCCAAGAGCCTAGAAGCTCTACTACAAAAGCCCAAAGGTGCTGGAGGAGGTCTTGGGTTTAAGGAGTTGGAGAAGACAAACAGGGCCGGCTCCACCCTTGAGGCGGGTGAGGTGGGTGAGGCGGCCGCCACAGGCCTCCGGAGTTTTTGCGATTTTAGGGTCCCCAAATTTGTAATTTTCTTATAAATATAGATATGTATTTTGCGCGTTAAAAAAATTACTGTTATTAGGGGTCCCAAAAAATAATTATTTGAGCCTTTAATTGCGGTGGTGCCGACGTGCCGTCGTCGCTCGTGGAGGTTTTTAGGTATTCCATCTTCACTTAAATATTTATTTAATTGATTTTTCCCGAAAATTAGGAGGTTTTTGGGTTTGCTAGGGCTTAATTAGTTGAATGTTAGGGCTTATTTGTTAAGGATTAAATATTAATTATGAGTTTTTTTATTTGTTAAGGATTAAATCTTAAATATGTTAGGGCTTATTTGCTAGGGCTTTTTTTTTAGTGTATGGGGGGCCCATTTCGGGAGCCGAGAACTCAGTGTCAACCCTGAAGACAAAAGTCAGCTTGTTAATCTGAAAAGGGGCTTGACGATTCCTCAATAACCTGGTCGCCTTGTGGGTTCAACTCTTGAAGGCTGAATGCTTTCCGTTTGGTGGTTATTTTAGAGCAACGTATGTAAGAGTTTTCTTGCATTTGTGAGTCTTCATCAGGTCATTATTTAGATGTACTGAGAGATAAATAATGGTATTATATTTTGACTTTAGATGAGTCTTAAAACCGGATAAGACCATATTGGAAAGAAATCAATTCTGAATTCAAAGTTTTGAATTACATGATGTGATAACCATCACTTAAAATTTGATGGCAACTCCTTTAACTTAATGGGTGGTTAGTAGTAACTGAAGCTCTTGATAAGTGGCTAGTGGCAAGTGCTTCCTTAATAGGTGGAAGCAATTGTACTGCTATAAATATGTGATTGGTCCCTCTTCTTAGAATATAGTGTGGTTTTGACAGAAAGCTTGTCCTGTTGAGAGCAAGAACCAGTTTTGATTCCAAGAGTAAGGAAGAAAAATCACTCCATCATGTCTTCTAATGCAAGTAAGATTTACATATTAGTATATTATCTGCTTAGATGTTTTGTTAATATAATACATGGAATAAACATGGCTTATGTGTTTAGTTAATCTGCATACATTAAGAATTTTTATGTATAACATGTGGTATAAGAGCCAGGTTGGCTCAAACCATAAATTCGTTTATATAGTTGATTTATTTCCGCTGATTTTAAATTTATGTTTTGGGTAAACATTTGGATCTGTTCTTTATGTGCAAAATTATTCTTATGATTAGTGACTATGAGTTTGAAGCAATCAAAGAGGATAATGAGTTGATCCATTTGTTAAACTAAATAATACTCTAAACCAAATATCTTGTATCTTTTGGTTCGGTTTATGCAAAAATTCTTGTTAATTTAATTGGTTAACTCAACTGGTTCTTTGACACTTCATCATTGTTTAATTTCTGATCACCAAAGTGGTTAAATTATTCTAAAGCTTTTGAAGTCTCAGTATGGAAATCAGTAAAGTGGCTTACATGTATTAACAAGTAGAGAAGTTTCCAAAGAAACGTATTTGCTGGGTGAACTGTAAACCAGAGTATAGTGAGTCATGGAGAACTTGTAATCAGTAAATCTTCTTGCCCAAAGATGTTGAATTTACATGTACACTTGTGATTTATGCTTGACTATGCAAGATTTGAAATTCATAAATTCTGTTATATATAGACAGTTTCTTGCCCAAAGGTGTGACTGGTTCTATAGTTTTTTTGTGTGACAAGAAATTTCCTTCTCTTTAGATCATTTTCTCAGTGACAAACTTATGAATTTTCGAATCACATTGATATTTTCTTGTAGGTTTCAACATGCTCAGCCTCATGAATATTGAGAAGTTGAATGGAAACAACTTCAAAACTTGGAAACAACAGATTGAGATGCATTTGGGCATGTTGGAGTTTAATGTTGCCTTTAAGTTTGTACTAGCATCGAACAAAGCAGATGGTTGAGGAAGCTTATCTTTCATCTTTCATCAATGCAAAATATGATGGAGTTAACGGCATAAGGGAGCATTTATTAAAGTTGGTTAGTATCTCCAACAAGTTGAATGCCTTGGAAACTGGCATTACTGATCAGTTTTGGTTCATATGGCTCTTTATTCCTTGCCCAATGACTATGAAAAAATTAAGGTTAGCTACAACACTCAGAAGGAGACCTGGAACATCAATGAACTCATTGCTATTTGTTGTCAAGAGGAGAAGAGGATGAAGAAGATCAAGACTAAGCAAGCCAATTTGGTCAATACTGGAAAAGGCAAGACTGCAACACTGACCAACAAGGCTAGAAACTTCAAGGCAAAGCACTCAGGACCAAGATCAGGTTCCTCTTCTGGTTCAAAGAAAAATGGACATCATTCTGGTATGCCTGCTAAAATTGACACTACTACCGCTAGTTCTGGTCTTAAGGTTAACAAAAACAACTTAAAAAATGTTTTTTTTCTGCAATTATACTAAGCATTTTAGGAAGGATTGTGCTGGTTAAGGCATGGCTCATTAAGAAAGGTAAAAACGTTATAAATGTTTTTGTTACAATTGAATCAAATATGATTTTTATTCCTCAAAACACATGGTGGTTTGACACTGGATGTTCTGTCCATATCACAAACTCTTTGCAGGGATTTCAAAGACTGAAGGGAACAAGTAAGGATGTCTACAATGTTTATGTTGGAAATGGAAATAAAGTAGTAATTGAGTCAGTTGGTCTAATTAAGTTAAAGTTGTCTTCTGGTTACATTTTAAATTTAAATAATGTTCCTTATGTACCTTCTATGAGAAGGAATCTACTTTCAGTTACTCGGTTCGTAAAGGATGGTTTTTCTTATGTTGGGGTTGATGATTATATTAAGTTTTATCTTTAAAACCAGTTTGATAACCTTCTTGGATATGCATTTCTCAATGGTGATCTTTGGCAAATTCATTGATGTCAAACATTCAGCCTCCAAGAGATTGCTCACTAAGGATACATCTTTGATTCTTTGGCATAGAAGACTTTGGCATATATCTAAGGAAAGAATGATAAGGCTGATGAAAACTAATGTGTTGCCACAAGTTAACCTTGATGATCTTGAAAACTGCATTCATTGTTTTAAAGGCAAGCCCACTCTCAACTAAGAAATCCAATTCAAAAAGAAGCAATGGTCTCTTAGAGATCATTCATACTAACGTGGGTGGTCCATTTCTAACAAAAACAGTTTGTGGGAATTCTTATTTTGTTCTCTTCGTTGATGATTTTTCAAGGTATACTTACTTGTATTTGATTTCTGAAAAGTCACAAGTTTTAAATTATTTCAAAATTTTCAAACTTGAAGTTGAAAAGCAATTGGAAAAAAGCAAATTAAGATAGTAAAATTGTCACGCCCTGCTTCCCAAAACACGAAAATACGGGCACGAGACTAAGGCCCAGCGAATGGTGCGAACACACCATCCATAAGCTGTACAAGTAAACTCAACAACAATATAACAGAACAATCCACGCAGGCATATAAATCACAATATGATAATGAAGTACAAGACATAGTCCATAAATAACCAGCAACTGGGAGATACAAATTATTACGGGCCAAACAAGCCCCGATTACAATAAAGAGTTTTATGAAATAAAACACAAACTAATACGATGACATGATAAATTATAAATCTAAAACACTTGATCTGCGATTCCTTCTGGTAACTCTCCATTAGGGCCTGCAAGTATATTATAACAAAAGAAAAGAAAAGGGAAATAAGGAGACCCGTTAATACAAGTTACGGGCCGCAAGGGGAGTACAAGCTAAGGGAAACAGGAACAAAAATAAAACAAAGGAAAAACAGGAAAAGAGCAGGGAATCAAGAGTAAGGGGAATGCAATATGTAAACATGGTATGAACGAGACATTATGAAACAAGTGGCGTGTAAAACAAGTAACACGTAAACAAGTATCGAGTCAACATGAACATGTAACATATAATTGGATCATGAAAATGCACGTGTTAATCTTATGTCTAATATCTTGATTCTATCTAGATAGCACTTCATGCACCCCATATTTTTATTACATGGTTGCTACAGTCAATACAATTTCGTTTAGATTTAGTGGTGGGTTTTATAGGTCACGTACTCAGGAAAAACATGTACATTCAATATTGTATCAAGATACGTGCAAACTTGTAACGTGAAACATGTAGAGTGTAAACTTGTAACGTGAAATATGTAAACTTGTCATTTGCAATCTTGCAACTTGTAATTGTAACTTGCGTCGGGAAACCACGAGCTCCCGTCCGAGTACGCTCTTATATATTGCCCACTACTTAAATCTTTCCCTTATACCCCGGCTTGTTACTTTTATTTAAATTGTTAACACAAACATAATGCAATGAGGCGAAGTCAAGATATGGACATGGAATATCTAGGAATTGTGCATGAAATATGTTCTAAGTAAGGAGATGTGAAACATGTAGTTTAATGTCATAATTGGGTATAATTTATTAATACATATATAGGTCTGAATTAATATTACAAATATGAGTCTAAATTAATATTACATACATGGGTCTATAATATTTTAGGGTCATATGAATAATTTTGCATGTATGAGGTAACCGATTACATATATAAACTTAAACAAGATTTTAAGAAAAACATTAAAACAACATTCAAATAATTATTCACACTAACATGTATAATCACTAAAATTACATATGTATTTATTTTTTTTGTGTTCGTGTCATGCATAGGATGGCAAAGTATTCATGATCTCATGTGAATACAAGATCGAAGGATTAGAATTGGAAACGGGTATCAATTCGACTTATGAATGCGAATTGGAGTCAAGAAATAACATACTTGCGGTATTTTTACAAAGGCTTGTACTAGAAAAATAAAGTGGTACAAGAGATACTTGCCTTAACAATGGTGAATCCGAACACAAACCAATACGGGATGAGAATCTCGAGAAGCGAAGCACGGGCACGGACACGAACACACGCAAACACGTGCGGTACACGTGCAAGACAGCACACTGGATCGGCTACAACAGCATACACCAAAACAGGATCTAGACTGCCCAGAACACCAAACGGCAAACCCCTCCAATAGAATTTCGCCTTCTTCCTAAGGCAAGAGAGAGAGAACGATCGGGAAATCCTTCGACGGCAGGTCTGGGCAGCGACGCTCGCAGAGAGGCGAGGTGGCTGACGGCGGCGGCTGCGGCGATATCGACGGCACAGTGGATGGCGATCAACGACGCAGCGGATGAGGAGCTCTGTTTTCGACAAAAACAGAGGAGGCAGCGGCGGCAACGTCTGGCGAATTACGACGGCGACTGGCGGCACTCGGGTGGAGATCGACGGCGCAGAGGAGCTGCACCGCGGCGAGGGCGAGCGAAGCTCTGTTCTCGCTCAGAGAACAGGGGAGTGTGGCGACGGGGCGACGGCGAAGGCAATGGTAATGGCTTCGAGGTGGATCGAGAGGGTGGAGGAGACGAGGCCTTGGGTTGCGAGGTTGAAGGAGATGGGTAATGGTGGGGTTGGGTTCGATGGTTTGAGGGCGACGGCGGTGAGTGCTGTGGGAATGGAGTTTGTGGGTTCACTGCGGAGGAGATGATGGAGGAAGGAGACGGGTTTTGTTTGGGTTTGTTTGTTCGTTGGTTTGGTTTGGTTTGTTTTATACAGAGAAGGGGGAAAGATACGGGAGAGAGAGAGTGCGATATTAATATTTTAATGATAAAGAAATAATATAAAATTAAGGGAGAGAGTAATTGTAGGGGGAGGGGGTTACGGGGATCAACATAATGAGGGGAATCAATAGGCTAATAATTAGGAATAGTAATTGGGCAGTTACAAGAGAGATTTTGGGATTGATTAGGAATAGATGATCTGGTCAACACCCAATTAGAATTGGGTTAATGGGTATTGGGTTTAAAACCATTGGGCTTAAAAATAAACATTTGGGTTTGGGCTTCCAATTAAATAATTAAATAATACAAATTAGATCACGATCAATTGAGCTTTAATAATATTAACAATAATAATAAAGGTCAAGAAAATAGCTGTAATAACAACATCATTAATTTTAATGATAACAAACAACCAATATTAATAAAAATGATAAGAATGGAAATACTAAAATAATAGAAATTAATAATGAAAATAATAAGATAATAATGTCAAGGTTATATAAAGGAATCGAGTTTAACAATTTTAAAGAAGTTTTGAATATTTATTTTAGTTTGGCTAAAATGAAAATAGTCGATCAATTACAAAATAGAAAGTAAGGTAATATATGTCTTTATTCGAAATAAATATAATTTCCGATCAAAAATATTTTAAATAGAAAATTTAAACAATTTAACACAACTAAATTCATATAAAATTCGAAATACAGAATATTATTCAGAAATTATATATTTACTGAAACGAGGGTTACAAAAATCATATCGTGGTGGTGAGTATTTTGGTCGATATACTGAAAGTGGGCAACAAAAGGGTCCATTTGCTTCGTATTTGGAACAACAGGGTATAGTTGCGCAATATACAACTCCAGGAACACCTTCTCAGAATGAGGTTGCTGAGAGAAGAAATCATACCCTCAAAGACATGGTGCGGAGTATGCTTGCTCACTCTCAACTGCCTGAATTTTTGTGGGGGGAAGCTATCAAAACAGCTAATTACATTTTGAATAGGGTTCCTACAAAAGCAGTAGCTACTACACCATTTGAGGTTTGGACTAGGAGGAAGTCAAGCTTTTCACACTTTCACACATGGGGTAGCAAATGTGAAGCTAGATTATAGAACCCAAATGAAAAGAAGCTAGATATGAGGACAACGAGTTGTTTCTTTGTTGGATATTTAGAAAAGTCCAAAGGTTTAAAGTTTTATTGTCCTCATTCACATATAAGGTTAGTGGAAAGCAACAATGCCAACTTTATTGAAGATTTTAGCTCCATGCATTCCGAGTCCTTAAATTCTTATGTGTTTGAAGAAATAAACGAAGTTCCTCCTCATCGTCAAAAAGAACCATTTGTTCTCCCATTAACATTGCCTGATGTAGTAAATAAATATCAACACTTATAACTGGTCATCAGACAGAACAACCAGCTCATGGACCTTTTGAGATGCATATGGAACAAGAAATAGTTCAATCGGCGAATGTAAATTTCTCACAGAATAATGCTGCTGCAGATATGAATCCATCTACATCAACAAATGCTACCAATGATTTGAGAAGTTCACAAAGAGTTAGAAAATCGGCCTTGCCTAATGATTACATGGTGTATTTGCAAGAAGTGTACTTTGATATAGGTGATCACAATGATCCAGCCACATACGAAGCTGCAATGGAGAGTCCTGAATCCCCTCTATGGCATGCTACAATGGAAGATGAATTGGCTTCAATGGCAAAGAATAAATTATGGACCTTAGTTGAAAGTAAACCTGACATTAAGCCAATGGGCTGTAAATGGGTGTATAAAACCAAGCGAGATTCACAGGTCAAGCTTGACAGGTTTAAGGCCAGGCTGGTGACTAAAGGGTTCACACAAAGAGAAGGTTTAGACTACATTGAAACATTCTCTCTGATATCTACTAAGGACTCATTTCGAATTATTATGGCCTTCACTGCACAATTCGATTTTGAACTTCATCAAATAGATGTGAAGACTACCTTTTTGAATGGCAGTCTTGATAAAGAGATATATATGCAACAACCACCAGGATTCATTGAAAAGAGGAAGGAAAACCTAGTTTGCAAGCTCAAGAGGTCAATTTATGGTTTAAAACAATCTTCTAAACAATGGTACTTGAAGTTTGATGAAGTCGTGACCTCTTTTGGCTTCGTTGAAAACATGTCTGATGATTGTATTTATATGAAAATTGTGAAGTCAAATTTTATTTTTATGGTGCTTTATGTAGATGACATACTACTTGCAACTTCTAGTACTCAATTACTTAAAGACACCAAGAATATATTGTCAAATAGTTTTGACAATGAAAGATTTGGGGGACGCCATTATGTTTTGGGGATTAGATAGTGAGAGACAGATCCAAAAGAGTTTTGGGATTATCCCAGAAGAATTATATTGATAGAGTTCTCAAAAGGTTCAACATGGAAAATTGTAATGGTGGTGATGTTCCTATTTCAAAGGGTGATAAATTTTCGACTAGTCAATGTCCAACAACATATTATGAGTTTAAAGTCATGGCAAATAAGCCCTATGCCTCATTAGTTGGAAGCGTGATGTATGCACAGGTATGTACAAGTCCTGATTTAGCATTTGCATTGAGTGTGTTGGGTAGATTTCAATCGAATCCTGGTCTAGCACACTGGAATGCAGGAAAGAAAGTATTGAGGTACTTGAAGAAAACATAGTCTTATGTGTTGGGATATCATCATGTAGAAGACTTGGAAGTGCTTTGCTACACAGATTCGAATTTGGGTGGTTGTGTGGATGATCGGATATCGACAAGAGGATACATAGTCACACTAGCTGGTGGTGCAGTCTCATGGAGGAGCAAGAAACAAATTACAAGAGCAACATCAACTATGGAGTCTGAATTTATAGGATGCTTTCATGCTACTGGGCAATGTATTTGGTTGAAAAACTTGATACAAGGCATGAGGATTGTCAAAATCATTGAGAAGCCAATAAAAATCTATTGCGATAATGCTTCAGTTGTTTTCTTTACCAAGAATAATAAGAGATCTGAAGCTTCAAGACTCATGGACATCAAATACTTGAAGGTGCATGATAAGATCAGGAAAGGAATTACAGACATTGAACACCTCAGTACACATAATATGGTGGCTGATCGGTTGACAAAGGCACTACATGTTACAACCTTTCAAAAGCATGTTCCAAAAATGGGTCTAAAGCCTTCTCTCGATCTCGTTTGAATGAGGGAATAAGGTACAAAATGTCTAACTTGCTATCTGATGAATGAGAAAATGTACTTAGTTTGATTCTATTTCAAACTTACTTTCTATTAGATGAATTACTCAAGAGTATTAATCTATTAAATGAAGTTCATTTTCTAATAATGTTGTAAATTTGGAAAATCTTTGCAAAGCCGATGTAATGAATGATACTTGCAACATTATTGGACTAAAGAAATGTGGGAGCTTTGCTAGTATACAAATCAGCTCCCAAATGTTGTTCTCTCAACTACAACATGTACATTATGATTTGATTGGTTAGTGATTTTAGAGTACTGATACATATCATTTATATCAAGTTTTCTAGAGTTACATTAATAAATCATTATGGTTAGTTGTGAAAGTCATTTAGTATAATACAGTGATCACCATATGCTTATCCTAGTACAATTTAGTCAAATGACTTGATTACACTCATCTATAACTATTATAATGGGAGAGATGGGGTTCTCAAACAAATAAACAATTTTTTATTCTTTTGTGTATGTGTGTCAACACGTGCAGCGCACGTGTTGGTAGATTTTTTTTTTTGTCCTTTTCATTCTCCCTCCCCATTTTTCCCACGTGCAACACACGTGTATAAATACATAGATTTTTTTTTGTCCTTTTCATTCCCCCTCCCCATTTTCTCCACGTGCACCGCACGTGTATAATACATATTTTTAAAAAATACATCGCACGTGCATCGCATGTGATTTTTTTTTCTTTTCATTCCCCCTCCCCATTTTCCCCACGTGCACCGCACGTGTATAATACATATTTTTAAAAAATACATTGCACGTGCATCGCACGTGCATTATACTAGTGTGGGAGAATGTAAGAGTTTTCATGCATTTGTGAGTCTGCATCAGGTCATTATTTAGATGTACTGAAAAGTAAATAATGGTATTATATTTTGACTTTAGATGAGTCTTAAAACCAGATAAGACCATATTAGAGAGAAACCAATTCTGAATTCAAACTTTTGAATTACATGATGTGATAACCATCACTTAAAATCTGATGGCAATTCCCTTAACTTATTGGGTGGTTAGTAGTAACTGAACCCCTTGATAAGTGGCTAGTGGCAACTGGAAGTAGTTGTACTACAATAAATATGTGATTGGTTCTTCTTCTCAGAATATAGTGTGATTTTGACAGAAAGCTTGTCCTATTGAGAGCAAGAACCAGTTTTGATTCCAAGATAAGAGAAGACAAATCACTCCATCATGTCTTCTAATGAAAGTAAGGTTTACAAAAGCATGTTCCAAAAATGGGTCTAAAGCCTTCTCTCAATCTCGTTTGAAAGAGGAAATAAGGTACAAAATGTCTAACTTGCTATCTAGTGAATGAGAAAATGTACTTAGTTTGATTCTATTTCAAACTTACTTTTTATTAGATGAATTCCTCAAGAGTATTAATCTATTAAATGAAGTTCATTTTCTAATAATGTTGTAAATTTGGAAAATCTTTGCAAAGCCCGATGTAATGAATGATACTTGCAACATTATTGGACCAAAGAAATGTGGGAGCTTTGTTGGTATACAAATCATCTCCCAAATGTTGTTCTCTTAACTACAACATGTACCTTTTTATTTGATTGGTTAGTGATTTTAGAGTACTGATACATATCATTTATATCAAGTTTTCTAGAGTTCAACTAATAAATCATTATGGTTAGTTGTGAAAATCATTTAGTATATGCTTATCCTAGTACAATTTAGTCAAATGACTTGATTACACTCATATGGGAGAATGTAAGAGTTTTCTTGCATTTGTGAGTCTGCATCTGCCATCAGGTCATTATTTAGATGTACTGAGAGATAAATAATGGTGTAATATTTTGACTTTAGATGAGTCTTAAAACCGGATAAGACCATATTGGAGAGAAACCAATTCTGAATTCATACTTTTGAATTACATGATGTGATAACCATCACTTAAAATCTGATGGCAATTCCCTTAACTTAATGGGTGGTTAGTAGTAACTGAACCCCTTGATAAGTGGCTAGCATGGAAGCAGTTGTACTGCAATAAATATGTGATTGGTCCTTCTTCTCAGAATATAGTGTGGTTTTGACAAAAAGCTTGTCCTATTGAGAGCAAGAACCAATTTTGATTCCAAGATAAGAGAAGACAAATCACTCCATCATGTCTTCTAATGCAAGTAAGGTTTACATATTAGTATATTATCTGCTTAGATGTTTTGTTAATATAATACATGGAATAAACATGGCTTATGTGTTAGTTGATCTGCATACATTAAGAATTTTTATGTATAACATGTGGTTATGCACAAGGCAACTCAATATTTTGGAAAGGACTAATTAATGCAGAGCAAGGAGTTGATGGCAGAAATTAAGGACTTGTTGGGTCTGTGGTGTCATTCAGGTGCGAATATAAATATCTATGAGGACCGTTGGCTCACCTCTTGTGTGAGTCTTATTGAAAATCCTGAAAATGCAATTGTAGAGGATCTCGAATATCGGAACTTAAGATATTACAGAATGGAGAAGAGAACTTATCAATACCTATTCGATGGTGTAACAACACAGAATTTATTATTATTATTATTACAAACGAATAGGGTCATAAGACCCTAGCCCAAAAACACAATATATATATATAAGTGTGTGTGTGTGAGAGAGAGAGAGAGAAAAATGCTCCATTGTAAACCACGGAAGTCGTTGTTGGGGAACATCGGCTTCAAGCTTAATATAACCTAAGTTGTTGTTTCCAACAATGACTTAGGTTATAACCTAAGCCGTTGTTGGACTCCAACAACGACTTTAGCCCCGGTGGTGGTGCTAGCCGACTGCGATGGCGTGCTGGTGGTGCTTTGGTGGTCGGGTGGTGAGACAACGGGGAGGAGCTAGGGAAACAGTGGGGGACTTGGCCGTGGGTTTTGATGGAGACTCGGTGGTGGTGTTGTGGAAGAGCTTCAGTGGTCGGTAAGTGTGGATTTCGGGTGTACATTGAGGAGGGGAGCTTAGGGTTGGGGTTTAGTTGGTGAACGAAGAAGATGAGAAAGAAGGAAGGGTGAGGTGGAGATGGGGTTGTTTGGTCGGGGTGTGGAAGTAAGAAAGAAGATGACAGTGAGGGTGGTGATGAGATGATGAGTATGACAATATATGTATATATATATAGGGAGGAGGAGTAAGGGTGTTGAGTGAGATGAATTTTGGCATAGTGTGTAGGAGTAGGAGTAGGAGCGAGGCTGCATGTGTGTGTGTAGTTTGGAGTAGGATTAGTAGGGGAGGTGGACGCATTAGTAGGGGTGGTGAGTTGATACAGGTCGTAAAATATAGTTGGGGGCAATGAGGGTTGGCTGTTGGATTAGGAAATTAAAATAGGATTAGGGGTATGATTATGATTAATCAGGGTTGAAGTTTGAATTAAACTCAAATTGACTAATTAGAAAAATTTAGAATTGATCAGAAAATATTTGGATTGGGTTCAAATAAGAGATCAAAAATGAATTGAAAGAACGAAAAGAATTTATAAGAAATCGAAATACAAAAAAAAACATAAAAATTTTATATTGATAATGTACATAACACATGTGTATAACACGTGTGGGGCAAAATTGTCATAACTCAATTTTGCGGGGTGTTATAGTAAAGCTCAACTTCGTCTTCAAGTTAGATCGTACAGCTCTCTATGCATGTCGATCTCTTAAGTATACATCGAATAGTTAGTGTATCAAGTGTATCAAACTAAGGTTTCTCTAGATCTCTATATAATCAATTGTAATGGCTCCACGAGAAATATGATTCAATTGAGTGTTGAATAGAAGAAGATAGTGCTTCATCTGAGAGGTGAGAGATTTCTCCATTACAAACATCAAGTAGTTCCAATTAGGCTTGAGAGAATGTTGTTGTGAGAATTGTAATATACTTGTATATTCTCTAGTTGAATAACATCTAGGTTCCTCCTCACCCGGATTAAGGCGAAAGCCCCAACCGAGACAATTTTTGTTTACTTTGTGTGATTGGTGTGATCTAGTATTAGCTTGTGGTTTGTTTTGATCGTGTCGATGACTCAACAAGATTCTCGAGAGGAAATAATTTTTTAATAAAAGACTCTATCAATAGACCAAAACTTTAAAGTTGTCACAAGGATTTAATATTTATATTGTTACAAAGTCTAATTAAGATTTAATTATAGTCGAATGCTATTTAAATCAAATATATTATCCAAGTAAGCTGATGCATGCAGTTGCTAGTTTAGTCAATAATTGTTAATTTGTTATCGGTTTTTGAAGTGAGGAGATCATTCCTCTTAATGTATGCACTAATCTTAATTCTTACATATATATTGTGCATTTACTATAAAATTATAAGTTTCTCGTCTTTATTTAAGCATCCACTTTTTCTAAATTTTTTTGAAATGGTAATTAATCGTTAAACTAATTAAACACAAACCCTTACACAATATGATACATGCAATCTCTAATATTATAATGAGAGAAGGCCTTAGTGTCATTTGTCATTTTGTCATTCTACCAATATGTGCAACACACGTATATAATTAATACAAAGCAGGTTTCTGGTTCGAATCCTCCCTACGTCAGAATTTTTATTTTTATTTTTTGAAATTATCAAAACGTGCATCGCACGTGTAAATTACTAGTCTAGTTAGTTGAACAAGATCATGCAAGAGTAACCAGCACTGTCACATTTACCCGATACCCGGACCCGACCCGATCTGAACCCGGTATTGGACCGGAACCGACCCGATCTATATGTGAGACCCTGTATTATAATATAATATACTAGTATAGTATATATATATAGTATAATACTATAGTAGAAAGAAAAGAAAGAATGAAAGGTGATAACGTTGAGGAGAAGAAAAAGAAAAGAAAAAGTGGGTAGTTGGTATTAATGTGTGACCTATAGGATGATCCTATGGGAATCAAGAGTGTGATGGGCCCATAAGATGGTCTATGGACCATAGGAAAGAATTAAAATGATGAATGGAAAGAAAGAATGCATGTGTGTTGACCGGGATTGACCATGGGACAAGATAATCCCATATCGGCCATGGAGAGGGAAGGAAGTGTACATATATTAGGAAGCCCATGATATAAAGGTGTACCAATCGTCCGGACATCCTTTTGAGGCAGCATGTGGGCGTGGCTAGAATTTAATTAATTGTGTGCGCGTACGGGCTGAGTGCGGGGCGTTACACTATACGAGTCCGTCTTCTAAAATATAAGACCCGATGCACTAACGGGTCCAAGTATGGGTCTGGGTCCTGGTCCGGGTCCGCTCAAAATAGAACCGACCCGGACCTGTTAAAAAATACCCAAAAAAATATGAAATTTGAATAATTTGATTATAGTTATATACAAAGTAATTGTTGAAGATAGATGTGTAAATATAATATTCATTCACGTACTTAAGTACAAAAATTGTTAGAGTCGTAGGGTATCAAGAGTAAAAATACATAAGTGCAAATATTTATTTCCCACTGCCAGACCCGACTAGCAGATTTTTTTTAACCAATATCTGATTCTTGCAAGTCCGGGCCCTGGTCCGGATCTAATTTTTGGACCCGTTAGGTACCAGATCCTGATCTGGATAATGAAGGACCCGACCCAATAGGACCCGATACTAGCTCTAAGAGTAGCAATTACATTTTCTCATTAAAATCCGTACACAGGGCTGGCCTTGAGTTCCCTGGGGCCCTAGGCGAACTTCCGACATGAGGGCCCCTAATAACATTTTTTTTAACGCACAAAATACGTACCTATATTTACAAGGAAAGTTAAAATTTGGGGGCTCCTAAAATCGCGAAATCTTCGGGGGCCCAAGGCGGCCGCCTTGCCCGCCTCTAGGGTAGGGCCGGCCTTGTCCGGACATCCTCGTAGATCATATTTTTTTAAAAAAAGCAGAATTTTGTCTTTCTTCTTTAAATATTCGAGCATTTCTCTCTTCCTCACAAATTTGATACACGTTAGCTCCTTCTCAAACTTATTAGTGAGCATCATTGCTTAAATACTAGTGTCCAATTTCTTATCATGCACGAGCGATGCACGTGAAGGAGAATGCACGTGGAGGGGAATGAAAAGGACAAAAAAAAAACTACCAACGCGTATACTGCACGTGTTGACACACATACAAAAAAGAATAAAAAATTATTTATTTGTTTCCAACCCCATCTCTCCCATTATAGTAGTTATAGATAGATTACGAAATTGTTTTTTTTTTTTTTTTTTTTTGATCAAGATTACGAAATTGTTAGAAGATCATTTTCCGAGAGACAGAGAGAGAGTCGTCCGCTGCTTTGGGGCCCAAAAGTAGACCCGAATCTGGCCCAACTCATAATTCATTAACGAATATACCATCCAAGTAGTTCCTTTAAATTCTCTAATCCCGCTCTTTCCAACTTCTATTCAAATCAAAATCAAGAAACCCCAACAAACAACCCGAAATCATCATCTTCTTCTTCTTCTAAAAAACAAAACCTCACAAATTCATATTCATTTACAATTTTCAGAATCAATGTCTTCTCCTACTTCTCCTACTCCTCCAACGTCGGCCATCACGGTTCAGGAATCTGTCTGCTGTAGAAGAGCTCCATTGAATGAAGATGGGAGGCACCCCGATGTGCCAGGGTTTGTCTTCGTGCCAAGTGGGAAAGTGCTGGTGGAGGACTACCTCTTCCCCAAAGTGATGGGGTTGGAAATCCCTTTTCATGGCTTCAAGGAGATGGACATCTACCGCTTTAACCCTCAAGACCTACCCAGTATCTGTTCTTCTTCTGCATTGCTTGTTCTTTCTTCTTCTTCTTCTTCTTCTTTATCAGATTTTAGGGTTTTATGCAGTGTATCTGATTTGATTCAATTGGCATTCTATTAGGGTTTGTATTTGTTATCAAGAACAGGGGTAAGAGAGATGGTTATGTATTGAGTTAGTGCCAGTTTACCCATTTCGGACAAGAAATCTTGGGCCGATTAATAACCCATTAGTTTTTACAGCTATAAACAAAAAAAATAGCTTGGAATTGCATGTATGTTGTTACTTGTGTTAAGTAAATTTAAGATGATTTATTTTCTTGATCTCGGCCATAAGAACAGGGGTTTTCTTATCGGGGATTTAGCAGTAGAAAGAATAATTATTGGTTTTCCTCAGCATATATATGATTTAAACAGCTTGAATTTCTTTTTCATATTTGCTCGCTGCTTCTCTTAGTCTTAATCATAATTAATTGGGATGATCTCATCTGTAGTTACTACCTCCTGTGGGGAATCGCTTCGGATGTATTGCTTTGTGTACATGAATGGAGAGAAGGAAGATAACGGAAAACGTTACACTCCAGATGGTTTTTGGAAGCTAACTGATAGCAGTAAACCCATCAGGAATATCGGGGATCCTGAAAACTTCACTGCAATGAGAAAAAAATTCATCTACTTCCCAAGAGAAGTTGGTCCAGTTGAGGAGTACAAAACCATCTGGAAATTGGATGAGTACCGTATAGTCGATATAAAGGACCTTAAAGATCTCAAGGTGATTCTTCCTAAATTTTACTTTCGGTTGAGGCCCTTTTTCAACAGTTCTTGTATTGTTTCACAAGGTTGGTTTTTTCTCATATATATAGGGTTTGGTCCAGATGAAGAATTGGGTTGTTTGCAAAGTAAAAGCGAAGAAATTCAGTATCAAAAGGAGATGTAAGAAAAGGAAGAGGCAGATTGAAGGATGCAAAGAAGCAAATACTTTTTATTAGCATTGGTATTGTTTTGATTTCCATGATGAGGTTGCTCATGTCTGAAAAGATATAGTTGATACACATTTACTGTTTTTCTTTCGTTTCTCATCTTTCTCTCTAAACCCTTTTGAGACACAGGACATGCAATTGTATTTGATTTCCATGACAAGGGCTGATGGCTTGTAAAAGTTTAGTTCAATGAAGTACAACGTGACCTAACAAGTTCTTTGCAATAGCACTCGTTAATTTCTATATAACATTGTTGTGTTTGATCATTTGTATGCAAACAAATTGGCAAAATTTTGGATAAATTATTGAGTGCCTAACTCATTGTCCATGTATCATTTCCTTTCTGATATTCTGGAATATGGCATTAATGATATGAGAAAAGGATGTGAGCAAGAACAATACAGTCAACTGATTTCAAATTGCATACAAGTACAAACTTCAACAACCACACACATCATTGTGTAAAACAGAACTGCAAACAGTGGTATAATCTAAATAAACAACAGATTCTCATAACAATTTGACAATATTTGAAAGACAGATTTAACATCAGGGAGAGCCATAAATAGATCAAGCAGTTAACGGAACCAATTTTGACAATAAATTGCAATAATGTATAAATTAAATCGCAATAATTAACCCCCAGTCGAAATTATCAAATATGGTTAAAGAAAGAGCACCGGTTCACTCTGATAGCAATAAAGTCAACGGCTTCTTAACGTTGGAAAACACTTCAGTTTCACAGCTGGTGCTGCCTCAGTATCTACCAGCCAAACCTCACCTCGGCCATCACATTTTATCGTTAGTTTACAGCAGCCACATTTTAGCTTTGAATTTTACTCTGAACACTAATCAAGATTTCCTGACAATAACATGCCTTTCTCGCTTGTATTCCACTTCTTCCCTTTGGTGCATAATCAGCAGGGCCCTTCTTATCTGGACCACGTCAAACGAATTCAGTGATTTAACCTCAGATTAGAAAAATAGCAAAGACAACTTAGTATATAATGCAAGAAATTGCTTACTATGGAATCATTCATCCCCATTCTAGTGAGGTCATCAATTAGACGTCGCTCTGATATGTGACTTCCAATACCCATTCTTCTCTTTATATGGGTTTCAGCTTGCTGTTCATGAAGTTGACAAAGCATTTAGCTCATGCGAAAAACACATTTAAACAATCTAATTCATAGTTGTGAACTTATGATAACTGTTAAAGTCACTTTTCAGTGGAGGCCGTGGTATACTAACCCTAGTTTGGACACCTTTACCTCCACGTCCACTAAAAATTTACCTACGCCTATTTTATGTGTCAATACAAACTAAGGAGAGAAAGAAAGAGAATGGAGGTAAGAAAAAGTCATGGCCAGAATGGAGTTTAGATACCTCCTAGTATCTCAGCTTTGGAGGTGAGATAACTGGCAGTATCTCAACTCCAAAGAATCCCAAACAAACAAAAGTTAGGATTGTTGAATTAGTCTACATACTACCGTCAATCACTCCACCAATCACACCGTCATTTATGCTTCACCTACTCTACTATTTTCTCTGTCAATTCTTCAATCCTTATTTTGTATAAATAGATGTATCATAGGTTGTAACAACATAAGAAAAAACTGGATATATTTTCTTCAATTTATTTTCTAAGAAGGATAATCACTTAACCAGAGGTATCTTAGACCCCTTCACATGCCTCTGATACCTCTGCTCGCAAACAGACCATAAAAGAGAGAGCTGTGTCTTAACCTTTATCTCATTTGCAATCTCAGGAGTCAAATTCAGATGCTCATTGATTCCAGATCTTGCAGCATCCAATGTGGACACGTTGAACAATCTAAATGCCTCTTCGACATGTTCTTGGGTAGCAACAAGGGTCCTAAATACAAAATTAGTGAAAGAAAATTAAAATTGTAGTCTAACTCCAAGACAAAATGGCATAAATACAATCAGTAACATACCACAAACTTGGGTATTACACTTCAAGTAGAAATTACTTACAGCCTCATCTTTGCAAGGGATTCGCTCAGCCTTATTATAGCTTCAAGCTGCCTCACTGTAATGGGTACGGCAGCTGACCTCCCTGTTTCATGAGCTTGCTGCCTCATTTTCTACAGATAAAATTGGCATTTGACATAAAACTCCAAGTAATAGAAAGAAGATCCAAAACTAAGAAGTGACAGAAACAGTAAGAATACCTACCTGTCTGATCTCTACATACTTATTTTGTAGCATTTCAGCAGCCTTTTCAGATAGCCTTGGCCGACAGCTTCCCCGGCAATATTCGATGTACCTGAACTAAAAAGAATTCCAGGAATTATATTCAGCACATACAAGACGGTAATCAAGGTACAACCTGAACTGCATTAAAAACCTTTTGAGCCAGTTCTCTCCTTCCATACTGTCTGTGGTCTTCGAGGCTGCAGCTCCACTAGCATGAATTTTGATGACATGGCTAGCAATTCTCTGAATGCAAAAGGAAGGGGTTAGATTCCATGGTGTTAGGGATTTGATGAGTAATACGACAACCGATCCAATAAACAACCAAGCAATAGTAGACCAAACTAAGTACACAATTTTGTCCCGATTTGGACAAACCTAATCTGGGGGAAAATAACCAATAGATTATTCAACGAGAGAAGATATAAGAGTTCCAATCACTCTCACCAAAAATCTATATATCACAAGCCTCACTAGAAGATACTATGTTTTTTTTATCGTTAAACGGTGGGTATAAAACCCCCCGCGTTTCATTAAAGAGGATTTAACAAAACATACAATCAAAAATAAGGCTTCATCCCAACAGGCTGGGTTCCGGACCTCATACACCCCAACCAACAGACAAAAAATACATCGAAATGTATTCCTACTGATCGACCGCCCCCGCCAGAGCAAAGTTTTCATGCCAAGTTGGGCTCACTCTCACTCAGTCTCTCGCTTGTACACCATTTATTCTCTCCAACTATTGTACACTCTCCCTCGTCGCCCCCAGCAGTGACCCAAACGACAAGTGTAAGCACCATATGAGAGACACCGCAGGCACTCCACCAATCTGACAACTCCATGTCAAGAATGTGTCCTCGTTCTCATCCCCTCGCTGCACCCTCGATGACTCACTGCAACTTCACAACGAGGATAGACATCGCACCTGACCCCTGCGAGCCCCCTGACATGAAAGAAACCAAAGGCACCCCTCACTTTGACCAGCCATAGTCAAAATAGAGCCCAAACTATAAACTTGCCTGACAACAGTCGCCCACACCAATTAGGAAACATTTCATTGCTAATTGTAAGTTGGTTGTAATTTGGATATTAAGGGAACCATCCATTCGAATTTCAAAGCTCAATTTGAAATTCAACACTCCCAAACCTAATTTTGAATTTCAAAGCACACTTTTGAAATTCAAAAACCCATGAGCCTGGCAGCCATGTCTCGACCCCCATGCCTCCTCGGCAGCACTCGTCCCCCCACCGTGGTCACCATTCACCTCCGCTTTGCCAGCAAACAGCCTCCATGAGATCCCCTTCCGACCCTCCACGCTGATGCCAGCCCCGGCAACAACAACCACACCTTCCAAACCGCAACCCCGATGCTGCAACCCCCGACGCCAGTCCAACGCTACTAACCCCGACGAGGGGACCAATCGACGAAGGCCCCCCTGAGATCCCCCAACGCGCCCGCCCCAACACCAGTCGCCAACCCCCGCCGTACAACCTCCCATCGCAGGGACTACCGCCGTGCTTTGTAATTTGGATTTTTAGGGAAAATAGTCAATTGGATAAAAGGGAGGCTCGGCACTCCTCCTTGATCTCCGTCGTTGGCCACCCTGCCGGCATAATCCCCACATCACTGCAGTCCACTACACCATCCGACCACCACTGACCCACCCCGACAAATCCACCCCCTTTGCCAGCCCCAACGAACTCCTCCACTCCAACACCATCCACGATCATGGCTTAGGCCTCCAAACCAACACACCAGAGCCGTCCCTGACTCAACCATCCACACCTCCGTCGACGCCTCGCATACCTTGCCCCTTCGACCCCACCGAAGTGGCCGCGCGCGCCTATGAAGACGACCCCAAATCAGGCGGCCATACCGCCATCGTTGCCCCCACGATCTTCGCCCCTTCAACCTCATCGAAGAGGCAGCACGCACGAACGACAACCCCCCGCTGGCAGCCATCGCTGCCCCACATCCAAGACCCACAATGGATCCAAGCCCCATTCCGATCCCGTCGTTGGCCAGCAGCCTAGGTCGCAGTCGCAGGAACCTTTCGGATCCGCTAGCCGACCCTCATCGGAGGTCGCGATGGGCCAAGAGGCCGGTGAACGAATGGTAGGAAAAGAGACGACTGAGGAAGGCAAAAGAGATACTCTTAAGGAAGCACCGAGCGAACACAGCCAGACGGGAAGGGGGCGGCACAGCCATTGCCGCCGCCCCCTCCAGCTTTCAGATCTAAGGTTTCGCTTCTTTTTTTTAGTTTTTTTGGGAGAGCTTCTCTCTCTAGAATTTCTAGAGAGAGACTCTTTTTGAAAAGGAATTAGAAGATACTATGTTGTTGATAATGAAAACTAGAGAAACCTAGTTTGTAGTCTTAATACAATAACCATACAATATACCCTGAAAAGAAAGTAACACGATAGAAGTAGTACGATCTAACTTGGAATAGAAACTGGCTCATACAGATTCACCCATAACCAGGCACAATTAGCTGTTACCCGCTGTCAGTCGATTGCTAAAAAGCCGCTTTCAAGTCAAAGATCAACCCGAGAACAGTTACGGTCGACTGCAATCCCATGCAGTCGACTGCTCCCTTGCTGTTGCTTCCACCAGCTCTTGTTGCTGCTGCTCCTTTCTTATTCCATATTCACTTCGAACCTCTTCTCGCTTCACTGTCTTCTCTTCACATCGAACCTAGTATGCAAGTATTAAACCCAACACATGGAAATCTAGTATGTTGGGCTTTAGGGTCAGTGAGTCACTTGTAATGACCCAGACCCAGTAATAAGGAGGATATATAATTACTTAAATTTCTTTAAAACTACCTTTAGACATACAAGGAGAGTGTGATCCCTTGACAAATTAATTTTAAAAATAGTGGCCTCACCAAAATTTTAGTTTTTTTTTCTTTAACTCAAAAGATGGCAAGATGCCATTTGATTTCATCAATGAGAATTAATGAAACAAGAGTTCAATACAACGAGCGTAGCTTCAAAACTGAAGAAAAAACTTGGGGTTCTGGAAAGCTAGTTACTAAGGGATCTCTAAGCTTCAATAAGAAAAAAGGGTTTCTCTCTCTAGAATTTCTAGAGAGAAGCTCGCCCCCAAAACCAAAAAAGAAAAGAGAACAAGCCAGGGGATCTCCAATCTGGGGACGGGGAAGGATTCCTTCTCCTTCCTCCCCCATTCTTATCCCCGCCACCGAAACGATGGTGAGGTTGTCAGGCGCCGACGTGGGTTCGGCTGGGTGTCTTCGAGGTGGGACGAAGGTTGGCATCGAGGACGGATGGGGTGCCACTGAGAGACGTCGGGAGCGGGAATGCCTGCCGGTGAGCACAGCAATAGTCCCTGCGATGGGAGGTTATACGGCGGGGGTTGGCGACTGGTGTTGGGGCGGGCGCGTTGGGGGTTTTCGTCGATTGGTCACCCTCGTCGGGGCTGGCGTCGGGGCTGGTAGCATTGGACTGGCGTCGGGGGTTGCAGCATCGTGGCTGCGGTTGGGAAAGTGTGGTTGCTGTTGCCGGGACTGGCATCAGCGTGGAGGGTCGAAAGGGGATCTCCTGGATGCTGTTTGCTGACGAAGTGGAGGTGAACGGTGACCACGATGGGGGGACGAGTGCTGCCGAGGAGGCATGGCTGCCAGGCTCATGGGTTTTTGAATTTCAAAATTGTGATTTGAAATTTAAAATTAAGTTTGGGAGTGTTGAATTTCAAATTGAGTTTGGAGGGGGTGGCGGCTTCCCCTATCTCCAACGACGTGCTCCTCACGCCGACACTGACTTCGGCAAACGTGCGAGGATGGCGAAGACAGCGATGGGGACTTGGTTTGGTCTCGTCGACGAGGGCCATGACGGGGGTGTGGTGGCCGACGGGAGTTTTGGTCGACGGTGGATCTTGGTCCACGGTGGTTTGGGTCAATCATGTCGCCCCGCTGCTCGAAGGCTGAGTTGTCGGGAATTTTGGTCGACGGTGGAGTTGGTCTGCAAGGCGAGGTCGTCGGGTTTGACAGGGCTAGGGTCGGCAGCGATGAGGTATGGTTCTATTTGGTCGACGGAGGTATGGCTCTGACTCGTCGATGGGGGTTTCATTGTGGTCGACGGGGGGTCTCAATTTGGTCGACAATGGTCTGGATCTAACTCGTCGATCAGGGGTTTTATTTGGTTGTCGGTGGTTTGGCTCACTCGTCGACGGGGGTCTCAATGTTGTTGACGGGGGTTTCCCTAATATTCAAATTACAACCAATTTACAATTAGCAATGAAATGTATCCTAATTGGTGTGGACGATTGTTGTCAGGCAAGTTTATAGTTTGGGCTCTACTTTGATCATGGTTGGTCAAAGTAAAGGGTGTCTTTGGTTTCTTTCATGTCAGAGGACTCGCAGGGATCAGGTGCAACGTCTACCCTCGTTGCGAAGTTGCGGTGAGAGTCATCAAGAGTGAAGCGAGGGGATGAGAACGAGGACTCAATCTTGACATAGAGTTGTCAGATTGGTGGAGTGTCTGTGGTCTCTTATATGATGCTTATACTTGTCGTTTGGGTCACTGCTGAGAGCGACAAGAAAGAGTGTACGATAGTTGGAGAGGATAAACGGTGTACAAGCGTGGGACTGAGTGTGAGAGTGAGCCCAAATTGGCACGAAAAATTTGCTCTGGCGGGGGCGGCCGATCAAAGGAATAGATTTCGATGTATTTTTTATTTGTTGGTTGGGGTGTATGAGTTCCGGAACCCAGCCTATTGGGATCTGAACTTCATAAGCTTTTTTTTGTTGTATGTTTTGTTAAATTCTTTTTAATGTAATGCGGAGGTTTTATACCCACCGTTTAACGATAAAAAAAAGAGTTCAATACAACCCAAATAAAACAATAAATCCCAGCAATAAAATTCACCAAACCAAACAATAAAAAAAAGGCTAAATTTGAAAAACTCCCTTGAACTCTCCTTTATGCAGAAAACCTCACTGAACTATTTTTTATGCAGAAACCCCATAAAGTATGTTTTTAAAAAAAACCATGAAGTATATTTTCAAAAAACCACATCTAACTTTTATGCTTTTATTAGATAACCCCATTCATCTTTGCAAGTTGATTCTGAAAACATCATGCATCTTTCTCATTATTTTCAAAAAACCTCACTAAACTTTAGCAGAAAGCCCACTAACACGTAGTGGGTTTTTTGCAACCATACTTCAGGAGAGTTTTCTGCATAAAAAATAGTTCAATGAGGTTTTCTGCATAAAGGGAATAGTTCAAGGGGGTTTTTTCGACTTTAGCCTAAAAAAAATACTGAACAGCCTCGATAAAGTTGCTCTTTTCTTTCTGTTTTCTCTCCCATCTCTGCTAGCGTTGGAATTTGGCTTCTTGGATCGTGGAGTTGTTACTCTCCATGTTGTTACAACATTATGGATTGGGCCACATTGGGATCAAAAGACTTCATAAGAATTGAATGTCAATAATAATATCTCAGCCTGTTTTTGCTATGCCTATCAATTTATACTGCAGAACCAAAAGAACTGGTTGGATACATACCTTATCTTGATCATACATTCGGACATCTTTCACAATGAAGATCAGATCAAATCTGGATAAAATTGTGGTCTGCAAATCAATATTATCCTGCGCAGTCTGAGAGAGATTTTTCCTTTAGTAATTCACACGTTCATTTTGAAACAACAGACCAGAAAAAACTGTTCAAAAAAAAAAAAAACGCAATACTCTTAGCTCACAGACCTTCAGATCATCATAGCGCCCAGATGGAGGGTTAGCAGCTGCAAGTACAGATGTTCTCGAATTGAGTACTGTAGTGATTCCTGCTTTAGCAATAGATATAGTCTGCTGCTCCATTGCTTCATGAATGGCAACTCTGTACATAAAGGATGATAAGTTCCTCAAAAGATATAAACCAAACATTATGTGAAAGAGATGGGCGACAGGAAGATTATGTAAGCCATCTCAAGTAACCAAATAACATATTACCTGTCCTCAGGCCTCATTTTATCAAATTCATCAATACAGACGACTCCGCCATCAGCTAAAACCATGGCCCCTCCTTCGAGATAAAATTCGCGCTGAAATTATCATAACCAGTGCTAATGTGAGTCTAAAGGTGAGATCAGTCAGAAGATATTTCAGAAACCTATTTATGCAATAATCACTTAACGGGCATCAATTGTATAACAGAAACTTACTGAACTGTTGTCACGAATAACAGAAGCTGTTAGACCCGCAGCAGATGAACCTTTTCCGGAAGTATAGACTGCAATAGGAGCTGTCTTTTCCACAAACTTGAGGAACTGCAAAAGAAACGAACACATCAGATTTAAAACTAGACCTACTTTAACAAGAAGCACAGATGATCACCATCTATAAAAGGGGCTATATTATTACAATTACAGAAAATGAAAAAGGGCTTGGATGATCCAATCATAAATCCAAGAACAGTTTTCTAAGATATCAAACATTTTTTTTCTTGAAAAAAAAAAGAGAATGTACCATTGCTCTCAGAATTAACTGAAAACAGACCAAAATAAAATAGAAAAGGCAAGTCAGCCAAGTTTTCCTGAAAAGAAAAGGCAAGTCAACCAGGAAGAATTATGGGAAGAGCAAGCATTTTTACAATGATATAGCTAAATATTTGTTTCAGAAACATGAGAACCTAAATGAGACACATCAATCTACTTTCTTTCAACAACAAAAATGGGTAATAAGTTACATGACAAACCTGCTGAATAGAGATTAAGTATGAAGCTAAAAAATGCTAATAGACTCAGAGAGGTCATTGGGGACATTATTGAGGATTACCAGACAGGTTTCATTGTGGAAAGGGATATCTTTGAAGGGATCGCGCTAGTACAGGAGGTTATACAAGACTGCAAATGACGTAAGAAAGCAGGATTCATGTTAAAACTGGACTTCGAAAAAGCGTACGATAAGGTGGAATGGAAATGCTTAATCGAAATCCTCAGAAGACGGGGATTTGGAGAGAGACGGATCGGATGGATCAACACTTGGCTAACATCTGCGAAGACGCAGATTCTGGTAAACGGGGTTCCAAGAAAAAAGATCAGATGCAAACGGAGCCTTAGACGGGGGAGCCCTCTATCGCCACTACTCTTTACATTGGTGGCAAACGGTCTACATCGAATGCTACAATCCTATATAGAAAGGGGACTCATTAATGGGTTGGGTATGAGAAGGAGGGTCTCTGCAGTTACAAACATCCAGTATGCGGATGACACTCTCATCTTCGGGGAATGTGATTGCACCCAGGCAACACTCTTGAAATGGGGTCTTTATCTTTTCGAAGAGTGGTCGGAGCTAAAAGTAAACTTCCACAAAAGCTCCATCACTTTCTTGGGAGATACGGGGTGTAACCCTTGTTTCCCCAAATCCGTATTTTCTGTGTATAATCTGAGTTGGGTTCTTTAAAAAAAAAATTTAATTTAAATTAAAAAAAACTTCGTTTTCTTAAATTCGTTTTATTTCAAAAATATTTTTTTGTATCTCCTGTTAGAATCCATTTCTTTTCATTAACTGTATTTATTGTTATTTTCAAACGATTTTTATATTAAGGTTATTATTATTATTATTATTATTATTATCAATCTAGTTCTATTTATAAATTATATTTGTAATTGTTTAAATAAATTCTATATTGTAATGTAAATTACATTATTTCATAAATTATATCATATCAGTTATTTTATTTTTCTTATTGGATTTTATATACTATTTGATTTATTTATACCATGGTATTACTATTGATTTTTTATTTATTTATTATTTTAATCTAAAACCCTATAATTTTCTTAGTGGATTTTAAAACCCTATTGGATACCCATTAACCCGTTAATACCCTATAAACCTAATACCCATTATCATATACACCCTAATACCCAACAACCCATACCTACACCCGTTTCAACCCGTTACCCTATATATTTAAACCTACCCTAATACCCTATTTTACCCTAATCTACCCAGCCACCTACGTCATCTCTCACCTCTTCAACTTCCGTCATTCCCTTAACCCATCATCTCCCGTTCTCCCTCTTCTTCCCTACCGGCCTCCTCAACCCCGTGCTCTTTACCTCTCCCTCTCGCGACGCTCCCCCGTCGTGTCACAACTGCAACCGTCCTCGTCTCTCCCTGCCTTCGACAGCAGTCGCAGCTAGCCTTTTCCCTGTCTCCCTCGACGCGCCTCGACGATGCCAGCAGCCCTTCTCCCCGTCGCTCCGATGTCAGTTGCAGCGTCGTCTGTCCCCTGTGCGTCGCGCCACCCTTCAGGCAGCGCAACCATAGCCTGCGACTCTCCTTCCCTGCCTCCTCCGCAACGCAGGGACGCACTGCTCCTCCCGTCAGCCAACAATATCATCCCGCATGTCCCCCAACTGTCCACCACCGCCGTGTCCCCTGGCCGCCGCCAGTTGTCGCCAAGCCAAGCCAGTACACCCATTGGCTTGTGCTGTCGATCATGTATTTTTGATCATGGCTTGATTGGTGGCCGTCCGATCTCCATCACAATCGGGATCTCCATCATCATCATCTAGTTGATCCTGGCCGTCGATCATCATGATCATCATCATCATGGAGTTGTGATCTATTGAATTCTGGCTGTTGATTTGATCATCAAGATCATCACCATCCGATCGCATCTCAGTCGTCCGATCGTCGTTCATCACAATCACGATCATCGTCTTCTTGATCCGTTGATCTCGGCCCTCGATCGTCTCGTTCGTCTTCTGCTTGGTGAGTTAAACATTTGATCCACTTTTGTTCTCATTCTTCAATTGTAAATCAAGGTATATTTACTCTTTTAGTACTCTTCTAATTCTTATATATTTTATGTTCGATCTCACCGTTGGATTTGCTTGATCTTCAACTTGATCATCATCTTGATCATCGAGATCCGTGCCGATCGTGCTCGTCGCCCGGGATCCATTCCCGTTATTCCTCCGTCGGATTCATCGTCTACACCCCAAGACAAGTATTCTTCTTGTACAAATTTTTGTTCTAGTACAAGCGTTTAATTTGAAAATATTGCAAATAGATAGTAGTTGTGACTCCTTATCTCATCATTGTTGATCAAATATTATTCCTCGTCGATTCCATAATCTTAAGAGTCACAACCCTTTCGTTGACATATTTAACGAGCACGGGATCCATTCCCGTTATTCCTCCGTCGGATTCATCGTCTACACCCCAAGACAAGTATTTTTCTTGTACAAATTTTTGTTCTAGTACAAGCGTTTAATTTGAAAATATTACAAATAGATAGTAGTTGTGACTCCTTGTCTCATCATTGTTGATCAAATATTATTCCTCATCGATTCCATAATCTTAAGAGTCACAACCCTTTCGTTGACATATTTACAAACTAGTTGGACCCCCTTTATCTCCTAATTACTTGAACATGAACCCCTTGACTTATAGATGTGTGCTGTGTGATGTGTTGTGTTGAACTTATATTCTTTAGAGTTGAGAAATACATATGACTTGCTGATTTGATCCCCAATGCATCCGTATTTGTATCACACAATAATCTAGACTCATAATAGTCAATTATCATGCAACTTGTATATAAAAAAAATTCACACTTGCTGCTGTTTTTGTCTTCACTTGCTGTTTCGACCGCAATAAAACCAAAATCTGAACTAGAGTCCTGAATATGAAATGTAGCCCTAAATGTATAGTTGTCAATAATATTCAGAATTTTCGAATTTCGAGTTATGGTCTAGGAGATATCGCAGATTTACTATTGTTGTGTCTGTAATCGCAGATTCACAAAAACTGATGTACCTCTTTATTTTGCAAATTATTTTAACTATGCTACCAGTAAGTAAATGACTTAAAATTTTGCATGCTGTTACTGGACACCCTAGAGAACATTCCCTAATTTTCTCAGAATTAATTAATGATGTTTTAACCCTGTTTCACATGTATAAACTCAGTTAAAAAAAATCTGACTGAACACGAATGTTGTATAGTCTGTTGTTTTGACACATGTTTTCACAACTTTTATGTACCTTAATTTTATGTGTTGGAACCGAACAGCAGTCTAGTTGCTAGACCTTCTGATGGATCCACATTTGCTATCTTGTAGCAACGGGAATCGCAGTTTTGGTGCAGCAACGTCATGTTGTCCAGATTTGGGATTCTCGTTGTTCTTGATATTTTGATTTATTTTGACCCTCGAACATGTATCCTACCTAGCCTAGACTTGTTCCATGTTCTTGATTATGTTTACTTGACTTGTTTCGTACACTTTCATACTTGCTTGTTGATAATAATAAATAATAAGCCGGGGTTAAAGAAAAGATCATAGTAGTGGACAATATAAGTGTACTCGGAAGGGGGCCGTGTTTCCCACTTGATACATACCTCATGAACTAGTATATTATTATTCAATTCATGAACTAGTATATTATATGATTCATGAACTAGTATATTATTATCCGATTCATGAACTAGTGTATTATTTGATTCATAAACTAGTATATATATGATTCATGACTTATCTTGTTATGACTTGACACATGAACTAGTTATATGATTACCCGATTCATGAGCATGGCTTGCTTGATACTTGATACCTGAGTATACCGCCATATAAACTCCACCACTAGGCCTAAACGTAACTGATTGTATGTAGCAACCATGTAGTAAAAGTATGGATGCATGAAGTGCTACCTAAATAGAATTAAACATTAGACTTAAGATTAACTTATCACTTGTACACACTTGATACCCTACTTGATTACATGATACATAAGACTTGATACTTGTACTTGACAACTTGACACTTGAGACTTAACTTGTTACTTGTTACTCGACACTCGTACGTGATACTTATTAGTTGGTGCTTGATACCATTACATGTTCACTACCCAGTTGTTTTACTACTAGTACTTGTAACCCAACCTTGTCACTTGAGTTGTCTTTCTTGCTAGCTAGTTTCTTGAACCCCCACTACTTGTTGCATCCCTATTACATACTTGATTCCAAATCTTGTTTCATGTTACTTGTACTTGTTTTACTATTTGCGGCCCTAACTTGCACTAAGGGCGTTTCTCTTATTTTCTCTATTTTCTCCTTTTTATAATTATAAACAGACTTTGGAGACATGTTGCCTGCTGGAATTGGTGAGCAGACATTTTAGGCTTCGCTTGGAGCAAGGACTTGCTTAAATATTTTGTTGTCTTTGAGTTATTTATTTCACTTGTAACGGGTTTATGTTCCCGAGTTTTTATCTTTGATCCTGAGTTGAAAACTATTTGAGATATTATTATTTGTTTCAAATGTTTTCTGTTGCTTAATTGATTATTCATACATGCGTGGTTGTGTACATTTTGTTATATTCTTGTTATGATGCTGAGTCGATCCTACAGCTTATGAATGATGAAAATCATTCGCTGGGCTTTGTTACGTGCTCGTATTCCGTGTTTTTTAGAAGCGGGTCGTGACACGGGAGCAGGTGATTTTGCGATAGCAGACATCCTAAATTGCCCGATTCAGAATTTGCCTATTAAATATCTTGGATTGCCGATTGGCAGCGATAACATCAAAAGGGTGGCGTGGAACCAAATCATTGACAAAATTGGGAGTAGACTAGAGGGTTGGAAGGGTAAAATGCTTTCATTAGCCGGGCGACTCGTTCTGATTAACTCAGTGATCAGTTTGATACCGCTATACTATTTGTCCTTCTACGAGATCCCTGTTTGGGCAATCAAGAAGATCGATAGGCTCAGGCATCGATTCCTCTGGCAGGGATCGGGCAACGATGGCAAAGGCAACACTCATCAAATGGGGAGTAGTATGCAGAAGGAAAGAGTTTGGAGGGTTGGGGGTTATCAACCTTCGACAAATGAATCGGGTACTGCTCTGTAAATGGTGGTGGAAACTTAGAACCAAGAAGAAAGCTAAGTGGGTATCCTTGATTAATGGGAGTTATATCAGGAAGGGATGTTTGCAGAGGAAACAGAAGAATATAGCTTCCATGTCAGGGTTCTGGAGGGGAGTCACTAGAAACAGAGATATCTTCCTGGCAGGAGTGTCTCTATAGGCAATGGGGCAACTATATGCTTCTGGAAGGACAGATGATGTGGCCCAATCACCCTCAAAAGAAGATTTCCGGAACTATACAAATCTACTACAGTCTACAGACAAGAATGCCTGGGTATCAAGGCAGTGGAGGAACGATAGATAAGCCAAGAATCTCGGGGAGATTAAACACGGAGGCCAGAAGACAGAAGCAGGAACTAATCTTATTCCTACAGGATTGGAAGCCCAAAAGCAATGACCAAAATGACAGGACACACTGGGCGGGAGGGGATGATGGAGTCTACTCGATCAAGTCCACTTACAAATGGCTCAATGATGAGGGGATTCGGACTAATGATCAGATTTGGAGGACTAAAGTCCCATCGAAAATTAGGACATTTAACTAGCTGGTTAGTCGCAACGCAATCCTCACTAGGGGCAACCTGGTCAAACGAAAGTGGCAGGGTCCGACTATTTGCGTCATGTGTCAGCTTGACAATGAAACAGTGGATCACCTCTTCCTGCAATGCAACTTTGCGAGACCAATATGGGGGGACCTATTGGACAGGTTCCGGATCAACGGCCCGTCTCCGGATATAGTGGACGATGCATGGGGGGCTTGGAGGGACGCTAATTTACAACGTAATTTTAAGGACTTATAGGGAATTGGGGTAGCAGCTATCTGTTGGGGGATATGGTTAGAAAGAAATAATAGGAATTTCAGACCTAATCACAGTTACATCATGCATCAGCATCTGCTGTTTAGGATTATTGCTAATATCAAATTTGGTCTCGAGCAGCAGGTGCAGACTCTACAAAGAAAATCAAGGAGATATTCGCAGATATCAGTGACTCAACCAACGAAGCTGAAAGGAAAGAGAAGGGACACATGAAGGGGAGTGATCGACAGGCGGTGCTCAGTTCCCGGGTTGTGCTGGCTGGACCACAGTTACACAACTTTTTGATATCATCTGTAATTATTTCATTTTTTGGGTTCAGGGGCTATCTTGTATGGGATGGGTTCTCTCTTTTGTAGGGTAATGAGTATCATAACCCACCTGTGGGGATCCATGAACATCATTACCTTTTGTTTGGTTGTATGTTTGATTAAATGCTTTTTAATGAAACGCGGGGGGTGCATCCCACCGTTTACAATTTTTAAAAAAAATGAAGCTAAAAAAATATCACCATAAATGAAGAAAATGCCAGATGAAGAATGAAAGCTAAATCTCATTACAAATTTCTAGGAAATAGCATTTGACTGTCTGGGAAGACTAATTACTTTCATCCAGTTACTAATAGTTAGCTCCGAATAAATCAAATATATATGTGGCGGACTTGCTAAGTATCAGCATATGTATCAATCCCTAATCCAACTTCAACCTAGGTATGACTACACTCTACAGTCATTCAGTTAGATCACCAATTGTATTCAATACGTAAGATGAAAATTATATTCCGTGCATTAGATAAGCTAAATCACCACAATCATGATAATAATTTGACTAGCACTGAAATCTACAAACAAACCTGTGATTTGGCAGTTGATGGATCACCAAGTAACAAAACATGGATATCTCCTCTTAATCGCACACCATCGGGTAATCTCTGTAAGAACAAAGGCAAAAAAAAAAAAAAACTAATAAACAATTCATTAACCTCCTGTGAAAATATATTTAAATGATGATCATACCTTTTTTGATCCTGCAAATAACAGACACGCTATAGCTTTTTTGACATCAGCATGGCCATATATTGATGGACCAATCATGGAGCATATCTTATCGTAAGCATCAGGTCGTTGAGCAAATTCTTTAAATTCCATCTCCTACATGTACAGAGCAAAAATGTCCATAAACAAACAGGATATTGAATCAATATTGGGCTCAAAATTTTCACAAAATGAGGAAACTTACTTCATCTAGAGTGAAGGTGGAAGGACCACTAGAATTTGTTTCTCGAGTTTGTTCCAACCCTACAACTCTAATATATGGTTGTTTAACTCCTACTGCTCCTTTCTGCCTGCAAATAGATCAATAGCATAACACAAAGCAGTAAATTTTAGAAGACATTCAGGGTTTTCATCGGTAAGAGAACTGCAAATGTTTGTTAGGGACAGAGCCGGCCCCCCAATGGAGGCCGGAGAAGCGGCCGCCTCGGGCCCCCAATTTTTTCGCAATTTTAGGGGCCCTCAAATTATTTTTTCTTGTATTTACATATACATATTTTGCGCGTAATATTTTTTTGAGGGCCCCCAAATTTAATTTTTTGGGCTTTTGTTTTTAAAATTAGTATTTGGGCCGGCTTATTTTAGTTGTGCTTGCTTTAATTTGATGGAGAATTTTTTTCTCAAATCCCTAAATCTCCATCTATTTCCTCATGTATATCGGCTTTTAAGAATTGTAGCAAAAAAATTTTAAAATCTTTTTTTAACAACTTTTTTTTAAAATATATTTTGTATGGGAACTCCATTTTGGGAGTTCGCCTCAGGCCCCCGTAAACTCGTACCTAAATTTCTGAAAAAACATCAAACAAAGGCCGGGGATCAATGGATCCGGTTGGTGGTGGGCAACAGATCTTGTTTGTGGGCGTCGGATTTGATCGGGGATCAACAGATCAAATAGGTAAAGAAGAATAGAAATATGATTTTGAGAAGCATGGTAATCTGGGCTTGGTCCTCCTATAGTTGGAGTGAAAGGTTTTGGAAAGTTGTAATTTCATTAATGAGTAGTACAAGTATATATAATACAAGGAAAGCTGGAAGATAGTCTCAGCTTAACAAACTAAGTCTACAAGAGATAAGGTAGAATAACAAAGAAATAAATATCCTAACTGAAGATATTAATAGCTAGAATTTGTTACAACAACCTATGAGATAATGGCAAGACTAAGTCTTGGCTTTATCTTCAACATGCCCCCGCAAGATGGACGTCCTATCAGATAGGACGATCTGGGATATCAACATTTCAAACCGAGATCGAGCCAACGGCTTCGTAAGAAAATCTGCTAGTTGGTCGCCCGTTGGGACATGAATGACACGAAGAGTACCATTTTGAACTTGTTCACGAATGAAGTAATAGGCAAGTGCGAGATGCTTCATGCGGGAATCAAAATCCGGATGAGCACTAAGATACGTGGCACCTAAGTTGTCACAATAAATGACCGAAGTACGAGTGAGCTGAATACCAAGTTCGCCAAGGAGATTTTGAACCCACATGAGTTCGGCAGTGGTAGAGGCAACAGCCTTATACTCAGCTTCTGTAGATGACTGTGCTAGAGACTTTTGCTTCTTGGAGCTCCAAGTAATCGGGGTGCGACCAAGAAAGACTATGTGACCCATTGTAGAAGTGTAGTAATCCTTGTTTCTGGCCCAATCGGCATCTGAGAAAACATGAAGATTGAGTGGCGAGTGACTAAAAATTGTGAAGCCTTTTTCTTGAGTGTCACAAGTATCGAAGGAGCCGTTTGAGAGCATCCCAATGAGCACTTCTTGGCTTGTGCATGAACTGAGATAGCTTATTTACCACAAATGCAACATCAGGACGGGTGAGCGTCAGGTATTGGAGTCCCCCAACTACTGCCTTATAATCTGTAGGAGTGTCAAATAATTCACCAGAAGTGAGAGTTAAAGCATTGTTGACCACCATGGGAATCGAAACCGGCTTTGCATGGAGCATATGCATGCGCTCAAGAAGATCAACAATATACTTCTTTCGACTGAGGAAGAGACCATGAGAAATAGGCATGACTTCTACTCCCAAGAAATAAGAGTGTACCAAGGTCTTTCAAGGAGAACCTGCTAGCCAATCTTTTAATAAAAGCATTCAGGTTAGTAGCATTAGGACCAGTTACTATAATATCATCCACATATACAATAAGATAAATGGGTGAAGTGAAATGATGCATGATAAATAATGAAGCATCTGCAACCGATCGCTTGAAACCGGAACCAAGAAGAAAATTGGCTAGCTCTGTGTACCATGCTCGAGGTGCCTGCTTGGGCTAGTAAATTGCCTTGCGCAATTTGCAAACATGAGTAGGAAAGGCGGCATCCACAAAACCAGGGGGTTGTGACATATATATACCTCATTAAGTGTGCCATAAAGAAATGCATTATTAATATCAAGTTGCCAAAAATGTCATTTGTTTGTAACTGCAAGGCTAAGAAGAGTACGGATGGTGGCTGGTTTTACAACCGGACTGAAGGTTTCCATATAATCAATACCGGGACGTTGTTGGAATCTTTTTGCAACAAGACGAGCACGATAACGTTCCACACTCCCATCAGGTTTGTATTTGATATGAAATACCCATTTGCATTTGGCAAGATTATGACCAATTTCAGGAGACACCAAGTCCCAAGTACCAAGCTTATGTAATGTCGTGATCTCAGTAATCATTGCTTGCCGCCAAAGAGAATCTTTAAGAGCTTGGGCTACGGTAGTAGGTTCGATTGGTTTAGGTTGTACAGTGGTATGATGGTTGTACTTGGGGTTGGGCTTGTGAATGTTATTTCTGGAGCGAGTGACAATGTCGGGAGGTGGAGGTTGAGAGGGTGGTAGAATAGTTGGAAGAGATGGATTTCTGGGCTAGGGTGTAATGACCGACTATTGGGAGTCGGGTTGGACATCGGTTGGGGTTAGCTGGACCGAGGAGGTGTTTGGCATTGTGACAGTGACTAGACCATTGTCATTGTCCAGGAGATTATGAACTGGTACTAGCTGAATTATGGGCAGCGACAAGGACTCCAATAATTCGAATTGGGTATGGGAGTAGGATGAGTGCGGATGCTAAGACGAGTATATGGAAATTCGATTTCTATAAACCGAACGTGCCTAGACGTGTAGACTTTGTGGGTGGTGGGATCCAATTTGTGTGGCATACGATCGTAAACAAGGGTAACACTGACAACAGAAGCTTCTTAACTTGAGATAGTTAGAAGTACCAAAGAGACGATGATAGAGATAGGAGTTTGAGAGAGTGGGCGTGAGAAGCCTATTGATAAGATAGGCGGCTGTGACAAAGGCACGAGACCAAAACTCGAGAGGAAGTTGAGCGTGGGCAAGAAGAGATAAGCTCGTTTCAACGATGTGGTGATGACTTCTTTCGGCATATCCATTATGTTCAGGATTATGAGGTGGAGAAGTGAGATGGTAAACACCATCAATTGTTAGAAAGGTTGCTAAGGCTTGCTACTCCCCCCCCCCCCTGTCGGAATATATAACTTTGATATCTTTTCTCAAAATACTTTTTCACTAAAGTTTTGAATCTAATAAACACTGCTTTTGTATCAGATTTGTTTTTGAGAGGATAGAACCAAATATACTTTGTAATGTGATCAACAAAAATAACATAATATTTGTAACCATCAAGAGTATAATGGAGAAGTCCATAAATCAGTGTAAATAAGATCAAGGGGAGCAATTGATATCAAGGTTGATTGACTGAATGGGAGCTTATGACTCTTATTACATTGACGTGAATTACCATTAAAGGAGAAATCACTAGAAACATCAGGGCTAAAATTTGAAACCATACTTTTGAAGATGGATAAAGAGGAATGGCCAAGACGATGATGTCAATCTATAGCCGACGCTTTAACACTAGAAAGAGCTAGAATAGGTGCAGGAGATGGCCACTCATAAATGTCGTGCCTAGTTAGACCCTGAATGAGTTATGCCCCCGTGAGACAATCCTTCACAACAAAAAGAATTAGAAGTGAATTCAATGATGAGATTATTGTCTGAGCAAAGTTGTGATGTAACTCCCTGTCCCAGTTGTACGTATTTTATTACGTGAATTTTTGTACTTCAATTTTCAGATCAGTTTTATTTTTCTCTTTAGACTCTTTATCTAAAGTCAGAATATTTTTCTGATCAGTTCTATAATTTTGTAATTTTTCGACCGGAGTTTAAATACAAATTTTAAACCCCGATTAATCCTAATCCTGCCTAACCCTACACCTTATTTTCTCCCTCCCTACTTCACCATTTCTACATACGCCAACCCTCCCCCCCCCCCCCTCATTTTCTCCTTCTACGCCTAACTCTCATTTTTCTACCCCCCTCCTTTGATTTTTCTACACCTCTCCTTTGATTTTTCTGCACCCCTCCTATTCCTTCCTTTCTATATATACACACACACACACATGCAGAGCTCCTACCTCTTTCTCTTCTCTTATCTACATTCTTCATTTTCCCTTCTTCTCTTCCTCTGCCTTCTTCACACCCGAGAGCTCAAGCAATTACCTTCCACCTTCGAGCCAACGACTCCGCTTCCGAAAAACAACCCGACACCGCGCCACCTTGTTGTTGTCGTCGCTTACCGTTGCTACCGTTAGCTACCGTCTTGCCGCCATTCTTACTGCCGTTGTACTGCCGTCCGTTGCCGACGTCGCTTCTTTCCGTGGTTAACACTACCACCGAAACCGTCACGTTATAAGGCAAGTACCTTGTACACTATTTTTGTTCTCGTACAAGTATTTTCCTTTGACTCGTGGCAAGTAGTCTAGTTATCATCATATTTTATTGTCAAACTCTGTTCTAGTCACTGGTTCCATGCTATATCAACTCAAGAGTGAACCGTTAACACATTTCAAATCGTGTTATCGAATATCAAATATTCAACCTTACTATCTCTAAAATTTCTTGACCTTGCACTAAGAATTCGACCATGTTCCCAATACTGGATTGAAGATTTTCTACATGGAAATCATAGCCCATCGAGTCCCGAATCCAGAACATCTGACGGTTTCTCAATCGGATGTATAGATTGTGAGATATCGCGATTTTAGTACTGACATATCATGAATTTCTGAACCTGCACGGGATTACAAACGGTATCTTGTACTGAGAATTTGACTATGTTCCCGATACTGGATCGAAAAACTTTCTACATGAAAATTGTAGCTCTCCGAGTCTAGATATCCGAAACATCCTATAGTTTCTCAATCCGATTTATAGATTATGAGATATCACAGTTTTAGTATTGTGACTCCGAATTTCCAGAATGCGCGCAAAATATCGAAACCAGCGAAGAATAAATTGGTACACATAGCTACTGTCTTTAGAATGTATCGTGTGAATATGCGTTGGAACCAAAAGAGAGTCTACTTTCTAGAATGTCTGACAGAATCGGATTTGCTTTTCTGTAACAACGGGAAAGTGAATTTGAATGCAGATATGTCAAGTTGTCTAAAAATTCATCTCTACAGTTTTGCATATAAACCCATTACTTTTCATATTTAATGAACTGAGTGTATTATTGTTCTTGTAATAATAACTTGCATATATAATAGGTTGATAGAATGCATTTTATACTACTTGATAATTTATAATAACTACTCTCGATATATGTACTCGTTTCACGTTTCGTGTCCATGATTACTGCCCTTGATATTTTTCTTGACTAAACTATTTGATTACACCGTTCCACTGGTCATACCAACTGCATGTTTCTAATTAATTATAAAATAATAACAAGCCGGGGTTATAAGGGTACAGCTTAACAGTGGACAATATAGGGGAGTATACTCGGAAGGGGGCCCGTGTTTTCCGAAATAGTGATTCTTGATTCTTGATTCTTGATTACACAATTCTTGATTACATAATTCTCGATTACATGATTCATAATTACATGTCTTGATACTATCACTGGAAGACCCGAGTACATAATCCTATAGAATTCACTACTTAAGTCTAAACGTCACATGATTGATATGCACCGAACTTGTGGTATGAGACACAAGATTGCGTGCATTAGATAAGTTAATAAAACAAATAAACTCGAGATCTTCACTAAGCATGATTCTTGATTACATGACTCTTCGTTACATGACTCTTGATTCTTGATTACATGATTCTTGATTACATGACTCTTGATTACATGACTCTCGATCCTTGATTACATGATTATCGATTAACTGAGCCTAGGTTATCAATTGCTTATATCTTGAAGTCTAGAATACACTAGTTACAGTTATTACTTACATGATCATATTGTCCCAATTCCTTGCTTACTTCCATATTGTATTTGTACTTCTACTTCTTGTTTCTTCCATGTTATATCTTGTTATATTACCCCTTTTCTGCTTGTTGCTACTTGCTGCCCGAAACTTGCTCTAACGGGAACTTTTCTATTTTTCTTTGAGTTAATAATTATACAGGTACTGATGGATCCGACGAGCAGACTCTCTAGACGATCGTTGCTGCTTCCTTACTACTTCATGTTGTTTTTCTTTCAGTCGCTATTTTATCTAGTTGTTATAGCGAACTGCTTATCATATTATTTTAATTCTAGCACCTTGTACTCCCGGACATCTTGACCCGATGTTGATGTATTATCCAAATGATGGTTATTCTATTTTCAGCTCATGTGATTATTATATTTGACTGCGTGATTGTGTTATAAAGATCTTGTTGAGCTTATAATTGTACAACTTATGGATGATGTATATCATTCGCTAGGCCTCAGTTGCGTGCCTGTATTTCCGTATAGTGGGAAGCAGGGCGTGACATGTGAAATGGAAATAATATTACATGTCATAGTGGGTGCACATAAAATATTAGACAAGAACAATGATTTGGAAGAGAAAGTAGGAAAGAAAAGTAAACCAGTATGAGTGGGAACACCCGTGCCGTCTCCAATGACAATCTCTTCAGTGCCATCGTAGGGGTAATGGAGCTAGGTCATGAGTAACATGATGGGATGCGCCGGTATCCAATAGCCAAGGAGAGAGATGGGAGAAGGCAGAAGCGGTGGCTACATTCGCTTGGGGCTGCAATTGGTTGTAGGTGGGACGAGGCGATGGGCGAATGGCGGGGTATTTCTCCTAGAAGATGGGGCATAAATGGAGTGAATGCCCAGTTGTGTGACACCATTAGCATTTGCCTTGGTAGCCACGAGCTCCAGTTTGGTTGGGACGTTTGGAGTTGAAGTGATTGGTCTTACAGTCTGAGTTGGGGCGGAAGTTGTTGGTAGGGGCGGGCTGGTTGTTGTAGTTGGGGCGGGTGGTGGTGGCGTGTGCGGAAACAGGTAAGGTTGATAGAATGGGTTGTGACTTGGTTGTAAGTTCAAGGTTGAGTAGCTTCTCATGAAGCTCATCGAATGATATGGGCATATCGCGAGTATGAATAGCGTCAACGACCCCTTGGAATGTGGAGTCAAGAGATTCGAGAACCTTGTCAGTGATGTCTTCGAAATCTATGGGGTTACCAAGGACGGCTAATTGGTCAGTACATGCTTTAATTGAGTGCATGTACTCGGTAATGGATTGAGGACCTTTTGTGAGAGCCTTAAAGGTGGTTTTCAACTGCTTGATATGAACACGGGTGGGGCGAGCAAAGGTGTGAGCAAGGGTATCCCAGACTTCTTTGGTGGTGCAAGATCGAGAGATGAGCAGAACAAGAGTAGGTTCCAAGGTACCAATGTGAGCGCCAAAAAGGAGTTTGTCTTGGCGAACCCATGTGAGGTAAGCCGGATTGCTTTGGGGGACTATTTCCTTGGTGATGGTGGTAGGAGGCACAGGGTAGGTGCCATCCAAGAATTTGAAGAGACCATACCCAATAAGAGTGGCCTCAATTTGAAGCTTCCATGATAGATAATTTGTGGAGGTGAGCTTGAAGATATTGGAGTGTAACAACGACAAGTGGGTATTTGGGATCGACGTCGTTAGGAATGGTGTGAGGGGAAGACATGGTAGGCAATTAGTATGCTGGAAAAAAAAAGGAATATATAAGGATCAAGCCCGCTCTGATACCATGAAAGGTTTTGGAAAGTTGTATTTTCATTAATGAGTAGTACAAGTATATATAATACAAGGAAAGCTGGAAGATAATCTCAACTTAACAAACTTAGCCTACAAGAGATAAGGTAGAATAACCAACTTGATTCAAGACCAGACCCCTTGCTATGAGCCTAAAGGTCCTATCATCCAATATAGAGAAAAGGAGAATTGCTGCTGAACGTGTTTTCGACTCACTTGGAGTTCCGACTTACGCCAGTCAAGAATGAATGGGATCTTCCCGATGCTACTCAAAATAAAATTCAAGGAGATGAAAGAAATAAATATCCTAACTAAAGATATTAACAGCTAGAATTTGTTACAACAACTTATGAGATAATGGCAAAACTAAGTCTTGGCTTTACCTTCAACATGGAGCACATCGAATCTGTCAGGGGATCGAGGGGATCGACACATGCGGTTGGTGGGTTAACAAGTATAGCGGGGATTCAACGAATCAAGATTGTTTCTAGATGGATTTTGTAAGATATAGATGTGACTCATACGATTTTGGCCATGGTTTCTAGATCAAAGGTATTGATTGAAGGATCGGGATGGGTTCCGGTAATTCTGATTTGAGGTTTAAGATTTGCTAACGGATCATCCTCGTTGCACTTAGCTCACTTGAGTTATCTTTCTTTGTTTTTCTAATCAGTAACCGGAATGGGATTTCCTTGTGAGTTTTAATCCCATATGCAAATGGTCAAATGAGAGCTTTCAAGTTGTGAATCGGGCATCACCGGGGATGACAATTAATTGGACGATATTGGTGCAGCCAAGTTGGATTGGGAACCATACTGGGTCTCATTGATCGATGTTGGTGCAACCAATCAGCGCATAAGCATAAGTCGGGCTTAGTTGATTGATGATGGTGCAACCAAGGAGACTAGGACACCAAGTCGGGTCGATGTTGGAGTAGTAAGAACACTAGGCATTAAATTGGGTTAAATAAGTTGATGTTATGCAGTAGCAGGCACTAGACAGACACATTGATCGATGTTGGTACAACCAATGAGTGCATAGGCACAAGTCAGGGTTAGTTGATTGATGATGGTGCAACCAAGGAGGCTAGGACACCAAGTCGGGTTGATGTTGGAGAAGCTAGGCATTAAATTGGGTTAAATAAGTTGATGTTAGGAGGTAGCAGGCACTAATCAGACAGATTGATCGATGTTAGTGCAACCAAGGTAGGCTAGGGCAGTATGTCGGGCAAATGATAGATCGTGATGAAATAATTGTCAAGCTTGGTCGGCTCATTAGAAGATTGTGTATGCAACTGTTCGTGTAGATAGACATAGTTTCTATTTCATATGCTTTTAAGGGCCAGCCTCGTAAGATTGTATCAAATTCGTTGGTTTCCCTTTTCTTTGGGTCGTTACATTAAATACTTTTTTTTCCTTCAACGGTGGGTTGAATGCCCCCCGCGTTTCATTAAAAAGAATTTAACAAAACATACAAACATTAAATACTTAGTAGTAGAACTTTAGGGGTTTTTGACCTCATAGTTTTATTTTTTTTTTAAATGACTTATTTCAATTGGCTTAAATATCAAAAGTAAAGTTTTCTTATAGAATAGTTACACATCGAAACCCAACATGTTCAGCAACAAGATAACCCCTGGTCAACCAATTCTTTACACACACACACAAAGACAATCTCATTTTCTGAAAGGTCTAGTTCACATAAAAGGATATAAGTTCATAGTTCAAAATCTTCTTACGATGCAGAAGCTTGGAAAACACTGTATATCCCAATAACCGTCAGTCTCGTGCCCGGAACAATTGTTTGAACCAAGTGGCGATCCACCGACAGAAGTATATTCCGAGGTAACTCTCCAGTTGGAACATCCTTCAAATTAAACCACAAACATTAACTCTCTTCTCTTCGAAATCGACAAACAATTAAATTTCTTTTCACGGTAAAAAAGGAGTAATAACACTAACCTCTGGATTTTCCTGTAATTTAAGGGTCTGGAGATCAACATACTTGCTCTTATCAGGAACGACAATCCAAGGATCCAATGGGCATGCCTCTTCCCCAGGCTATACAAACAAAAACCACCAACCCAAAAGTTACTAAAACCAAATAATAAATCAAATTAGGGGGAAATCCATAATTTTTTAACTAGAAGAACAAACCTGTGCAACATGATCACAATATCTCGGCACAATTGCACCACCAAGCCCAGGCCGACAAGCTACCGTCTTTATACTCTTACAATTCTTGCACATCAAATTCACATATGTTGCCTTCGCCTTCACCCTCGAAGCAGCAATGGTAATCCCAGCAATCTTGACCAGCTTCGACATGTACTCTGCCTACAAGCCCCAAATCCAAATCAACTCCAACCCAACAAAACACACAAAACAGAAAAAGTCTAATGTTTACTTAGGCTATTTTCTAACAAATTAGGTCCCAAAAAATCGAAACTTACCCCAATGGACCGCATCGAAACTGAACTCTCCTTCGACGAAAGAAAGATCTGAACATCCCCCGTATCCGGCTCCTCCATCTCCCCCGTCTCATTTGCAACCTTCGATCTCAAACTCGCAAGCACCTCAGCAGCTGCAGTTTCAAACTGAATTCAAACAATGAGAATAAACCCTAAACCATTGACTAATAGTACCCCCAAAGTTTACAACTTTATACTATAAAATACGCTGATCCGCCCAAAAGCAGCAAAATTTTACGGTATTTCCTAACAAATTATCCCTAAATTCCCCCAAAACCCCTAAAAATGGGGCTTTTGCGAAAAACATTGGATCTTTACCAGGGGCAAGTAATCGGCGGGGAGTTTGCGGAGCTTATCGGAGAGGTCGGCGTCGAAGGCGTCGACGTCCTCGATGGCAACGGTGAGGTGGTGGGGGTTGTGGACGAGGGATTCGCGGTAGGGGAAAGTAGAGTTGGGAGTTGAGAAGGCGCGAATGAATTCCTTGAATTTGCGGAGGGCGGAGTGGCGGGTCAGGTTGCCGGAGTCGGGATCGCCGGCGCCGCGGGGGAACTGGGCTTGGTCGCTGTAAAACACGGCTCCTTCGTCCCAACCCGACATTGTCGAAGCTTTCTCTCTTCGAGTAGTTTCTCTCTCTCTAGGTTTTGTTGATTTGGGACGATGAGAGAGGGGAGAGAGTTATGGCGGGAAAGTGGGTTTTGGCGGGAAGGGAGGAGGGTTGGTAGCCCGATTCGTAAGATATGGGCTGGGCCTGAACTGCAAGGGTATATTTTTCATTGAATGAAAAGGTTCACGTTCATGTAACCCATAATCATGGCCCATAAATCACAATCTAACTTTTTTATGAATAATATTTGAATAATTTAAATATATATATTTTTTAACAAAAAATATTTCTGCTTTTAAAGTTTTTCAACTAAAAGAAATTTTACTTACAACTCTTATCCAAAAATTTTAGCTTGTATGGCATAATAGGTCATAGCGCAGGGCGATAATACATTTGATTTGAATGGTCTTACTTGTTAATAAAAATCTATGTCCATGTGTGTTTTGATAAAAGATGACCTATGTCATAGTTTCATTAATGATGATTAAAGAAACAAAGTAGTACAATAATATCTTAAAAGCCACATCCTAAAGGTTCACTAATACAACATCTGGCACAGAAAGGCAGTACCTACATCGCAACAAAGTAAAAAACATAAGAGCTGCACCAGCAATCTGTCGAAGGCATCCCCGATTGGGTAGGAGACGTTCTTCCATATACAACTCTCGGACGGTACTCCCTTTCGTTGATCTTCATCCTCTTCATAGCCTCCGCCGCACCTGCCCAATCATGGATAAGAAAGAATATTTTATGCAAAAATCTATGTCCATGTGTTATAGAACCCTTGTCTGGTTTTCGTATATATGTCTCGTACAGTTTTATTAATAAACGACATGTGGAATAATCTTTGCTTTTCTAATTTAGATAAAATTGAAATAATTTTTTTATTTTTTTTATAATAACGCGGATAGAGCCTTAAGACTCCAGCCCAATATATATATAAAATGTCGTACAACAATGACCAATTTTACTGGGAGTAAAATTGCAAAAAATCTAAACCCAAAATAAAGTTAAATGTAGAGTTTTGATACCAACCATGAATTATTGATAGAGATTGCTTGTTCTAGCACAAGGCTACAAATTTAAACCCAAAATACAAGTCCCATAACCTAAATCACTCTTAATTTGTTGTGTTTGGTTGCCTACATCTAACAACTATGATGCTTAATATTATTTTTTGTGAAATTGATGAACAAGTCAAACTCCATCACAAGTTTAGGTGGAATATATCTTTCATGGCCACTAATCTCCAAATCCTGGACCAAGTTAAATGATTTCCGAACCATTTTAGCCAAAAAAATTTCATCTACTCCAAAAAAGAAAGAAGATGGAATTTTTAATGTAGGAGAAATGCACCCATCACTGACCCCTCAATCATAATACAAAAAGCGTGTGCTATTTTGCTCATAAAAATGGAAGTTCAAACCAAACTATAATGATTGAGACCAAAATGATATTGTTGAATCCTATACTGGACGATACACAAAGATTTGTGCACTACTGATCATAGAGAGGAAGGAGGGAAGTTGAAAGAAAGGAAAACCATAACTGATTTCTACTCTGAGAAAAAAAAGCTGTACATCTTAGTCCAGGATTCGACGGTATATACTATATAGTATATAGTCATGATCTGAATAAAACACAAGTCTTGGATCGCATTGTCCAAATACAAGAAATAAATCCAAGTCTCACAAATAGTCAAGTATCTCAGTTTAATAGAGGACCCCTGTAAATTTTAATATGTGCACAATGTCATGCCAGCAAAGTCAGTTACAAAGACAATTGAAAATGTTTGCGATATGTTGTAGAATGTATATTCAATTTAACAACAGGAATTATAATAGCACAGATGACAACTGACATCAACCACCCTCATGCAACAGTACAACTTCCAAAATATTTTACACATTAACATTCTCATAGAATCTAGATATATATATATATCACTGTAACATTCATCAAGCTCACTCTTGTCTCAAACCTTTCCACAAAACAAAGTCATTGCTTCGTTGCTTTTCATGAATCAAGTAGCACTATCGTTGCCTATGGTGCTCTGTAGCTTTTCATGAATCAAGTAGCACTATCGTTGCCTATGGTGCTCTGTAATGAAAACTATACTGACATAACACGGGAAAACAATCAAAAGAATGACAGAAGAAAGAAACAGATCAACTAAAATTGTGCACATTTGGATGATTGACGATAGCATTTATCGACACCTAAAAGTATATCGAAACCACCATGCATCAAAACCATGGTTTAGAGAGACCTTTTGCAACAAACTGAACTCATCCATAACAGGGACCTGGATGTGTTGTCACACAAAACAGCTCTCTCAATAAAAGCAATATCATACATCACAAAGTTTGAAGAGAAAAAACAAACAAAAGTAAAAGGGGGTACAAGTTACAATCAGAACTCTCTTTAAAGCCAAATATTAAAGTAAAATATGCATATCGAACTCCAACTGGATCCTTCAAGATACACTAAGATTCCGATCGGGTTTCATTCACAAAGAATGTGCAAAGCTGTCAAATACAGTGTTAGAAGCAAAAGAGACCAAAGAGGCTACTATTTGTCAACTCTTTAAAACATTGATTAAAACTGAGCAAATGCCCAGGTGGCCAATTATCTACTATACTCACAACTAATGTCATCTTCAGTTAACTGCTTCCATATATTTTTATTTCCAATTATTAAGGTTTGGTGATGAGAAGAAGACCAAACTTCCATCTTCTCTCTCGTTGTATTAAAAAAAAACATTACTTCAATTCCTCTTGCAACTTGTTCTTCTTCCTCCAATCCTGTACACAACCAAGAAAGCTGAAACTATAGCAATATCAATAGCTAACATAATGTCCTACAGCTCTGTATATAAAAAATCTTTATCCCCAAAACCGCATCATTGTAGAATCAGCAGCTACCTCCTCTGCATTCTAGCCTTGGGGGGTTTTCTGAACATATATCGCTTTGTTTTCCTTCCTCCACTTCCTTGCACAACCCGAAGTCGAGAGAAGGATGCTGCTGACAATGAGTTTTGGAAGTGGGCGAAGTCAGGGATGCATCAAGGAATCAGGCCATGCCTGAATTTTAGCGAGAGTTACAGGAGATTATCTGTGAGATCACTTCCTAGGCGATACATGATGGTGGTGGTTTCAGGGGGCTTGAATCAGCAGAGAAATCAGATAGTGGATGCTGTTATTATTGCGAGGATCCTAAATGCAGCCCTTGTCGTTCCTGTGCTTCAAGTCAACCAAGTATGGGGTGATGAGAGGTTTGATTTTCGACAATCTCTTCTCTTCTTATTTGAGTTGTAATGTATTGATGTTATTTTAGTGCTAACAACAGAAGTATTCTGTTCTTTTGTTTCGGCGGCCAGTGAATTTTCAGATATATTTGATGAGTGGCACTTCAAGGAGGTTTTGAAGGATGATGTGGTGATAGTTTCATCGATGCCAGCGAACCAGCTGAAGAAAAGGCGATTTAGAGGAGCTATGATGCCATTCAATGTTGACGAGGATTGGATTCGCGCCAACTATAAGGTAAAGTGGTATACTCTTGCCTATCTTTTAATTGCAGGTGTAATTTCTCTAGCATAAATATAACAACATTGTTTCACTTCCATGGTTTCTGGAATAGACTTGTTCATCGATAATTTTCCACATCCTGACACACAAATGTGCACATCTGAAATATGTTTTGAACAGCTAAGATTGTTCAGTATACATGTAATCGCATATCAGAAAGGAATTTTTTTAAAAAAAAATTACAATTTGCTCACTATATTTGTACTAAACCATATTATGTCTCTTTTTACATGCGGACCGCAGCTCAGAAGAGATGGCATCTTGCTCCTCCGTGCATTTGACTCAAAACTGACCAAGAGCCTAAGTCCCGACTTGCAGAAGCTTCGATGCAAGGTCCAATTTTTTTTGTTTACAAAGGAATGACTTTGATGAACTGACTGAATCATATAATAGTTGAATATGTTTCAAAAATCATACAGATAGCTTACCAGGCTCTAAAATTTCGACCCTGGATTGAGGAAATGGCAGAGAAGCTGGTGAAGAGGATAGGGCAAGATGGACCATACATTGCATTGCATCTTAGGTTAGAAAAGGATGTATGGGTGAGAACTGGGTGTCATACAGGTTTGGGAAAAGAAGCAGATTTAGTGATTGAGAGTGAACGTGCAGCGAAGCCTCAACTACTGACTTCTCGTTCTAAGCTTACTGCACTTGATCGTTACTCTGCAGGACTTTGCCCCCTAAATGCAAATGAAATTTCGAGGTATGAATATGTATTTTGATATTAGGAATTAGTTACTATTCATATCGAACTACTACTAAGAAGAGATTTTTGTCTACTGCATACGAAAACATTGACATCATAGCCTATTATTAATGTTAATATAGTTAATTGGGGAATTATATCATATGTACAACGCCAGACATTTTCTCTCCGATTTAATGACCAATTGTTCAAGGGCTACTTATAACCTTTTGGAGTTTCTCTCTCTAGAGACTAGAAACTCTAGAGAGAGAAGCTCTCCCCTAAAAAACCCCAAAACCAAAAACCAAAACCCTAGATCTGAGCTTGGGGGGCGGCCGGTGGCTAGGGTTTCATCGCCGTCCCCCCCCCACCCCTCGCTTCCTCTCAACCTCTCTCTCCCAACTCATCTTCTCTTTCCCTCTTATTTTTTCCCCCAAATCCTTACTTTTCTTTTTCGGAATCCGGTCGTCATTTGTCGCAGTGGTGCCACCGATCGTCATTTGGGGTTTACTCCGGTGTCGGAGAGGGATGCGACGGCAAGGTCGTCATTTGGGGTTTACTCCGGTGTCGGAGAGAGATGCGACGGTGATGGTCGAGAACGCCGCATCTTTGGCGGGCCGAAGGTGCCGTGCGGGGTGTAGTTCGTCGTTCGTGACTGTGATTGTGGGATGAGCTGATTGGGGCTGGCGTCATCGGTGATAGCGAGCAGATCGCAACGGTTCTCGGACTGGTGGCGGGAGTGTTGCCTAGCGCCGGCGTGGAGTGATGAGCGGCGAACTACGGGGTAGTCGGGGTTGCCGTGGAGGCAGGAGGTCGGGGAGAGAGTGGGGGGAGGGGGATTTCTGATCTTGGAGTGCTGTGGTAGGGGGGAGATTTGAATTTCAAATTGAGTTTTGAAATTTGAGTTGACGCGGTGGAGTCCTTAAGATCCAAATTTGTCCATAATATTCAAATTACAACCGACTTACAATTAGCAACAAAATGTATCCTAGTTGGTGTAGGCGACGATTGTCGGGCAATTTTATAGTTTGTGTTCTACTTTGACCTTGGTTGGTTAAAGTAGGGGGTGTCTTTGGTTCTTTCATGTTAGAGGGCTCGCAGGGGTCAGGTGCGACGTCTATCCTCGTTGCGAGGTTGCGGTGAGAGTCATCGAGGGTGAAGCGAGGGGATGAGAACAAGGACTCAATCTTGACATGCAGTTGTCAGATTGGTGGAGTGCCTGCAGGGTCTCTAATATGGTGCTTACGCTTGTCGTATGGATCACTGCTAGGGGTGACGAGGGAGAACGTACGATATATATATATTTTTCATAATAGGTTGGCCTAGCCCCCCCCCCCCCCCCCCCCCCCCAAGTTTCATTAAAAAGTTTTTAACAAAACCCAAAAAACAAAATAACAGACAATGATGTTCATGTATCCCACAAGCGAGCCATGATGGTCATTCCCTGTTAAAAAATGAGTCCCCCCACCCTACATGGTATTTACCCACCCTAATGACACTCAAAAATACATATCTCCTGATACAAGAAACCAAAATACATGATCAAACAGCCATCCCACTACATGAGCCGAACACCAAAAGCCGCAATGGTGCCTGTTCGTCACTCTTCTTTCCCCTGCAATCACCCCTCTTGTGGTGTACCCTCCCTTTCCTGTAATTCAGCCTGTTAGGCGGCATTGTCCGTGTACATGCCCCTGATCTTCTTCGATTGTTCTTCACCTGCCGTATTAAACCAGAATAAGATAACAACAATAATCTTGGAAAGCAATTGTGGATGCATGATGTGTCTGTGAGCTAATCTAAAAATTCTATTGTTCCGTTCTAACCATAAGCCCTAGCATATAGCCGCTACCCCAATATCCCAAATATCAAAATAACTGCTTTGAATGTGACCCTCTTTCTACTCCCCCCCATGCATCATTAATCGTTTGCGGCCCTGCCCCTGGGCTACCGAATCTGTTCAGTATATCCCTCCAAATTGGCATCGCGAAACTGCACGTCACTAAAGATGGTCTACCGTTTCGTCCTCCTGATTACACATAATGCAATTTGCCGGACCCTACCACTTTCTCCTTGCCAAGTTATCCCGTGTTAGAATTGCGTTTCTACGTGCCAGCCAGTTAAAAGTCCTCACTTTAAGTGGCACTTTTGCCTTCCAGACCGGGTCGTAGACTCTCACTCCACCATCGTTTAACCTTTTATATGCCGATTTCACCGAGAAGACTCCACCTTTTTCTGCCTCCCACTGAATTTTGTCTTAATTATCATTCCCTGTTGGTTTCCAATCGTTAGGTATTCAATAATCTCGTGTTTTTGTCTTCTTGCTTCGCTGGTTAATCTCCCTGTGAGTCTTGGTCTCCATTCTCCACTCCTCCAATTTCTAGCCACCTGGTCATATTTATTAATTAGAAGCGAATTTGTATGTTTCTTGGAATCTTCTCTTTAGGTTAATCGCTCCGCACCATTTGTCCTTCCAAAAACACGTAGTAGCCCCACTGCCAATGGTGAACGTAGCCCCTGAGATGAAAATGCCTCTCGTATGAGAGACCCCACGCCAGAACCCGGATGCTGAATCCTGGTTTTTCTGTTTCTGGTGCATGGAACCGTTCTTCAAATAAGACGCCTTTATTAGTTGACCCCATTTTGTCTTAGTCTTCACTTTTAGTTTCTACCACTATTTGCATAGTAATGCTTGGTTCATCTGGCGAATATTGATCACCCCCTGTCCACCCAACTCTTTTCGTCTGCAGACCAAGTCCCATTTGAATAAGTTGTAGCATTTCCCTTCCGCCGACCCATGCCATAAAAACCGTCTTCTAAGTTTGTCATTTTTTTTTGAAACCCAGACCGGAATTTCATAAAAAGATATAAAATAAAGCGGTATCGAACTCACCACCGAATTAAGTAAAATTAGGCATCCCCCTAAGGACAACATTTGACCTTTCCACCCCTCTAATCTGTTGGCAATTTTCTGAATGAGATCATGCCAATCCAGGCTTCTGATCTTCCCGGTTCTGATAGGCAATCCGAGGTACTTAATAGGCAGTTGCTGGATCGGACAGTTAAGGATGTTGGCTATGGTGGAGCCCCCCCCCCCCCCTCGGCATCCCCTAAGAAGGTGATGAAACTTTTGTGAAAGTTGACCTTAATTCCTGACCATTCTTCAAATAAATACAGACCCCACTTCAAAAAAGTAGCCTGCGTAATGTCACACTCACCGAAAATCAAAGTATCATCCGCATACTGGACGTTTAAAATCGCAGATATCCCCCTCCTCAAACCAAGACCATTAATCAGGGCCTGTTCTCTGTATGCGTGATGCATTCTATGAAGCTCATCCCCGACCAAAGTAAACAACAATGGTGAAAGAGGGTCTCCCTGTCTAAGTCCCCACCTACATCTGATTTCCTTACCCGGCACCTCGTTAACTAGCACGTTGACCTTGGGCGTTGTCAGCCAGGTATTAATCCATCCGATCCACCTGCTCCCGAACCCTCTTCTCTGAAGGATCTCCAATAAACATTTCCATTCTACCTTGTCGTATGCTTTCTCAAAGTCTAATTTAAGCATGAATCCCGACTTCTTATGCCTCTTCGTGTCTTGTATGACCTCCTGGACTAATTCCACTCCATCAAAGATATCCCTCCCAGCAATAAAACCAGTTTGATATTCTTCTATGATGTCCCCGATGATCCGTCCCAGTCTATTGGCTAGCACCTTCGTGGTGATTTTCACAGAGCAATTAATCAAATCGATAGGCCTAAAATCATTGACCTCCCTCGCCACTTGTTTTTTAGGAATAAGGCAAACATGAGCGTAGTTTAGTCTCTTCAGATTCAAACTAGCTTCAAAGAACGCATTCATGATATCCATGATGTCAAGTTTGACAATATCCCAAAATTGTTTGTAGAAAAAATAGGAAACCCATCCAACTCGGGAGCCTTATCCTGTCCCAAACCCCACACTGTTGCCTTCACTTCCTCCATAGAGAATGGGTCTTGCAGAGCCTCAACTTTCAGTCATGCATCTCCTTGCAATTCCTCCCAAATATTCTCAGTTGACTCTGTCTGACCATCTCTTTTTGGCCGAATAATTCCTTGAACTTAATATCAACATGGTTCACTATCTGTTTCTCGTCTGAGACTGCTATACCATCGATATCCAGTGAGTGGATGTAGTTATTTCTTCGTCTCATACTGGCTATCTTGTGGAAGTATTTGGTATTCGCATCCCCTTCTTTCAGCCACTTTATCCTGGAGCGCTGCCACCACATAATCTTCTCATTGACGTAGGCTTCTTTAATATCTTGCCTGCATGCCGCCAGTCTTTGAAACTGGTTGTCTTCCAGTTGACCCACTTCCTCCTGTCTTTCAAGTGCCTCAATCTCATTCAGGATATCAGCTTTTCTTGTTAAGATATTCCCGAACGCAACCTTATTCCATGTTCCAAGCCCTCTTCTAAGAGAAGAAATTTTTTTGTTTAGCCTGGCGGCTGGTTCAACCATTCCGTGCCCTTCTTCCCAGCATGTTTTGACCAATTCGTGGCATTTCCGGTTGTTCAGCCACATTTTTTCGAACCGAAAGTTTCTCCGTCTTCTGCTTCCCTCCTCTCCCGTACCAATCACGACTGGGACGTGATCTGAAGTATTACGCATACAAGATTTAGCCATTCCCAATGGGAATTTCGTTTCCCAATCCGTGGACACAAGAGTCCTGTCGAGCTTAGCCAACGTCGGCTCCTTACGACGGTTGGACCACGTAAACCGTCGGTCGTTAATAGGGATATCCATCAACCTTAAGCTAGAAATAAGGAGATTGAATTTCCTCATATCGTGCCCATTGCCTATGCCTCCACTCCTTTCATACGTGTGCCGGACGATATTAAAGTCCCCGCCCACTACCCACGGTAAGCTCCACCTTCTCTTGATATGTAAGAGCCCCCCCTAAAACTGTTGCCTTAGGTTCCTCTCATTTGGGCCATACACTGCTGTAATGGTTTGCTGCCACCTGTCCTGCCTTCTTCTGACCACAACCGAAACCGTGTAGTTCCCCACCCAGTCATCCAATACGTCAAATTTACTTACCGATGTTCCTATAGCGTCCCCAACCCTCCATACATGGATATGGTCTAGCATAAGACCCCTGATAACCTTGTCTGTTGGTTGAGATATTTTAGTCTCTTTCAAACATGCAATATCAATATTGTATCTCCTAATAACCTCCCCTACCATACTACGCTTGGCAGCCTTGCCAAGCCCTCTAACATCCCAGAATATGGTGTTACACATAAACACTGCTGACCCCCCTTGTTCCTGCAGAGTTGAATCAAACTCTACCAGGTTCGGGGAGACGTAGTCGATGCTCCCCCCCCCTCTTCTAAGACCCTTTGAACGTTAGCAGTATTGTCCAATTCCCTACCCCGAAATACGTCAACAATATTTGTGTGAACGTTATGATGCAACTTTAAACCATAGACGTGTGCAAGTTGAATTAATAAGAAGTCAGGGATCGATCCAAAAACAGAAATATTAGTATTTGTACCTGCGATATTTTCATAGCCTTTTCGTTTACCCATTCTTTGGTAAATTTCTTTGACGGTCATCGGCTTCTCCCCTTTGCACCGCTGCCTGATGCTTCTTCTGGATCCTTCCTTAGCCTTGACCTGTTTTAACTTCTTACCAGTCTCAACCACTGCAGAATCCTCACCTATAGTGAGGGTCTCTTTCTCATCTCCCGATTTAGGCTCCTCTGACTTGTATGAGTCCGAATCCGATTCTAAAGATTCCTCTGATGAGGTTTTTTTGTCAGTAGCCCACTTGCCCAACATAACCTTCATCCTCTTTTTAACCTCGTGTTCCACTCTTTTGTCGACCTCCTGTTGCAGTATCTCATCAAACTGAGATCCCCTCCTCAGTACCCTCCGCTACTTAACTCACTGCAGCAAGCTTTGAATACTTCATTGCCTCGGACTCTTTAGCAGACCCTTCGTCGAACTCTTAAGTCCCGATACTATTTTCCCCCTCTCCCTGGTGTATACCCCGAACCAAATTACACAGGCCCAATCCCAAAGTATTATCTTGGCCCAGGCCCAAATTACACAGGCCCACACCCCTTTGAAGCTGGCCCAAGCCCAGAGGAGGATCACTCTTCTCGCAGCCCACCCCGGTAAATGAAGATTCCCCCAAAACCCCTTTCCTTCCCATCTCACCTATGACACGCGCATCAGATCCCACACCCACACCTTTATCATACTCTGCAGTACATGGCATAAGCCCCTTACCCCCATTGACAGGACGCGCCGAACCCTCGCCGCTAGTCGTCTTGGGCCCCACAATCGCTACAGTTTTGCGCAACGCCTCCAGGAAAAGAGAAGAAGGACAAGCAGAGTAGTCCCCTTGCAGTTTCGACGCCTCAACCGATTTGACAGGGATTGTACGATTGGCATGGATGATTTTGGTTTGTTTGCCGACCGAGAATTCCCCCGCCTGATGCTCATCTTCCCCTTTGACTTCGTTGGTGGATATCGGAATCGTTGAGTCCACAAGCCCCGATGCCCTAACCGCAACAGGCTCTCTTAACACATCGACTTCAACCTCCATCACTTTCTTCCCTACCTCGATCTGAGCCTACTCCCTCGTCTTACGAACATAGCTCTCTTCCCCGAACAATCTTTGTTCACCGACTTTCTGAGACACACCTCTTCTGCCCCCTCCGCCGAGCTGTCGTCCTCCACAACTCCGACCAGGAATGTTTTATTCTCCACCATTGCTTTGATATACTTCGGGAGCTTCACGTGACCCTGGGGATCAAACCTAACTCTCGCAGCTCCTCCTCGCTTCCTCTCCGTAGCCACGTCCAGTTCAAGGACAACTTCATAATGCCTCAAGAGGTCCTGGAACCCACCAAGCTCCCAGTAGTGAATCGGAAATCCCGAAAGAGTCACCCAAGTGCCCTTTCCACCGCCGTTGGAGACTACACCTTCATCCCCCGTCCACGGTGAGATCGATATACCATATCTTCCGCCAATAATCTTGAGTTCATTACGACGCGCCAGCGCCGCCATCCCTTCGGCGGATGGGAAATCTGCCACCCAAAAATCATTAATCTTATGAAGTTCCCAAGTACGACGATTGAAAGAGTTGGATAATTGTCGAAGGCCTGTAACGATTTCCTCCGTCGACGGCCAACCTCTGACAGCTTGAATAACGCCCAACTTGCCTTTAAGAGACTCGCGATTCTTCTTCATAATCCCTATCACCGTCACCACAGCGGTGTGATTGTCGAAAGGCCTGGCCTCCGAGCGCGTGACAGTCTCCTGCTGCCCTCGCCTCTTATCCCCTCTCACGGCACAATTGTTCACCTTATGACCAGTCTACTTGCATTCGAAGAAAACGAACACGCCGTAGGGGTACTCCTCCTTACGATGCTGATCACCGCAGAAGACGCAAGTCGAGTCCCTATTCTTATTCATTGCCGCCTGGATCTTTAAAGATGATTTAGACCTGTATATCTCCCAGCCTCCCCCCTCGACATCAACCTCTTGTCGTGCCTCCTCTGCCCTCCATCACACCTTTCGTAGGGCGGAGAAGAGTTCCAGCTCAGAGAAGTTAGCTGGCGACTGAGGTGACTGCGACTTAGAAATGGCAAGTGGAATCGTTTGCATAGTGGTAGCTGGTAGTTTCCCTACCGGAGAACGCTGCTACGCCACGACCGCAGATGCCATCCCCGTCATCCTGGGGCTCGCCACCTTGTCAGGGGTTCTTATGGAAGTCTGAGGGCACTTTGATCCTGAGGCCAATCACGGTGATCGGTTACCAGAGGTATTAGGGTGATGACGTGAAGAAACCGGATTCCTAGAGCTAAAACTGCGGTGCCCACCGCAAACTTTCCCCACCGGAGGATGCACGACATCTTTCCTAGGGGATCTCTCCCTGCGGTTGTCGCGTCGAGTGTCACCCCTATGCTCACGGTGATCGTGTCTGCCACGTGGGTTGCGACGCTCCTCGTCACTGTTGTGCTCTCTAGGAGCCCACCCGCGCTCTCGCCCATGGTCGAACTTAGACAACTCCCGCATCTAGAAGGAAAGACGTAGGAGAAGAAACTAAAGAGAAGGGTAGGAAACAGGTTAAGAAGGTGAAGCAGGTGTTGGGGAAGAAGTGATAGAGGAATAGAAATGGGTGATTGAGTCTGAGGAGGAAGAAGAGGTTGAAGAGGCAGGAGAGATGAGGGGGTGAAAGAGGTAGAGAAGATAGTCGGAAAGGGATCGGAGGTGGAGGTAGTGGCTTAGGGAGAAGCTAGGATTTGGGAGTTCGTTTTTTGAAAGTTTTTGAAAAGGGAGGAGAGAGAAGCTCCACGAATTCCGGAGTCCATCCTTCAATAAACCATCCCTCAAGAACGTACGATAGTTGGAGACGATAAACGGCATACAAGTGAGAGTCTGAGTGAGAGAGTGAGCCCAAATTGGCATGAGAAAGTTGTTCTGGCGGGGTGGCCGATCAGTAAGACTAGATTTCGTTGTATTTTTGTTTGTTGGTTGGGGTGTATGAATTTCAGAACCCAGCCTGTTGGGATCTGAACTTCATAAGCCTTATTTTTTGTTGTTTGTTTTATTAAATTTTTTAATGAAACACGGGGGGCAATTGCCAACCTTTTACGATCAAAAAAATTGTTCAAGGGCTACCGAACTGATAAAATACAGGGGTTTTGGCTGATTTATCACTGTAAATGTTAAATACTGATCAAAATATCTCGCAAATATCAAAGTTATTGACATGTAAAAACTTGCTAGTTACTATTATAAATCAAAACAGATAATTTGACCCCAAAATGGCTTAGGATACGAAGCAAATTTATAGGGAGTAACTAGTAACTGAGATATGAACATGATCACAAAGATGCAACAAATAAAGCAAGAGAGATGTAATAGTATGATTTAGGTCTTTCTTACCAAATATCATCTAAAAAGCTTCTGTAGTGTATTAACAGAATTTTCAATAGGATGATAAACAAAAACAAGGACAACATGTAGGCGTATTTAGACCATAGTTACCAGAACTTCATTATGTGAACTTACATATCACAAACACACCCAATGCTTTAAAATTGATGCATATGCAAACACAGAGAGACTTCCTTGCAGATGATCCAATATATTGGCCTTTGTAGTTGATTATAATCGCTTTTCTTTTCAGTCTCTGAATTTCAACCATAGGTAAGGGATATAGCACAGATGACAGTTAAAAGTGTGACAAAGAGGCAGGCATTACATTTATGGAAGAAAAGGCCTTACCAGCTGAAATTGCATGCCCTTCAGATTCCAAGAACAAGGCCTATAACAAACTAAACTCCTTCCTCACATTTTAAGACTTACTAGTCAAGTCTTTATTTGAAACATCATTTTGACCTTAATGCCAATGCAACGTGTCAGAGAAATATAATGCTTCTTGTGCTTAGTAAGTTGATGCTACTGTTAGATTCAGAGATATTTCGGAGAATAATAATGTGATGATATTTATTGAGACAAGAACTTATAGGAATACAAAAGTAAAAAAATAGGAATGAGAAACTACCTAGATATAAGGACTTCGTACTAAAGATATAAGAGAAAATTTTATTGGAGATGTAACAGTATCCATATATGTTTACACACAAAAAACAAAGCTCTTTAGTATTATTTTCTTATATATCTTTATTTAATCCTTATCTTTAGGTAGTTTCTCATCTCTATCACTTTGCTTTTGTAATCCTACAAGTACTTGACTCTATACATCCATAGATATCATCACATTATTAATCCTAGAACTGTTATCGGGTCCTATCGGGTCGGGTCCTTCACTATCTTGACCCGGATCCGGTACCTCACGGTTCCAAAAATTGTAGCCGAACCCGGACTTGCGAGAACCGGGTCCGGATCCGGATCGGGGTCCTAGTTAAAAAAATCTACCTATCGGGTCCGGTAGTGGTGAATAAAAATTTGCACTTAAGTAATACCCTATGGTTCCAACAATTTTTACACTAAAGTACATGAATAAATAGTATATTTACACATCTATCTTCAACAATTACTATTTACATGTATATCCTATAACCCTATTATTCAAATTTCATATTGTTTTGGGTATTTTTTAACCGGTTCGGGTCGGTTCTATTTTGAGCGGACCCGAAACCGGAAGTGCATCGGGTCTTCTTTTATGACCCGGACCCGTATAGATCGGGTCGGTTCCAGTCCAATGCCGGGTCCGGGTCAGATTCGGGTATCGGGTAAATGTGGCAGTGCTAATTATTCCCCCGAAATGTCTTTGAATCTAATATGGTATCATAGCAGGCTCTACTTTCATAAGGTTGAGGTTATATTGCTCTTCGAAGTTGTGGCGGAGTGGTTCCAACATTGATCAGATCACTTCACCTCCCCTCATCTGAAACTATATCTCACTTCTGCTTCCTTCCTATCTACAACTATATCTCACTTCCGCTTCCTTCCTATCTGATGGCTTGTCAAACTCTAGTGCACCTTTGCTACAATTATTGCACGCATATCAATGTAGAACTCCAACTTGGCTTCTTCCAATGACAACAACCGGTTTCAGTATGATGACTCATATCTAGCTTTGCCTTTTTGAATGAACTCTACATGCAATGCACAGTTCCGGTCCGTTCGGCTTTCATAAGCTGAATGTAACACAAAGTCTGTTCTAGTGTTCGTACGAACACTTCGTGCAATGCACCACCTCAATCTGTCTAACATTCATACACTGTTGTGGCCCTCATAGGCTTTGCCTTTCATACTTCATAACTCGGTCAGTTTTGCTAACGACTTCAGTCTAGTCCCAATTCAAACAAACAAACACTCCTTAATCCTACGTGAGGTTTGGGGGGGTGTAACATATATGGATGTTGTTACTGTTGGATATATAGGTATATTCTCACTATATGAATAATATTATGTGTAATATTATTCCATGGGTAACACGTGTGTTACACGTACTAATTTGTGTATCAGCAATGGCGACTTGCGATGGTGACGCTAGCGTTAGGGGCAGCGACGGTGGCTCCCTGATGCGGCGACTGCAAATTCTGATGACCAAAACCTTCGGCAATTTCAAGCCTTCGGCGATTTCAATCCGACGATCGGTCAGGTACTACTCTCTCTCTTAATCTCAAAATTATTTGTTAAATATCTCAAGATTGTTAATCTTTAACAATCTTGAGATATTTAACAATTAATTTTGAGATTAAGAGAGAGAGTAGTACCTGACCGTTCGTCGGATTGAAATCACCGAAGGTTTCAGTCGTCGGAATTCGCAGTCGCCACAACAGGGAGCTGCCATCGCTGGCCACCGTCGCTGCCCCTGGCACTAGTGTCGCCATCGCAAGCTGCCATTGCTGATACACAAACCCAAGCATCTGGGTTTCGGGCTGTCGATGGGTGCCGCCTCCGCCGCGTCATCATACACCGCTGCCAGTCGTCGCCATCATCGATGCAGGCCACCACCGCCGCTGGGCGGAGCCTCCGCTGGCGTCGCCAACGTCGACGCAGCCACCGCTGGCCCACCCCTTCTTCTCCCTCTTCCCGAGTACCAACAGAGAGAAGGAAAGGGACTCATATCCAAAATTTAATCGCTTTTGTTGATGATTAGTATAAGTTTTTCATATATATGAAGAATGAAGCACTTGTTATTCTTAATGAATATAAAAAAATATATAGTTAAATGCTAAAAATCAAGGGTTCATATTTGATAGAGGTAGTGAATATGTTTCAATGATTTTAGAGAAGTTTGCATATGGCATAATCTCTACTGCACTCTACTTACAACAGTCAAACGGTATTGATAAAAGTTAGAATCAAACACTTAGTGAAATGTTGAATTCTATAATATTGACCGTTGTTTGTCTTGTGTAATTATGAGTGATATTGTATTGTTAATCATATCTCTAATGTGTTACTACATTCTAAATTGAATACACCTTGTAGATCATGACATGAAAACACAAATAATTTTGTTAATGTGAAAACACATGGTGCGATACATTTGTTAGAGTACATAACCCTAGAAGGCCTAAAGTAGGACCTATAACAAATATTTGTGTGTACTTAGAAAGTGCAGAATGTAGTTCTGTGGACAGATGTTGGATTTATCTAATTTGTGTTAAAAGAATCTAGACTTGCAGAGTTCTTTGAGGATGTGTTCATCAAAGATAAATGTATGAAATTATCTAGTCCTACAGACATGGCTAATGATTCACAGTTGGAATCAAGAACCAGTCATACTGACACTTAAACTTGAATGACAAATGAGCTAAGAAGAGTCTTTAGTAGACAATGAGATGATTTTGTGTCATACAATAATACTTTAAATTAGTTGATATGCCGAAATGAGCTAAAACTATAGTAAGTAAGTGGGGTTAATAAACTTAATTTTGGATTGTTCAATAGTAATTTTAATGCATTTTAGTAGCTAACAGATTGACTGAGAAAAATAGGTTACATTTATTTGATGTCTATTACATGTTTGTCATATTGTTATAATAAGTATTCTTCTTACCCTTACATTTATTGAAAATTTTGTTATTCATAAAGGATATTTAAATAGTTTTGCACTAAAAGTTTTGTACTTGGTATTTTGTACTGAACAGTTTTGTACTGGAAAGTTTTGAACTAATATATTTAGTGAACAAGATTTATAATTTAGTAAAATCATTGTATGTTCTTAAAACATGTATAGACGACGAATAAATAATTTGACAAATTTCTAAAGAGCCTAGTATATGAATCAAGTAATTCAGATCAGTGCCTTCAACTTTGTGGTATGTCAAATATAGTGGCTATTATTTACTTGTTCTGTTGACATGCCTGTTCTTGGAAGTGAACTCTCTATTACAAATGAAGTTAAAATTGTGCTATTCAAAGAATTCAACATGAAAAACCTAGGTATTGTGGACACCATAGGTATAAGAGTGAGTTTCAGTTGGCAAGGAATAACTCTTAGTCAAACTCATCAAATCAAAATGTGTTTCAAAAGTGGGGATATAGTGATTGAAAGTGTATTTTGAAACACCTTATGATTATGATAAAAGGTGGACATCTAATGATGGTGCAACTATGAGACAGGTAGATCATTCTAACGGAATTGAAAGTCTCATGTATACAAAGGTCTGCACTAGAATAGACATAGCCTTTGAGGTAGGTATGATTGGCAGATTGTCACACTCCGCTTCCCAAAATATGGGAATACGGGTCCGTGACTGAGGCCCAGCAATTGATGTGAATACACCATTTATAAGCTGTATAGGTAACTCAATAACAAGATAGCAAAACAAACAACGCAGGCATGTAAAATCACAATAGGATAACAAAAGTACATGACATAATTCATAACATAACCAACAGCTGGGAATAAAAAGTAGTTACGAGTCAAACAAGCCCGGATTACAACAAAGAGTAGCATGAAATAAAACATGAACTAAAGCAACATGAAAATAAACAAGACTAAAATACTTGAGCAGCAACACCTTTGGGTAATTCTCCATCCGGACCTGCAAGTACAATATACAAAGAAAAAGAAACAAGAAGACGCCCGTTAATGCAAGTCACGGGCCGCAAGTGGTACAAGCTAACGGGACAAGAATAAAACGAAATAAAAAGCATGAAAAATATCACGGAGTCAAGAATCATGTAATAGGAGAAATATAGCATGTAAACAGGATCATGAACAGGCACCATGAAACAAGTGGCATACATGTAAACAAGTAATCAAGTAATCAAGTAATCAAGTAAACAAATATCAAGTAAACATGAACATGTACATGTAATTGGATCATGCAAGTGCACGTGTTAATCTTATGTCTTTTATTAATCCTATCTAGGTAGCACTTCATGTATCCATACTTTTACTATATGGTTGCTACATACAATCAGTTACGTTTAGACCTAGTGGTGGATTCTATATGTCACGTACTCGGAAAAAACATATCAATTGTATCTTGTATCCAGATACATGCAAACATATAGCGTGAAACATATTGAGTCAAACATAGTGTAAACTTGTAACGTGAAACATATAAACATATAATTTGCAAACTTGCAACTTGCATCGGGAAACCACGAGCTCCCGTCCGAGTACGCTCTTCTATATTGCCCACTACTTAAATCTTTTTCCTTATACCCCGGCTTGTTACTTTTATTTCAATTTAACATGATCATAATGCAATAAGAACGATGTCAAGTTATGGACAGGGAACATCAAGGAATTATGCATAAAATATGTTCTAAGTCATGAGATACAAAAACATGCAGTTTAAATGTCATTTCTGGGTTTAATCTCTATTACAAGTCTGGGTCAACAGTATTTTCGGGTTATATAAAACAATAATGCAACTACAAAGTGATTGATGACATGTATAAAACTTAATCAAGAATAAAAAGATATTACAACAACTTTCAAACTATTATCATGGGTAAAATAATCATTCACACCATCATGTATAACCCTAAAAGTACATATGTTTGTATCTTCGTGTTCGTGTAATACATATGACAATAAAGTATTCGCGATCATATGCAAATACGAGATCGACGGATTAAGTATAGCAACAAATTTCAATTTGACCGATGAATGCAATTTAGAGTCAAAGAATATACTTGCGATATTTATGCAAAGAAGCTTGTACTAGAACAAACGAATTTGTACAAGAGATAATTCCCTGATTAGACGGTTCTGATGTGAACGAGAGAATAACGAGATCAGAATCCCGGATGACGATCCACAAAAACACGTGCGAGTTGCGACAAAATACCAAACAGCAAAACAATCCACACAAACAGCGAAGAGGCAAAACAACACACGGGATCCCACAGAACAGCAACACAGAACTCGGATCGCCTCTGGACAAAACAGCAAACACCGAACCGACCAATCCCAACTTCCAAAACACCAAACAACACAGTCATCCAAACAGCAATACAATAACTCTGTCCTCTTCTTCTCAGCGACACAGAGAGAGGGAGAAAGGGTGAACGATGGCGGAAGGGCTCGGCAACTGGCGGCGATGGGAGGCGCGACTGGAGTGAGATAGGGTCACGGTAATGGCGAGAGTCTGTGGTGGAGATGAGGTGCAACGACGCAGGGAGGCTGCGAGGCATCACGACTGAGGTCGAGCGGTGAAGAGGAGCGATGGGTCGAAGACGAGCGGCGGAGGGGAGTCGACTAGAGCTGTTGTCGCGGCTGTATGGGGGTGAAGAGGAGGTAGGGAGGCTGCCGAGGGGAGAGGATGGTGGTCTGGCGATGGTGGAGCGGCGACGTGAGACTGTGGTGGAGGAAGACGATGGTGAAATGGGTTCTGAGGGGCTCGATGGGGTGCAGACGGCAAGGAAGGGGGGTCCTCCAGTGGTGATGGTGTCAAGGGAAGCCGACGGGGGAGAGGCAAGAGGTGGTCGCACGGCAAGACAAGGCTGCGACGAGGGTTGAGGTGCAGTGGCGATCGGAGGGCGATGGACTTGCGGGGCTTCGGAGGCTTAAGGTGCACAGGGGAGTTAACAAAGAGGATGGTGGTGAAGTTGGAGGTTGAAGACGATGCGGGGAATGGGTTCGGGAGCAGGGGCGAGGTGGAGGACGGCCGAGGGGAGCGGGGGAAGGCAATGGCAGTCGGCGAGGAGGGTGCTTGAGGGGGAGGCGCTCGGAGCCATGGCGGAAGACGAGCACAGGGGGCTGAGGCGACGGTAATGGGGTGGTGGTGGTCAGAGTACAGGGTGCACAGGGAGGCAAGGAGATGAAGGAGGAAGGCAATGGTGGGGCGAGCGGAGGAGAGGACGACGAGATTAGTTCGACGAGGCAGGGCTCGCGAGAGGCGGAGGAGAGGGAACAAGGTTTTGTTGGGTTCTCTGTGGGGTTTTTTGGAACAGAGAGGGAGGGAGAGAGAGAGAAGGAGACAGGGAGAGAGAATAGGGGGAGTTATAATATGATTTAAATGTATAATAATAAAGAGAGGAGTTAGTGGGAGGAGGGGTTTACGGGAATCAATAGGCTGATTATTAGGGATATTAAATTTGGGGGTTACAGGAGAGATTTTTGGGGGATTTGAATGTGGAGATATGGGGTGACTTAGGTTTGTGGGTTTATGGGTCAAGATCTAAAAGGAGATAGATATTGGGATTTAGGTCAACTTGGGCTTTATATTTGGGCTTAGGCATCAAATTAAATAATTAAATAATGCAAAATAGGTCAAGATCAATTGGGCTTTAACAAAAATAATAATAATAAAGATCATGAAAATAAAAGTAATAACAACATCACTAATATTAATGATAACAATAATAACATTACTAATAATAAGAACAACCAATATTAATAAAAATAATAACAATGACAATACTAAAAATAACAATAATGATAGTAATAATAATAATACTATTAATAACAATAATAATAGAAATAACAATAATACTCATAATAATAATAATGATAATAATAATATTGAAAATAATAAAATAATAATAACAAGGTTATATAAAGGAATTGGGTTTAACAAATTATTATAAAAATTCTGAATATTTTTAATTTGGCTAAAATGAAAATAGTCGATCAAAAAAAAAAGGAAAGTAAAGTTAAAATACACCCTCATTCGAAATAAAAATAATTCCCGATTATAAAAGATTTTAGAAAATTCAAAAATGAATTTAACACAACTAAATTTATAAATAATTCGAAATACAGAAAATTATTCAGAAATTATATATTTACGGGAACGAGGGTTACACATATTCACTAATAATCTCATACACATTTGAGTGCCCTTAAGAGGCTAATAAGATACCTAAGTGGTACTCTAAGAGTTTGCTTTGTGCTACTCTAGTCATTCTTCGAATGAATGGCTGATCTAATGCATTATGATGCTCAGAATTTAGTGAAAGTCGATAACTAGTGGATATGTATTTACACTAGGAGAAACAGAAATGTTATGAAAATTAAAAGGCAAACAGGCACTGTGCTATCATCCATGAAATCAGACCTCTATGTGTTATCCTCTGCACGGGAAAAGGCTGAGTGGATTGAAGATATTGTTGCTAGTTATCCATTAAGAAGTTTAAGTAACTCTCTAATTCTGTTATGCGACTATCAAGCTATAATGCATTGTAGCTCATAACTCACTCTATAATAGTAAGAGGAGTATATTAAGGCTGAAAGAAGCCTAGTTGAACTTTCTCATAAATAAAGTGTAATTGAAATAAAATATGGCTAATGTTCTTGCTAAGAGACTTGAAGTGATCTAATTATCAAAACTGTGGGAGAAATGGAGTTAAAAGCTATTGAGTCAAAGCTTTAACATCCTAATTGTTTTGAAATTTAGAATCCAATTGGAGCTGTAGAGAAGTTCAAACTTAAGCATCAATTTTAGGCAGTTGACATGTTTTAGATAATTTTGATGATTCCACATAAATTCCACAAATATATAACATCATTCCAATTTTGATGCTATTATATATCTAGAGAATTTACTTAGAATAATCATATTATTCCAATACGAAAAATGAAAACATGTCGATGTGTTTCCGATGTTTAGAATGTCGTTATATCATTCCAATTTTGATGATATATATCTTTTATGGATTCTTGCTTCATTCCAATTTTGATGATTCAGAATTAACCATAATTGATTTGACTGTTCTATCATTCCAATATGAAACATAGTATAGTTCTTGTGTAGAAACTATAATAGTTCTTGTTCTTTATTTAGTTAAAAAAACTTAATTGTGATGCTTGCGTTACATTTTTGCTAAGCTAATTATGAATTGTACTAAGTTCTTTTGTGGAACTAGATACTTTGTGAACTTCGTTGGAATTCTTAGAGATGTGTCTTTTGATATTCTTGTTTTCAATAAGCTAGCAAAGATGGAGGAGTTGAATCTGTCAACATAGATTTCAAAATAATGATTTGCTCAAAATGGAGGAGTAAACATAAAGCAGTGTGCAAGGATAGAGAATAAATTAGTCACTTTCTTGGTAAAACTTCTGTTGAGTTTAAGACTCTTGTGTTCATTGAGCTTAAAACTCTTATTTTGTTCTTGAAGTTTATTTGCTTTGTTTGATTTTGAAACTATGACAGATTACTCCAGTTGGTTTAGTCATTGTGAACTATTCTGTTGTGATATGGTTTGGGAACTATTTAATTATTTTGGTTTGGTCTTTTTGAACTATTCGGATTTATAAATGATTTAGTCCTTATGAACTGTACATTGAGTGATGCATTTCTTCTATTTAAAGACTACTATCAGCTAGTCAGCTTCATGTTGAACTGATGAGATAATCCAGTACGTTTATATATTGAGAATATAGGAAGAGATTTTTGGATATATAGGTATATTCTCACTATATGAATAATATTAAGTGTAATATTATTTTATGGGTAACACGTGTGTTACACATACTAATTGTATGGATATCGGAACGCGGGATGAGTGGGTTGAGAACCCAGCACCCAAACCAGTATTTATCTTATAAATACTGGCTTGTGATAGTAGTAGGTATTCCAATCTTGATACCTAGGGTAAATATCTCAAACATCTTAGTCAAGGATATTAACCTTAATTTCTATTGTTATAATCTCGCATAATCTCTAAAAGTTACATGTTCAATATTAATTTCTCTTATCTTGTTAGTAATATTCCCTCATATCTCTATGTAGTATTTTTATCTTTATCTCTTTTTTGTTGTAATTTTATAAGTACTTGACTCAATGCTAGGGCCGGCCCTGAGTTCCCGGGTGTCCGAGGCAAACTTCCGAAATGGGGCCCCCCGCCCCCATACATTAAAAAAAACATGTTTAAATTTTTTTTGCACATTGTTCAAAGCAAAATATGCAAAATATATATCATTGAATAACAAGTTTACTCATAAACATCAAACATATATGCAAAGTAGAGTCAAAATATATAATCAAAAATGCAAAACCTGTCAATGGAAAGCTCTAATTTTATCTCATTTAATGCATGAAGCTACCTCAACAATTCATCTCCCCATCTACATAGAAAATTATGAAATAGAAACAGAAAATTATGAAATAAAAATGAAATAGCACTGAAGTGAAGAAATGAAACATAGGAGAAACATAAACATTAAGGAGTTATACCTGCATCATTAATCACCCCAATGCATGACTTCTTCTCGCATTCCATGCAGCAAACTCACTAATTAAATGTTCATAATCAAGCTTTTCTACCATCGCCTTCTCAGTACATAGTAGACCTAATCCATTCAATCTCTCTTGAGACATGGTTGATCGAAGATAAGACTTAACAATTTTCAACTTTGAAAAACTTCTTTTTGCAGAAGCAACAGTAACCGGTATAGTCAACAAATCCGATACGCGATCCATGCATATGGAAATAGACCATCCATCCTTTGCAAATAATTAAGCACATCAATTACTTTTTTTTGCTTCCGATGGTACAATTAATCTGATGCGCTTCAAATCTAAAAACAGATCATCCCTATTAATATCATAATATGAGTCGTGATGTAGAAACTCTTCAAGAGTGTCACAACAAGCTTTCAACTAATCATCATGTAGACTTCTCAACTTCTCCAAATCAAACAAAAAACCAAAGATTTTGTTCATATTTCACAAATTGTTCAAACCTACTGTTGAGTGAAGAAATAGCTTGATCTACTACAGTTATGAAGTAATGAATCCTAAATTCTTCTTCAGGTGCTTGTGTTGTTTCTTCACTACCACTCTCATCAAATTTTCTCTTTCTATGGATGACACGCTTCATTATGAAAACAGCTTCAACTTTCAATTTCTCTGTAACTATTTTAGCTTCAGTCATAGCCTTCATAAAACCAGTTTCTCTGTAGTCTTCAAAAAATGCAATGAGCCCTTTTAATTGAAGTATAGCAACATCAGTATGCATGTCTTTCTCTTGCAAGTATTTACTGACAAAATTAACAGTAAATAATATGTTGTGCCAAATAATCATACACAGTAAAAACTCCCAATTCTCCATCTCATTCGTTGCTAAGGAACCAGCTTCGCTCTTGATCTTGGGATCTGTATCACTGTTTGCCAATTCAATTAATGAATCTCTTATCTCCACGGGTTGAAATCTTATTGCTCTAACACTTTCAACACAGCTTTCCCAACGAGTTTGTGATAATGTCTTAAGCGTGAGATTGACACATGTCTTTTCAAAATATCTCATCGCTTTGTAGAAGATGAAAACAACGTATACAAATGTTGTACAACTCCAAAGAAAGACACAGCTTTGATACAACAGTTGGCCATATCACAAATTGCAAGGTTAAGACTGTAACAACCACAGGGCGTGTAAAAAGCTCTAGGATTAACAGTAATTAACCTGTTTTGCACACCTTTGTTCTTCCCCTTCATATTGGAACCGTTGTCATAACCCTGACCTCTAACATTAAAAATATCAAGCCCAAGAACCATCAGAACATCTTCAAGCACTTTAAAAAATCCCAACCCGGATGTATCATCTACAACTAAAAATTCTAAAAAGAATTCTTCCACCTTTATCAGACTTTTTGAAACATCAACACACCATATGACCAGAGACATTTGTTCCTCATGACTTGCATCTGGAGTACAATCAAGTAATACTGAATAATACTTTGCTTCTTTGATTGTTTTAATGATTACACCTTTTACCTCACTTGCCAACAATTCTATCAATTCATTTTGGATTTTGTGGCTAAGATAATGCTTACGAGATTCACCGCTTTGGAATTTCCTAATGTGTTCTTTCATGATGGGATCAAATTCGGCAATAATTTCAGTCATGCTTAAGAAATTACCATTATTCTCTTCATAAATCTTCTCATTGTCACCACGAAATGCCAATGCATTTTTAGCTAATGTTTTAATTACAGCAATAATTCTTAGCAAAGCATGTCTCCAATGTTCTTTTTCCTTTATAATTAGTAGTTCCACACATCTATTAATAACTTCACGTTTTTGCAATCTCGCCTCCAATTCAAACCAACTTGTCATACAGTTAATGTGGTATTCACTCTCTTCATGGCTTTGAAGTCTATGACTAATATTATGCCACTGTTTAAACCCTTCACTTGACAACTGATTATTGTTTCCTTCTTTCTTGAACAATTTACAACAAAAACAAAACACTTTATCCAAACCAATTGAATAAACAAGCCATCTTCTATCATACTTTTCCCCATTTAACAACAATCGAGTGTAGTGTACACAAGAAAAATGTCGACTTTCATTATCTTTAGGAAAATTAATAGCAACTTTAATGGGCCCTCTTTCAACTAATAAATCCTGAACTTTTTTTATCAATAATCTCCCAATTCATTGAATCATAAATATTTATAGACCTACATTATTCATTTTGATTTGGTTATGCATTTTCATCACCCACATTCATATTAACATTCTCACTTAACTCTTGAACCAGTTCTTCATTTTCAACACCAACATTCTGTTGAAATATAGTAAGTTCAAATATGTATATTATGTTTCCTAATCTATTGGGAACAGATTCCCCAAATCTCTTACCCTTCAATCTTCTCTCAATCTCTTTTCTTCTTCTCCAAGATTGTAATCCTTATATATAGATGTATACTGTAAAGAATAAAGAACAAGAAGAATAATAAAGATTTTTCCCCAAATCTATTTTCAACATGGTATCAGAGCCTAACAAGATCTAGGCTAGTTGAAGAAAAAGAAGAGGCGATGTTCATCAGTCTCTTTCTCGATCCCTGAAGTTGCCACCGCGCGACTCCCGAAACCCTGGAGTCGTCACTGCGCGACTCCGGTAGTGCCGCTCCCCGACTCCAGCAGCGTCACTCCCACTCTGCTATCGCCCTCAATCGCCGACACTCGCTGCTCCTTGCTCCACCGTCGACCACCCAGCCTCATCACAGAATCTCTTTCACCTGCGTCTAAATCCCCTTCACCTCCTTACTTACCGAAACCTTTGGTATCCCACCGCTATCAACCACCTTTGCCGAAGGCTCCTTATCCTGCACTCCCAAAACCCACCTCCAAATCCCTAGGCGCCATCGCCGTCACCGAACTCCACCTGAAGCACCCGAACCCCGATCTCATCTCGCCGATGCTTGCACACGCCGACGACACTCTTTGCTGTTTAGGTGTTGGATTGTTGCTATTTTGCTGTTCTGAGAATGAGGGAGTGATCTTGTGTTTGGTGTTTTTGATCTGCTATGGAGTTGCTGTTTGGGTGTTGGATTGTTATTGTTTTGCTGTTTGTTGAAGACTTGGAGTTGTTCTTGGCCAAGTTGTGTCGTTTGTTATTGGTTGCTGAAGATCAGATCCGTTGTTTTTTCTTGTGCCGCTACCATGGGACAAACTGATGGAGCCGAGAAGATAATTGGACTTGCATTTACATTAGTTACAGCTGCAGGTAATGATGGTAAGGTATTTAATATTTCTGCCTCAGTTATGAATAATGCATGGATAATTGATTCGGATGCTACTGACCATATGACTTTTAATTCTAGACAAGTTCAAAATTTTCAACCATCTACCAAATTAACTGTGTCCACTGCCAATGGTGACCCTGCCACTGTTACTGGCGAGGGTACCATACCTCTAACAAACAACCTAACCTTAGATATTGCCCTAGTTGTGCCATCCTTGAATTTAACATATTATCTGTTGATTAAATAACTACCTCCTTACAGTGTATTGTAGTTTTTTTGGCCTGCACATTGTGTGTTTAAGGATATTCAGACTTGCAAGACGATTAGTTATAGGGTTAGACACGAGAAGCTCTATTACCTGGATTTAGAATCTGAAAGTTCAAGCAAGTTGACTCAAGCTCTAAGTGTGGAAGGATCCGAAGATGAGAAGAAGAAATCAGATATTTGGTTATGGCATCGACGTTTAGGGCATGCTTCTTTTGGTTATTTAAAGAAATTATTTCCAAGTTTATTTTTGAAGTTTGATATTTCTGTCTTTCGGTGTGATGTGTGTGAACTCACAAAAGGTCACCATTTCTCTTTTCCTCCAAATCCAAGTAGAAGCTATCTTCCATTTATGATTATTCATTCTGACGTTTGGGGTCCATCCAAAACCACTACATTTGGAGGAGCCAAATGGTTTGTGACATTTATTGATGACTGTACTCGTATGAAATGGATTTGTTTGATAAAGTCAAAAAGTGAAGTTAGTGGCTTGTTTCAGAAATTTCACAAGCATATTATGATTAGTATAAATCACATATTCAAGTTCTTATGAGTGATAATGGCTGAGAGTACCTGAGTTCGAATATGCAACAATATTTGGAGGAACACGGCATTGTTCACCCGACTACATGCTCATATACACCTCAACAGAATGGAATTGCAGAAAAAAAAATAGACACTTGCTCGAGGTGGTCCGTGCTTCTCTTATCCATGAAAACATGCCACTCATTAATTGGGGGGAAGCCCTTGCGTCTGCTGCATACTTAATCAACTGAGTTTCCTCTAGTATCCTAAACTTCCTTACACTATTTCAAGCATTAACTGAAGCTGTGAATGCACCAAAAGTCATCAACTTGCCACCTCGTATGGTTAGGCGTGTTGCATTTGTTAATCTTCATCAACATGAACACAATAAGTTAACTCCTAGAGCTGTCTGCTGTGTTTTCGTGTGATATGCACAAAATAAGAAAGGGTATCGGTGTTATCACCCACCAACTCAAAGGATATTTGTGACTATGGATGTTGTGTTCCATGAAGATGAGATGTATTTTTCTTCTTCTACGACTGAATTTCAGGGGGAGTACCGAAGTGAAGTTCAGACTCTTGGGTATGATGAAGGGGTTAGTGAAGATCAGACTCTTGGGTATGATAAAGTAATTACCAGCCAGAATGAACAACTGGATACAAATAATGGCAAACACTTGAATGAAGACCTAGCAAGGGAGGAAGACCCTCATGAAGAAGTGCAACCAAGGAAAGAAGACCCTCTTGAAGAATTGTAACCAGTACCGAATTTCAGTGAGAGTGAACCTTCAGAACCCCAAAACCAATTGTCATCATTGTCCGAAGCTCCTAAAGGAGAACTCCCACACTGTACTAATAGAGGTATTCCAAAACCTACTTATGAACCTGATCCCACTAGTAACGTCAAATATTCCATGAGTAATTATGTATCCACTCACCGCTTGTCAGAATCAAATAAGTCATTTGTAAATCAATTATCTACTGTATTTATTCCTAACAGTGTGTAGGAAGTCCTTACTGATCCAAGGTGGAAAGCAACTATGGATGAGAAGATGAAGTCCTTGAAAAAGAATAAGACTTGGGAGATAGTCGAGCTGCCAGCAGGAAAGAAGCCAGTAGGATGCAGATGGATTTATACGGTGAAATATAAGTCTGATGGTTCAAAAGAGAAATACAAAGCAAGGCTGGTTGCCAAATGATAGACTCAAACGTATGGAATTGATTATGAAGATACATTTGCACATGTAGCAAAATTCAATACTGTTTGTGTCCTACTATCACTTGCTGCAAATCTTGATTGGCCATTGGAGCAATTTGATATGAAGAATGCATTTTTATATGGGGAATTGACAAAGGAGGATTATATGGATCTTCCACTAGGGTCGAACAGACCAGTCCAGCACAGTAATAAAGTGTGTCGATTGAGGAATGAGCTATATGCTCTTAAACAGTCGCCAAGAGCTTGGTTTGGGAGGTTTACAAAATCAATGAGGACATTCGGATATTGTCAGAGTAATTCAGATCATAACTTATTCCTGAAAAGGAAAGAAGGTAAGATTACTGCTCTCATTATATATGTAGATGACATGATAGTAACTGGGAATGATCCTGAAGAGAGAATGGCATTGAAAAGCTACTTGTCACAAGAGTTCGTAATGAAGGATCATGGCTCTTTGAGATATTTCTTGGTATTGAAGTTTCTCCCTCGAGAAATGGTATATTTCTGTCTCAAAGAAAGTTTGCTCTCGATTTATTGAAGAAAACTAGAATGTCTGCTTGTCAGCCGATTGGTACACCATTAGAAGAAGGACTGAAACTTTGCAACGAACCTGATCATATGCCTGTGATAAGGAAAGATATCAGAGATTGGTTGGATGACTGATGTATCTTGCGCATACACGGACAGATTTATCATATGCTTTAAGTATGGTAAGTTAGTTTATGCATGCACCTCAGGAACATCACATGGATATAGTGATGAGAATTCTGAGATATATTAAGTCTGCTCCAGGAAATGGGGTCCTATTTGCGAAACATTGTCACTTGAAGGTTGAGATATATACTAATGCTGATTGGACAGGATCTATAATTGATAGGGGCTCCACTTCAGGATACTTCACCTTTGTTGGAGGAAATAAAGTTACATAGAGAAGCAAGAAGCAGAATGTTGTTGCACGCTCTAGTGCAGAGGTTGAGTATCGCGCAGTAGCTCTATGTATAGCGGAAGTTTTATGGCTGAAACTCTTGTTGCAGGATTTAGGCTGTGGTCTGAATGAACCTATGAAGGTGTATTACGACAGTCAAGCAGCATGTGATATTGCTGCCAATCCAGTTCAACATGATAGGACGAAACATGTAGAGGTGGATAGATTCTTCATCAAGGAAAAATTGGATGAGAAAGTCATTGAGATATCTAAAGTGAAGTCAGAAGATCAACTCGCAGATATCCTGACCAAGGCAGTTTCGAGTCGGCTCTTCTTGAAATTTGTTGACAAGTTAGGCATGTTCAATATCTATGCACTAACTTGAGGGGGAGCGTTGAAATGTAGTAAATACTAATATGTATATTCTGTTTTCTAATCCATATGGATCAGATTCCCCAAATCTCTCACCCCTCAATCTTCTCTTAATCTCCTTTCTTCTCCTCCAAGATTGTAATCCTTATATATAGATGTATACTGTAAAGAATAAAGAACAAGAAGAATAATAAAGATTTTCCCCCAAATCTGTTTTCAACACATTCAACTCTTGATGTTCTTGAACTCTTCTTCATTAGCTTTACCACTTGAGATTGGTTTGTTGGTAAGAAATTTATCAAATGCCCCAACTTGAGATTATATAAATTTATCTTCTTCTTGTTTTTTCTTTCTTTTTAACACTCCAGACACATATTTACGAGGCATGATAAAACTGGAAAAAGAAATATAATTTTGAATTAAGCCTAACATATCAATTTTCAACTTAATTAAGCAACAATTCAACCTAATTAACATAATTAACATAAAATTAAGCCACTCAATAACTTAATAATCTATTCAGCTTTATTAACATAAAATTGAACTCAAGATGATTAAAAAATCTAACATTCAACTAATGTTAAGCTAACATTCAACCTAACATTCAACTAAAATTGAATGTAGAAACTTACATTCAACCTAACATTTAACTAAAATTGAATGTAAAAACTTACATTCAACCTAACATTTAACTAAAATTGAGTCCGAAGATGATTAAAAAACATAACTTTCAACATAAGATTCAACATAACATTCAACTAAAATTAAGTACGAAGATGATTTAAAAACCTAACATTCAACTCAAATTAACAATTTAACATTCAACCTAATTAAATAAATGAAATTAAATAAATATTTAAGTGATACTTATGATGGTACTTACAGAGGAGAGAGAGAACCAGAAGACGACGATGGACGACGATGGACGACGATGACGATTTCACGAGCGAGTTGAGCGACAACGACGATGACGAGAACCAGAGGATGACGACGACGCCGTTAGGGCAGGGTCGGCCCTACCCTATGGCGGCCGCCTTAGGCCCCGGAGATTTTGCGATTTTAGGGGCCCCCAAATTTGAACTTCCCTTGTAAATATAGGCATGTATTTTGCGCGTAAAAAAATGTTATTAGGGGACCCCAAAATAATATTTTGATTCTTTAAAAAAAATTTAAAAAATTATTTGGGTTTATGTTGGAAGGCTTGATTGAATTTAAGGTTTTAAATTTGGGTGATGTAAAACAAATCCACATTTAAATGGATATAAAACCCGAAACCCACATTCAATTAAAAACCCCACATTCAATTTAAAAACCCACATTCATTTACATTTACAACCCGAACTTGATTACCCAAACCCTCTTTTAACCCGAAACCCAACCCATTCCTTCTTTTCCCCAAAATCCCAACCCGAAGGCGCCACTTCGACCTGTTCCTTCTTTTCCCCAAAATCCTAAACCTAACTCCTAAGTCCCGAACGAAAGTCAAAACCCTAACGGATAACGGCGTCATCGTCGTCCTCTGGTTCTCGTCTCATCCTCTGGTTCTCGTCCCGGCCCTGTCCCGAACGAAACCCTAACGGCATCGGCGTCGTCCTCTAGTTCTCGTCGTCGTCGTCATCGCTCGACTTGCTCGTGAAATCGTCATCGTCGTCCTCAGAATCTCTCTCTCCTATGTAAGTACCATCTTAAGTATCACTTAAATATTTATTTAATTTCATTTATTTAATTAGGTTGAATGTTAAATTGTTAATTTGAGTTGAATGCTAGGTTGAATGTTAGGTTTTTTAACCATCTTCGTACTCAATTTTAGTTGAATGTTAGGTTGAATCTTATGTTGAATATTAGGTTTTTTAAACATCTTCGGACTCAATTTTAGTTGAATGTTAGGTTGAATGTAAGTTTTTACATTCAATTTTAGTTGAATGTTAGGTTGAATGTAAGTTTCTACATTCAATTTTAGTTGAATGTTAGGTTGAATGTTAGCTTAACAATAGTTGAATGTTAGGTTTTTTAATCATCTTGAGTTCAATTTTATGTTAATAAAGCTGAATAGATTATTGAGTTATGGAGTGGCTTAATTTTATGTTAATTATGTTAATTAAGTTGAATAGTTGCTTAATTAAGTTGAAAATTTATATGTTAGGCTTAATTCAAAATTTTATTTCTTTTTCCAGTTTTATCATGCCTCGTAAATATGTGTCTGGAGCGTTAAAAAGAAAGAAAAAACAAGAAGAATATATATTTATACAATCTCAAGTTGGGGCATTTGATAAATTTCTTACCAACAAACCAATCTCAAGTGGTAAAGCTAATGAAAAAGAGTTCAAGAACATCAAGAGTTGAATGTGGGTGTTGAAAATGAAGAACCGGTTCAAGAGTTAAGTGAGAATGTTAATTTGAATGTGGATGATGAAAATACAGAACCAAATCAAAATGAAGAATGTAGGCCTATAAATATTTATGATCCAATGAATTGGGAGATTATTGATCAAAAAGTTCGCGATTTATTAGTTGAAAGAGGGCCCATTAGAGTTGCTATTGATTTTCCTAAAGATGACGAAGGTCGACATTTTTCTTGTGTACACTACACTCGATTGTTGTTAAATAGGGAAAAGTATGATTGAAGATGGCTTGTTTATTCAACTGGTTTGGATAAAGTGTTTTGTTTTTGTTGTAAATTGTTCAAGAAAGAAGGGAACAATAATCAATTGTCAAGTGAAGGATTTGAACAGTGGCATAATATTAGTCATAGACTTCAAAGCCATGAAGAGAATGAAGACCACATTAATTGCATGACAAGTTGGCTTGAATTGGAGACGAGATTGCAAAAACGTGAAGTTATTGATAGATGTGTGGAACTACTAATTATAAAGGAAAAAGAACATTGGAGACATGCTTTGCTAAGAATTATTGCTGTAATTAAAACATTAGCTAAAAATGCATTAATTGGCATTTCGTGATGACAATGAGAAGATTTATGAAGAGAATAATGGTAATTTCTTAAGCATGACTAAAATTATTGCCGAATTTGATCTCATCGTGAAAGAACACATTAGGAAATTCCAAAGCGGTGAATCTCATAAGCATTATCTTAGTCACAAAATCCAAAATGAATTGATAGAATTGTTGGCAAGTGAGGTAAAAGGTGTAATCATTAAAACAATCAAAGAAGCAAGGTATTATTCAGTATTACTTGATTGTACTCCAGATGCAAGTCATGAGGAACAAATGTCTCTAGTCATACGGTGTGTTGATGTTTCAAAAAGTCCGATAAAGGTGGAAGAATTCTTTTTAGAATTTTTAGTTGTAGATGATACATCCGGGTTGGGACTTTTTAAAGTGCTTGAAGATGTTCTGATGGTTCTTGGGCTTGATATTTTTAATGTTAGAGGACAGAGTTATGACAACGGTTCCAATATGAAGGGGAAGAACAAAGGTGTGCAAAACAGGTTAATTACTGTTAATCCTAGAGCTTTTTACACACCCTATGGTTGTTACAGTCTTAACCTTGCAATTTGTGATATGGCCAACTGTTGTATCAAAGCTGTGTCTTTCTTTGGAGTTGTACAACATTTGTATACGTTGTTTTCATCTTCTACAAAGCGATGAGATATTTTGAAAAGACATGTGTCAATCTCACGCTTAAGACATTATCACAAACTCGTTGGGAAAGCTGTGTTGAAAGTGTTAGAGCAATAAGATTTCAACCCGTGGAGATAAGAGATTCATTAATTGAATTGGCAAACAGTGATACAGATCCCAAGATCAAGAGCGAAGCTGGTTCCTTAGCAACGAATGAGATGGAGAATTGGGAGTTTTTACTGGGTATGATTATTTGGCACAACATATTATTTACTGTTAATTTTGTCAGTAAATACTTGCAAGAGAAAGACATGCATACTGATGTTGCTATACTTCAATTAAAAGGGCTCATTGCATTTTTTGAAGAGTACAGAGAAACTGGTTTTATGAAGGCTATGACTGAAGCTAAAATAGTTACAGAGAAATTGAGAGTTGAAGCTGTTTTCATAAAGAAGCGTGTCGTCCATAGAAAGAGAAAATTTGATGAGAGTGGTAGTGAAGAAACAACACAAGCACCTGAAGAAGAATTTAGGATTCATTACTTCATAACTGTTGTAGATCAAGCTATTTCTTCACTCAACAGTAGGTTTGAACAATTTGTAAAATAGGAACAAATCTTTGTTTTTTTTCTCTTTGTTTTTTGGAGAAGTTGAGAAGTCTACATGATAATGAGTTGAAAGCTTGTTGTGTCACTCTTGAAGAGTTTCTACATCATGACTCACATTATGATATTAATAGGGATGATCTGTTTTTAGAGTTGAAGCACCTCAGATTAATTGTACCATTGGAAGCCAAAAAAAGCAATTGATGTGTTTAATTATTTGCAAAGGATGGATGGTATATTTCCATATGCATGGATCGCGTATCGGATTTTGTTGACCATACCGGTTACTGTTGCTTCTGTAGAAAGAAGCTTTTCAAAGTTGAAAATTGTCAAGTCTTATCTTCGATCAACCATGTCTCAAGAGAGATTGAATGGATTAGGCCTACTATGTATTGAGAAGGCGATGGTAGAAAAGCTTGATTATGAACATTTAATTAGTGAGTTTGCTGCACGGAATGCGAGATGAAGTCATGCATTGGGATGATTAATGATGTAGGTATAACTTCTTAATGTTTATGTTTCTCCTATGTTTCATTTCTTCACTTCAGTGCTATTTCATTTTAATTTCATAATTTTCTGTTTCTATTTCATAATTTTCATTTCATCTATGTATATGGGAAGGTGAATTGTTGAGGCAGCTACATGCATTAAATGAGATAGAATCAGAGCTTTCCATTGATAGGTTTTGCATTTTTGATTATATGTTTTGACTCTACTTTGCATATATGTTTGATGCTTATGAGTAAACTTGTTATTCAATGATATATATTTTGCATATTTGGCTTTGAACAATGTGCAAAAACTTTTTAAACATATATATTTTTTAATGTATGGGGGCGGGGGGCCATTTCGGAAGTTCGCCTCAGGCCCCCGGGAACTCAGGGTCGGCCCTGCGTTAAGTTTCGTTCGGGACAGGGCTGGGACGACGACGAGAACCAGAGGACGACGACGACGTCGTTAGCCGTTAGGGATTCGACGTTTCGTTCGGGACTTAGGAGTTAGGGTTAGGATTTTGGGGAAAAGAAGGAACATGTGGGTGTGGGGCTTTCGGGTTGGGATTTTGGGGAAAAGAAGGAACGGGTTGAGTTTCGCGTTAAAAGAGGGTTTGGGTAATCAGGTTCGGGGTGTAAATGTAAATGAATGTGGGTTTTTAAATTGAATGTGGGTTTCGGGTTTTATATCCATTTAAATGTGAATTTGTTTTGCATCACCCATATTTAAAACCTCAAATTCAATCAAGTCTTCCAACATAAACCCAAATAAATTTTTTTTTAAAAGGATCAAATTATTATTATGGGAGCCCCTAATAACATTTTTTTTCACGCAAAATACGTACATATATTTACATGTAAAGTTCAAATTTGGGGGCCTCTAAAATCGCCTCTAAAATTGCGAAATCTCCGGAGGCCTAAGGCGGCCGCCTTACCCACCTCTAGGGTAGGGCCGACCCTGCTCAATGCCTCAATACTATCATCCTCACATTATTGTTCTCTTAAATATCTCAGAATCTTATATATCTAATCCATTTTACTGATGTTTTTATACTTATTGATTAGGATGCTTAAAGGAGTCGGCGCTCCAGAGAGTACAAAAATTTACTGGGCCGGTGGTGTGCTGTTTGGTGGTGAAAAGGCTCTAGAACCACTAAAGTTGGAATTCCCGAACCTGTACAATAAGTGGAGCTTAGCTCATTTTGGTGAGCTCGACCATATTAAACAAAAACCATCCATCTTGGCTGCACTAGATTATGTAGTTTGTCTCAAAAGTAACGTATTTATAGCAAATCATGGAGGGAATATGGCAAATTCACTACAGGTATTATACACGTACTTGTTACATTATTTTTATTTAAATGCTTGTTATGTTATTACCGAGAGATATCTTACCCATCTATAAATTTTCACTGTAGGGACACCGTACATACGTGGGTTATGGAACGAACATAAGGCCGAATAAAAAGGCCTTAGTACAATTATTCATGAACAAGACCTTACATGAATTTGAGATTGAAAAGGAAATAAAGCAAATACATACAGACAGTTTGGATTTTACATCTTCCACTGAGACGTCGATTTCTAGATGGGACTCTACTTCCTTTGTAATTCAAAATTGCATGTGCGACCACACACAAAAGGGAAGTTGAATTTTAGCGAAAAAATGTGTTACCTTTTCAATTTTCTTATACTTATTTTACAAAGGTTTTTAGGTTCTGAATGTAAATTGAGTTATTAATATTGAATTTTTTGGATACAAGAGAAGTTCTCTCAAATAATTTTATTGATACTCATACTGTCTTAACTGAATGTAAATTTTTTTTTTAATCCTCCATATAAAAGTGTTTCGACTGTGATTTTGATTTCATTTTTTTCATGCGGAAAATTCTTCTTTTGCACAAAAATCCTAAAATTTTATTTACAAATAAAAAGAAATCAAGGTGAATATTGTGTTCAGAGAATTTTTTACCTTAGAAAATGTATTCGATTGTTAGATTGCTTGCCTCTATATGACATTTTCCGACCTCCATCACCTGACAAGAAACTAACACAGCAAAATCACTCATAAAAAGCTCATATGAAAAGCAGCTTATTTACGTATTAGATAGTTTCGACCAACCCAGATTTTGCCTGCATCCACACCGGGGAATTCTGTTCAGTGTTTCCTCTTCGGCATGGTAACAAACACAGTGAGGTCATATCTTAAATTAAGAAAGGAGAAGGTAACCGATGAGGGGTTTCAGAGAAGAACTTCGACTAACAGTTGGTTTATTGGTTAGGATTATTAACTAAACCATAACAGATTCACCATGAGCAGTACTTGTATATAAGTTAAATGCATGAGTTTTGATTGTAATCTCCAACAAACAGGAACAAATGAAGACAACATTTGATCAAAATTACTTTCAGTCAGAATATCCTAATCTGCTGTGGATTCTGCAGCTTTTACTGACAATAAATATTATGAAAACACGAAACACCTTGCATTTAGTTTGATTCAGACTTAAAGTATTCAAGCCAAATACATAAACGACCCAGCATGGAATAAAACGAAAAGGAAAACAAACTTTACAAATTTAGATATAAGGGCATGAAAATGTGCTCATGGAAAAATGTTGTATAACAAGAGTCTGAAACAATGGGCATCAACAATATCTAAGAGTACTCCATAATTATGACGAACAAATGCCACTTTATTACAAATACAGCTACATACTTTTTTTCCCAAAAAAAAAAATATACGAATAATAACATAATAGAAACTGATATATGGAATCCAAAGCTATGGCCAAAATTATGAGGCATATCCAAATGCTTACAAGGATGAGCAGAAACCAGCTGCTCTTACTCTCGAGAATAATTAAACCAACTAGCAGGCAATATAGATATAGAAATGTAGTAGTATTAAACCTTCCCCAATAACTCTATAACCCCTTAGGAATATCTATCTGGTTTCATCTTCTAGGTTGCGGAATCCAGCAGTGAGATCATCGTAAAGTTTCTTGAACTTCGCAACCAGAGCTTCCTCACCCTCAGCAGGATCTTCAAATTTCTGGGACCTGTAATTTGCAACAAACAAGCAAACGAATTTACATGTACAACTTCTTATGAACTTTTTGATATAATTTATAAAACCTACAATCTAGCTTACTTAAAAATAAAAACATTATTAGCCATTCAAATCCCCTCAAATTCAAGAAAATCTGATTTAGATTAAAAGATTTGTTCACTTACACTAGGCGGTAGAAAAGGTCACCCAACCGATGCTTGATTACACTGTATGTTATCTTCTGGCCATCAGAACCAGCTCCTCGCTCAACAGCCTGCAGACCACCGCAGTAGTAAGGTTAGATTTAACAAGAGTGACCCTAAACTCAAGGCACAGTAAAACATGTCACTCAAGTAAAGCAGATAATAGGTAGGCATGAGACTGAAGGAAGAGAATATACCTGGTTCGCCAATGTATTAAAATGAATAATGTTCCGCATCATCCAAACAGACTTGTAGAATGGGCAGAATTTGTCATAGCTGTAGCAGCCATCATAAATTACATAAGAAAAGGTGAATAACAAAGTATACAATGACGAAAACAGGTTGCTTGGTAAATGCAAGAGTAAACATGTTAGCACTTACGGTGTGAACGCATTTTGAGCAAGATAATCCTCTCTTAGAAGCTTTGCAGTCTCTAGGGTAATTTTATCAGTTTCTGCTAAAGCATCTTTACCAACAAGCTGCAGTGAAAGAAAGAAGGGTACAATTGAACAAATTTTGAGGGGAGACCCAATTTAAAACTTATGATATGTGATGTTAGTTACTTGGCTTTAAAGGTTCATTTAAATCAATTATTTCTCATAAATAACAATGGGAAAAGGATGCTGAAAGCCAAGCGTGACTAGCAAATAAAGCCTGCTGCATATATATATTGATAGGCACAAGACTGATAGATCTTTTGCAAACTGAAACATTATAAAATAACATACAGAAGCAACTCAAATTTGTCCCTATGTACTGCACCAAAGATAGTTTGTCCACTTAAGTGTATGCCCTGTTTCATTCTGATAACGGCATATGATCCGAAGTTATGATTTGCAACATTGCAGCCTTCAAAATTTCCAGAATTCATGAACATAAAAAATATTCTACTACAGAGCTCAAAATAAAATTTGGAAAATAATTTAAACTACTATGAGACATTAATCTCAAATTTCAAGTACTCTATTTCCTAGGAGATTATTTATAAAATTAAAAAAAGAAGGGAAATAGAGACAATTAGATTTTGCAACTACAAGAAATTTATAATTCTTCTGTTTTGCTGGAGGTGTTGCCAGAAGGAAGAGCTGGCCAGATATGGTGCTGACTAAAGGTGATCGTTGAAGGTTGGAGGGTTACGAGTTTCAACTTGATTAGTCTTGTTTGAAAGTGCATTATCAGGAGCTACAATTGGAGGAGCATTTGAAGCTGTGATTGCAGTTGCAAGGTCCAGTTCTGAAAGACTTGACGCATCAACTGGCCCTTTTTGCAACTACACTTGTACTGCAATCATGGTTCTAGCCAACCAAAAACCCCTTAACTTGGGAGAAATGCTCCATGGGAATTGTATGTTGTTTTGTTAAGGTTCCAACTCATGGTTATATTGAACACAAAGTTTGAAAATTAGATGAAAGGAAGAATGGAAGTTGAGATGAAAGCTATAATGCCTATGCATCAAGGACCTCATGTACAGTCCCCCTTAGCCACCCACTTTTTCTTGATTTTACAATAACATGGTTCATTTGCCTCATTTTCAATAAATAAATAAATATTAGCACAAACGACAAACAGCAAGCACAAATATTTCATGTATAAACAAACAAGTGTACCTGGACAATTTCATTCAAGTCATCTTCTCTCTGAAGCACCTCTCGGGCCATAGTTCTGATGGAAATAAAATCTGAATCGAATTTCTCATAGAACGTTTCCAGTGCCTGTCACAAAAGGAATGATGTAGAAATAAGAACTCAGCAAATAGCAATTTAGTTGTAATTAAAAAACACAAGGAAAGCTTAGCCTGGACAAACTGGTTATAATTACTCAAATGACAGCTACTGCATATTAAATACGGAAAGTACACTTAAAAAGTTGTACAATTACGTTTCATTTTGCAATAGTAAAAGGAACATACCGTCTATGTTTGGTATATTGAGCTAGCAAACAACATATTCAATACTGAATAACTAAGCTCAAACTAAAGTAATAAATCTTACACACATATTTAATAATGAACGAAAAAGAACTTGTCAAACTCATGAGTAGATTCAATTAAGTCACAACAATCACATGATGGATAGGAAACAATTGTATTATTACCAAGAAAGCACGCCAGGTAGTTAGTAATAGAACCAAAAGTGTGTATTAATGGGTGAAATTTTTACTACCATAGTGATCTTTGTATTTGAAGGATCTAATATAGGCTGAACAATTTTAACATTCAGCTAATAAATAATTATGCATCTCGATATCATTAATTAGTGAAAAGTGAAAATGTTCATGTAAATAGTGCACTTAATAGAGTGACTGAGGGGTGGCCCAGTGCCCGGACTTTATCCAAACAGGAGGAAGAGATTAAGAAAAAAGAGAAATGACCCGCCACACATCTCTGCTGTTATCGCCAGTCATCACCGGTGCTCTCACAGGATCCACTTCACCACCCAGTGCTCACTGAAACACCATTTAGCGCACAAAACCAAGCAGTAGTAGTAACTGGACATGTTCAACAAAGACCAATTCACCAACTAATTTTGTTACACCTAATGAGTGATGAGGATCAAGGATAACTAAATTATACAGGGACTGGGGCATTATAATTGGATATGAAATTGTCACTTATCAAGTATTTTGCCTTCAATAGAGCTAATTAGAGAAATCGAAATTGCAAAATTGGGAGGACGGCATTCACTAGTTATCTTCTTGCATTTTACAACTCAGACCATTAATAGTAGTTATTCATGATAAAGAGTTTATGAAGTAAAGAACAGGCAATAGAGTTTATGAAGGAAAGAGAACAAGTTTTCCATACATTACAATCTTTAAGGGTCAGTTTAAAACATTTGCAATATAACCATTTGCGAGATACAACCAACAGATTTTGTATTTATACGTTGAATATAAGCAAATTAAGTAATATTTGCAAAATGTCCTACATGAAAAGGGAAATAAAACTATTCAGACATATTCCTTTTAACTCATTTTATACAAAAGAGAGTGGATCCAACAAGAAAAATTTTACTAGGTTGTAGTTCTTTAAAGTATTTACACTACCATTCGCCACTAATTTATCAGTTTTAGAATAAGAATGGCACAAATTCAAGTTGTAGAAGAAAATTCAAAATTACAATAGTTTTCAAACAAAATCTGACAGTTTTGATAGATCTCAACTCATGATTCAAAATTGAACATAATTTGCACTGATGACCAGTTAGTGAGTGGTCTTGACAATTTTATCTCTAACAGGGACTGAGAAATCCAATTTTCCTAGTGCACCAAAGGTTCGACTTAATATAGAGTGGTATGTAATTGATCGTCAATTTAATATAATCAACATAATCATATTTTTTCAAGAAAAGTGAATAGTATCAGGTGGTCTTGGATAATTCAATCACAAATGGAGATGGACAAATCAAATTCAAACAATTTCGGGTGCATGAGGATTAAGGAAAAGAACTCATAACTCTTCGATTTAATTCATTTCTCTTCATTCAACATCAAACATTTTTAACTTTATAACAAATTCTAAAATTATTAGCATCGAGATATTAAATGTGCCTAAAATAATTAAGCAATTTTTTGAAGATAATCATACAATTCATAATATTTGTAAGAAAGCATCCAGTACATGTTCAGATAAAATAATGGTTTTTGTATATATGTCTAACCTCAAAATACAGATGTGTTTTGTGAACATTTAAATTATCGCTATTTTATGAGAAATGACTTCAAACTAAATTTGTGATTATCATAGTATTTTTCTAGTTAATTACAGTTGTAGAATCTTCATTTGAATGTGCAAATAAGTCTAAATGTTGTTAGGGGTTTGCTAAGTTGAGATACTTCTAAGTAAAGTTAATTTTATGGCCAAGCTGCTAACTCCCCCACCCAAAATATTAAATTCAGAATATACTACAATTTTGACAGCGGTCACATCTACCCAAGCAAATATTCTACCTTATAGCTAAAATTCTCACTAATCCTAAATTCTTTGTTTGTACAGGATGAAAGTAGTGCATAACCAAAGAGATATTTCCTGCCTGCCAAACTATGGCATCAACAATTTCCCTGCCAAGCCAGAGTGTCAGATGCATACATGATTTATCTTAATAGTACAGTGAATATAATTTTATATGACAACAGTAGTCCGTTGTTCGCCAACAAAAAAATAAATAAATAAATAAATAAATAAATAAATAAATAAATAAATAAATCTTCGGACCTGATTCAGGTCATATTTTATTGTCGTCCGTCTTTCCAGATGGACAACTAGCTACTGTTCAGCTTGAAACTGGCAAGAGCACAGATCTCAAGGTGATGTATCATCATATTTCAAGAACTTGGTGTATACTTAGATTTCTTGGCACTCTCCATTAGCTTGTGATATGGATTGCATTAAGTAAATCATGAGCCAATAATTATTTTCTCGTAAAAGACAGAAGTTGCATTTTCTAAAGAAATTGACATGGACAAGAACAAACCTTAGAGTACTTTGAATACGATATAAGCCAATTCACAGAAGGGAAATGCTTCCTCTGAGCTAGCTTTTTATCAAGTCCCCAAAACACCTGAATAAACATAAAACACACGTGTATATGATAAATAAAAATAAACGATATTTGTTTAGTCAAAAGGATATCTGAAGGGTGTAGTTTTTACCTGAACAATACCAAGAGTTGCAGATGTTACTGGATCTGAAAAATCACCTCCTGGAGGAGACACAGCACCAACAATTGTGACACTTCCAGTACGGTCCGGACTACCGAGACACTTCACTTTACCAGCACGTTCATAGAAGGAGGCCAAACGTGATGCCAGATATGCAGGATAACCACTGTCTGCAGGCATTTCAGCCTGAAATAGTATAGTGTTCACAATTGATTAAGTGTCAAATGAATTTTATCTAAGCTTTATATACTTACTCAATTATGAGCTCATATATACATATATTGGAAACTAAAACTAAAGCAAGAAAAGTATACGATAGCCAAAGATTAAAAGAATATCACATCGAAATCAGAATAAACAAACAATAATTGAGAAGACATTTTTTACGGGCTTCTTTCATTATTACTGGAACTCCATTATCACTTTTGTATTTATGTGTTTTGAACAGCAACAGTCGCATGCTGAGTTCCTTACTTCCTACTAATTCGTTGAACTTTCCATGACAGCTTGGACAGGACAAATATCATTTGTACTTCTTTAAAAACCTTAATTATGAAACCAAATGCTTAGTTACCAGTTTCCTTGTACTACTAATATACTAGACACAAGAATGTGGAGCGCATTTATCAAACTTTTTCATTAATTGCGAATGAACTCCACACTCTCAATAGTACAAAAGCAGTACCCCAGGAGTAGAACAATTACCACTAGTCTTAATGAATAATTTAAAATTCAAAAACCCTCCAACTGTTAAGCCGACATTACATAATTATATGTATGAAAACAAACTAGGGAGATGATTGAAAATGATTGCTATGAGAGTTCAGCATTATTGAAGCTAACCATTGTCACTTAAACTTCACATAAAAGGGATAGAAGAATGGAGCAAGATCAGATAAACCAAGTACCAGACGGCCTGATATCTCACGAAGAGCCTCGGCCCAGCGGGAGGTTGAATCAGCCATCATGCTTACATTGTAGCCCATATCTCTAAAGTATTCGGCTATTGTGATGCCTGCAGATGCCAAAGGATAACAAAAATAAGAATTCATACAAAACTAGAGAAAGTATCAGAGAGGATCAGAAAAGAACAAATTGTGTGCAGTGGGTTACTGCTGTAGCCTGTAGCAACAAAATAATACTAGCATCTTAAAATTCTGCAACCTCGGTAGATAAAATCACACAAGCAAAAAGTTGTAACATTTCTATCAGTTTTAAGCGACAAGTGATAAAATCATGAGAGAATTTCTATCAGTTACAATTTCTCAGAAATACCATGCAATGTAACAGTCTCATCAGCATAGTCTTGTTAATCTCTCTGAGAAAAATGCCTTCTGAATTACTAAGGGACCAGGAATTAGGTAACCCATGACAAATTTGATGGTTACCTCCTCTCCTTTCCATTCAAGAAGATGTATTGGTTGTGGCAAACCAACAAGCTTTAATGTCCAACTTTAACTTGTCAGCAAACAATCTTTACATACCAAGACATACATTTATCTTTTGATTAATTGAATGGTTGGAGCGTGCCATAACCAACGGGGATTTATAAGGTTCCAATCAATTATAGGCATAACATGTATCCATAAATATACCAACTAACTAATTATACTTAATAAATTAATCGCATTCTGAGCACAGCAAACAAATCATTACTAATAAAATTTGAAGTAAAACTCAACTGATGTAATTAAAGTAACGAAACCAAGTTACTCATGCACTTTAGAGAAAACAGCAGTGAATAGGTTGCATGTCATGCAATTATGCAATAAGAATAGGCAACTATCTTTGTGTGTCTACACATGCATACCCAAACCTTTTAGCTTCTTACATTCACTATTTGACAATACAGAATTTACAGAAATTGGTAAAATCAAATTGGCACCTGTATATATGGAGGCCTCCCTAGCAGCCACAGGCATATTAGAAGTATTCGCCACAAGTGTAGTCCGCTTCATGACAGATTCTTCACGACCGTCAGGTAATGTCATTGTTAATTGCGGGAAATCCATAAGCACCTGATATAAAAAAAATCCAAATCATATAGTAAGAGTCTTAAGACTTTCGATGCCATTGAGTAGTAGAGATCAATAATATAAAACACAGACCTCTGCCATTTCGTTTCCTCTTTCACCACAGCCAACATAAACCACTGTGTCAGAATTAGAGTACTGGAAAGAATAACAATGATAAGGGTGTATACTTATACAGCACGATAAGCTCTATTATTCAAGTATCAAGAAAAAGAAGTCCAAATAGCATCTGAAAGTTACCTTTGAAAGTGCTTGACTAATAACAGTTTTACCACAACCAAAAGCTCCGGGTATAGCACAAGTGCCTCCAAGCACAGAGGGGAAAAGGGCATCAAGAACACGCTGAAATGAGAATCACAATGTTAAAATTAGAGATTGGGATAACATTATTTATTCAAAGTTAAATTAATGCCAAAGAAATAAGTTTGCTCATTCTAGGACAAGGTTACTAGAACAGTATTTACCTGCCCAGTCAAAAGAGGTGTATCAGCAGCAAGTTTGGATGAAACAGGTCTTGGGGAACGCACAGGCCAAGACTGTAAGAATTGAAGTGAGGATACAGCAAGTGTTGTAGCCAAGTGTTTAATTTGAACAGAACTTTAAAAGTAGCTACAAACCTGAAGCATAGTATACTCTTTTTTTATACCTTGAAACTCCAGCTCAAGTACTGTGTCCTGCAAACATTCCACATTAATTGTAAGACTTAAACAGTAAAGCCAGACTCTCGATTGGAAGGAGGCAATAAAAGAAGGTTGCAAAGATATAAAGGACGCTGCAAATTAACCTTAAGACTGTATTGACCAGCAGGGGCAACATAAGAAATTTTTCCCATGGAACCAGGGGGGAGAGCAACATGATGTTGCATCAAAGTGTTTTCATAGACAATCTGCATAATAGAGGAATTAACATGAGAAATATTCAACTACACAAGAGATGCATGTTTATCTACCATGGAGCATACACATTCTGAACTACTTACAGCATATAAATCTCCACCGGTGAGATGATCCCCAACAGCTGCAACAAATAAAAATGGATAAATTATTTTAAAAAATTATCAGATGCCAACAGGTGACTTAGAATTCTAGAGAAAAATTCACACCGATAAATGTATAAGAGCAGCTAATTACCTAATTTTTTGGGCTCAAATTCCCATAATATATCTTTGTCAAGTGCTGGTACAGAAACTCCACGAGGAATGTAGACATCACCAGATCTAATGGCAATAGTTTTCAGAGGCCTCTGCAGTGAAGAAGAAGAAAGGCACAAGTCAGTAAGAAATAGAAAGAAGAAAAATCATGATTTTTTAACAAATGAACAATTACAAACTAATGAACTCTTTCATTGGATCCCTCGAAGTGTATGAATCTTAAATAGCAGATAAATATCATTAACAATATATGCTCTACTACATAGAAGATGCTGAAAATTGACAACAATAGCCAGTAAATTAAGGTTCTAAGCGTACTTGAATTCCATCGAAAATATTGCCCAAGATTCCTGGACCCAACTCCACTGAAAGAGGCTGCAAAAGAAAAGAGCCCTAGTTCACAGCCCACCGAGATACATTTTTAAAAATCAAGAAACTAAAACCCTCCATAAATACCTTTCGAGTTCTCAAAACTGGGTCATTCACCATCAGTCCAGCTGTTTCCTCATACACTGAAAAACAATTTAAGCAACAAATTTAGTAGATTCCTTATACTCAACATGATGGAAGAATAATTAAAGAAATTATAGATTCAATAAGCAAAAGCAAAAATGAGAAATCTGAATTTAAAATTTTGCACTGATGCTCATACAGTACCTTGAATAGTCGCAGAATCTCCCTCCAGCCGAATGATCTCTCCAATGAGGTTGTCATGCCCAACACGGACCAGTTCATACATGGCAGCACCTCCCATCCCATCTGCCACAACAACTGGCCCAGAGACCTACAAAACACAAGAACAATATCGCGTACTTATCAGTGGAGAAGCTTTTTGGGAAATTATTAAAAATCTTAAGCCCTAGTGTGACAAAGTTAAATGTATTTGTTAGATTCCAAGTTCCCGGATCAATCAAAAGTTCGATTCTATCTTAACAACTTATTTTAAGTGATGACAAACATTGTAGAAATTTAAGAAACAGCTTTGGGATAATATTGGCATTTGTTAATCAAGGTGCTTCATTTTATTGTTTTCAAGTAAATGTTATGGTCCTATATTTGACTTTGCCAAACCAAAAAAAATTATAAAACCATGAAAACTTCATCCTTGTTAAGATGGTAGAATCTAAATATAAAGTACTATTAATTTCACTAATCATGGATGTATATGTACTGTATGTTTTTCTTTTCTTTTTTTCTCTTTTGGTAAGTGAATTACAGATATGCAATCAAGAGATATTCTTTTTCAATAAAAAATGTTGGCTTTGAAGAACCACAGGGTCAATTAGTGTGATGCAAATAGACTGCTTTGATCAGAGGCCTATCTAACAAATACATAAAGAACAAAGATCAGCACCTTTAATAGCTTACTGATAGTTTAGACTTCTAGTTATGTTCAAGAAAGTCTTTCTATTTCATGTATTTGTGAGCTTAACGAATTTCAGCTTCGTGGGAGATCTTGCAACAAACATAGTATACATACAACAAACAATTTTAATATGCTCACATAAGAAAGGGAGGCCAAAATTAAGGATACAATTTTTAAGGATATTTTGAAATAAACAGTTCTTTTTCTTTTTTCTTTTTTTCGTTTTTTTCCTCAAACATAAGCCTTTGTTAGTAGAACGATACAGGTCATGGACAATGGTGTCTCCACCAGATCCATCTCCAAATCAGGATAGGTCTCCAAGAAGCGGTTCTTATCAATTCGACATCACAAAACTAAAAAAGTTGCCTGCGATAGTTAAATTACGTTTAACTGTACAGAATTTAAACAAATAAACTAAAAAGTGAGTGTAATGCATATAGCTAGTCCCTCTTGAAATAGAACATCTCTTCCCTTAAGATCATTTCGGACTTCGAGTGCTTGGACTACTTCTCATTTAATGTTTGCCAGTCTTTGAATTGCATCATGAAATATATCATTAGACAAAACTGTGACAGACATCAAATGATCTCAATTGCAAATCAATAAATACAGCAAATTAATGCCAATAGGTTGACTGCAACCAAGATAAGGCAGCATTTTGCACATACGGATTGGACTGATCTCAAAGCCACTGAATTTTTGTTTTCTTTCTCTTATTAGTTCTTTTCAGATCCCATTCATTATCAGAACAAAATGCTCAAATCCAACTCAAATCTTCTCAACAAATTCGACTAAGCCATATTAACATCACACTATATCATCTCTAAAAATAACAAAATCCACTCAATTTAACCTCTCATCAACCAAATCACAGATCATTTCCTAATCCAAATCCAACAAAAACTGAAATTTATCCAAAAAAATCACAGATCGCGATGAGGAAACAATCAGTTACCTTCCGAACGTAACCAAACTCGCTCTCCTTCTCGGAATCCTCGAAGGTCGTTAGTCGATCTCCGTACGCCATTAGATAAAGAGATCGAAAGTTAGTCGATTTAGTCTAGTCTATTTGGATCGATCGATAGATTCGAATGGTTGATTGATTGGGGAAGAAACGAAACCTAGATGATGCGATGCGATGCGATGAGATGAGATTTATTATTTATTATTATTGGAGAAGAACAAAATAAAAATCTTTGGCTAAGGTCAAGATCGTAATATTTGGGTTCAGAAAAGAAGTGACAGCTAAGTTGCTTAAATTAATAATAATAATTGAAGGGTGAAAAATGAAAATTGTTGACATGGATGCACGCCGATCACGTGATTACTTTTGGCGTTTTGAAAATATGATAAGGACTCAATTGAATATATCCCATTATCGGTATTTATTTTATTTTTTGGGATCGGTTCTATTTCGATGATTAGGCTTCTAATAAATGTACACCTGCGCTCTTAATAAAAAGTAAGCACTAAGCAAGGCATCTGATCTGATCTCTAATCAGAGTCTAAAAAGGATAAAATTGCGAAAAAAACCCTTAAATTTTTGGTAATGGGCCACTAATTCCAGTTGGGCTTTAAGGGCCTTTTTTACCGGCTTAGCTAAACGAAAAATTCCAGGTCTAATTGGGTCGGGTATAACCCGAATCCGCTGAATTTGCTTTCGTTGTCTACCGACACGTGTCTTTCTTGATGCGCAAGTGTCGAGAAATTGACTGCCAACCTTCAGCAAAAGAATGAGCCCATTACTCGATTACTCGAAAATCCGTCACAATTTTCGGCTGCTTAAATCGGTATTCGTTTTTTACTTCTCGTTACTAATCTTATTTGTGTCGATTAATATATTTTAGGGTATGTTTGATAATGGTTGTGTGTTGATTCTCTTGGTAGAAATCTTTATCTTTGGATTATGGAAAATTGGTGGTTTGTTTGATAACTGATGAAGATCTTGTGTTTGATGTAATGACTAGCTTGGGAATTGATTGGTTTTATATATGTTATTTGTGATTCACTGAATAGTTTGATAGATTTTGGGTATGTTAAGGTGTTTGTTGAAATGCCTTTCTTTTTGTACTGTATGTGCAATCATTGCCACATTTCCATGATCAGTGGTAGATGTTGACATTGGCATAATGCTACCTTGGATGTTGGGATTGTTTTTTTATCGTAAAAGGTTGGCAATTGCCCCCCCGGTGTTTCATTAAAAAATTTAACAAAACAAATAACCAAAAATAAGGCTTATGAAGTTCAGATCCCAACAGACTGGGTTCTGGAATTCATACACCCCAACCAACAAACAAAAAAACAACGAAATCTAATCCTACTGATCGGATGTTGGGATTGTTTAGTTCACGATAATCCGGATTGTTAACTATTTGCGGAGTTTTACCTCCATTGGGATTAGTAGGAAAAAAAAATTTAACCAATGGGAAATTATACATGAAAACTGTTTCTAGAAGAGCCATGAAACAGCTAATGCAAGTACTGCAATTTAGAACTTTGATGTGTGTGGTTTTCTGTTTGCTTGCAAGTTAGTTGCAGCAATTGTTTGGTTGGAGTCCCAATTGGAACTGAATGAAACGAGTGGAGGACAAGGTGGAGGGAAAGCCCGGGGTGAGGATTGGTCCGGTTGGAGTGGAGATAGAGGGAAGATTAGACCAATTAATGGTTACAAACAAAAAACACTGATATGTATGACCATATTCTATAACTATGACATGTTTTATTCTGAGAAAATGCTGGAGATCCCTAAACCATGAAAACAAAGAGTACAATGTTGATCCAATGCATATGTGTCCAATATCACAAAGTCGTAAACACCTAGAAAGAGTACACAGAAGAGGAAGAGAGCTGCAAAGCCATTTGGATCCCAAAACAAGAAAAAACTAATATATGACTCTCGAAACTGAATAATAGGTAGATTACTGGACTCAGGTTCAAGGCATCCAAATCCAAGAGTGCAGCAATTGCATTTTCAATACAAAGCTCAAGACACCAAGTCAATAATTTTTTTATATGCTCAATTATCCAAAGCTTCTTATGATACTTTTTTAGAAATCCTTGTTTCCCTGTGGCTACAAAGAATTACCTCTTGGTTAGTCGCAGTGCTGAATTTCTGCATTTGTTTACACTGACTTGGAAGTGACACTTCTATTGCTGCCACAGAAATAGTGTGCAAGTGCAATTATTGGTTCAGTTTGCTTGTTCTCAAGATGGCCAACCAAGCTGATACACATTCAAGAATCCCAAGTTGTGATACTTATTTCGAGACCATCCAAGCAAGAAAACAACTACCAATTTGTTTACAGAAAGTACTGACCTCTGCTTTTGCCCAGATTCCGGTTTCATCCTTCCCCGAAGTTCCAGGGGGTAAAGGTAATACAACTGCTTCTTAAGAGCATGTGAAATGAAGTTCATTAGTACTAGTTAGTAGTTTTTTTTTTTGAAATATACTAGTTAGTAGTTACCCATTCATGAACTTGTATTCTTTGAGGGCCTTTGATATATAGTTATGAGAAGTAAGGTTAATATTGTTTGAAGGTGAACGTATATTAAGTTATTAACCATTGCTTGCAGTCTTTTAAGCCTACTTAACATAAAAGTAAAATTATGTTTTGTTGATTTCCTTGACACAATGTGAGGTAGGGATTCTAGGGAAACAGATAGAGAGAGAATGGAGGTAAGAAAAAAAAAAAAAAAAAAGGCCGGACTCTTGGGGGGTGATAGATGCAGGTATCTCAACTCCCAGTACTAATCTAGACAGGCCGAAGCCTGTGGCTATCTTCAATATTTTGAATTAATGTAGAGGTGTGTGAGGTAGATTAGACAACTTTATATACCTTTGGTTATTCAAACTAACCTCCATGTCCAAAAAAAACCCGAATGTTTTTTTTCCCTTGCTTTGTGAAATTAAAAAGGAATGTCTTCTAATCGGTCTCTTTTGGTTATACAGTAATAGAGATTCCATCCGACACATCCATTATAGATGTAGTTCAAATATTATCTGACCACAACATATTGGCTGCTCCTGTAAAAGACACAGACGCAACTAGTACTGACTGGAAGGGTAGGTGTCTGGGGATAATTGATTATTCTGCTATTGTTAACTGGGTGTTAGAGAACGCAGAGCTTGCTGCCGTTGCTTTGCCTGTAGGGTCCGCTACAGTTGCTGGAGTGGTGTCTGCAGCTGTCAGTGCTCTCGGAGCGGTAGCAGCGGGGGCCTCCACTCCGGTGACAGTGGCAGGGGTGGCTGCTGCTGCTACCAGTGCTGCAGTAGCAGGTGGAGTGGCTACAGAGAAAAGTGTTGGTAAAGATGCTGTAACGGCTGCTGATTATTTGGGCGAGGACTTCTACAAACTTATCCTTCACGAAGAACCTTTCAAATCAACGATGGTAAGTACTTCCAATTTTCAAGTTTCTTTGATAACTTATTTAAAGTTCACTTAAATGTTATCCTCACACAGAGACACAAAATTCTTCTATGTTAATAAATAATTGATACATGAAAGACATTAGTATAAGCACTTAGGTATATAAGCAATATTGTATAATACAAACAATATTGAAGTTTCTAACTGAGAATGATTTGTGCTGGGAAATTCTCAAGAAGGAAACTAACATGAAGTGTGCCTTGCAAAACCATTTGCTATTTGATTTAGTTAAAGGTTTTTCATATTGAGTATTCATCTCCATCTCCACTCTTGAGATTAGAGCTTCACTTTATTGAGACAGCATGCCTTTTGGTCTTGTTAATTGAAAACTGATGCAATCAGTGATGCAAACATTCAACTTTTGACAGACATTCATGCGGCAAGAGTACTAAACTGGGCATACTGCAGTTAGAAATTGTCATTGTTATTATATATATCATATATGCAGAATTGACGTCACTAAATATCTAATTTACTTAGCTGTTTGTTATTTGCAGATGGATGAATGGAATTTTCTGATTGTAATAGAAGAGTTTCAAGTCACAATCTTCTTTTTCCTTAGGAAGTTGATCTTAATTTTCTTGGAAGCAATATCTGGACTGATGGTTTAAAATTGAGATTGTCTAATGCTCAGTTAAGTTTGTTTTGTATCATCAGGGTCAGTTTTGTTTAATAAGTTACCACAGATTTGATAAACTATAATTGGTCCCGTGAATAATGCGTACGATGATCTTGAAGTAATACTATTAGTTTAATACTGTCGTGTCAATCACAATGTAATTCTTTATTTACTTTAGAAAAATATTTCTTATGCTACTGCTTGCTAAATTGCACACTATTAAAGTTTTATCTTTTTTTCTATAGTGATTATTGCATGCATTCTATGTTGTGATTGAAGCTGCCTTTGGTTAGTCTTTTGCATAATATAATCCAAAACTTGTTTTCTTAGGTCAAGTCAATTGTGGAGACGTATCGCTGGGCACCCTTTCTCCCAGTTGCACCAGACAGTTCCATGCTTACTGTATTGCTGCTGCTTTCTAAATATAGGTTGAGAAATGTCCCAGTGGTTGAACCAGGGAAGCCCTATATCAGGAACTTTATCACACAGTCAGCTGTTGTACAAGGCCTCAAGCAATGCAAAGGAAGAGACTGGTTTGATTGCATCGCTGCACGCCCTCTTTCAGATCTTGGGCTTCCCTTTATGTCATGTGATGAGGTACTTTTGCATTGCATAAAGATGACTGGTATGCTTTCTTAAAGTTTGTCTATGATTATTTGTCCAATGTCCTAATTAGTTATACATACAACTCATCTCAGATGTAGAGGATGCTAGACTGAAGAGGAGATATGTATAGGATTTTGGGGGAGGAAGCTAATAACGGGAACTGGGAGACACATGGGTGATTACAATGGAGAGGAGGTGACGAGGGAGAAATATAGAATAAGTAATTGGGTGAGAACCCGAGAAATGGAGGGATGATCACAACGGAGAGGAGGTGACGAGGGATTACAAAGAGAGGGAATAGAGAATGGTAAGGGGGAGAAAGTGAGGGAATTAGAGGGAAGACATTATTAACCTTGTATACCTTCACCACCAAAAAACTGACTTTTACTAACAGCTAGGACGATTTGTCCACTTCCAAAAGTTTTCAAATGTGGATATGAAATACTTGCGATTTCAGATGCTAACATGCTTCACACAATATCAGGGTTTGTACAGAAAACTCATTTCTTATTATCTCTATAAGATTTGTAGCTTGTTTCTGTTATCTTGTTATAATTTCTTATTGCAAAAAGGTGGAATTAAACTCACTATAATAGACATTCGATCCAGTTCTTGTTTCCATAACTATAATGAAGTGCCTTCATGCCTTACGGGTTTATGGTCAGGTTATCAGCATTAGAGGTGATGAGCTAATTCTTGAAGCCTTCGAACGCATGAAAGACAATCAAATAGGTGGACTTCCAGTCGTAGAGGGGCCTAACAGAAAGATCGTTGGTGCATTAAGCATCCGAGATATCAGATTCTTGCTGCTCAAGCCAGAACTTTTCTCTACTTTCAGGTGTGTTTCTAGCTCCATACATCTTACTGTTTGACTTACTGCATACTGAGACCCAAAAAATGGCCCCAAAAATGGCATTCAGTAACTGATGGTGCCTCAAATGTTTAATTTGAAATGTACTAGTTGATTAATGAGGCATATGCAAAACGTATCAATAGTTACTCGTCTATACTTGCATAGAACATATAACATATAAAAAGTTAATTGAAGTTAGTATAATTAGGAGAAAATAAGTCTCAATAGGAGAATTAGGTATCTGTGTCAAAATAGATGGTAGTTTTTTTCAAATAGTAGATGGCACAGAATGGTTTGAAGGCAGAAAATTATTTGGAAAATGATAATGCTATTCTGACTACAATTTGTTTGATCTCACTATGTATCTATGGCAATCTCCTTTCCTCTTATATTTCGTGATCCTGGAGATCGTGTTATATCTGCTAAAAGATAATGATTGAAGCAGCATTTTTTTTTTTTGGGAACATGGTCGTAGCCTCACGTGCACACAACCCATAATTGGAGAATTTGTGCAAGGGAAGGTTCGAATCCCCGACCTCTTGCTTACTAGGTTCGAAACCCCAACCCTTGCTTAAGCGGATGAGCTTACCACTAGGTTACTAGGGAACTTGTGATTGTAGCAGTATTGTTATAGAGGAACAAATATTTCTTATAGAGAAGACATTTAAAAGTACTAATGACATTTTGATTTAGCTTAAATCTGCTGACAGTTACATACTCGGTTTTCTCTTTCTTTATAAAAGTTCTTTTTACTAACTAGATACGTTTTGGTAAGGTGAAAATTTGTCAGATGGATTGGAACATTCCATACTTGTACTGGAGAGAAGTATAAATTTATACTATAATGGCAAAAGGTTTCTTTTGGACTCTTACATATTATTGTTTTGCGTTAGGCATCCAACTGTGATGGATTTCATCAAGACTAAAGAAGCATCATTGACTACCCCAGAGTTAAGGGATTCATCAGTGCCATCGTTCGTGACATGTGAACCGGATGCACGCCTTGGAACCGTGATTGACAATCTGTCATCGGAACGTGTTCATCATCGGATTTATGTAGTGGAGGGTGATGAATGTGAAGTTGTCGGTGTCGTTACACTTAGGGATGTCATCTCTTGCTTCATCTATGAGCCACCAGGTTACTTTGATGAGTACCATGAGAATGAGGAGACGAACCAGTGACTTCTTGTTACTTCTAAAACTTTGTTAGGTGGAAACTATCTGGAAGTAGAAATGCTACATACAACTTCAACTGGAATATGATGGCTGTAATTGTCTGAGCTAAAGTTTGTGCATGTGTACTGTGTTGCCAATATTTAAAAAAAAACAAATATATAAACAAACTTTTTTCCGTGTGGATTATATGTGTTCTTTCTTCATATTCACACATTTTGAGTTAGTGTGCACTACTATTAAATAAACCATCTTTAATAATTTTGGCAAATACCTTAAGCCTTAACAGGTCATTCGGTATAAGAAGTGGGGGATTCCCGCAAATCTCACATTTTGTGGAAATCTTCATTATTATTGTGTTGGTATAATGTTATATATTCATTTTGCCTATAGTGGGGGAACTCTTTTACTTGCCTAAAACAGTACGGCATCATATATTGTTTTGACAGTAACGCATTCTTCAGGCTTTGCTTTGGAACAAATTTATGATGGATAAAAGTATACGAAACTTTAGTTATCATATCTTCACTTTCAACATAAAGCTATCTTCCAAGTAAGAAAAATTAGGTAAAATTGAAGTTTAAATAAGATGTTGTTGGTTTCTCGCGTATCTATAGGCTTAGAGGTGCCGTTTGTGGTACCGTCGGGGGTGATGGCAGTTCTCGTTGCGGGGTGACAGTGACAGTCAACGGTGGTCAAGTTATGGGATGAGAACAGTGTCTCAATTTGAACATGTTTATGTCAAATTGGTGGGTGACTGCGGTGTCTTTCATGTTAAGGAACCTAAGTTGGTGTTTCTGTTATTGCTAGGGGCGACGACAGTTGTAGTTGCGAGCGGTGTACAAGTGAGGGGATAAGAGAATAAGCTCAATGTTTGACATATTCAGATCAGATTGGGGCGACACGAGGAACTTGTTTTGACGATGTCGGTCGACAAGTAGGATTAGATTTTGTTGTATTATTTGTTTGTTTGTTGGGAAGTATGAGTTCCATGATCCAGCTTGTTGTGTTTCATGAATTTCATAATCCTACTTTATGATTGTACAAGGTTTGCCCGTTGACACGTGCCTACGGCACGTCTTCGGAACGGTGCACCTTATTTGATTATATAAAATAGTTTTGGAGATCCAGCAAATTAATTGAAGTAGCAAACATAGAGCAAAAAACATATTATATGATTTCTTTGATTTTTTTTGAATTATTTTTAAAGTTTTTAAATTTTTAAAATTTTTTATTTTTTAATTTTTAAAAATTTAAAAATTTTTATTTTCTTAATTTTTTGAATAGAAGAGGGAGGGAGGGAGAGAGAGGGAAAAAAATATGTAGGAGTTGTTTTGGGTGGGAGATTTGAATTTGAGTTTTGGGGAAAAATATGTTTTGTAAGATTAGATCTAGGCTTTGATTTTTTGGGGGATTGAATGAGAGGCACTTGATAGCTTTCTATGTGTTTTATTATATCGATGTTTTGTTGAAAAAAATTAATGGAATGTGGGGACCTTCGACCCACCGTTACGATAAAAAAATAAATAAAATAAATAAAAACTATAAAAGTTTCTCACCCTTCTGGGTAAAAAATAATAATTATAGTTATCTTAATTTTAGAATGGCTCAAGAGCATAATTTTGTTCCGCACTGACCCACTTTTTGAAAATAATTACCAAATTGACCCACTTCCGAAAATATATACCAAACTGTCTCACTTTTGGACACGCCAGCATAAAACGCTATTGGCAATAACGGCATATGTTGTTTTAATGTCGTTGTTTTCAATATTGGCACTTGCAAATTATTATTTTTTTCATTTGCCACTATTGGAAGTAACGGTATAGGTACATTTCGCATTCAATTATGAACTCTCTAACTTGAGAAAAATTTGTAAGTGTTGAAACATCTTATTATTGATGTCGTTATTCTCAATAACGGCAACCTTAAGCTAATGCCACTGCTGACAATAGCGGTACCAGTATAATAATATTTTCACATAAATAGTGGCATCATCTTCTCGTTCCCCTTTCACTTCATCTCACTCTCTCCCTCCACTCCCGAACCCAAAACACTAAAACCTTAGAGCACAAATCTGAATTCTCTCCTTCAGTCTATCATCTTCCATGTTCCCAAAAAAATCACAAATTACTAATTCATGAACCCTAATTATCATTACTTACAGCTCTTGCGGAGCGAATCGGAGGGGGATGAGAATTAGGGTTTAAGGCTAAGGGAAAGAATTAGAGGGGATGAGAATTATGGTTTATGGATTAGTAATTTATGCATTTTTTGGGGATATGAAAGATGCTAGAAGATAAATTGGATTTGTGCTATAGAGTTTTATGATTTTGGGTTCGAGAGTGGAGGGAGAGAGAAAGAGAGATAAAGTGGATGGGGAAATAAAAGATGAGGGCACTATTTATGTGAAAAAATTATTATACTGATACCGCAATTGCCAGCAGCGGCATCAACTTAAAGATGTCGTTATTGTGAATAACGACATCAGTAATAAGATGTTTCTACACTTACATTTTTTCCTCAAGTGAGAGTTCATAATTGAATGGAGAATGTACTTATGTCGTTACTTTCAATAGCGGCAAACGAAGGAAAAAAATTACAGGTGCCGCTGTTGGCAACAACGATATTAAAACAGTATATATCATTATTGTCAACAGCGTTTTATACTGACGTGTTCAAAAGTGAGCCAGTTTGATATATTTTCGAAAGTGGGTCAATTTGATAATTACTTTTAAAAAGTTGGTTAGTACCGGAATTTTTTTATCAAACGCATACCAGAAGGGGCGTTATATGTGGGAATGTGCAAGGGAATTTCATATTCCCTCTTAGATTACCTTATTTGGTATGTGGCAAACATGATTTTGAAAAAATGATGAATTCTCAAAAAATTCAGAATTCTTTGTTGAGAATGGTTTCCATTCATCCCAAAAACCATGGGATTTGGGGATTTAAATGAGATTTTCATAACAAACAATAAAATAACAAATATATATATATATATATATATATATATATATATATATATATATTATCCCTTAAAATTAGAGAATTTGAGGATTCTTATGAGATTTTCACAACAAATAATGAATAACCCAAAAAGCTAGAATAAAAAATACAGTAATAAAGTATTCATGGGAATACAATGTACTATATCAAATGCAATAATGCAACATTTCTGAAAAAATTTCTTCCCACCCTCACATTCCTAGGAATCACCTCATTCTTGTGAATCTTCCAATCCGTATACCAAACGTTGTTTATGAAAGTGTTGAAAGTCGAACGACCGCAACTGAAATTCAGTGTCTGTACCATAAAAGGTTTATAAGAGCATCCACGGTCGTGATTGTCAAAAAATGGCTAAATGCATATTTACATATAGCATATTGAGCGTTTGTTGCAGTCGTCCAATGCTATTTTATAGCAATTTAATATATTAAAAAATCAGACGGACTTTGTAGATCCGTTCGTAAGGCGAAATGTATATAAAATGAATTATTTAATATATTTTTTTCGTTAGACGGATCTTGAGGAAGGAAGAAGAAAAAAACCAAAAAACGACATACGAACTTTGAAAATCCGTCCCACGATTTTTAAATAATTTTTTTGATTTTTTTAATAATTAATACAATTTTTTTAGTTTGAGAAAAAAATATGGGCCCCCCTCACTTGGAAAGATCTGTCCGAAGGATTCACCCTAAAACATTTTTTAAAAAAATTTAAAATAAATATATATTCCTTTGCTTATATCAAGTTGTCTCTGGTTCTGGCCCTTGGTGATTTTTGTTTGCTGTTCTTTTGTTTCTTTTGAGGGGTTGGCTCCCCTTACCTTTAGCTTTGCTGCTCTGAGCTTTGGCAGGTTGGTTGGGTATACCTGCTGTTGTTATTGCTCTATTGTTGTTATAATATGCGGCTGTGACTATAATGTATATGTCTTTTTTGCTCTATCCTGTAGCAGCACTCTCTGGTCATGTAGAGGGGAATGGTAGCTTCTGACATTTTTGCCTTACCCTCTACTATTTCAGAAGCTACTTGACCGCTTCTCGCATTCAAATTTGGTGTTTCTTTGTAGTTTGATAGTGCGCGTTCTCTGTTCTTGGCCGTGTGCGGCGTGGTTCGGTTTGGTTTCGCCAGGTTTCTTAGTGTCGTTTGGAGTTTCAGGCTGTCTGGCTGTTGTGCTGGTGTGTTTGGGGGTGCTCTCCCTGGTTGGGGGATCGTGTGGCGGCCACAGTTGCGGTGGTTTTTTTTACAGCCTCTGGACTCACTATCGTCGTTCGTACATTGACGAGTGTTGTGAGTGCTGTTGGCGGCTGTGGCTGTGTCGGGCTGTGGGGCGTATCGCTCTGGGTCTTTCGTCTCTACCGATCCACTTCTGAATCTCCTGGTTGTGTCGCTGCTGATGAGTGGTAGCGAGCGTGTTCGGAGTTGGCTGCTCTTTTCGTCTGATCGGCGGTCACCTGGATCGGTCGCCCACATCCTTAGCAGAGTCCCTTTTGGTTGCTTGACTCCTATTGACGAGGGTTTGGTCAGTCCTGCGGATCGCGACGATCATTCTCTCCTCTGTTCTGACGAAGCGCTTCGGCTGTTTGGCTGGTCTCTGTGTAGCGGGCGATTTAGCCAGGATTGTGTTCTTGTTTGTTGTATTGCTTTCTGGTTTACTCCTCGTAAAACCTTTGCTTTGTTGTATGTTTATTAACTGTTTTCTTTGATTTATATATATTTTTTTTTGATGGCTGGAGCCTTCAGGCTCTATCCGATATATTAAAAAAAAAAAATTAAAATAAAGGTCGGACGGACTGGCTAGTTCCGTCTGACGAATAATATGTATTTTTCTTATGTCCTCTCTTATATATAGCAATCTACTGTCGCAAAATCATCAAATATGCATAAATAGCAAATGACTACAACACTTTTTTTTAGGTAAAATATGCATGTATAAATAGCCAATCAACTGTGGATGCTCTAACTGTCTTGAAAAGGTTAACGTCCTCAAACAGAAAATTCAGTGTCAAACGTGTCTCGAGTGCTTAAACCATATTCTACCCATGCAAAAAACCAAAATTTACCAAGCCCGACCCATCAAGCCCTTTATACCCGACAATAGGTTGTTGGGCTTAAAAATAGAAAGAGGAACCGGGTCGGGAATTACATAATAGAAGCCCACCCGGCCCACCCCCTTATCGTTATAACTTATAACAGTAGGATTAGTGGATTACTCTCAGATTAGCAACTACAATCAATCAATTAATTCCCTTGTTTTTGTTTTCCTTCTGATATCATCCTCTTCAACAATGGAAACCGGCGGCAACTCCCTTGCTTCGCCGTCGTCCTCCTCCGACTCCCTCAAGCGGCGCGTCTGCTACTTCTACGACCCCGAGGTCGGCAACTACTACTACGGGCAGGGCCACCCCATGAAGCCCCACCGCATCCGCATGACCCACTCCCTCCTCGACCACTACAACCTCCTCCCCCTCATGCACGTGTTCCGCCCCAACCCCGCACGTGACCGCGACCTCTGCCGCTTCCACTCAGACGACTACGTCTCCTTCCTCCGATCCGTCACTCCCGACACCCAGAACGACCACGTGCGCTCCCTCAAGCGCTTCAACGTATGCGAGGACTGTCCCGTCTTCGACGGCCTCTTCAGCTTCTGTCAGACCTATGCCGGGGCGTCGGTCGGGGCGGCGGTGAAGCTGAACAAGGGGGCGTACGATATCGCGATCAATTGGTCGGGGGGTTTGCATCATGCCAAGAAGTGTGAGGCGTCTGGGTTCTGCTATGTCAATGATATCGTTCTTGCGATTCTCGAGTTGTTGAAGAAGCATGAGGTTGATTTCGTCATCTCTTGAAGTTTTTTTGTTGTTGTTGATTTTGTTAGATCTCAAGTTTGTTAGTGTTTATTCGTAATGCGGTGATGGAATTGGATGATTGAGCAATCGAATTGAAGATCGGTGTAGTTGGTTACTAGCTGTGAGTAGGTTTGGGAAGTTCTTGATGAGTTTTGATGATCCATCAATTGAATATAGTTTCTGTTGTGATTCCGATAGATCGAGCAATGCGGATAGTGTTAGATGAAATTGGAAGCAAATTAAAGATTAGTGCAGTTTGATGATTGTAGAAAATAGTTAGAAATAGGTTTTGAGAAGTTCTTGACGGATTTTGAAGATCTATCATGTGAAGGTAGTTTTTAAATTTTATATGATGAAGATCACATCTGATGATAAGGGTTTTAATTTAAATGATGGATCAGCCAATTTAATGTTCGAGTTTCTAATACTACTGAAAGTAGTATGGATCAACTCTTTATTTGTTGATTTATTTTGTGATAATGTGGGTGATCTAGCTCAGCGTTGGTAAGTATCTTAGAAATATCTGGGTTTTTTAGTTATCTGCGAGTTGAGTTGGGCTACTTTTAGGAGTACCGATCATAATTCATAATGTAGATACTCTAACATGGAATTGGATTATTGGCTAACTAAATTGCAAACAGATTTTAGAAGTTCTTGATGAGGTTTGATGATCCATCAAGCAAATATGTTTCTTATGATGAAGATCACATCTAATTTTATGTGAGAGTATCTGTTTCGTGGATACTTCTGAAACTAGGTTATATTTCGTGGAAACTTTGTTGATCTGACTCATGTTAGTAAGCATCTTAAAAGTACAGGGTTTGAAGTAATTATCTATCTACTTTCTGGAATTTGGGGCGAGGGTTCTGTTGTCTAGGATTTTAACGGGCAGGAATTTAAGTTCGATTTAGAACTATAAACAATGTTTTATGCACATGTAGGTGGGTTCACTCATATGCTTGGATATTGTCAAATTGTCTACTTATTCATGCACTCGATTTTGTAGTATTTGTTATAATGTGTACATGTATTCCGACCTCGTAAGCAGTATTGGTGAAGATATTATTTGAGATAGCAACATGCTAAGGGCTTCGTGTTTTTATATAAATTTATCATATTTTATGGATTTACTTTAGAACATCCTACTATTTCTGTTCAGCGAAACACAAAACAAATTACAACTGTTATGCATGCAAACATTTCCCTCAATAGTCAATATGATGTTCACTTTTTCTTCTCTCCATTTAGTACAGAATGTTTGAAAATTTTTCAGTTGTCTTCATATTTATCTTGGTGTAAATTCCTTTCATGTTAAAGTCCAATTTTTATTCTGACATATACATTTCTTTGTATCTTCTGGCAGCGTGTTCTATATATCGACATTGATATCCACCATGGTGATGGTGTAGAAGAGGCCTTCTACACTTCTGACAGAGTAATGACAGTCTCATTCCACAAATATGGAGACTATTTCCCTGGAACTGGAGACATACTTGACATTGGATTTGGGAGGGGGAAATATTATGCTGTAAATGTCCCCTTGGATGATGGAATTGATGACGAGAGCTATCAATCTCTATTCAAACCTATAATTGCAAAAGTGATGGAAGTGTACCGCCCAGGTGCTGTTGTTCTTCAATGTGGTGCTGACTCTTTGTCTGGGGATCGGCTCGGCTGCTTTAATCTTTCTGTCAAAGGTCATGCCGAATGTGTGAGATATATGAGATCATTTAATGTGCCACTGTTGCTACTGGGAGGTGGTGGATACACAATTCGGAATGTTGCTAGATGCTGGTGTTATGAGGTAATCTCAAAGAATACTAGAAATTTAGTATGTGGCACTATATGTTGCGTCTGTGATTCTTAACTTCTGATCATATATATATATAGGAAAATCTTCCATTGTGCACCACCCCTCCGTGTGCACTCGGCCTTCCCGCCTTCGTATCGACGATCCGAACCGTTCACATTGATCTACACATCTAAATTAGTCTAAATATGTAAAATCAAATCATTTGAAATTCATTTGCCCATCCATCATGTGACTATAAAAAAACAATGATTTTCAGTCATACAATTTTGTAACACTTCAATGGATGGGTAAATGAATTTCAAATGATTTGATTTTACATATTTAGACTAATTTAGATGTGTAGATCAATGTGAACGGTTCGGATCGTCGATACGAAGGCGGGAAGGCCGAGTGCACCATAGGTGATGCACAACGGAAGACTTCCCCAAGCTTGGTCTTGAATTTAAGGTAGTAACATGAACATGGATATTACGATAATGATTTAGTTTTAGGTTTTCTTTGTTCTATAGCGCGAAGGGACTAAGCATAATTAACTTGTATGTTTCCCCTCAATGAATCCCGTGATTTACAAGTTTTTTTCTATTAGGCTCTGCAGCTAATATCTATTAGGTTCCTCAGTTTACTGATATTGATCAGAAGAGGACCTTTTGAGTAATTTTTAATTTAAAATTGACCCATGTATTGTCAGAAAATGAGCAATATGCAGAGTAAGGAAGTGTTGTCCTGTAGAGTTACATTTTTTAATCTTTTTCTACTTTAATATTTTAATTGAACGGAATTTAGGACAATTAATGTGTGTCCACTAACATGAGGGGCCTATTTAAAATGATTTAATTAATAGAGGGACCTGATACTGATAGATATCAACATAACATAATAGAAAATATCTGTAAATTAGAGGATCATTTACAAAACCCTTCATAACATGGAGACTGCATGGTAAACAATATTCATGGCCTTTTTTCAAAAAAAACATAGTTATGAGCAGTTCACATTTTTGTTAGCTAATAAGAATACAATTGATTGTGCTGAGTTTTTGGTGCTGTTTTGTACGTGCGGTATAATTTGATATATTTTCATTTGCAAACTTTGAAACAGACAGGAGTTGCTCTTGGTATGGAGGTGAATGACAAGGTGCCTGAACATGAATATTATGGGTATTTTGGTCCAGACTATAACATTCATGTTGCACCGAGTAACATGGAGAACAAGAATTCACGTCATTCTTTAGAGAAAATAAGAGTAACTGTACTTGATAATATTTCAAAGCTCCAACATGCTCCTAGTGTCCAATTCCAAGAACGACAACCTGATATGGACCTCGCAGTGGTAAGTTCTCTTTTTTAATGTGCACATGGCAAGAACCTATCAACCAAGCTTTCTGTTTTCTACTGATTCCTCATAACTAGTCTTTATAAAACATACAAATTCTCTTTGCTGTTCTATCATTATCTTCATTCTTCTTCGAACCTCTTCTCATTCATTTTGAGAAGTTTGGAGAGTTTGATGCATGATAAATTGATAATTTAATTTTCGTTGCTGTTGTCTCAGTACACTCCATGTCAAGCCCTTCCATTGTCCATTATCTTTCTTTTGTCGTTGTTGTTTTATGATCCTTCTTAATATGTTTTGCGTCATGTGCTAGTTCAGTTTTGATGGTACAATATTCTGATGCTGCTGTGGATGTTTTTCTGGAAAACCTGAACTAAATTTTGTTTATTTGCAGGCTGATGAGGATGAAGAAGATATAGACCAAGGGACTGATCCTGATAATGAAATGGATGGTTTTAAGCATAGGAGTGATACAACAAGGTATTTCCTCAGTTCTTTCAGCACTTTCATTCCTTTTTGTCCTTTTATTTGTCTAATGTTGATACTCGATCACCTTGCAGCATCGCCCTTAACAATATCCAGAACAAAAAGGATGCTTTGGAAATTGTAGGAACTGAATGGATGGGACAGGTAACCTATAGTTTTTGCTTTCTTCTGCACATAATTCAGGCTTAAATTGTCATTGTCATTTGTTCTCATTGCCTTCCAACTAAGAAACCTCCTACTTGGGTTTAAGCATTCACTGGGTCGTTCTGATACTGATACCACCAGTTGAGTTCCTGGGATCAGATGATTTCTCCATAGAATTAGCAGAACATTCCAAATATGCTCCTCTCCCCATAATTCTCTAATGATTGACATGCATGGCAATGAGCTAAGTTTACCAGAAGAGGAGCAGGTAGTTGTTATTTTTATTCTCTCTCCCTCAGCTTGTCTTATTCTATAAATTTTCAGAGATGTTCTGAAATCGTCGAAGAAGTTGCCAAAGGTGTGGAAGCCATTGCTATGGAGATTCCTCCAAGCTCTGAGGTGAGGCTATTAACAAGTACATGAAATGAGCTCGAATGTTTCATTTTGTTGTCTCATCTAACTCAGATCTGTTGTATTATTGCCTGCAGGATTTTGGTCCAAATTCTATGTTTGTGGATGAGCCAAGCAGCTCAAGGATCAATCAAGAAGATGCAAATAATAAGATTTATCACGATAATCTCCATTGAGCTAATTGAATCTGTAAATGGTCAAATTTTTACAATAGTTCCTTTTGTTAGTTTTATTATTTTACTTTATTTATTTTATTTTATCATTTTCAGTTATAAATGTTCTTCATTCACATTACTTTTATGATGACAATTGTTAAATCTGGTGTAAACTACCTTCACATGAAATCGTAGGAAGGAGAAGGAAGTTTCAGGATTGGCTGTCAGATTCAGTCAGTTCTAATTAATAGACCAGTGGATCAGTTAATGTTGTGTTTATAATTTGGAGCTGTAACTCTTTCTGCAACTGTCGATTATAAGCAAACAACTGAACGAGCTTTTGTTGATGTTGGTGAGTGCCAGTAGATTCAAAATTCCGACCTCCTCTTGCATGATTGGTCGAAGCTTTATTATTGTGCTATACCTGCACTCACTTTTATACCAGGTTCTGATGAACTTGGAACACCATAAAGAGGATGATGCGTCAAATGATGCAGTTACCAACATGTGGAAACCTTGCTTCCTCTCGTTGGCAGCGAGGGATCATCAAGTGAAAGGCTAACTATTACTTTATTCCTTGCTTAGTAATTTGATTCCTCTCCCTCTCGTATTCATTAATAGAGCTGGTGGAATCAGCAGGTCTGGTCGTAAATTTTTTTTTCCCCTTTTTGGTGTGGAGAATAGGTTGTAACATGATATTTGTTATCCATTGAAATTAACAATTGCAAAAGTTGGAAGAGCAACTTTAAGATTTTCTTGTGTCAGATGTCCATGTTTCAGTCTCCTTATAACTTTACTATCACTAAAGAGTTGAATTTGTGCTTGTGAAGACATTGGATATTGAATGTGTACTCTCATAACATCAATATGTGTTTATCTCGGTTGTATCTAAGCCCACTACTCTAGGTTTGTTTCTTTAATTTTTTATTAATGAAACAGGTGGTCATATTCCACCTTTTTTTTCAAAAAAAAACATGTGTTTATCTCTATTGGTTATTTGGTTATACTCATTAGAAAGAGTATTGATAATAATTGTATATTTTAAAGAACAAATCGGTCTCTTATCAATGAAAGAGCACAGGCATGGATGTGATAATCAGTATAAAGAGAAAAGGAGCAATAAATTTTTTGACCAAAGAGTATGAGGAATATTTAGGATATATTACCTATTTCACCTAAATGCTTAATCATGAAGAATTATAAAATCTTCTTTTAATGGGTTGAAAACTATCTCAGGGTAAATTTCATTAAATCCTACCGAATCTGTACCAATTTGAATATAACTCTACCCATTTCTTCTTCTTTTTGCAAACGTTTCTGCTATATGCTTAAAGTTGTTGCGAATGACCCTGATGGGTTCAAATACTCAAGTACTCTATAGATTAGTGTTTTAAAAGTTTTTTTATTATCTTTTATCTAAAATACCTTTGATTAGTTAATTAGGTTTTTAGTGGAACTTAAATGTATAATTTCCAAAAAACAATTGTTCAAGAGAGAAATATTTTCTAACAATTTTTTGCCAAAAAAAAAAAAAGGATATATGTACATATTTTAGCATAAAACCTTACTTAACTTTACAAAGGTAAAATAGTTATTTCATACCGATTAACAACGTCAGTAATAAGAAGGGTCATCCACAAGACCGCAACAATTCTCGGCATATAAAATAATCATCCTAGAAAAAGAAATGTATAATTATATGCAAATTAGTAAAAACTGGGTAGGGTTTAATAAAAAAAATTATAAAAAAAAAAAACAATTCCCATGCTTTCTCTCCAAAACAAAGTGCGTTTGTTGGCCTCTGGCCCATTCAGTTGGGCTTTATGACCATCACTTCAATCCATTTCTATTACGACTTTTTCCCTGAATTATGTCTATTTTTTAAACTAATTTTTAAAATGGGTAAAAGGGATATGAGCAACTTGCTCATTTAGTAAATGAGCAATTGATTATGTGGCATGCATGTGATACATTGGACAACTAACCCTTCTAATGATTTTCCAACCACATGTATACCACATCATCAATTACTTATTAATTTACTAAATGAGCAAGTTGCTCATACCCCTTTTTCCCTTTTAAAATAGGTATGTTTTAAAACTAATTCCTAAACTAAGTCTGTCATCATAAGTTGCAATACCGAACTGCAGATTTTTTTGATAATGAGACAGCAATTGTGAACTGTGACTTAAATACATGTTATATAATGCTCAACTCCGATCTTTGGGAAAAAAATTTCTAAATGTAAAATGTGAAAAATATGAGGCCTCAGTTTGATACTACGACCTCGATATAACATAGACCGTAGTCCACAACTGTGGCCTCAGTTATATGCTAATTACTGGGTCCTACGAAGCATATGATTGAGGCCGCAGTTGTGAACTACGACCTATGTTATATCGAGGCTGCAGTATCCAATTGCGGCCTCGTATTTTTAATATTTTATACTTAGTTTTTTTTTCTTCCAAATTTTGGAGTTTAGCATTATATAGTACTAGTATCATGCACGTGCACACGTGCACGTGGAAAAAATTGAAGGGATAATACACGTGTACACGTGCACGGGGAAAAATTGAAGGATAGTGAAAAGGGTAAAAAGAAAATAATTTCCAAACTGATCCACTGTAAAAAATATTTACCAAACTAGGCCACGTTCGAAAATATTTACCAAAGTTAGTCCAGAACTGGTTCACTTTCGAAAATATTTGGGTTGAAAATATTTACCAAAGTTAGTCCATAACTGGTCCACTTTCGAAAATATTTGGGTTGAGGACAAATTACACTAAGGGTTCTCCCATTATAGTAGTAGAGATGTAATGAGGCTCGTTATCGAAAAGACCGTAATTTGGTATTGCGGCGTATGAGAACATGCCTATCTTGGAAATTAGTTTTTTATAAAATAAACTATTTCGGGGAAAAAATTTCCTATTTACCCACCTTCCCCCCTTTTCCTCTTGCAAAAAAATGGGCAGCTAGCTAACCCTAGTTACCCTCTTCTCTTTTCCAAGCATAAACTGTCTTCTACTTCTACCATGGCTACCAAAAACCGCATGAGTGATTCTGATCCCATCGAACCAAGCTCAGGTAACTCATTTTCATCCATTGGTCTGAATTAGGTTTTGACATTCTCAAATTACTGACATTATACTTGTTAAGCGTAGTGGTAGGGTCTTTTGACATGGTATCAGAGCAGCCCATGTTTTCGACTCTTCCAAGGTGCGCTTATTCAATTATTTTTTACTGTGTACCCAATAAATGTTTCCTTATGAAATTTCATATTGTGGCTATTCATTTTGATTATTTTACCACTTCCTTGCATTTTTTTTTACTGGATTATGACAGTATTATCGTTAAAGAGAAAGTTTGTATTCCAATTGTTGATGAGGAGAAGGTGCCATTAGTTGGAAAGTGTTTTAGAACTCTGGACGATGCACATGAATTCTACGAGACTTATGGCAAGGAGGGAGGCTTTAGCATACGTTGGGGATCTGTAAACGGTAAACCACGTCCGAGTTATAGTGGTTACACTTCCTTGGTGTGTTCGAAAAAGAAAAGTAGATGGTGGGGTTGTAAGGCTTTAATGAGGTTGAAGTTGAACCCAAGCAGCAAGTGGGAAATCACAAATTTAGTAGAAAAACACGATCATGAATTGACAAGTTCGAGTAATGCAGAGTTGATAAAATCTTTCCACGAAGCCACTCCTGCTAATAAAAGTTTGCTTGGAGAGTTGAAGACAACTAATGTAAGTACCTCTAGCGAGGAGGGTGATACTGAACACTTGTTAGATATTTTTAAAGAAGAAAAAGATCTGGATCCCTTATTTTACTATGCATACAAGATGAATGACGGTAACAAATTGACACACTGCTTTTGGGCAGATGGATATGGAAGAGAGTCATCTGGGCACTTCAGTGACGTCGTTCTGTTTGATATGAGTTATGAAATAAATAAGTATAACTTGAAATTTGTTCCTTTCATTGGTGTGAACCATCATGGTCAGTCAGTCATCTTTGGCAGTGGATTTATTTGCAAAGAAAATACTGAATCGTTTGTTTGGTTATTTGAGAGATGGTTGGAAGCAATGAATGAACATGCACCAAATGCCATTGTCACTGATGAAACTCCAGGTATTGAAGCTGCTATTAAAAGATCCTTTCCAGAAACATACCATAGACTTTCCATGTGTTCTATCCTGAAAAAGATGCCTAAAGAAGTTGGTCCCCTCTTCGATGATGAGAATTTTCAAAGTCGTATACAACAATGTATTCAAAAATCAGAGAGCTCCGTTGAGTTTGAGTCAAAATGGTGTGAGATTATTCTTTCGTTTAAACTTCTTTCTCATAAATGGCTTGACAAAAAGTATGAGATACGTCACCAGTGGGTACCGAACTGTTCAGAAAACATCTTTCTAGGAGGTATGAGGACTACTCAATTAAATGGAAGTATGAATGCATTCTTTGACAAATATTTGAAGAAAAACTGCAGTTTGGTAGAATTTTATACATTCCATAAGCTTGGCTTGGAGCATTTGAGACATAATGAATTCATTAAGGATCGTGACTCTAATTGTTGTGAGCCGGAGATGAAGACTCATTTTCCCATGGAGCAACAAATGACAAAAGTTTATACACCCGACATATTTTCCATGTTTCAGGAAGAACTATATTGGAGTCTATATCATGTAGCAGTTCCAAATGGAAAATGGAAAGATGTATCCAGTTTTATTGTGAAAAAGAATGGAGATTCAAGGTCAGGGGTGGTTAGGTTTAATGAATCTACACAAGAGGGGAATTGTAGTTGTCTAATGTTCGAATCTGAAAAAATTCCTTGCAGGCACATCTTGTCCGTTCTCAAAATGCATTTTGTTGAGAACTTACCAAACTTCTTCATTCCTACAAGATGGACCAGAAATGCCAAATCATCTCCAGTTTCTGTTATCAATAGTATCGAGCTGAAACTGGATAGCCAGATCTCCAATATTTTTTCTCGATGCTTGCAAAAAGCATCAAAATCGCCTAAGGCTCGGTCATTGTTACTAGAGGGTTTAACTAGGCTTGAAGCTCAATTGGACATGTTACAATCATCAAAAAGTATAGATGATGAGGTTAGAGATTGCATATGTAATGAAGAGGCTGCAGATGTTAGTGTTTATCCAGCGGAGAAGTCAGGAACAAAAGGGAACAGTAAGAGAATAATTGAGGACAATGAGAAAACAATCTTACATGCTAATAAAAGTCAACGAATTTGTTATGGCTGTCAACAACGAGGAGTTAATCGCGACAAACACAATTGTACAGCATTTAAAGGGTAAACAAGTTCCTCATTCCTTTATTCCATTAACTCCTCGGAGTTTCGTTACTTGGTCTGTAATTTATATGTTAGGGTTGTTTGTTTTGCTAGGTTGCAATCCACTCAAGATGAACCACAAGCTTCATTATCGAGTCCTGCTCAGGGGTCAATTTCCTGAGAGCATCCACCAGATAATTCAATGTATTTTGAGGTTTCTTTTTGTAACTCAATGTTTGAAGTGTTCTAAAAAAAAATTCTTTTTTCTTTTTCTTTTTTTTTTTGTTTCAGTTTTTGGCTGTTTAATTTAGTAGGTGTGTGGTTCATGCATTGCCAATTATAGGTGTGCACATAGTTTGGGGTCTGAAAAACAGTATGTTTTTTGTTGAAATTTAGGGATTGAGCTCCATCACCTTATTTTTTTGGCTTTCTTGTACTTGCATGGATATTAGGAACTTGTGCCAATTATTAGATAATATAAGAAAGGTACTTAACAATATCTCAAAGCTCCGGCATGTTGCCTAGCGTCCAATTCCAACAACAGCTGCTCAATTTGGACCTTGCTGAGATATTGACATATTGTATCTTTCTGATGTTAATGTGGCAAAAAACTATCAACACTTTCTGTTGTCTGAGTTTTTTTTACCAGTCTTTTTTTCTCTTCCCATTACTGGCTAGTCCTTTGTTATGCGCATATGAACCTAGTGCATTTCCATTCACCATACTTTTGTCTCATCGTTCTTTTGATGTCATCTCTGATCGGCACTCAATTTTATTTGGTATTTTTTATGCTGCATTTTTATTTCAACTGTTAGGATATATAGGATACCTCAAATCCTGAAAAGATGTTCTCGCTCATGACATATATTTTTCTACTTTTCTTGTAATCTTGCCGATGAAGTGAGAAACTATTATTCTCTTTCGACTCAAATACTCGTTAGATTAAGCGATGTTGAACAAAAGTACTGTGATTAATAAGTATTAGGTGCAAAAGTACTACGAGGAAGACATATCAAAAGCATCCCTTCATCTGCGGTAGAAAAAAGGAAGGGAGGGACCCAGAATTGAATGAGTGCTCGGGGACCGCCTCATTTTTACCTCCGTATTGTGAATCTTTCTCCTCCTTTAGTCATGTTTCCAGATGTATTGGGAATTTTGTTGGATTTTCTGCGAAGAACAGACTTAGTAATGGACATCTTGAAGTTATTGCTGACTTTCTTAGATGTCCGTCTATTCCTTTGATTTTTGATTACATTTTGTGGGTAGGTACTCGTGCCTTTAAAATTACTGTTATCCTGATTTACCTGCTCATAATGTGAGTCTCTCTTCTTCATCTGTTCCTGTGAATGATGATGCTGTCAAAGACAAATGGGATTCTTGGGGTCCATCAAAGACTCAAGGTCTGTCTTCGTCTTCCTTGGTTAAATCATTTCCTTCTAAATCTGATAATGTTCATTCTGGAAAAGGAAAATCCTCTACTTGGGTCAGGAAAATACCTTCTGATTTTAAGTACAATGAGACTTATCACCCCTCTAATGACTCTTCATCTTTAGGTCAGGTTGCTATCATTCAGTCTTCTCTTTCTCTTTCTGTGTCTGTTAGCAAATCTGTGAAAGATGATTTTGACAAGTCTGATAATATCTTAGCTATGGTGGAATCGGATCCTTTGAAGTCTCATTTGAACTCTTGCCTTGCTTTAAAACCATATCTGCCTAAGGGTTCTATATGGAATGATCTTCTTCTTTCCCTGTTGTTGGGCTATTCTCCTCCAGTTTCTACTGACTATCTTTTCAATAACTATATCTTCAGTCCTAGTCTTCTTGTTCCATCCTTTGTCCCTAATTGGATGCTTTATCCCAATTTAGACATGAACTCCATCATTGATGAGCCCATCTATGTTGAGTCTACTGCTTTGAATTCTGCTATTATTATTTCCCCCACTTTCGAGGACACTTTTTGGGATTCGGATATGTGTGATGACCCTTTGTCTGACTCTTTGGAGGTCACTCCTGTTCCTTTGGCAATCTGCTATCCTGATCCACAGCCCTCCGAATGCACTGAATCTAATTTTCTTCAGAAATGTGTGGGTTCTTGTTCTAAGGTGTATAAGAAAAGGAAAAACTCATCTTCACATTATGGTCCTATTAGAAGAAGTCTGAGGGTTGAGCAGAAATTGGATGGTAGTCAACCTATTATGGAGAAAGCAGCACTCATTGCTCAAGTTAGAAATTTGGAGATCCCTGCTCCTGTGTTCCAGTCTCCTGGGGAAGGTACTGGTCTTGGCTCTATTTTTAGGTGTCATTTTGATTCCTTTACTCCTGATTATTTAGATAATCTCACTGCTAGTTCTGGTCTGTTTAAGATTGACTCTCATGACTTTAATAAACTTGTTCAACTAGAATTGAACAGAGGAGATGTTCACTGTTTTAAATGATTATATCAACTTGGAACATTAGAGGTTTAGGGAGTGAGGAAAAGAGGTTAGCTGTTTTCGATTTCATAGTCTCTTCTCATTGTGATATTATTGCGATTCAAGAATCTAAATTAACTTCTCCTTCCCCCTCTTTATTTAGATCTTTAGGTGGTTCTATTATTACTGAATGGATTTTCTTAAATTCTGAGGGTTCATCTGGTGGCATGCTTATTGGTTTTAAAGAGCAATTGTTCAAATGTACAAATGTTTTTAAAAAGAAGTTTTTTCTTGCTGTTGAATTGGATTGTTTTACGTACAATTGTCCTCTTTTATTCATTTCAGTGTATGGTCCTTGTATTCAATCTCTTAAAGATGAGTTTTGGAATGAATTCCTTCAGTGGCAATCTTTCATGAGTGGTTGGGTTATATTTGGAGGTGATTTCAATGCTGTTCGCTTTATCTCAGAAAGAAGTGGTTTCACTTATAATAGACTTGATTCTGATAATTTTAACAGTGTTAATAATAACCTCAACCTTGTAGATTATCCCATTCTTGGTAGACAATTCACTTGGTCTAATAAGAGACTTATCCCTAGTTTTGCTATGCTTGATAGATTTCTTGTTTCTTGTGATTGGAACTCTAATTTTCCCCTATCTTATGTTCAAGCTGCCTCCAATATTATTTCTGACCATGTCCCGTTGATCTTATACTCTTCTTCAGCTTCTCCTAAACCTCATTGCTTTAAATTTGAAAAGTTCTGGTTAGAAGATCCTCCTTTCTTCTCTATGATATCCACTTGTTTAAATTCAGTTAATACTTATATTTACGCTGGTCTCAGAAGACTTCTTGCTAAGATCAAAAACATTAAAAATGGTTGCAAGCTATGGGTTAAATCAAGGTTTGGCCCTATGAAAGAGAGGAAATTTTTTCTGAAAAACAAGATTGACTCTCTGGATATCCTTGAGGAACAGAATCCTCTCTCAATTACTGATAGGAATTTAAGATCTTCTTATCAAAAAGAGTACCTTCATTTGTTGGAGCTTGATAAAATAAAGTGGTATCAGAGAGCAAAAGTTAAATGGCTTACGATGGGTGATGGTAACACTAGATTTTTTCATAATTATGCTTCTCATAGGAGAAGATTAAACCAGATTCTTTCTATTGAAACTAATGAGGGACTTTCTTCTGATCAATCTGTTATTCACCAAGAGTTCTTTAATTTTTATAAAGGTCTTATGGGGGAACCTGGTGAAACTTTCTTAGAGATTAATTGGACTCAATTATATCCACCTTCTAATAGGATTAATCTTGATTGCCTAGAAGCTCCTTTCTCTGAAGCTGAAAATTTTGAAGCTATTTGTGGTCTTCCTCTTGATTCTGCGCCTGGCCCGGATGGTATTCCTACTTTCTTCTATAAATCATTTTGGAATGATTGTAAGGAGGATATTTTGGGGGTTTTTCAGGAATTATTTGATAACACTCTTGATTTCTCTAGAATTAATTATGCTCATATTATCCTTATCCCCAAATGTCCTGGTGCTAGTAAAGTGTCTCAATTTAGGCCTATAAGTCTTCTTAATGTTATTTTCAAAATTATTATGAAGGTTTTAGCTAACAGACTAGCTAAGGTGATTGGTCTTCTTGTTGGTTCTTCTCAAACTGGTTTTATCAAGGATAGATTCATTTTAGATAGTGTTGCTGTGGTTCAAGAAACTATTCATTCTATTCATCAAGATCACTCTGAAGGAATTCTTTTGAAACTTGATTTTGAAAAGGCTTATGATAGAGTAAATTGGGATTTCTTAAAGAAAATTTTTATTGCTAGAGGCTTTGGTTCTAAATGGATTGATTGGATACTTAATAGTCTTCAATCTGGTACTTCTTCTGTTATTATTAATAACACTGAAGGGAGGAAATTCATTTGCCGTAGAGGCCTTAGACAGGGTGACCCTATCTCCCCCCTTCTTTTTGTTCTTGTTGCTGATGTTTTCAACTGTATGCTATCGAATGCTTGGGATAATGGTTATATCCAAGGTGTTGGGAGTTTCCCTTCTTTTAGGGGCATTCTCAATTTACAATATGCTGATGACACTATTCTTTTCTCTACTTGCGATGGTATAATGCTTAGAAATCTAAAATTCCTTCTTTATTGCTTTGAAAGTGTTTCTGGTATGAAGATTAACTTCTCCAAATCTGCTTGTATGTGGATTGGGGGTGATGATTATAGGCAAGATGAGATTTCAGCCTTTTTTAATTGTCCTAAAGGTTCTTTTCCTCTTAACTACCTAGGTATCCCTCTGAGAATTGGTAATCTTCACAAATCTGATTGGTTTCCTGTTATTGAGAAAATTGAAAAACGACTCAATAGTTGGTTTGGTAGATCCCTCTCTAGAGCTGGTAGACTTATTCTTATCAATTCTGTTATTTCTAGTATTCCTCTTTATCTCATGTCTTTCTTCTACATCCCTGTTTGGGTTATCAAAAAGATTGATAGTCTTCGAAGGAGGTTTTTTTGGGTAGGATCTTCTGTTGACTCTGATCAAGGGAAATGCCTTATGAATTGGAATAGAGTTTGTAAGAATAAAGAGGAAGGTGGCCTAGGTGTTATAAACCTTCGTAATCAAAACATTGCTCTGCTTGGTAAATGGCTTTGGTACTGTTTGAACTCAGAAGATAAAATTTGGATTAGAATTATTAAAAGGAAATATTTCCGTAGAAGATGCTTTAGTGATTTTCCTTCTCTACCTAATTCTGTGGGTTCTTCTTTTTGGAAGGGTATTTGGAAAGCTTCAGCTCCTTTTAAATGTGGTCTTCAAAAGATTTGCGGTGACGGTAAGAATGTTCGTTTTTGGACGGATATTTGGATTGGGAATTGTAGTTTAGCATCCTCCTTCCCTGATCTTTTTAAGATTGCTTCTTTGCCTAATGCTTCTGTTTTCTCTCTCTATTCCATTAATAGATATGGTAAAGTTTGGAACATTGGTTTTCGTAGAAATCTTTCTCTTCAGCAATCTCATGATTTTAATGAACTTCTTCATCTGCTAAGTTCCTATGATTGGAAATCTCACAATAAAGCTAGTTGGAGATGGTCACACTCTGGCTTATTCACTGTTAAGTCTTTCTATAACTTTTTGAACTCTGGTGGCCTTATTTGTCCTTTTTATAAATTCATTTGGCAAAATGTTGCTTCTCTTAAAGTTAGAATCCTTGTTTGGCTGACTATTCACAACCGTTTACTAACGGTTGATAATTTAAACAAGAGAAATCTTGCTATTGGCCAGAAATGTGTATTCTGCAATATATCTACTGAATCTGCTTTTCATATTTTCCTGAAATGTTCTTTTGTTTCTCAGATTTGGATTATTTTGAAAAAAACTTTTAATTTTAGAGGTTTCCCTTCCTCTGTGAAATCTTGGTGGGGTTTATGGAGAAAGAAGAGGATTAAAAAGAAATATATTCTTCTTTGGGATATGATTATGATGGCCTTAATTTGGGTCATCTGGAAAGAACGTAACAATAGAATCTTTGTCAAAAAATCTACTGATATTATTCAAGTTTTAGATTCTATTTGTTTTTTTGTCTCTTTTTGGACAGATATTCTGCCTCCATCCAAGAAGGCCAAGGTGGATGTGAGTTGCTTGATGGAAACTTGCAAATCCTTTTCTCCTACCTCTGATCCTCTGGTTGATTCTCCTCCTGTTCATGATTTGGATGATAATGTTGTTATTGTCATTGAAGATGATGAGGAGATAAGTACGGAGATTCATGATGCTTCATCTGCTGTGCCTGCTACTACTATGGAAGATGCGATGGAGAATGACCAATCTGCTGCTGCAGCTGAGGAATTGGTTTCTCATACTCTTTCTTCTATTTCGGCTATGTCTACGCATCACCAAGAGCTAATTACTGGAATTTTATTAGTGCACAACCTGCAATCGACTTATGAGAGGAATGTTCCTGCAAGTTCTGATGATTCCTGGAGTACTTCTGTGGAAAATGAGTCTTCTAGTGCTGATGCAAGTGATGAATCCTGGACTACTGCTGCTTAAGAGATTTCTTTTATGAGTTCTTTGCTTTCTTTTGTTGGAGTTTTATCCACTGTTCTAGATGTTGCTTCTTTCTTATGGTCTGTTGGTACTTTGGTTTGTATGGTGTTTTGATCCTCTAGATGAGGATATTTTGGGGTTAGTATGGTCTGCTACTATGAAGTCTGTAATGAACTCTTGTATTTTGTTTTGTTTGGCTGGAGCCTTATGGCTCTATCCCTAGTAATCAAAAAAAAAACCTAAAGGCTTTTTCGAGATCCAAAAGGTTACACAAGTGATACCAAGTAGGGCATAGATATAACCACAAGACTTGAGGGGAAATTATTTGACCATTTGAAATATGATAACCAGTATATGGTTCAATATGTTTTGGTTGATTGTTGTTTATCCCCTCGGAATATTTATTTCTAAAGCAATACATTTTTGGTTAATTCCATGATGATCAACTTTTATATTGTTTTGATTCTGCATCCACTGTGATGCTTGGGATCTGTTACCCTTTCTTTAACATAGAAAATTTAGATTCTTAACCTTTAAAGTATGCTTATATGTTTTGTATTCCTTTTTTTTCCCCTGAGGCCATTTTAATGTCCAAATGTCATCAACCATGTCATAGCAGATTGATTTAAGTTTCAATGCTCCAGCACGTCAAATTCTACTTGTTGGAGCACAGTGAAACTATCTATATGTAGTTCAAAGCCGGAGTGAAGCTGAATGAAATTGTATGGCTGGAACACTTGAGATGATGGGGATTGGGCGCTGTTCAACTGAAGGCTTATGAAGCTGAGCCTTTTTTTACATTAATTTCTGAATTTGTTCTCTGTTATATCCTCTCATTCTCCTTCAAGCATAAGTTGATAGTACAGTTTTTTTTTTCTTTCTTGAATTGGGAGATTCCCATGTTAGCTTAAAACAATGAAAATAAGCATTAAGAGTTATTCTAGTGCTTATATAGTTACTACTAGTTTCGACATTCCACCTGTGTGCCAGTTTCACCTCACCATCTATGAAAGCCTTAAAAGCTTAGGTGGCAATAAGAACTCCTTAGTGGCGGATGTGTGGCAGAATAAGAACCTGATGTTGGACGTCAAGGGACACTTATCTCCTATTGCAATTGCAGAATTGGCGGATCTGAATGACTTCGTGAGAGCAGAAGGGCAGTACAGTAACGAAGAAGCTGACAGTAGAGAGTGGATGCTACAGCCCAACGGAGATTTCACTGTAGCCTCGATGTACATGAGGATCAACGACGGAGGGGTGTGGTCAAAGGATGCCAATAGTTTCTGGAAGCTAGGGATACCTTTAAGGGTCAAAGTATTTGCTTGGCTGGTCATGAACGATACGATTTTATCTAAAATCAACCTTAGAAAAAGAAACATGCTTATAGATGTTAGATGTGAGGCATGCTCGAGCGGAGATGAGGATACCAATCATATCCTATTCTCTTGCTTTAAGGCCAAATTAGCTTGGGAAGTTGTCAGTTCGGGTTTTGGGTTAAGCGATTGTCCTAAGTCTAGTTCAGATGTTTGGGGACGATGGGGGGGAGAGCTAGTTAGAAAAGATGAGAGAAAGGACTGGGGTGTGATAGCCACAGCAATGATGTGGAGTCTGTGGTTTGCAAAAATGATTTATGTTTTTGCAACATTAGCTGTAACTTCTCGGTTACCATGCATAAAATTATTACTCTTTCTCATCAATGGACAGGTAATAGGAGCGCAATGAAGCGGCTACGTATGGAGGACAAGGAATAGAGGGAGGAAGAAAAGACAAAGCAGTGGACGTGAGTACAATTTGCCGTCAGCACAGTATTTTGGGACTTGCAGCTTTTGGGGGTTGGTAATTGCAGATTGGGGCATCTCATTTTAGCCCTTGTATCTTTCCGCTTTCTAGTCCGTTGCATCAATGTATCTTCTTTTTTAGAGTTGGATGTTGGACTTTATTGTAAATAGTTCTACTATGTTTTTTTGATTGCGCTTTCTAGTCCGTTGCATCAACATAGTAGGACTTTATTGTAAATAGTTCTACTATGTTTTTTTTTTTTTTTTTGATAAGCAAAGACCTAATGTATCTTCTTTTTTTGACAGAGGTCATCTTCTTATCAAAAAAAAAAAAACTAGCCAACTTATATAGAATTTTCGGTAGAACTTGGAATTCCTTAGGTCTTTGCTTAACAGGATAATCGTCTGAACTGTTTTCATGAACTGATTTACTGAACTATTTGCCAACAGGTCAGGACTACTTGTAATAGTTCATAGATACTTTGTCATGACTCATGCCAGTTTACCATGAGATTAATTAATTTGGTGAGTTCTGTTTCTAATATTTGTTTAGCAGTTTTCTATTACAGTAACTTTGCATCAATTACATTTAGATATCTAGCTTACTCAAAATTTCTATTTATTAACTGTATGATTCTCCCTTTTATAGGCAATTGAGATTCTTAAGTTTATACCTGTTAATTTAGACAGTTTGTTCGGTTTCTTTACGGAATCAGATTCATGAAAGTGAGCATTGCAAATATTTCTTTACGGAATCAGATTCATGAAAGTGAGCATTGCAAATATAACCAAGTCAGAAATCAAAATTTTGGATTCTGACAGCGTCTACAAGATAACGAACATGGGATTCTTTCCCACTGGTGAATATGTATGCACTTGTTCCTACTTCCTACGACACCATTGCAGTCAAACTGCTGTTTCCTTGTGGTTCATTCTGTTTGATTTACTGAAACTAGCTTATTTTTCTTTAGTTCTATTCAAATGTTCCTGTTTAAAGTTCTCAAGTAGACATGAAAAAAATTGGCTAAATATTTGTAATGATTGTCCTCCATACCTCACACGTACGAAGTTTGTTCTCAGTATAGGAGATTGCGTTTTACCTTTCTTATTCTATGTTATTCTGCGATCTTCTGGATTTCATGAATTGTCGTAGGAGCCACCAGAGTTGTGTGCTCATACTATTATATCATTATTACTTGAGATAAATGGCTTTCCTCATCCTGGCTGAAAATCTGAATGCCTTTCTACCGACTGTACAACTTGCCTCCATAGCATAATCTCACATTTGATATCGAAAACCAGTTGGTTCCCTTTATTTCCGACTTCCGAGGACATGCCTCTTACCCATCAATCCTAACAAAGCCAGTCAACTAATTGCTCCACTCCATCTAACACCTCCATTGCACCATATCCTACAAATTCACGCTCGGGGCATCGAGCCTCGTTTAGCTAGTCAATGGGCGAATGCATGGAGTTAGCCAACAATATTGAATCGTAAAGTAACCAACATAATGAATCACAGCAACAGGCATAATACACTCGTGCTGCAGCGGTGCACGCATGTACCTCAAAAGAGCATTTAAAAAGCAAGAATAATTAAGAGTATGCAAGATAAAATCAAAGTCTCTATGGCAGGTCATAAGCACCGGAATTTCAAACTCAAACAATAGTGTGAATTAAACAAGTATTTCACAGTCAAAATTGCAAGACAAACAAATTCAGTTATTCTGCATCAGCCCAAACTGTGACAAGGTTTCAGTATTCTTCAGGCATCATTCTCTAAGCAAGACCCTAAATAATCGAACAAGCTGTCTTCGAAATAAGAAAATAAATAATAATTATGACAAAAACGTATATGTATTTCGCTCTGCAGATGCACACTAAACTAATTATGACTCAAATTTCCACCCTGATAGTAGTAGACGACCATCCAAACCAGGCATGGTCAGGCATTCGGCAGACATGCTTAAATCTTTCTAGTCCCGATATAACTCAACTATAGTGGATAACAAGATATGAACGCCTTATTTGCGTCAGAATCCAGGTTCACCTTCCAGCTTAACGAGATGGAGATACAAAAGCCTATAAAGAGAGAGATCATAAAGGAGCAGGTTGCAGTTGAGAAGCAGCAGGCATGTACAAAAGGTAAAAACCTGCTTCTGGAATATCTAAGATTGCCATGTCCTGAAGAGACTGAATCAATCATCAAGGTAGTAGTAGGATCCTGCATTTTTCTGTTCCCTGTCTTTAGTGGAATCCAACTTGTTTATGCGAGGCCTGTAGTTGGTTGGATCTCGTCTAAAAGTAATGTCAAGTTGCTGCATCAAACCAATACCAAAGCACAAGTCAGATAAGAATATTCATTAGAATGATTTTTGGAGAAAACAAATTTGACTAGATTGATTCATCAAAGAGAAAGTAACCAAGAAACTCAGGCCAACATGCATACAGGTTAGAATGAGCAAAAAGCATTAGTAGGTTTTAACATAACCAATCCCTTGCTAACCATAATATATCAATATTTGACAATAATATTAGATGCACTAGAGTGTTAGAGATATTCCCCCATTAAGGGTAAAAAATGATGGCGACCAAGAGAAAGGTTCCAAAATTTAACAGATTGGGTGTACATTAAAAAGGATAATAAATACAACTAATCATACCCATCTACCTGACAAATAATTCAATAGATAACAAGGATTGGAAGAGGAAAATTAAATCTATACATGCTCGGACTATTCAAGTCATTTCATATGGTGTTTAAGAACTCACTGATTCTACATTTGTTCGATCAGATGAGAGCACACATAAAAATCTCTTGAACCATGATTTCTGAATTTTATACTTTTCAAGTAACTTTTTTAATTTTTTACTCATCGTATCATATTTTCTGTAAACACCTAGTATCTCGCAGCTAGAAAACTACTAGATATCTTACTATTATAATTTGAAAAGGAACGTACATGCTGCTCACCTTTTTGCATATAAATTGCAAGCTGAGTAATATAGAAGAATTAGTAACTAAACATCCTACATTTCTAAGGCAGGAACCTTGACAGCGAGGAGCATTTCTGTCTTTATTATTTCTTCAATGCACCATTAAGTTAAACTCCCAATGTTGCATAAATTTTGAATGATGTAATAGAAATTAAAAAACACATGTAATACACTATAACTATATATGTGCTGAGGTCACCCAGTCTCGAGTCTCATATGTCCCTCTTCCTTTTGGAGTAATACATGGAGATTAATTCCAAGCGCACAAATTACTTCAGCATAGTCTAACAAAGCCAATTGATAAAAAAAATTACATAATTAAATACATAATGTTAGACAAACTAAAGAAGGGTAATAACCAAAGTTCGTAATATACAAAGCCAGCACTTACAGATAGGAAGAGGTTCATTCCAGACACCAAAGACTGAGGTGCATTGGCCGTACAATCAATGGAGGGTTTCCCCTCATAGACAATAACCTTGTCAGCTAGGTACGTTGCCATAATGAAATCGTGCTCAACGACAAAGGCAGTTTTCTTTGCATGTAGGATGAATCTCTTTATTACTTTTGACGCAACAATACGCTGTTCTGAGTCGAGGTAAGCACTTGGCTCATCAATGAGATAAATATCTGCAGGCTGCACATTTAATTTAATACCAAAAGTCATAACGAGTCTCATTAACAATAATGAAGAAAATCGCAATTTGTTGTCAAACTTCAACTGGTATTTTAGTATGGAAAATAGTTAGTACTGCTGTAAATCAAAAAATAGATCCATATCAACGGATACATTTTCGGGACTCACCGCACCTAAACCCAACACGTTCAGGCAGTTTCAGGTTTAATCCGAGTGGGAGGTTTTGAGGTTTGGATGGGTTCAAGAAAATTACATTACCAAATAGTTTGTATCTTTATAGCAAAGAAAAAGTACTATCAAACTGTAATATAAATGGATAAAAACCTCCTTCGATTAATATAAAATTGCGAGGGCCATCAAAATTTTATATCCAAGGGCCATCAAAATTATAAACCAATGTAGAAAAGAGAAAAGAGGATTGTGTGTGTGGGGGGGGGGGGGGGGGGGGGGGAGGGGGGGTACCTTTCCTAGACAGAGGCACAGGGCGACTCTTTGCAACTCTCCCCCAGAAAGATTTGCAACTTCTTGATCCATTAATTGCTCAATTTGTAATGGCTTCATAACATCAGATGTGAACTGAGGATGCATATATGAATCCCTAATCTTTTGATGCAGCAAGTTCCTCACAGTGGATGGAAATTTAGGGCTGATCTTTTGGGGCTTATACGAAACATTGAACTCTGGTATCTCAATATCGGTACCTTCAACCACATCAGGCTTCACCAATCCAGCCTGTTCCAACATAAACAATAACCCTTATGGTGTGAGTTGCTGTAAATATACCCAAGTGCAAGGAAAACTTTAAAAGTGTACACAACATCAAATGATGTAGAATAACAATATCAATGATAAGGAATGGTCTGAACTGTATGTCTAATTAATTATGAAACAGTGTGCATTGGAACATATACTAGAGGATTGGTTCTCTCATGACCTCTAAAGCTTAAGTCTTGCAGTTTAGACAACAGATAGCCATATGAGCCAGGATGAACGAAGGATATGCCTGTCCTGACTGCGACTAACATCTTTTTCTTGTAAAGGTCTTACAAATCTATTTTGTTGGTGAAAATTTCTGTATTGAGGAATCCAGCAAAAGCTTCAGCTTAAATAGATATCAGGACTAATATTAAGTTAAAAGCAACCCAAATTTGAGCATGTCTCAACACTTAGAAAGATAAGCATTGATGCATAAAGCTTAAAACTTTTTAAAAATAAGATTTCCCAATCAAAATTAATATTTAAAATTTAAATAATAAAGCTATATTCTTTTAGTTGAAAATTTTAAGAGGTGGATAGACATGCTTTTCAGAAAGAAAAAATTTATAAATTGAGAACAGACACAAATAATCAGTGCACTGTACTGGATACATGAGCCTTGTCTGTACAAACAGAAAAACAAATTCCCTCGTAGTTGTGACCCCAGCATCAATTTGCATTTGCAACTAAATCTAATCCAATCTATCATTTGTTTATAAGATAAATCATTAGTCGGGTAACAAAAAAAATCTTTTTATAACAGTAAATTGCTCATACCTTCTAGCCTACTCGAATACATGTTCCATAAATATACAAAGTAAAAGATTGTTTGGTAAAAATAATGTTATTCATCATGTGCGAACTGCGAAGTACATGTTTAGTATGCTAGTACCACAAACATTCAAGAAATGCAAATTAACGTACCAGCATACGGATGAATGTTGTCTTCCCAGTACCATTCTCTCCCAACATTACAATAATCTGAGAATCGGTAAATTCACCTTCTAGCACAGAAAGCCGGAAATTACCCTGAGTTCTACTCATAGTAGGATACTTATACCGCTGATATGATTGAATCTCCTCGGCACTTTCCTGAGTCTCAGCAACCTAGAAAAAGAAGGGGTTACAAAATGGGCCATAATGAAACAAAATAACGCATAACACTGTTGATCACAGGTAGACCATACCTTAAATGTAAGTGAATCTTCTCGGAACCTTAGATTTTCAGTAGGTACAAAGCCAGCCAAGAAAATGTTAATTCCTTCTCTAACTGAAAATGGCAAAGTAACGACTCCATATGCTCCGGGCTTTCCATATAAACAACATATAAAATCCGATAAGTAATCAAGCACACTAAGGTCATGCTCCACTACAATCACATAACTGCAGAATAAGAAATAAAAGAAGATTACCAACTTCAGTTGCAAATTATCAACGAGATAAGCACAACAATTTTCAATATAGAGTTCAGAAAGACCTGTTCAGCCTGAGCAAGGATCGAATAACTTGTGCAGCTTTGAGCCTTTGTCTTACATCAAGATAACTTGACGGCTCATCAAACATATAAATTTCTGCATTCTGCACTGCAACCACGGCAATGGCAAACCTTTGCAACTCTCCACCGGACAAATCCCCGACATTCCGCTCACTAACCTGATTCAACTCAAGGTCAACACAGAGCTCAGCTTTCACACCTCTCTCATCTTTTTGGTTGAGCACCTCCCCAACATTCCCTTGGACAGCTTTTGGGATGTGATCAACATACTGTGGCTTGATAATAGCCTATGAATTGCCAAATTAAGCACTTATCTTCAGCCACAATAAAAATAAAGGGAAAAAATCATGAATAGATAAACAATCAATAGAAATTTTTGAAGTACAGACCCGCACCCAATCTTCTCGTACGGATTGTTAAAGATATATATGATTAAATTATGAAGACGTTTGTGTGTGTGTGTGTGTGTGGGGGGGGGGGGGGGGGGGGGCATTCTATGGATATATACGATGAAATAGTAGTAAAGAGTAATTACTGTGAAAATAGTTGTAGTAAAAATGGTTACACTGAATTACTATTACATATACCTTCTATATCTACAAAATAATCAGAGGCAGATAGATTCATCACCATTTGAATGCATTCTATCGCAACATAAAGTCCTTATCTCTTTGCACTAGTTATGGATGAACTTATGAGGTATAATCCTGATGAGGAACTATGGTGAACATTGCTTAATGATATAAATAACATTATAAGCTAGAAACAAAAAAATTACAAGTAGGATTATAGAGAAAAGTGTAACAAAACTGCAAGAAAAGTGAGGGAACAGTTGACGCTAACTGACACTCAATTGCATACAGCTCACTTATTCATCATGAATGAGATCAAAGAGAAGGGTGTCAATAACACTAAATCTATTCAACTGAATATAAACATAATCAAAGAATAATCAAAGAAAAAGATGAACGAATAATGGGTAAACATGACATCCTTTTGACTGTCCTAAAATAAGCACAGTCAAAAGGATGAGCGAATAATACTTATGGGAGGACATAAAAGGAGTACATCCTTAAGAAATAAGGAAAGCTCTGGGTTTTTTTAATACTTTATTTAACCAAGGCCATAGGCAACACAATTGACGCTAACTGACACTCAATTGCATACAGCTCAATTATTCATCATGAATGAGATCAAAGAGAAGGGTGTCAATAACACTAAATCTATTCAACTGAATACAAACATAATCAAAGAAAAAGATGAACGAATAACGGGTAAACATGTCATCCTTTTGACTGTGCTAAAATAAGCAGAGTCACAAGGATGAGCGAATAATACTTATGGGAGGACATAAAAGGAGTACATCCTTAAGAAATAAGGAAAGCCCTGGGATACTTTATTTAACCAAGGCCATAGGCAACACACCCAGCCCACATACACACTCACTCTCATCTAATAATACAACATTGGTGCAAGTGCGGTACGAACCCCCGACATCTTGCTTGCTCTCTACCAAAGAGGCTTACCACTAGACTAATATGGCACTTACACAAAAGGCTCTAATTAAGTATATAAACGGAGAACATATTAGTTGAGATGGTCCTGACTAATAGGATGAACACTAGGAGTCATTAAAAGAGCACATAAGACAAAGATACATTGTGGTGGTCTTTCGTAGCAATACAGTCCAATATGCAACTCAAGATTAACTGAGAACAAAGTTGCAATGAAAAAGTAATTTTGCATTACTTTTCATAGGCAATTTCAAAAGGTAAATGCATCTCAAGGTAGCAATTCAAAAAAATAAATGCATCTCAAGGTAATCTTTGGACTGCTTTAAAATCTAGGGTACAAGTCAAAGAAAAAGGATTCCTCACAAAAATGGATTCAGAAAATTTGGAAAAGAAGATTTTCCCTTAACTGTAACATATGTAACATATCCAACAGGTGGTTTTAGATGAACTCAATGGTGACAAATTGTTTGTTTTGGTTTTATAAATGAAACAAAGTTATATTTATGGAGAATGGGATATATAAAAGGTCATAGTAATCTAATCTTCATTATTTCCACATAAGCCAGTTATGTTGTGTTTTCATGGATGAGTTCCAAATTCGGGGAAGTGGCCTGTCAGCCCAATCCAGATCTGGCATGTTCAGTAAAAACATAAATTTGATTATTATTGAAAATTTCATATACTCCTTTTGGATATAGATCCAAGCCAATGACTCAATAGAGTTTACATGCTACTTCCAGTAAACTTCTGCTAAAGATCAATTCCCCTTCCAAGCCAATTTGGGTAATGACTTACATGCCGTGTGTTAATACCTAATCCAATATCGCATAAGGTGATAATATGAATAGAAAACATCATAAGAAGGTAATTGCCCACTATCTCCTACTAAAAAAGGAAAATATACTATAGAATCAAAATTTAAAGTATCGCATCTCAATCCAATCCTGAATCTAATTATCTAATAACTTATAGTGTCTGAATTTGGGTATGAAATCATGGACCTAGATTGCTTATAGGCTTGGTTTGCAAATGGTTTCTCTAATCGATCTTATAGGATCAACCTGTTATCACCCCTCTCTAAAACTAAACAGTCCCAACCACACCATTTATATGTATTGGTATGATGTAGCGTAAATTCATAAATTACATATATCTATATATTTAAAAGGGTATTAAATTTCAGAAACTGGCATGCTATATAAACCTTCAAATGGTCTTCTAATATACGCGTGAAATAATTCTGAAGCTCCGACCCTCGAAAATATGTCAAAATCTCCTGCCAGTCCGGAGGATTCTGCATGAGAATAAAAAATCAGCACTTTCAGCACTACATTTATCTAGAACCAATACACACATAGAAGTCTGAAAAAGGAAATACATTAAACCGTCCCAAGTTGGGTTTCAACTTTCCAGCCAAAACTTTAAGTGCAGTTGACTTTCCAATACCATTTGTTCCCACAAGTCCAAGCACTTGCCCGGGTCTCGGGACCGGCAACCTGTAAAATACATTTTTGAATCCATCATATACGACAAAGATGTAATCTTTAAAGGAAGAAAATTCCCCCAAAAGGATAGACAACATATATGGCCACCTGTGCAACTTGAAGGTGTTCGGTCCATAACGGTGGGTTGTATCCTTATCCAAGTCCTTAGGTAGATTAATTATCTGAATTGCTTCAAATGGGCATTTCTGCATTCACATTTTTATTAAAAAAAAGAGCTTTTAGATTTATACCACTATGAATTATCTGGCCAACAAAATCGATAAATTAAAAGCACACACCTTCACACAAATACCACAACCAATACACAGCTCTTCAGAAATGTATGCTATTTTTGCAGCAGATGTGACCTCAATACACAGTTTTCCTGCAAACAAACAAACAAAATAATCGAATCACCAAATCTAAACCTAAGTTGACTTAATTAACTAAAACAGCGGCTATCAAAATCCATGATTTTCAATTTACTCCAATTTCCAAAATTTTGCAGTAAACCCTAAATCGTATTCAATAGGAATCAACGAATTTCTCAGAAATTGGATCAGAGAACAAAAACCAATCAAAAAGGAGCAAACTTTACCTGTTTTGACAACTGGGCAGCTCTTCTTGCACTCTTGTCGGCACTTTTTGGGCTTGCATCGATCGGAGCTGACGATGGCGATCCTCGTCAACCGATCTGCCATTGCTTCCTCCGAATTGGAGCGGATTGGCTATAGATCGTGAGTAAACCCTAGATTTTGGGGAAAAACCTAGCAGCAAGGGTGCTTAAATAGAAGAGAACCGTATATATACTTCTATAAATGAGGCTTCTATTTTAGATGGCGTAATTAGGGTTTAGCACGTGCAATGCACGTGCTAAGTTTATATCTAATATTCGATGAAGCTAAAGAGCGTGCTCCCCACGCAGTCGGTTCGTGAGCCGGGTCGGGTCCAGGTCGATCGTGGTACATGTCCGGTGCTAGATTGAGAACGGAATTGGATTCAGTAGCGGGTAGGAGGTGAGAGATCCACTAGAGAATCCGGTGAGATTTTGTCAAATCCATTTGGTATCCAAACCCGCTAAGGGACTAGTGATTCGGTCGGTGATTTAAACACGCTGGTGTGCTTGGGCTAATAATTTTTATTTTGGGCCGGGCTCAGGCTCAAATATTTAGGCCCGAGAAAAATATGGACCGAGCTGGGGTTCAAGTATTTAGATCCGATGAGTCCGAATCAAATTTCTGTGTGTGTATTTGTCTATATATGTTTATATATATGAATTTCACAAGCATGTGAATATTTATGTATATGTCATGTGTATTCATATATGAGTTTTTTTTAAAGAGAATTTTCATGTGTGTAAGTAAAATGAGTATTAAAATTTATAAAGAGATAAATTATGCCTTATATATATATAGTTCAAATGAAAATAAAAAAATAAGATATGAATTATATAAAAATTTGAAATAATATTCATATTATTAATATATTTTTATTGTGTATTATTATTGATGTAATTTTGTTTTATTGGAAAGTTGTATATTAAAACATACGTGAGTTTTTTTAGCCTAATCCGGGTTCTGGGCCCGGGCTCGGGCTTAACTTTTTAAGTCTGAAGAAAAGTCTAGCCAGACTTGGTTCTGTGATTTAAACTTCGAGCTCAGGCCCAGACCTATATGGATTAGGCCCAAATTTGGTAAATTGCTAGTTTTAATCCTGCCAAACCTACGACATGAAAATACACACATTTGTTGGTAGGATCCAAAATTTTGGCTATGTTAAAACTGATTACAAATTCCTCCGTTCTCCCCATTAAAATAAAAAGTAATTAAATCAGTTAGGGAAAATAATTTAATTTATAATTGGGGTCCAAAACCCAAAATTAAAACCCGATAAAGCAGCAATTTGTTGAGTTAGCAAGTGTCGGTGTGGTCTATTGCTCAGCTTTTTCGCTGGTAAGAAAGACATCGGCAATTCGAATTCCATTTGCACAAAAAAAATTCTCAATTAATATATATTCAAGGTAAATTATGACTACATAAAGTAGGCTACGGGCTTATTCCCGACAAACAACAAAAAAATTTGTTGCTTTAACGGGTTTTAATTTTCGGTTTTGGACCCCAATTATAAATTAAATTATTTTCCCTAACTGATTTAATTACTTTTTATTTTAATATGGAGAACGGAGGAATTTGTAATCAGTTTTAACATAGTCAAAATTTTGGATCCTACCAACAAATGTGTGTATTTTCATGTCGTAGGTTTGGCAGGATTAAAACTAGCAATTTACCAGATTTGGGCCTGAGCTCGAAGTTTAAATCACAGAACCAAGTCTGGCTAGACTTTTCTTCAGACTTAAAAAGTTAAGCCCAAGCTCGGACCCAGAACCCGGATTAGGCTAAAAAAACTCACGTATGTTTTAATATATAACTTTCCAATAAAACAAAATTACATCAATAATAATATACAATAAAAATATATTAATAATATCAATATTATTTCAAATTTTTATATAATTCATATCTTATTTTTTTATTTTCATTTGAACTATATATATATAAGGCATAATTTATCTCTTTATAAATTTTAATACTTATTTTACTTACACACATGAAAATTCTCTTTTAAAAAAAACTCATATATGAATGTACATGACATATACATAAATATTCATATGCTTGTGAAATTCATATATATAAACATATATAGACAAATACACATGCAGAAATTTGATTCGGGCTCATCGAATCTAAGTACTTGAACCCAAGCCTGACCCATATTTCCCTCGGGCCTAAAAATTTGAGCCTGAGCCTGACCCAAAATAAAAATTATTAGCCCAAGCACACTAATAATCACGTTAATCAGGTCTGGTTTGGACAAATTGCCACCCTTAGACAATATACATTCCTATCAAAGGAAACCTTTAGAATAACGAACTTCATAGTTCATGGGTTACCCTATTTTTGTCGAGTGGAGGTGGAATGCTCCACGCACATCTTCTTGGGTCATAACAGGCTAAAGTAAATTGGAAAATTGTTCATTTGATTTTAGGTTAAACGAGAAGTAGGATCTGCGAGGTGAGTGGAAAGAGTGTTAGGTTTAAAGGGAATGATAGGCAGTGTCGGAACCATGATTTAATCACTAGAGAGACAAATAACAAGAGAAAAATATAATATAGAACATAACACCGGATGCACTATACAGCTGATGTTGATGAGACTTCACATTTTATCGTTCATGCTACAAATGATCGATGGATCTTGCGAAAGTTATCTAACTCAGTCGCTCATTGATATGCTACTAATGAGTAATGACTAACACAGCTACATATATAATGAGGAAAAAACAAAATTCCAATCAAAGGCAAAACATTATTACGTAGAAAAAAACTAAATAAATTAATAATATTGAAATTTGAAAGTGAAGATCATGAAGATAATACAAATTCAAGAAGTTAAGCACAAAATTAAGTTCGAATGGAACTGATGGTAAAGAAGTTTTTCCTCTCTCTCCCTGTTTAGTTCCTCCAGATCTGGCCATTCCTCACCTCCTTCGTCCCTCCTCCCTCCGTTAATAGTCGTGAGTTCGCTCTCCTCTTTCGACCCAGATCTGTTTTTTTGCGATTCTCAGATGTTGTAGGTGCCCCCCCTGCTTGCTTGCCCCCAGCCTTCTGAGCTTCCGCTCTCCGCGTTGCCCGCTTCCGCGTCTTCAGTGATTGCGATGTCCTCGCCTGTCTGGATCCGAGCTCTAGTTTGGGGTTCTGTACGCTCGACTAGGCCCCTGCGTTCCCGGTGTGCTTTCCAGTGCTAGTTCTCCTACCTCTCACTGTGAGTATCCTTTAATTTCCTTTTTTGCATCACGGAGGTGTGGTTGGTGTTGGCTTATCGTTGGTTTTGGGATTGTCTATTGAGGCCCTGCCTAAGGTCTCAGTTGTTCAACTGAGTCTGGCTTCCCGAGTTCTGATCACTTGGGGCTGGCTTTGTTTCCAGTGTTCAGGTTCTCAGCTCTGGTTTACCTAACATTCTTATTGTGTTGACTCTAACTGGGGTTACCGTTCTTTTCTTTAACTCACTTGTTCTCTTGGTTTCGCGGTAGCCTTACAACTCGAGATTATTTTCTTCTTTTTCCTCTGTTTTTGAGAGAGTTTTTTGGGGGCTTGTGTGTGCCTCAGCAGAATCGCTACAGTAGCGGTTTTTTTGTCGTTTCTAGACCCCTTTACGTTCTATTTTCTCCTTTTCCTAGGCCCGCTTATGGGCCTTGGGCTGCCATGGACTCGTCATGGATTGAAGTAGTAAAAAAGAAAAATTAAAAAAGTTTTTTTTCAAATATTTCTTCTGGGTCTGGTGGGCCGTCTCAGCCCAACCATTTCTTGCTCCTCTCTCGACCCATTAAACCCGCCTATAAGAATCTTCTATGGCACCGGCCATCATCCCTTTCCCTCCCTTTCCCCTCCTCCCATTCTTCTGGCTCCAATCTTGTGCCGCCGATCTCTCATCCCCAATCGCTGCGTTGCTTCCGCTATCTCCAAGCTGGGCATATTAGAGCATTTTGCTCTGACAACATGAAATGTCTGTTCTGTTTGAAGTCTGGTCATGCCCGTAATCGTTGTTTATCTTTACAACAAATTTTGGGATTGACGGTGGGGGTCCCCATCTCAGACCAAGTAGTTGTCTCACTTGATTTGCCCTCGCTTCAAGCGAAGCTAGCAGATCGCCATGCTCCGAAGGCCAAGCATCCTAAGGTCTCATCCTCTTCTCCCCTCCTCCCAACTCCTACCGTCCCCCAATGCTTCCCGTCTTTGGTTCCAGTCGTTCCTCATGTTGAACCTACTCCCACTTCGAAGAATTCCAAGTCTCAGGTCAATTTGGTGTTCAACCCTGACTTGGAATTTTCCGACAAATTGAGGTTTTTCGAGCAATACGGTGTTGTCTCTTTCAAGGAAGGTTCAGTCTCTAACACTACATTAAATGCTTTCCTTAGCAATTTTTGCAATGTGCAAGAATGGGAGTGGTCGGTCGATATCTGCTCCAATGGTGAAGTGGTTATTAACTGTCCTTCCTTGAAAATTCTAGAGGATCTAGTTGCCTGCAACACCCTTTCGATCGGAGCTATCCACGTTTCCGTTCGTAAGTGGATTAACCATGGAAGCCCCCCTCCTCCATTAATCCCCTCTACTGTTTGAGTTACTTTGCTAGGCCTCCTCCTGTTCAGTGTATCCCACCGAGTCGTTTCCAATTTCACCAAATGTGTGGGGGAACTTAAGCACATCACCTCCTCTACTATGTTGGCATCATGATGTCTTCAAGTCGACGCCGATTTCTTTTGCCCGTCGGTAAAAGATAGGATCGACTCGTTCACTTTAAGAGACCAGATATCTTCGTTTCTGGTCTCGGTCTCTTATCAAGATCTAGTGGAGATTAAGCAATCCCCAGCTCCTACGACCCTGACTATTGCCAATCCGCTGAGGAAAGCTCCTGTTTTACCTAGCACATTCTCTATCGGTACTTCTTCTCAGTCTACCACTCACTCTTCTTAGTGGAGGAGACCTCGCAAAGATCTACCCAAAAATAATCTCCCATTTCAGCGCAAACCGATTATCACTCCGTCCAAACCTAAAAGCTTTCCATCTAAAGCCCCCAATTTGGTTTGGATTAACCCAGATTTGACTGCGGGGAAATCCATCTCTCCTCTTCAGGAGACTTCACCTGAGGTGTACTCTAAGACCTCTGGGCAGATTACCACTGAGGATCCCTCTTTCGCTATTCCCCCAGTACACCCCATCTCTCTTCCTTTTAAGCAAAATCCTTTAGAGTCGTCCAAGAAGTGGCCCGTTTGGGATGAGAACCCGCAGTATTCTTCTGATTGGGACAAGTTCATTAGTGCGGTTCATCGCACCCATCCTTCGGGCCATCCCCCCTCTTCTGTTCCTTCGAAAACTGCGTCGGTCGCTACTCTTAAAGCCGACGCCTGGGTGGATAAAGATGATCTTCTCGCAGACAAATTGGTGGAGATGGATCACTCGCTCTCTCAAAAGCAGGTATCTTCGTCGCCTATTTCCTTGGGTTTTCTATTACAAGCTGCTTACGGTTTGAATTTCTTCAACTTGATTTCGCTGAAAATTTATCCTGGTTCGTTTTCCTTGATTTGTTTCAACATTGTTGTTGGCATTGGTAAATTTTCTCTTCCTCTTCATCTTATTGGGACATTGCCTTCTCTCACTATTAATGGGAGAGGGTCTAATAACCGTTCTTTGGCCCTTGCGGCCCTCTGCCTTCACCTGTCGGATCGCAGGGCCTCCGGTACCCCAGATTCGGCTGATACCTCTAAGGTTTTGGTGGGCACCATTTCAGGGACAAGTCCTGGGACCAGTGGCTCTAGTAGATTTTCCTCAAAAGGGAATAAAGAAAATATTTAAAAGGCTATTAAACTGAAATGTATCTTGGTCATCCGTTCTAGTGCTCGTATTCGAGCTAGTAGAGAATCGAACCTTTTGGCAGATTCTCATTCCCCTATTGCGAGTCATTTCCACAAGAAAGACTCTTCTCCCCTCTATCCTCCTTATTCAGGTAAGGAACGTCTGGGTTCCTTACACCAAGTGCATTTTGACTCTCTCTCCAATTTAGAGATGCTTAGCATGACTAGGAGGATGCGATTTCTAGTCGATTCGGATAACTTTGTAGATTTTGAGGCTATTCGCGGTCGCAAAATTTCAAGAGCTTTTGAGGCCAATGTGTTTAATGATTAGCATCTCTCGGAACATTCGCGGGCTGGGGTGTACGTCGAAACAACAAGCGTTGTTTCCACTGATTTCGTCATCCCATTGTGATATGATCTCTATACAAGAATCAAAACTCGTATCCCCTTCGACTTCAATCTTACGCTCGATTGGCGGATCTTTTATCTCCCATTGGATTTCTCTAGATGCTATTGGCACTAAGGGAGGAATCCTTTTTGGTTTAAAAGAAACCAATTTCTCTCACATTTCGACCAGTCGTTTTACTTTCTTCTTGCTGGTTCGTCTTCACTGGTTCGAGTTCGATTGTATGCTCACTGTGGTGTCTGTCTACAGTCCATCAACTGCAGATAGGAGGGAAGAATTCTAGAACGAATTTTACTCCTTCCAACACTCCATTAACGGCTTCTGGATTTTTTATGGTGACTTTAACGTCACCAGATTTTCTTCCGATAGATCCGGAGCATCTTATTCCTCTTTAGATTCGTCTCGCTTTAATGAGTGCATCCACGCCCTCAAATTGACTGATCTGCCACTCAATGGTAGATCATTCACTTGGACCAATATGAGGACTCCTCCGACCTTGGCTAAGCTTGATCGTTTTCTGGTGTCCTGAGTCTGGATCATTTTCTTCCATAACTCTTTTGTCTCGGCTCTACCCAATCCTTCGTCGGATCACGTTCCCATCTCGTTATCTTCTGACTTTAACTTCTCCAGATCGTACAAGTTCCGATTCGAAAAAATTTTGTTGCAAGACCAAACTTTCGTCGACCTCATCACAGAATGTCTTTCTGCTATCACGGGTTCTTCCGATTTAAGCCATGTTCTGATTAAGTTGCATGCCATCAAATATGGTAGCAAATTATGGCATAAGGAAAGATATGCCAATGATAACTTTCTTAAAAATGTTTGTCTTTCGACCATTGAGTCCATCGATCGTATGGAAGAAGCTGTGCCTATCTCTGATTCCCTCCGTTCCGAACGCGCTTCTTGTAAAAGAAGCTTCGCAGAATTACTTCACAATGACCACATTAAATGAGCTCAGCACGCCAAATGTCGGTGGCTTAAGGAAGGGGACGGTAACACAGCTTCCTTCCATAATTTTGCATCGCATAGGCAACGATGCAATAGAATTTCATCTATCCTTGATAATGACATTGAGTTATCATCATCCTCCGACATTCATGCTTCTTTCCTTCGGTTCTTCAAAGATCTGTTAGGATTTACTGAACATTGTTCTATCCATCTAGACTGACAACAGCTGTATGGTCAGCAGTCACAAGATTTATCCAGTCTGGAAGTCCCTTTTTCTCTTGAAGAGATCAAGCAGATAGTGTTCTCTTTGAAAAGTGATTCCGCCCCTGGCCCGGATGGCTTTCCGGCATTCTTTTTCCAAAAATTTTGGGATTGTCTCAAAGACGATCTCTTTCAAATGTTCTCCGATCTTCATCTGGGGAACTTTTCCTTCAGTAGGATCAATTATGCGCACATTGTCCTAATCCTCAAATTTTTGGGGGCTAATTTAGTCTCTAACTTTAGGGCGATTAGTCTCCTGAACTCTACCTTCAAGATTATCATGAACGTGCTCGTGTCTCGTCTTAGTGCCATTATCTATCCTTTAATTGATCCCATGCAATTGGGTTTCATTAAGGATCGCTTTATTCTTGATAGTGTGGCTTCGGCCCAAGAAATCATCTCGGATTGCCGCAAATCGAATTCGGAGGGCATCCTGTTAAAATTAGACTTTCAAAAAGTTTACGATAACGTTAGCTGGGATTTCCTTTTTGAAACTCTTCTTCATCGTGGATTTGGCCCGAAATAGATCGCCTGAATCAAATCTAGTCTTTTTGCTGGCACTTCGTCCATTATTATCAATGGGACTGAAGGTCACAAATTAAAGTGTAAGTGTAACCCCTGTTCCCATAAAATACGTATTTCTGAATATTTTTTCGTATTTTGATTATTTATAAACCTGTTTTGTGCTAAACTGATTTCGGGTCTTCTACTAAGTATTTTTCTAATAAACAATTATATTTACCTTGAACAACAATGTATTTTTCTATTAATAATTAATAGACTATTTATATGTTATATTATTACTGTTTGGATTCTAATAAATTTATTAATCTCAAATTCTACTTTTATACACATTATTATCATTATCATTTTTATTTCTATTATTATTATTATTATTATTATTATTATTATTATTATTGCTATTGTTATTATTATTTTTATCTTTGAGATGTATTATTATTATTATTATTATTATTATTATTATTATTATTATTTTTGGTTAAAGCCCATTGATTTTGATATATGTTGTATTATTTAATTAATTGATTTCAGTGTTGTCGTCTATTCCCGGGAGTGCAAGCAGAGTCCCGTGGTTATTGGAAGTGCTGATTTCAGAGCAGATCTGATTGTGATTGGCAGTTCAGGGTTTGATGTGATTCTCGGCATGGATTGGCTAGGTGAGACCCACGCGATCATTGATTGTCGAGAGAAGAAGGTTATTTTCAGGATGCCAGGTCGTGAGAAGTTTGAGTTCCATGCTAAGGAGTTACCCTTTGGGCGTGGTCAGGAAGTAGTTGTTGATGCTGGTTGTGCAGTGGAGTTGCATTCAGGCTGTGAGGCTGCGCCTCTCGTTGTGCGAGATTTTTTGGATGTGTTTCCTGAGGAGTTGCCTGGACTTCCCCCGGATAGGGATGTTGAATTCGGCATTGATGTTCAGCCTAGTACTGCACCGATATCGAAGAGTCCTTACTGGATGGCACCAGTTGAGCTAGCAGAGCTGAAGGTGCAGGTTCAGGATTTGCTGGATTTGGGTTTCATCAGGCCTAGTGTGTCCCCGTGGAGCGCTCATGTCTTGTTTATCAATAAGAAGGACGGGAGTCGTCATCTGTGCGTGGATTACCGTGAGCTGAACAGTGTTACAATGAAGAAACGGTATCCGCTACTTAGGATTGATGATTTGTTTGATCAGTTGGGTGGAGCTGCTGTCTTTTCGAAGTTGGATCTTCGCTTTGGTTAACATCAAGTGAAGGTGAAGGCAGCAAATGTACAGAAGACTGCGTTCAGGACCAGATACGAGTACTATAAGTTCCTTATGATGCCTTTCGGAGTCACAAATGCGCTAGCAGTGTTCATGAGTCTGATGAATATGGTTTTTTATCCATTTTTTGGATAGATTTGTCGTGGTCTTCATAGACAACATTCTGGTGTATTCTCGGATGCGAATGGATCATGCTGATCATTTAAGGTTGGTTTTGCAGACATTGAGGGAGAATCAGCTCTATGGGAAATTCAGCATGTGTGAGTTCTGGCTTGATCGAGTTACCTTTTTGGGGCACATTATCTCAGGCGATGGTATGTAACACCCCGCAAAATTGGAAATTACAATTTTGTCCCTGGGTGTTACGCACGTATATTTTGTAATGTGTTTCACTACATATTTTGGATTTGTACTATTTATACATTTTTCGTATTGATTTTAGTCAAATAAAATATAATATTTCAATCACTGGGATTTACGTGCTTTTTACGTGTTTTGATGCACGTGTTTTCACCACTACGTATAATATTTTCTATAGGTTTAAATTATTTATTTTCATGTATTTAAATCTATTTTATAAAACGAAAATTTATTTTCCCATTTTTTTGATTAAAATGCATTTTTCGACTTTCTGCACGTATAATGCACGTGCTTTCTACGTGCTGAGATTTCATCATGAAATACATAAAATTAGTAAATATATTTTTCTTATATTATTTTCGATTATATTTAATAAAATTTTCATCAATAAAATCGATTTTTCACATTTTGATATTTTACGTGCGACGCACGTGTTTCGGTGCGCGCATCCTTTCTCGAAATAAATTTAATAAAATATGTGCTCATTTATTTTTGCATTGTAAAATTCATTTTAACAAATTTTTGCTTAATAGTGAATAGTGTCCACATATATATATATATATATATACACATATAGTTATGTATGTAAATGGGCTAATAGTTTATAAATATAAATGTGTAAGGAGTGGTGTAAGATTGGGCCACGGGTTGGGTTCTTGAACAGCACTAGTATGCTGGTAATATATATATATGGCTTATAGGGTGAATGGAAATAGGTTGAATAATTGTAGTTGGAGTAGATGGGCCCATGGTTATATATATATATATGATAAGTGAGATGAAGTAGGAGTGGAGGCCCACTGACAAACACAGCACACTTGTGTGCTGTGTGAAATTTTTTGGGTGTGGCTGGTTATGGTAGTGGGGAAGAGAAGAGAGTGAATGTGAGTTAAGATTTGGAAGAGTGGGGAGGTGGAGAGTTGTAGGTTATGGGAGTTTAGAATTGGAAGGGTTATAAGAATTAAATAGAGTAATTTATTAGAGGTAAAATTTTGCAAAATACACCTTCCCAAATCCTATAAATAGCACCCTACCCCTTTTCATTTCACACACAAAAATTAGAATTAAAGCAAGAGAGAAAGAAAAGAGGAAAAGAATAAAAGAAAGAGAGAAAAAGTTTGTACTTGGTGGCCATTGCTAGGAGGAGAAGATCTAGGAGGACATTGGATCTAGAAGTGGTGCTCTTTCCTTCATTAGTCAAGTTTCAATTGAGGTGGGTGTCTCCTACTTTCTATATTTTCTAGAACTATGCATGCTAGTAATTATAGATGAATAATATAGAAATTTTGATTATGATAAGTAGAATAATTTATGCTGTTGGATGTGATGAATAGTAGTGAATCATGTTATGATTAGTAGATTAAATTACAACTTGTTAGTTGATAAATGGGAAAAGAATTTATTATTGTCATGCACTAGTATACATGAATCTAGAGATTTTAATAATTGTTGAGTTTTCCTTTTTAATAAGAAAATACATTTTTTTGGTAAAGTGAAATTTGATACTATGGGACTCATTTGATTGTTCATAAAAGATCTAATGTACTATTTTGATTAATTTGAGTAAATACAAATTCATGCTTATTAATAGGGAGAAATAAACTATTGTCTAAAATATGATTTATAAATTATAATTTACTGTTGAAAAAGTAAACTCAGATTACAGGAACAAATTTCAGTCTAACAAAAGATTTTGAGGAAATCGAGTTCTATAAGTAGAATGGAATAACAGAAAGTTAGTATACAAATCCACGAAGTGATCTTATACCCGTTGATACAATTGGCCCAGTGGCTGAGCGTGAGATGCTTCTTTGTTTCAGCCTGGGTTCGATCCTTAGTAAGCCCAAAAACATTTTTTTTTGTTTTATTTTAAATGAGTACAGAACCCGAGAGTTGATATAAGAGAATTTCGGCCTGCCTCTATGACAAGAAAGTCACAAAGACTTCTTGGTTAGTGGGGTAATTGTGGTGGCCGGCTGTGCCTGATTCGAATCCCACGGTGACCAAATATTTTTTTCGGTTTTAAGAAGTTTTATATAAAAAAAAAAATAATAATAATTCCCGAAACTGATCCACCGTGGAAAATATTTACCCGACTGGTCCACTTTTGAAAATATTTACCAAAGTTAGTCCACAACTGGTCCACTTTCGAAAATGTTTGGCCTATGTATAAAATATGATTTATGAAGATTTTAATCAAATAGACATGGATACTAGTTTTCATTTCTTTGGAAGGATTTAATTCTTAAAGAAAAGTCTAAGTTTTGCAAAAGATGAGAAAAAAGAATTTCTTTAAATAAGTTGATATGGCTAAAAATGGGGTTAAATCAGAACCGTCCAAATTGAGTACGAATCTTGAGACGTGAGGGTAAAATGGTGATTTCGCCTACAAGAGGGCCCGAAATAGGTGTTGGGTCTTCTCCCCAAGAACCCAGTAACCTACGAACGGACCCACCAACAAGAGGGTGCGGGTTTTAACCTGCTGCACACCCAATCCAGCGAGATAAAATCAGGGTCCCTAATTAATCTTGACCAACGGCCCAGATATACATCTATCTTTTCACCGGGATTTGGGGATAAAATTCCTTATCTGATTACGGGGAATATACCTCATCAGATTACATTCCTCATCTGATTATGGGGAATATTCCTTATCAAATCACCAGGATTACATTCCCAATCTGTTCCCTGAGACGCCTATAAATACCCCCCGGTCCATCTCCATTAAGAGGTAATCAATCTTTCACCAGTTTTTACGCTCATTCCTAGTCTTCCTAGATTACTGACTTGAGCGTCGGAGGGTGCGTCGCCGGAAACAACCCCGGTGTCTCGCACTTTTTGTAGGTCTACGGCGGGATCGACGACCGAATTCCGACGGAACAGGTACACAGGTTTTCTATTCAGTTTCCCTAAGAATCCACAAGTTCTATCTGTTTGCCCCCACACCAAATTCAGCGGCAACAGATTGGCGCCGTCTGTGGGAAACTAACGAATAGAGACCTCTCCTCTTCCCGGTGAACAGGGCTTCTCCAGCCATGCCTCCTCGCAAAGTTAGGTCAAGAGGGTCTAATCGAGTACCCAACCCTGACCAGCAAGAAGTCCTTCCTGATCCCGCTCAACAACAAGGGCAACTTCCTCCTACCATGGAAGAGCCGCTCCAACGGAACCTTCCACCTCCCGATCCAAAGGGTCCTAACCCTCAGAAACAGCCTCTTCACCAAGAGAACCTCTCCATCCACAACGCCTCCAGTGCCTCTATGGCCTCCCATCATCCCCGAGCCTCTGGTCGCCACAATGTCCCCCCCAAACTCCCGGAGGATGATGACCTCCGTCGTCATCTGGATGAAAAGCGGGCTCGGGAGGAAGCCTCCCACCAGCAAGAGCGATCCCCTCGTCGCCGAGAGTACAGGAGGTCCCCCATCCGAAGAGGGAGGAAGGACTCCCCCGATCATCACCGAAGGAGGCACTCTCCCGCAGGTCGGCAATAGCCCCGGAACAATGACGCACCAATCACCCGTGCCGAGTTCCAGCAGTTCCAAGCGACCGTCCTGCAGGCCCTCAACCTCCGTCAGAATCCTATTGAACCGAAGCTCCCATCCCCTCCTCCGGTCCGAAGCCCTCACCGACGGTCCCCCTCTCCTCGACCCGCTCCTACCAACTCCAGTCGCACCCCAAGTCCTCGCCGTTCTCGAAGTTACCATCGTCGCAGCCCTCGCTCCCCCTCATACGAAGACGAGTCCCGTGGCCTGGCAGATTACCGTCGGAGAGATGACACTATGAACCGCCGTCTTAACGAGGTGGAGAAGCTCCTGGGTCAGATAAACCGAGAAGAGGAGCTCAGGGGGAGGACACTACGTCCTAGCCGACCCCCATTCTCCCGGACCATAGTGGATGCCCCTGTGCCGTTCGGTTTCAAACCTCCCCAGTTCGAGAACTACACCGGGGAGACCGATCCAGTTGATCACATCGAAAGCTTTAAGACTTTGATGCTCCTCCATCAAGCTTCTGATGCCCTCCTCTGCAAAACATTCCCCGCGACTCTCAAAGGCCCGGCTCGAGAATGGTACTCTCGCCTTGCCCCAGCATCAATATTCTCCTTCGAGCAGTTCGAAACCCTCTTCATCACCCACTTTGTCAGCAGCCGAAGGACTGAGAAGACCAGCATCTCACTATTGCACCTCCGTCAATAGAAGGGGGAGAAATTGAGGGACTACGTGAAGAGGTTCACAGCTGAAGCCAGAACCATCGCATCCCTCGACCAATCGGTTGCTACCGCGGCGTTCCAATCCAATATCCTCAATTCCAACCTCCGCTCCTCCCTCGCCAAAAAGCCACCACAGGACTTTTCCGACCTCCTCCTTCGCACAGAAAAATACATTCGGGCCGAAGAGGCCGAGGAGCGACCCAACTGGGAGGTGCCTGCCTCCGGGTTTAAGAGGAAGGGAACGGAAGAAGAAGGAGCCAAGAAGCTCCAGAAAGATAACGCCGGCCAGCGCCGACCTCCCCCTAGATTTGAGAAGTTCACTCCCCTCAACGCTAACATCTCAGCCATCTTCATGGAAGTCGAAAAAGACGGGGTCTTACCTCCGGCTCCCAAGATGAACACCCCCGCCAAGAGGAGAGATAGAGAGAAATGGTGCCGCTATCACCGGGACCATGGGCATGACACCAACGACTGCCGTGCTCTGAGGAACGAGATCGAAGCCCTTATCCAGAGGGGGCAACTAACGAAGTTTGTAAAAAAGGACCGAGCCGAGCTCCCTCCCCCGCCTCGGGGGGCTAACAAGCGTCCGGAAAGGGAAGAGACGCCAGACTTCGAGGAAGAGCGAGTCCTCCACCTCATCCATGGGGGTCCAATGGGAGGCTCCTCGAACTCCTCTCGGAAAGCGTTTATCAGATAGGTCAATTCAGTCCGAGCCACACCTCCTCCCAAAGGCCTCGGAGTGCCAGTCACCTTCTCCGACGAAGATCTCGAGGGAGTTCGTATCCCACATTGTGACGCCCTCGTCATTAGCCTCCACATGGCGAATTTCAAAGTGGAGAGAATCTTAGTAGACAACGGCAGCTCCGTCAACATCCTCTTCCTCTCCGCTTTTAAAGGCCTAAAGCTCTCCAGAGACAGACTCAAGCCCGCCGGTTACACTCTCCATGGGTTCACGGGGGTTCCGGTAACTATTGAAGGGGTGATCACCCTCGATGTAACTGCCGGCCAAACTCCTACCACCAGGACAGAGCCAATGGACTTCATGGTGGTGGATGTTCCCACTGCCTACAACGTCATTTTGGGCCGGCCTGGCCTCGCAGCTCTGGAAGCAGTTCCCTCAGCATACCATCTGAAGATGAAGTTTCCCACCCGATCCGGGGTCGGGGAAGTAAGGGGAAATCAGGAGCAGGCCCGGAAGTGCTACATGACCTCAACCCTTGGGCCCGTCCTCTCCTTAGAGACCCTGGAGATTCCCCAAGATTCTGCGAGACCAACCTCCGAGCCAGTGGACGAACTGGAGGAGGTGCTCTTCTCTAAACAAGAGCCGACCCGCAAGTTCTTCGTAAGCAAGACCCTCCCGTCCACCCTATACTCAGATATTGTGAAATGCATCCGAACCAATCAAGACCTCTTCGCATGGTCCGCAGCAGACATGCCCGGTATCTCCGAAGAACTCCTAGTCCACCGCTTAAGCGTTGATCCGGGGTCCAAACCGGTTCAGCAGAAGAGGCGCAAGTTCGCACCCGAGCGTCAGCTCGCTATCAAAGAGGAGGTAGATAAGCTGTTGAAAGCCCGATTCATACAGGAGGTAAACTACCCGGAGTGGTTGTCTAACGTAGTAATGGTGAAGAAGCCCAATGGGACGTGGAGAATTTGTATTGATTTCACCGACCTCAACAAAGCCTGCCCCAAAGACCTTTTCCCTCTACCGAGCATCGACACTCTGATTGACGCAACCTCGGGACATGAGCTCCTCAGCTTCATGGATGCCTTCTCAGGTTACAATCAGATAAGGATGTTCCCTCTAGACATCCCGAAGACATCGTTTGTTCCCGACCAGGGCCTTTATTGTTACAGGGTCATGCCGTTCGGTCTCAAGAACGCCGGTGCAGCATACCAACGCCTAGTCAACAAGGTCTTCCAGGCCCAGATCGGCCGAAACATGGAAGTGTACGTCGATGATATGCTTGTAAAGAGCATCCGAGGTGTTGATCATGTGGCCGACCTTCAGGAAGCCTTCGACGTCCTAAGAAAGCACAATATGAGACTCAACCCGAACAAGTGTGCGTTCGGCGTCTCATCAGGGAAGTTCCTCGGCTTCATGGTTAGCCAACGAGGAATTGAAGCAAATCCGGAAAAGATCAAGGCCATATTAGACATGGCCCCTCCCAGAAATGTCAAAGAAGTTCAGAGATTGACCGGTCGCCTAGCTGCCATAGGGCGCTTTCTGTCGAAGTCCGGGGAGAAATGTCTCCCGTTCTTCAAAGCCCTCAGGGGGGCTAAATGATTCGAGTGGGGACAGCAGCAACAAGACTCCTTCGACCAGCTTAAAGCCTACCTCGTCAATCCACCTCTGCTCAGCAAACCGATACCTGGCGAATCACTCTATCTCTACCTGGCAGCTTCCGAACAGACGCTTAGTGCGGTCTTAGTCAGTGAAGAAGAAAGGGCTCAGAAGCCCATTTACTACGTCAGCAAAGTCCTCCGGGACGCCGAGCTCCGGTACCCGAAGATTGAGAAAATGGCCTATGCCCTGGTAATGGCCGCGAGAAAGCTTCGACCCTACTTTCAGTCCCATTCGGTGGTCGTCCTTACCGACCAGCCGCTGAAACAGGTCCTTCACAAGCCTGAGACTTCCGGTCGCCTCATGAAGTGGTCGATCGAGCTGAGCCAACAAGATATAACTTATCAGCCTCGGACCGCAATCAAGGCTCAAGCGCTGGCCGAATTCATAGTTGAAAGTACAATCCCTGAGCCCTGCCAAACAGCAAAGGGGCCGCCGGTTTGGTCGATCTATGTTGACGGATCTTCTTGTAATGAGGGAAGCGGGGCGGGAGTCATCCTGGCAGGCCCAGATGACTTCATCCTCCAATACTCCCTCCGTATAAATTTCAAAGCCTCGAACAACGAGGCCGAATACGAGGCGTTAATGCCGGTCTCAGAATGGCTCGAAATGCAGGGGCACAGCGGCTACAGATCTTTAGCGACTCTCAGTTGGTTGTCAACCAGGTCCTCGGCGAGTATGAAGCCCGCGATGACAGAATGGTTAAATACCTGGCTAAAGTCAAGAGCCTCATGGCGCTGTTCGAGGAGGCCCTCATCCGAAGGATCCCTCGAGAAGAAAATGCTCAGGCCGACGCCCTATCGAAATTAGCCTCCTCTTCCCTCCAAGGTCTTGAACAGACCGTATTGATAGAAGTCCTCTTGAAGCCAAGCATAGAGGACGAAGCGCCAAACTCCGTTGAAACATTGCCTGTCCTCCTCGAGGATAACTGGATGAAACCCGTCGTCGAATTCTTAAAAGACGGACTCCTCCCTAAAGATCCGAGGGAAGCAAGAAGAATCAGGACCCGAGCCGAGCGTTTTGCTTTAATCGAAGGCATCTTATATAAACGCTCCTTCACCCAGGTGGACGGTCGGCCTTACCTAAGGTGCCTTTCCCCCAGGCAGGCTGACTACGCCCTGCAAGAGCTCCACGAGGGCATCGGCGGAGCTCACTCGGGGTCCAGAGCTCTAGCGCGCAAAGTATTGAACTACGGGTATTACTGGCCCACTCTCTTACGGGACGCCGAACGACACGTTCGGCAATGCAGCTCCTGTCAAAAGTATGCAGACATCCGACGCCTTCCACAAGCACCGCTCACCTCCCTATCAAATCCGATCCCCTTCGCCATGTGGAGGATGGATTTACTAGGACCGTTTCCACCAGCTCCCGGACAGCTAAAGTTCCTAGTCGTGGCGGTAGACTACTTCTCTAAATGGATAGAAGCCGAGCCCCTGGCTACAATCACCGAGCATAGAATCGTTCAATTCTTCTGGAAGAATGTGATTTGCCGGTTCGGCGTTTCCCGAGTCATAATCACGGATAACGGGACACAGTTCACTGGAACCGCCTTCCGAGCTTTGTGTGAGGACCTCTCCATACAACACAGATTCTCCTCCGTCTCCCATCCTCAGTCGAATGGCCAAGCTGAGAATGCCAACCGACAGATTCTTTCAGGCATCAAGAAGAGATTAGACAAGTGTTCCAAAGGACTATGGGTCGATCAGCTGCCGAACGTGCTCTGGAATCACCGCACCACCAAGCGGACCCCAACAGGCGAGAGCCCATTTAATCTCACCTATGGGGCCGAGGCCATCATCCACCTAGAAGTCGGGATACCCTCTCCTCGCCTGATCGCTTATGAAGAAGAGCAGAATGCTAGAGAGCTCAGAGCAAGCCTAGATCTGATAGACGAAATCCGAGAGAGAGCTGCCATACGCCAGCAAGCTTACCGAAGAAGGATCGAGCTAGCATACAACAAAAGAGTCCGCCCAACGGACCTCAAAGAAGGGGATTTAGTCCTCCGGAAGTTGGCCATCTCGTTCCCCGGACAGAAAAGCAAGCTGGCCCCGAACTGGGAGGGACCGTACAAGATCTCGAAAGTAATCCGCCCCGGTACGTACAAGCTAGGAGATCTCGAAGGTAGAGAAATTCCCAGGACTTGGAACGCCGACCATCTTTTGAAATACCAAGAGAAGGCAACTACGTCTCTCCAAGTAACTCGAGATGTCGAACCGTTCCCTTCCTTTTACTAGTAGTGATTTTTCCTTTTGTTCTTTCATTGTAGTAACGGCTAGCAACTTTAGAAGCAGCCGATCATTAGATATTAATAAATGAAGTTTCTTCATGTTTTCACTACTATTACATCTCTCTGCTTTTAACTCTTTAATCTCACAATGGTTCCGGAGTCCAACACTTGGCTCGATTCTACTTCGCGAGTTCGCTCCTAAGCGAGCTAGAAGTAGCTCGCCATTCGAAACTGCTCCCACAGCCGTTGAATGGTTCGGAGTCCAACACTTGGTTCGACTCTACTCCGCAAGCTCGCTCCTAAGCGAGCTAGGGGTAGTTCGCCATTCGAAATTGCTCCCACACCCCTTAAATTGACAATGGTTCCGGAGTCCAACACTTGGCTCGATTCTACTTCGCGAGTTCGCTCCTAAGCGAGCTAGAAGTAGCTCGCCATTCGAAACTGCTCCCACAGCCGTTGAATGGTTCGGAGTCCAACACTTGGTTCGACTCTACTCCGCAAGCTCGCTCCTAAGCGAGCTAGGGGTAGTTCGCCATTCGAAATTGCTCCCACACCCCTTAAATTCACAATGGTTCCGGAGTCCAACACTTGGCTCGATTCTACTTCGCGAGTTCGCTCCTAAGCGAGCTAGAAGTAACTCGCCATTCGAAACTGCTCCCACAGCCGTTGAATGGTTCGGAGTCCAACACTTGGTTCGACTCTACTCCGCAAGCTCGCTCCTAAGCGAGCTAGGGATAGTTCACCATTCGAAATTGCTCCCACGCCCCTTAAATTGACAATGGTTCCGGAGTCCAACACTTGGCTCGATTCTACTTCGCGAGTTCGCTCCTAAGCGAGCTAGAAGTAGCTCGCCATTCGAAACTGCTCCCACAGCCGTTGAATGGTTCGGAGTCCAACACTTGGTTCGACTCTACTCCGCAAGCTCGCTCCTAAGCGAGCTAGGGGTAGTTCGCCATTCGAAATTGCTCCCACGCCCCTTAAATTGACAATGGTTCCGGAGTCCAACACTTGGCTCGATTCTACTTCGCGAGTTCGCTCCTAAGCGAGCTAGAAGTAGCTCGCCATTCGAAACTGCTCCCACAGCCGCTGAATGGTTCGGAGTCCAACACTTGGTTCGACTCTACTCCGCAAGCTCGCTCCTAAGCGAGCTAGGGGTAGTTCGCCATTCGAAATTGCTCCCACACCCCTTAAATTGACAATGGTTCGGAAAAAAACACTTGGTTCGACTCTGCTCCGCAAGCTCGCCCCTAGGCGAGCTAGGTGTAGTTCGCCATTCTAAAACGCTCCGACGACCCTAACCTAATCAACCAAGGACGCCGAAGTCTAGAACTTGGCACGATGCTACTTCGCGAGTTCGCGCCTAAACGAACTAAAAGAAGCTCGCCATTCGGAGTCCGACGCTTTAGAAATCACGGCACGGCAGACAACAGTCACAAGAATAAAATGCACAAGTTCGGCAATAACACGTTTATTGATGAAACAGATGCGGTACAAAGGCAAACACAGCAGGAGCACAACTCATCAAAGGAAAGTTACAATGCCGACTTATTACACTTAGCGAAAAACAAAAAATAAGCAAAAAACTCGCGGAGTCGACCACTTCAGCGCTTCTTTGGAGCCGGAGTGTTCCGCTTCAAGGACACTCGAGAGTGACGACGCTTGTCCCCGGAGCGCGACCCCAAGCCGGCAAATTGGGACGTATCCTCGGCACCGCTCCTAGTAGCCACTCCGACGGATGCCCCGCTCGAGGAGATTGCCACCGAGCTCTGTGCGTCCCCCGGGCTAGGTTGGCCGATCCGCTGACGGGTCGCCATCTCATAGAAGGTAATACCCCGCTCACTCTCAGCGCGAGTGCATGACGTGCTTCGAACGTTGATCGGCCCTGAATGCGGCTTAAGACGGGCCACTTCCGCCTCCAACTCCGAGATCCTGTCCCGCAACGAGTCGTCTTTGACGTCGACTTCGAAACGTGGGGGTATCGCGGAGTCCGGCACTCCAGATCGGCTAGCGATGAGGCGCCGAAGGTGGGTGACCTCGATGCTTTTATCCACCGTCGCTCTCTTCAGCGCTTCGACTTCGGCAGTCAACTCGACTCGTTCGGTCGTCAACTTGGCCACCTCGGCCGTCAGCCCCTCGCCCTCACTCCGAAGCTTCGCCTCTACGGACTGCAGATGCTGTATCTCGGAAAGCAACTCGTCCTTCTCCGCTGTTATTTTGGACAAATTATGACGAATGCACTGAACTCGAATCTCATTACTGAAATCAGTTGGCAAATGTTCACCTTCGGGTATAAGCTCGGCGATTCTGCTTTCCAAACGACGAATCTCGATATCTCGCCGGCCGAGGACGAGCTAGAGATGCTTCCTCTCGCTTTCAGCTCGGCGCAATCCGAGCTCAACCTCATAAAGTCTCTCTCTACACCTAGCCAGACACAGCCTCGTCGCCCCTAGGCCGGCCTCGGCTGGAACTTCCTCGTCCGGGCGAGAAAGCTCGACGTCTTGGGCGATCACCATAAGCTGCAAAGAGATCGGAGTAATCAGCAAAAATGTCGAACATGGCCGAAGCACCGCACTTGAAAAATTTTCTTCTCTAAAAACAAGAGGGGACAGTTCGGCAAAAGAGGGGGCATAAGACAAAAACTTCCGAACATCAACACTTGCAAAAATTTTCTTTTCATTAACGTCAAAAGAAGCGGTGGCCAGTCCGCTATTAGGCATTACAAAGTTCGAAAGGAAAGACAAAAAATCAAAAGCAACAAAGCGAAAGGCGGATTCAGGGCCCGACCTCTTTCCCCGGGCGACGAGGCGGGGTAGGCGTTGACTTTGCCGAAGGAGACGCCGTCGCCAGCGGAATGGTCGTGGTGCTGGGGACTTCGCCAGTAACCCCGGCGTCGGCATCAGCGTCGCCCTCCTCCTCTTCCTCTTCCCCTTCGGACTCGGGGTCGAAGCCCTCGACGTGTCCGGGGAAGAGCCGCCATCCCGAGACGTCCACCCCGGGGTATGCTTCTCGCACCCGGTCGAGGGCGGTGGCGAAGGCCTTCGCCATGTTCTGCGCGAGGTACCCTTGGGCCTTCTCCAGGGTTGCGTCCTCCGCCGCCTTCACGGCCGCCGCCTGCTTCACCTCGGCCTCGACCAATTGGCTGGCCGACCCCTCCTTCTCCCGAAGCAGCTCGTCCTCCAGCCTCTTCACTTCGGCCTCGAGATGCTGGATCCTCGCCGACCGACCCTCATGCTCGACTCGGAGCTTGTCGAGCTGGTTCGACATCCGAGCCTTCTCGTTCCGAGCCTGGTCGGACTCCTGCTTCAGCTCCTTCTCCAGAGCGGTCAGCCTCTCGGTGAGGTGGCCGAAATGGACGACGATCTACAGAAAAAAGAAAAAAAAAAAAGAGAGAACTGAAAGAGTTAGAAAAATTTTTGTGATTCGAAGGGATGAAACGAACGAAGGGGACTCGGAACTTACCGATACCGCCGAACGAGCAATCTCGATCACGTCGTCGCCTTCTCTCCCCGCGTCCATGGCGGCGTGGTCCTTCGGGGTGGCGAGATGCTTGACGGCCTGCATGCTCGCCAAAGAGTTCCCGAGGAACCCATCGTGCCTCCGGACTTGCCAGTCCGGGATATGGATCCGCTTGTGCTCCTCCGTCAGGAGCTCCTCGCCTGCCACGGTCAGCGGCGGGGTCGGCATGGCGAGGGCGGCGGCAATGGGGAACTCCCCCACAGGTGCAGGAGCCGAAGTCCCCGCCACGGCGACGACCGGGTCGTCGACAATCTCCACCGCCTGGACGGGGGCCTCAATCCTCGGCACCTTCGAGGTCGAGGGCAGCTTTGACGCAACCCTCTTGCGCTTCTTCGGCACCTTGCTGGCGAGCCCCGCCCTGAGCGCCAACACCGCCTCGTAGTCCATGGATTCTGCATCGAAAGCAAAAAATGATTAGCACAAAAAACAACAAGGCAGCAAGTACGAAAAAAAAAAAGAACTTGACGAGAGCCGCGTACTAGGATCTACGCGGCAGAGCCCTCCCCTGTAGAGAACGTCCTCCGTCAAATCCTTCCAATCATACTTCGGCCGGTCGAGGAGGATCCGGACCGCCTCTTCTTCTTCTACTGTAAGCCTCGGCAGCGCCGTCGCCCTCTTGGGCACCCCTTCTGCCCAATTAGTGGGGATCGGCCAGGCCTCTCGACTCCGCACGACGAACCACTTCTCTCGCCAGTGCTTGATAGAGTCGGGGCAGATGACGAGCCTGCCGCCGTGCCTCGGAGTCAGATAATACCGGTACTCCGACTTGTTCCCTTGATGGAGCCGGTATATCGTCCGAAGCACGTTCAGCTGCGGCTCGATCCCTGCGGCCTGGCAGTGGAGAACGAAGCCATTGATCACTCGCCACGCATTCGGCATGAGCTGAATGGGGCTGACCCCGTACCAGCTCACCACGGTAACAGCGAACGCGTGGAGAGGTAGCCGAGCACCGGCGATAAAGGCATCGACCGGCCAGCAACACATGGTCACTGGCAGCGGCGAATTAGCCCTAACCCCGGGGCCCAGCAGCATAATTTCGTACTCCTCCGGGATGAAAAAAGAGTCCTGGATCGCAGCCAATTCCTCCTCGCGCAGGATCGACGCCGCGTCGTCCGCCTCCGTCGTCTCCCTCGCTTCGTTCTCCTCGAAGGACCTCTCCCTCCCATGGACGATTCGCTCGGCCTGGTCCTTCGGGAGCTGCCTGACCCTGTGTAGCCCCGTCAGCGGACCTGGCAGCTGTCCGAACTCCCCCATCCTCTTCGGATCCTCGACAATTGAATCCTTGCCGAACACCTTGCCCTTGGTTGGAGTCGAAGTCGAGGCCTCGGCGCCTTCAAGGGAGGGCTCGGACCAAGAGACTTCATCTGAGACAGAAGCTACAGACATAATTTATAAATTACCTTAAAGGAGAAAGCTGCTGAAAAACTTCGCCTGAGTCACACGCCGGCCACCGGAAAAACTCGCCTGAAGCACAAGAAAATGCCTGAGCAAATGAGAGGAGAAATGAGAAATGAGAGGGGGGGTGAGGATTTATAGAAGGAGGGCACTCCCAACGAGGCTAATGGGCTCGTACGACCGGCCCATCTAAACCAAGCGGCGGAGCGATCCCAATCGTCACCTCGCTAACTGCAACGAATCATGAGTTGAATTTAATGCGCATCCCATCTGATAGAACCCCAGAGGTCACTGCAATTAATGAACGTCCCATCTGTCAGGATTGTCAGAGTTGTCAGAGTTGTCAGAGGTTCAAATGGCGCACAGAAAAGACAAACTCCCAAAAACGACAAGTCTGGGTGCTCGGCACTCACTGCCGAGCGTTCGTGACACCGACCCTGTTACGGGGTAAACATCAACTTCGGCAACCGCTGCCGAGCGTTCGTGACACCGACCCTGTTACGGGGTAAACATCAACTTCGGCACCCACTGCCGAGCGTTCGTGACACCGACCCTGTTACGGGGTAAAAATCAAGCTCGGCACCCACTGCTGAGCGTTCGTGACACCGACCCTCTTACGGGGTAAAGAACAAGTTCGGCACTCACCGCCGAGCGTTCATGACACCGACCCTGTTATGGGATAAAAATCAAGTTCGGCACTCACTGCCGAGCGTTCGTGACACCGACCCTGTTACGGGGCAAAGAACAAGTTCGGCACTCACTGCCGAGCGTTCGTGACACCGACCCTGTTATGGGGTAAAAATCAAGTTCGGCACTCACTGCCGAACGTTCGTGACACCGACCCTGTTACGGGGTAAAAATCAAGTTCGGCACTCGCTGCCGAGCGTTCGTGACACCGACCTCGTTACGGGGTAAAGAACAAGTCCGGCAGATCGCCAGACCCACTCCTAGCGCTCGCAGCTATGCCGAACTCGCTTTTCTATCCGGAAAAGCTTGCCGAACTGCATATGGACCTCGGCCTCCTAGACGGCGAGCCCTGGGGAGAGTCTAAGGCGCGATACAAACGTATGAGACCTCCGAACGACGAATTGACGCTTCGCTAGGGTAAAGAGGATATCCCTGCAAGAATGCCACATGACCATCAGAGCTCATGAGCAACTCGGAGCTCAATCCACTTGGCAAATCACCTCACTGCCTCCTCCGGATTCACAACCCTCCATTTGAACTCCGATATAACTCCGCCAGCCATTAAACAGTCAAACTACTCCTCAAAGGCTGATCAAGCTCAGTCTTTAGGAGTGGGGGGCTCGTGATATGGCTAAAAATGGGGTTAAATCGGAACCGTCCAAATTGAGTACGAATCTTGAGACGTGGGGGTAAAATGGTGATTTCGCCTACAAGAGGGCCCGAAATAGGTGTTGGGTCTTCTCCCCAAGAACCCAGTAACCTACGAACGGACCCACCAACAAGAGGGTGCGGGTTTTAACTTGCTGCACACCCAATCCAGCGAGATAAAATCAGGGTCCCTGATTAATCTTGACCAACGGCCCAGATATACATCTATCTTTTCACCGGGATTTGGGGATAAAATTCCTTATCTGATTACGGGGAATATACCTCATCAGATTACATTCCTCATCTGATTATGGGGAATATTCCTTATCAAATTACCAGGATTACATTCCCAATCTGTTCTCTGAGACGCCTATAAATACCTCCCGGTCCATCTCCATTAAGAGGTAATCAATCTTTCACCAGTTTTTACGCTCATTCCTAGTCTTCCTAGATTACTGACTTGAGCGTCGGAGGGTGCGTCGCCGGGAACAACCCCGGTGTCTCGCACTTTTTGCAGGTCTACGGCGGGATCGACGACCGAATTCCGACGGAACAGGTACACAGGTTTTCTATTCAGTTTTCCTAAGAATCCACAAGTTCTATCTGTTTGCCCCCACACCAAATTCAGCGGCAACATAAGTCAAAAATAGTATTTTTAAAAATAATTGGAAATTTTATTAGTTACTATCTTTTTATCTAATATCATGGAAAGGATTATTTCTAAAATTGTGAAGGAATTGATCTTTTGAATAAACACATTTTATGGAAAAAGACACACTTTGTGGATAGTTGAACAAAAGAACATTTGTGCCTTTTTTAAACAGAAAATACACATAGACTTACTGGTTAGCCACTGCAAAATAAAATTCTATTGTGATATGTCTTGGGTTCGAAACTTGATAGTCACATCTTTCTTTTATTTTTTTATAATTTCCGAAAAGAGAACCAATACTTGAAGCTTTCGGCTTAAGACTATGACATCAAAGTCCAATGGACTTATTGGTTAGATGGTTCGGCTTTGGGCTTTGACCAGGTTGACCATGGAGGCCGGGTTCGAAACCTGGGCACCTCCTTCATTTTTTTAAAAAAAATTTCTTTTGCATATATTAAGATCTTGAATAAAAGAAATCTTAGAATACTAAGTCTAATTTTAATATAAAAAAAATGAAATGGAAATACTATGAGACAATTCTTGTATATCTCTTGAAGTAATAAAATTGTTCTCAGAATCATGTGATGGAAAGTAGTATTTTGATCTTTAAGAATAACTACACTTGTATCACATTTAAGAAATAGCTTGTGAATTGAAATATTGTGAAAATTTAGATTTGTTACAACAAATTCATGTAGTGAACTTGTGGTTGTGATTGATCGAATAGATCATGAGTAGTGGCAAGATGGAATTTTTGTGAATGAATTTAAAAATGGAATTTATGACGAGCTTAAGACTTTTGATTATTGAGGGTATGAATACCCACGATGCTTATACATGAAAACTGAGATTTAGAATTAGTGAAACCCTCATTACCGGCATTATTGAAATAAAAGAATGTTGAGTTGTGATTTTGAGATGTGGTTATGGAGCCATCTCGTATTTGTTGACTAAGTCCGGTAGGAGGTAACAACTAATTCTACATGTGGAGATTATTCATGTCTTGAACTTAGGAAAATTTAGGCACATAAGTGAAGATGTAGTAAACTTAGGAAAACGTAAGTGGGGTGCTCTATATAGTCGTTGGTGGACTCCAAGACTATAGACCCAGTTGGTGGACTGAGGTTGCCCTGCGGGAGACGGATTATTATATTTTAGTCCGGGACTATGAGGACGGGTCAGCGGTGGACTCCGGGATCTTGAGTAGTCGTGTAATACCCTGATTTTTCAATTAATAAAAAATTATTTATTTTGCACGTAGTGTGCACGTGCAATATTTTGGGTTGAATGATTTTTATAATGATGTGTATAAATATTTAATTAGGTGTTCTCAAATTATTTTGTACAAAAAGCCTTTCTTTAAAGCCTTATTTTAATTTAATGAAAAAGCCTTTTCTTAAAAAGCCCAAAAATGTATTTTATTTTATTTATTTTAATAAACTATTTTGGCCCAAAAAGAAAGCCCATGAATTAATCTCTTTTAATTAAACTTGTCATGTAAAAGACTTGTTTTAACTAATTTATTTTTATACAAATTAAAAATGTACAAATTTTTGGCCTAGTTGCATGCACGTGCACTACACGTACACGTGCAATGCACACTCTCTTTTCTAGGCCGGGATGCATTCTTTTGGAGGGATTTTTGAAAATTAGCATGGTGATCATGGAGGTAGTTTCTTGGTTGTGGGTAGTTTTTCTAACTCCTACTTTGATCTAGACCCTTCATTCTACAACCACCTAAGCAATCTTAGCCCTCCATTTCACTTATCTTTTAGTATAAATACCCCTCTCTCATGGCTATTTTCATATGCAAATTATATTTCCAAGCTATAGTATTATTGTAGTAATAGTGTGAGCTATAAAAAGATAGAGAGTTTGTGTGGGTTTTGCTTGCTTGGAGTGGCCGGCTATCACATAGGGGAGCATTCGGTTTGTGCTAGGAGGCTTGGAGCTTGTGCGCGCTTTTGGCTAGGAGGTGGTGCTTTCATTTGCAAGGCTTGTGTTGTTTAGTTCTCTCCATTCAAGGTGGGTAAAACTTTCATATTTCTAATGTAGGAATCTATGCTAGTTTTAATTATCAACACTATGCATGAAAAATACTAATAAGAACACACTTAAATTGAAAAGTTAGTTATGAATGGATTGAAATGATGTGATTAACTTGTGTAAAATTCTAGCACAAAATTAAATTGTATGTAGAATTCTCCATGATTATTAGTTTGAATGAATGATGGTGGAATATTGCTAGCATGATGCATGGAAATTTCCAATTGAACGCTTGTTAATTGTATGGTTGAAGCATGAAATTGATTAAGAAAATGGCACACTTTAATTTGAAAAGAGGGATTTCTTGAATGATTGAGTTGTAATTATGATAATTAATGAGTAGTAGTATATGTTGTGACATAGATTGACTAATGAAATTACTTGGTTATCATCAAAGAAGAACCACTCAAAAATTAGTAGTTTTGAGTTTACCTATTCACATGTTAAATAAACCTTTATGTTGATATGGGGATGGATAAGTCCAAAAATGTATGTGTTGGGAATAAAATTTATAGCAGTGAATTATCATAAGAATTTGTGAATAAAAAGGGGTTAGAAGACTAATTGATTATTCAATGTCGAAAATAAAAGGTATGGTAGTCTTAATGAACAATTTATTAAATTGTGTGGAAAAAATTATATTTTTAGTACAAAAAAATTATTTCATACTTGCTGTTATGAGGATCAGGTAAAGGAGATTTAATCTGGAATTTTCCAGTAGTTTTTACAAAGGCAATATGAAACTAGTTAATTTGAACATCGAGTTGTTCTTCTAAACAGTACGAATATGAAATACATGGGTTTTATTTGGGTATTGTGACAACCCGAGCTACTAGCTCAGGCGGTCACTGACTGCGGTTTGCTTCTCTGGAGCGAACGGTTCGAACCCTGTGTTCACCACATTTTTCCACCATTTGAAAATATATATATAACTGCGACCCGAAAGCACATATACTAAAATCGCCCCTTTCATATCGCTAGCACAGTTCGGCCATGCGGCGGGTGCTCTTGGCTCTCTTTCCGTTGTGCTTGGGTTCGATTCGTGCCCTCGGCATTTATAAAAAATATTTTTTTTGTGAGTTTGTGATGTCCAAAAAAATGTGGAAAAAATATGGTAATTCTCATAAAAATGTAAGGAATTTTATAGGAATGATTTGGGTATTATTTGAATAAATTTAACTATGGTTTGGAGTCAAAATGCATATATAGACATATGGTTCTATGTGGATGATTAATATGAAACTATAACTTGAAAGAACAAGTGAATTGGAACATTAAGTATGGATTTGGCAAAAAGTAATGTGGTTTGTGACATGATGCAATTATTTCCTCACAATATGTGAAGTGTGTATATTATTTGGTAAGGAGAAACTATCATGATGTGACAATTGATAAGTATACGTTATTTTGTGCAATGATGGACTAGTGAACAAAGTGAAATCATGAATATACATATGAGTATGAGAACTCGATATGGAAATTGTATAAATTGAAGATTGTGAAATGAAATTTGAGTTAGAGTAGCTAAGTCTCCCCGGCATCGAGAAATGAAATAAAATGAAATTAGACCAAGGTTGGTCAAGATGAAATGAATGAATAAGTCCGGTTGATGGAGAGGCTAACTCTAGAGATTAATTTTGTTCATGATTTTTAATAAAATTAAGGACTAGTGCATAGTGAAGATGTGATGAAAGTAAGAGAAAAACATTGAGTATGAGGGCCCTGGGTAGCAGCGAGAGCGTATCCCAGGAATTCCCATGACGAGTCTGGGTGAGGATACTGTTCCAGAGTACCGTCCCAGTGGCGACGCTCGTGGGATGTTTGAAGACTACGGGTGGTGTCATGTTTTTGGTGAGAGCGTATCCCAGGAATTCCCATGATGCGTCTGGGTGAGGATACTACTCCAGAGTGCCTAAACATGAGTTCGTAGGTCAGATAACATATAGGATACTTACCGTAATTACAGTAGTAGATTAAATCATAACGGGGGATTGAACCCTATAAAGACGAAGAACGAATAAGGGCTTGCCCTCGGACCTATGTAGTATGGGATGCATAGAATCCGAACAAGTGCGCATTAGTGTCATGTAACATAAATAAATGCATTAAGGACTAAGTGCACAATCACAACACGACATCAATAGGGTAGTCCCTTTAGTTTGAATGTGACAAGTTTGTGTTTGTTAAATATGGAAAGTTAAGTTATACTATTTCCGGCATAGAGAGGATGGCCGTGTATAATGTTCGTCGGTTGAATAAACTGACGTACCCACAGTCTTATATGCAGGTGATGCTGTTTATTTCTGGGAGACGTGTGGATGCACCAGGTGTGAGTTCGGACTCAATTTGTATTTGAAGGAGAAAGCTGCTCGTCTGACGACCCTCGGCTGACCGGGCGGAACCTGTGGCGACCTCGGGGTGATCCGGAGATCTGGGCTCGGATCAGAGGATTCGGATCCGAGGTCTTATGTACCTGCAGACGGTCCTGAAACACCGGGGTTTGTCCCGGTGGCGGACCTCCGACGATCTAGTCAGTCTCTGTGAGAGAGTAGCAATAACTAGTTGAATTTAAGTGGAAAAAGATTGATTACCTCCAAAAGGTGGGTGAGGGTCTAGTATTTATAGAGAACCCCAACCGGGTTTGGTTCCGCTTGGGGGCCGGGTCTGGACCCGAAAGCCCATGGGCCTGACGTGGCAGAGGGCCCAGGGGGTTTAGGGCAGTCGTGGCAATACCAGGAGTGGTATAGGGATGACGTGGCAAAACCCTTGGCGGTATTTGGGGCTGACATGGCTGATCGTAGGTCTCCTGTGCCTCTGGGAGAATCGGAGGGCCTAGGCTGCGTCAGGTCATCCCCATGCTTCGCCAGAAAGGGGAGACGGCCCGTGGGGCTATCACGGATCGGATGCCGAGGACCAGTGAGACTCGTCGGATACGAGGAGATCAGCTCTGTGGGGGTGAACTTGAGGGTCAGCGCCGACCCTGCAATGGTTCGAAGCCGAACTAGATCGCTATTTTTACCTTTCTTGAGTGAGAGTTGTATTGGGCCCTGGTTGGGCCCCCAGGCCATTTTTACCCTACCACACAAGCCCCCCACTCCTGCGAGGGTGCGGGAGCTAGCCGGGGAGGAGTGTTCATGGTCGTGGAAATGGGATGGCAAATCGTTGAATCTTCCGGAGGAGAGTACCCTGGTGCTCGACCCAACCTCGAGATGACGAGGGATTACGTGTCGACAAGGGTGATGGGAGCTGTTGTTTCTTCCTGAGAAGAGTACCCTGGTGCCGGACCGAACCTCAAGACGAGGAGGGATTATGGGTCGGTAAGGGTGATGGCGAGCCGTTGGCCTTCCTGAGAAGACCACCCTGGTGTCAGACCTGACCTCGAGCTTGGCGAGGGATTACGGGTCGGCAAGGGCGATGGCGAGCCGTGGAGCCTTCCTGAGAAGACTACCTTGGTGCTAGACCCGACCTCGAGCAGGCGAGGGACTTATGGGCCAACAAGGGTGGGGGGCGAACCGTTGTGCCTTAGGAACGTTGGGCAGGGTAGCCTGCCGTCTTTTGCAGAGTATTGAAGGCACCCCGGGATCTGTGCGATGTTCCAATTTCCCAGGGGCCTTAATGGCGCCGCCTAATAAGTGTACGGCGCATGGTCTTCCGTCGTTTGGTTTTCCCCATGTCATAAAAGTTGGCTTATGGGGGAGGCTATAAATACCCCTCTCCGCAGCGGGTTGGATCACAGCAAGAGAGGCCTACTGGTCCTCAAAGGTGTCTGCTCCGGCGGACGTCTGTCTTTTGCAAAATTTTTCCCTTGGTCGTGTCGGAGAGGTGGTTTCTCTGCCGCCCAGATCTTCTCTTGGATCTGATGGCTCTGATATGGCAGCCAGATCTGGGGGGGATCGGGGCGAGAGGGGTAACGACCGAATCCGAGGGGTGAGCTGTTTGCCGCCGAAGGTCTTGTCTTCTGGAGGGAATGAAGGGCGTTCCGGGCAAGTTGTTAGCAACTGTGAAGGTTCTGTTGCCAGAGCAGGTTGAACCTTTGCAGTTGCCATCAACTGGCTCGGAATGGTGCGCTTCTCTCGATCTCTGAGTGTTGATCTGCTTTCGACCGGGGCCCGTGGGTCGGCGGAATACCGACCGAAACACGGGGCCCGGGGGGTGTTCGCCGAGGGCGGCGCCTTAAAACTTTGAATCACAAAACTTTTTCTGGTCTTATCCTTGAATAGTTCGGGGTTTTGGCCGTCGAGGCCGTACGCCCCAAGCTGCTCACGGGTGAAAGGGGAACCGACCGAGCCTCGGAGCCCGGGCGTCTGTCTAAGGACGGCGCCTTAAATCTTAAGCACAAAGCTCCCTCTGCTGAATACTCCCTCCGAACTGACCCCCGCGTCTGGCTGCCAGCCGGGCATTAGATGACGTCAGCAGCGCACGTTTCGAGGACGTGGCGCGATTTCCCAGGCGGCAGTTGCACGTCAGTAGGTGAACAGTACTCGCGGGAATCGAGGAGTCGCTCTTATCTTCTATAAATATTCCCCCCTCTTCCCCTTCATCCCACTCCTTTCTTGCTGCTTTTCTTTTTTCTTTTTTTTTTAAAGTTTCCCTATACTTCAGTGCTTGCCGCCGCCTTTTGCTGTACTAGAGTCGCCCTTCCGAAGTGACCCCAGGTGAGTTTGTAAGTCTGTTTGGTTTTTAGGCACAGATGGATAGGGCTCAGTCTGGCTCGTCAGTGTCGACATCTAGGGGGGAAGTGAAACCTGTTTCCAACTCGACTTCGTGGGAGGAGCCCGTACTTGAGGGGGAGTCAGTATACGTCGAGGAGTCTTCCGATTCGGTTTCGTGGGAGGAACCCGTAGGTGAGGAGGAGGAGGTACATGGTGTGAGGCCGTTACGCTCCCGACGTCCCTTTGTGGTGGAGAGTAGTGAGTCGGGGGAGACGAAAGATGGCTCGGGCGGCGTTCGTGTTTTGGAGTTGACTTTCGAGGAGGAGGGAGGCAAGGGTGGCTTTGTAAAGAGATCCACAGTTCAGGGTGCGGGCCCGAGTTCCATGTCGACTGTCCTGGGGCCCTTATTCACTTCCTCGCCGGAGCGAACCAAGACGAAGAAGAAGAAGGCTTCGAGGAAGGCCAGACCAGGGACTGGTGGTTCGAGTCAGGCGCCCGTATATCGTAACTTGTGGACAGGTTCGCCCGTGCAGCCGAAGCCTTTCCGTCAGTATCCCGACTACCTATCCGACAAGGAGCTCTTCGGCGTGCAGGCTTCATCGCCGAGTCGGAAGAGGGGGACGATGGACGCGATTCTGACCATCTTGGAGGGTGGGGACTTGGAGGTTTTGCAGCTGGCGTACCACATAGGTCCTGGCTACAAATTAATGCTGCCGAGCTCTACTCTGCGCCCAACCGATCCCCTATCTGCTTGGTGTTGCGTCTTCCCAGTGGACGCCTTCATTTCTGGATTGAGGCTGCCAATCCACCCGTTTGTTCGGGAAGTGCTGAACTGGGCCTCCTTGGCTCCGATGCAGTATGGGCCGAACTCTTGGAAGCAGATAATCTGTTTTGTACTGATGTGCGAGGCACAGAAGGTACCCCTGCGGTTGAACGTGTTCCGAGCGATGTTGATGATCAGTTCGGCGGCTGAGGGCATTTACTATATCTCCCCCCGGAGTAAGAGGAAGGTTGTTCACAGCCACCCGGACTCTATTAAGGATTGGAAGAAGAAATACTTGGTGATCCGGAGTGAAGAGCCCTGGGACATTCCGACTAGATGGAACTATTCCAAGCCGAGCTATCCTGCGCCGAGGTCGGGGGAACTGACTGCCGAGGAATGGGGGTTTGTCGAGCGCCTCCGTTTGTCCCCTAGTATCGATTGGACGAAGGTGACGGAGGCCCACCTGGCGAGCGTCGGACTGAGCCCAGCCGTTCTGCGTATGTAGTTGTTTCTTTTCTCTTGGTCTTTTCGTGCTTTCCTGCTCATTGCTCTTAATGGTTTTTTCCGCAGATATGGATGAGGCATCGATCAAAGCAAGGAGGCTCGCCATGAAGAAGGAGAACGCCGAGAAGAAGAAGGGGGAGGCGGTGAAGAGGTCGAGGGAGCCGCCTCTGGTTATCTCGGAGGTCCCGCTCGAGCCGAAGACTAAGAGGACTCGCTCGGAGACGAGCAAGGGGGCGGCCCCTTCGAGGGGTAAGGGTCCAGCGAGGGCGTCCGATCTCGACAAGGGGAAAGGTCCCTTGGTAGAGGTTGAGGAGGAGGACCCGGTGGCGGAGATGTTGCGGCAACGGTGGGCGCCGGACTGGTCGGTTCGGATGGGCGACTGTCTGACCGAGGAAGCCCAGGCCGTTGAGGTGGTGGAGAAGTTGGCGACCCCTCGTGATCGCCAAGCGATGGAGAGTGAGCCCGTAGAGGTGGCCTTTACGCGCCTGGCGCAGGCCACCGTGCTGGTAAGCTTGTCGATCTCATCTTTCTTGTTAATCTTGCTTCGGGAGTTCTCTTCTTATTAGTGATTTGTTGGTCGCAGGCTTGTATGCAGGGAGCTAATGTAAAGAATCTCTACGAAGCGTCCTGTCGCAAGAGCGGGTTCGGGCGGACAAGAGCGAGCGGGAGATGAAGGAGATGCGGATCGAGCTCGAGGGTTCGCATAAGAGGGAGCAGAAGATGAAGCTCGAGCTCGAGGCTCAGGACGCCGAGTGGGGGAAGAGGGTGGTTTCCTTGAAGAAGAAGTTCGCCAAGGAGAAGGAGGAGTTAACGGCTGCGTTCGCCAAGAAGAGGGCGGAGCTGACGGATGCGGGTCAGCGGATGGTGATCAAGGCCCAGGATGAGTGCTACGCGAAGGCCCTCAGCCATGTGAGGCACTTCTACCCGTCCGTCGACCTGTCCGGCTTCGAGTATGACATGGAGATTGGGGGGACACCGAAGACTCCTGCCGAGGAAGGGCCCGTTAGCAACCCGGCCGTCGACCCTCCTGCGAACCCGATCGATGCCGAGGTAGGAGGTCAAGTTGCGTAGTTTCATCTTTCTTTTTTCTCCCCTTTGATTGTATTTGCCTCCCGCAGACTGGCCACCGCCTTTTTTGTAAGAAGAAATACAATTTATAAAAAGTATCTTTAACTGGCCAAGTGTTTTGACCACGGATATTTTCGAACCTCCTTGCTTATGTGCGCCGAGTCGGTCCTTTTGCAGGTTGTGGCTTCCTTCCCCGAGGCGGACCCCCGTCGTTCCGATGCTGCATGGCTTCGGAGCAAGGTTGAGGCATTGGAGGCCTCTTTGACTCGGTACCGTGAGAGGGCCCGTAACGCTGATGCTGCCTTCAATTATTACAGGAACATGTCTGAAGCCCCTGGCGAGGAGGCGAGCCGGCCGGGAAGGGCGATGCTGGATCGGGAACTCGCGGTGCGAGCCTTGGACCGGCCGTGTTGGGTGTCTCGGTCCACTTCGGGGAGGTTACTTCGTGATGTTTTTGCGGAGAAAGAAATGGAGATACACCGTCATAATATCACGCTGGGTGTCTCGGCATCTTCCTCGGCGGGTCGGCAAGCGGAGGGGGTTTCCTCTGCGAGGCTGCTATTGCCGTGTATGCGACCAGATGACGCCCAGAGCTCCGTGGCTGGGGAGTCGACCGTGGCTGAGTTTAAGGACCATTATAACGAGGAGAGGGATTTTAGTCGCTCGTTCGGAGTAATCCCGCTCTTTCAGTTTGAGATGAGTGGAGTGGTCCTGTAACGGCCTTGGTTTGTTTTCTTAGGATGAGAAAAGAAAGGGTACGAATAAAGAATCCTGTTCCTTCTTTGCTTTGGCTAGTGGTGTAGTGATCGATGGTGGTTTTTAAGGAGAGCCCACCGACCCGCGAGGGATCGAAGTGGGGCCTTAGGGAGAGTCCCCAGCTTGGATTCGGTTGGAGCCTACCGAGGCGTTGGGGACGATACCGGAGTGAGGACTCAGGCGCCGATTTCATTATCTGGCGTTTAGGGTTTTAACAAAAAAGGGATCTCTTTCGTATAAGATAAGGAGGGCTGCTAAGATGGTCCTGTACACATGAGTGTTTACACAAAAAACCTGTTTACATTTAGCCAGGCTAGAGCCTATGTTTGCCCTTCGAGGAGTTTCATTAGGCACTCGGCTTCGACTGGGGTCTTCTCCCACTTGGTGACAGGTTTGGAAGCAGGGCCGTCCCTCTCAGGCTTGAGCTTGACGGCGTCGAGGGAGAACACCCCTCCCCCAACGGTGGTCATGTAGCACGATCGCGCTGCCTCTTGGCTACCTCGGACTGTGCCGACCCCTTGCGGGGTGGGAAATTTGAGTTTCAGATGGTAAGCCGAGGGCACCGCTTGGAGGAAACATAGTCCGAGTCGGCCGAGTATGGCGTTGTAAGCCGCCTTGACGTTGACCACCATGAAGTCCATGGACTCGGTCCTCTTGACAGGAGCCGATCCTGCGGTAACGTCGAGGGTGATAATCCCTTCGATCACGACCGGGACGCCAGAGAACCCATGCAAGGTGTATCCGGCCGGCTTGAGCCTGCCTCTGGGTAGCTTGAGATTCTCGAATGCTTCGAGGAAGAGGATATTAACCGAGCTGCCGTTGTCGACAAGGACCCGACGAACTTCACAATTAGCCATGTGGAGACTAATGATGAGGGCATCGCAGTGGGGTAGGCGAACGCCCTCGAGGTCCTCTCCTGAGAAGGAGACCGGCATCGGTTGTAGCTTGGGTGAGGGATTGTCGTGGACAGCATTTACTTCCCGGATGAAGGCTTTTCGGGAAGTATTTGAATTTCCTCCCATCGGCCCTCCGTGGACACAATGCAAGATGAAGGGTGTATCCGCGGCCCCCTCGGAGTCGGGATCCCGACCCTGGATGCGGTTCGGAGTAGGGTTCGGAGGCGAGGTCTTCCGGTTCCTAATATCTCGCCGATCCCGTGGGACTTCTCGGGTGAATTCTCGGAGGTACCCCCTGGAGATGAGCTCCTCAATCTCGTCTTTCAGGGCTCGGCACTGGTCGGTTTCGTGCCCGTGATCTCTGTGGAAGCGACAGTAGAAGCGCTGGTCTCGGTTCTTACCGTTGTTAGGCCGGGGGGGTAGTCGAACAATGCCTTTGTCTTCGATTTCTAAGAGGATGGCGGATACGTTATGTGTCAAGGGAGTGTACCTCTCGAAGCGGGGGACCGGCGGGACCTTCTTCAAGGCCCCCGCGTCCCTTGGAGCTTTCTTTGATGGTTCGACCTCTTCGACCTTCCGCTTTCCCTTCCCGACGGATTCCTTGGTATCTTCGGGGTTAAAGGCCTCTTCCGCCCTAATGTATTTCTCGACCCTGTTGAGGAGGTCGGGAAAGTCGACGGGGGGTTTTTTCGCCAGAGAAGCCTTCAGCTGTCCATGACGGACGTTGTGCCGAAATACCGCAGAGGCGACGCCCGGATCGAGGGAGGAGACCGATCTTGCCTCTGCGGTAAACCTTCGGACGAACACTCTGAGTGACTCCCCCTCTATCTGTCTGAGCCCAAGTAATGAGGCGCTGGTCCTTTCGGCCTTCCGGCTGGTGACAAAGTGGGCAAGAAAATTGCCCTCTAGTTGGTCGAAGGAGTAAATGGAGCCGGGGGCGAGCTTCGAGAACCATTCACGAGCCGGACCCCGAAGGGTGGCCGGAAAGGCTCGGCACAGCAGGGGATCTGAGGCGCTGTGAATCATCATGAGGGTTTTGAAGCCCTCCATGTGATCAGCAGGATCTCCCTCGCCGTCGTAGGTCTCGAATTGAGGGGGTCGGAAGTTCCTGGGTATTTCTACCTCGAGGATGGGGGCGGAAAAGGGAGGCCGGATAGGTCTGTACCCCTGAGCCGCTCTTTGGCCGCCGTCCCCAATGTGATCGAGGCGATCTTCCATTTCTTGGAGGCGCCTTAGGAGCATGTCATCGTCCTCTGGCTGGATTGTTGATGGTCGGGACACGCGAGTCTCGGTGTCCGACCTGGTTTGGGAATGGAGGGTTTCTCCCCTGGGGGCCCGTCGGAGAGCCCCAAGAATTTCTCTTCGGAAGTCCTGGAACTCCTTCTGAGTGACGGGGGCTCCCTCGACCCTGTTCGGTTGGTCTGAAGGTTGCCTTCCGACGCGGCTAAGTGCGGGCCTCTGTCTCTCGGGCGGTGGTCTTGGATGGTTCGGGGCCGGGTTGGAAGCGGCCCTTCTCCTGCTGCGGGTGATTTGACGGTTGACGATTATTCCTCGTAGGTCGGGTTGGACTGTCCGGGTGGCGCTTCGCCGGGATCCCTGATGGGAATCTCCGTGCCTTGATGCGCGTGGCCCGGCATTGGTATTTGGTGGGGGTGTGTCCCGTCGGTTGACGGAGGATGCGGCCCCCTGGCCTCTGGAGGCCATGGGAGTTCGGCTGTCGAGGTCGCTCGATGGTCGGGCTCGGGTCGGCTTCTGAAGCAAGTTCCCACAGACGGCGCCAACCTGATGCTGTTTATTTCTGGGAGACGTGTGGATGCACCAGGTGTGAGTTCGGACTCAATTTGTATTTGAAGGAGAAAGCTGCTCGTCTGACGACCCTCGGCTGACCGGGCGGAACCTGTGGCGACCTCGGGGTGATTCGGAGATCTGGGCTCGGATCAGAGGATTCGGATCCGAGGTCTTGTGTACCTGCAGACGATCCTGAAACACCGGGGTTTGTCCCGGTGGCGGACCCTCCGACGATCTAGTCAGTCTCTGTGAGAGAGTAGCAATAACTAGTTGAATTTAAGTGGAAAAAGATTGATTACCTCCAAAAGGTGGGTGAGGGTCTAGTATTTATAGAGAACCCCAACCGGGTTTGGTTCCGCTTGGGGGCCGGGTCTGGACCCGAAAGCCCATGGGCCTGACGTGGCAGAGGGCCCAGGGGGTTTAGGGCAGTCGTGGCAATACCAGGAGTGGTATAGGGCTGACATGGCAAAACCCTTGGCGGTATTTGGGGCTGACATGGCTGATCGTAGGTCTCCTGTGCCTCTGGGAGAATCGGAGGGCCTAGGCTGCGTCAGGTCATCCCCATGCTTCGCCAGAAAGGGGGGACGGCCCGTGGGGTTGTCACGGATCGGATGCCGAGGACCAGTGAGACTCGTCGGATACGAGGAGGTCAGCTCTGTGGGGGTGAACTTGAGGGTCGGCGCCGACCCTGCAATGGTTCGAAGCCGAACTAAATCGCTATTTTTACCTTTCTTGAGTGAGAGTTGTATTGGGCCCTGGTTGGGCCCCCAGGCCATTTTTACCCTACCACAGCAGGTAAATGACATGTTAAAGATTAAAGAAGAATGGATGCCTAAAGATTATATCATGCTGTTGTACTTTTATTCAATTGTTGTAAATTTTACTTCCGCTGTGCAAAAGAAAGATGTAATTTTGATGTAATCTCTGATGTATGATGAAAAGTTTTAATTTTCCTGTAAAATTGTACTAAAGAAAGTGAAAAGATCCTGTAGAACATCTCGAATTCAGTGTATTTGGGATTCGGGGCGTTACAAGTTGGACGGATGGATTTTTGTGTTTACCGTCTCCAATGTATATATATATATATACTGGGCTAGAGGGTCACATACGGGACGGTTCGTATGATGTGGAATCTGTTATAACAGCTGACGGTGGACTCCAAGGCTGGGATTCACATTCGTGGAATAGTCTGAACTTTGTTTTGCTACCGGGTAGTTTTCATGGCGAGGGATCGAGCCCTGTATTGTGAAGAACGTAGGCGCTTGCCCTCGGACCTATGTAGTATGGGATGCATAGAATCCGAACAAGTGTGCATTAGTGTCATCCTAGTGTAGAATTGTGTGCATTAGGCATTAAGGCATGACATACACTTATATTTAGAATAATCACCCTTGACACTTTACATGTTCATTCAATCTTTTTGTGATTTGTTAAAGTATGAGATCGTTATACTATTCCCGGCATAGAGAGGATAGCCATGTATAACATTTCGTCAGTTGTAAGTGACTGACGTGCCCACAGATTGACATGCAGGTAATGAACTATTCATGGAGTTATAAAGTGGATATGCTGGTGCTGTTTTATTCTAAAGATGTTGAAAATGTTTTATTGTAAATTTCATTCTTCCGCTGTGTAAAACCAAGTTGTAATTGAACTCTGATGTATTGTGAATGAAAAGTTTTAAATTCCTTGTAAAATTGTACGAAGTGAAGTAAAGATCCTGTGAAATCTCGAATTTATCCTTATTTGAAATTCGGGGCGTTACATGGTATCTCTGTTGATCCATCCAAAATTTCTGCGTCAAGGATTTGCCGGTTCCTAAGTCAGTTTTGGAAGTGAGAAGTTTCATTGGTTTGGTCGGGTATTATCGGATGTTCATCCAAGACTTTTCGAATATAGCTGGCCCATTGACTAAGCGGAATAGGAAGGATCAGAAGTTTGTTTGGGATGGAGCTTGTTGTGGATCTTTTGCTGAGTTGAAGCGCCGGTTAACGTCAGCACCTGTGTTGACTATTTCGGATGGTTCAGGTGGTTTTGTGGTTCACTATGACGCTTCTGTCAAGGGCCTAGGTGCAGTGTTGATGCAGAAGGGTCGAATTGTTGCTTATGCGTCCAGACAGTTGAGGCCGCACGAGAAGAATTACCCTGTCCATGATTTGGAACCGGCTGCCGTGATTTTTTGCTTTAAAGTTGTAGAGGCATTATCTGCTTGGAGATCGAGTGGAGATCTTTACTGACCACAAAAGTTTCAACTATGTGTTTACTCAGAAGGAGCTGAACGTGAGGCAGAGGCGAGGGTTAGAGTTGATGGCTGACTATGACATCAGTTTGCAATACCATCCTGGTAGAGTGAACTTGGTGCCAGATGCTTTGAGTAGGAGACCAGTCGCCATGTTCCTAACTCAGAAGAGAGAGCTTGTTGAGCAGATGAAGAGCTTGGAATTGGATGTGATCTTGCCAGGTTATGTTCAAAGTTACATGATGCTTCAGTTGTAGTCGTCTCTTGTTGAGCAGATTAAGGAGGCTCAGGCAGGTGATGAGCAATTGCAAGGGTTCCGAGCCGAAGTTGAAGCGGGTATGAGGACCGATATGGTTGTTCACTCAGATGGATCTCTTCATTTTGGGACCAGGTTGTGTGTTCCGAAGGGTGAGGTTCGTCAGAAGTTGCTTGAGGAAGCCCACCAATTGTCGTACTCTATTCATCCTGGTGGTACGAAGATGTACCGGGACTTGAAGCTTCATTTTTGGTGGCATGGTATGAAGAGGGCCGTGGCGAGATTTGTGTCGCAGTGCTTGATTTGCCAGCAGGTGAAGGCAGAGCATCAGAGGACCGCCGAACTTCTTTAGCCTCTTCCCATTCTGGAGTGGAAGTGGGAGCACATCACCATGGATTTTGTGATCGCTTTGCCGAGGAGTCCTAAGGGTCACAACACCATTTGGGTGATTGTGGACAGGTTGACCAATAGCGCTCACATTGTTCCCTTCAGAGTTGCACAGTCTACTAAGAGCTTAGCTGAGAAGTACATGCAAGAGATTGTCAGACTTCATGGGGTTCCAGTCGGAATTGTGTCCGACAGGATACGAGGTTCAGGTCACAGTTTTGGGAGAGTCTTCAGAGTAGTCTGAGGAGTAAGTTGAAGTACTGTACAGCTTTTCACCCTCGGACATATGGACAGTCAGAGAGGACCATCCAGACTCTAGAGGACATGTTGAGGTCCTGTGTGCTGCAATTTAGAGGTTCTTGGGAGGACCACTTACATCTCGTAGAGTTCTCGTACAACAACAGTTTTCAGGCTAGTCTTAAAGCTGCTCCTTTCGAGGCACTCTATGGTTGTAAGTGTCGGTCGCCAGTGTGTTGGGATGACATTGGTGAGAGAAAATTGTTGGGCCCAGAGTTAATCACCAAGACAGTGGATGCTGTGAGTTTGATCAGGAAGCATCTTCAAGCTGCGCAAGACAGACAGAAGCGATGGGCTGATGTTCATCGTAGAGCCTTGGAGTTTGAGGTGGGAGACCATGTTTTCCTTAAGGTATCGCCGTGGCGAGGTGTCATTCATTTTGGTGGCAGAGGCAAGTTGAGCCCCAGGTTCATCAGACCATTTGATATCGTGGAACAAGTAGGCAAGGTGACCTATCGTCTTGCATTGCCCCTGACTTAATCTGGAGTGCACAATGTCTTCCAAGTCTCGCAACTGAGGAAGTATATCCGTGATGAGAGCCACATGATTGACTACTCGGAGTTATCTGTGAGGCCGGATTTGTCTCGTGAAATCTTACCAGTTGCTATTGTGGATCGGCGGGATAAGGTTTTGAAGAACAAGGTGATCAAGCTTGTTCGTGTTTCTTGGAATCCTCACTCGCCGAGTGAGTCGACTTGGGAGCTGGAGGAGGATATCCAGCGGAGGTTTCCTCATTTGTTTGTGTAGCTCTTATTTTGCTGTTTTTGCTTTTGCTATTGTATTTTGTTTTTTTTCTTTCTTTTGGGGTTATCCTATGTACTTCTGGTTTAATTTCGAGGACGAAATTTTTTCTTGTTAGGTGGGTAGGATTTGTAACCCCTATTGCTCGAATTTGTATTTTTAATTATATTTAATAAAATTATGGATTATTTATTTTATTTTTGGTTGGATTTAAATTCTTTTCATTCTATGGGATGTTGTTCTTCTTTCCCGTGTGATTCATTCTATGTTCGATTCAGCTTTTTATTCTCTTTTACTTTGCCTACAATTTGTTCTTGATCTTTTCTATTGTTTAAACCTATTTCATGGCCTATTTGTCTCTCATTGATTTTTTTTTTATAACCCTATTGGATACTACCCAGTTCACCCAAGTCGGTATTGTCTCTATTTAAACACCCTAATTGAACCCTAACTCTAATACCTTTTCTCTCTCTTCTCCTAGCCGTCACCCTCTCTCTCCCCTCATCCCGACCTTACCCCGATCCTTCCCCTTCACTGTCGTCGTCTCCGACGCCGACGACCACACCCCCCGACCACCAGACCCCCCCTTCCTCTCTTCTCCCATTCATTGTGAGCGCGACCCCAGGCTGACCCTGCTGTCGTCCTCCCTGTGGTCGAGCGCCGCCGTGACCCTAGGCTGACGACGTCGTTGCCCTTGCTATTGGTGTCGACGCTCTTGCCGGTGTTGCTGTTATCGGTCTTGCTGTGTTGGCTGTTGTCTCCTTGTGTGTGTGCGCGCGTACGTCGTGTGCACGTACTTCGGTTGTATTGGAACTCGTTCTCGTCACTTTTTTCATGTGTTCACTGTCCGAGATCCGTTCCCGTTATTCTATTCTTCGTTTTCTTCATCGTCAATATCAGACAAGTAACTTGTATGTGTTCTTTTTGTCATGCAAGTTAATACCATAAGTAATCTAGTATGAAAATATTTGTACTCTCATGATGCCCCTATTTTGTTAGGTTAACCGTTGACATCATCTCTTGATCATGAGTAGTTACAGTAATTGACACCCGTTGCACAAAAACAATTAGATTAGTGGACATTTTGATTGTATGTTATTGTGACACACTATATGTTGTAGATGACTGTTAGATAGATGTTTGTGGGATGTGTGATCTCATTATAGACCATTTATTCACATGCCATGCTGATTTGAGTAACCTACGTATACCATACTTTGTATGACATCTAGATTGGACCGTTTGCAGCCAAGTTGTTTGATAAAATGCATAAAAAGAACTTTTGTTTACTGTTGTTCTATTTGTGTACAGTAATTTTGACCATCTTAACATCAGTAAATAAATAAGTTTGTGAACATGATTTATAGCATCTGATTTCTAGTTTCCATAACTTTCGACGGATCTGAATTCCGAGTTTTTATGCATGAGTTATCGCCGTTTTACTGCAGACATATCGTATTTTTCAGATTCTGAACTATATGTATTCTGTATGAAATATTATTTTAAAACTGATATTAAAAATAGAATTTGAACTCGATATTTTGCTGAGTATGTTTACACATTGCTGGGATCAATCTCTAATTTTTGTAAAGTTAATCAATGACTCTTGCATCTCATTTCATACTTACGAAACTAGTGGATATTTTTTCAAAATCTTGATGTTGTTCAGTAAAGAACTATGTTTTCAACCCGATTCTACTCGTTTTTGATGAAAACTTTGTGAATAGGAACTGTAGCCTTATTTGTCTATTTTATCATCTTTTGACGGATCTGGATTTCGAATTAGATTTTATGAATTATCTTTGTTTTAGTACTGCTGTGTCTAAACTCTCTGAATCGACATTTTATTGCATTACTCTGTTTTCCCAATTTTTTTGGCTATACTACCTGTAATATAAATTCATGATATTTTATATTTTGAGATTAGATATGTTAGGAAATCTTCCAGATTTTTCTTAGATTTAATTATGATGATTTTAAACTCTTTCCATGCTTATAAACAAGATTTTGCATTTTCTGACTGAACATAACTTCTGTATTAAACATTATTTTCGACCATATTTCTGTGGCTGATATGTGACTTATATATATATGCTGGAATCGGAAGAGAGTCTAGTTTCTATATTTTCTGACGGATCTGAATTTGCTATTCTGTAGCAACATGAATCTCAGATTTGGTACCGTAGTGCCTTGCTGTCCAGAACTGAAAATTTTGTTGTTTTGACTATTATGAGTTGTTTTTATCAACCGTTGCAATCACTATTTCATCTTAGACTTATTTACTGTTATTTCCATGTATTTAGCCTATTTGTATTTGTTCACACATGTCTATTAATAATAAAAGAAATCAAACCGGGGTTTGAAAAAGGTTGAGTAGTGGACAATATAGAAATACATATTCAGAAGGGACTCGTTTCCCCACTGTTTACTGTGGTACATACTGTTTATCTCTGGATGCATGAGGCCATGATCCATGAAACCGTTAATGATTGTTGTTACTGTTATTGTTACTGTTTGTCTGAATATATTGCCTTATAGAAGTTCCACTACAAAATTTTGAAACGAAACTGTTTGCTGTAGCAACCATGTGGTAAATAAATGGGACGCATGAAGTGTTACCTAGTTAGTAATGATCATTAGACATAAGAATAACTATTTACACTTTCATATCCTTATACAGTTACTGTGGACTTTATTGTTACTATTGATTACCGCTACCGTTGACACACTGTTACTATTGATCTTTACTGTTACTGTTATCACTATACTGTTTACTGTCACTTGTAAACTGTTATATTTGCTACCCTTCCCATGTTAGTATTACCTGTTTACTTTAGTTTTGCCCTTCATTTTTCTACTTGTATTGCTTGCAGCCCGGACTTGCATTTAACGGGCGATATGTTTTTCTGTTTTCTCTATTTTCCTTGTAATTGCTGTATGAGCAGGTTTTGCTGATCAATTGCCTATTAGAGTTGGTGATCAAAAGTTTTGATCTGCGCAATTGGAATAATTTGCTTAAAATATTTTGATGAACTATTTTATTTCATGAACTGTATTGAGATTGTATTTGGACTTATTGTCCTAGGATTATTGTTTTGTTTCGGATCTAGTATTTTTTGGAACATTTATTATTGATGCAATAAATACTGTTGAGTTGTGATTGTTTTTGCATGCCTGGTTGGAGTATACTGTTATATTTACTTTTATGATGAGTCAAACAGGTCCGTATAGCTTATGGATGGTGAAAACTATCCGTTAGGCTTAGTCACGTACCATATTTCGTATTCTTTTGGGAAGCGGGGCGTGACACCGCACTTCCCCAACTATATCGCCCGACTCTATGTATGTTGGCAATTAAAGGAAGGTACATTAAATGGACTGCATCACCAGAAGAATTAGGAAAGATAATACCTCCGATAATCGACAAAAGATACGCCCGCGTGTAACACTGAATTTCGAAGTCGGCTGGTTCGTCTCCCAAACTATTGTTGAACTCTGTAAAGAGCCATGAACGTCGGATTGATTCCCCGACGAATCATCCTCTTCAACCTCTTTCCCAAGATAATCTCTAACCAACATCACTTTATTGAAAAGCAGGTTTCCGGTGACTGCCACCCCATCGATTGGAAGACCCGATATAACAGCTACATCTTATAGCGTGATCGTCATTTTCACCAATGGGTAGGTGGAATGTGTGTGTCTCCGGCCTCCATCGCTCCATAAGAGCGGTAAGTAATGAATAGTCGTATTTCACTTTGGCCAACATGGACATTCCATAGAGCCCGCAATTTACCAAATAGTTTTGTATTAGAGGGTGCGTCGGCAATATGGTGTGCATTCGGAAACTGATTTTCTCGATATCTCCATTCCACACCGCCTAAAACCTGTGATCTTTTTGCAAATAGAGGACGGACGGGTCTAAAGGACCCGAATTTCCTTTTTGTGCGTGCGAAGATGAAGCACCCACACCATGGAAAAAAGATGGTTGTGTAGGATCCATTTATCTGTGAACATAAAAAATAATGTGTCAGAAACAATATTAACAAACGATGATGTATGGAGATAATCAAATTTGTAAGCCATGTTTCTTCAACAGAATTAATAATCGGTGTTCGGAGATAACAACTTCTCAATACTCGTATCGAATTACTTTTCATAACAATTACCACCACAACATCTCCACACACTACATATCTATGTATATAAACAAATCTCATATCAATATCCATTCATACATACCGAACTATGAATTTAATGATTAGAAATATAGCAATTAAAATGTATGATCATTTATCCATCAATGTGTAATATACAACATTGTCATTTTTAGACTACATCATCGACGACAATCCTTGGATACCAATATAGCTCATCCACATCTCACATACCTAATACTTAGATGAATCTAATATACATCTATTATACTATACTACCAATATAGCTTTCATTCATCAAAATGAACATTTCACACACCATCAACAACAATCTTTAAGTACATTTCACATATCTACTACTTAGATGAATCTAATCTACATCTCATATGCTATGCTACCAACACATATAGCTCCCATTCATCAAAATGAATATTTTCAAATAAATTTAGGGATTTAGAATATTTACCACAATTTCAGATTTTGGAAGAGTTGTAAAGGAAATGAGAGAATCACAATTAGGGTTTATGTATGTATATTTAATTATTTTGTTTGGAAAGTTTGAGAGTACTCCAATACTTGGGATTTTTGGTTTGGGATCTAGGATTTGTGGGTTTCGGGAGTGAAGAGAGAGAGAGAGAGAAAGGAGATCGATTGAGAAAAGGAAAAGAGGAGAGGGGGCCACTGTTTATATGCAAAGAAACTAATAACTGATGACGTTATTCAAAATAACGACATCAGTTATGAGAATGCCATTTTTGAAAAGAACGACATCTGTTGTAGGATTTTCTGACTTGCAATTTTTTCTCACGATTGAGACTATATGCTTATTCAAATAAAAATAACCTATGCCGTTACTTCAAAAAGCGTCGTGGGAGTTTTTTTACAAAAATAAATCCCGTTATTGGATAAAACCGCATGTAAATAACAAATAACGTATAGCGTTGTTTCCAATATTTTTGTTGCTGAGTGTTCAAAACTGGATCAGATTGCCAATTATTTTCGGAAGCGAGCAAGAGCGTCAAATATTTTCAAAAAGTGGGTCGGTACGGCAAAAAAATCGACTTTTCCTAGTACCGTAGGTAGGGGCATCACATCCATCGAATCGGCGGCGATGTCGTCGTCGTACCCAAGCATGGGCGAATCCCACCGCCGCATCGCCGACTACATATCCCGCTTCTCCGACGCCGTCTCCTCCCAAAACGCCACCACCCTCTCCTCTCTCCTCTCCATCACCTCCAACTCCCCTCCCCTCCCCTCCCTCTCCGACGCCCTCGCCGCCTCCCCCAACTCCGCCTCCCGCCTCCTAAAAAACCACCACCTCGCCGACCTCCTCACCCCCCTCCTCCTCTCCCTCCAATCCTTCCGCCTCCGCCGCTTCGCCGACGCCTACAACTCCTTCGACAAATCCTCCAAGTAAATAAAATTTAAAAAAAAAATATATATATATATATTTTGGTTCTTGATTGCTTTATTTTTGAGTTTTTTTTTGTTTTTTGTTTTTGGGATGGGAAGTGCGTTTTTGCAGGAGTTTAGGAACTGGGAGACGGCGTGGGCGTTGGAGGCAGTGTATGCGATGACGAAGGAGATAAGAGTGCTGGCGGAGATGGCGGATAGGGAGCTGGCGGCGGCGGGGAAGAGTCCGGAGAAGTTGAAGGGGGCGGGGTCGTTCTTGATGAAAGTGTTTGGGGCGCTGGCTGTAAGTCTGATATTATTCTTTTAGGGTTAATTTGTGATCGTCGTGTTATTATGCGATTAATTGAATTGAAGTTGCGTTGCTGGTTGCCAAACTGCGAATTACATTATATTGAACTAAAGATTGACCCTAAAGTGAGATTGATTTTCAATGCTCGAATGGAGAGAAAGTTGATTTTTGCAAATGGATTTTAGTTAGCATTTGTAGTGTTGATTAGTTGACAACATGCTTAATGTGTGTGTGCTTATTCATAATTCGTTATGGTTTGAAGGAGCACGAACATGGACACTGTCATACAGCACATGCACAATGTACAAAGAGACACATAAACTATAGACATTAGCTTCAAACGAGGAAAGTTTCCGTGGTTTATTGATTTCTGGTAATATATTTTGCCAACGTTGATATGAATCTTAAGGGTTCTTTCCACAGAGGTCGAAAAAAATATGGAAATTCCATATTAACCCCCCCACAATTTGCTAATTCCATATTTGTCCTTCAGTCAATTCCAAATTTGATCAAAAGTGATCAATTTGAGACTCAAAGGCAACATGATGAGAATTCTAATTCATTGAACCAACTCTGGAGAAAAAAAAGGGTCTAGAACATAATAACACCGCAAAGGTAAAAAGACTATTGTGAGATAATTAGACCTTTACATTTAAGATTTTTCCCCGAAAGGGGGTTTAATGGGTTAGAATTTCCATGATGTTACAATCGAGACACTGATCCACTGTTGGATATTATTGAGGGATTAATATGGAATTAGCGAATTGTGGGGGACTAATATGGAATTTCTATATTTGTTGGGGACCTGTGTGGAGAAAACACAATCTTAAAATAAAAGTAAAATTGCTTCTAGTACAAATTGTAATGTATAGTAGTCTGAAGCGCCATGTGTAGTAAATTTCATGCTTCTACTTCTACTTACATTTTCGCAGATATGGTAATTTAAAGTTTCATGTTTTGATTCTTATTTGATTTATATGAGCAGGCATGAATGCTTCTTGCTGTTTAGTTTCTTATTCTTATGTCCATTCGGATGCCAAACTGAGAGGAAGGACAACATGTTATGTACTTATTTTGCCGTGACAATTTATTTCTATATTCCTGATTTTCTTAATGCTACATAGTTAAAACTTAAGAGAAAATTATATACCCTTTTTGAATTCGTCATTTTTAATTTATTATTTCATAAAAGCTAAGAGCCTAAGATAGTTAAAAGATTTGTTCATATACAAATTAAATATCATATTGCATTGCATATGATTTATCTTGTAACTAAAAAGTTCAACTTTGTAAACAGGACAAAACATTAGGTTCCCTCAAATTTTCAATATCAAGAATAGGTGTTCGACGCCATGTGGCCTACAAAATTTGCACTTTGATATTAACAAATTAACTTTCATATTTATACTAAATAAGGGTCATCTACTGGCCCCGAATAAGATTTGGTCCAATTGTTTTAATTTATTTTATACTTAAAAGTCAATCGTAATAGAGTTAAATAATAAAACATAGTGGTTGAAACTCGAATGATACTGGGGGGTACAGGCAGTCGAAGCTAAGTGATTCACCCCAGTCGCCATTCAAACTTAATGTGAGCTTTGCGAAGTTCAGGAGTTGGGGGCTTACATGCCCCACCTGGCTACAATGTAGCTACAGTCTTGCTTATCTAAGCCTTTCCTATTATTATTTTTTTGGTCATGAAGCGTGAGCTTCATTAAAGGATTCTATTAATAAATTAATTACGACTTGTTGTTCTGTGACTTGACCTTGATTTTTCTTGATTAGTGCCAAATTGATGCCTAGGAATATCTTTGAGAATCCTAAAAGAACGGGCTTTTTTGTTGCTAGTTGCCTTATTCGAAATTCTCCTTGACTAGGGGAAAGGTCTATAATAAGGAGAAAATGATGGATTTACATTAGGAATAGGAATTATTTTCATATTTAAGACAGATTTCAAGAACCAACGAAACTCTGCCTACTCTTCCTAGGGAGAACCACTACTATGTTTAATGTATGTAATTTCTTTGCTCTAGCATGTTCATGGTATACAGCCAGGATAAATTTAGTTCACTTGTTATCACTCATTTTGCTGAATATGTTAATATATGTTTATTCACTATACGCTATACCCTTTGATTTTTGTTCTTTGACACTATAAGTTTAGTAACATATTGAAAATTTGTCCTTCTTGGTGGAACTTACATTTTGCAGGGTAAAGGGCCAAAACGTGTAGGGGCCTTGTATGTGACTTGCCAGTTATTTAAAGTATATTTCAAGGTAATTCCTGATGTGTATTTTAAGTTTATTGTAGTATGTTATTGGTCATACATGTAATGCCTCAGCTTGCATATTGTGGTGGATATAAACTTTATTGTAATGTTTTGCTTTGAAACTTTTTCAGCTTGGTACAGTACATCTTTGTCGAAGTGTTATAAGAAGTATCGAAACTGCTCGAATCTTTGATTTTGAAGAGTTCCCCACTAGAGATAAGGTTAGAAGATATTTTACTTCTGCTACAATCATTGGTTGTTGTTGTTGAAATTTACATTGTTTCGTTTGCTTCTTTTCTTTATTGATGTTTTGTTTTAATCAATTCTACCACAGGTCACCTACATGTATTACACAGGGCGTCTGGAAGTTCTTAATGAAAATTTTATCGCTGTAAGTATGGTTCTACACTTGAACTAACTGCTTGCTCTTTCACAGGGTATATGTTATAAAACCTGTTTGCTGCACAATTTATCTTCATCTTTTCCGCTAAATCAGAACCATTGAGTAGATTATATATACATTGGTGAAAATTGCTTTAGTTGATAACACTTCATTATTCAGTAATATCTAGGAGAGATAGGCCTGTCAATGTTCACTACTACCACCATCATCATAATTTTTCATCAACAATGGTGTAAGTGGTTGTAGTTCATCGTGAAATATTTGAAGTTTTTTGTAATATTGGTGGTCAACCTAACATCAAACGTCAAGAAAACTATGTGAAGAAAGGGACTTGTTGATGATAGTAGACAATCAGGACTGTTTTGACGGAGAGATGCAGAAAAGATGATAGTTGAGATGAATCCACGTCTCCCTACTCAAACAATCGAGGACAATGTTACTAAAAACACCAAACCCCATGTGATCCATGAATTGGAACAGATGTTGCAAAACATCATACATTAGCGATTTGGAACAATAAAGTCACGGTTGAATCTTTGATAGCAATTCATTTGTACAATTCTGACTTGTTTTGCATTCATTTTTTAAAAAGTAAATGTATTGTCTGCTTATAAGGCAGGAGGCCGGAGCATTATATGGTTTTGGTAGTTTTACTATTGTGTATTCAATTTTTTCTAGATTATTTCTTTGTTTAGCTTGATTAAGGCTGATTTTTTTTTTGAATGTTAACAATTTCATTGGTGGATTTCAATCATTGGTTAATTCGGCACAAGAAGAAATTCTCTTCTCTGAGGAGGGTTCATTAATAAATTGTATGAATAGTAGGATGTTGACTCGTCTTAGTAATCAGCTCCTCTGCATCATCTCTGCAGTAGAATAGTCGTCCCTTGATCGCTTGTTACCATCAGTTTGGTATTAGAGCTGAAGGCTACATGTTTTGTTATAGTTGAAGATAACTGGCAGGTACATTGTGTAATAATTCGAGTGAAAACTTCCTCGAGGATTGGTTATTGTAGTACTACTTTGACCCAAACTTGTTTAACTACAGAATTTTGAATCCAATTCTCCTTCAATATGTTATTTTTGATTCTTTGCTTTATATGGCATTTCCCTGTCTTCTAGATGTTCTGATACTGTTATCAGCTGTCACACCTTTAGGGAGGACTTCCGAGGTAGCCACTTATCCTTTACTACTACTTTGGTTTCGTTGATGATATATTTTTACCATTTTCTCCCTTAACTGCAATCATTATGTAGCTTCATCAAAACTATCATGCACCATTGAAGAATCTCTGGATATGCTGACATGGACAGTATATGTCATGATATATTGATGCATGGAAGTTTAAGTTCGTAATAGGAGCAGGGTGTCTCAATATTGGATGTTTGTGTTCATTATGACAAGGCTTCCAAAGTGTTCATGCTTCATAGTAAGTACATACACCGGATTGATTAGTTACTTAGGTGTAGGACAGTCTGGAAAATCTATCCTATTGGCCTGAAAGTTTGGTTCATGCATCATAAAGAACAATTCTCTAGAGAAACAGAGACAAACTCAAAGTGGCCAACACCAATTATAAGCAGTCCCTTTTCCAACTATTGTGGAGCTTTGAGACTTGAGCCATTTTTTTTCCATTTCACTCTATTAAGGGCCCTCACTTTCTTTAAGTTGGGGGTTATTTTATTCAAAAAAAAAAAGAAAGAAAAAAAGTGGCGGTTATCATGTGTGCCATAGTCTGTTCTTGTTTACTTGGACAACTCCTAGTTCCTTTCCCCATCAAATACCATCTCGGACACTTTCCGATGGCATATCTATGGGTCGCGATTTTGGGTAATTAAGTGATAATATGAAGTTAGAATGTCGACATCAATGAGATCAATCAGTGAACAAAACAAAAGTATGTTAGCTAATTGTGATGTTGCCTAAGAAACTTTTTGCTTCTACTTCAACTCTTCAAGAGTATTGGTCATGTAGTACCCAATAAGAACTCAACTTTAATATTCCTGCCTTGACAACATCCTCAATCTCCCCGTAGGACTTTGTGAATTTTTTTGGCATTTTTGTTCAAAAAGATGATTAATACGTACCTGAACTCATGTAGAAAGTCCGAGAGTTTAAAATCAAGAAGATAGGAGGTTGTTGGGAATGGCCTGTCTGTGGAGTAATAGCAGCCCTGTCGGAAACTTGGAAGGTGCATCTAGTAGTGTTGTAGAAAGACCTATTTTTGCATATGATCCATAGAGGGATAAAGTAATCTGGAATTCCAACTGATCAAAGTCATAAATCTAGACAAACGAAACTCATGATACTGGTCATTTCTGTGGATTTGCTTGGTGGTTGTTGTTGCTGGTAATGTCAGGCAATTGTTGCCTAATAAAAGGGAACCAACCTAAGCTATTTTAAATCCTTCACTCTTCCGTCTATCTGTTATCCACTTGACCTAGCATGTTTTGCCAGAACTTCCTCAGCAGCAGTGCTAATTTACCTGATACAAGACCCGTACACTGAGAGTCTTGAGTTTGAGTTTTAAATTAAGTTATTAAGCATTAAGTTTTTCAAGTTATCTTTTGCCTCAAAAATAGTAACTGAATGTTATTGTAGTAGTGACTGTTTTTCACGAATAACAACTATCTGGTTTACTAAGATCTTTCTCCTGCACAAGCAACCACACGGCTTGCTTTTAACCTCCATTCTCACCTATCTTTTTTACTAGCCTTAGTCTGCTTCTCAAACTGAACTTAACTAGCCTGTCTTTCTTGTTTATCCTAAACCAACTCTCCTGTCCATTCTCGTCTATACTCTCTCTCATCATCATGTTTACTGAGTATTTATCCCCATCATGTTTACTGAGTATTTATCCCCAAGTTGTTTACTATTGCTAGTTATGGTGGAAGCTGATAGTTATAAAAGAATAAAACACTTGGCTATATTTTATATCGGTTATCAAACTGGCAGGAACACTTTTATGCTGGTTCCCAATTTGTTGTCTAGGCCACTATGAGCGAGGAGACTCATGCATAACACCTCGATGGCTAGTAGGTGCAGGAGCTACCATTTTCCTGCAATTTGATCTCATCAATCAGGATGTGAACCTCCAAATAAGTCCAGAAGTGTGATTTAGAGATAGACTTTGTACAGTTATTAAACGAAAATTGAATCATATCATCTCCAAGGCAAAAAATGATCAAAAAAGCTAAATGTATCACATTTCCTATGATGTATTTCAGTGACAAATGTATATCTTTGAAGTTGAAGGAAAAAATTTATAGGAGAGCCGACCAGTAGTGATAGATATAGATATTGAGGGTAGAGTTAGGGGTAGGGTAAGACCTAAATTTACTTGAGCGAAAATTGTAAGAAAACTAGATTTGCCCGTGGGCACGTGCCTACGGTACGTCTTTAGAACGATACAGCATATGAAAAGTCTTGTAAACAGTAAAACAACAATGATGTAGCTCAAGTTTAAATAGTATGACAATAATTAATTGTAAATAAAATTCCATGTTTTCATTAGTATATATTGAAAAATAATTATAAATGGGGGTGTAAAATCCAACTTCTTAGAACTTTGAGGGTGCAAAATGATGAAATTTAACTGCGGAGGAGATACTTTCTATTTTCAATGTAACATGAGCAATAAAAAAAATATTGAAAATCTGAAAATTTATTAACCTGAAATATGAAAATCCAAATTTCTAAGTAAATAGAGAGAGAATGAGAGATAGGGAGAGAGAAAAAGAGAGAAATATGAAAAAGTGGAGAGGAGAGATAGTAAAAAGTAATGTGTTTTTTTAGTTTTGGGGGGAAAACTTTTTGGAGGGAAAAATGTTTTGAGTGGGTGAATCTGAGCCGTTGATTTGGTTTCAATTGAAGGAGAGCCACTTGATAGCTTTCTTTGTGTTTTATTATATAGATATACTAGATTTGCTCGTGGGCACGTGCCTACGACACGTCTTCAGAACGATACAACATACGGAAAGCTTTGTAAACAGTAAATCAACAATTATATAGCTCAAGTTTGAATAGTTTGACAATAATTAGTTGTAAATAAAGTCCATGTTTTCATAGTATATGTTGAAAAATAATTATAAATTTGGGTATAAAAGTCCATGTTTCCATAAGTGTGTGTGTGTGTGTGTGTATATATATCTCTACTATTATAATGGGAGAAGGGGTTAGTGTCATCTGTCATTGTTGTCATTTTGAAGCCAACACGTGCAGCGCACGTGTTGACAAAATGACCCACTTTGGTAAATATTTTCGAAAGTTGACCAGTTTGGTAAATATTTTCGGAAGTGGATCAGTTTGGAAATTATTTTCTTTTTATCCTTTTCATTAACCCTTCAATATTTCCCACGTGCACGTGTGCACGTGTATGATACTAGTATAGAGAGAGAGAGAGAGAGAGAGAGAGAGAGAGAGAGAGAGAATTAAATAAATAAAGGAGTTGTTTTGGGGGGATTTGAATTCGAGTTTTGGGGGAAAAATGTGTTTTGTGAGGTTAGATCTGGACCTTTGATTTTAGGGGAATTGAAAGAGAGCCACTTGATAGCTTTCTTTGTGTTTTATTATATAGATGATATCTTGTGGCCTTACATAAGATATTGCGCTAAACCCAACAAAATAAAAGAACTTGATTCATATAGCCGACCCCAATTAGTTGGGAAAAAGGCTTTGTTGTTGTTGTTGTTGTTGTTGTTATCGCTACGAAGGATTGGTGTGCACTGTAGCCTGTAGGACACGAAACTTCCTGGCCATTTATATCCCACCCTTACAACAATCAACATTGCCAGCCTAATCTTGAGGCACTTCTATGCTTTATGATTTTTTCCACCTTAACTTTGTTTTTGTAATTATCATTTTACTATTGTCACTTCTTTTATATGTAGACAGCAATCAGTAACAAAATTCTATGAGTTGCAGATATATTTGAACACACATCCATGTACTATTTTTTTAAAGAATTGCTGTCTTTGTCCACATGTTATAGATCTAAATTTATGTATGTCTTAAGTGTCAAACAGCTTAAATTCGTATCTTTCATATTTGGAGATGTTCTTTTGGGAAACTACTTGCAAACAACTTAACATACACAAACAAGACCATACAACCTGAATGTCATAGAATGATTCTTCCTTTCTTTTTTGGATAATTACAAGCTATTGTTTTTCTAAATCTTCATGTATCATTTGGCAATTGTTATCGAGTCTGTAACTCTGGTAGGCAATGATGTAGAGTTAACATGCATAATATTTCCTTACCCATACATAAAACTGAATATTATGTTCTCCTTGCCATATGCTATCTATTCATTTAATGATTTTCCTCTGCATTACTTTCTACACCAAGTTGTTGAAGTATGACTTCCTTTTCCTTTCATGATAGGACAGGCTGATCAAAAGCTTATGTATGCTTTACAACATTGCAATCCTCAGTATGAAGCTAATATAAGGTAACTTATGGCATAGAAATGACTATTTATGATCTTTGCAATCACTTTAAGGATAAATTTCATTTAAACCTAATGATTATAAATAGTTTTTTCCTTTGGTGTTTTAATGATGACCAACTGACATTGTTAAAAATAGCGTAAGAGGATCTTTTTGCTCTCCTGTTTGTTGTATGGTAAAAATAAAACCCAAAATCAGTCCCGAAGCCAATCTAAACCCAAATCCCAGACCACTGTTTAACAACTCTCTTTCTCCCCCTTCAATCCATCTCAAACCCATACCAATCTGATCGAACTCAAACACGAATCGAAACCCAAAACCATCCTCCTCCACCTCTTTCTCTGTCTGAAACCCAACCCCAGTCCCCTCCATGGCTCCCTTTTCCCTCTCTCAAACTGACCCCCCCCCCCAAACACACACACACACCAAAAAACAAAAACAAAAAACAAAAAAAAAACCAAAACAAAAACCGCTCTCTCTCTCAAACCCATGGCTCCCCTCCATATCTTCTTTTCTCCTTCCCTCCCAACTCAACCCATCAGTCCAATCCAACACTTCCAGATCACTTGGAGATCATTCATCTTCTTCTTTCTCTAGTATTTCCAGCAACTCAAAATTTGGGTTTTGATTTTGTATCTCAACTCTAATCAAGAATTCAAAGAACATAATTTGCATATAAAAGCTGTATTCTAGCAATATAATGAATTGTTTTTTTGCTTATAATTGAATTATGAATCATAAATAGGATCTTGATTGGATCTATTATAACTACACAAATGCTCCTCGAATTTTAGGGATCATCCTAAATTTCAAAATCAATTCAACGGGTAATATTGCCCATTTAGAAAAAACTTAGTTGAGAAAGAGGGCAGTGGGGCTGTGTTGGAGGAGGTAGCAGAATTGTGGAGGAGGAACTTGGTGGGGCTGTGGAGGAGGGTGTGAGACTCCATGGAGGGAGAAAATGTGGTGGAGGATGGAGGCAGGTCTGTTGAAGACGGTGGCCTGGTGGAGAAGAAGGGTTGGGTTGCGGTGAGGTGGTGGAGGAGGATCAACAGGTGGAGATGGATCTTAATTAGGATTTTTTAAAAAAGTTAGGTTTATTTATTATATATATATATATATATATATATATATATATATATATATATATATATATATATATATATATATAGTCCCTTTCTGTTGTGCACTAGGCCATTCGTATTGACGATCCGAACCTTTCACATTGATCTACACATATAAATTAGTCTAAATATGTAAAATCAAATCATTTGAAATTAATTTGCCCATCCATTGAAGTGTTACAAAATTGTATGGCTGAAGATCGTTGTTTTTTATAGTCACATGATGGATAGGTAAATGAATTTCAAATGATTTGATTTTACATATTTAGACTAATTTAGATGTGTAGATCAATGTGAACGGTTCAGATCGTCAATACGAAGGCAGGAAGGCTGAGTGCACAACGGACGGGGACTATATGTGTGTGTGTGTGTGTGTGGAGTGAATGAGTGGTATTTCAGTCATCAAATTAAGAAAATTGAGTTACGTAACATCACATGAGGGGTGAATTTGATGGAGTGGGCTAAAACGCCTAACGAAAGCAAACAACATTAGGTTTAAGTGCGAATTGATGTTGGGTTGGGTGAGACGCAAAACTTAAAAACCCACTAGGGTCACGTGAAATTTATCCTTATTTTGGATATAGACTATATACAGAGGTATTAAATGGAAATTAGTGTTTATGTACTATTTTGACCAGGCACTATTCTCTCACTGTATCGCAACATTTGATTGTTGTATTTTTAACTCCTGGATTTTCTAACATTATGAATATTTTCTTTTGAATAATTAAATCCGCATATTGATGGAAAAATATTGTCAGAATGTAGTTAGTTCTACAAATATAATATAATACAATGATTTACTGGTGCAGGATGATTCTGAAGTATCTCGTTCCAGTGAAGCTTTCAATTGGTATATTGCCCAAAATGCAGCTTCTCAACAAGTACAATCTGATTGAGGTGAGAACAGCTAATCCCACTGTTCTTTTACATAGTTGTGCTTGCTAGAAAACCTTCTAAGCTTGAAGTGATTTCTTGTTTATTTGCAAAGTTCAAAATATGCTCTTTGTTCGAGCCCAAGTCAGTGAAAACAGTCAAACATCTAGATCAACCTTAAGTCTAAGATTTTTAGGTCTTCCATCTTGTAATTTTGGTATTAAGAGTTTAATCTATTGCATGGGAGAGCCTCTTTGTTTACTCTCTTCCTCTTGTTTTATTTTGTTGTTGTTTTTTTGGACAATCTGAGGTAGCAAGTTCATATCTTTCTAGCCACAATATTGAGGGATAATTTTTTTATTCACAGCAGAGGAGATATGAAAGGGTCCCACCTTGTATTAAAAACAAGTTAAGGAAGCGATGATTCTTTTACTAATTTTACTTACAATCAATGCCATGGTAGTATAAATTGATAATTTACAGTCAAATTATCAATTTTTACTTTTCACCCAACTATCACAAACCAATTTTTACCAGAAAACCTTCAATGCTTGAAGTGATCACTTGTTTATTTGCATAGTTCATAATATGCTCTTTGATTTGAGCCCAAGTCGGTGAAACATCTAAGATTTTTAGGTCTTCCATGTTGTAATTTTGTATTAAGAATTTTATCTATTGCCTGGGAGAGCCTCTTTATTTACTCTCCTTTTTGTTTCTTTTGACAATCTGAGGTAGCAAGTTCAAAACTTTCAACCAGCGACAACATTGACACAACATTGAGTGAGAACATTTATTCACATCAGAGGAGAGATGGAAGGGTCCCACCTTATAATAATAAAAACTTAAGGAAACAATGATTCTTCATTTCCTCATTGGCATAACCAAAATTATATACTGAGATGCTTTTGAATTTAAGATGTTTTAGTTTTTAAAATAAAATTTTGCAGTATGCAGATATCTTAAAAGCACTGGTAAGGGGTGACGTCCGACTTCTCAGAAGAGCACTTCATGAGCATGAGGATCAGTATGTATCCTTGTTATCTGTTCGTAAAGATCTGTAAGTTGACAAGATTTTCAATATTCTGAAGTTGGAAAGTCATCAGGTTCTTAAGATCTGGCGTGTACCTTGTTCTTGAGAAGCTAGAGCTGCAAGTTTATCAGAGATTAGTCAAAAAAATGTAAGTTATCAAATGCTCATTAATTCAGAACACAATTTGGAAGGAAGTTGTGATTTTTCTTTCTCCATTCAGATATATCATTCAGAAGCAAAAGGATCCCAGCAAAGCACATCAAATTAAGTTGGAACTTATAGTCAAAGCTTTGAAATGGCTCGAAGTGGACATGGATGTTGATGAGGTGCTCGTTTTTTCTCTTTTCTGTAGGTGTATCGACATAATTCACATCTAAGTTCTTGTCACTTACAATTTGAATGGTCATTTTGTTTATAGGTGGAGTGCATGATGGCAATTTTGATATTTAAGAACCTTATGAAAGGCTACTTTGCTCATAAAAACAAAGTTGTCGTCCTCAGCAAACAAGACCCTTTTCCCCAATTGAAAGGCAAGCCTGTCGATCCATAGGTGAGACCAGATTCATCATGTGCATGAATGTGACACTGGATGGATTCCAGGTATTGTAACCAAAAGGAGCGGATAGTTCCATGGCTGATAGCCCGCAGCCACATGGCTTGATTACTTTGCAGGAATGTTTTGTAAGAGCAAAGATTTATGAGGTGTAACATTTTTACACGGTGGATTGATATGATGAAAGGAAATTCCCAAGTTAATCTTACCTCAGAGTCTGCATATACATATGGCTGGTTGGCACTTGGATAGTAGTCCTAGCAGTTTTTCCAGCAGAGTTCTATAAAATACTGCAAAGCTTTTTTATGTACTCTTATCACCATGTACTGCGATTTGCATATTAGCAGAAGAAATGCACTGCAGTTCTCATATTAGCGAAAAAAATGTAATGTGGTTTCATAGTTTCATATTAAGCTAGAATCATGTATATCATGACTCTTTATTCTTTAAACCCTGTTGGTGTCATTGGTCAATTTTCTTAATGTATGCCTCTTCTCCATTTTTATGTACTAAAAACATCTTAAACTGGGGTATTTTTTATTATTATTTATGTTTGGCATACATGAGAATTATTTTACTCTGGGCCATGTATGCGTAGATAATTGCTTACAACTGGAGCTGAAACTAGAGTTGAAACACAGAAAACTTGGTAAGATTGCCTGTAAGATTCCGCTCTACGAAAAGGGGGATAGGGAATCACTCTATACATTGCAGGTGAAGGATGGAAACAACTTGCAGCTGCTTTTGAATGAAACACGATGGCCAGATTCCACATTTTCCCTCAACAACAACACAAAAAAAAAATAAAAAATCTTGCAGCTGCCAATGGACCAAAATAAATCAATTCATGTTGGGGATGGGAGAGCCGCTCTCCAGATCCAAATTTTAGCACCTTAAGAGCATCTGTAGTCATTTGCCATTTACCCATATTTCGAAAAAAATGAGGAAAAAAAATGCTGTAGTCGTTGGCCATTTACCCAAAATTTCGGTTTGACATGAACAATGTTTGGCCAAATATAGCAGACGAAATGGTTTTTGCCAAAATATAGCTAACGAAGGATAATCTTTCGTCCGTTTAATGGGACGAAAGATTATCTTTCGTCTGAAACGTCAGACGAGAAACGATACATCATTTCTGCACAATCGCAGGACGAAGTTGTTGGACGAAAGATTAAATTCCGTCCCATAAATTAAATATTAAAAAAGAAGAAGAAGAAGGACGGTAGATAATGGTATCTGTCGTCCCTCGCAATTTCGCTAAAGGCAAAGGAGGTCGGACGCTACCTCATCTACCGTATGGTTAGTTTTTTGATTTTTTTTTTTTTATATTATAAATGTCACTATCTCACAAGTGAGTAATTAACTTTTCTAGTTTTTTTAAAAAAAACCTTCCGTCTGTTCTATTTGGATTTCGAAATAGTCAAATTTTGACTAACAACGACTACAGACCAAATCTACTTTTGCTATTTGCTATTTGCCAAATACCCAAAATTTGACTTTAAAGATAGATGCTCTAATTAAGATGTACGACATTGAGCAGGCAATTAGTCCAATAAACAAATAGCAAATAGATATACATTGATTGCCGAACCTGTTATGGGGATCTACTGAACATTCAACATATAACTATATAAGATTCACTAAGATATGAACATTTCGAAGATTACAAGATCTGACCGACAACAATTCCAATAAGATTCAATCACAATATTATAGTCTCTGAATCCAAATGGGACCAAAATTGACACAAGACCCACCAGGTGTTCAACTATATGCACAACACCACACCAATAGTCGAACTAACCGGAACTGCAGGTTAACCGCATAACTACCCCTTTTTTAGCTTCCACAATTCCAAAATCTAATGGCCTTTGGTTGAGTATCTGCCGACCTTTGAAGTAAAGAATCAGTTGTGAAATTCACACATCATTCCAAAATCTAATGGCCTTTGGTTGAGTATCTGCCGACCTTTGAAGTAAAGAATCAGTTGTGAAATTCACACATCATTACAGTAAAAAAAGGAACCAGGAGTCTCAGTTTGATAGATTTAACAGTAAATAGCTTCATTTCATGAGTAACCAAAATCAAACTAGTTTTTGAAGTGATTAGCCGTCTTTAAACTAAATTACACAGAACTGATGGCTAGCTTAGCTTACAAGTCTATAGCTATTACAAAAAAAAAAAAAAGTGTACTACCCAAACCATGCTACAATCCACGATGGCTTCACATGCATTGTCCTCCAAAACACCTGCACCATTGAGAAAACATACTAATGCATGTTAGCAAAGTTTGAATAAGATATTGGCTGTGCAAAAAATAATTGAATTGTACGATGCTTTTACCTTATCTTAATCTTCCACTAGCTCATCCAACTCTACCATTAATTCCTCTGCTCCTTCCACCCACTCCCCTGCCTCTACCCCTTGTTTCGAGTTGTCGAGTAGATTGTGGCTTTGGGGGCCTTACAGGCTTATCAATTCTGGAGTTCTTGCAGCTCATATTATGATTGAACTCCCAACACTTGTGGCATGTTTGAGATTTGCCTTTGATTCTCATAACCTTAGCACCTTTCTTTACAATACAATATTTGGTTGCAACATTTCAAGTTTCTCATCTTTACCTCTCTTTCTCTTCTTTTGTTGCCACCAGGTTTCCTTCTCCATATAGGTGGTTATAACAAATAGCCTTGCACCTGATTCTTTGGCCAAAATCTTGCATCTCTAATCGGATAAAGACTTTCTTTGTATGCCCTTCTATATACCCCATTCTTGTACATGTTATCAACGTAAGTTTCTATCTTTCCATCCTTTCTCAATATGACTGCTATACCATGTTTGCAAGGGCTACCTGAGAGTTGCCATAAGTAACAACTATATGTTCTAGCTTCAATATCCACAACCATACTCTCATTTCCAGTAGTAACCTCATACTTTCCATCCACACAATGTAAGACAACAAAGCTGGAGGCTCGTTTCCTTCTCTTAGCAATTTTATTTAAAATTGCTGGGCATACTTCTTGCTTCCACTTCACGGAATTTGCTTTCTTAGAAGACAACCTTCTAGTGATTTGTCTTCTAATGATATTCATCAAATTGATTGTAGTTTTATCTCTAGCCTTTTTAATCCAGCTATTAAAGGAATCACATATGTTGTTTAAAACCATATCACTTTTACTCCCAAGTGGAATTCTATGCCTGTCCCAATGATCCCTGTTGGTTGTGGTCTCTAAATACTCCCATGCTCGAAAATTTATATCATTGATTTCTTCCATCAACTCCAAGAAGTCCTGCTCGGTGCCTGCTTTTGTTGCTGCGTGCACTTTCTCTTACAACTTAGGGCCTCTAAATTCTGCAGTAATCATGTTCTTAACCCTAGAAATTAGTAGATCGAGTGAGCTGCTTATCGCTTGCCAACTGAATCGATCGCTGTCGACAGCTGCCCCATTCGCTGACTGCTTCCCCTCTTATTTGTGCAGTTAGGAATGAAGAAATGGGTGAAAGAAGGATTTAATTATGAAAGGATAAGGGGGGTGAAAGACTGATTTAATTATGAAATGGTAAGAGCAGAAACGTAATTTAATAATTCTAACTTAACAGATGTGATAAAGTTAATGGAGAAATGAGTATAATGTACTTTTTCAAACGTGATATGGGCATATTGTATTCACGTTAAATATTGAGGGGGTACTTTGATTTTTACCTTTTTCGTAATTTATGTCTTTTAAAAAAAAACTAGTAAGTACATTTAACTTACATTAAAATTACTAGTAATCTGTACTTGCGATGCACGTTCTAATAATTTTTTAATATAAAGTAAATATTAGGACATAATCTAGACATCAAACCTAAGATCTCTCTTTACTCATCATATATTCTTTACAAATTATCCCTAGTGACACCAATTTTTATTTCATATGAGTGACACTTTTGTAAATAATTATGTCGTTAAAAAATTTGAACTTTGAGGGTATTATGGTAACTAACAATAGTTGGGCAAATTAATGGTTAATATAACTCCCACTTAAAAATGAATGATTGAGATTAGATGATTGATTGTCTACAAATTACAGTCTGTCTACAAATTATACAACCCAAACTCTCACATTTTGAAGACTAGTAATTTACACGTGCGATGCACGTTAGTAATTTCAAAAAATAAAAATAAAAACTCTGAAGAGAAGATTTGAACCGGAAACCTTCTTTATATTAGTTATGTACATGCGTTGTACATGTTGGTAGAATGACAAAATGACAAATGACACTAAGGCCTTCTCCCATTATAATATTAGAGATTAGAGATAGAGATTTGGCATACATGAGAATCATTTTAGTCTGGATCATGTAGGCATAGATAATTGCTTACAAGTTACATATGGAGCTGAAATAGAACTGAAGCAACAGATAACATTGTAAGAGATGAAGGGACTGAATATCCTATAACTCCTAAAGATTAGTCATGGCCATGGGTGTCTCTCTTTTGCAGCTAAAGTTGTCATAAGAGAAAGAAAAAGAAAAATGAGAATAAAGAGTACAATGTGACTAATCTGTATATTTCTTGACCATCATGGCAAAAGATGTCATCCAAAAACTTATCCAGTTTAGGACTGAAGAAGGTGAAGCGTTTCAAATACCAGTTTGGAATTAATACATAATATACAAGATAAAACCAACTGTTGTTCCTTAGTATCATAGCTTTGAGCTCAAGATGGTGATGATAAATGATGCAGCTATTAATCGCAGGTTCCTTAACATTCTGCTACCTGGTTTCTCCACCAAATTAGTATACTCTCTGGCCTCCTTTGTTTAATTTGAATCAAATAATTAACTGTTAATTCTAATTCATTTTTTGCGCTAATTAATTGATTATACAGTCACATTCCAAGTGCTTTCACCAAAGCATACTGCAACAACCACAAAGGTAACAGATCAACCAAAAAGAGCACGACCACTCTAACTTTGGTGAGTGCCAAAGGTAAGATGTGGCACGTGACGCTTTACAAGAAGAGGGAATAACTCTACATTGCAGGCGAAGGCTGGGAACAAGTTGCAGTTGCCAGTGGCTTGAAATTGAATGCGGGTCATGCTCTAGTGTTTCGTAACAGAGGCAACATGGTGTTCAGTTTTTCGTGTGTTCGACTTGTCAACCTGGGAGAAGGACTATGACTGAGACATCAAATCAGAGTCACAAATGGATGTGGCCTGAAATAAGGGAAAACGATCATCAGTGCCGATCCGTCATGAGGTGAAAGTTGACGATGATGAAGACGACCGCAATGGGCCACTTAGTAGTGAGTCCAGTGGTCATAATAACAGCAAAGGGTATTTTGTAGCATTGGTATCAGGTCCTTCACTATCCGGACCCGGTCCCCTACGGGTACAAAAATTGGACCCGGAGGTGAGGACCGGGTCCGGTTCTGAGTCCGGATCCTATTTAAATATTCCTACCCGTTCGGGTAGGAGGGAGCGGTGATCGGAGCGGCGAGTAGAGGACTTAGAATAGAGGAGAGAAAAAACATGAGTTTGGAGGAAGGAGGGGAGGGATGAGGATAGAATATTTATTTTTACGTTGAATTTTTGGGTTTTTTTAACGGGTCCCGGGTCGGATATCTTTTGAGCGGACCCGAACCTGAAAGTGAGTCGCATTTTAGGACCTAGACCCGGACCTGAATAGGCCGGATCGGTTCAGGTCTAATGCTGGGTTCGGGTCGGATTCGGATTTCGGGTATTTGTACCAATGCTAGTATTTTGTGATCACCGTAAAGTCTTCTCACATATCTCAGAGTTCCACTGTAAGCGTCTCTGTGTCTCGCACTCATTCCCTCTCGTATTTCTACCCCAAATGAACAGAAGTATACAACTACACTTTTTAAGGAAAAACCGATTTATAAATTAACATTCCTCTAGAAATTAGATTTTTATATTATATAACATGTAGAAAATACAAATATTTTCGCTATCAATTTATATTTCTGTTTTTGGTCTCTGATATTTTTTCCAGTGTAATAATATAGAGTTGTAAAATATTGCATATGTGCAGTTCATTCCTTCTTCGATACAGGGAGTCCTGTGGGATCACCAACGATGACACGAAGATAAGTGTGAGGGATCCAACGGGCGAAATTTGGGAGCATGGGATGTATCGACGCAGGGGAAGTTCTCATTTGGCCATGACTCGGGGATGGTATGCATTTGCTCGGAAAAACAAACTCAACGTAGGAGACAAGTGTGTCTTTGAGTTGGTGTCTCATAACTGTTTCGGGTCAAGATTAGTAAATAGAAGTCATATTGGACTTTAATTGATTGAAACCAACGGTAGTGAATTATAAGTTTTTTGACCATTAATTAGTTCTGTATGTTTGTAGTCTATGAGATCGATACGTTGTTTTTCTTTTTTGAGCATTTAGGAAGTATATGTCTAGCAGTTATCCTAGAATGTATTTTGTGGAATGCTTGAAGCTTTATGAAGACTATGTTGTTGTGAGCTTGCAATTTCAGTTCTGAGGTGGAAAGTTGATACGAATTGTATACCTATAGTTGGAGATAACTGAGAAGGTCCTTTGCCTTTTCCCTTTTTTGTGTATTAATATAGATCAGAATTGTTAGAAGGGGAAAAGCCAACATGGTTAACTAACTGAAGCCAGTAGATCATTAGTATTATTAAGCTATCTCATGCATTCATTCAAAATCATTGAATCTTGTTATACGTCTCATGCATAACCTCTGATCTGATATGATATTATAACTCCTAGCTAGATGACTACGTCTGTTGGTTGTGTGCATGTTGTCAGTTGATCGAGTTTTCAGCATTTAACACTACTGCTACTTTTCAAAAGACATTTAACACTATATTTTTTTCTTTATGCACTTGGATCCTTGCTCGGATTCATTTATACACATACACAAATAACAAATATATATCCAAAAAATCTCATCAATGAATTTCTGAGACCTCTTGCCACTGTTTACTCAAGATTAAAGGAAAACAAAATCCAATAATTAGATGAATATGAACTCAGAATTCTTGGATTACTTATTGAATTCATTTATACAAGAAGAAAAATTAGAACTAGAAACACCCAAAAAAGAACAGTTGTTAGTACAACTAAAAACACACCTCACACACACATTACATAATTCAGGATAACTAAACCCCTGCTCATTTTCTCTATTCAGAGAGAATCTATTTATGCCAACTTCATGAGATGAGTTATTATAACACAAAACAGTTTTGAATTGATGATGAAGAAGAAGAAAAAATCATGAACCATAATTGGACAGAAAGTATAGTGTGCATATGAAAAAAAATCTAAAGGAAGTAAGACAAGCTATAATCCATATTTTAAATTAGTAGGGAGTAGCATGGACCAGGTCTCTCACATGGGATGCAAAAGTGACAATGTATGTATTTATTGTTTAATTAATTTATCAATTAATTAACTTCATATCATTATCAATCCCATGTAGAAACTATATATAATTGAAGCAAAACAAATTAGTATGTAGCTCTTTCCCCTGATGAATAGTGACACTACTGATAACACAAACACAGCATGGCAATGCACCCACATGAGTGAATGTGTGACTGAATGACCCACTTCACCCACCAATCTTTTGGATTTTGGAATTATTTGTTTCAAGCCATATTGCAGTTAAACCGATACATGTAAAAAAGTAATGCTATTGGACATTTCAGCCTGAGAGGAGAGGGTTTTTTTTTTTCCCTTGAAAACTTTTTTGTGTGGTAAGAAGACTGAAATGTCTTTTAGATTAGTCGGAGTCAAATGATTGTATTAAAACAAAAACAAATTCTTATAATTTATGTAGAAGGAAAGGGAAGCAGCACCCCACATTGGGTTTGAAGTGACCATCCAACTACTTATGGAATGAAGGAAGCTAAGGAAAATGATCTCTCTCTCTCTCTCTCACTTTAACTTTCATTTCTACCTTAATTTGCAAGGTTCATGACTTTACATCTACACTGAAGTGAAGGCAAGGCAGATATTTGTCAAAAAGGATTATGGGTGTTATGACTTGGATTTGAGAGGAGATCTTTTTATTTAGCGTTTCTCTAAGAGAGTCGGGTGTACTTTCTTGTTCTTCATGTTTTGAGAATTTGTCGGATAAATCTCTGGTGGTTCTGTGTCCTGTACATGAATAATTTTAATAAAATATTGATTGTTTCTAGTAATTTTGTGGGCTAAATTTAAAAAAATCCCATTGAATTTTGGGCCATTTTATAAAAACCGTACTAAGTTTTTTTTTTAATAATAAAAAAACCCGCACAAAACTATAGTTTAAAAAAACACACACTGATAGAGTTAGGGTAAGGATTAGGGTTAGTTCAGTGGGGTTTATTTAAACATCTGGTTAGTTAAGTAATGTTTTTTAGACACAAATGAAAGTTGAAAGTTGTTTTTAAAATTTAGCCTAATTTTAAATTGTAGTTTTGTGCAGTTTTTTTATTAAAAAAAATTAGTGCTGTTTTTATAAAATAACCCAAAATCACCCAAAGTTCAGTGGTTTTTTTAAAAAAAAATTAGCCTAATTTTGTGTTTCATCTTTGTTCTATGTAATCTTCTCAATATCAATTGAAACTTGGTCAAGTCTGCATCAGCAAGCAAAAAATGTAGTATTTGAGGAATAGAAGGGTTGAAACTATCTATATAATACAACACAAAGAAAGCTATCAAGTGGCTCTCCTTTATTCCCCCCAAAATCAAAGGTCCAGATCTAATTCCACAAAACACATTTTTCTTCTCAAAAGTTTTCCCCCAAAACTCAAATCCAAATTCCAAAACAACTCCTTTATTTATTTAATTGTCTCTCTCTATATATATTTACACACACACACACTTATGGAAACATGAACTTTTATTTACAATTAATTATTGTCATACTATTTAAACTTGAGCTACATAATTGTTGATTTATTGTTTACAAAGCTTTTCATATGTTGTATCGTTCTGAAAACATGCCATATGCACGTGCCAACGGACAAATCTATTCTATATAATAAAACACAAATAAAGCTATCAAGTGGCTCACCTTCAATCCCCCCAAAATCAAAGGCCCAGATCTAACATTACAAAACACATTTTTCCATCCAAAAGTTTTCCCCCAAAACTCAAATTCAAATTCCAAAAAAAACAACTCCTTTATTTATTTAATTCTCTCTCTCTCTCTCTCTCTCTCTCTATGAAAACATGAACTTTTATTTACAATTAATTATTGTCATACGATTCAAACTTGAGTTATATAATTGTTGATTTACTATTTACAAGACATTTTATATGATATATCATTTTGAAGACGTGTCGTATGTGCCCACGGGCAAATCTGTACATATTATAATCCGGATAAGTATAAGAAGAGAGTACAAGACAATTCCATCCTTATTGGAATTGGAAATAGGAATAACAGAATTAGAATGAGAAACAAGAGGGGATAACTAAGAGAGGACACATCACATGATAGGGAGTATGCATGGGAGAATATGGCGAAACAGCAGTCATGTATTTTGGCTGCGACAGGATGAGATTGAAAAGAGAATATGGATAACCAATTAGACAATAGATTCACTCACATGCATTCTCCCTTGGCCTTGTGACACCACATGCTGATGCCTTTTTTTTTGGATAAATCTCGTTGCTCTTGTAGTAACTAACATGGTTTTGTTTGAAAAAATTCAGAGTTATTTTTCTAATGCAAATTATATACATCGAGTAATAAATACTATTAATATGTTAATAATCATAGTTCCATCGAGGATACTTGGGGGACTAGGAGAACGACAACCATTAGGAAAGAGTATAGGAGTTAATGGAATATTGTTGTAGCGGCTATTATGTAGATCCTGTGGCTTGATAGAAATGATACTTTGTTTTCGTAACATTCATACTAGATTTCATTTCATGCATAGAATACTGGTTCTAATAGATATTTCGGCAGATCACGCAGGGGCGAAGAAGAGAGTCTGTATGGAGGGGGCAGAGTATGGAGGGTTTTACGGCAGCAGCTTCATCCTATCTTACAAGGGGCGAGATGGAGGTTATTGCCTTTCTGGATGTCAGATTATGTAGTTATTCTAGCAATTGATGTATTGCTACTTTGAGTATGCATGTTAGTGGACTTGATTAGATTAGATTGTAATATTTGGTACTATGCTTCGTTAATCTATCATTAATGAAATCTGTGATCTCGAGACACTTTTATTTAAAAAATAAATAAATAAATAAATAAATAAATAAATAAATAAATAAATAAATAAATAAAAAATCATAGTTCCATCTATGATGGACGGCTCAGAAAAAGCATTAGACTTTTCAATAGTGATTCTGATCCAGGTTTCTTGAGTTCCAACCAAACCTGCTGACGTTGTAAAGCAAAAAAAGAGATGAAGGGCGACTAGAGTTCTTATTGAGTACACCAGAAGTTCCACTCAGCCAATAACACCCATTCGCAGTGCTCGATGTCGAAAAGAAGAAGGGACGAGGATGGTGACAAGCGGATGGACCTTGGAAGTAGAGCTGCAGTTGGAACAGGCGATTTCACTAGAGGAAGATGACAGACGACGAATAGATATACTCGAATTGTCCATAGATGTCATTCGAGTAGAGGAGGAGAAGAACATGGCATGGAGGTTTGGATAAGGAAGGGCGTCGTGGCTCGTCGGAGAGGGATAGAGGTAGCCCCCGCCCTCCTTCGACCTATAGAAGGTCGTACATGGATGTTACTAGATCGAGGGTTGAAGGCCCCAGTCGGGGACAACAAAGTAAGAGAGGTCTTTCACCGGAGATGGAACGTGAAGAAGGAGGAGGATGAATAAGGGGAATGGGTATTGGTGAAGCCCAAGAGAGTGAAGATGGCGGAGAAGAGAGCTGTGAAAGCACTGTCTTCCTCGTCGTCATCGGCACCGAACATGACGAAGAAGATGGCTCAATGTCATAAGTGTGCGGCGAGAGGCCATTCGATCCACGAATGCTCTAATGATTGGTTTTGCTACCCGTGTAAGAAGTTCGCCACATTTTAGTAGCTTACCCTACAGGAAAACCAGCGACGAGCACTCGGTCCAGTTCGAAAGCGCCAATTGAGATGCCGACACCTAACAGTGGAAGGAACATCAAGACATACACGAATAGATCGGAGGAGAGCCATGATGAGGGAAGAAAGGTAATCAAGTCGGTTATCTCACCAACGCCGATCATGGTGGATTTTGAGAACCGCTTGAAGCTCTGTGTCATGCTCAAAATTCACACCGGTAGTCCTTCTATTGAGGCGATGGTTGAACAACTTAACGAGTGTGTTAGGCCAAATTCGAGTTGATTTTTGGATATTCAAAAGGTGAGACAAGATGTATACATGGTTTTCTGCAAGATTGAAGAAAGAACTAGAGAAGTTCTTATGATGGAGAGTCTAGAAGGGGATGAGTTCTACATGACAATGAGCAGATGGTCGAGGAGTTTCGGCGCTATGAAGGTCGACACACCTCTGGTAGTGTGGATTCGTCTTTTCAATCTCCCGTTTCATTGTTGGGTCCGATCGGCATTTAAAAATGTTATTAGTGAGTTTGGGTACTTGATTGCCATCGATAAGAATACTAATCTCCAAACTCGACGGGAATATGCGAGACTCCAAATTGGTGTGGAAGATCTAAGTTTAATTCCGTCGGTGATCATCGTGGAGTTTGAGGAGGATATACATGAAGTAAAGGTCATTGTGGATAGGGCTGTATATCGGACCGGATGGGATCGGACAACCATATGTTCAAGCTCGGATCAAAACTCCTCTCGGACGGGCTTATGTCCGGCTCGGTCCAGATCGGTCAAAATTTTTATAGTCCGGGCTTGGTTCGTTATTAAAGAAGGCTCGCGTTCGGCCCGTTATACTTGTTCGGACGAATCGGACACGGACCGGATTCGGACACCAAGTAGTGAAACTATAAAATTTCTTCTGAGAATCAGATCAAGTAGTGAAACTATAAAATGCAATTATGCTTTGATTGAGACAAAGCTATCACAAGATTAAGCCATTCAAAGTTTCAAACATCTGCACCAAACAAGCCCAAATTCATTTGTTCAAATCATACAAAGAAATAAGCATAAATTTCATTCTATTCAAACAAAACAAACAAACTCTTCCGCGAAGCGTGATTGGAAATAATGAAAATTTTCATTATAGAAAAACTTGGCAACTCAATCCTTATTTTTGTAACATTCAACTAAGCAAGCATCACACTGTCTTCTATCAGAAATATGTCGAGCTCATGTAAATTACAAAATCCGATGAATAGAAAAATCTTCTCAATCTCCACCCAAAATCTAATTATTAATAAACCCATTTATAGAGCTCTCATATTCCCCGGAATCACTTGGTTCCATTAGCAATGATCTCTCCATCAACAGCCAAAGGAACGGATTCTGCCTGAAATAAAGATGAAGAACAAACATCCATTAATCGTGTTGTCACTAAAGAAGCATACTAGTACTTGATTTCTCAATTATAGAATTCAAATAAATTCACCAGTTTGCGATATTTGAGGGCATAAAACATCTCAAGGTAACGGCGTGTCTCTCTACGGTCACGCTTAGAGACGTATTTCCAGAAGCCGTAAACACCAGCCAATGTCATCAGCCTCTCTGAATGCAACTTATTTATAGCATGAATTAGGTTTTCTTGTGGTGGCCCTGGTGGGTATTTATATAGATGTTGATATTGATATGGATGGAAAAAACAATCATTTCCCATGATTTAGGCTAATTTAATGAGAGATTGTAGAACTCAAAGAGTAACTGATTTTGTAAATCGAATTGGGAGAGTAATTGATTTTGGAATTTGGAAATCATGGAATTTAGGTTGAATTTGGAAGGGGGGCTGGGCAGAGAAGACAAAGAGCCAGAGCCAACAATTACTGAAGCAAAGAGAATTTCATAATGGGAACGCATCACTAATTTTCCCAGAGCCACTCACCAAATCTAGGTGAAGGGTCAAAGGGTGGGTCTGGGTTCACGGACAGAATCGAGTCCGATTAGTTAGTGACCGAGCTCGAGCTCGATAAAACATCGTACATAATAATTTGTTCGTGTTCGATCCGTATAACAGTTCGGACGGTCCACGGTCGGACCATTTCTCGAGCCGGACTCGGACGGACGACGGACCGTCCTGTTCGTTTTACACCCCTAATTGTGGAGAAGAAAAAAAGGGTCTCTTTTTGGGGGTCGCTGAAGAGGTCGGGGTCCAAATCGGAGGGTCGACAGTTAGGGGAGATGGAGGTTGAAGAAACACAGCCACCGTTGGATCATGCTCGCCTCAATCCTATCCTTCCGTTCAAAGGTAAACAAAATGTTAGAAGATTTGATGCCTCAACGTTAAATCGAAAGAAAGGCTAATGCAGCCTTCCAAAACAGCAAACACATGATCTTCTTACCTCAGCGAATCAAAAGGAAGGAGGGGACAGTTGCCAGGAGATGGATAGGGGGTCAGCTGATGTGCGGCGTGTCAGAGAAGAAGTGATGGGGGTCTAACTGCGATTTTGGCATGAAAGAAGGGGGGGGGGGGGTAAGGTCAAGGGGTCAAATCAAACAGAGAGAGGGGAGAGACACGCAATTGAGAAAGGGAAAAATGTTGCTGTTGTAAGAGGACAGATGATGGGCCCTACGAAGGCAGAGGCAGATATTTTGATGCTGTCTAACTGCGACTTCCAAGAGGCAGTGGAATTAGCGGTTAAAACAATTTCAAATAATTTTGGCTGTGGGCCTGAGGCTAGTCGTAGGCCGTGAGACTTTAGCTATGATAACCTGGCTCTCAATGTTAATGCGGAAAATGTTACCCCATCGCAGAAGATCGAAAATGTGGTCGAAGGAGAAGAAGAGGAGGAGGAGGGTGAGCATGACGGCACAAATTTTGAGGGAGATAAGGGGCTTGAGGTTGAATGGGACAAGGAGACTCAGAACATTAGAGTTTTGATGAGTGAAAATGAGAGGATCTCTGCATTAGATGGACTTGGGGATGGGTCACACGACTTTTTTTCCTGAAAATGAAAAATGGGAACTAAGAGTTAAGGAATTAACGCCGGGTGTAGAGGTTAATTTTATGAAAGATGTCTTGGATGCAAACCTACAAAACATGGGGAGATGCCTCGATGAAGCGAAGAGAAAGAGCAAAAGGCAGATTGACAAATGGGGATCAAAGGGACTGAGTGAGGAAGATCTTATCAGATCGGCATCAAAATCAAATGAACCATCTTCAGCCTGCGGAGGTGCGTTTTCTATTCTAAGTTTCATTTCAGATAATATGCTCATGTACTATGCCTGTGCTCTAGGTCTTAACATGGGGTCCACTAGAGATAGCCAAATATAAAGGGTAAATGACCTTAAGGATGAAGCTTATAGACGAGGCCTATAGGATGACTCAGATTAGAATGTTGGGTTTTGTAGGGGATTGGATGCTTTTTTTTTTTATTTTAATGTTATACATCTTTTGGAATGTCAGAGATATGAGGTCTAGAGTAACCCGCAGAGTAGGGACTTTGAGGGTTTAAAATCGTTGAAAGACTTTCAATAGAGTTTCAAGACGTCTAGGGGGATGTCTGGGGGGATAACTTTAGGTTTCGACTCTAAAATCTTTAAGCTTATTGAGGAGTATGTGGGAGCTTATTCAGTCACCATTAGAATAAATCAAAAATTAGATGGATGGGAACAAATGATAACCTCGGTGTATGGGCCGTACAATGCATGCCTTAGAGAGGAATTCTGGTTAGAATTAAGAAGCGTTCGGAGTAGATGGGACAGACCTTGGGTTGTGGGAAGGGATTTTAACATTACTAGATTTCTATCGGAATATCGAGGGAGGGGTAGCAGCGAGAGAGACAGATTTGATTTCAACATACTTGATGTGGTCAAAACAAGGGGTTCAATCGAGACCGTCCAAATGGGGCACGAATCCTACAGCTCAGGGACGAGACGGTAATTTCACATGCAAACGGGTCCGAAGCGGGTGCTGGGTCTCCTTCTCACAGATCCAATAACCCGCAAACGGATCCGCCACAGCTGGGCACGGTTTTCAACCCGCTGCCAACTCGATCCAGCAAGACACAATCAAGGTCCCTGATTAGATCTAAATCAACGGCCATGATTCACGTCAATCTTTACACTGGGATTTAGGGATTAAAATTCCTTATCTGATTACCAGAATATACCTTATCAGATTACTTTCCCAATCTGTTTACGAGGAGATTATTCCATATCAGATTACGCGGATTACATTCCTAAATTGTTCTCTAAGACGCCTATAAATACCCCCCACCCATCTCCATTAACAGGTAATCAATCTTTCTCTAGTTAAACGCTCTTTCATAATCATTTCTGGATACTGACTTGAGCGTCGGAGGGTGCGTCGCCGGGAACAACCCCGGTGTCTCGCACTTTTTGCAGGTGCACGGCGGGAGCGACGATCGGAGTTCAACGGAACAGGTATACAGGTTCTCCTATTCAGTTTCCCCAAAGAACTCACAAATTCATCTGTTTGCCCCCACACCGAATTTAGCGGCAACAGATTGGCGCCGTCTGTGGGAAACTAACGAATAGAGACCTCTCCTCTTCCCGGTAAACAGGTTTTCTCCAGCCATGCCGCCTCGCAAAGTCAGATCTAGGTGCTCCAATCGAGCGCCCATCCTTGACCAGCAGGAAGTCCTTCCTGATCCCACTCAGCAACAAGGGCAGCTCCCTCCTACTGTGGAAGAGCCGCTTCAGCGGAACCCTCCACATCCTGATCCGAAGGGGCCTAACCCCCAGAAACAGCCTCTTCATCCAGAGAACATACCCAACCACACTGCCTCCAGTGCCTCCATGGCCTCCCATCATCCCCGAGCCTCTGGTCGCCACGATGCCCATCCCAGACGCCCGGAAGATAAGGACCTTCGTCACCATCTGGACGAAAAGCGGGCTCGGGGAGAAGCCTCCCACCAAGAACGATCCCCCCGACACCGGGGACACAGGGGGTCCCCCGCCCGAAGAGGGAGAAGAGACTCCCCCGATCACTACCGAAGGAGGCACTCACCAGCAGGTCGGCAGCAGCATCGGAACAATGAGGCACCCATCACCCGTGCCGAGTTCCAGCAATTCCAAGCTATGGTACAACAGGCCCTCAATCTCCGTCAAAATCCCAATGAGCCAAAGGCCCCCTCCCCTCGTCCGGTCCGGAGCCCTCGCCAACGTTCCCCTTCTCCTCGACCCGCTCCTACCAATTCCAGACGCACCCCAAGTCCTCGTCGTTCCCGAAGCTACCATCGCCGCAGTCCTCGCTCCCCATCCTACGAAGACGAGTCCCGTGGCTCGGCAGATCACCGCCGGAGAGATAACACCATGAACCGCCGCCTAAACGAGGTGGAAAAACTCTTGGGACGGATAAACCGGGAAGAAGAACTCAGGGGGAGGACCCTCCGTCCTAGCCAACCCCCGTTCTCCCGGACCATTGTGGATACTCCTGTTCCCTTCGGTTTCAAACCTCCCCAGTTCGAGAACTATACGGGAGAGACCGATCCGGTTGACCACATAGAAGGCTTTAAGACTTTGATGCTCCTCCATCAAGCGTCCGACGCCCTCCTCTGCAAAACATTCCCTGCAACTCTGAAGGGCCCAGCTCGAGAATGGTACTCTCGCCTTGCCCCGGCGTCAATATTCTCCTTTGAACAGTTCGAGACCCTGTTCATCACCCACTTCGTCAGCAGCCGAAGGGCCGAGAAGACCAGCATTTCCCTGTTGCACCTCCGTCAGCAGAAGGGGGAGAGATTGAGGGACTACGTGAAGAGGTTTACAGCCGAGGCCAGAACTATCGCATCCCTCGACCAATCCGTTGCTACCGCGGCGTTCCAATCCAACATCCTAAATTCTAACCTCCGCTCCTCCCTCGCCAAAAAACCGCCACATGACTTTTCTGACCTCCTCCTCCGTACTGAAAAGTACATCCGAGCTGAAGAGGCCGAGGAACCGCCCAGCTGGGAAGCAACCGCCTCCGGGTCTAAGAGGAAGGGAACGGAAGAAGAGGGACCCAAAAAGTTTCAGAAGGATAACGCTGGCCAGCGCCGGCCTCCCCCTAGATTTGAAAAATTCACTCCCCTCACCACAAACATCTCCGCCATTTTCATGGAAGTCGAAAAAGAAGGGGTCCTGCCTCCAGCTCCAAAGATGAACACCCCAGCCAAAAGGAGGGATAAAGACAAATGGTGCCGTTATCACCGGGACCATGGGCATGACACCAACGACTGCCGGGCTCTGAGAAACGAGATCGAAGCCCTCATCCAGAGGGGGCAGCTGGCGAAGTTTGTAAGAAAGGACGGGGCCGAACTTCCTCCCCAGCCTCGGGGGGCTAACAAACGTCCGGAACGGGAAGAGACGCCAGAATTCGAGGAAGAGCGAGTCCTCCACCTTATCCATGGGGGTCCAATGGGGGGCTCCTCGAACTCTTCTCGGAAAGCTTTTATTAGGGAAGTAAATTCTGTCCGGGCCACCCCTCCCCCCAAAGGACTCGGAGTGCCCGTCACCTTCTCTGACGACGATCTCGAGGGCGTCCGCACCCCTCATTGCGACGCACTCGTCATCAACCTTCACATGGCCAATTTCAAAGTCCAAAGAATCCTAGTGGATAACGGCTCCTCCGTTAACATCCTATTCCTCGATGCTTTTAAGGGGCTGAAGCTCTCCCGAGACAGACTGAAGCCCGCCGGGTATACGCTCCATGGGTTCACGGGAGTGCCGGTGACGATCGAAGGGGTGATCACCCTCGACGTCACAGCAGGCAAAACTCCTACTACCCGCACGGAGTCAATGGATTTCATGGTTGTAGATGTCCCCGCGGCCTACAACGTCATTTTGGGTCGGCCCGGCCTAGCCGCCCTTGAAGCCGTCCCTTCTGCCTATCATCTCAAAATGAAATTCCCCACTCGGGCTGGAGTGGGAGAAGTTAGGGGCAATCAGGAACAGGCCCGCAAGTGTTACATGACCTCCACGCTCGGACCCGTCCTCTCCTTAGAAACACTCGAGATTCCACAAGATGCTGCTCGGCCGACTCCTGAGCCAGTCGATGAGCTGGAGGAAATACTCTTCTCGGAGCAGGAGCCGACCCGTAAGTTCTATGTCAGCAAGGCACTCCCGTCCGCCCTACATTCAAATATTGTGAAATGCATCCGAGCCAACCGGGACCTCTTCGCATGGTCAGCAGCGGACATGCCCGGTATCTCCGAAGAACTCTTGGTCCATCGCCTCAGCGTTGATCCGGGGTCCAAACCGGTCCAGCAGAAGAGGCGCAAGTTCGCCCCCGAGCGCCAGCTCGCCATCAAAGAGGAGGTAGACAAACTGCTGAAAGCCCGATTCATACAGGAAGTGAATTATCCGGAGTGGTTGTCCAACGTAGTCATGGTGAAGAAATCCAATGGGACATGGAGAATCTGTATTGATTTCACTGACCTCAACAAGGCCTGCCCTAAAGATCCCTTCCCTCTGCCGAGCATCGACACTCTGATTGACGCAACCTCGGGACATGAGCTCCTCAGCTTCATGGATGCTTTCTCGGGTTACAATCAGATAAGGATGTTCCCCCCGGATATTCCGAAGACGTCTTTTGTAACGGACCAGGGACTCTATTGTTACCGAGTCATGCCGTTCGGCCTGAAGAACGCAGGGGCAACGTATCAACGTCTCGTCAACAAGGTATTCCAGGCCCAGATCGGTCGGAACATGGAAGTCTACGTGGACGACATGCTTGTGAAAAGCATCCGAGGCGTTGATCATGAGACCGACCTCCAAGAAGCGTTCGATGTTTTGAGAAAGCACAATATGAGACTCAACCCGAACAAGTGTGCGTTCGGCGTCTCATCGGGCAAGTTCCTCGGCTTTATGGTCAGCCAACGAGGAATAGAGGCAAATCCGGAGAAGATCAGGGCCATACTAGACATGGCCCCGCCCAGAAACGTCAAAGAAGTTCAGAAACTGACGGGTCGTTTAGCCGCCATTGGGCGCTTTTTGTCGAAGTCCGGAGAGAAATGCCTCCCGTTCTTCAAAGCCCTGAGGGGGACTAAGGGGTTCGAGTGGGGGCAGCCGCAACAAGATTCCTTCGACCAGCTTAAAGCTTACCTCGTCAACCCGCCTCTGCTCAGCAAACCCATACCGGGCGAGCCCCTCTACCTCTACTTGGCAGCCTCGGAACAGACACTAAGTGCGGTCTTAGTCAGGGAAGAAGAAAGAACTCAAAAGCCCATTTACTACGTCAGCAAAGTGCTCCGGGACGCCGAGCTCCGGTACCCGAAAATTGAGAAAATAGCCTACGCCCTGATAATGGCTGCAAGAAAGCTTCGGCCATACTTCCAGTCTCATTCCGTGGTCGTCCTTACCGACCAGCCGTTGAAACAGATCCTTCACAAGCCAGAGACTTCCGGCCGCCTCATGAAGTGGTCGATCGAGCTGAGCCAACATGATATTACTTATCAGCCTCGGACCGCAATCAAGGCGCAGGCGCTGGCCGAATTCATAGTTGAGACGACTATCCCCGACTCCGAGCAGACGACGAAGGGACCGCCTGTCTGGTCTGTATACGTCGATGGATCCTCTTGCAACGAGGGGAGCGGGGCTGGAGTCATCCTAGCGGGCCCAGACGACTTTGTCCTTCAATATTCCCTCCGGATAAACTTTAAAGCCTCGAATAACGAAGCCGAATACGAGGCGCTCATAGCCGGACTCGGGATGGCCCGAAACGCAGGGGCGCGACGCCTGCAGATCTTCAGCGACTCTCAATTGGTCGTCAACCAGGTCCTCGGCGAATATGAAGCCCGCGATGACAGAATGGTAAAGTACTTGGCCAAAGTGAAGAGCCTCATGGCGCTCTTCGACGAGGCCCTCATCCGAAGAATCCCCAGAGAGGAAAATGCCCAGGCCGACGCCCTGTCCAAACTAGCTTCCTCATCCCTGCAAGGCCTCGAACAAACCGTTCTGATAGAAGTCCTCCTCAAGCCCAGCATAGAGGACGAGGCTTTCAACTCCGTCGAAACACTGCCGCTCCCCCTCGAAGACAATTGGATGAAGCCCCTCGTCGAGTTTTTAAGAGACGGACTCCTACCAAGGGATCCGAAGGAAGCCCGAAAGATAAGGACCCGGGCCGAGCGTTACATAATGGTCGAAGGCGTTCTGTATAAGCGCTCCTTCACCCAGGTGGATGGTCGACCCTACCTAAGATGCCTCTCCCCCGGACAAGCCGATTACGCCCTGCAAGAGCTCCATGAGGGCATCGGCGGAGCCCACTCCGGCTCCAGAGCCTTGGCACGTAAAGTGTTAAACTACGGGTATTACTGGCCCACTCTCCTACGGGACGCCGAACGACACGTTCGACAATGCACCTCCTGTCAGAAGTATTCCGACATCCGACGCCTTCCACAAGCACCACTTTCCTCCTTGTCGAGTCCGATCCCCTTTGCAATGTGGGGGGTGGATCTACTCGGGCCATTTCCACCGGCCCCCGGACAGTTGAAATTTCTAGTCGTGGCAGTCGACTATTTCTCGAAATGGGTCGAGGCCGAGCCCCTGGCTACAATTACCGAACATAGAGTCGTCCAATTCTTCTGGAAAAGTGTAATCTGTCGTTTCGGTGTTCCCCGAGTCGTAGTTACGGATAACGGTACGCAGTTCGCTGGGGCTGCCTTCCGAGCCTTATGTCAAGACCTAGCTATACAGCACCGCTTCTCCTCAGTCTCTCATCCCCAGTCAAATGGCCAAGCCGAGAATGCCAACCGACAGATCCTCTCCGGCATCAAGAAGAGACTCGACAAATGCTCCAAGGGATTGTGGGTCGATCAGCTGCCCAATGTGTTGTGGAATTACCGAACCACGAAGCGGATCCCGACGGGCGAGAGTCCGTTCAATCTCACCTATGGGTCCGAGGCCCTCATCCCACTAGAAGTTGGAATACCCTCTCCTCGCCTGATTGCCTTCGAAGAAGAACAGAATGCCAGGGAGCTCAGAACGAGCCTAGATTTGGTAGACGAGATTCGGGAAAGAGCCGCCATACGGCAGCAAGGTTACCGAAGAAGAATCGAACTCGCCTACAACAAACGGGTCCGCCCAACCGACTTGAAAGAGGGGGACCTGGTCCTCCGAAAACTGGCCATTTCGTTCCCCGGACAGAAGAGCAAATTGGCCCCAAATTGGGAGGGACCGTACAAAGTGTCCAAAGTGATCCGCCCCGGTGCGTACAAGCTAGAAGACCTTGAGGGTAGAGAAATTCCCAGGACTTGGAACGCCGACCATCTTTTGAAATACCTTGAGAAGGCAACCCCGCCTATCTAAGTAACTCGAGATGTCGGGCAACCAATCCTGCTACTAGTAATTTTTCCTTTGTTCTTTTTCATTGTAATAAACGGCTAGCAACTTTAGAAGCAGCCGACCATTAGATATTAATAAATAAATAAAGTTTTTCTTTACATTATCGCGTACTCCCGCCTTTAATTCCCTTATCACACAATGGTTCGGAGTCCAGCGCTCGGCTCGACTCTTCCTACTCGGCCCGTCCTCAGACGGGCCGGGGGCAGATCGCCGTTCGAAATTGCTCCTGCAGCCGTTGAATGAATCGGAGTCCAACACTTGGCTCGATTTTGCTTCGCAGATCCGCTCCTAAGCGGACTAGAAGTAGCTCGCCATTCGAAACTGCTCCTGCATCTCTCAAACTTATCACACAATGGTTCGGAGTCCAGCACTCGGCTCGACTCTCCCTACTCGGCCCGTCCTCAGACGGGCCGGGGGCAGATCGCCGTTCGAAATTGCTCCTGCAGCCGTTGAATGGATCGGAGTCCAACACTTGGCTCGATTTTGCTTCGCAAATCCGCTCCTAAGCGGACTAGAAGTAGCTCGCCATTCGAAACTGCTCCTGCATCTCTCAAACTTATCACACAATGGTTCGGAGTCCAGCACTCGGCTCGACTCTTCCTACTCGGCCCGTCTTCAGACGGGCCGGGGGCAGACCGCCGTTCGAAATTGCTCCTGCAGCCGTTGAATGGATCGGAGTCCAACACTTGGCTCGATTTGGCTTCGCAAGTCCGCTCCTAAGCGGACTAGAAGTAGCTCGCCATTCGAAACTGCTCCTACATCCCTTAAACTAATCTAACGACCGGATCCTTCCTCCGGCTCGACTCTATCTCTCCGACTCGTCCTTAAACGATCCGGAACCCGTCCCGACCGTAGACTGTGCCGAGCTGACGAGGTACCGACCCTCGTTTTGGGAAAAAATCACCCCGAGGTCAACTCCCCGTTAGATCCTCTCAAATTGTGTGCCAAAGCGTGATGAGTGGATCCAGTAGTGCCACGTGCCCACAAAACGACAAGATAACGTTTTCTTGGTACTCGTGCCTGCCTCTGGATTCGTGCCCCCATCCGACGGTTATGGACACCACACGTCGATCGGCACCAAGAGCCGAACGGCGGAGTCAGAACAACACATTGTTGGAGAATTCGTTTCGGCCATCAATTGTGCCGAGCTGACGAGGTACCGACCCTCGTTTTGGGAAAAAATCACCCCGAGGTCAACTCGCCGTTAGATCCTCTCAAATTGTGTGCCAAAGCGTGATGAGTGGATCCAGTAGTGCCACGTGCCCACAAAACGACAAGATAACGTTTTCTTGGGACTTGTGCCTGCCTCTGGATTCGCGCCACCATCCAACGGTTGTAGACACCCCACATCGACGGGCGTCAATAGCCGAGCGACAGGATCAGAATTGCGACAAAAGACTCGACGAACAGCCAATAGAAGACACTTCGGATAAATCGACCCCAATTTTATTAATGACTTGGACGAGTTTACAAAAAGATTACAACAGCGAGTTCAACAAAATATTAGAAGGCATGGCCCGCTCATTTCCTCCGAGGAAGGGGGACACTCCGGTTCAACGACACTTTGGGTCGGCGCTTCTTAGCCTCCGAGCTCGTCTCCAGGCCGACGAACCGGGACGCCCCTTCGCCGCTGAGCCTCACAGTCGCCCCAACCGAAGCGCCACTTGAAGACACCGCCACACCACTTTGTGCATCGGCGGCTGACGCCCCGATGATAGGAGTCCGGGACGCCGCTTGGTAGAACGTGATACCTCGCTCGATCTCTTCGCGGGTACACGAGGTGCTCCGGACGTTGGCCCTCACCGGCTGAGGCTTGAGCCGAGCGACCTCCTCCTCCAATTCGACGATCCGGTCCTTCAGTGCCTCGTCCTTCACGACAATTTTGAACCGAGGAAGCTTCGCCGATCCAGGGTATTCGGCGCTGTCAGATATGACACGACGCAGATGGGTCACCTCGATACTCTTGTCGACTGTCACCCTTTGCAAATGCTCGACCTTCTTCACGAGCTCATCTCGTTCGGCCAAAACAGAAGCCAATTCTTCTTCCTTAGCAAATAGCTCGGCTTCGGCTATCCGCAAGTGGTACAATTCGGCCAACAGATCCCCGTTCTTCATCTCCATATTGTACAGCATCCTCCTCGTCAGGTCGATCTCGCCCTCAAGGCGTTTCACGAGAGAGAGATGGAACAGCTCTACTTGTCGCCGAGCCATCGTAGTGACGGGGGCCTACCCTACGACCGAACCAAACACTTAGACAATTTCAAAAACAAAACGTTTTTTCATTTATCAAAAAGCGGTGGCCAGTCCGCAAAAGGCGTTACAAAGCTCGGAAGAAAAAGCAGAACAGAAACTACAAAAAGATTAACGAAAGAATCAAGGGTCCACCTGCGTCTCCGCTCCCACCCCGGACGCATCGACGGGCGGCCCCTCGATCTCTCCCTTAGCCGGGTCATCCTCTCCCCCTCCGTCTTCGCCTTCGACCTCGTCCTCGGCATCCCCCCCCTCGTCGTCCGCCGGCGACCCGGGCCACAGTTGATAGCCGACTCGCTCGAAGCCGGGGACACGAACCTGGACGTGGTCCAGGGCCGTCTGGTAGGATCGCTCCATGTTCTCAGCCATATGTTTCTTCGCCTCTGCCTCAATCTCGGCTTCGACCTCCGCCCGGATCCTCGCGGCCTGCGCTTCCCTCTCCGCCTTCTCGTCGGCCAGGGACTTCAATGCCGCGGCGAGATCTTGGGCGGCCTTGGCAGCTTTGGCGGACTCCGCTTCGAGGCCCTCCTTCGCTTTCTTCAGGTCGACAGTAAGGTCGGCCACCCGAACGTCCAGAGCCTCGGCCCGCCTCTGCTCCGCCTCTAGATCCTTGACCGCCCGGACCTTCGCCAGCCTGTCTTTCTCGCTGGCGGACTTCAGCTCCTTCTCCTGTGCGGCGAACGCCTCCATGAGATGGCCGAAGTGAACGGTGGCCTACGAAGACAACGATAAGTACGAAGTACGCACCGAGTAACAAACTTGAAGAAATTTGCGAACACTTACCGAAACAAGCCCCCGGGCGACTTCGTAAGTGTCGTCGCCGACCCTCCCCGCATTCAGCGCGGCCTTATCCTTCGGGGTCGCCAAGTGTTTGACGACCTGCATTGACATCTGCGAGTTGCCGAGGAAACCATCATGATTCCTCACCAGCCAGTTCGGCACAAACAACTGCTTGTGCTGCTCGGTCAGGATTTCCTCGGCATTCTGAGTCAATGGGGGAGGCTCGAGCGCCAGCGCCGCATTGACATCAAAGACACCCTCGTTCACGGACGGGGCGGCAGGGGCCGAGGTCTCCTCCACCACCAATACCTCCGAAGGCACCTCGGTAGCCGGGGGAGGCGGAGCAACGTTAGTGGCGACCGCGGGCTGAACACCCGAAGACGCACCCTCGGCCGCCCTCTTCCTTTTTCTGGTCCCGGTCAGCTTGGACCTATCGGCCATCATAGCTTTAAAGTCAATCTTCATCGACTCTGCATCAACAAAAAAAAAAAAGGGGGAGAAAACCGAATCAAAACAGACGAATTGAAGACTTAGAAAAAAAATGAATGAGATGTCAAGAGCGTACTCGGGTCGATGGGGCTTAGTCCGGACCCGAACAACACCTCTTCGGTCAACTCCCTCCAACTCAGTACCGGAAGGGCCGTGATCCTCCTCGCTACCTCCTCCTCGGCCTCAGATAGTGCGGGGTCGCCCCGCGCAAATTTCGGCACTTCCACCTTCCACCGGGACGGAATGTGCCAAATCGCTTCGCCCCTGACGATAAAATACTTCTCCCTCCAACCCTTAAGAGAGTCGGGATTCTCTACAATCTTAACACCTCTCCTCGGCCCCAAATAGTACCGGTACTCCGAGCCGTGTTGCTTGTTTATCCGATAGAGGCCCCGGAAAACTGACAGATCCGGCGCTACCTCGGCTCGGTGACACTGAAGCAAGAATGCGTTCACATGACGCCAAGTGTTTGGACTGAACTGAGTAGGGGCGAGACAATACCAGCCGAGGATCTGAAGTATGAAAGGGTGCAGCGGAAAACGCAGTCCCGCGTTCAAGGAGTCGACGTCAAACATGCACATGTCCGACGAAGGCAACTTAGTGTTTGCTCGCACCCCGGGGCCAGCGACCATCAGCTTGTACTCCGACGGGATAGCGAAAGCCTTCCTGATCCGAAGAAGATCCTTCTCGGTCAACGACGAAATGAGCTCGTCAGCTTCGGAGGGATGGAACGGATTAGGCTCCTCGACGATCTTCGACTTTCCGTAGATCGCTTTCTCCAGAAGATCACCCTCGTACTGCCTGACTCCCGAATGCCCGGACAGGACGGAAGGATATTGTCCTATCTCGGGAGCTCGTTTCGGGTTCTCCACAATCACCCCCACCATGGGGGGCGGGGTCTCCCCTGTCCTCTTCTTCTTCCCGACCCTCGACTCGACAGCCAGCGGTTCGGCCATCTGCTTCCCCTTCCTGCGAGCTTCCGCCCTACTCCTCTCCCCGGCGCCATCACCGCCCGAGGACGAGGCACCACTACCCGAGCTTACCCTTGACATCCTTTGAAAAAGCTAAGGCAAAGACAAACTAACCTTTGAAGTGACGTTCACGGTCGGAGAATGCTCGCCGGAAATCGCCTGGCCCACACGACAGCTAACGACAACACCGTGGAGCAAGAGCGCCGCTAGCAGAAGACTTAGAGAACAAAAGTAAATTCGTAGAGTGAAAAGTGAGAAATGAGCTCAGGGGTGAAGGAATGGTAACTTATAACCTCAACTGATAACGGGCCTCCTTGGGAATCCCAAAGGCCCACTAAGAATCCCAAACGCCCTACAAGAGAGAGGCGGCGGTATGAGAGGGATGGCGGAACTCCCCAAAAAACACAAGTTGCGACTCGGCCACCGGTCTAATGAGCCGAGCTATCGAACGAAACGCTCAGTGACCGAGCCACCGAGTTCGCCCAAAAATACCCAAATCCGCGCCCGGCAAACAGCACGAGGTACGCGGACCGAGGTGACGAGATACCGACCCTCGTTTTTGGCAAAAAATCCTCCCGAATCAAAATCGCCGTCGGATCTCTCCAAAATTCGCGTCGGGATCTGATGGACGGTTCAGATTGCGCCACGCCCACAAAACGACAAGACAGCGTTTTCTCGTGATCTGAACCCCGTCCTCGTGATGCGTGCCAAAATGGACGGCCCAGATCCGTCCACGCAGACCTTCCAAACAGCTTGCCATCGGCTTGGTCGGTCGAGCTACCGAACAGCTCAGCCGAGCAACCGAGCCACTTAATACGGAATGGCGGAACCATCAAGAAGACAAGTAAACGACTCGGCCTCCGGCCCACCGAGCCGAGCCACCAATTTCGCCCAAAAATACCCAACTCCGCGCCCGGCAAACAGCGCGAGGTATCCGGGCCGCGGTGCCGAGGTACCGACCCTCGTTTTTGGGAAAAAATCCTCCCGAATCAAAGTCACCGTCGGATCTCTCCAAAATTCGCGTCAGAATCTGATGAACGGTTCAGATTGCGCCACGCCCACAAAACGACAAGATAACGTTTTCTCGTGATCTGAACCCCATCCTCGTGATGCGTGCCCAGATCAACGGCCCAGATCTTGCCACGTCCACAAAACGACAAGATAGCGTTTTATGGGGATCCACGCCAAAGATGGACGGCCTAGATGATGCCACGTACCTCGGATGCTTTGAACCGAGGCACCGACCCTTCCAACCAGGTCGCCGACCCCCCAAGCCGCGGCACTACGCATCCGGGCCGTGGTGCTGGGGTGCCGACCCTTCCAACCGGGTCGCCGACCCCCCTAGCCGCGGCGCTACGCATCCGGGCCGTGGTGCTGGGGTACCGACCCTTCCAACCGAGTCGCCGACCCCCCTAGCCGCGGTGCTACGCATCCGGGCCGCGGTGCCGAGGTACCGACTCTCGTTTTTGGGAAAAAATCCTTCCGACCCTCGGGAGCCGTTGGATCTCGTAGGAAAGCGCGCTCGTCATGATGGACGTCCCAGATCTTGCCACGTCCACAAAACGACAAGATAGCGTTCTATTGGGATCCCCGCTAAAGATGGACGGTCTAGATGGTGCCACGTACCTCGGATGATCCGAACCGAGGTACCGACCATTCGAACCAACTCGCCGACCCCTCGAACCGCGGCGCAACGCATCCGGGCCGGGGTGACGGGGTGCCGACCCTCGTTTTTGGGAAAAAATCCCTCCGAGGAGCAGGAGGCGTCTGATCGTTCCGAAATTCGCGCTCCATCATGATCGAAGGCCCAGATGATGCCACGCCATAAATAGGTATTAAAAATTGGTTTTTATTTATTTAAATCGGTTTATTTATTTAAAAAATTGCGAAAAATCGCTAAAAATTCGGGAAAATTAGCTAAAAATTCCAGGAAATAATTAAAAATTCGGGGAACATTTCTGAGCCACCGAACGAGCAATTATTACCTAGAATACGCGGTTAAAGCCCCCGAACAATTAGCCAACACATCGCAAAATTAAATAAATCATCCGGAAAAATAGATAAAAACTCGACACAGCTTCGGAGCATCAAAGACGGAGGAACTAGCCTACCCCCGTGCTCCAGGATTCAAAAATCACCCATTCGGACTGCGATACAGTTCCACCGACCACTGAGTTAGTCAAACTACTCCTCAAAGACTGACCACCCTCAGTCTTTAGGAGTGGGGGGCTCGTGATGTGGTCAAAACAAGGGGTTCAATCGAGACCGTCCAAATGGGGCACGAATCCTACAGCTCAGGGACGAGACGGTAATTTCACATGCAAACGGGTCCGAAGCGGGTGCTGGGTCTCCTTCTCACAGATCCAATAACCCGCAAACGGATCCGCCACAGCTGGGCACGGTTTTCAACCCGCTGCCAACTCGATCCAGCAAGACACAATCAAGGTCCCTGATTAGATCTAAATCAACGGCCATGATTCACGTCAATCTTTACACTGGGATTTAGGGATTAAAATTCCTTATCTGATTACCAGAATATACCTTATCAGATTACTTTCCCAATCTGTTTACGAGGAGATTATTCCATATCAGATTACGCGGATTACATTCCTAAATTGTTCTCTAAGACGCCTATAAATACCCCCCACCCATCTCCATTAACAGGTAATCAATCTTTCTCTAGTTAAACGCTCTTTCATAATCATTTCTGGATACTGACTTGAGCGTCGGAGGGTGCGTCGCCGGGAACAACCCCGGTGTCTCGCACTTTTTGCAGGTGCACGGCGGGAGCGACGATCGGAGTTCAACGGAACAGGTATACAGGTTCTCCTATTCAGTTTCCCCAAAGAACTCACAAATTCATCTGTTTGCCCCCACACCGAATTTAGCGGCAACAATACTAATCAGCGACCTGGATCTCGTTGATATTCAGGGGACTGATAGGAGATTTACGTGGACAAACATGCAAGCTAACCCGACTTTAGCTAATTAAACTCGATAGAATTTAAGTCTCAATGGATTGGGAAGAGAGTTTCCTGATGGCTATCGTGAGTTCGATTCCAAGATTGACGTCAGATCATACCCCACTAGCTCTAGACTGTGGATATGGTAGACGAATCATCCATCATCAATTCAGGTTTGAGAAAGCTTGGACCTATTCCAATAACATTACGAAGGTTATAGAGGGATCGTGGGAGGAGCCTACCAATATGAACGAGGTGGTCTCCAAGTGGAATCTCAAAATTAGGAGATTGCGAAAAGCCCTAAAGAAGTGGGCTAAAGGGGAGAATGGAGCACTCAAAAGAACGAAAGATAGACTGGGGGCCGGAACACAGGAACTGGAAACCATTGAGGAATATAGAACGTTAGAAAGGAGAGAAATGGAGGAACTGTCAGCTAACAGAATTGAAATGCACCGAATTGGAGAGATGGAAGAGTTCTATTGGAGGCAACGATCGAGGATCCAATGGATTAAAGAAGGAGACCCCAACACTGCATTCTTCCATAAGGTGGCGAATGGTAGAAGGAGGCATAAAAAAATCACGGGACTATTCGTATTGAATACGTGGTTAGAGGATATCAATGATATTAGACACCAGGTAGATAGGAGCTTTAGAGAATTGTTGTGAAAGAAGAAAACACACACCTGCAGATTACAACCTGATATGTGGAATGAGTCGAGATTGGATGGAAGCGAGGGATTGGAAGGAACATTCTTGGAGGAGGAAGTGCTAAAAGCAATCAAAGGTTTGGGCCAAGACAAAGCTCCGGGACAGGGATGGATTTCCGATCCTTTTTTATAGACTATTTTGGACGATCATCAAGAATGATTTTCTAGAAATTGTTCATGAGTATTTTCTTGGAAAAGTGCAGATTGATAGACTTAATTATGCAAATATTATCCTCATCCCAAAGAAAGCTGAGGTGCTTCGGGTGTCAGATCTCAGACCTATTAGCCTGCTGAACGGCTCGTTCAAAATCATTTCTAAAGTGCTCGCCAACAGACTATCACCGCACTTAATGGATATTATTGATGGATCACAAAGCAGATTTGTCAAAGGTAGGGATATCATGGACAGTATCGCCTTAGCCCATGAAATGGTTTTCCGAGCCAACAAGGATAAAGTGGACGGCTTTCTACCTAAGCTTGATTTTGAGAAAGCCTATGATACTGTAGAATGGGACTGTGCAGATGAGGCACTGGAACTAAAAGGTTTTGGGGCTAAATGGAGGACGTGGATGAAGATGTGTGTTAGAAATGAAATTTTTTTCGTACAACTTAATGGTGAGCGTGGAAAAGAAATCAAATGTCGTAGAGTGCTGAGGTAGGGAGATCCATTGTCACCGTTGATCTTTACTATCATTGCCGATGGATTGACGGAAATGACTAGGAGAGGCTGTGAAGTAGGAATTATAAAAGGGGTGAAGGTGAAAGGTTGTCTGGTGCCGTTGTCGATTCTGCAATATGCAGATGATACTCTTATGTTTGGGGTCGTTATGATTGATGAAGCCATGACTATTAGAGTAATACTAGATGTTTTTAGTTGTGGTCTGGATTGATAGTTAATTTACACAAGAGTAGTATTCTGGCGCTCAACAACGACTTTGTCAACAACTCTATGATGATCCCAGCGTTGTTAGATTGTGAGAAAGGGGAATTCCCTCTTAATTACTTGGGTACGCCGATCAAACCAGGAAAGTTACTTAAGGATGATTGGGTTCCGCTGGTGGAAAAAATAGAGAAGAAACTTGACGAATAGAAGGGGAAATTCTTGTCGCTAGGAGGGCCAATTACACTAATCAATTCGGTTCTCAGCATCCTACCTACGTACTTAATGTCTATATATGAGATCCCTAAATGGGTGATCGACAGAATCGACAAGTGTAGGAGACGTTTTCTGTGGAAAGGCACTCAGGAGGAAAATAAGGGACTGAACCTGGTCCGGTGGGGGTGGGGGGCGTGGGGGGGAGGGGGGTCTGTAAAAAGAAAGAGTTTGGTGGATTTGGAATTATCAACCTACGTGATATGAATAAAGCTCTTCTAGCTAAGTGGCGGTGGAAAATTCACAAACAACGCAAGGCTTGGTGGGGAAATTTGTTCTTGATGTATCGTAGACAGAAAAGATTTAGATTTAGGGGCAGAAGCAAACACGGGAAAGCTTCTTACATGTGGAAAGGGATTGCTAAGGTGGGGGAGGCATTCCACGCTAATGCCAAGTGCAGTCTGGGTAACGGGAAAAACACCAGATTCTGAAAGGACAAATGAGCGGGTGAGAATACACTGCAAGCCCTTTTCCCACAAAGTGGCAAGGGAGTCAACAGAGGAGAACGCAATGGTGGGTGAAATTTGGAAAAATGATACAGTGATTCTCAAGTCCGTAGGAGTTTTATCCCATGAAAGCCAGCGACAACTCCAGCAACTCAAAGCATACCTGGAAGTTGGGGTGGGACTGACTTTGGAAGTAGAAGACGAACGAATTTGGAAATTAGAGTTTAATGGCATGTTCTCTGTTAGCTCCAGGTACAACTTCTACAATGATGGGGGTGTAAGGAACTCAGAGGCGAAAATTATTTGGAATTCCGAGGTCCTTAATAAGATTAAGGCTTTCCTTTAGCTGGTCTTGAATAACGCGATCCTCTCCAAAGTCACCCTTCAGAAACGTAATATCCCGATCGATGCGCAATGCCCTAGATGTAACGAGGGAGAGGAGGACGCAGAACATATCTTCGTAATTTGTCCTAAAAAGAGACTTTTATGGGAAATTATGGGTTTGAGTTTTGGTATAATGTCGATTCCGAACACTATTGGTGATCTATGGGGGAAATGAAGATCGAGGTATATTAGAAAAGAATATTGGATGATTTGGGATATTACTGTAGCTGCTAGTCTGTGGAGCCTGTGGCTAGATAGGAATGATGCTTGCTTTCGTAACATTAATTGTAGAGTTAAAGTGTTAGTGAATAAAACGATGATTCTTATTATTGCTTGGGCAGGTCAAGCAGGGACTCGAGAGAAACTTCGTCTGGAGGGAGCAGAGTAGCTCGGAGGGTTGGAGTGGGCCTCTCCTATCCTATGCCAGGTTGGGGGCAGTATAACAAGGAGGATTTCACTCGTTCTGACCAGCAGTATGGCTTTGTAGCTGGTTTTTGCAGGGTACTCAGCATATGTGTTACAGATGGGGTGCTACAGTTATTATGTACTTTTGGGTTGTTTTGGTGTTATCTTTTGCAGTATGCTGATTGGTTATTGTACCTAGAGGTATTTTGATTTCTAGATGATGTAATCTAGATTGAACTTTATGAGATCTGTAATATGTTGTTTTTTTAAATTCTCATTAATGAATAAGTTGACCAGGTCAGTCACTTTTATCCCAAAAAAAAAATAAAAATAAAAATAAAATAAAAATAAAAAAATAAAAAAAATCTGTTGACTCCTACATTCATCTGAGAGTTCGGCTTCCCTTTAGCGCAAGCAAAATAGCCGCAACTTGTATTTCTAATTGATGGCATGTGACTCTTACTTAATTGTTTTCATCTATAATCTAGAGTTGAATAGGGATCGGTTAAATTACTTTTTTACTTAGAAAAAGGGTTGAAATTCATTTTCTTGGACATTATAATTATTTGGGATTTGGCCAAACAAAAGTTTCAGAACAACCCATGTGAGTCATGCCTGACGGAAATTTGACCCTCATTAAGGATGGTACGGATCACCAAGTACGCATCTATTGGATATGTGGAGCATGGACTACCTTCATATTGCCCAGGTTCATTTCGTACCGAGTACCCGACAATCGACATCTATAAATTCTATCCCTTTAACTCTAATGGACTGTTTGGTTCAGAGGAGTGGAGGGAAGGGGAGGGGAAGGGAGGAAAGGAGAGGAAAAGAGAGGGAAGTGATTTAATGAAAACTGTGTTTGGTTCAAAGAAGGAAAGGAGAGAGAAAATAATAATTTTCTTGTTTGGTTCACAAGGGGAGGGAATGAATTTTATAATAAAATTACTTTTATATCCTTTTGCATATAATAAGAAATTCATACAACCACTTCATACAATAAGAATTGAAACAATAACGAATTAGAGAAATTTTATACAAGCATTATCTTTTCTCTTTAGAATAGATACAAGCAAATTATACAAGCATAATATGGAGCTTTTGAATATCCCACAGCATTATCATATCTCTTTTGAATGTTCATTTCTCATCTGTTTTGTATCTATTTGTTAGCAGCTCAATCTGTTCACTGTAACAATGAATATTACCTCATGTATGGGCACAGGTTGGGCTACTATCAGAGATATTTATTTTTATTTTTATCCTTAATAATGTGTCTCATTATAAAGTTGTCAGTCCAATTAAAATAAATCAAAAGAGTTAATCATTTTCGTTTGTTTTCGATAGATTAAAATAACTATACAAACTTCATCTGACTGTTAATCCAGTAATTAACATCGAACCAAACTAATTTCCGGATCAAGATCATCTCCGATTGACTGAACAGAAACTAATCAATCAATGACAAAGCGAGCGTACAACTCTTCTCAGGTGCTGTGACGACGGGTCAGGAGAATAAGTTGACTGAGCTTGTGACGTATGCATAGCCTACAAGGGTTGAACTGTACAAACTAGGAAGGAAATGAAAATGAAGATGTAGTTATAAAATTGATAAATAATCTAAGATGAGTTCTTTCAAATTCATGTTCATGGATAAATAATCTATCAATGTTGAAGTTTGGCAGACAATGGGCAAGATTATTATATTAGGATTTAGATTTTTTAAAGGGCAATTTAGTCTAGCCACTCTAAAAAATTAGCCCTATTTTCTCTTCCCTCCAAATCCCCTCACTTTTGGAGGGGAGCCAAAATTAGCCCAGGAGGGGTGTTGCACCCCCCCATTTCCCTCCCCTCCCCTCCTAAAAATTGAACCAAATAAGAAAAGTATTAAAAAACCCCTTCCCTCCCCTCCCCTTCCCTCCATTCCCCTCCAACCAAACACACCCTAAGATTGCGAGTGCTGAGTAGGAGATACTTTGAGATGTGTAAGAATACTAGATTTGTCTTTGGGCAAGTGCCTACGGGACGTCTTCAGAACGAAACAGAATATGAAAAACCGAATTTTTCCCCCAAATCGCCCCACTTTTGAAAGGTTTTTTCAAACTGTCCTACTTTTTAAAAAAAAATTTCAAAACGACATACTTGTTTTTCGAAAAAGTGAGTTTGGATAAAACCTCATCATCTTTTCAGAAAGCGAGTGTGAGGCTTTGGTTTTCGCTAGCCTAGACTCGCTTTCTGAAAAAGCGATGTGCTTTAACCCACACTCGCTTTTTCGGAAAACGAGTGTCGATTGGGACTTTTTAAGCCCCAGATCTCAATTTGGATCTCACTTTCTCTCCGTTCTTACTCTTGCCTATCTCCCTTATTACTCTCTCCTTAACTCCGAAATCTAAAATCCTAGCTTCCCAAAATTGACCTTTTACCCACAAATTCTCCTCTAAACCTAAATATATTTACTTAATTTTTCCCAACCCTATCACCTTCCACTTTCAAAACCCTAAACCCATCTTCTGAAATATCCATATTTTGGAATTTTGATAAACTTAAAGAGGATAGCAACTTCAACTCTTCTACCCAAATATCTACGACTATATCTTTCCAAATAAGCTTGTGAAGGTATGATTTATATCACCCATTATTTTGTACATTATTATAGGTTTTGTTTGTGGGAAGATAATAACTCGTATATTCGTGTAAATAAACGTAGGTATGGATTACGATATTCCTATTTGGTTATACTTTAGTGGTGAAATAATTCGTGATCCAAAGATAGATTGATGTTATAGTGCCGCTGATATTGAAATAGTTTGGGCACATCGTACTATTATATTGGCAGAAATAGTTGAGAAAATTTATGAATTTACTAATTGGGTTATGGATAAATGGAATATGAAAATTTTAACTCGGTATGAAACAGGTAAAGTAGATGGTCAGTATTTTATGACAATGCCTGTATCTACTGATAATGCTATAAAGTCAATGATTGCTAGGACACTTGATCCCAATTGTACTTGGTCTGCATTGGAGTTATATATTCAACAAATCCAAATTATGAATCTTCAGCCACATGATAATCCTAGTTCAAGCTTCGTACGAGAAGTACCGACACAGCTGATGAGGTCTAATCTCGTTCGAACTTCACAAGCAATCCCATTGTCCCCACAAGAAGACACGTTTACAAATACAACAAGCCCGGTGTCTACAGATGTTGAGTTGCCACGTCAACCTAGTCCGGTTCATGACCATGTTCGAAATGACACTTTATTTGAATTATTTCAAAATGCTACCATTAACAACGACCTATTAGACGAGGATGAAGAAGAGGAAGAAACAGACGATGAAGTTGATGAGAGTGTAGAAAATGTTGATGGGGACGAAGATGATGAATATGCAAATGTAAACACAAATAACAGTAGGTCTAAGGAAGTGAGAGCTACTGATAGCTATGCCAATGTTAACGCTCATATTACCGAGGAGATGACACAATGTGCTAGAGTACATCAAGGTCCACAAGAGTCGTCCGGTTCATCCAATGTAGACGAATTGTACATTGGACAGGAGTTTATACGCAAATATTCGATTCAGCAGGCTGTGAAGCTGTATTCTATCAAGAAACATCGTGAATTCGTCACATTGAAATCTTTGCCAATACTGTACACTATTAAATGTAAATTGGCACCTAGAAAACGTATACTTGAGGAGATGGTGAAAAATCTCCCAGTAGTGAGTGAGGGTGGCTGCTCTTGGAGATTACGAGCAATCGTTCCAAAAGGCGGGACAAATTTTGTGGTGAAGAATATAGTTGGGCCTCATACTTGTACGAATCCCACGTTGAATCATGACCACTGTAAAGTTGATTCTAACCTTATTTGCAATTTGATTGTGAGTGTGGTGAAGTCAGAGATAGGTTTAACACTGCAGGCCATTATTGAGATAGTGAAACTACAATATAATTATCAGATTTTATATAAAAAAGCTTGGATTGCAAACAAAAAGCAATTGAAAGATTGTATGGTACCTTCGAAGAAGCATATACGAAGTTGTCTTTTCTTCTATCAGCAATTCAAGCTGCAAATTCAAGAACTGTTCTCCACTGGGATAAATATCAGTCTAGTCATGGCGAGGAAATATTCAAGGGAGTATTTTGGGCATTTGGTCATTCGATTGAAGGTTTCAAGTTTTGCAGACCTGTTATTAGTGTTGACAGAACTCACTTGTACGGTAAGTACAAGGGTTATTTGTTAATGGTTGTTTTCCCGAATGCGAATGATAGCTTATTTCTCTTTGCATTTGCATTAGTTGATGGAGAGAGTATAAATACTTGGACATGGTTCATGAGTTGCATTCGGTATTTTTTCACCAATCAAACTGAGTTGTGTGTTATCTCCGATCGTAATGCTGGTATTTTGTCTGCTATGGAATTGCAAAATGAAGCTTGGAACGAACCTAATGCATATCATCGTTATTGTATGCATCATTTCGCTACAAATTTCTTCAGTAAAGTTGGTAGCAAGTCAATGAGGAAAAAAGCCAAAATTATAGCGTGTCAAAACCAATCCAAAAAGTTCAGGACCAAACTCGCTGAACTTGAAACCATCAATGTCAAGGCGGATAATTGGTTGAAAGAGAAACCGGTAGAAAAATGGGCACTTTATGCAAATGAAGGTCGACGATACGGCATAATGACTCGAACCTATCAGAAGTTTTTAATTCAGTCTTGAAAGGTGTCCGTAGTTTACCGGTAACTGCAATTGTGGAGATGATCTTTTATCGTCTAAATTCTTACTTTACTACTCGTCGACAGGCAGCCAATAAGCTTTTATTTGAAGGAAAGATTTTTGCTCGAAGGGTACAGGAATTGATCGATAGTCGCCGTGAGAGAGCAAACCAACATGAGGTGACAATGTTTCATCATGAACCTGGAGTTTTTGCCGTCAAAACGGGTCTAGGAATTATAGTTGGAGAAAGGAAGGGTGGGAACTTGCACATTGTTAACTTGGGTACGAAAATATGTATATGTATGAAATTTCAATTATATCATATTCCATGTTCTCATGTTTTGGCAACCTGTGCATATCGTGCAATCGATTACAAGCCTTTTGTTGATAAATTTTACTTAGTTACTTCATTAGCACAAACATGGGCTCCCCTCTTTCATCCAACTCTAGATCCAGCATATTGGCCTACTTTTGATGGACCACGACTCGTAGCTGATGCAAGCATGTGACGTTCAAGGAAAGGCCGGCCAAGATCGACGAGAATTCACAACGACATGGATGTAAGAGATAAGTCTAGCAGGGGTATAGGCATGAAATGTTCGAAATGTGGGTTGCATGGACACAATAAGCGGAGATGTAGTAATGTGGGATCTCAAAACATTTAATCTATGTAAAATTCGAATGTGTTTGTGTTTGTGTTTGTAATTGTATTATGTAATTTGGACTTTCTACAAATTTGTATGAGTTTAATTCTTAAAAGGCGTTAATTCCCATTTGTTTCCAAGTCAGTATAAAGTTTAGAGCTCGTGAATGAATTTGTAAGGCGCACGAAGTTAGAGTACATATGAATGTACATGGCAGACTGAATATGTATGTTGAAATTTTTTCACTAAACTCGCTTTCTCAAAAAGTGAGTCTAGTTTAAACAGTCTTGTTTTTTGAGAAAGCGAGTGTGGAGTAGTTATATTTCCATAGATGAGAAAGCGAGTTTAGGTGAAACCTCCTCGCTTTCTCATAAACCGACTGATGAGTAGATAGTTTTCCAGAGAACAACTTGATCTCTGGAAAACTATCTACTCAACACTCACTTTATGAGAAAGCGAGGTGGTTTCACCTACACTCGCTTTCTGAGAAAGCGTATGTAGGTGAAAGCGAGTGTAGGTGAAACCTCCTTGCTTTCTCATAAAGCGACTAATGAGTAGATAGTTTTCTAGAGAACAACATGATCTCTGGAAAATTATCTACTCAACACACGCTTTCTTAGAAAGCGAGGTTGTTTAAACGAAACTCGCTTTCTGAGAAAGCGAGTCTCGGGTATGCTGGTGTACAGGCTCAACACTCGCTTTCTCAGAAAGCGAGGAGCTCAATACTAGAGAAAGCGAGTGTAAGCTAAAACAACACCACTTCAAGTTGCAGATGCAAAACACAAACACAAACATAACAATCAAACACAAACTTCTTGTATTCTCGCAACAATCACACTCATACATAACACACAAACACATTCAATACTTTGAAACAATGAAATAATCACACTCACACACCCCATACGAAATTACATTGCTTCATACATTCCAAATAAAAGTTCATGACATTACATTCCAAATTCCAAATAAAAGTTTAAGACATTGAAAGATACATTGAAAGATACACTGAAAGATACGTTCCAAATAAAAGTTCACGGATTGAGTGTGAAGAAAGTAGGGGGTCTCCTTTGACTTTAACCGCGTTGTGGAGTGGCCTGGGTGACACCGGACATGGGAATCAGATCCTCTTCTTATTGTTGTTTTCCCTCAATATTTTCTTGTATCTCATCCTCTTCATCTTCTTCTTTGGAATCGTTTCTCGAATGAGGTGGGGGTCTATGGACAAATTTCTTCCTACGAACACCATGAGCACTAGTTCGATGTGCAGGAGTAGTTAGTATAGCATCTAAAGTTGCTCCCTCGCCCACAGCATCAGCTTGTGCACGATACGACGTAATCATCTCGCGTGCAAAGTCCTTCATCGGTTCCGCGACATTACTCCTCAACACAGCAACACATTTTTTAGCCATAGTCCAAGTCTTTCTCATCTACAAAACATGAGAAGTTGAAATATTAAATACAATGCATATGTATATATAAACCAAAATTTTAGAAAAAATTTAAAAGGATACAACAAAACTTAATAACTTACGATTTTACGAAGAGCCGATGACTTCGGTTGGAACATAGAAAAATTCATCGAATGTTCATATGCTGGTCGACGAATCGGGACTACCACACCAGTAGGAGTCTGCACTATCGGAGAGATATAACATCTAGTCATCCTCTCATACCAAGCCATGTAAGTCGCATGCACCGATCCGTCAAACGGAGGAATGTCACCAATTATTTCGTCGAACCGGTGCTCATTCCTTCTCTCAACATATGTAGCAAAGCATGCGGCCCAATTGTGTCCGGGTTGTCGACCCATTCCAGTAATAGAATGCATATTGGCTTTGAACGGTTCAACAACGAGAATATTTTGAAGGAGACCAAACTGACGTACCACTCTATTAGCATAGTAAAATTCAATTGTATCAAAGTTGATTAGTGGTGCCTTTGTCAGCCACAAATCGTTCCTATATAAGCAAATAGGCAGTAGTCGAGCCACACGTGCCTCCGTGTAGGGCTGCCACACGACGCAATCATCTGCCAACCTATCCAATTCATCTCGAAAGTAAGTCAGACATCTGTTGGGGTTGGCCGTCCATGTGAGATTGCCGGACCAGTAAACACCGAGTGGAGGTAACATGTGCTGATCCTCGGGGAGATGGATCCATTTGGGTGATTGCCTCCGCAGTACGGGCTGACCAACATGAGTACACTCCCAAATCCAAACTTGTAGTAAGATCATTGGTCCATGCACCTGCACCGAACTAAGACTGCACAAACACAAACTCCTATACAAGGACGACAACACGGCACTACCCCAACTGCATTGTCCGACTTTTCGCAGATCAATAATCAATGGCAGGTACATCAAGGGCACCGAATGACCAGTCGAATTCGGGAACATCACGCCGCCAAATAATGTAAGGATGTACTCTCCGCAATAACACTCAACCTCCGCATCAGTCGAATCTTTATTCAATCTATTCTTGAAAGTCTCCTTCAACCACTTCAAGCGAATGAATTTTTCATTTACTGCACCAGCTTCGACTTCGACACCAAGATATTGTTCCACAAGATATACCAGCTCGAAGTCTATTGTACCGGTCACTGCCTGCCCATCGACTGGAAGACCGGTTAGTACGGAGACGTCCTGTAGTGTTACGGTCATCTCCCCAACTGGCAGGTAAAAGGTATGTGTTTCAGGCCGCCATCTCTCAAGAAGTGCGGTAAGAAGAGGCTGATCACATTTGATGGAGCTCATCAGTCCTATACCATATAACCCAGAGTCCCGTAGGATCTCGTGAATCCGTGGGTGCATACGAAGTGGATGACCCCCCTTAAATGTACAGTCCTTAGATTCACCTTCCCACACATCCTTCGAACGGTGATGCGATTGGAGAGTAAGCAGTGTAGGGTCGAGGGGTCCTGGACCTCCAGGAGGAATATAGGATGATAAAGAAGGGGTTGATGAATAAAGGCCCTCCTGATTTGGATTAGTTCAAACCTATACAACAATAACATTTAAATCAATGGATCGATATTACATTTTATTGTATGATAATCAAACTAATCGAATATAAACAATTATTCACTTACATTAGTACGCTCGGTACCACTACGACCACAACCACATCCACCACAAGGAGGTGGGCCAAAAGAAGTACGTGGTCTATCGCCGCGATGAGGTCTACTACTCGATCCTTCCTCCACATTACCCATCGTGCGTGCCATTTATAATAAACAAGAGTACACTATAACTTAAAACAATTGTTATTAACTATACCAAAAATATATAACCTACATATATCTACATATATATCCAATTTTTACACTACATACCTGTAGCGCCCCAAATTTCTAATATAATATCTCGGAAATACGTGGCACAATTTCCAGCATCAACTTCAATTGTAATAGTAAACATAGCCAAAAACACATATAATTTTTTTAAAAAACTTTTATTACATTAATTCTTTGCAAAACACAGCGGAAAACAAACACCTTGATATATAAATCTTTTCTCTTTTTCAACATGTTCTTTTACAATTTTACATAAGCCATGACATCAAAAAAGCACTAGCATCCAAATCCCAAGCTATAAGCACGTACCTGTAAAACATAAGGCTAAAGATAATTCCTAATCCCCAAAACTACAGGGGTCAACCATAATGATGTGAGTGACATAAAAATAAAAGCAACATAAATAAAACATAAAACATAGAGTCATAAACAACATGTATCAATAGCAAGATTAAATGAAATAAGAAATAACAGTAAATAAAACACGAAAACATCAAGTGGAACTAGGCTAAGTGTCAAGTGTAGAAAAACAGAAAACAACATGCATAAAACCAAGCCAAGAAAACATCAATGCTATATGCTGACTCTCTAATGTATACTTGTCGGATTTTATGCATCCCACTCTACATAGGTCCGGTGCAAGCCCTTAACGTTCTTCACTTAATAGGGTTTAATCCCTCGTTATGCAACTAATCCTACTACGATGACTACTACGAGATATATATATACTATGAGTATTAGCCCATGCCCCGATAATTCCGGAGGTCAATCTCTATCCACAGATAATTCCGGAGACTATTTCACTCACACCTGAGAATCTTCGAGAATACCCCACACCGCAAGCTATGGCGCCTCATCACACGAATACCCCATGACCGTCACCTCAACCTCGATAATTCCTGAGATCAATCCCACACTGCAGGTAAGTCCGAAGACTATTTCACTAACACCTCGATAATTCTGGAGATTATCTCACACCGCAAGCCATACTGAGGTTCATAACACATGTTCTCATTTCATCATATCACCATATAGTGTCTGTCCTTATCTTTGTTAAGTTAATTAATTAATTTCGAATCTCCTAGAGTTGGTGTACCCTACCGGACTTAACTCAACTGGTCAACGACAAAAGCCATAACTGACCAAACCACAAAATCTCAACTGGCAGTATCTAGGGTCCCACACACCCTCTAGAGACTCACAACTCAACCATCAATGCAAAACCTTTCATTTTAGTCACTTTATAACAGTGTATATATGCTATATAGAAAATCTCTTTTGTTGAATTAAGCAAATGCAGGGTATAAGGAAAATGAACCATATGCAGGTTGTAGGGGGTATATATATGTATCTATGATATATCAAAAAAATTCCTTTTTACTGATTGCAGTGAAACATATGCAGAAACATGTAGAAGATAAATCTTTTAGTGAATAGAAGTATGTATATGTATGTATATGATACATCTATAGAATCCTCTTTACTGATTTGAGGTGAGAGTATGCAGGTGTAGAAGTGAAAGCAAATGCAGGTTATAGTGGTAGTGAATTATAAGCAGGATATAGTAGAAACTCTTTTGAGTGAAGTAAGAATATATATATATATATATATATATATATATATATATATATATATATAGAATCCCCTTTTTGTTGATATGCTATAGAAATTGGTCCTATGTAGGTATATAGAAAATTGATTCTCTATGCATACACAAAGAACTATCAACACAACACTCAACTACTACTTAATCACATATACTGGATGTGTGGATGGAGATGAACTCTTGTTCATATGTGCACCTGCACAAGGGTGCAGCAGCAACAACAGCAATCTACAGCTAAAAAGGAAAACATATACTCTACAGAACTTAACATCTTATCAATTATTTGAAGACATGACTGGTTTACTTGGTAGTAATTAAGTGTATTAGGATATTCAAAGCATCAATGCTTGCATATATAAACTCATACAGATATGAATAGTAACAGTTATATACTCAGGTTGGCTCTTGTGCACATTTACGACTGATACCACTTAAGTCTTGTAAAAACAAAAATCTAATTCCCTGAGTACCCCCAGTATAACATGTAAGGTTATTTAATAGTGTATCAAAATCCATAAGGTTCTCAAATTGAGATTTTCACAAAATTCCCCAGAAGATAGCAAGTAATATATATAAATAAGCATAGGTTAATTAAGCATCAGTGTTTGCTCTTAGCATGGCAATTCTATAAGCATATATTCATATATTAGATCAAGAATGCAATGGACAACTCACCCTCAGTTCAGCTAGTCCAATACTTCAACCAAAACCAATTCTATTAGCTTCTTTACTTATGTATCAGTTTTGAAACATAGACAACTCAACTTGCACATGAAGATTTCGACTTTAAAATCTGATTTCGTTCAAAGTTTCGTTATGGGTGTTTGTTAAATTCAAACTCAAGTGGTTCTATCATCTCAGCCCCCAATTTGCCCAAAAATCAACCAAAACATGCACACACAGATTCAAAAAGGTAATTTTTCTTCTTTCACTTCACAGCTTGTCCCCTTTAGTTCAAAAACTATTTATATACGTACCCCCCAATCATCTATATCAGTTCAATCATGTTTATAAGCAATTGAAAAGACTAATTAGCAAGTTTTATGCATCAACAGTGTGCGTATGTATATACCAGCAGAAACCAATCTCACCTTAGTTCACATTTATTTATTTTCATGCTATAGCATCACACAACCATTATATACATTCAAATAGCAACAAAATAATTGCAAACATCCTACTCATGATCTCTATGGGCTTCTTCAACAATCACAAGTCATCAAATTAGGGTTTTGGTTATTAATAGCATAGTTTCAAGAAAAGATCATACTTTTAATTTATCTATATATCAGAATGCATTATATCTTCACATCATCATCTAATTAATATGCTTACTAATAAATAGATCAACACATACAACATACTTAGAATAATAAGAAAACAAAACTAAGTCACTCACCTCTTTTGAAGAATCAACCGAAGAAAATAAAGAATAAGAAAATCCCTCATTCGCAAAAAAATCAATAATCCTCGTTGAAAACTCCAAGAAAATAATAATAAGAAATCCCTTTGTGTAGTGCAGCAAAGAGACGGCTGCACTCCACTGTTAATAGGCCAGGATCCAAGTAGATTAGGGTTTGAATAGATATGTAAAATATCTCTTTAAAAATATTTCTTTACATATATAAATCTTTATACTTGAAAATTGAATAAAACAAACTTAATTGAGTTTTAAAAACAAAAATAACCAGCATATAACCAGCTGGCACTGTTTGAAAATTCAGAGAAACGAATTTGCACTTTTACCCCTCTAAATGACAATTTTGCAAAAAAATCCTTTTTTTTAATCAAAACTTGCAAAATAAACCAAATTTTTTAAAACAAAGAGTAATCTCTTTACCTCTAAGTTTACTAGGCATCGTGCCAAGCCCAAAATCCGAAAATCTAGAGTTTTTACTCAAAGTGGTAATTTTGCACAAAAGTCATCTTTTTGTAATATTTGCAAATAGGTCCAATAATTATCAAAAAATCCAAAAAATTCAAAAATTATATCTAACAATAAATAATGATTTTCCCCAAAATGATTTTTGATTTTGAACTTCCGAGAAATTATTCGCACGTGTAAAAAGGTAAAATTTCAGAAAAATATTTATCAAATCACCAAAAATTATTTTAATTCATTTATTAATTTTATAAACATTATTTGAAAATCTGGGGTATTACAATACCTACATATACTCAAATTGGAATATACTATATACCTACATAAATAAAAACTCAACTTAATGCTTCAAATTTTTGCTACCTGACTTTTTGAAGATCCAATGTTTACTTGGAAAAACAAGAAAATTTGGGTGACTTTGGGTCGAATTAACAAAGATACAATATTAATGCTTCAAAATTATCACGATAATTAACAAACACACAATGTTAATGCTTCAAAATTAACACAAAATTAAAAATGCAAAAGTATGAAAAAAAAAATGCAGGGTGATTGAATAGGTAGATAGTGAAAAAGAGGTCGAAGAAGCTCATTCAACCGCACTCTTTATCCCCAAATTCGAAAATCAACAAACTCTTGGATATTGGGGTTTAGGGTTTTTGGGGTTAATCGAGGATGAGATTTATAGATGAGAGAGGTGGTAAATCGAAACGAGATGAGAGTTGCAAGGATTTTTTGGGTTAATCGACCAATGTTTTGGGTAAATCGACCAAAACGAGATAATAGATATTAGGGATTCCGGGTTAGAAGATGTAGATAAGAAAGAGAGTTGAAAGAGAATGAGGTCGAGAAGCAGATATGGGGGCTTAAAAAGCCCCAACCGACACTCATTTTCCGAAAAAGCGAGTGTGGGTTAAGCCCATCATTTTTTCAGAAAGCGAGTCCAGGTTAGCGAAAACCCTCACACTCGCTTTCTGAAAAAGCGATGGGGTTTTACCCAAAATCACTTTTTCGGAAAGCGAGTAGGGCGTTTTGGAATTTTTTAAAAAAAAGTAGTGCAGTTTGGGAAAAACTTTCAAAAAGTGGGACAGTTTGGGAAAAATTCTGAAAAGGCTTGTAAACATTAGATCAACAATTATGTTGCTTGAGTTTGAATGATATGACAATAAAAGTCCATGTTTCCATAAGTATATATATATATATATATATATATAGATAGAGAGAGAGAGAGAGAGAGAGAGAGAGAGAGAGAGAGAGAGAGAGAGAGAGAGAGAGAGAGAGAGAGAGAGAGCCAAAACCAAAGTACCCCCCAACGTTTGGCATAGGTACAATATGTCCATATAACGTTTGAAAAAGTACACTAAACCCATTTCTCCGTTAACTTAACCCAATCCGTTAAGTTATAATTATTAAATTACTTTTTTACCCTTACCATTTCATAATCAAATCTCCTCTTCTTTTTCTTTTTTCTTGATTTATTTTTTTTCTTTCATTTTTCTGAATAGTTCCTTTACTTCATTCCTTGTTCCTTCTTTCTGAAAATATGTCATAATCACATTATTAAATTTCGGAACAAGACCACGTCGCCTTTGCAGACATCACCTACAATGAAATGCAACAAGTAATTTAAGATACTAAACTATTTTGTTGTGCACTAAAAAACTGCTGATAGTAATCTACATGTACATTTGATCAGAAAAGATGATGCTAGATATAAATATATGTACTACTTAAGCAAGTGCTTGAAGCTTCTATTCATGTCCTTATGGTTTTGAGAATAGGAGAATCAAATTGGTTAGTTTTTAGGCAGAGTAGTCTATATGATTGTCAAATTACATTTGATTTTCTTTTCTTCTTCCTGTTCTTTGTTAAGAAAATTTTGCTGCAAATGAAGAAATGATAATTCACTTATTTCAACTTTAATTTGAAGGTGTCTTTTTTAATTGCTCGGCATTTGCATTCATGTCCGTTATAATTAGCTAATCAAAATTCTTTTGGGGGCATTTTAATGCTCTCTTCAGTGGCATTATTATGACTTGGTAACTACCAAGAGGAAGTTGTACAAAGAGTGAAAATTGTTGGAAAATAATCTATGTAGGCTCACATATGTGACTAAATGTATAATTGCTATTCTAAAGTCTAACCCAAATTAAAGTGATCTAACCATGATTAAGTGATGGATTAAAAACATATAATATAAAGTGTGATATATTACGTGTAGAAACCGTAAAGTAAATTTTTAATTTTGTGATGGAAAAATTGTAAATCAATAATTATCTGTTAGGGTTGTGGTCACCCATATATACGTATCATCCTATTCTATCTGTCATCCCATCAACAGAAGAGAAAAGAGAGACGGCCTCTCATAGAAGTACATATCATATAGAAAGATCCAAACCCTCTGCGCAATCTGTATCAATGGCTTCAGGTTAGTGCTTCCACTTTTATGTTCTTCTTCTTTTAATTTAGCAAAGGATCTATAATAATATGCTTTAAGATTTTATATTAAAGCACTTTTGTAATATAATTAAGATCTAGATCTATAGAGATATGATTTAGGTTGTTATCAATGTTTTATGTATGTTGCTTAAGTGTATATAATATATCATCAATATTGCCTAACTTAATGATAATTTGACGAATGATAATTCACTAAAATTAACTTTGATTTTAACAATAAATATATTTTTTGCCTCTTGTATAGTCCACATGCATTTGCATATATATCCGTTATAATTAGCTAATCATATTCTTTTTGGGCATTTTAACGCTCTCTTCTTTGGCATCCCTATGCCTTGCTAACTTCTAAGAGGATCTTGTGAAGAGAGTGAAAATTTTATGCCCATTGAATGGTGGTGGGATTCTCAGGCATCTAATAGTCATTTCTATATCTGTTTTATTTTTCTTGAAACTCGGGATTAAAGATGGAGATGGTGAAAAGTTATATCCAACATCATCTTTTGTGATCATACGTACAGGTAGATTACTATTAGCAGTTTTTTAGTGCACAACAAGATAGCTTATTATCTTAAATTACTTGTCGCATTTCATTGTAGGTGATGTCTGCAGAGGCGACGTGGTCTTGTTCTGAAATTTAATAATGTGATTATAACATATTGTCGGAAAGAAGGAAAAAGGAATTAAGAAAGGGAAGATCAGAGAGAAATGAAAGAAGAAAAAATAAGGGAATGAGGAAAAAGGAAAAATAAGAAGAGATTTGATTATAAAAGATAAGGGTAAAAAGGTAATTTAATAATTATAACTTAACAGATGGGGTTAACGGAGAAATGAGTTCAGTGTACTTTTTCAAACGTTATATGGGCATATTGTACTTAGGCCAAACGTTAGGGGGTAGTTTGGTTTTTGCCCTTAAATAAATAAAGGAGTTGTTTTAGGAGGAGATTTGAATTTGAGTTTTGGGAGAAAACTTTTGGGGAGGGGAGGGGAGGGGAGGGAGGGGGGGGGGGGGGGGGAATGTGTTTTGTGAGATTAGATCTGGGTCTTTGATTTAGGGGGGATTGAAGGACTTCCACTTGATAGCTTTCTTTGTGTTTTATTATAAACATAGTCTCGGAAAGACACTGATGAAGCGACTTTGTTTATTGGATTAGGATACACTACATATAGAGCTATCTATATACAGTCACATTATAGGTCTTCTTTATTTTGTGAAGTAAATATGGACTACAGTCACTCATTTCATTTCCTAATGAGAAATAAAAAAACTGAACCCAAAAAATATACGAGTGGCAATCTACCCCTAACCCCCCCCCCCCCCCCCCCCCCCCCCCCCCCCCCCCCCCACACACACACACACACACACACACGCACACAAAAATTAATTAATTAATTAATTAAAAATAATAAAAAAAATTAAAAAAATCCACTGATCCTAGTGGCAAGAAACAACATCAAACCTCCAATCTCACTGAGAGGGAGGGAACGTGTCTAAAGCATAATAAATCAAACAACCAAACATAAAGCCCCTTCACAACCTTAGAGATAGGCATGACTAAATCCCTCAAACAACATAAAGGCGACATTGCAGAATTTGTTCTTTCCTATAGAGAGTCTCATTGACCGTGCACACATTCTTAATTGTTTGCCTATGATGTACAGAAGTCTCACATGAAAATTGTGAGTTACATGGTAAAGTGGGAAAAATTGTGAGTGATCTCCATTACTGGCCTAGGCCTGTTCGCACGCACGGGTGGAAAAAATTGATGATTCTAGCACAAATCGTGAAGCAACAGCCTGGTCTTAACGCCAACTTTACTACTGGCCCAGGCCAGATAGCCCTACGGGCCTTCCTCAGGTCTGTTCGCACGCCCAGGAGAGTCACCTGCCTTTTGTGCCGCCCGCTCCATCGGTTATGCCGTAACCGTGCCCCCTAAAATCAAGGGACTAATCAATCCCAGATCCGGGATCAAGGAGATTTCTCCCCAGACCTACAAATACAACAACTACTGTACAGTTACAGGTAACGACTCTTTTGCTACAGGAACCCCTCTCTCGTGGCAGATCATGATGAAGCACGTCAGCTGCTTCCATGAATTCGGCGCATACTGTATAAGGCTCAGGCCTGCCCAATTTAGCACCTACTTCATAAAGGGATGGAGGGGTGACACAAATCAGAATGAGACATGTCAACATTCATTATACACACCAACCCCGGAAGGTTGGCGTTCTGTTCAAGACCGGAGTTCGGAAGCATCAACTCGAATTGGGGAGGGATGCGGTAAACCGCCCGAAGCGACTCCAATTCACTCACAGCCAAGGCGCTCTTCGCCTTATCGACGTCTGCTATCGACCTATTGGATGGAGGCAGAACATCGAAGCCAGGCTCACCCTTCAATTCTTCAGGGTACATTCGGATGGATTTTGTCTCCACGAGCACCCAGTCCAAGCGGAGCCAGCCCCCTCTGGTTTCAACGATCCCCGTTCCCGGGGAGAAGCGTCCAACATGACCTCAACCTCCAGGGTCGCCTCGCTAAGAACACCCACAGGTCTCCACTCCCCGGGTCACCTCCACCCTGTAACACCTCGGGAGGCACTCGAATTTCCTTCACAAAATCAGCCTCGGTGTCACCAGACCTAGTCTAGTTTCCGGCCTGGCTATGATCCCCTCCTTCGGAATTAGAGATCGCGCATGTTGACCCCGAGTTCTCAAAATTACCTCCCCTCGAGGCGGATCGGCTCGACGAACCGGTGGCCGACCCACTCCACAAAAAGCTTGCTTCTGATCCACCACGATCGCCAAAAGAGGACGAGCTACCGATCTTTGCGGTCGACATATCAAGGACTATGATCTTGGAGAGAGAGATTCTAGGAATAAAGAAAATAGTCCCTCATAGTGTTGGGGGAAGGGGGCAAATTTTTAAGGGACGACTGGTTCTCAAACTGTAATACCCCAGATTTTTAGATATTTTTTTTAAAGATTAATAAGTAAATTAAAATGATTTTTTTGGTGATTTAATAAATGTTTTTTTTTCTAAAATTTACCTTTTTACACGTGCAAAACACATGCAAATATTTTCTTGGGAAGTTTAAAGTCAGAAATTATTTTGGGAAAACCCCTTATTTATTATTAGATATTATTTTTGAATTTTCTGAATTTTTCTGATAATTATTTGACCTATTCGCAAATATTAAAAAAGAGTGACTTTTGTGCAAAATTATCACTTGGAGTGAAAACTCCAAATTTTTGGATTTTTGGGATGAGCATGATGGCTAGTCAATTCATAGGTAAAGAGTTTACCTTTTGTTTTAATAAATTTGGTTTATTTTGCAAGTTTTGATAAAGAATAGTTTTTTTGCAAAATTGTCACTTAGAGGGCAAAAGGTACAATTTCGTTTTCTGAGTTTTACAATAGTGCCGGCCAGATCTGGAGTGTTGGTTTTGTTTTTAAATACAAATTGAATTGGATTTATTTAATTTTCAAGTATAAGGATTTATATGTAAAGATATATTCAGAAGAGGTAATTTGCAAATTTATTCACAAACCCTAGATACCCTAATTTCCGACCAATATAAGGGGTGGTGTAGCCGTATCTTTGCTGCACTACACAAAAGGATTTCTTTATTATTATTTTCTTGGAATTTCAAAGAGAGGATCTTGGTTTTCTTGTGAAAGGAATGATTTTCTTATTCTCTTTATTCTCTTCGGTTGATTCTTCAATAAGGTGAGTGACATATATTTATTTTGTATTGTTCTAAGCATGTTGAATGTGATGATTTGTGTATTAGGAAGCATGTTAGGGATTGTATGAAGATATAATGGATTTTGATGGATGGATGAATGAGTTAAAAGTTGAATCTTTTCATGAAAACCATGCTCTTGATAATTAAAACTCTATATAGATGACTTGAGATTTGCTAAGAACCTAATAGAATTCATGAGTAGGTTATTTTCCTTCATATACTTGCTGTTTTGATTGTTGTATTGAGATCATATGATGAATATCGCTTGAAGTGAACAAAAATTGAATCTTTACTGTATGTATATGCCTATACTCTGTTTTGATGATTTAATGAAGTAAAATTTGATTATATAATTGTTATAATTGCATATATTCATGAATAAATGGATGCATGTAAGAGGTTGTGCATATGTGTTATGAATTACCAGATGAGTTATCATTTAAAAAGATAGGGTTTTTAAAGTGAAGAAGAGGTGTGGGACTTCGGGTCTGTAGATGAACAGGCCGAAGGTTGAGTTTGATGTTTTTTTGATGTTTTCGAGTTGAAATTGAGTTGTTTTCAATACTGAGATTGATTAGAACTATATATTGCGTATTTACAATGGTTTCTTGATGCTTAGATATACACACATACACTTATATATATATATATATATATATATATATACACACACACACACACACACACACACACACACACACACACACTCTATTACACTGTTTTGAAGAAATTGAGTTTTTGTGTTTTTTGTTGGATTTTGATTTGAATCTTGATTATTTTAGTACTGAGATAGTTTTGAACAATATATTATCTATAGACGATGTTATTTTGATGCATAACTGATGCTTGAAACACTCATATGAACATATACATATATACATTGCTATTTTTGAAGAATTTTGGTGGAAATTGCTATTTTGTAAATTTGATGTGGTTTTGATGTGTTTTATAAACTCCTACATGATCTACAAGTTGTATTAACTCATCTCAGGAAATGGGTTTTTCAAATTTGTGATTTTACAAAGTGGAATCGACGTATCAGTCGAAACATGCACAAGATTTTAACCTGGCTGCATAGCAGCCAGCGGTCGACCGCACGGTCGACCGACATGCTGTTTTTTTGAGAATTTCCAAAGGGGAAGTCGACCGCCGTTATTTTGCACAGTTTTGGCAGTCGACCGCACCTTCTGTTGTTGAGTTGTTTTATTGAGTTTTCTTCGTATCTTTTGAACGATTATTTCTTCGAGCTTATGGATTATTGAGCTACTGTTTTAGATGATGTTTTGTTATAGACTACAGTATGTTACAGAGAGTATTAATTTGCTTATAATAAAAATTAATTTATTGTTATTTTTTTTATTTCATTTATTCTTGCTGTTGGTACATGTTGTTTATGACTTTATTCCTTATGTTTTATTCATGTTGAATTTCTTTCATGTCACTCATACCGTTATGGCTGATCCCTATAGTTTTTGGGGTTAGGATTATCTCTAGCCTCATGTTTTACAGGTAGGTAAATATTGTTGGAAAATAATCTATGTGGACTCACATATGTGACTAAATGTATAATTGTTATTCTAAAGTCTAACTCAAATTAAAGTGATCTAATCAAGATTAAGTAATGGGTTAAAAGCATGAAATTTAAAGTGTGATATAACACGTGTAGAGACCGTAAAGTAAATTTCTCATTTTGTGATGGGCAAAATCGGAAATCAATAATTATCAATTAGGGTTATGGTCCCGTATATATACGTATCTTCTTATTCCATCTGTAATCTCATCAACAGAAGAATAGAGAGACAGCCTCTCATAGAACTGCGTATCATATAGGAAGATCCAAACCCTCTGTGCAATCTCCATCAATGGCTTCAGGTTAGTGCTTCCGCTTTTAATGTTCTTCTTTTTTTGATTTAGTAAAGATCTATAGTTTCATGATTTATGATTTTATATTAAAGCACTTTTGCAACATGATTAAGATCTAGATTCATAGAAACATGTTTTAGGTTGTTATTAATGTTTTATGCATGTTCTTAAGTGTATATAAAATCCCATCAATTAGTATCAGAGCCATCTTTGCTGAATTAATTGAAGAAATTTAGGGTTTCGTGTTTGAAGAAATTTAGGGTTTCTTGTTTGCGAAATTTAAGAAATTTGTCTTCTAAAATTCATATTCAAATATTAATAATAAATTAGTTAATTGAATTTGGATTTGTAAGAATTGATATGTTAATCTTTTGGAGCCATTAAATTTTTATCGTTATGTTGTATTTTGTGGACTGAATAGTGTATTCATCTATGTGATGTATTTTGGTTGATAAAATAGTAGATCATGTTAAAATTATATTCAGATTAAAAAATAAAAAAAAATATTTAAAAAAAACCCCATAAGTCGGTACTTGTGGTTTTGATTTTTGATAAAGTTTTTTTTTAAAGATACACTTTTGATGTGTTTTGATTCTGTTTATGAATATTTCATTGGAGTTTTGTATATGGTTGGTTATAATGGCTTCAGTGGGGGCCCACGGGTAATGGCTTCAGTTAATAGAATTGCCCATAGAGTTTTTTTTTTGGTATGGGGTGGTAGTGTAATTTTTAATGGCGTGGGGGACCCACCGGGTTGTGGAGGCCATATCTTTGTTGAATATCACCGGGTACGTGTATGTTCTCATTCTCTGGCTTCAGTAAATTAAATGTCTGTATGCTCCCATGTTATCTTTGCTGAATATCTTTGTTGAATATCTGTAAGGTCTTATGTAATCTTTGCTTAATTAAAGATGATCCGATATGATTAATTTAATGGATAGTAAATTAATGGATATTTGTCCAGAGATGATAGTTAATTTACTGAATCCATATTTATCAGTAAAGATCCATTAATTTTCTGTTATCATCATTCATTGATTTCTGTTAATCATTAATTTTCTCTTATCATCATTCAATTAATTTTTGGTTAATGAGAAGGGAATTTTCGCTGTCATCATCATTCAATTTTCTGTTAATAAAGATATTTGTCCTACAAACGGATAAATAAAAAATCAGTTTGACATCATCCATCTAAAAATAAAGTAAAATTACAAAAAATTAAGGAAAAGATAAAATTTTGGGAAACAATTAAATTTAAATTATGGTTTTGGTTTTTCTTATGAATGTCTAATATTTTGAATAGATCAATTGAAACAAAATGTTGCCAAAGTGACATCTTTTGTGTAGATTAATTTATTTAAAATATCAAGATGATTGTGTGTTTGTAATTCATGCGTTTATTAACTGACCCAAAGGTAAGTTGATATTTGGCCGAATTTCATACACATCTGTGGTAATAAATATGTGACAATTATAAGGTATTCCATGTGAACAATAAGTCAGTCCAAAGAATGACTTATTATTTGACAGATTTATTGTCAATGTTTGATTACTACAACAAGAGTACCGCTTACAGTTAATGTTACTGTCCAAAGACTTGATATTAACGTTGTGTCTGGTATCTTGAGATGGGATTAACCATTATTTGAATTTATTGTTTTATATGGATTCTCATGTGAGCTTATTTTGTTTGTTTTTGTTCTATATTCAGCTAGTTTATCATCCGCTGCCTCAATAACTGCTAACATCAATTATATTCTCATGCTTAATGGGACAAATTTCAAGGATTAGAAAATGACTCTTAAGGATATGGTAAGGCTTACATTCTCAATAGAGTACCAACTGAAGTAGCTGCAAAAACACCTTATGAGCTTTGGACAGGTTGAAAGCCTAGTCTAAAGCACTTTCACAATTGGGGATGTCTAGCTGAGGCAAGGCCTTACAGGCCACATAAAAAGAAATTGGACTCCAAAATAGTGAGCAGCTACTTTATTGGTTATTCTGAACGATCTAGGGGCTATAAGTTTTATGATCCCACACTTAGGAATATTTTTTAGACAGGAACTGCAACATTTTTGAGGAAGTTGAGTTTGGGGGAGAAATAAGGTTAAGGACATTGCTTTTGAGAAGGAATTGGATTCAATTGCAAACCCAATTCCTACTATCACTTTTGACAATAATCAGGTTCCCACACCTATTATTGATCAAGAAGTGAATCCGAAACCTCAACAAGACAATGTTGAACAACCCTCCATTCAAAATAAGGTAATTGTTCCAGAAGAACAAACTCAACAACCTCAAGAACCAGTGCTATTAAGGAGATCCACAAGAGAAAGGAGGAATGCTATTCCAGATGATTATATTGTATTTCTCCAAGAACATGAGGATGACAATGAAATGATGGAAGATGATCCAATCACATTTTACCAGGCCATGAAAGGTTGTAACTCTCAAAAGTGGATGAATGCCATAAATGAGGAGTATAAGTCTATGTAAGACAACAAAGTTTGGGAACTTGTCCCATTACCAGAAGGTGCAAAACCAATTGGTTGTAAATGGATATTTAAGACCAAGAGGAATGCAAATGGTAATGTGGAGAGGTATAAGGCACGTCTTGTAGTTAAAGGCTATACCCAAAAATAAGGCATTGATTTTACAGAAACTTTCTTTCCCGTTTCATCGAAAGACTCGTTTAGGACAATTGGCAATTGTTGCCCATCTTGATCTTGAGCTACATCAGATGGATGTCAAGATGGCGTTTCTCAATGGCGACATTGACGAGACAATTTATATGGTGCAACCAGAAAACTTTGTGTCGGAAGATCCAAAGAATATGGTTTGCAAATTGACAAAATCCATCTATGGACTCAAGCTAGCTTCTCGTCAGTGGTACCACAAGTTTTATCAAGTAATTATCTCATTTGGTTTTGAGATGAATGTAGTTGATGATTGTGTGTATCACAAGTTCAGTGGGAGTAAGCATTTATTCCTAGTTTTATATGTCGATGATATATTGCTTGTCACTAATGATATAGAAATATTGCACGAAACTAAAAGGTTTCTGTCCAAGCATTTTGAAATGAAGGATCTTGGGGATGCCTCTTTTGTATTAGGAATTCAGATACACCGAGATCGTTCTCGAGGTACTCTTGGATTATCACAAAAGGGATACATCGATAAAGTACTCAAAAGGTTTGGCATACAAGATTGTAGACCAGGGGATACCCCTGTTTCTAAAGGAGACAAATTTAGTCTCAATCAGTGTCCTAAAAGTAACCTTGAAATTCAGAAAATGCAAAAGATCCCCTATGCATCAACTATTGGGAGTCTAATGTATGCTCAAGTATGTACGCGTCCAGATATTGCGTACATTGTTGGGATATTAGGCAGGTATTTAAGGAAACCTGGTATTGACCATTGGATAGCAGCCAAGAGGGTCATAAGGTATCTTCAGAGAACAAAAGACTACATGCTCAGATATAGGAAATCAGATCATTTGGAGGTCGTAAGGTATTCTGATTCTGATTTGGCTAGGGTGCCAAGATAGCAAAAAGTCTACATCATGCTATATTTACCTGTTAGCTGGAGGAGCTACATCCTGGAAAATTGTCAAACAGACACTTATAGCTTCTTCCACTATGGCAGCAGAGTATGTAGCATACTATGAGGCATCGAATTATGGAATATGGTTGCAGAATTTTGTCACTGGGCTGCGCATTTTAGAGAATATAGAAAGACCACTCAAGTTATTTTGTGACAATAAGTCAGCAGTACTGATGTATTCCAACAACAATAGGAGTTCGACAAAGTCAAAACATATTGACATAAAGTTCCTAGTTATGAAAGAAAGAGTGCAAAGTGGACAGATGTCCATAGAGCACATTGGGACAAACTCCATGATAGCGGATCCGCTCACAAAGGGATTACCACCCAAGGTCTTTTATGAGCATACTGCTCATATGGGTGTTGTATTATTTGAGGATATTATGATTTAGTGGGAGTTTGTATTTTATTTGTATTATGCTTATGTGAGACATTTATACATTTGATTATTTTCTGATCAGAAATAAAGAATTCAGTTTTCTCACTCATTTGTCATGTTTTGATTCTGACCTCACTTAAGTTTTAAAGAGGACCAATTGGAAATAGACATGTGTATAGATCACATTGCATGAAATTTTCATGCTACACATTCACACTTGATCTATGTCATTTGATTATGTTGATATATATGACCATTGATGAATTTAGTTACGATAAATGTAACGAAAATTGCTTTGATCCTATATTTACATGATTAATGGACGAGATTGTTTGGCTATGCTTTTGGTTATGATAGCAAAATTTTGAGCTCATAAAGTATGTACATTTATAAGGGGTAACATATGTGGCCCAAGTGGGAGATTGTTGGAAAATAATCTATCTGGGCTCACATATGTTACTAAATGTATAATTGCTATTCTAAAGTCTAACCCAAATTAAAGTGATCTAATCAAGATTAAGTAAAACCGCAGGGGGGGGGGGGGTGAAACCATTGGTAGGTTCATATTCTTCTTCTTCCAAATCCTCTGTCAATTGATATGACCAGCAAGAAACATCTTTATCGATTTTTTCCATTCCAATAGATTCTTTTTTCATTTAATGGTTGTTAGATCGTTTGGGTCATTTGTAATTATATCGAATACAAATTTTAAAGACTTTGCTTATTTTTCTAAATCAATTTCTTACATGTATTTAAAATAGAAATCATCAATTGAGGTTAAGAAATTCTCAATTAAATTCAATATGGTTTCTCTATAAAAATCAAACGTATTCTTTTGATGTTGAAATTCTTGAGAATCATTATGAAAGAATTTATCACTTCAATGTGTCTAAAAGAGTTCGAGAAAGCGACGACGAAGATTTGATTTTGAAAGCTTCTTTAGAGATCTCATCAAAAAAATCTTGTCAGTCATATGAATTATATAGACAGAGTTTTTTCCGCCACCGCTCACCATCTTGGACACCATTTCGTTCAAGTGTCGAAGATCGTTTGGCGATCACCATCCTATACATCATTATGTTCAAGTATTGACGATCGGTTGGCTCTCTGACCATCCAACAACCACCGTGAGCTTCATCCCACACTCATTTAATTGGACAACCACCGACCTTTTTACATTTAGGGGAACCTTTTCTCTTTTTTTTTTCCGTTAAACAGTGGGTTGAATACCCCCGCGTTTCATTAAAAAGAATTTAATAAAATATACAACCAAAAATAAGGTTTATGAAGTTCAGATCCCAACATGCTGGACCCTGGAACTCATACACCCCAATCAACAAACAAAAATACAATGAAATCTAATCCTACTGATCGGCCGACCTCGTCCAAGTCAATTTCTCATGCCAATTTGAGCTCATTCTCTCTCACAGTCCCTTGCTTGTACACCGTTTATCCGCTTCGTCGCTCGCATGGACACCTTCGTCGCCCCATCAGTGACTCATATGTCAACTTCAAGCACCATATGAAAGACCGCAGGAACTCCACCAATCTGACAACTCCCTGTATAGATTGAGTCCTGGTTCTCATCCCCTCGCTTGACCCTCGTTGACTCTCACTGGCACCTCGCAACGAAGGATGTCTTCCCCCCTGACTGCTCGCACTGACACCTCTGTCGTCCCCTGATGCAGTTTGTTTATGGTCGCAGTGTGGATGCACCAGGTGTGAGTTCGAACTCAATTTGTAATGAGGGAAGAGTGCGGCACGGGACGACGAGCGGGAGGCTCGCTTCGGCGCTTGAGGATCGGCTCGGATTGCCTCGCCTCGAGTACCTGCAGACGGTCCTGAAACACCGGGGTTTATCCCGGTGGCGGACCCTCCGACGATCTAGTCAGTCTCTGTGAGAGAGTAGCAATAACTAGGAAAATTTGGGTGGCAAAAGATTGATTACCTGAAAAGGTGGGTGAGGGTCTGGTATTTATAGGGAATCCCAACCGGGTTTGGATCCGCTTGGGGGCCGGGTCTGAACCCGAAAGCCCATGGGCCTGACGTGGCAGGAGGCCCAGGGGGTTTAGGGCGGACGTGGCAGCGCCAAGAGCGGTATAGGGCTGACGTGGCAAAGCCCTAGGTGGTATTTGGAGCTGACATGGCTGATCATGGGGCTCGTGTGCCTCTGGGAGAATCGGATGGCCTAGGTCGCGCTAGGTCATCCCCTTTCCTTGCCAGGCTGGGCGGACGGCCCGTGGGGCTGTCGTGGATCAGGGGTCGAGGGCCACCGAGGCTCGTCGGATACGAGGAGACCAGTTCTGTGGGGGTGAACTTGAGGCTCGGTTCCGAGCCTGTAGTGGTCCGAAGCCGAGCCAAATTGTTGTTTTTCTTATTTTTGAGCGAGAGCCGTCCTGGGCCTTGGCTGGGCCCCAGGCCATTTTTTACCCTACCACACAAGCCCCCCACTCCTGCGGGGGTGCGGGAGTTAGCCGTGGAGGAGTGTTTATGGTCGTAAAAATGGGCTGGCGAATCGCTGGGCCTTCATGAGAAGGCTACCCTGATGCTAGACCGTACCTCGAGCTGGCGAGGGATTATGGGTCGGCAAGGGCGATGGCGAGCAGTTGTGTCTTCCTGAGAAGATTACCCTGGTGCTAGACCGAACCTCGAGCTGGCGAGGGTTTATGGGTCGGCAAGGGTGATGGCGAGTCGTTGAGCCTTCCTGAGAAGGCTACCCTGGTGCTGGACCGAACCTCGAGCTGGCGAGGGATTATGGGCCAGCAAGGGTGATGGCGAGCCGTTGAGCCTTCCTGAGAAGGCTATCCTGGTGCTGGACCGAACCTCGAGCTGGCGAGGGATTATGGGCCGGCAAGGGTGATGGCGAGCCGTTGAGCCTTCCTGAGGAGGCTACCCTGGTGCTAGACCGAACCTCGAGCTGGCAAGGGCTTATGGGTTGGCAAGGGTGATGGTGAGCCATTGAGCCTTCCTGAGAAGGCTACTCTGGTGCTGGACCGAACCTCGAGCTGGCGAGGGATTATGGGCCGGCAAGGGCGATGGCGAGCCGTTGTGTCTTCCTGAGAAGATTACCCTGGTGCTAGACCGAACCTCGAGCTGGCGAGGGATTATGGGTCGGCAAGGGCGATGGCGAGCCGTTGTGTCTTCCTGAGAAGATTACCCTGGTGCTGGACCGAACCTCGAGCTGGCGAGGGATTATGGGTCGGCAAGGGCGATGGCGAGCCGTTGTGTCTTCCTGAGAAGATTACCCTGGTGCTGGACCGAACCTTGAGCTGGCGAGGGCTTATGGGTCGGCAAGGGCGATGGCGAGCTGCTGTGTCTTCCTGAGAAGATTACCCTGGTGCTAGACCGAACCTCGAGCTGGCAAGGGTTTATGGGTCGGCAAGGGTGATGGCGAGCCAGTGAACCTTCCTGAGAAGGCTACCCTGGTGCTAGACCGAATCTCGAGCTGGCGAGGGATTATGGGTCGGCAAGGGTGATGGCGAACCGTTGTGCCTTAGAAGGTTTGAGCGGGGCGGCCCGCCGCCTTTGCGGAGCATTGAAGGCGCTCAGAGATCTGTGCAATGTTCCAACTTCCTAGGGGCATTAATGGCACCGCCTAATAAATGCATGGCGCATGGGCTTCCGTCGTTTGGCTTTCCCAAGGTCATAGTGGCAGGTCTGTGGGGGAGGTTATAAATACTCCACCCCCCACAGCGGGTTTGATCACAGCAAGGGTGGTCCATCGGCCATCAGGGGTGTCTGTTTCGGCAGACATCTGTCTCTTGCAAAATTTTAACCCTGGTTGTGTCGGAGGGGTGATTACTCTGCCGCCCGGATCTTCTCTTGGATCTGATGGCCCTGATTCGGTAGCCAGATCTAGGGGAGATCAGGGCGAGAGGGATAACGACCGAAATCCGGACCGGGGGATAAGGAGCCTCGGATTGGTGGTGACTTTGCCGTCCGGATCTTTTTTCGAGTCAGACGGCCCTGACACGGTTGTTTGGCCCGAAAGAGATCAGGACGGGAGGGGTATCAACCATTTTTCGGACCTGGGGCTGAAGAGCCTCGGACAGATGGGTCGTCTCTGACTTCTGTCTTCCTTCTGGTGTTGACTGTTTCTGATAGTCTGTCAGCCCGAAGGAGCTAGAGACTGGAGGCGGGCCGATCTGCCTTCTGATAAGGTTCCAGGCGATGGTGGCTTTTCTCCCACCCTCGAACAGTTCGGGGTTTCGGCTGCCGAGGCCGTAAGCCCCGGCCTGTTCGCGGGTGAGAGGGGAGCCGACCGAGCCCTGGAGCCCGGGGCACAGGCGATGGTGGCTTTTCTCCCACCTGGGAACAATTCGGGGTTTCGGCTGCCGTGGCCATAAGCCCCGAGTTGTTCGCGGGTGAGAGGGGAGCCGACCGAACCCTGGAGCCTTAAATCTTTAGTAAAAAAATTTCTCCGCCGAACACTTCATCCGAACCGACCTCTGTGTGGTCACCAACCGGCGCTAGGTGACGTCAGCAGCACTTTTTTCGAGGATGACGTGGCGAGATCCTATTGGTGGCAGGCGCGCGCTATTCGAGGAACAGTAACGCGAAAAACGAGGCGTCGCTTCTCTCTCTATAAATATCTCTCCCCCCTCCCCTATTCTGCTCATTTCTCTCCTGCTGTCTTCTTTTTAAAAAGAAATCAAACACTTCAGCGCTCGGCTTTGACTGTTTTAGCGTCACCGGCTCGTCAGTCCGAGGCATTCAAAAGGTTAGTTTGTAAGTTTCTTTTGTTAGGCACAGATGAACAGGGCTCAGTCTGGCTCGTCAGCGTCGACGTCGAGGGGGGAAGGGAAACCCGCCTCAAAATCGACTTCCTGGGAGGAGCCCGTGCTCGAGGGGGAGTCTGTACATGATGTGGAGCCTTCCGATTCAACTTCGTGGGAGGAGCCGGTAGGCGAGGAGGAGCCGGTGTATAATGTGAGGCCGTTACGCTCCCGGAAACCTTTCGTGGTGGAGAGTAGCGAATCTGAGGAGGCAAGCGACAGCTCGGACGAAGTCCAGGCTCTAGAGTTGGCTTCCGAAGAGGAGGGTGGCCCAGAGGAGGGTGAAGCCAAAGGGGCTCGGATAGGAGGTGCGGGGGGGAGATCCACAGGTCAGGGTGTGGGTTCGAGTTCCGCTCCGACCGGTCTGGGGCGATTATCTACCCCCTCGCCGGAAGGAGCCAAGAAGAAGAGGGCTCCGAAGAAGAAGGGGTCGAGGGCCGGTGGCTCGAGCCAGGCGCCTGTTTACCGTAACTTAAGGACAGGGTCGCCCGTACAACCGAAGCCGTTCCGTCGGTACCCCGACGACCTTTCTGATAAGGAGCTTTTTGGGTTCCAGCCATCGTCGCCGAGCCGGAAGAGGGTGAAGATGGACACACTTTCGACCGTTTTGGTGGCTGGTGACTTGGAGGCTTTGCAGTTGGCGTATCACATAGGGTCCGGCTACGAGCTCATGCTGTCGAGCTTTACCCTTCGCCCGACCGACTCCCTGCCTGATTGGTATTGCGTCTTCCCCGTGGACGCCTTCATCTCTGGACTGAGGCTGCCAGTCCAGCCGTTTGTTCGGGATGTGTTGAATTGGGCGTCCTTGGCACCGATGCAGTATGGGCCGAACTCTTGGAAGCAGATCATCTGCTTCGTACTGTTGTGCGAGGAGCAGAAGGTACCCCTACGGCTGAATGTGTTCCGAGCGATGTTGATGATCAGCTCGTCGGCTGAGGGTGTTTACTACATCTCGCCTCGGAGTAAGGGGAAGGTCGTCCACGGTCACCCGGACTCCATCAAGGAGTGGAAGAAAAAATATCTGGTGATCCGGGGTGAGGAACCTTGGAACATCCCTACTCGATGGAACCACTCTAAGCCGAGCTACAAAACGCCGAGGCCGAGGGACCTGACGGCCGAGGAGTGGGGGTTTGTTGAGCGTCTCCGTCTGTCGCACAGTATTAGTTGGACGAAGGTGACGGAGGGTCACTTGGCGAGCGTCGGACTGAGCCCGGCCGTTATTTGTATGTAGTTGTTTCTTTTCTCTCAATCTTCTTGTTCTTTTGCGCTCATTGTTCTTAATGGATCTTTTTGCAGGCATGGATCCCGAATCAATCAAGGCAAAGAGGCTCGCCATGAAGAAGGAGAAGGCCGAGAAGAAGGGGGACCCGATGAAGACGAGGGGGTCGTCCCAGGTGGTCTCCGAGGCTCCAGTTCAGCCGAGGGCCAAAAGGACTCGCTCAGAGACGGGCAAGGACGTTGCGGTTCAGGGGAGTTCGGACCCGGGCAAGGCAGCCGACCTTGATAAGGGGAAGGGTCCCCTGGTGGAGGCAGAGGTAGAGGAGAGGTTGCGGCGACCGTGGGTGCCGGCTTGGTCGATCCGCGAGGGTGACTGCTTGACCCGAGGGCGCCAGGCTGTCGAGGTGGCGGCTAAGCTGGCGACCCCTCGGGACCGCACGGAGATGAACGCCGAGGGCCTGGAGGATGGGTACACGCGCCTTGCGCAGGCTAATGTTCTGGTAAGTCTGCCGACCCCACTTGTCTTGTGAAATGTTTGTAAAGGAGGTTTTCTCAGTAGTGCTTGGTTGCTGCAGGCGACCGTGCAGGGGGCCCACGTGAGGGGCCTTTATGAGGCGGCCTTGAAGCGGGAGCGAGACCAGGCTGACAAGGCCGTGCAGGAGATGAAGGAGCTAAAGATAGAGCTCGAAGGCTCGCATCGGAGGGAGCAGGAGATGAAGACGACGTTCGACAAGGAGAAGGAGGAATGGGCGAAGAAGACGGCGGCTCAGAAGAAGAAGTTCGCCAAGGAGAGGGAGGAGTTGACGGAGACGGGTCAGCTCCTGGTGATCAAAGCTCAGGACGAGTGCTATGCGAAGGCCCTCAGTCATGTGAGGCACTTCTACCCGACCCTCGACCTGTCCAACTTTGACTACGACATGGAGATCGAGGGGACACCGAAGACCCCTAATGAGGAAGGGCCTGTTGATGACCCGGCTGCCGACCCCCCTGTGAACCCGGCCGATGTCGAGGTGGGAAAACAAGTTGTATAGTTTTGTCTTTCTTTTTCCTTCTCTCGATTGTATTTGCCTCCCGCGGACTGGCCACTGCATTTTTTGTATGAAGTACATCCATTTATGAAAGATGATTTTTGACTGGCCAAGTGTTTTGACCTCGGATATTTCCGAACCATTTTTTGCCGATGTGTTTTGAGTCGGCTGGTTCTCTTGTAGGTTGCGGCTCCCCTTCCTGAGGTGGACCCCCGTCGTTCCAACGTGGCGTGGCTCTGGAGCAAGGTTGAGGCCATGGAGGCCACGTTGGTTCGCTATCGAAAGGGGACTCGTGACACTGATGCGGCCTTTAACTACTATCGGAACAAGTCTGAAGCCCTAAGTGAGGAGGCGAGCCGACTGAGGAGGGCGATGGTGGATCAGGACCTCGGAAGTGTCGGCCTTGGGTATACCATGTCGAGTGCATCGGTGCAGAGGCCCTCCTCGGAGAGGCTACTTCGCGATGTCATTGTGGAGAAGGAGAAGGAGATACACCGTTGTAAGACGATGCTGGGTGTCTCGGTATCCTCCTCGGGGGGTCGACGAGCAGAGGGGGTTCCCTCTGCGTTTGTTGTTGTTGGAGCGTGTGCGACCAGTTGATGCCCAGAGCTCTGTGGCTGGTGTGTCGACCGTGGCTGAGCCTAAGGACCACCATGACGAGGAGGGGGCTCCAAGTCGTTCGGTCGGAGTGGTCCAGCCATTCGTCGGACCCGAGAGGCCCTAAGATGGCGGCTTCCTTCTGTTTAAGATGAGTGGAGTGGTCCTGTAACGGTCTTTGTTTATTTTTTCAGAACTAATAAGATAGTATGAATAAAGAATTCTTTTCACTTTTTGCTCTGGTCAATAGTGTAGTGAACGATGGCGGAGGTGAGGTTCGGCCCCGTCGATCCGTGAGGGATCGGCGCGGGACGTTAGGAAGACTCCCTGACCTGAAGCCAAGTCAGACCTACCGAGATGTTGGGGACGATACCGGAGTGAGGACTCGGGTGCCGATCCCATTGTTCGGTGTTAGGTCGGGGCTGCCAAGGCATTTGGAGTTTGACAAAAAGAGATTTCTTTCATACAAGATAGGGAGGGTCGCTAAAACGGCCCTTTACACATGAAAGCTTACAAACGATTTTATTTACATTAGCCAAGCTAGAACCTAGGTTCGCTCTTCCAGGAACTACATTAGGTGCTCGGCGTTCCAGGGTTGCCTGATGAGCCGGCCGTCCATATCTGCCAGTCGGTATGTACCAGGGCGTACAGCCTCGACTACACGGTATGGGCCCTCCCAGTTGGGAGCCAATTTCCTCTTCTTGGTCGGATCGGAGACGGACAGTTTTCGTAACACGAGGTCCCCCGCCTTTATGTTTGTGGGGCGGACTTTCTTGTTATAAAACTTCTCGATCCGTTATTGGTAGATGCTTCTTCGGATTGAAGACTTCTCTCTGACCTCGGAGACGAGGTCCAGGTTGGCCCTCAGGCCGGAAGAATTGTCAGCTTCGTCGAAGGCCATGATACGGAGAGAAGGTAGGCCGACCTCGACGGGGATGACTGCTTCTGTCCCATAGGTCAGACTGAACGGCGTCTCCCCCGTGGGGATCCTCTTGGTGGTTCGGTGTGCCCATAGCACGCTAGGCAATTCTTCGACCCACAGCCCTTTGGGGGAACTGTCGAGGCGCTTTTTGAGGCCGTCGAGGATTTGCCTGTTCGCGTTCTCCGCTTGGACGTTGGACTGAGGGTGGCAAATAGCGGAGAAACGTTGCTGGATGTCGATGTCTGCGCAGAAAGTTTGGAAGTTCTGACCTTGGAATTGGGTTCCGTTGTCCGTGACGAAGACCCGGGGGATTCCGAACCGGCAAATGATGTTCTTCCAAAAGAATTGTTGTACTTGGCGCTCGGTGATGCTGGACAGAAGCTCGGCTTCGAGTCACTTGGTGAAGTAGTCGATGGCGACTATCAAGAATTTCTTCTGCCCTACCGCCACGGGGAAGGGGCCCACGAGGTCCATGCCCCACATGGCGAATGGCGTAGGGCTAGTCAGGGATCGGAGATTGGCTTGAGGAAGCCTCTTGATAGGGGAGAACCTTTGGCATGGTCCGCATCTCTTGACTAGGTCTTGCGAGTCTTGGAGCATGGTCGGCCAATAGTACCCCTGATTCAGGGCCTTCCGAGCGAGCGTCCTGCTCCCCATGTGGCATCCGCCGATCCCCTCATGAAGATCTTTCAGCGCGTAGCTGGCCTCGTCGCTGGTGAGACAGCGGAGGTACGGCTTGCTGTCGGCCAAGGTGTATGAGCGTTTGAAGAGGATGTCATCAATCATGACGAACCTTTCAGCTCGGACCCTGACTCGTCTAGCTTCGGCTCGGTCTTCAGGAAACTCGGCACTGATTAAGAATCTTCGGATGGGAGTGGTCCAGTCATCTGGACTGGCACCGTCTTGGACATACATTGCCTCCTGGTCTTGATCGTTGATACTCGGCTTCAACAGGATTTCGATGAGTACCGTTTGGTCGAGACCCTCGATGGAGGAAGAGGCGAGCTTTGACAACGCGTCTGCTTGAGCGTTCTGCTCCCTAGGGACTCTGGTAACCGTGGCGCGAGTGAAGGATGCCAGGAGTCGTCGAACCATGGCCAAGTACCGTATCATCCGGTCGTCGCGAGCCTCGTATTCCCCGGTGATCTGATTGACCACGAGCTGAGAATCGCTGTAGGCTCGGATTTGCTCGGCACCGGCTCGGTGCGCTAGGGTCAGTCCGGCGATCATGGCCTCATATTCCGCCTCGTTGTTGGAGACCGGAAAGTTGAGGCGGAGGGAGTATTGAAGTAGGAATTGGTCGGGGCCTCGGAGTATGATGCCAGCCCCACTCCCTGTTTCGCAGGATGATTCATCGACAAAGACCTCCCAGGTCGGATCCGAGCCCCCGATGTTGGGCTGCTCGGAAACGGTGCACTCAGTTATGAACTCGGCGAGGGCCTGCCCCTTGATGGCCGTCCTCGGCTGGTAGCTGATGTCGAACTGACTCAGCTCAATTGACCACTTGACTAAGCGGCCGGAGTTTTCGGGTTTGTGGAGGATAGTCTTCAGTGGCTGGTCGGTCAGTACTTGGACGGAGTGGGCCTGGAAGTATGGACGAAGCTTCCGGGCTGCCATGACCAACGCATAGACCACCTTCTCTATCTTTGCGTACCTCGTCTCGGCAGGGAGCAGGACTTTGCTCACATAGTACAATGGTCTCTGAACCCCCTCCTCCTCTCGGACGAGGACGACGCTGAGGGCGCTATCCGAGGCGGACAGGTAGAGCCATAGTGGTTCGCCCGGCTCGGGCTTGCTGAGGAGAGGAGGATTGGCAAGGTACTGCTTCAGCTGTTCGAAGACTTCTTGTTGATTGGTACCCCACTCGAAGCCCCCTTTTCTGCGCAAGGCCTTGAAGAAGGGGAGAGACTTTTCCCCTGACTTGGAGAGGAAACGGCCGATCGCAGCCAACCGGCCTGTAAGCCTCTGAACCTCCTTGACATTCCGAGGCGGGGACATGTCAATAATAGCTTGGATTTTCTCGGGATTTGCCTCGATGCCGCGTTGGCTGACGATGAACCCCAGGAATTTCCCAGTGGAGACGCCGAAGGCGCATTTAGCCGGGTTGAGCCTCATGTTGTGATACCGGAGGACTCCGAAGGCTTCCTCGAGGTCGGCGACGTGGTCCAGCCCGGCCCGGCTCTTGACGAGCATGTCGTCGACATAGACTTCCACGTTGCGGCCGATCAGGTCTTTGAAGATTCTGTTGACGAGCCGTTGGTATGTGGCTTCGGCGTTTTTCAGCCCGAAGGGCATAACGCATTAACAAAAAAAACCCTGGTCGGTGACGAACGAGGTCTTGGAGATGTCCGGTGGAAACATCCGGATCTGATTGTACCCCGAGAAGTCGATCAAGGCGTCGATGCGGGAGAGGGGGAAAGGATCTTTCGGACATGCCTTATTTAGGTCTGTGAAGTCGATACAGATCTGCCAGCCCCCTGATGCCTTCTTCACCATGACGACATTAGCCAACCACTCGGGGTAGCTGACTTCCTGAATGAACCAAGCGGTTAAGAGTTTGTCGACTTCTGTCTTCACAATTTGCTGCCTCTCCGGGGTGACTTTGCGCCTCTTCTGAATGACCGGCTTAGAGTCAGGGATGACGCTCAGCCGATGCATAATCAAGTCTTCGGAGATCCCGGGCATGTCGGAGGGCTTCCAGGCGAAGAGATCAACGTTGCGACGGATGCAGGCGATTATGCCTGGCTTCAAGTCCTCGGGGAGCGAGCGGCTCACCCGGAACCACTTCGATTCATCCTCGGCGTCGAACAGGACCTCCTCCAGTTCATCGACAAGCTCGGGAGCGGGGCCGTCCCTCTCGGGTTCGAGGTCAACGGCGTCGAGGGGGAATACACCCCCTCCGACGGCGGTCATTTAGCACGACCGTGCTGCTTCTTGGCTACCTCGGACGATGCCGACCCCTTGCGGGGTGGGAAACTTAAGTTTCAGATGGTAAGTCGAAGGCACCGCTTGGAGGGAGCACAGTCCGGGTCGGCCGAGTATGGCGTTGTAAGCCGCCTTGACGTTGACCACCATGAAGTCCATGGACTCGGTCCTCTTGACAGGAGCCGATTCTGCGGTAACGTCGAGGGTAAAAATCCCTTCTATTACGACAGGGACGCCGGAGAACCCATGCAAGGTGTATCCGGCCGGCTTGAGTTTGCCTCTAGGTAACTTGAGATTCTCGAAGGCTTCGAGGAAAAGAATATTCACCGAGCTGCCGTTGTCGACGAGGATTCGGCGAACCTCACAATTAGCCATGTGGAGGCTAATGACGAGGGCGTCGCAATGGGGTAGGCGAACGCCTTCGAGGTCCTCTCCTGAGAAGGAGACAGGCACCGGTTGTAACTTGGGCGAGAGGTTGTCTTGGACAGCATTCACCTCTCGGATGAAGACTTTTCGGGAAGTATTTGATTCTCCTCCCATTGGTCCCCCGTGGACACAGTGCAAGATGAATGGCGTATCCGCGGCTCCCTCGGGTTCGGGATCCCGACCCTGGATGCGGTTTGGAGTAGGGTTCGGAGGCGAAGGCCTCCGATTCCTAGCATCTCGCCGATCCCGTGGGCCTTCTCTGGTGAATTCTCGGAGGTACCCTCGTGAGATAAGTTCCTCAATTTTGTCTTTCAGGGCCCGACATTGGTCGGTTTCGTACCTATGATCTCTGTGGAAACGGCAGTAGAAGCGCTGATCTCGCTTCTTGTTGTTACTTGGTCGGGGAGGTAGTCGGACAATGCCTTTGTCTTCGATTTCTAAGAGGATAGCAGACACGTTATGTGTCAAGGGAGTGTACCTTTCGAAGCGAGGGACCGGAGGTGCCCTCTTCGCGTTGACCCCTTCCTTTGCTGTTTTCTTAGCAGGTTCGGCCTCGTCGACCCTGCGCTTGCCCTTCCCCACGACTTCTTTGCTGCCCTCTGGGTTCAGAGCTTCTTCAGCTCGTATGTACTTTGTAGCGCCCCGATTTCCGATACTGGGAAACCGTGACACGAGCCAAGACCTTTTCTTCAATTAGTCACAATACACAGAAAAACAGGAGAATTTAAAACTTTTTATTCAATACTCAATATGTTACAAGTCTGAATACTGTACAACTGTAATACCTTACAATAGAGTTACAATATTACCTTTACATTTCTAAGTATTACAACCTTCTCGTCTTACATCAGAGTACTTCTCAACTAATCCAGAATCAATACATATTTTGCAGCGGAACTAAACTTAATACTGACTCCTTGCTTTCCTTGCCTTGAGTCCTCTTGAATCTCGCCTTTGTACTTTGGCGATCCAGTACCTATGGAAGTGGGGACGTCAGTATTCACTGACGCTTAAAGGCTGATCATATAGCAGCGAATCTTCCAAACAATATACAAAATATAACAATGGTGTTGGTGTAGTTTAAGTGTACGTGAGTGCTATGACTAGACTCTAATGCAATATTTAAATAGAACTAGAATGCTTCCTTGCATTATGAATTCTAATTATACACAACCCGTTCCTGACAATACTCCATGACTCTGTGAGGTTGCAGAAGGGGTCAAGTCCCCATATGCAGTCTGCTTATGGTGTCTCCGTTTTCCACTACTACCCGGCAAGCCGGACCTCACTCAACAAGGTTGCAGGCGCGGTCTAGTTCCGCCACTGCAGTCATATAGTGGTGTCCATGTTTGCCACTATTGCCCAGTGTATCGGGCCTTAATCCAAAATCCAATCATAGGGTTTCGCAAGCGCAGGGCAGCGCGAAGCCTACCCTGTGGCACCCTCTGGGGTATCGCAAGCGCAGGACTGCACAATGCATCCTGTGGCACCCCAGCCACGGTATTTCAGGAATTAACAGAGCGATATACGTAACCCGTGTCCTCAACCTGTGAGATGGCACCGTACGTATCCCTTTGACGGGACGCTTCCTATTCTAATGTCAGCAAGTCTCCGAAAGCAACATGCAGCCCATACTACATGCGACTCCATCTCAAGCCGTTTCTCCATATATAGGGATTGAACCCGCGTGACACATTCTAATTGTACACAACCTGTTCCTGACACCCACACGTGACTCGCGAGGCTGCAGATGTGGTCATGTGCCACTGTTGCATTTCGCCCGTGGTGTCTATGTTCCCACCGCGACCCGGCTAACCGGACCTCACTCAAATTAGACGATCCCGACGTATCGGGTGTCATTACAAAAACCAAACCATAGAGTTTCGCAAGCGCAGGGTAGTACGAAGCCTACCCTGTGGCACTCTCTGGGGTATCGCAAGCGCAGGACTGCACAATGCATCCTGTGGCACCCCTAGCCACGGTACTCCAGGAATTAACAGAGCGAGATACGCAACCCGTGTCCTCAACTTGTGAGACGGCACCGTACGTATCCCTTTGACAGGAAGGCACAACCCTGTACACCACCTATGATCTGCCTCAAGGGACGAGTTAGTGTAAGGGGCCCCCTACAACTGACCCCTCTCTCCCGGCAAAAGGGTTTAAGTAAACTGATCCTTATAAGTCACTATCCTAGTGATGTCCCTGGCTCGAACAATCCTAGGGATGACGATATTATAACACAACATGCTAGGCCTTAAATTAGGCTTCGCAAGACAACTCTACTAGGCCGCTCAACCTAGATTTACCAGAATCCTTCAGGACCCGGTTCGTGGCTCATCGATCCAAGACTTTGGCCGTTGCGAATATATACGCACGCCGCTACCCTAGACTTGGATTCTGTCTATACTCCGGTCCTCGATCAACCTACCCTGGTTAAGATTCGACGGTACACAAGGAGCGACTCCTCCACAGTTCCTTAGGGTAGAAACATATGTCTTGATGGTCGATAGCCCTTAGGGTGGTAACATCACCCTAGATAGCACAACTAACTGTGTACTAGCTAACAAGCTATACACGAGTAATAACCATATACGAGCCAACTAAGCTACGTATGAAACAATAACTACCTACGAGCCAGGCGGGCCTCGTAGGAGATCACCACGTACATACCAGCCAAATAAGCCGCGTATGAGACCAACAGCTACGCACGGGCCGGTCGGGCCGCGTACGAGACAATAACCTACATACGAGCCGACTAAGCTACGTATGAGACCCACAGCTACATACGGGCCAGTCGAGCCACGTACGAGCACGACCGTGTGCAAACAACCATACAGGTAATCAATCCTAGAAGCAACCAAACGTGCTTACTAACAAACTTAATCTTCTACTATTAGAAGCAACAAAGGGATCTACTAGTAGTCTATGATGGGTATTGTACTAGGGAAGAACCGAAGGCGATAAAATGGCCTTTATCGGACTAACTATCCCTAGTGGTCTTCCTAATCCTTCCTACTTCAACCTATTGCGCCTTAAGTATGGCATATAATTATAAGCAGCTTCTTACGACAATCAATCATATAACACAACCACCATGATATTCCTATGTATGAATGTGATTAATGCTTATGCTTACATTGAGCTCAAGCATGAAAATCACTAATGTCCTTAAACATAAAATTCTCTATAGTCAATCGTAGGTTACCAATTGAGCATGGAAGCCTACTACTTATCATAACCAACCACCATCACCCAACTAAGCAATATTCCAAGGTATAGTAGGTAGTCCTAACACTACTCCTACAACATTCTAAGCAAGTATTACTCTAGCATGGTATAGAACCCTACATAAATTACTACAACTAGCTTTGGGTAGTTTCTTTACTTTAAGCATGAACATCATAGTATGGGTATCCTTAACTTAACATGATTAATAATTAGCATGATACCTACTTACTTAGCATAAGTCATGATCATCTACTAACATAACATACACTTCTCTACCATTTATCTAACATGGTATACAATTTGCATACAATTTAAACTAGCATGATATGCAAAGTACTTACAATTAAGCTAGTATGGTATATCGCTTTCCAACAATTAAACTAGCATGGTATATGATTCCATCATGGATCCTACAACACTCTAGGCACAATAAAAATTTATCCACACATGGTAGGAAACTCTTGGATTGAATCCTACACATTCTAAGCCTAACTAAGTCACTAAACATAATAGGAAACTTTAGGAATAAATCCTACAAATTCTAGCATAAGTGAGTTACTAAACATGATAGGTATATAAATGAGTCCTACAACATTACCAAGCATGCTAGGAAAGGAATCCTACAACTAATTAAGCATGAATATGACTTCTAAATATTTTTAGAAGCAAAGCCACAACTAACTAAGCATGGTAAACATGGTAGGATATATTTTAAAAGCAATCCTACAACTAACTAAGCATGGATTATGGCTTCTAGATATTTTTAGAAGCAAAGCTATCACTAACTAAGCATGGTAAACATGGTAGGATATTTTTTGAAGCAATCCTACAACTAACTAAGCATGGATATGGCTTCTAATTATTTTTAGAAGCAATCTTACAACTAACTAAGCATGGATATGGCTTCTAATTATTTTTAGAAGCAATCCTACAACTAACTAAGCATGGATTATGGCTTCTAATTATTTTTAGAAGCAATCCTACAACTAACTAAACATGGATATGGCTTCTAATTATTTTTAGAAGCAATCCTACAATGTTCTAAGCACAAAACATAAAGGAATATTTTTAGAAAATATCCTACAACATTCTACTACCACTACTACTTCTATTTTGATCAACACATACACACAATTATCTACTACTACTACTACTTCATTCACAACAAAATCACCACATACAACTATCTATTACTACTACTACTTTATGGACATAAACATACTACTACCTTATTATTTACATACATGCTACTACTACTTCATCTTATATTACTACTTGTTATTTAGCATACTACTACTTAGTTTCTTACTAATCTTATTTATTACTAGTGATAAAGAAAGGGTTATTTTATTTTACTTTACTTTACTAAAGAAAAGATTTACTTAATTACAACTAGTGATTTAAAATAAAAGAAAGATCTTTTTAATTAATTACAACTAGTGATTAAACAAAAAGAAGATCTTTTTATTAAGCTACAACTAGTGATTAAACAAAAAGAAGATCTTTTTATTAAGCTACAACTAGTGATTAAACAAAAAGAAGATCTTTTTATTAAGCTACAACTAGTGATTAAAAATAAAGAGAAAGATCTTTTTATTAGGCTACAACTAGTGATTAAATAAAAGAAGATCTTTTTATTAAGTTACAACTAGTGATTAAAAAAAAGAAGATCTTTTTATTATTTCTACCACTTGGTGTTTAGTAAAGAAAGAAAGGATCTTTTTGATTATTACATTAGTTCAATCAAGTCCTACAACCAACAATGGTTGTATTGTTCAACAATATGCAATATGTATGGTTCCATCTCAAGTCCTACAATCTTACATGGTTGTATGCAAAAGTTATGTGTATGTATCTTTTTAGTCCAAGTAGTTAACAACATTCAAATGAGAAAACTCATACAACCACACCACTACAAAGTAACCATACCAAAAGAAAAATAAACAAGAGGGTAAGAAGAAGAAGAACATCAAAACCATCATTCAAATAAACAAACAAACAAACAAACATACAAACAAAGAAAGCATGAAGAAACCCCCACCTTCTCTAACTTGTTGGAAGAACTAGCTTTGCTACCTTCTCCTTCCCCTAAGCTTGTTAGAATTCTTCTAAGAACCCTACAAAACAAAACTCTCAAGTTATTTGTTCTCTCTTTCTTTTCCTTTCTTTTCTTTCTTTTCTTTCTTTCTTTCTTTCTTGTTTTCTAAAATGAGAGAAGGAGGAGAATGAAGGGCTATTTATAGAAGGAGATGGGAGGGGTAAGTGCACCCAATGGCACAAAATAACCCCAAAAGGGGGGAAGGCCGGCCATGACTAGGAGGAGGGGGAGAGTGGGGGAGGTGTTATGTGAGGGAAGGTTTGATGTGGAGGAGGGTTTGTTCTAGAAGAGTTCTTAATCCCTTATGTCTTTGCAACCCTAGGTTTAACCTCCTAATCAAACCCTAACCATCCTTACTAGGTTTTTTCATAGCAAAATAAGTGTTGTCTAAAATACACAACACACAATTTGTATGATGCACTAATCGACATACTACACGTATGTGCGCCTATATGTCTGTATACCGGAAAATCTTTGCATAATCCGTATAAAATAATTAAATCTTGGAAATAATAATAAAATAAATTTTATTATTAGTTCGGAAGATCACGGTATCAATTTGATACAATATGGATATATACTGACCGATATCTGGATACAGATATTGTCTATGGACAAACCGGGTGAAAATCACCAAAATATTCTAATTTTGGAATTAAAATAAAATAATAATAAAATAATAATAAAATAATAATTTATATATGGTAATATCTGTCCGGGATATTACATACTTCTCGACCCGGTTGAGAAGGTCAGGGAAGTCCAGAGGTGGCCTCTTTGCTAGGGAGACCTTGAGCTAGTTGTGGCGGACATTGTGTCGGAAAGCTGCCGAGGCGACCCCTGCGTCGAGGGCAGAGACGGATCTGGCCTCGGTTGTGAACCTCTTGACGAAGTTACGGAGCGACTCCCCCTCCCTCTGACTGAGGTCGAGCAGGGAAGCGCTCGTCCTTTCGCTCTTCCGGCTAGTGATGAAATGGGCCAGGAAGCTGGCTTCTAGCTGGTCGAATGAGAAGATTGAGCCAGGGGAGAGTTTGGAGAACCAATCCCTGGCCGGACCCCGGAGGGTGGCCGGGAAGGCTCGGCACAGCAGGGGATCCGAAGCGCTGTGAATCATCATGAGGGTTTTGAAGCCCTCTATGTGATCAGCTGGATCACCCTCGCCGTTGTATGTCTCGAACTGCAGAGGTCAGAAGTTCCGAGGGATCTCCGCTTCTATGATGTTGACAGAGAATGGAGGTCGAGAAGGCCCCCGACCTTGGGCTAGGTTGGGATTCCCGTTGCCGATGCGCTCGAGGCGATTCTCCATCTCTAGGAGGCGTCGTAGCACCTCGTCTGTGCGCTCAGGAGGAGGAGGAGGCGGCGCACGGGTGTGACTCCTCCCATCGCTCATTTGGTGGGCTCGGCCATAGGTCGCAGACCTTGGCGCTCCATGGAGGGCCTCCAAGATTTCATCTCTGAAGCTCCTGAACTCGCCCCTGGTGACCCCGCCATGGTCGGAAGGGTCGGGTCGGGGCGTAGGAATTCGGCCGATGCGGCTGAGTGCCGACGGCCTTTCTCCTTGTGCGGGTCTGGAATGGTTCGGGGCCGAGTTGGAAGCGGTCCCTCCCCTAGCCTGGCTAGCCCTTCTGTTCAGAATGACCCGACGAAGGTCGGGTTCGGCGACGCGTGAAACGCTTCGTTAGGGTCCGGGGTTTGCCCCCGGATTATTGGATGCTTGCCCTCCGTCGAGGGCCCCCTCGGGGGGGAGGCCCGTCTGTTCGGGCGGAACGGGCCGATCTTCGGGCTCGGGGAGCCATGGGAGATCGGGTCGGGGGAGAGCGTCGGTGGCGAGGCTCGGACTGTCGTCCGTACCGAATAAAGTTTTCCCACAGACGGCACTAACCTGATGCAGTTTGTTTTTGGTCGCAGTGTGGATGCACCAGGTGTGAGTTCGGACTTAATTTGTAATGAGGGAAGAGTGCGGCACGGGACGACGAGCGGGAGGCTCGCTTCGGCGCTTGAGGATCGGCTCGGATTGCCTCGCCTCAAGTACCTGCAGACGGTCCTGAAACACCGGGGTTTATCCCGGTGGCGGACCCTCCGACGATCTAGTCAGTCTCTGTGAGAGAGTAGCAATAACTAGGGAAATTTGGGTGGCAAAAGATTGATTACCTGAAAAGGTGGGTGGGGGTCTGGTATTTATAGGGAATCCTAACCGGGTTTGGATCCGCTTGGGGGCCGGGTCTGAACCCGAAAGCCCATGGGCCTGATGTGGCAGAAGGCCCAGGGAGTTTAGGGCTGACGTGGCAGTACCAAGAGTGGTATAGGGCTGACGTGGCAAAGCCCTAGGTGGTATTTGGAGCTGACATGGCTGATCATGGGGCTCGTGTGCCTCTGGGAGAATCGGATGGCCTAGGTCGCGCCAGGTCATCCCCTTTCCTTGTCAGGCTGGGCGGACGGCCCATGGGGCTGTCGTGGATCGGGGGCCGAGGGCCACCGAGGCTCGTCGGATACGAGGAGACCAGTTCTGTGGGGGTGAACTTGAGGCTCGGTTTCGAGCCTGTAGTGGTCCGAAGCCGAGCCGGATTGTTGTTTTTCTTATTTTTGAGCGAGAGCCGTCCTGGGCCTTGGCTGGGCCCCAGGCCATTTTTTACCCTACCACACCCCCATTAATGACTCACGCGTCAACTTCAAGTACCATATGAGAGACCGCAGACACTCCACCAATCTGACAACTTCCTGTACAGATTGAGTCATGATTCTCATCCCCTCGCTTGACCCTCGTTAACTCTCACTAGCACCTCGCAAGGAAGGTTGTCCACTCCCCTGATTGCTGAACAAACGCCACCCCCCCTCCAAGCTCCCTGACATGAGAAAGTCCTTAGGCACCCCTCACTTTGACCTGAATAGGACAAAGTAGAGCACAAACTACCTAATCATCTTTATTTTGCAATTAATTCTCAGTGTTAAGCAGGCTAAGATTGTAATTTCCAAAAAAACAAAAAACAAAAAAACTACTGAAAGCATCTCCAACCACGTTAGCTATTTTGGCTAACTAAAATAGCCAAAATGGATAACAAATGAATAATTTGGCTAGCGAAAAAACTATCTACTCCAACCATGTTATCTATTTTGAATAACCATTAATAATTTAAAGTCCAAAATTAAACAAAATAAAAATAAAAAATAAAATTTCGCAATTTTCGCAATTGATTTTCGTAGGCTCCAACAACAAAAATATTAATGTCACGATTCCGCAATTTTCCGCGATTCCGCAATTTTCGTGATTGATTTCGCAATTTTCGCGATTGATTTTGCAATTTTCGTGATTGATTTCGCAATTTCTGCAATTGATTTCGCAATTTTCGCGATTGATTTTGCAATTTTGTGGTTTTGCGAAGAAGTTAGCGAGCGGTACATACTCGCCATATCTGATGAGTGAATATTAGAAATCTATTTTAGCAAGTGGTTTGGCTAATTCCTTTGGAGCATATTTTTTTCTTTATATTAACTATTTTAACTAAAATTGAAAGATAGCTAGCATGGTTGGAGATGGTCTAACATACATTAACCCATGTAAATTACTACATCCATGTCCAGAAGGCAGAGGTGTAATACACTGATTACTCTCTATACTTAGATACGGTAGCAGTAGATGCACAAATCGACAATTCTACTCTACTTTATCCGGGGATTTACCAAAAACACAAAAAAAACACCTCGATCTGGATCTCGCTCTCTTAAATGCAAAACCGACCCTCCCTCCCTTCCTTCCGCTCCGCGGTGCATGAAATTGAATCTACTCTCATTCACGTATACTCTCCACAAATAATGATTAAAAAAACTGATTCAAAATTCATCCGTCTCTAATTGTAATTAAGCTTTACAACAACTCATCCGAATTCCGACAATGCCGCAGCCGTCGAACCGCGCGGACGACACAAAGCAACGGACAAACCATTTGATGATAAAGCTCTCCGACCGAGATACCGAACGGATGGCAGCATCCGAACTGGAGTCGATGGCGAGATCCCTCCCTCTCGAATCCCTCCCCTCATTCATCTCCGCCATCTCCGACACTCGCGCCACCGACAAGACCCCTCTCCGCCGCCACTCCCTCCGCCTCCTCTCTGTCCTCTCCCTCTCCCACCCCCCTTCCACCCTCCTCCCCCTCCTACCCCGCATGCTCTCCTCCGCCCTCCGCCGCGTCCGCGACCCCGACTCCTCCGTCCGCTCCGCCCTCGTCGACGCCGTCCGCTCCCTCGCCGCATCCAATCCCCACTCCCTCTCTTCCACTCTCCTCAAACCCCTCGCTGACACTCTTTTGCACGAGCAAGATCAGCATTCCCAGATGACGTCCGCGCTTGCACTCGCCGCGGCGATCGATGCTGCTGCTGCGGCTGCGGAGGAGTTGGATCTGGATTTAATTTATCAGCTACAAAAGATGTTACCGAAGTCGGTGAAGTTGGTGAGGAGTAATGCGTTTAAGGCGAAGGCGGCGATGGTGACGCTGCTGGGGAGTGTGGCGGGTGCCGGGGGTGCGGGTACGGAGGGTTTGGTGGGGGTGTTGGTTCCGTGTTTGATGGAGTTCTTGGGGAGTGAGGATTGGGCGGCGAGGAAGGCTGCGGCAGAGGCGTTGGCGAGGGTTGCGGTGAGGGAGAGGGACAACTTGGGTGGATTGAGGGGTTCTTGCTTGTCCTCATTTGAGGCGAAGAGATTCGATAAAGTATGGTATTTTACTACATCTCGAGGTTGTTGTGTTCTTTTGTTTTTTTTTTCTTTCTTCTTGGCATTCAGTCATAGAGAAATATTTTCTAATATCTCAAATTAATTCGGTCTGTCTAAGAATGGAACTGAACATATGTTAACTTTAACCTGCAAGTGAGAATCTTTGTCAACGACACTACAAGTGCTTTAGAATTATTAAGTGTGTTTTTTTGTGACTGTAGGTAAAGATTGTTCGTCAGTCGATAAATCAAATGGTGGAGGTGTGGAAGGATGTACCGGTTGACGGAGATGATTCTTCCAATGTATTGCAAACATCAAAATCATTGCCGAATTTACCTTGTAGAGGTAACGATTGATTCCACGATTTTCGCTTTATTTGTGTTTTATGTTTTCATTTGTCTGATTTTAGTATTGATTTTGTGTGAGACAGAGAGATCTGGTGAGTCAAGGAAGAACAGGATTTCAGTTAGTAGGTCGCCTCCGTCTAGTGCGTCACCTATTTTGACTATGAGGAAGAGAAACTCTCCCAAAGTGCATCCTCCTTTGTCTAGGAAGTTGGATAATAGGAAGGGTTCGGATTGGGAAGTGGAGATTGCAGTTTCGCATGGTTTGACTCTGGATGTTGTGTGTGAAGAGAAGGCCGTGAAGAGTAAGGAGGGGAGTGTGAGGTCTAAGTTTGAAGGGAGGAGATTAGTGTTTGAGAGAAATTCTGAGGAGGAGGTGAGTAATAAGAAGTCAGCGTTGCGCGTGGTTCCTTTTGAGGAGTCTGGGAGCTCGGAAGTGATTAATGAAGTTGATAATGGTAATGATGGTGTGCGTGAGGATAACAAGGACGGTGATTTGTCTCTGATTAGAAGGCAGTTGTTGCAGATAGAGAACCGGCAGTCCAGCCTATTAGATCTTCTCCAGGTAACTTCCTCATTAACAGTACTAATTAACGTACTCTATCAAATGCATTTAACTTGTGAAATAATCGGTAACTCATAAGTAGTTTCTAAAATTACTTTTAATTGTCATGTTTACAAACATATCATTATATTTGGTTGTTTTTATTTAATGATAATTGTTCATTCTTGGAAGAAGTACTTTAGGTAATAATCTAGTTGAATTGCTCACCTGAGCCTTTGTCTTGAAAATATTGGAACTTCTGCCTAACAATGGCTGGATTCCCTTTTCGTCAGGTACACCAAACTGCTAATCAATTGGTAGAAATAACTGATTCACATACTCAAACTTTGGATATGTTTTCTTCCTCAATTGACGCTTATCTTACACAAAATGTTATGACATACTATGTTCTATCTGAATTAGGCACATATTGGTAAGCATAAATTTGGTTTTATAATTAGAACAAATTTCTTTTGTGTTGTGGATTCTGGATTGTACACACTTGTTTCATTTGATACAGAATAATGGAACAAAAAAATATGCATGGAAGAAATGCATTTCAACTGATGCTCAATTGGGAAGACATAAATTTCATACAAAATAGGTGTAAAGTAAAATGTATACAAAGGGACGGACTGTAAAGTATACTGTAATTAAGTATATAGAAGAAAATTAATGAGGAAAGAGAGTACAGTTTTACATATAGCAAGAATCACAAAAGGTGGCTTCATCTTGCTTTCGGTATGCAGATAGTGCCAGATATACTAGATATCTTATTTGCAAAAATGATTTGGTGATGATCTTAAGATCAATTAGCATATACAAAGTGATATCAAGATACTATATAAAGAACACCATCTTGACCCTCAGATACACTATTTGTGTAAATTGTTCATTGTTCATTAAAGATTATTTGGTGGGATATGATGAAAATTAGATGGTCCCTCCTGGCATAGATCATGTATCGTACCAGCACAAGTTAACCACCCACTAGCTAATGTTTTATTTCTGTTTGATAATGCTATTTAACGATTGCACTGGAATCTAGCATGATTTTTCTTTGATAACCTTTCATCATATTATCTTCAAGCTCACGCTCTTCGACTCAAACATTTTTTAATGTATATTTATTATTTATATCAAAAAAAGTATAATTATTATTAACTTGGTTTTTGGAGTAATATCAATGCTGATAAACATTCAGCATATTGTTTAATGTCTGAGAATGCTGATGTTTGCCTAAGGGGTATGACTCCTCATAAACATTGTTTACGGAACAATTCCAGCTAACTTTACTTGTAGTCCCTCATTCCAATTGTATGAATGTTTTATTTAGTATATGTCTATTCACATTTGGCCCCATTTTTATCACTGGATTGGTAAAACAATACATGAATTAATCTGCATTAGCTTTTAAATGTGCTTTTACTGTTTTCTTTGCAGAATTTCTACTTTTTTTTACTACAAACATTTCACAGGAACTGCTATTTTCTGCATTTTTTTTGCATGTTTTAATCATTATATTGATAGCTAACTGAAGAGGAGCAATTACTCTAAGAGAGATCTCATCTGTCCGATTTGCTGAATCACAATTAATCAGTTGAAATCGGAAGTCTTAAAAATTAGAAGCATGGATCTCTCTCCAACCTACCTTACCTCTTCTGCCTCCAACCAACCAGCCAACCAGGACAATCACCACCAACTCAAATCTAATTAGGTGACTGACTGTATTTTTATTTCTTGTGGATAATGAATTTGTATGCTCATTTTGTTATATCCTTCTTTGAGATTACCCAAAAAAATTCATGCTCAAATTTATATGTTATCTAAGGTCCATATCCAAAAGATTTAAATATTGTATACTGAATTGTAAAAATTCATTAACTAGAATATTAATATTCAAAAGGGTAATGCTACACTTACTACCAAATCTACTACCTTTTCCTTTACTACCTTAGGTGGCACACTATTAGTGGATATTTTTACCACCTACTCTACAATAACATCCACTAATAGCGTGCCACCTAAGGTAGGAAAGAAAAATGTAGTAGGCACATGATGCTTGGACAGTTTGACCGAGCAATAAGAGGAGATTTAGAAGAATATAAATGATATAAAACTTTTCGTTGTCTATATTTTAAACTTCTACTATCTTTAGCAATGTGTACATACTCCCCAAATCAGGAAATGTTAACATTCTCCCCAAATGCTCATCTCCGCACTATGATGATCTTTGATTATTTAAAGCCAGCCTGAAATCTAAACATACCTTTTGACTGCTAGTCTTTCTCTTCAACATATAACTCAAGATAACCCTAACAGGTTACTAGCGTTCAAGATTTCTTCTAATTTGAGAAACTAATTGGGCACATGTACTAGCTTGCTAATGCTAGTTGTAATGCTGTCATTTGTACCATCTTTGGTTTGTCTCGACATGAACTCTTGAATTATTGTTGTGATGTATATCAGTAATATAATTAGACAATCCAGTATAAAGCTAAGAAATAGTTTTGTCAGTGAAAACAGGGGGAAATGGAAAATGACTGAGGACGATCTTTGGTCTCTTACGTTTCTAGTAGTGTTTAATCAGTCATCAACTTCAAGCCCTTTGCTATGGTTGGAAGCAAAGGTTTTTAGGACAGCTCCGTAAAACTCTTATATGAATATCAGCACATAATGACATGGTGACAGGTATTATGTTTAATAGAACTATATGCTCACCTTATCCACCTTCAATCCATAGCCAAGTTTTAGCTGTAATGATGATTTCTTGGGCTCATCAATGATTGATTGCTCGACTGCATCCAAGCTATTTCCTAACTCCCTGATTTGATTGTAACTATATTGCATATCGTCTGATATGCTTTCTTTCTCTTCCTATTTCAGAGGTTCATGGGAAGCTCGCAGAATGGAATCCACTCTTTGGAGTCAAGAGTTCATGGTCTTGAAATGACACTGAATGAGATCTCCCGTGACTTAGCAGTATCAACTGGAAGGCTCTCAAACAGCGATCCTGCAGTTAAAACATGCTGCAGTTTACCTGGTACCGAGTTTCTTAGCCCTAAATTCTGGAGAAGAACCGAAGGTGGCAGGTACTCATTGTCCAGCAACTCGACTGTGGGTGGCATGCGTCTATTGGCAGACCAACAAACCAGCGAGTATTATAGGCTGAGGGGCGGGAACCAGAACAGCTTTGTTGTCAATCCATTAGCGAAGATTAACCCTCGGTCAAGAGGTAACATGGAGATCATGCACAGTAAAATGATGAAAGGTGGGGTTCGTGATACTGGAATCAAGCAGACACAAGATGGCTAGATTCCCAACACTCTTCATATTAGCAAAGATAATGAGGTTAGTTCCATCTCTATTATTGTTCATAGCACTGCACTTGTGTTTTCAGATACAGTTAGGCAACTAAAGCAATCTATAGTGAGAATTAGATAGAAATTTACTGTTTTCCTATAAAAGAGTATAAAGAAAACCCAGCCAACCTGAACCGAAACTGCTCTACTTTTTGGTCATGGAAGATTTACTTAAAAACCAGTCTGGTCCCATGCATACCATCTTCTTTGAATTACACTCTTTTTCGACCATTAACTTTATTTCCTTTTCTGTTAATTCCAGAATGGCATGTTTGAGATAGCATAAACTTTGCACTTGCAAAGTCAGCGCAGTTGTGCAGATATTGCTTGCTTTCGGATTCTCCATGTACATAATGGGGGTTGTTACTAAAGTCCCCTCGGTTTTGAGTTCTGTGAGACTCAAGGAGGGTCTCTTCGGTGGCTTTTGTTTAAGAAATATGTATTAACTCAGTAGCTTGTTCTTGGTTCGTTTGATTCATTTGTTCTTTCCGTCATCAGCTTGATGCGGTTGCTGAGGCTTGGTATATGTCGTATCGCCTTCATATAGAATGCAGTAACTATACTGCAGTCTGCAGTTTTGTACATTATGAACTACTGTTTGGATACACTTGCAAGCGTGAAATTAGATGCCTTCATCGATATCTATATTAAATCACTCGCACCCACACTCCTCTCTTAGTAAGCAGTTAACGATATATGTTGGTCTCGTTGGTACAGTCTCATTGTTTGTATCTACTTTTGGTGGAGTCTGGAGACATATTTTCTTTTAGTACGTATCCAGAGCAGAGCAGGCTTAAATTAGGAAATTCAATCAAGTTGTTCAGGCTCGTGTTTCCTTGCTTTATCCATTTGGGGAAGACAACCTGATACAAGATGTAAATGCTTTCTATCTATTTATTCCCCTGTTAGACCAACTCCAACCAGGATCGCTATTCCTCCCAAATTGCCAATATAGCGAATACATTCCCAAAAATCCTCTCCAATTTACTCGCCAAATCTCTCGCCATCCTGGCGAGCCGATTTTCGCTCGCGATCTGCTTGCCAAATCTGGCGATTTGATCCCGCTCGCCAGATTGGGTTCTTCATCTTCTTCATTGGGTTCTTTTTCATTGGGTTTTCTTCTTCTTCATTTGTTTTGTGATGCAGTGCTGAATATTAACTTGGAAATGGGTTTTCTTTAATGAGTCACTTTTAGGGCTTATTGGAATGAAGTGATGGATCGAGTTGTTTCCATTTAGATTCAAGATGGGGTTTAGTTGTTTCATAGATTGATGGATTGAGTTGAGTTATAACAGGAAATGGGTTTCCTCGAATTAGTCATGGTTTTCATTGTTGAAGGGGAGATGAGATATCTGGATGTTCCAATCATGGGTTTTGCAGAGCTCACATTGTTTCTTGTTCTGGTGTTGGGATTGAATGATCATGTTCATTGTGAATGGCCTGCTGTTGTGAATATTGGTGCAGTTTTAACTTATGACTCGGTGATCGGTAGAGTTGCCAAGCCAGCGATCGAAGCTGCCGTTGCTGATGTCAATGCAGATAAGAGTGTTCTTGGCGGGACTCGGCTGAACTTGATGCAATGGGTGAACTCTAATTGCAGTGCTTTTGTCGGAATTATTGGAGGTATGAGGTATCTCTTCCTTGTGAAGTTTTGTTGCTGATGTCAATGCAGATAAGTGGGTTGTATACCTGGTAATTGAAATGTATGTTCCATCAACCAACCACACAACAAATGAATTATCAGGTTTCAGAACTAATTGCATCGATTTATCAATTTGTTGTTTCTTTACAGTGCAGATGCAATGGGTTCATCTTAGTTGAGAGACTTCAACTGTCTTGGTTCAAATTTATTTTTTGTAGATGCAATGGGTTCTTTACAGCGCAGATTATGGTGCTTGCAGCCAGGGCCGGCCCTGAGTTCCCGGGGGCCCTAGGCGAACTTCCGAAATGGGGCCCCTAATAACATATACATATTTTTTATGCGCGAAATACGTGCCTATATTTACAAGGGAAGTTCAAAATTGGGGGCCCCAAAAATCGCAAATTTCGCCGGAGCCCGAGACGGCCGCCTTACCCGCCTCCATACTGGGGCCGGCCCTGCTTGCAGATGTCTTCCTCATGACAGACATCACACTTACTGGGTATAGTCTACAAAGTTTGTTCTCTTCTATCCAAAGCATTAACTGCCTGGCTCACTAGGCTCAGGTCATTTGTTTACTGGTGTCTTTAATTGTATGCACAAGACATTTGTGTTGTAGTATGATACTGGGAGTTTCTATGTAATACGATGTACATTTTACAGTGCAGATGCAATGGGTTCAAATTTAGTTGAGAGACTTCATCTTAGTTTCTTTAGCTTCCGTCAGATGTGGTTACCAATGGGATTTTAGATACTCCAAATCCTTCAGCGGATGTTGAAAATGACACAAAGTGGGAGATGGAAGAATGCCATTACAGATGGTTTTTTTTTGGTTCTTCGAATGTTAATGTTAATGTCATTTTAAAAAAATATTATTGTAACTATTTTTTAGTAAATAAAAATTAAAACATTTATGGCTAGCCAAAATATATAGCATGGTTGGAGTGTGAGCTTTTTTCGCTAGCCAAATTATCCGTTTGTTATCTATTTTGGCTATTCTAGCTAGCCAAAATAGCTAGCGTGGTTGGAGATGCTCTTATTACGTTAAAAATTTGCTAAACCAATCCCCTGTTTATAGAGTAACCCTTATCCATTGGGTGACCGTTTCACTTGGGATAGACTGATCACTAAAAAGCCGTCCTAATTACGCTAATTAAGACATTCTTTTTCTATAAAATATATAATCTCTCGACTTGCTCCTATTAGAATTGGGTGAAAAATTAAAGAATTCATTCTTTTCTTTATAACAAGATTCTTAATTGTTAAATTTATACCTGTGATTTTTCTTGTACAGTTGGCATAGTATTTTTCGATGCATGTTTTAATAAGAGTTGGAGAATTTTCACGTGCGATATACATGTTAGGAAATTTGGAGTTGGACGTGTGTTGTACGTAATTGGGAAAAAAATATTTTGAAGGAAAGCTACAATTTGTACGTGCAATACACGTATTTATAAGTAGAATTTGAGTTGTACGTGCAACATATGTATATGTTTAATGTTAAAAACATATTATAAAATAGTTTTAAAGCACGTTTTAATAGGTAATTTTTTTTTGTTGTTGGTTTTTTTTTTTAATTAATGAGAGATTTGGAATTTCACGTGTAATACACGGATTTGTATGTTGGTAAATGACAACCCCAACTCACCCAATTATAATATTAGAGATAAAATTTTACACGGTGATCACATATGGAGAGTCTTCTCTTACCAAAACCTTTTCAACCAATTGCTAGCAGTCATTTTAAGTATAATACCGATCAGTATTCAAGTGTCTTATTCAAATCTTTTCAATTTATATATGCATTTTTTAGTTTCTGAGGTGGGCTACATTTTTTCCTTGATATGTTATCATGTTTCTTCTTAGGCTAAATTTAAAAAAACATCACAATAGTTTGGCGTTGTTTAAAAAAACATCACAAAACTTTGACTTTTTAAAAAAAACAGTACAATGTTTAACTTTCAACTGACGGAATTATCCAGCCGTTAACTGGGATAATAGTTATGTGATGTTTTTTTAAACAAACGGGAACTTTTGTGATGTTTTTTTAAACAGAATAATAGTTCTGTGTTGTTTTTTTAAACAAAACAATAGTTTTGTGATTTTTTTTAAACATTACGTATAACCCAGTTAACGGCTGGATAACTCCGTCAGTTGAAAGTTAAACATTGTGCTGTTTTTTTAAAAAGTCAAAGTTTTGTGATGTTTTTTTAAACAGCACCAAACTATTGTGATGTTTTTTTAAATTTAGCCTTCTTCTTCTTATCTTACTCAAATGAATATAATCTTATTTAATTTTGGCCCGTTTCTAGACTGTTTCATTCAATATTTGGTGAGCCACCAACTCCCACTTAACTTTAATGTGCAAAGCACATTTCTAAAAGGAAGCACATTCCTAAAAGGGAAAAAGGGTTTTGAGCATGCTCATTTAATAAATGAGCAATGAGGTGACATGCATATAATTGAAAAATTTTAAAAGTAGTTAGTTGTCCAATATATTACATGCATGCCACATTATCAATTGCTCATTTACTAAATGAGCAAGTTGCTCATATCCTTTACCCTTTCTAAAAATTAAGTATTAGATTTATAGGTTTTTGGATTTTTATTTTGTTTTGTTTTAATTTTTTTTAAAAAGTGTGCATACTAATTGAATTCCTCGTTTTGCTCTCATTTTGGGGGTAGACACTCTCTCTCCTATTAGTATAATATATATATATAATATAATATCTCTACTATTTTAATGGGAGAGTTGGAGTTGTAAACAAACAAACCCTAATTTTGTAATTGAGTAAACACGTGCAATATACGGCAAACTAAATCCACCAAACATACCCGTGTGATGCACGTGCAGCTCCTAAAAAATGGATATTTTAGCAAATGCCTCCATTTAAAATGTGAAAATTAGCATATACCCCCACTATTTTTAAAAACCAAGAAATACTCCTATTTCTAATATTATAATGGGAGAAGACCTTAGTGCCATTTGTAAATGTTTTGTCACTCTACCAACCCGTGCAATACACGTGCATAACTATTATAAAGGATGTTCTAAGTTCAAATCCAGATTATGTCTAAATTTTTATTTTAAAAAACTATATTTATTAAGACGTGCATCACACGTGCAAATTACTAGTAATATGTAATATATAATATATAATATGGAAAGAGCCCAAAAGTACTCCAGCCAATAACATAAAAATAAGTATTCAGCACAGAATAAAATCTAACTATGTGTCTTACAAAGAATGACACGAAGTAAAACATAACAAGTTTTCGGTTAACATCATCGGAATAAGAAGGCAAAAGAATCCATTGAAACACAAACATCAACATTGTTCTTGTAAGCTTCTAAGCAGGGCCGGCCCGACTGTATAGGCGGGTAAGGCGGCTGCTTTGGACCCCCGCAGATTTTGCGATTTTAGGGGCCCCCAATTTCGAACTTCCCTTGTAAATATAGACACGTATTTCGCGCGTAAAAAATGTTATTAGGGGCCCCCAAAATAATTATTTGATCCTTTAATTTTTTTTTAAAAAATTATTTGGGGTACTCTGGAAGGCTTGATTGAAATTGAGGTTTTAAATTTGAGTGATTTAAAACAAATCCACACATTAGGAAATTCCAAAACGGTGAATCTCGTAAGCATTATCTTAGCCACAAAATTCAAAATGAATTGATAGAATTGTTGGCAAGTAAGGTAAAGGTGCAATCATTAAAACAATAAAAAAGGCAAAGTATTATTCAGTAATACTCGATTGTACTCCAGATGCAAGTCATGAGGAACAGATGTCTGTGGTCATACGGTGTGTTGATGTTTCAAAAAGTTCGATAAAGGTGGAAGAATTCTTGTTAGAATTTTTAGTTGTAGATGCATCCGGGTTGGGACTTTTTAAAGTACTTGAAGATGTTCTGATGGTTCTTGGGCTTGATATTTTTTATGTTAGAGGAACGGGTTATGACAACGATTCTAATACGAAGGAGGAGGGTGAGGAACTGGTAAACGAGCAGTGGGGGAAGAACAAAGGTGTGCAAAACAAGTTAATTACTGTTAATCCTAGAGCTTTTTACACGCCTTGTGATTGTCACAGTCTTAATCTTGCAATTTGTGATATGGTCAACTGTTGTTTCAAAGCTGTGTCTTTCTTTGGAGTTGTACAACGTTTGTATACGTTATTTTCATCTTCTACAAAGCGATGGGATATTTTGAAAAGACATGTGTCAAATCTTACGCTTAAGATATTATCACAAACTCGTTGGGAAAGCCGTATTGAGAGTGTTAGAGTAATAAGATTTCAACCCGTGAAGATAAGAGATGCATTAATTGAATTGGCAAACAGTCATACAGATCCTAAGATCAAGAGTGAAGCTAGTTCTTAGCAACGAATGAGATGGAGAATTGGGAGTTTTTACTGAGTATGATTATTTGGCACAATATATTATTTACTGTTAATTCTGTCAGTAAATACTTGCAAGAGGAAGACAAGCATATTGATGTTGCTATACTTCAATTAAAAGGGCTCGTTGCATTTTTTTGAAGAGTACAGAAAAATCGATTTTATGGAGGCTATGCCTGAAGCTAAAATAGTTGCAGAGAAATTGGGAGTTGAACCTGTTTTCGTAAAGAAGCGTGTCGTCCATAGAAAGAGGAAATTTGATGAAAGTGGTAGTGAAGAAACAACACAATTACCTGAAGAAGAATTTAGGATTCATTACTTCATAACTGTAGTAGATCAAGCTATTTCTTCACTCAACAGTAGGTTTGAACAATTTGTGAAATATGAACAAATCTTTGGATTTTTGTTTGATTTGGAGAAGTTGAGAAGTCTACATGATGATGAGTTGAAAGTTTGTTGTGCCACTCTTGAAAAGTTTCTACATCACGACTCACATTATGATATTAATAGGGATGATCTGTTTTTAGAGTTGAAGCGCCTCAGACTAATTGTACCATCGGAAGCAAAAAAAAAGCAATTGATGTGCTTAATTATTTGCAAAGGATGGATGGTATATTTCCATATGCATGGATCGCGTATCGTATTTTGTTGACCATACCAGTTACTGTTGCTTCTGCAGAAAGAAGTTTTTCGAAGTTGAAAATTGTCAAGTCTTATCTTCGATCAACCATGTCTCAAAAGAGATTGAATGGATTAGGCTCACTATGTACTGAGAAGGCGATGGTAGAAAAGCTTAATTATGAATATTTAATTAGTGAGTTTGCTGCACGGAATGCGAGAAGACGTCATGCACTAGGATGATTAATGATGTAGGTATAACTCCTTAATGTTTATGTTTCTCCTATGTTTCATTTCTTCACTTCAGTGCTATTTCATTTTCATTTCATAATTTTCTGTTTCTAATTCATAATTTTCATTTCATCTATGTAGATGTGGAGGTGGAGGTGAATTGTTGAGGCAGCGTCATGCATTAAATGAGATACAATCAGAGCTTTCCATTGACATGTTTACATATTTGATTATATGTTTTCACTCTATTTTGCATATATGTATGATGCTTATGAGAAACTTGTTATTCAATATGATAAAAAAAAAACTTGTTATTCAATGATATATATTTTGCATATTTTGCATTGAACAATGTGCAAATTTTGCAAATTTTGCTTTGGCAAATTTTTTTTAAACATATATTTTTTTTTAATGTATAGGGCGGGGGGGCCCATTTCGGAAGTTCGCCTCGGGCCCCCCGGAACTCAGGGCCGGCCCTACTTCTAAGTAGACATAAAACACTTCAAAAAAGCGCGCACTCCAGAGTCCACAAGGTAGCCAGAAAAAAAAGAGCAACAAACCTTAGTCTCCATCAGCATCTAGAGCAACTAAATTTGAAGCAGCTACATATTCTGGAGTCCCATAAAAATTCAGCTGCAAAAGAAGGAAGAAAGTCCATAAGAGACAAGTTGCCTTTGGTTCTGCTTATCAATCTTCAATAACAATTACAGATAAGAAACTAATAATAAATATCAACTCTTTGATGGATTAAGGTGAACACCAAATTAGCAACAGCATCTAATTTCAATTTGGTTCTTTTAATCTATGGAAAAAATGAAGGTGATATGGGTCAGGAATAACGTGGCCCATCCTGGGCCACAGGATCCCCTCAGGATACGCGCTCTTTCTGATCCTTCAGATCTGCCACATCAGCACCGGAAAACCGCCCGGAGCTCTGCCACGTCAGCCCGGAAACCGCTCCGGCGTCTGCCACGTCAGCCCTATACCGCCCGACTTTCCACCGCTTCAGCCACTCGGGTAACCGGGTCCGGCCCAGCCCCAAACGGGTCTGGACCCGATTGGCATCCCCTATAAATACCAGACCCTCCCCCCTGTCTGCAGGTAATCAATCTTTTCCACTCAAAACCCTAGTTACTGCTACTCTCTCTCAGAGACTAACTAGATCGTCGGAGGGTCTGCCACCGGGACCAACCCCGGTGTTTCAAGACCGTCTGCAGGTACACGAGACCTCGGATCCGAGCCTCCCGATCCGAGCCGAGCATCCAGCCTCGCCTCACTCCAGCCTGTCACCGGTACCGTTCGGCCGGCCGAGGGTCGTCTGATTAGGAGCTTCCTCCTTCAAATACAAATCGAGTAAGAACTCACACCTGGTGCATCCACACGTCTCCCAGAAACAAACCGCATCAGAAGGAAATAGAGAAAATCTTCAATGAGTATGTCGTTAGTACGACTTTTCTTGCTAAAAATTCTGCAACTCCTGTCATTCCAAATAATCCATGTAATGAACATCATTCTAGGTCCAAAACAAAGTCTTAAGGAAGGTTTAATTCTTATCTTCCTCCCAAGTACTCCATCAAATATTTACGGTGACAAGTTTTTCTTGAATTTTCCAAGGTTGTTTGCAAACGTACCAAAGAGGCGTAATATAAAAGAACAATGAATAAACATGTGATTAGCACTTTCCTTATAAGAATCACATAAGATACACTTCTGACCATGTTCAGATTTTTTCACAATTAGTAATTTGTTATTGCAACAAGCCATATTAAAATCCAAGTTATTAAAGGAGCAATATTTTGCCATACACATTTATAACTATGAAGGATATTGAATATGTAATTAGGATTTATGCTTAAGCAGTAATTGTTTTGCTTGAAACATTATGCTCTAGATATTTTTGATGTCTAGCATACTGCTTCCAGACGGTATATATTGTCAATTCCGACTTGATGAGTTTATAGGCCGAACATGGTTCGTCCAATAAGTTCATGTTCTGAAATTCATGACCGCATCTTATGTTTATGGCACATGTCCTATATAACATAATAACATAAATATAAATATAAGATGCATATGACCTCAACGATAACATGGTGAAACTACTCTACCGTCATTAAGAATTGACAGTGTAGGTACCAGCAGTGAATTATCTCCATCTTATATCATGTCTAACTTGCCATTCATAAGGACTCAGAAGAACCAAAAGTTGAATACATTAAGAGTGTTGTTCTATTAATAAATTCCTTCTAAAAAGTATATAACAGTCTTTAGCATTATTTAGCAGTTGAACAAATCTAGCCGTTCATCTACTTTAGATTACTCTAAATAGGCGGCAAATATGAAGCAGTAGAATGTGATTAGAGCTCAAGGCATGTAAAGAAGAAAATAACACAGTTTTTTTGGGGGGGGATTAAAGAAAATAACACTATGTTCCTATCGAATAATCAGTCCAAAGTCCAAAATTTTACGGTTTTACCATTATTTTAATTTTTTGTAAACCATTATAAAGGATTCATAGATTAAATAATATGACTGCCTATATTAGTATATCCTTAGTTCAACATTCCAGGGGATTATTAATATATCACATTTCCAACAAATTTTTAGAAAACAAATAAGGTCTTCCTAACCAATATATCATTAAGGAAAAACATTAGTTAGGATTTTCTCACCTAAGTTAAAAAAAACGCTACCATGAGAGCTCCTCACCATCCCAACTCCCACAGACTGCCCTCCCCCTCCCACCCCAACCACAGCAAAGACAGACGCTACCCATCCCCAACCATGGTCAAACGCGATAGAGAAGATAACGAAGTGCACCATCGTGAAGGAGACTGGCGTCGGGAAAGAAGCGCAGCTCGAGGGTACCGAAGGTCAATCTCTCCAAGAGGAAGGAGGGAACGCGATGACGAAGACAGAGGCAAAGCGTCGAGACAACCTCAGCGTAGGGAAGTGGAAGAGAGGAAGATGGAGACCAAGAGCTCCATGAGGGGCGACCAAGTACTTCCTACCTTCGATGGGAGCAACACCAAGTACCGATCCTATGCTGATGTAACAAGAGCCAAAACCAAAGACGGCCAAGCGTATAGAACGCGGCGTCACTCCCCATGCCCAGATGATCAGCGTCGTCAAGATAGAGAAGAAGATGAAGGAGAATGAGTCCTGGTCAAGAAGAGAAAGAGCAGGCAGCCGAATCAGAGTCATAGCTCGTCGGATCACTCGCGCACCGATGGACGCAAAAATTGTCACAAGTGCGCTAAGCCAGGGCATTCGATCAGCAAGTGCCAATCTGATTGGCTTTGTTATATTTGTAGATGCACTGGCCACATCTCAACCTCTTGCCCCAAGCGGATCTTAACTTCACCCCCCAACTCCAAAGCCCTGAAGACGGCGATCCCAACAGCATCGGAGGGGAGCAAAACCCAAGAGAGCGTCGCCAGTGAGAGGCGAGTCATCCAAGCTTCTATTTCCCCTACGTCGTTGATTGCTAATTTCGAAAGACGTATCAGCGGGGGGATCTTAATCAAAGCACAAACTGGAGTTCCTACAGCGACAGACATCTCCGAATTACTTCAAGCCACCCTTGTAACCACGCCGACTCCGACGTGGGTAATTCAAGAGATTGGTACGAACTCGTTCTATGCACACTGTAGCGACGCCGACCTTGCGAAGGAGACAATAAGAGTAAAGGGATTAGAGGGGAAAGATGCTCAGGGTATGGAGTTTTTTGTAACATTCAGGTGGTGGTCAAGAGACTACGGTGCATTGAAGGCGGAAAGTATGCCGCCGGTGTGGATTCGGTTATATAATTTGCCATTTCATTGCTGGGTTAGGTCGGGATTTCAAAATGTCGTTCGACGGTTTGGCATGCTTATAGATATCGACAGACAAACTATCACCCACTCCGCTAGAAAATTCGCTAGGATCATGGTCGGGGTTGTTAACAAGTCCGATATCCCATCCAAGATTCTAGCCGAATTCGATAACCTCATCTACGAGGTGAGAGTCATCGTCGAGGTCCAAAAAAATGTTTCCTTTAGAGTTCTAGCGCCTGGAGAAGGAAACAATTTCAATGGTCCAGATGCGTTGCCAGAGGTTGAAAATGAAGCACAGCCACTAGATGTGAGGGGGTCCACGCGAAGGTACCAATCGGCTGGAGGAGACTTCAATAAATCTGGGCCACACGATTTTGAGCGCCAAATTCAAGTTAGCACTCACAGTAAGAAGCTGCAATATCCACCGGTCAAAACAACTCAGCCTCTATGCGAAGCAAGCAAAGCCACCTGGCAATGGGCCCCAGTCGAAACCCCTCACCCATCCGCTATTAATTCAACCCTGCGCGGAAGTGACGTTCCTACTGAAGCTGATTGGACCTCACGCGGCGAAGTGACAAGAAGAAGTGAAGGGAAGGCTAAGGTTGATGGGATTGGGAACTCTAAAGCTGCTACTAAGCTAGGTATACTCAAGCAAGGTCATGACGTGGGCTTGCACCATCAGATGGGCTTGATTAATGCAGAGTGGATGAAATTATCCAATGAGGAGATTGAAAGATCGGTTAAAGCAGCAGTGTGTGCTTTGATCTAGTCCAAAGAGAAGACACTCCATGGGCCTGGGCCTGTGGGCCAGGAAGAATTGATCCCTCCAATGGGTGACAGCCCGGTTGGGGTTATTACTCCTATTTCTTTACAGGGAGTTCCTTTGAAGCATATACAGCCTCTACAGTTGCACAGCGCTCCAATTAATTCAGAGCCGGAACATGGGGAGGGGATAATCGGAGCGCTAGATGGCATTCGCGAGGATAATCTCATCTCCGTTACAGAAACAGAGTGCGAGGACAGAGAAGTTAGAGGCAGTGTGGGGAGCTCTTTCACTAAAAAGATCGCTGAATATAGGAGGAAAGGCAAAAGACAGTTGGTCAGCATGGATAGCCAGAACAACGAGCAAGAGGGAGGGGCTTATAGGGGAAACAAACAATCGGAGGATACTACGGCAGGAGAAGGTACCTCTAAATTTAATTGTTCTGTTCTTAATTCGTTATCAGATGAGTCGCTCATTTACTTCGCTAGTTTGTATGGTCTAGCCATGGGTTCCTCTAAGGCTGAACAATTATCCAACTTAGCAATTATTAGAGAGGACACCAAACTAGATATTAACTAATCCCGTTCGGGGAGGGGATCTCACTAATGTTAGATGTTTATACGGGTTTTAATGGTTTATACATTTTGGAATGTTAGAGGGATGCGTCAAAAATTGAAAAAAAGAGCGATAGGAGTTACTCTATCCAAGATTCGACCTGACATTTGTGGGTTTCAAGAAACTAGAATAGAATCTCCCATAGAAGAGGACTTCACTTCCCTTAGAGGTTTGGCAGACTTCCACTGGCGCTTCAAGCCAGCTAGGGGCTATTCAGGAGGCATAGCGGTAGGGGCTAGTTATTCTTCCTTCGAGATTGTCGACGAATATATCGGAGCTTTCACGGTTTCGATTAGAATTAGACGACGACGGGATGATTGGACACAGACTGTTACTAGTGTTTATGGCCCATACGACAGTAGATTGCGTCAAGAGCTGTGGACGGAATTAAGACACATCAGGCACAAATGGGATGGAGCTTGGATTATCGGAGGTGATTTTAACATCACTAGTTTCCAGGATGAACATAAGGGGAAGAGCCACAGCAGCCATGATCAAGACTCCTTCAATAAAATGATAGAAGATTTAGATTTACTGGAACTAGAGATGACAGACAGAAAATTTACTTTGTCAAATATGCAGCGCAATCCCATATTAGCCAAGCTAGATCGAGTCCTCGTGTCGAACGAGTGGGAGGATGTTCATCCCTTTGCAAAGGTCAAGTCAGCGTTACGATACACTTCAGACCATCTGCCTCTGGTGATCGACTGTGAGCTTAAAGAGAGGAAGAAACACTTCAGCTTCAAATTCGAGAAAGCATGGACCGCCTGTGAAGAGACTAGGCAAGTTATCGCCGAATCATGGAATGCATCCACCACTCAGCTGACAGCGGTAGGAATCTGGGTAGAGAAGACAAGGCGACTGCGAAGAAGTTTAAAAGTTTGGGCTAGACAAAAAAATGAGAGATATCCATCTGAGACGTGAGTCGCTTGCCCACAGAATTACACAGCTGGAAAGTGCACAAGAGGATAGAGATTTACAGAACTCCGAGATAGACGAGCTCTCTAATAAAAGACTCGAGCTACAACACATAGGGAAGATGGAGGAATTATACTGGCAACAGAGAGCGAGAGTGCAATGGATTAGAGAGGGAGATGCAAACACAAAAATTTTCCACAAGGTCACAAACGGCAGAAAAAGACAGAACCATATCACGGGAATCACAGTTAACGGAAACTGGACGGAAAACGAAGACATCATCAAGGAGCATCTAGACAACCATTTCCACGAGCTTTTAGGACGAGATACAACTAGTAGATGTGCGATGGCCCAGGATATGTGGAGCTCCTCCAGAATAGATGGGAGTGAAGGCATCGAAACGAGATTCACGGAAACAGAGGTGTTCGATGCAATTAAGAAGCTTGGCCAGGACAAGGCCCCAGGGCCAGATGAGTTCCCGATTTTCTTCTTCAAAATATACTGGCATATCATAAAAGAAGACCTTTTAAACATCTTCCACGAGCTACACGACGGTGTGGCTAACTTGGAAAGGCTAAATTACGCAACTATTGTCCTCGTCCCAAAGAAAAACGAGGTTATTTCTCACGAGGACCTCAGACCAATAAGCTTGCTAAACGGATCGTTCAAAATAATAACCAAGGTTTTAGCCCAAAGATTAGCCCCGAACCTTAACGAAGTTATCGCTCAATCACAAAGTGGGTTCATAAGTGGAAGGGATATCATGGACAGCATAGCATCGGCGCAGGAAATCGTGTTCAGAGGTTACAGAGCAAAAGTCGACGGCTTCATCCTAAACCTCGATTTTCAGAAAGCTTACGACTCAGTTTCCTGGAACTGTGTGGAGGAGGCTTTATTGCTTAAAGGTTTTGGGCCTAAATGGAGATTATTGATGAACATGTGCGTTCGGGGTGGAAAATCATCTATTCTGGTGAATGGATGGCTTGGGAAAGAGATCCGCTGCAAGAGAGGTCTACAACAAGGGGACCCCCTATCGTCCCTCCTCTTTGCAATTGTGGCCGACGGACTGGCAGAAATGATTAAAAGAGGTATGGAAAATGATACCATCAAAGGGATCAAGATTAAGGGTATCTCAGAACCTATGTCTATCCTCCAATATGCAGATGACACTATCTTATTCAGAAGTGCAACTGTGGATGAAGCGACTGCACTTAAGGCGGTATTGGCATGCTTCCAAGGATGGTCAGGCCTGAAAGTGAACTTCAATAAGACTAGCATTATTCCTATCTATGAACAACAGTCGTCACCGATAAGGGATATTAAGGATATTTTAGAATGCAAGATCAGCGCATACCCGTTCAAATACTTGGGTACTCCAATTAAGCCGGGAGCTCTTCTGAAGGAGGACTGGAACTTTATTATTGCAAAGATTGAAAAGAAGCTATCTCGATGGCAGAGTAGGTTCCTCTCCCTGGGGGGAAGGATTATCCGCCTCAACTCAGTTCTTAGTGCGATTCCGCTATTTCTTATGTCCATATACGAACTTCCCAAGTGGGTCATCAATAGAATAGACAAAATTAGGAGGAGATTCTTATGGAAAGGCTCTGGGGAGGGAAACAAAGGCTTCCACTTAGTTAATTGGGGAAGAGTGTGCAAGAGAAGGGAATATGGAGGATTAGGCATCGTTAACCTACATGACATGAACAGAGCTCTGTTAAGTAAGTGGTGGTGGAAGATCACTAACAAACACAAATGTTGGTGGAGCTACTCTTTTGAACTTTTCCGCAAGAGACATAATACCGTTTTGGAGGTAGAAGTCCGTCGGCAAAAGTGTCACTGATTTGGAAGGGGATTGCAAAGCAGGGTGATATTTTCTTTGCCAACACAAGATGTAAAGTAGGAAATGGGAAAAACACCAGGTTCTGGAAAGACAAATGGTGTGGTAGCACTACCCTGCAAAATCAATTTCCACAAGCAGCGGAAGCAACACTCAACTTAGATCTCGCAGTTGTAGACATTAGGAAAAGCGGCAAACTAAATTTTACGGTCTCGCACAATATAACAACAGAAAGCAGAGCCCAATTTGAAGAGTTGAATAAGCTGATCCTTCAAGAAGGGGGACATGCTAATAATTTTCCTGATGAAAGATGGTGGGATAGGGATAGTTCAAAAGTGTTTTCGATCTCATCCATGTATAAATGGATCAATGATGGAGGTACAAGATGTCAAGTACAATCTGTTATTTAGGAGGCCCGCATTCCGTACAGGGTCAAAGTATTCTGTTGGTTAGCCCACAACAACGCTATTCTTTCCAAAGTTAACCTTAAGAAGCGTAACATGCAGATCGATGTTAGTTGCGATTTGTGTTTAACTGCTGAAGAAGACGTCAACCACATCCTTTTTCATTGTCCCAAAGCGCGTCTTTGTTGGGAGATAGTATGTAGGGGTTTTGGGTGTTTTCACGTTCCTGACTCAACCACTGACATATGGGCGTATATTAGGGAGGGATACATCAAACTAGAGGATAGGAAGGCTTGGGATATAGCAATAGCCGCTACAATTTGGAACCTATGGCTAGAAAGAAATGATTTTATTTTTCGCAATAAAGTTTTTAGATTTCAGTACTCAATGCATAAGATTTTCCTTCTTATACATGATTGGGCAGGAGCTCAGGAAGCAGCAAAGAGGACCAGGAACAGTGATGGAGGAGAGTAGATCTGGTGCCCAGGTACAGGAGTCCCTCTAGAGGCTATCAGGAACTGGGTAGGAGATGAACCAAGACAGGGTTGTCAGCAGACTGGTGGTTTTTGTTTCAGGCCCGCTTTTGTTTATGGACTGTATGCGAAGCTTGGATGCTTTTGTTGTTTATGTTGTTGTTGTCTTTACTCTTTCTTTCTAGATGCTCTTATGTAATATTTGGTATCTGTACTACTCTGTTTCCTTAATCTATCATTAATGAAACGATGGTCTCGACCATCTTTTATCAAAAAAAAAAAAAAAAAAAACATTCCAAAGGATTTGGATGCGGTTGGGCAGAGGGTGAGGGGGATTTTGTATCTGTACGGATGTTTGGGGTATCAAACACTTGAAGATGTATTACTATTATTTATGAGTATTAGAAGTGTGTGGGTGTTGGGTTGTAATGAGGACTTCTTTGTTTCGTTAACAGTTCATTAACGAGACAGGTGACATTAGTCACTTTTGATTTTTTTTTTTTATAAAAAAATTCCAAAGGCTAATTGGACACAGTTGTCTGAAAATTTACTTGGGGATAAGTGTGAGTGTATGTCACTGCGACATTGTTTCCAAAAATGAAAACAAAAAATTATAGCTTATTAATGGAAAAATAGATTACAGTAGTATCATGATGTACAACACTGCGTAAACTAGGGGTGGTTTGATCTCAAATCTCTAATATTCTCTAATATATTATAATGGGAGAAGGCCTTAGTGTCATTTGTCAATTTATCAATGCGTACAACATGCAACGCATGTACATAACTATTATAAATGAGGTCTTAGATTCAAATCCAGACTATTTCTGAATTTTTATTTTAAAAACTATATTTATTAAGACGTGCATTGCATGTGTAAATCTCCAATATTATAATGGGAGAATGTCTTAGTGTCATTTGTAAATCTATCAACACGTGCAATGCATGCATAACTATAATAAAGAAAATTTTAGGTTCAAACTCAGACTACGTCCGAATTTTTACTTTAAAAAAAATATATATTTATTAAGACGTGCATCGCACGTATAAATTACTAGTTGGTTGTAAAGTGTATTCAATCTAGAAGATTATTGTTTGGAAAAGAAATCTTTGAAAATTTGTTCTAAGAAAATGGTTTGTTTGAATATAGTTTTATTGTAGTGTAGAATAGAGAGGAGAAAAGAAAAAAAATATAGTAAAAAATTAATGTAGAACAACGGGTAAAATTGTTTTATTGGTTAATCTGAGATAAGGAGAGAGAGAAATCAATTTTAAATTCCGTGAATATTGCTCCCCCCTCTTTTCCTCTCATTTTGGTCGAAAATCATTTGGGCTAAAAAGTGCTACAATTATGCCCTGCTGAAATCAAATCTCTAATATTATAATGGGAGAAGGCCTTAGTGTCATTTGTCATTTTGTCATTCTACCAACATGTGCAATGAACGTACATAACTAATATAAAGGAAGTTTCCAGTTCAAATCTTTCCTACTTTTTATTTTTATTTTTTGAAATTATATGCACGTGTAAATTACTAAATTACTAGTTCTATATAGTTTCAGAAAACAACATTTCATAACTTTTGATGATGATATTCACGCTCCAATTTTTTAGTGTCTTTTCTCTCCTACCTGCTCCCGACCCAAACAGCCAAAACCCTAAATCTAACCCTAGGGGCGGCGGCGGCTAGCCCTCAGCGCCGCCGCCCCCCCTCCCCGTCGCCCCCCCCCCCCCCCCCCCCCTTTCCTCTACTCCATGCCCTTCTGTGGCCACCATTCCACTACTTTCCGAGTCGTGTACCTCTCCCGAACGACCATGGGGAGACTTCGCCGGAGACGGGGCGGTGCGACTAGCGAGCGGCGCATCCAGACGGCAGAAACCTACGAGTCGCGGAGTTGGTTGGGGGCCAGGCAGCCCCCCCCCCCCCCACACACCCCACACCCACCACTGGTTGGGTGCTCCCCCCCCCCCCCCCCCACAATCTGTCTGGCTCTTTGCGGTCTGGTTGCGGTTTGGGGGGCCTGCGATTGATGTGGGTGCCCCCCCCCCCCCCCCCCCCCCCGATCTGTGGTTGTGGTTTGGGTGCCCCCCTACCCCCGATTGTTGTGGTTGAGGGTGCCTTTGTCGGTACTTTTGCTGGGGCTGGGGTGGGATGCTTGTAGTTGTGTGCGATGGATGTTTGTGGAGGTTGGGCCCAAAGATGGGGTCCCTCCGTGATGTGTGAAGGCGGTATGTTGGGGGTGAGGGGGTGTGGGGTTTGGGGTTGGAGGGTGATCGGGTGTGTCCTACGATGTCGTCGGTGCAGCCTCTACAGTGCCTACTATCTGGCTATTGAGCTTCCTCCAGCTTAGGCCACTGCCTCGTGACAGCGCCGCCTCTTCCCTCGTATTGGGAGTTTGAGGTGAGATAAGTCTGTATGGTGAGAAATCGCCGGAGAGAGCTTGAACGTGAGAGAGGTAAGGTATCCTCTACACGGCTCTCTCCTGGAGGATGGTGTTAGGTGGGGTGAGCGAGATAGTTGCTGTGTGAGAAATCGCAGGAGAAAAGCGCTATCATGTGAGAGGTTAAGGTATCCTTTTCACGGCTATCTCTTTGGTAGCGGCTGTAGAAGCGGCTGGCGTGTCTGTAGGATGAGTGGTGAAGTTGGTGGGAGGCTGCGAGTTTCGATCTACGGGGCTTGGGCCCAAAGATGGGGTCCCCCCAGCGAGGTGAACGCAGGGAGCGGCGGGTGATAAATTCCTGCCAGATTTGGTTCAGGCGGGTGTGCATGTGCCGTGGAGGCACTGTACGAAGCTAAACTGACGTACTCACAATTTTGCTGGACCGAGCTGGTTTGTTGGCCCACCCTCCAGGGTTGTTGGAGGGGCTTGCTTGTTTGTAGTCATGTTGCTTCATGTATATTTTATTTTATGTCTGTAGTTTGTATCTGGGCCCAGTACTCTGGGTTTGTTTCGTTAAACTCTTATTAATAAAATAGGGTGGCCGTATTCCACTTTTTCCCAAAAAAAACAAAAAACATTTCATAACTTTTCTGGGAAACAAAACACCCCCCAATCGTTACGCAATCACATTTCATAACTTCTGGGAAACAAAACACCCCCTACCGTTACGCAATCACAAATCAATCGAAGGGCACATCCGTAAATAACACATTAAACAGGGGCGAATATGTACTAATTGCATCACATTTCTTTTAGTCTACAGTCGTCCTCATCGTCTTCCATCCCGAGTTCAGTGTCTGGTCAAAAACTGAGAAATCGCAGTGATGTCATCACCGATCCCCCAACGTCAGCTCTTCATAGGCGGCGAATGGAAGGAGCCCTTCCACGGCAAACGCATCCCCATCATCAACCCCGCCACCGAGGCCGCCATCGGTTCACCTCCTTCCCTTCCCCCCTTTCTTGATTCGACTTCGAAATTTCAAATCATCCATGACATCATCATCGTGACGTCATACAGGTGACATCCCGGCGGCAACCAAGGAGGACGTGGATCTCGCCGTCGAGGCGGCGCGTAAGGCCCTCTACCGAAATAAGGGCAAAGACTGGGCACGTGCTTCCGGTTCCGTTCGCGCCAAATATCTTCGTGCTATCGCCGCTAAGGTTCGATTTAGGGTTTCAGAATTTGAATTTTTTATATTAGATTTCATAGATCGATCTTAATTTCTTATGACACGTGCAGATAACGGAGAAGAAGAAGGTGTTTGCTGAGCTAGAGGCACTGGATTGTGGGAAGCCTTTGGATGAAGCAGCATGGGATATAGTATAATTGCGAACTAATACAATTTGTGTGTGTGTGTGTGAATGAATTATCATTTTTTGTGCTTATGTGTGTGAAATTTGTTGCATTGTGATTCAGGATGATGTTGCGTCGTGTTTTGAGTACTACGCGGATCTTGGAGAAGCATTGGATAAAAGGCAGAGGACTCCGGTTGGTCTTCCGATGGAGACATTTAAGTGCTATGTGCGTAGAGAGCCGATTGGAGTAGTTGGGTTGATTACTCCCTGGTATACAAACTTACTTTGATATGTTTATGTGCTATTTTTGCTTACATATTTTGGACGGAGTTATTCTTGTATATTTAAGCCAGTGTATTAAAACATCTTAGGCGATCCGAGTGTTTAGGGTTATATGTTGCAGATACTTGCAATATGCATGTTAGTTCTTTGCATTTATTATAGCTGTGGACCATTTGATTGAGTAGCATTTTGTAAAATTAATTTGAAATAGATTGTTGAGGTATGCTTATGCTGAAATTTAATATGGGCCCAAAATAAGACTTGTCGGCCCTTCGTTTACACATACACGAGCCAGGTGAATTTTTGCGGTTGTAGTTGCATCCCTGTTCTTCAGAAATTTCCTTTGATAGCTACACAGTTTGGGGTTTCTTTTATTTGGGTAATGTTGTACGCACTTGTGCTACCAAAGGCGGGGAACTTGTTTAGATGTTCGTTTATTCTCAGTCACCAATATCTATCTTCTTTGTCAAATCTATTTTCCAAATTCAACTTACCTTCTGGAAGTTGTTGTCTTTTATATGAAACCGGTTAGTATTTGGTTAACAAGTCCTCTTGAGTCCTTCTAAATGTCCTTTCTCTTTTACAGAATCCACCAGCATCTTGGTAAATTTATGAATTTTTTAATCTCAATGCAGGAACTATCCTTTACTAATGGCTACTTGGAAAGTTGCTCCTGCTTTAGCTGCTGGATGTACAGCTGTACTAAAGCCATCTGAACTCTCATCGATGTAGGACTTTTGATGCCAGTTTTCTTTGTTTCCTTTAAATTGGACTGTGTATTACCAAATCACTTCCTTTTTATCAGGACCTGCTTAGAGCTTGCGGAAGTATGCAAAGAAGTAGGACTTCCTCCTGGTGTTCTAAACATCATTACGGGATTAGGTCCTGAAGCTGGTGGTCCTTTAGCATCTCATCCTCACGTGGACAAGGTTTTCTTTTTTTAGCTGTTTTTTTAGTAATTTTTCATGTAAACTACTATATTTTTTTGGCACTTACCTAAACTCTATTTTTGTTATATTATAGATTGCTTTCACTGGAAGTACAGAAACTGGTAGACGGATCATGACTTCTGCTGCACAATTTGTCAAGGTTTGTTATACTATATACCTCTGAAAATATTGTCTTGATTGATTGGTAATGTTCATTCTGCACTTGCTCCAATGTTACTAGATCTGTAGTTCCTTAGCCTATTTTATGGTTCCTGCTTTCAACAACTGAGGACTAGCTTTAATTGCATAATATGTTATCTTGATCAGTAGATGAGTTGTCTTTATGCCTAATTGTTCTCAATAATAATTTTTTCCCCTACCTTATCAGCCTGTTTCTTTGGAGCTTGGTGGTAAAAGTCCCCTTATTGTATTTGAAGATGTGGACATTGACAACGGTCAGATCTTTCTTTCTTATTGCATCTGTTCTTGTTTACCAGATGCTTTTTTAGCATTAACTACTATAGTATGAACAATTACTTTATAAACATTAATTACTTTGTTTTGACTAAATCAGCCATTTCTTTAAAAAATAAATTGTTGATCTGTTTTGCCAGATTTTATATAGATCAATAGCTCTCATTTATCTAAATAACATTTTTTGTCCATCTTGATTGTATTGATAACTATAATCACCCATGATTAAGAGACCAGATTCTGAACCCAAATGTGTTGTCTTCCAATTATTCAGCTGTCGAATGGGCTCTTTTTGGGTGCTTCTGGACAAATGGGCAGATATGCAGTGCGACTTCTCGTCTTATTCTGCATGTAAGTACGATATCAGGAAGATTCATAGAGATCATTATAAACTTTAAATGTCACAAGAATAATCTTAGACGTATTGTATATTCACTTGTTTTTTTTAAGAGTGTCTGTGCATTCTTGCATTAGAAAAGTGCTTAATATTTGCCTCCCTGGGTGACATATTTTGCTAGTCCTGTATGTTTGATTCCATAAATAACTGGGGTGCAACTATCAGTACAATTAAGAAGACATATAAGGACTCAGTTGATGATTGACTTTAAGTTAACATGCCCCGCATTTGGCTCTGCTGTTTCAGTGTAGTCCTTATTTCTGGGAGTTATGCTATACACTTAAAATATTCTCTTTTTCTTTGGCTCTTATAGTAGGAGGGCAGGATTTCCCTTATGGACCACTAATGGTCTCTTATTAATTCAAATTTTTTAACCTATAATTACCATCGAGAAAAACATGATTCCCCCATGTAATTGGAAGAGATAGGGGGGCTGGATGTATGTTTTCTCTTTTGTGACCCGTACTTTCTATAGTTTGTACTCAGTTTTCATCCATTCCTCGTATGTAAATTGAGGTGCCTGCCCTTCACTTGTGCATATTTCCCCTTGCTTATATGGTGAACATTTTCAAATAGATAATATTAATATGTATACTAGGTAGGGGTTTCAGCCTTCGGTTATTTCTAATTTCCTTTGTAAACTGTGGCTTGTCCCTTCCATACTTTATTTCAATTTCCAACTAAATCACATTCAACAACCTCCAGTTTATAAAGTTGACCTTTTTTTGTTCATTACTTGGTTGAACTGCAACAAGTCAGATTCTGAAGTCAGATGCATGACCCTACCCGCATCTTCTGTTAGTAACTGGAAAGATGGAATACTTGCATAATTATTACTTTGCAGAGATGCTTCTCTGCTTCTGCATCTTCTTGAAATTATGACGCGTTGAAACCTCAAGCCAGGGTTTTGCTTCTGCCAATATCCTTACATCTCCTGAAGTTGATAGTAATTGTTGATACTTGGTTGAATTGGAACAGTGAGATCCAAAGACACATGGCTCTGCATACATATTTTGTAGCTGTAAAGGGAAAGATAAAGTACTTGCATAATTTTTGTTTTTCGCAGATGCGTTTGCATCTTCTTGAAACTATAGTAGATCGAATCCTTGACGTACTTCCTTCTTGGGGGCAAGGTACTGCTTCCGCCTGTGTATTCACTCCTTCGACTTTGCTCAAGTCTGTTAAATGTTCCTATTTATAACTTAGTTGCACGGTAATTAATATTTTTCAAAAGTTGTTTAGATGTACAATTTCTGGTTTGGTTCTTTCTTCAATAGTAAATTAAACAAAAAGTGACAATTTGTCTTGCCCTGCTGCTAGATGGCTTACAAACTATTCCATCGAACATTTAATCTGGACTTGCTATTCCTCCTGGTCCTACTATATTTTTACAATGGCAAACTGGAAATTATTATTATTATTATTATTATTATCTCCTTTTATCTTAGTGGTGTTATGAACTTCTTCTATTGTGGTTTTAACAAATGTACTGGGAATGAGGACACATTTCCTGTTTAATTTGTAACTTTAGGAGTACATTGTGTTCGCCGAAGCATTCTTTGATGATCTTTTGAAACTGGATTTAAACTATTAGTTTGCTTCCATTTTGTGGCAAGTATATTGCCTGGTGATCTTATACGGTATGTACTCACCATGCCTAATAGGAGGTCTTGGGTTCGAATCTCCATACACCCTATGAAGGGTAATGGGGATCTCTGTCAACCCTCCCAATGCCTATATGCCTATGGAAAAATATTTCTTTTTAACTATTAATTGCAAAATTTCAACCTTCATTGTTTTTTATGTATTACTGCTGCTAGGTCACTTCATTTATGGTTTTTCAAATTGCATGATATTTTATCTTATGTAGAGTAATAAAAATGTTTCAGGAGAGCATTGCAAAAGAATTTTTGGATAGACTTGTTACTTGGGCCAAAAACATCAAGGTGTCTGATCCTATGGAAGAAGGTTGTAGGCTTGGACCTGTTGTCAGTGCAGGACAGGTGAGACTTCTAGTGATGGACTACTAAGCAATTCATAGAAGTTATTTTGCGATGTTATTTTACTCGCAATTTGTTTATGTAAAAGGAAACTGCTCCGAGCAATTGTTAGATACCAATAATCGCAAAGGGTCTATTAGTTCACAGGTGAAAATGATTTTTAATTAATATTTTAAACAGTTTTGCATGTGCATGTTTTTAGTAGTTATACTGCTTTGGATAAAGTGGAATACTTGTTCATTTGACTCTCTTTCAAAAAGCTTCAAATTTACTAGTCTCGTTGACGTTTAGGGCCAATTATATGGAAGTAGTTACTGATAGTCACTTGCTATATTTGTCTATAGAATAATTATACCAGCCACTAGTTTATTCTAGGAGCTGTTGCAACTTGTTATTGCTAAATTCTCCATATTCTAGAAGACAGTTAGTACTTACAACTTGATATTTTTGCATGAAAGAATGGATCATAAGCTTTTTATCTGACCCTTATCAGAGAAACTTTTGGAAGGAATTCCTTCAAGAAATATGTTTTCAGAGTCCAACAAATATATAGAGGGTGAACCTTAATCTAATGTATTCCCATCAAATTTATCATATGATAGATACATATCTATATAACATTTGAAATGCGGGGATGTGGGGAAATAATATCAGAACATTATACCTAATAAATGGTGTGTTTTAGAGTTATTAGGCTCTGGATGGATTGTCTTAATATTTTTTCCTGTTTCCTTCTGTTTAATTATGAATTGTCATTTTGCTTATACAATGCTTGTAGCATGTATTTTTGCGTTGTACAATCAAAATCTCCAGTTTGAAGAATTAACCATGTGTGTGATGTCGTAACTCAAATTCTTCTAAGATTATTTGTGTGAAGCCTCTCTCTCTGCCTCCTGCCATGCTTTGTTGTTTACTTTTTTTTATCGTGGAATTCTGATATGTTTCTCCTTTGTTACACTAGCTTGAACAGCAGGTCAAACAAGTTATTCTGCGATGTATGCATGTTTTATTCTTCTAGTGTACTGTATCATGCTTGTGAATTTCCTTTCTATTCTTTTATTCATTTTTAATATCCATGTTTCGGAAGCTCACCAGTCTACTTATCCTTTGAAACATAAGGTTGCAACAGTAGAAACTCTCACAAATCTGAATTTAATAATGGTGCTGAATCTTTTTAATCATTTGACTTTATTTCAGTATGAGAAGATAAAAAAATTTATTGCAACAGCAAAGAGTGAAGGTGCAACTGTACTCTATGGAGGTGAACGCCCAAAGGTAATAATTCAATTATGATTGTCAGCAGTATCTTTTGATATCATCAATGCTGATCTCCTTGTGTTTTAAAATGTCAGCATCTGGAGAAAGGATATTTTATTGAACCAACAATCGTAACAAATGTGGATACTTCCATGCAAATTTGGAGGGAGGAAGTTTTTGGGCCAGTCCTCTGTGTTAAAACATTTAAATCTGAAGATGAAGCTATAGAACTTGCAAATGATACAATGTAACCTTGTGTATATAATTCCAAATTACAGTACTCGGTTCAATACTTCAAATGCTGTAATGGTCATTAGTTTCAATTTTGTTTCTTTTGTGTTTTCAGTTATGGTCTAGGTGGTGCTGTGATTTCCAAGGATCCAGAGCGGTGCAACCGTATAACTGAGGTATTTATTACACACAATTATATTAACAACATCGATAGCATTCTCAATCTACTACCTCCAACTAGCGAGTGGCGCCTTAAACTCATTTTGTAGGCATTAGCATCCACTGCCTCCTTGGCTTATTCCATATGGACCCCAAAAATTATGCCTAATTCCTTATTAACATCATCCAAAACAACAGGATGAAATCATGTTAACATAGAGTAACTAATTTTTTCGTATTCAAGGTTCAATGTTTCAAATAAAACAGGATATAACAGTGAACCCTCATTATAGGTAACAACATACCTGCACTAGACAAGAACTTCATATATTAGAATTTAATAAACTCAGATTCTTGAATATCTTAAAGTAATCAAGAACCTGGTAAAATAAAATTTCAAAGAATTTGTGCATAATTCCCTGCAATTTTTTATGCTACACTAACAATGGACTTTTGAGTCCACAGTAGATAGATGCCTTTTTAAAACTAGCTCTACTTTCATTTGGGTAGTTTGGTTGCTTTCAACCTTGATCTTTTGCTTTCAATTTTGTTGTATTCAAACTAGTCAATTATTTTCCAATGATATGGTTAAGTAGTCTCGCACTGATGACATACTGTCACAGTTCAAAGATTCGTAATTTTCTTTAAGATTCACAAATCTATAAAAGAAAGCCAAATGCCTAAAAAATGGTCATTAACCACAATTTAACCCACCAAATTGGCGATGGAAGGTGCCTACATGCCTGATCAAGAGTCTAATTAACTAAAATTTGACAAAGTCCAGCATTAGATGTCATCCTCCTTTGACCTGAACTTTAAGCAGCAAAGAATTAATTCTCAATTTGAAACTTCCAAAATACACAATCAAAGATAAAACTTACATAAGTTCATATTTTCTAAAATGCAATTAGAGGCTGTTCAGATTGGTTTAAAATACTGGAAAACCTATGGAAACATGCCTCCTTGAATGAAGTAAAAAGGCTGGTGGAAATTTTTTCCTCCATCTAATGTGGCACCAATGGTATAAGGATCCGCTGATACCCAGTCATTCTAGGTGTATCGGAATTTTGCTTATTGCTTCCGATAAACCCTTGATTTACCAGGGTCTGTCGAAATCAATGTGATCTCGACCGAAATCACTTAAAATATCGACTACCTCAGCTGAAATGCGGAGATTAGTTTTTGGTCATTGTCGTCTTCACAAGTGGTCGTCCCTTTTTCTGAAAAAGGGGCCAAAAGCCGTTATTTCTCTTTTGCCGTGGGCTAATTTAAAACCAGTGCCCACCCCACTGAGCACAGATCGGGGAAAATATCATCATAGGCCCCCATACACATGGTACTCAAGATTTATTTTTTTTACCAACATTCTATAGAGTAGGGGCTGATTCTATAACTAGAACCTACCTAATACCTATTATACATTTCTTTAGCTAAAAATTTGTAATACCTAATATATATTATACATTTGTACAGCTAAAAATTTATAATTATTCATTACAAATGAACCTAATTAATTTTTCTATAGTGTATGAGTCAATTTCATGAAACCCTACCCAGGTTTCACTAGTTTGCATATTAACCCTACCTGATTTTCTTTTCGCGGTTTACCTTACTGTGTCCAAATTTGTTAGTGTTTTGCCTTCATCCATTTCCTTCATCACGTGATAGCTTGTGGGTGATTTTCTTCTTCTTTATGCCTAAGATACCCCTACCATTAATAACTAGGAATTCTAAATGATGAATTTTGATTTTTGACTTTTGACTTTTCGGGTGGAGGGGTAGGGGAGTCGGGTTGAGGTTTAGGAGTAGGTAGAGGTGGAGGTGGGGCCAACAAATGGAGGGGATGATGAATTGGGGGTGGGGTTTGGGAATGGGAATAGGTTGGGTTTGGGTTTCGAATTGGGTTTAGAAGGGAGGGTGATGTAAACTTAACCCTAAGTAGAGAATTTTCAAGAATATTAAAAGATGAAGTTTACCAACATGTAATGCAGATTAAGTTATAAATTAAAACTACTAATTGGTTTGATGGATTTTCAAGAATTGAAATAAGTTTAAGAAGCCCAATTAAAGATTCAAGCCTAACAATCAACAAATATACTTAAGTGTTATGAACAAGTAAGATATTCAATAATGATTCGTACAATAATTGGCAAGTAGAAGCACACACTCAATATTTGTGGACGACAGAAAATACAGATAATATTCTAGAGATGATAAGCGGTATCACAAATAATGGAGAATTGAAAAGATCTCATCGGGATTCGATGGAGGGGATCATCGCCAAGGATCTCGGGAATGTTGTAGGAGTCAAAGGCAGCAAGGGGCTGCTTGCGGCTGTTCGGAATAGCAACGTGATGGCGGAAGCTACCGGAGAGGCAGTAGTCAGTGATCGATTTGCTGGTTGTGGAGACAGTCGACTGGTAGTGGAGTGGCAGCAAGGAGAGGTGGGGATGTAGAGGCGGCGACAAGGGTTGAGGGTGGTCGATGGGTTAGGGAGAGGCAGCAAAGGTGGCTCGTCGGAATCTTGGGGTGATCGGGTAAGGAGTAAGCGAAGGAGAGGGAGGGGCCGTCGGGGTGGTGATGCGGCGATTGGAGAAGATGGGTTTGGGGATCGCTCGGGATGAAGATGGAGGAAGAAGGAGATGATGGTGTCGGGGTAGTCTGCGGCTGTGAAGTAAATGAGGTGTTGTGATTTGGGGTTTTAATGGAGGTTGAAGAGAGAGAGAGAGAGAGAAAGAGAGAGAGGAGGGAATGTCGGCTATGAAGGGGGGGTTAGGGTTTATTTTAGAATTTGGGGATTTGGGTTTTTAGTTTAATGGCGGCTGTAGAAATGAAGGTGAAATTTAGGATTTCTCACAAATCCTAATTGTCTTGGGATTTTTTACAAAACCTAATAATTTCTTATGGTCTCACATACACAAGAAAAGGATGCAGAGCAATTTTTCTCAACACAGCAATTTTTTTAATCAATAATAGCATACCTTCTCATTATTCTCAAAGCTTATATATAAGCTCAAAACAAATCCAAAACAAATTTCAAACAAATATAAAACAAATCTTTCAAACAAACTACATATGGCTAAATCTTAAAACAAAACAAAACAGAACCAATGTCCTCATCAGAGGGGGTTTGGGGAGAGTAAACAAACGGAGAAGGAAGAGGAGCCAGGTTTGGGTTCAGATTTGGATATGGATTTGAGAGGGAACTAAGTTAAAAGGAGGTTGAGGTAGGCTTTGAGTTTGGCTTTGGATATGGATTCGAGGAGGATGAGGAAGAAGAAGAGTGATAATTTCAAATAAGTCGTCCACATTATTTAAGACTTTGTCCAAAAAATATTTCACTTAAAGGTATAATGTATAGAGGAAAATTGTTACAGATAAATTCTTAGTTACAGGAGGGAGTTATTTGAATAAGCTCACTACAGCTTATATAAGGGTATAACGGTCACTCCATGCAAACTTTGATGTTGCTGCTCAATTGTTGGTAAACCACAGTAAGTTTGGGCGTATAGTAGGGTTAACCACAAAAAAAAAAGAATTGGGTAGGGCTATCTGCAAACTGGTGAAACCAGGATAGGATTTAGCGAAATTTAATCATAGTATATTATTGTAAATGTATATTTTATTTCAATAATTATTTAAATAATATACTTATTTAAATAGTTTTTGAGAAGTTTTAATTAACCAATTCATTACTCCAACAAGCCACTACTAGACAAAGCCTGATAAAATTAGTAGGCCATAACAAAGCCAATACCGAGTTTTGATACCATGTTTTAGTATGTACAAACGACGAGTGTCTTGAGATATCTCAAATAAATTTATATCAGAAGTACTTCAACAATTTTATATAAATATTTTCAATTGAATTTTAAAAAATATTTAAGCAGCGAAAAAATATTTTTAAAAATTCAAAAGTTAACATTTCAAAAAAAAAAATTCCCTTTAAAATTACCAATATCAAAAAGGCGAAGATATGGAGACGATATTGGCATACTGCCGATATTTCCAAGAATACTGATACACACCAACACATCTCTCTCTCTCTCTCACGCACATACACACAAACACAGACACACATATCTAGAAAATTGTTCCTCTATCTATCTCAACACAGACGAATAAATCCGCTACTATCTTAGAGGTGCTAAAATTATTTTAAAATATTCAAAAATCTGCTCTCTTTCTCTCTCTCACACATGGACACATCATACACGCTTACGGACGGGACTTTTCTTCCATGTAAACAATACTTGTAGGAAAATCTTTTTCACCACAAACAATGAAACGTGATCAGTTGAAGAGAAAAACAAAGTTAGGTTAAGCCTTGATCTTGAATTTAATACTTTAGTACTGTTTCATCATAGAACGTAATGTATATAATTTTGAATTAAGCAACTAAATTAAAAATGAATAGTTGACATAGCACTGTAAGACTAACAGAGAAGGGAAGAGTGGCGAGGAGAAACAAAACAGAGGATTGGATAATGACATTATGCTAGAAGAAAGGATAACTCAAATTTTCATCTCACCTGATAATCTAATTTTTATTCAATAATTTTATATGAAGGATTTGACAACCTAGAGTTTAAAAATTCAAAGACAAAAAAAAAAGATCAAATCCTAACTACTTCATCCTATTCAGATACCTGAATAAAGATAAATCTCATCTATAAACTAAGACAAGATCTAACGTAAAATAACAACATATCTAAGAATCTAATATTTATAATAGATATAAAAGGTTAAGAAACCTCTTTTTCCCCTTGAATTTCTGTTTGCGTGAACAGAAACTCTGAACATTTTTCTTTTCAATTTGAATGAAGTTTTTATCTGTTTGTCTAAAATAACTCCAAGGTGGCATCACTAGCTTTCAGAAATATTCAGATGTTTTGAAATTATACAAATCAAGGTGGCATATAGGGTGTTCTGCATTATTAATAACTCAATTCACGCTTGAGACCTAGGAATTTGTTTGCAATGTTAGGCAGTGTAAGAACCATTTTGGAGAGTTCCATTCACCTTGAAGTCTTTCTGTTGAATGTGTGCACATTTTGATTTGCATTATACAAACTCATTAAGCAACTGACATTTCTCTGCAGGCAATTCAAGCTGGAATCATCTGGGTGAATTGCTCACAGCCTTGCTTCTGTCAAGCCCCTTGGGGAGGAAACAAGCGTAGTGGTTTTGGACGCGAGCTTGGAGAATGGTGGGTGGTTAAATTGTCTTCTCTCAAAACCAGTAGACCAACTTTTATCCAAAAATCTTATAGACTTTTTCTCCCCCAACTATTTTCTTTTTGCAGGGGGCTTGATAACTACTTGAGTGTGAAGCAGGTAACGGAGTACATTTCAGAGGAGCCATGGGGATGGTACACCTCTCCTTCCAAGCTGTGAACATTTTTTAGTATGACTAATAAGAGGGAGAAAGCAAAATGCATTTTATGATGCAAGGGTTTATGGATTCCATGTTGTGAAATATAAAGAAATAAACTTTCACAGGGGTCATGATTCGACTGGTTTAGAATAATTGTACTGCTTGGAGGTGCAAATCGACAGATAAAATGGCCTGTGATGTAAGTTTGGTCTGTGCTGCTAAGTAAGCTTATAGAGCGAGGTTTAATGCAGCCAGTTTATGTAAACTAGTGAGTTTTCTCTGCCATAAACTATTAAGTGTTTATGACTTTTTTGGAGGATGCTTCATGAGGAAAAACTTACTGGTTTCAACTGGTTCTAATTGTCTGGCACTTAGATGAATCAAGCTCAATGTTGTATGTTTGTCTTTGCTTTGAATCTCTGTTCATGTATATCTTGATTTCTTTAGGATGAATATATTTACTTTTGTGAGAGACTAATTTATATTGTTTGATCTTGAAAATCCTCACGATTCCTCTTGGGATGTCTAATTGCGCATTGCCAAATTGTTTTTGGAATGTCCAGTCAGTAATGGCTGTATGGTGCCCAATTGAAACGAAATACTTTTTTGGTGAATTGAAGAACCAAAATCAATGTAGATTCTTGTAATATTACCCCGACTGCGTCTAGTCTACCGTCACTTTGTCTTTGCACTTAGTTTCAATTGAATCACACAATGTGTAAGTATTACACAGTACCAGCCTCCTCCTGTATTTCTCCGGCAAGCTATCTTCTGGAAGACCTATTAGCGCCCTCATAGGTGGGATCGCTCCATATCTTCCAGAAGACCCATTATCCTTAAACCTGTGTCACCTTGAGATAGATCTTCTCCTCCGTCACCCGCACAAATCTCAAACGCCTCCTCTTTGATCACGGTATCCTCAATCTCCTGAACCTCCAACTTGGTTCACTGTCGAGACACAATTATCAATTATCACATGTAACGGATTCAAAAACAACTCCTGCGTAAAGAAAACAAGTACTGTAACTCCTCTGTAACCAACTTGAGAGAGAGAGAGAGAGACGAGGGTTGCGAGAAGAAATGCTGCAAGTATCATTTCAGTTGCCTATGTAGTGCAACATAAGCGATAGCTTTTGAGTTCTATTCCGTTCGTTATTATGTCACCATCCATGCATGAAGATGGACGTTCTCCATCTTGTCAAAAGACTACAAACTGTTTTCAGTAAATTGATTACGCACAAATTAGTCAACATACGTAATGAAATCAAATTAATTTTACCTGCTGCTACAGACTACAGTATTGCTCGTTATGAGCCCAGCCACTTAGCCAGGCTTTCTCTGACTCAAAAGTAGTAAGAGGTTGCAAATTCAGATTTTCCGACTAGCACAAATACATGAAGTTGGCAACCGGGCAAGTAACGGTTGGGGTTCTTAAAGTGGCTGATGGTGATTGGTGGTGACAGACTCACCCTGATTGATTACATACTTAAAACACTGTGTATAGTCTATGAGATAAAAATTAGATTGAGAACATTGCTTTTTGCATGTTGAAAAGGAGAGAAAATAGAAAAGATGTTGGGTAAACGTGTATTTCAAAAATTTTCAACGAAACTAGTAAAGAAACAGATAAACCAGTATTGTGGGCTCTTACCGAATCCCTAAATTACCTCTTGATAATGAAAGTAAGGTTTCAACTCATAACCTCGCTTGCCGAATTCTGCTTCCCTTTCGATGGGAAATCGTGCTGATCAATGTCTTTTCTTGTCATATTCTCAAGTCTCACTACAAAGCTATGGCCTCTTAACGTGAATTATATATAAATAGAAAAATGTAAACATCTATGGTTAGGGATGTTGAATACAGAATATATAACATAACTTCTTCCCTATATCGGGCTCACAGAATTACGTGAACTACAACATGAGGATGAAAATCGAGACAAATTGCAAAAACTTTATGAATAGTCACAATTGCAAAGGCCTGATATTCATAATTACCCAAGAAACTAGACACCTTACAAATCCATATCTTGTTAGATGAGAGTAGAAATCAAATCATCGATAGAAAATGGAAGTCCAAATTCTGTATCCAAATTCAGGATTTTGGAATCAAAGTTTAGATATCATTCATAACTCCGCATAGTTAGTATCCAAAAACTATGTTCCAGTAATTGTGTTTGCACTTACTGAGATCCAGCGGATCAGCTTACCATGCTCAAAGAGTATTCAGATACAATTAGTATTGTAGTCCTTCTGAGATTGAAAAAAGTCGTACAAAAATACCAAATTGAAAATAAGAAAAAGCGTCGCCTTTCATGGGAGGAAAAGGAGTGCTGTTTCTACAATGATCCGCAACTTGCTCACCTGTTGTAATGACATTCTCATAAACATCACATTACTCAAATCGAACCTTAAAGATATGATTGTCATGACAAAATACCATCTAAAATTATGTACAATTACTCCACTCTGATCATAGACGATGATTGAGGAAAAACTGGTGGTGTCGTTAACTTCCAGCGACAAGGCGTACCTGTACCCGTTCATATATTACCTAGTAGTCTGACATTGGGTGTTCTTGAAATGCTTCTAAATTCATCCTGAAACAAAACAACATAGCCGTGCTCAAACAAATGCCCCTTGTCCAAATTCATCATCCTCAACATAACGCTCTGCGGTTAACATCCATCCTATTTGTTGTGCCATTCAAATTTCATACTACCACCTTACACATTTTAATGTCCTCATATTTTGCGCTGCAGCTCTAATTTATATGATTGTAATTCCATGGGAGATATCAGTACATTTCCCTCTTGAGCTACCACTCCAAACTGTTCAATATAGCCAAGCATATCAGTGTCATCATGTAGAAGATTTAAAGAAGTTGCTTTTGCATTCACAACTTGGAGGTCTTTAAACAAGTTGAACAGGTTGATGGGTACATCCCCCATCATAGAGCACTGCAAACCTCCCCCTTTACAGTAGGAAGAATCCCAACCTCGCCTCTGCAATGTAATCGCAAATATTGGATGCTCAGTTGCCTTTAGAGGCTGTGGGATCTTGAAGTTCACGATATGCAAGTCACACGGTAAAGGAAAAGCTAGTGGTGCAAATGAAGTAGTGGATTGGAACTTCAAGGGCATCTCTCCCCCTTTTTTACTAACAAATGCATGCAGTGGATAGTTCAAATGTGCCCCGACCCGATGAGAAAGAAGTGATGGTTTAATGGATAAGAGCGAGTGAGTGCTAGAAGGCAATGCAGAAACACTGGACTCAGTGACAATATGAAAAAGCACGTTCATAGGGCGATTATCCATAACTCCTTGACCTAAACCCCGCCCATCATCTCTAACTAGACGGCGATCTAACATAATTTCAAGCCATCCGCTCTTAAGACTTGCCGCTCCTAGTGACTGTCGAGAATGGACAGAGAAGCGGTGACCCACGGAATCTTGTAAGAAGGCGAGAGAGGGCATGGGATAATAGTTTCCTTGTAGAGGGATCTTATCGTATGTTTCTCTTCGACTCATTTGAAAGCCATTCAAATCAGAGTAGAATACCTTCCTGTTGTCGATATTGGTTTTGAATCGAACAATTAATTCCTTATCATTGAATTCGTTGTCGAGAAACTCAACATGGTATTCTTTTTCAATGAGCAATTCCTGCACTGTCTTCTCTCCTGTATAGATTCTTGTGCTATGAGACACCGGCAAGTTGTTACATGCAGTCTTCGGAAGAGAGTAAGCTTCTAGAACTAAAGGTCCTTCGGATATAATAAAGCTACCACCTTCTTCTACAATAGGTCGAGCATCCCCAGTAGGTTTGAATAAGTATGCCCCCCCCTGACTGGAGTACATTGATATTTCTTCACCAAAAACAGTTTTCTTCCCGTCTTTATTATTTACCACATTCTTCAGCAAACCATTTTTAACATTAAATACGAGTGTGTGGTGAAGGTTTTTGATCTTTGCCTCCTCGCCTTTGAGTTTTGAACAAACAAAGGGAGGAGGGCATGACAGAGACTCTGTATCAGTGAATATTTTGAGCTCAGAAAGTATAGGTTTTTCACAACTACCATGTCCATGAGCAACAAAATAAGTCTCCAAACCCAAAGGAGGAACCGAAGCTTTGAAATAAAGACGATGGCGTCCAGTGGAAGATACTTTGCCCTTGCTATCATGCTGCCATTCAGGAGATATTTGGCTTTGAAGACAAGAACCACCAGAGTTTAAAACGGATACATGGGAATTACTGACAACAACCATAACTACCTCCTCTCTTGTTTGTTCGATCGGGTTGAATAAAGTCACAGAAAAGGCACTATCTATCTTGATTTCAAGAACCCGATGAACTGGCTGGACGTCATATCTCGACCTTGTTTGCTCTGGCTCATAATAAGACAGTAAGGTAGGATCAGATTTACTATGAAAATTACCCAGAAGAACTTCAACAGCCCGTGACATAAATATATGCAAGTCCACTAAAGAAGTATGCATGCGAGTCCCATAATCCTCAACAACGTGATTTTTAGCAGTGCCTGTTACCCCATCGTGATGCTGAAAAAGAGCAAGATTCCTCCTAGCAGCTGTGAGTTTGTAGGCAAAACTTAAAGGAAGTTTAGAACACTGAAACTTACCACAGTATCCCAGAACTAACGCAGCCATCATCTCAGATGCACGCAGTGTCTGCTCCAATATCCGGTCCACTGCTTTAAAAAAAGGTCTTGAAACATAATATCCACTCCAATAATCTTTCTCCCTGTCGGCATAAGTAAAGAAATCACCCGACAAAGAAGGAAAGCCTTCCAGTTCACCAGATCCCACCTCATTAGGACGAGAAAAATTAATTCGATATGCTTCCTCACGGAGTGTACTGAAGTAATCTTCCAGGGTGCCAAACTTGATTTCTGCGTGTAAACTGGGATTTGAATTTATATAATCAAACAGCATTTGATAATTTCGGAACTGAGCCTCTGCTTCTTCCATGTTAACGTAACGGAAATCATCACCTAGGGGAATGAGCAGTGTGTTTGTTCTGTACAAACTTGATTTTTTCTTGTACTGATCCAAAAGCTTTGTTGCTCTCTCTTGAACGTTGCTAGGGTTTGTTTCTACAGGGTCAAATCTCCAAGGGCAGGCCTCATAGCCAAACCCTGGCATGCGAGCGAAGTCAAACTGACAGCATACAGCTGGCTCAGGCCCACACGTGTGTGGAACATCATAAGAATAGAAAGGCATCATGTGAACAAACATATCAGTTGTCTCATCGACATCCCAGCTTTGCCTCCACACAAATTCGAGATTTTGATGCAAAGCTAGCTCCTTTTTCAGCTCATAGTGGGTCCTCTGGATTAGCATGTTCTGGAAACCCATGCGCCGAAGAAGATAAGCCATTGTAGCCGAGTAGCCGAAGGGATCTATTGACCAAGAATTTTTTGGAATTACGCCAATGGTTTCATTCAGCCACATATTCCCCTCCATCATCTGAATCAGATATTTTTTAAAAGAGTTCAATTAAAACATTCAACTAGCAGGTCTGCTCCATGAAATTCATTAAGAAAAACAAACACACACACAATTCAAATAAAATCATATAGGTTTGATATCAATTGAAATATCAATATTCAATAGTAATGTATTGGAATAGGGATTGGCTTTAAGTACTAAACACTTCATATTCATAATATTGTGATCTAAGACAAAGATTGCAAGGGAAGTCCAGTATGCGTAATTCATATCAAGTAGTTTCCCTACATGTCAAAAGTGCATCTATGACGTGTCGAAAGAAAGTGTTACAAAATATTGATTAAATTACTTAAATATGCTAGATATGTGTCCTCAAATGGAAACAGGTACAAACAGGTAAAAGAAATCCTAGAAATGTTCAAGCATTAAAAAAGTGGCAAGTGTTCATGATTTGAATGCAGCATCAAAATAGAAGTATTTGTGCAGCAGTAACTTTCCCATTAGTATCGTCATGCATTTAATGTGAACCAATTTAATGACTTGGATTTATTCAAAATCAGTTCTATCACTGACATTTGAAATTTCAACTAGATATAATTGTACATAATCGAAATTGATTGGATGTGATGATCCACTGCAGTAACACGATTATTATGATGATAGCCAAGTGGCGCAAGATTAAATCAGGTCCAAATCTTATGGAGAATATTCAACACGAGTCAAGGAATTTCGCACCGGACAAACAAATGATTACCATCAAGCTACCAGGTTTAACTCCAGAATTTACTTAATCACTTCCACAGTCCTTGTATCTTTTAATTGTATTTCATAAACAAACCATGTTGTTGTTGTTGTTGTTGAAAGACTCTTCACAGACCAATTTGATAATAAGAAGCTATTACAAATTATCCATGAAGGTGAAATGTTTAATGCGACATACATCAGCAGAGACCATTTTACTCTTTCTGACCAGATTTATTTATTTATTTTATAAACTGTTATATATATATATATATATATATATATATATATATATATATATATATATATATAGGGAGGTGATTCCCTTAAGGCCCTAGTCACTCTTATTTTGAGGCCCTCCACGATACGAACCCCCTATTAAAAATCCAAACCTTTCATCTTGTTCTACATGCCTAAGATAGCCTAAGGGTGTAAAAGTAAGTTAATTGATATTCATTTCCCAATCCATCATGACGTTAGAATAAGATAGCCAAACAATTCTGCCACCAAGGTTTTTAAAGTGTAAAACATACTTAAGCGCTCAAGGACCGCTTATCGCTTTTAGCACTTAAGCATGAGTAAGCGCTCTGCTTTTTACAATATTTTATTTTATTTTTAAAATTTTAAATTTTAGGATAATTCTAAAAATGCATGAACATTATAAAAAGTAATAGAAAATGTAGAAAATAGTAGAAATTGATGTGCAATGAAGAATAAATGATGTAGAAATGCATGAAAAATGCTACAAAGTGCAAGCATATGCAATATAAATTGTTATAAAATGAAGAAACTGTAACACCCCGTACTTAAGCGGGTATATATATAATATTATATATAGAAATATATATAATAATATATATATAATAAAATAAATGATAAAAAAGAGATGGTTGGTTGGTTGTGGCCTATAGGGGATCCTATATGGCTTGATTGGAAAAGATTAATGATGGTGGCTTATAGGATTGCCTGTGGAGCTTATGCATGCATTAAATGGAAATAGAAAATGTGAGTGTGCATGCATGGAATGAAAGTGACGTGGCTTGCATGGGGATTAAATCCCATATCGGAAGTGGGAATGGAAGGAGAGTGAGTTATATAGGATACCACATGATAAAAGATCACCAAATGGATAACCACCTTTTTTATGGTGCCTGTGGTGGGCGTGGCTAGAGTTTTGTGTCCGTTCTTTCGCGTGCGCGAACGTGTAGCCATGTGCGCAGCTGAGCCGGGCTCGGGGCGTTACAGAAACATACTGAGTTGAATAGCACTAAAAGTATACATAAAATTAAAACATAAACTAATAAATGTACATGGCAAGGAGAGGAGACTCAAAGAATGCACATTCCACAAGTCAAGAGTTGCTTGCAAAGGAGGATATTGGGGTTAGCGTTTGAGAAACTATCAGATTTTTTGGTTGAAACAACTTATAAATTTGGATATTGGGTTGACTCGGGTTTAAAAGGAAGTGGTGTTATTTATTATTTTTCCCACTTGGACTCGCTTAAGCGACCGATTAAGCGGAGTTGGCCAATTAAGCAGCCCGCATAATTTAAAAAGCACAATAAAATTGGTGGACCGTCGTTAAATAGGCCCGCCTTGCTTCTCTTTTAGCGTAAATCTCATCGCTTTGCTTTTTTGGTTGCTCAAGCGTAAAAAGCTTTTTTAAAAATGTTTGTCACGTTGTTAAACATAAATAAATAAACTTAAAATAACTTGATTTTTCATGGGTGGTTTGTATTAATGGTGTCACATATAAGGCCTCAAAATAAGGGGTGAGATAAGACCTTAGGGGATCATATATATATATATATATATATATATATATATATATATATATATATATAGCCACGGTCCGGTGAGAACTTCCTTTGCTTAGAACCACGTGAGAACTTCTTTTTGGGACACGAGTTGAAAAATTCGATACATGACTAACTCAGTCTAAAGATGAGAGATCTAGTCATTTGAGATTCGTTTACCCAATGCAATAAATTGTTACAAATTGTATGGCTAGATATTGTTATTTTTTATAATGACATGCATTAGAATGTGGAATAAGATATTTTAGATTTAGTTAATTTGAATGTGATTACATAAGATTTTATATGTGGGTTGATATTATTCATATGTTGGTTGATATTATCCATATGGGGGATGGTAGAGTCCTTTCTTGATGCCCAAGTTTTGCAGCCTATCTATATGTATTTATATTTTTCATTATGTATCATTGAATATCCCTGAATATCAAGAAGTTCAATAATATTTTATTGTTCAACATGGTATCAAAGCGTTTCGATCCTCCTAAAGCACTCTTTCTGAGTAGCAAGAGGAGTCATATTTCTTCAAAAATTCTCTCTTCTTCTTTAGTTGTCACACTCCTCAAGATGCAAATTTTTAGATCCAGTCCTCCATATTCGGATTTTCTTACATGATCCTCTCCATATTCGATTTTGCAGACTCAGTCCTCTTCCATATACGGATTTCTAGATCTGGACAATCTCAAGATGCGAATTTTCAGATTCGGTCATCCTCTAGATTAAGATTTTCAGATCTGATCTTCCAGATTCAGATATCCACATCTGATCTCATCTAAATTAATATTTTTATACGCTATCCGATTTTACCCTCAACGCGCTAGATTTCCTCCGCGCAATCCAATTTCAGCCGCAACGCACTTAATTTCCTCCGTGCTATCCGGTCCATCCACAACGCGCTAGTTTCCTCCGCACTATCCAGTTCATCCACAATGCGCTAGTTTCCTTTATAAAGTTTGGCGGGAGTGTTGACTTATATAGACTAGTTGAATTCCCTGAAGCTTTCTTTGCGTGGTCTAGATCTCGACTCCGTTCAAGTTGGACTTCAACTTTATTTACCTCCAACTAGGGGAGAGTATTAGAATATGTGAGAAGATATTTTAGATTTAATTAATATTTCGTATGTGGTTAGATAAGCTTTTATATGTTGGTTGATATCATCCATAGTCCTTTCTTTATACCCAAGTTTTGTAGTCCATTTATAGGTCTCTATATTTTTCATTATGTATCTCTGAATATCAAGTTGTTCAATAATATTTTATTGGTCAACAACATGATACATCGGCAAATAATTTCAAATGACTTGATTTTACATTTCTAGACTACTTCAGTTGTGTTAATCAATGTGAACGAAATGGATCATCCATGTGATGGCTAAACATGGAGCTATGAGACTACATAATTGAGAATTCATAAAGCATAGATAGAAACTACAAGTATATAAGTTGATTTTAATTATTCGATAACTCATGTTCAAAATTCAATATTTCCTCATTCATATTCATTTCTACTACCAAACCCAATAACTTTATGTACACCCTCTTATAGGAGAACCGTTTCTTCTAATCTTCAACATAACTAGGGTTGGTAACGGGTCGGGTTTGGGCCGGACCCATATAGGCTCGGGCCCGAAGTTTAAAACACCGGCCCGAACCAGGCCCGACTTTTTCGGACTTACAAATTTAGGCCAAACCCGTGACCGAATTAGGCCCAAAAATAGGTTCGGACCTAAGCCCGAACTAGTTATGCATGTTTTAATATATAACTTTCCAATAAAACAAATTACATTGAGAATAATATGCGATAAAAAAATAACAATAATAGGAATACTACAAATTGTTGTATAATTCATATCTAATTTGTTAATTTGCATTTTAACTCTATATATAGGGCATAATTTCTCTCTCTATAAACTTTAATACTCATTTCAACTTACATACATGAATATTCGCTTTTAAAAAACTCATATAAATATACATGATATATACATAAATACACAAATGCACATGCAGAAATTTGATTCGGGCTCATCGGACCTAAGTACTTGAGCCCGAGCCCGGCCCGGATTTCCCTAGGGCCTAAAAACTTGAGCTTGAGTCCGGCCCAAAGTGAAAATTGTTGGCCCAAGCCCGCTAATAACCGAATTGGACCTAGGCGTGGGTCCGGGTCGGGTTCGGGCCAATTGCCACCCTTAAACATAACTTGAAAATAATTTTTGTACAGGACACACACCTTTCATATTTTAACAAATTAAACAACCAGATAATCAAAATTTATAATGTGAAAAATGAAATTTCTACCCAGTAAAAATAGGGGGAAAATCATATAGCCAAAAGGAATGACATTCATATAAAAAACCGAGGAACCATTGGATCTTCTAAAGATAAGAGGGGGCCTTCATGATTCCCCCAATTCTCAAGAAGAGCCCATATTAGAAACTGAGGATGTCCAGTGGTCCCTTTGCCTTTTTACATGATTTTCTTTGGATATGTGACTTTCTTCTGTGAATAGCTCATAAATATACCTGTTCAATGATAGCATAATAGTGAGAGTTGGCCTGCATCAAAAAAATAACACAATTAGTCCAGCTTTAAACAAAATAGAACAACACGGATGGGAATGTTGCTGTCACTTTGTGAATGACTTTCAGCCAACTGTATGCATAGAAAAAAAATTATCTCAAACAAAATTTGGCAGTTATATGATAGCAATGGTAAAAACAAAAGAAAGAAAGAAGATAGTGTTATATTAAAGCAAATATCCAAACACTTCACAAATAAAAGGTATACTCGTCAATAGGGAGCACAGCAAACTAAAATGTTTGTGTGTGTACATAAATTTGTTTGTTTGTTTAGTTCTAAAGAGTACCAGTACAACTTCTTAAAGTCAAAATGCAAGAGGCTAGAGGCCACTATAGCAACAAGAAAACATCTGTAAGGTATGAACTTCATAATCAGCCTCAAGCACAGGGAAGGAGCTATATGGGGGCCTGGGTGGGCCAAGGACAACCGGGAATTTTCATGTACCCCCTTGTTACATTAATTTTTTTAATTTGGCCCACCCACACACAAATATAAAATTTTAAGCCCCTCACTTGTGGCTTTTATTTCATGGTTGGCTCATTCATCCCTTCAACACATTATACAGAGCCCCCTTTTTATTGTAATATTTCATTGGCCTCCTTCATTGTTATTATTTTATTACTGTACAAGGTTATACCCCACTAGCTAGATTGACATATATTACATCCACACTCTCATCACATAAGAAGTGAATGGTGCAAGCGAAACTTGAACACCCAACTTCTTACTTAATATCAAAGAGGGTTTACCACTAGTCCTTAGTGGCACTCCTTGACGGTCATTATACATTTTCAAATCACCCACTATTCAAAATATTTTTATAAAACCCTTTAAAAGCCAATGAAAGGAAATAATTAGCTTTTGCATAGAAAATATTTGTTAAAATTCCTATCTTTTGCTAAGCTGTCAAAATTGTCTAGAAATGTAATATTTTTTATTTAAAATGTGTACTAGTTACTTTTTAGTCTAATCGGAGATACAGTAAATAATGCATAAGATTTCCTACAATGCAATTTTATATTTTGTTTTATGTGTGAACATGTATTTTTATTTATAAATATATCTGTGAAACAAAAGATTTATTTGGTACGTCGGTTGGCCCACCCAACAAAAAAATTCTGCCCCTGCTCAAGCATCCAGCATGACACGATTCCTATTATCCTATTTTTTGTGAAGGTTATTTATTAATTCTAAAATGAAAAGTAAAGCTATGTAATGTAAGACAACCTTTTTTCTGATCAAACAGTCAAAACTCTCCATATCGACTCACATTATTTCCCGTTATTAATAATCCACCAAGTATAATTGATTATAGCCAATTTCATTGGGTGGTTATGCATCTTATGATAAATGTAAAAAATGAAAGGAAAGATTTATCCCGCAACATTCGCACCAGTGGCAAATATTGATTGATGTAACCACCAAAGGATAAAATAAAAACCAATGCATTCCATCAACCACGAGGGTCGACCTTATAAGCCTCGCTGAATTAGAAAAGGAACAATTCCTGTGTGAAAACCAATCACCAGCTATAGCTGACATTACATTCAGGGCAAAAATATTTCAAACACAGCCTTGAGCCTTCGTCAAATAACTTGACAAACAAGTGGTCATACACTATTTAACCACGACGACCATTTGATTAAGTAAACATATGAAATTTTGGAACTCGGAAATAGATTTTCTGGAAGTGAAGTCGGAGGGAAAAAATTTCTCTCATGATAAATCTGAACACAGAAATGACATGTGAATGGAGGGCAAGATGTGGAGAAACACTCATCGAAGACAAGGCTGTAACACAAAGAAGAGGGTAGAAGTAAGGAAAAGACACCATCACAGTAGATGAAAGATGAACAAGACGCCATGACAATGTGTAGTAGTCAAGGCTCCTCCTTGAACCATGTTCAACATATGTTCTTCAGTTGGGGAGAATATTGAGGCACAAATTCCCAATGAGTAGTAGATCTTACATGTCACAACACAAGGGCTCACAAGATGCTAAATTCTTGTAGCAGTCCAGTGAAGGAAGTTTTTAAGGCAAGGATAAATTGACAGACCTCCAAAATCTTATACTGGAAGCATATTCCACTTGGAATTATTTGAAGCCATACCTCAAGTTCAACTGGATGTTAAAACTCATGAATGAACGAAACTAAGGTTCACATATAATTAGGCTATACTATTATTAATCTCTGTTTGTAAGTCTATGAGATATTTGGATCTTTAGCTATAGATTGATGCAAGCAACCTTAGCTTGTATTTGGGTGTGGACTTGAGTTAACTAAAGTTTAGTTTTAAGTGGAAGTAGAGGTTTGCAACATTAATTTATCACACCTCCACTTCACTGAAAAAAAGTTATCTTAGCTCCACTTCTTTTGGGGTGTTTGGAAGATCACTAAAGTTAGATAAACTCTCCGATTTTGGGGTGTAGGTCAAAGTTAAGATAAAAGAGGTCCTAGTGGAGTAGAAACAAAGTTTGAGATAACTGTAGTTATCTCTCAAACAACCCAAAGCTGAGATAACTACAGTTTTGGAGATAACTCTTCAAAAGCCATTTTTCTTAACTTAACTTCATTCCCAACCACTGCCTTAGGTGTTATGTAATTAACCTAATGAAACTTGGCTATGGGGTTCACCTATCCTCCACAGAAGAAAAAAAACACCCCAGAGCAATGTGCTATGACATTCATTATACATACTATTAGTGTGTGCTAATAGTATGATATTCCATTAATCAATGGAACTAAGCTATAGGCTAATTTATTTAAAATACTGGTTTTCTTTCAAGAGAAATGCACAAGTGTGCCTTATCATTGATAACACAACAACAAGAACAGAGCCGCTACTCAAAGAATTTTATGTCATACTGTCATCTATAAGAAACTGTGTCATACTGTCATCTATATGAATCTTTTCAACCATTAAGCTTAGGTCAGGAACAGGGTATGTTATTTTAAGGTCGACCCTAGTCATCTTTGCTTCTTCACTACTATTCCTAAGCAATCCATTATTGTTCTTCCTTACACATGTCCAAACCCCCTATATCCCATTATGTTCTTCCTCATATTATCTCAATTAGAGCTACCTCTAATTTTCTTTGTTAGCCTAATTATTATTGTTCAGCCTATAATCCACCTTAACATCCTTCACATGGACAGGTATCAATATAAACACACACAATCCAAACTCATAAATCACAACGACCATCATCTAATCGCCTCCAAAAATATTTTCCCGTGCACTAAACCGTTACCACATCAAATTCAAAACAAAACCAAACAATTTGTAACCTTAATATTCCAACTAAAATAGTGTGGCCGAATCCTCACCTCATCATTCATCACCCACCCTCCTCCCACAATCTCCAGCTGCCCATTCACAATCAGCCTCGTCATATCCTCCTTCTTCCCCCTCGACGCATCCTTCCACCACCTCTGCAGATACGACATCTCCTCCCAAATAAACTTCCTCCTCGCATCCTACCAGAAGAAGAAAAAACACACACACACCAAATCATCCCACCATCCCAATTCAACCAAAATAAATAAATAAATAAATAAATAAATAAATAAAATAATCTCACCTTCGAAAGCGCCTGCACAATGGTATCAAGAATATGCTTCGACTGCCGCTCATAGTACTCCTCGACAGTCAGTTTCCACCCGGGGTCGTTATGCGAGTGGGGGACCACGAAAATCTTGAGCTTCTCGTGGTCCCACTCGTTCCCCTTGTAGCTCACCTGCCAGCCCTGCTTCCAGGGGCCGCCGTCGATGTCCAAGAACTCGATCCGGTCGTAGAGATCCTTGGTGGTGATGTCGACTTTGGCGGAGGGGAAGTCGCTGCGGTTTCTGACGTCGGCGGCGGAGCCGGAGTTGGGGCGGCGCGTGAGGCGGGAAACGGGGGAGGAGTGAGAAGGGGGGGATTTGGAGAGGGGGTTGGGGAAGGGGAAGCGGAGGAGGAGGATGAGGAAGAGGATGATGGAGAGGGAGAGGCCGAAGAGGAGGAGGAAGGCGGATGGGGAGATGCCGAGGGAGGAGGAGAGGGAGCGGCGGCGGGGGCGGAGGAGGGGTTTGGATCTGGGGGATCTGGGATTGTTGGGACTGGTGGAGGTGGTGGGGAGGAGAGGGGGTTGCTGGGAAAAGATGCCGCCGGAGGTGGCGGACCTGCGGTTGCCAGAGAAGAAGGCCATGGACGGCGGGTGGATGCAGCAGTCACAAAGTGATGCTATGCTAATGCTATGCTGCTCACTTTGGACTTTTTTGATTTTTTTGAATTTTCTTTTTTTTTCTTGTTTTGTGTGTGTGTGTGTGTTACTGTGTTGATATTTTTAGCTGATGATTCTACATTTGGGGTGATAAAGAGCTCAAATGCACGTAGAGTGCACGTGAATGTAAAACAATGAGATATTTTACTCATCACAAGGGTTACCAATCTTGAATTCTTGATAAATTTTAGCGTTTAGATTAAAGTTTTTAATTAAAAATGTAAAATGATACCAGAACTTTTGACTTTAAACTTAAAAGTAGATGATCACTAACAGCAGTAGTAATAACAATGATATGGTTTCAAACATATTGGCTTATACGATCCAAAAAAGGAAAAACATGTTGACTTATGTATTGCTCTGTAGCCCTGTCTACCAACTAAATGGCGCTTGATCGTCATTCTACGATCATGAAGTTAAGGGGAGGGAGAAAGAGAGGGCAACTTTTACGAGATGGATAGCTAATAAATTGATTTTTTAAAACAAAAATCTTTATTGATAGATTGTTGGTTTAGTATTTCATAAAGAAAATTTCAACTTTTATGAACTTGTATACCTTCTTATATCACAAATTGACAATTTAAGGAGACAATTTTAGAAAAAAGAATTGGAGACCTTCTTATTACCAGCAACTACTATCTATATAATAAAACACAGAAAACTATCAAGTGGCTCTCCTTCAATCTTCCAAAAAATTAAAGGCCTGGATCTAAGTTTACAAAACATATTTTTCCCCCTAAAAGTTCCTCCTAAAATTCAAATTCAAATCATCCACCCAAAACAACTCCTATATTTATTTAATTTCTTTTTCCTTTCTCTTTCTCTCCCTCCCTCCCTCTTCTATTAAAAAAAATAGTATTATACACGTGCACACGTGCACGTGGAAAAAATTGAAGGGATAATACACGTGCACACGTGCACGGAAAAAAATTGAAGGGATAATGAAAAGGGTAAAAAGAAAATAATTTCGAAACTGATCCACTGTGGAAAATATTTAAGATATTTACCAAACTGGTCCACTTTCGAAAATATTTACCAAAGTTAGTCCATAACTGGTCCACTTTCGAAAATATTTGGGTTGAGGACAAATTACACTAAGGTGTTCTCCCATTATAGTAGTAGAGATTAAGAAAACTTTTAATAAAAATTTTTAAAAAATTAAAATTTTTTTAAAAAAATTTAAAAAATTAAAAAAATCATATAATATGGTTTTTGCTGACCCCAAAAGTTTCACATATAATATGTTTGCTGCTTCAATTAATTTACTGGACCTCCAAAATTATTTTATATGATCAAACAAGGTGCACCGTTCCGAAGACGTGCCGTAGGTACGTGTCAACGGGCAAACCTAGTAGTACTATATATGACAATTTTAAGTGGACAATTTTAGAAAAGGAATTGTAATGCAAGTATGGCTGCATAGTAAACATTGAAGTTTGAGTAAAAGACCTGAAGATTCAAATCTCATTAGAGCATATGTAGTCGTTTGCTAAATATCGATATTATAGATATTTGGCTAAAAAACGCACTGCACTCGTTTGCCAAATATCCATATTATTGATATTTTGCTATAGTCGATTACTATAAAGGAGAATCGATATAGCTTTTATCCATATTTGAGCGACGACACTCGAAGTGTCGTCCCACAAAAAAAAAAAAAAAATCTTTTTTTCGTCAAACGGCACTTCAAGTGCCGTCCCTTGAAAAATAAATTAATTTTGCGATTAAAAAAGCGCCAAAAAGGAATTAAAAAACCCCAAAAAGAAATTCTCCTCGGACGACACTTCGAGTGCCGTCCCACGCCCTCCCTATTTCTCGGACGGCACATGACCTTGGTATTTTTTTTTTTAAAAATTATTAATTAACGAAAATACCCCCACTTGAGATAGCCAGAGAGTTATATATATATATATATATATATATATATATATATATAGAGAGAGAGAGAGAGAGAGAGAGAGAGAGAGAGAGAGAGAGAGAGAGAGGAGTGATCCAATGAGAAACATCTTAAAATAAGAAAATGAGAAACATTAATTATAACCATTGGATATGAGGGGATTGAGATGAATGGCTCTAATTCATTTGGATTAGTAATTAAAAAATCTGGTTTATTTTAACTAATCTATCTAAAAAAACCACCAAAAAACCCAAATGATTAATTAGTATGATGTCTAGGAACCCCAAATGACCAAAAAAAAAAAAAAAAAAAACCACGGACTTGGGAGCATGTAGGTTTTATCAACTTGTATCTCATTCTACTTTAGTTAGGTTAGACGACAATGTATAAGAACTAATCAGCAAATGTCTAGAAAACTAATTAGCAAAAATCATCATCTCAATTTATAGACCAGCTTTCACCGCATCTGGTTGCAGTAGCAGCAGGGACAACACAGATGACTACAGGATCCACTCCAACTGCAACAAAGCTCCTGCAGATTTCACATGAGACAATTTTGTTTGTTTTGGAAACATACTCCAATCTTAATAAATGATTTAAATGGAGAAGCTACACACAGTTCCAAAAACCTAATAAAACATAGCCTGCAATTTAGAGGAAATTATATACATAGTTCCAAAAAATAAAATGAGGTATGTGAATAGACGAAATACTAGTAGCACAAAGGTTTTATAAAAAAAAACGAGTCAAAATTCGACATGGAAGATTTCCAGAGAATACAAAATCATGTATCCAACTAACTTACAAAATTACTTGCTTGGCATTCGTTTGATTTCTCTGTAGCAAATCAAAATTTAAATTGTCACGGTCTCATCTTCTAGGTGCGCAGACCGTATTATTCTTAGACCATGGCTACCAGTTCTGGATAGCCCACCGATTAGTATACTTACTTAAATCAAAATTTAAATTGTCACAGTCTCATCTCCCAAGTACGTGGTTTTTTTTTGTCATTTGGGTTTCCTAGACATCATACTAATTAATCATTTGGGTTTTTTGGGTGATTTTTTTAGATAGATTAGTTAAAATAAACCGGTTTTTTAATTACTAATCCAAATGAATTAGAGCCATTCATCTCAATCCCCTCATATCCAATGGTTATAATTAATGTTTCTCATTTTCTCATTTAAGAATGTTTCTCATTGGATCAATCCTCTATATATATATATATATATATATTACTAGTAGGGTAATATGGTATATAGAAAGCTTTAATGCTGGATGAATGGGCCAAAAAATCAAATTCACTGTTGGACGGCACTTCATGTGCCATGTGCCGTCCCTGAGTGATTTTTTTTTTTTTTTCTTCTTTTCTCCGACGGCACTTCAAGTGTCGTCGCTTCAATTATTATTATTAATTTTTTATTTTCGCGCTCGCTCGGACGGCACTTCGAGTGCCGTCCCACAAAATTTATTGTTTTTTTTTTCTCCGACGACACTTCATGTGCCGTCCTATATTATTTTAAGATAGAAAGCTAAAATATAGCTTTAAACGACTGCAGCAAAAGTTCGATTCCTATTTTCATTTATCCATATATCCATATTTTTACATTCAACGACTACAGATGCTCTTAGAGATTTAGAGTCAAATATAGCATATTAGAGCATTGTAGTCGTTTGCTAAATATCGATAATATGGATATTTGGCTAAAAAACGTGCTGCACTCGTTTGCCAAATATCCATATTATCGATATTTTGCTACAGTCGTTTGCTATAAATGAGAATCAATATAGGATTTATCCATATTTGAGCGACGGCACTCGAAGTGCCGTCTCACAAAAAAAAAATCGTCGGACGGCACTTCAAGTGCCGTCGTTTGATTTTTTTTTTTTTTTTCAATTAAAAAAACTCCCCAATCCCTCGGACGGCACTTCATGTGCCATCCCTTGATTTTTATTTTTTATTTTTCAATTAAAAAAACCCCAAATTCCTTGAGGTTTTTGTAATTTTTAATTTTTTTTGCAATTTTTGGAAATGTTTTTGCAATTTTTAAATTTTTTCTGCAATTTCTAAAATGTTGTTGTAATTTTTTGTAATTTTTTTTGTAATTTCTCAAATATTTTTTTAATTTTTTATGTACGAAATTTCCCAATTATGTCGGACGGCACATGAAGTGCCGTCCAGAGTTTTTTGCAATTTTTTATTTGTTTTTGTAATTTCTGAAATGTTTTTGTAAATTCTAAAATGTTTTTGTAATTTTTTATAATTTTTTCGTAATTTCTAAAATATTTTTGTAATTTTTTAATTTTTTGGTGTAATTTTTTATTTGCATTCCGAGGACAAATTTTTTTCATATGTGTCGGACGGCACTTCGAGTGCCGTCCATCCCTTCCGCTTTAATTTTTTTGTTTTTTATTTCTTCGACGGCACTTCATATGCCGTCGCTTCAATAAAGCTAAAAAATAGCTTTCAAGACTGCAGCAAAACTTCGATTCCTATTTCTATTTATTCATATATGTATATTTTTCGCTTCAACGACTACAGATGCTCTTATGGTAAGGAATTGTTTGGTTGGCATGAACTAAAATTCACACCCTAATTATTACTTTTTGGATTCAAAATCCATGAAATGGAATCCATGAGAATCACTTTGTTCGGCATGATTTCCACTGTAGTATTTTTCACATATATTATGCTTATTTTTCACCTCAACCAACTCATTCTTCCATAGGTTTGAAGGGGAGAGTAGTGAGATTTTTTTTTTTTTTTAAATGGGATACCGATTCCAACAAAATCCACTCCCTTCTTTCTGAAAACTAATATACATCTGATACGATACAGGATTATATTTCAATAAGTACTGTTTATATTTTATAGAAGAATATACTTCATAAACTATCTCTATACAGTTATAGGAACTTCCTCTTTCACTTGTTCCTCGTGACGATACAAATACAGGCTAAAGCCCCCAACCAGTTTAACCTTTTATTCGACCTGTTAGAACTGAGTACATTAAGAATCTGTCAATAACAGCCTCGAAAGAAGATACTACGTAATCAAGTGGCAATGAGCCGCTAGACGCATCAATATCGATTATTCACCATGGAGGGAAAGTTTCCAGCACCAGGTCGACCCCAAAAAGGCAGAAAATAATTACATTGTTCACACATATAAGTGTTGGAAATAGTTTTGGCATATTTTCTGGACCGGATTCTGATGGGCTCCGGCCATCTGCAGTGCCGGAAAATAATTGGATTACGATCATCTCGTCGAGTACTATTCCGTAATATATTTACTTGTCAAAAACGGTTTCCGTATGAATGAGAAATGTAGGTCCAAAGTTGGGTACTCAAAATGTACTAACTTGGGCAGTTGGAATGGATAGTCCCACATCGGAAGATGGGAAAGATTTTCTCTAGTATATAAGCTAAAGAAATGGACTAAAGGACGTAGTCCTGGGGTTACCACTGACGTGTAGTGGAGAGAGCTTTTCAAATTACAAACATGGCTTTGGCTTCGGCTTCAGCTTTTTAAATTCTGTAACTGGTACCAGAATCCTTCATTAACTTGGGTCAATGTTACTTCATTAATATATAAATGAATAATTAATTAAAATGACATAAAAAATTTATAAGACATGTTTTTTTTTATAAAAATTATTCTCTTATTCTTAATTTCTTAACTTATTCCTTTAAAAAAAAATTGACTTTATTAATTCTTCTCTTTCACATAACATGCATCTATAGTCGTTTGTTTTTTCTGTTTCCCTAAACCGAACTCAATATCATCGTTGATCTTTTGGAGTGCATACATCACATTTGGTATATATTTTTCACTTTATAGCAAAAAGTGATTTAAGGTCACTATTGCTTGAAAGACCTTTTTTGGATAAACAACTGGTAAAATACAAATGTCATGGGGATCTTAATCATCATCATTACGTGTATCCATTACACCGTGAATAATTTCTTCATCAGTAGACTTTTCCATTAGTGCATTATTTTCACTTGGATAATTCAAAAGAAGTTTCACATTCATTGACCTTCTATAATTTAGACTAGAAATGACTTGAGATAAATTTTGGATGTCTTCATCTTCACCACCTTGGGTTTGAGAATTCATGCATTCAACTGAGCGGATCTTGCACTGTCGAAAACAATTTGCAATGGTTGTTGGTTTGATATCAATGGTCCAAAGCACATTAATAAAGTTAATAGCATTCAAAATGTTAAATTTTTTCAGGATCTATTGCTCCTGCCTCATAGCCCTCCAAAATGCTAGTATAAAACTGACGTCGATAATAAGCTTTCAATACTCGAATGATCACAACAACACAGTTGAATTTTTGTTGTAGTATTAAGAGGCAGGAAAAATAGTCCACAATAACCTTTGGATGGGCAGAGCAGTTGTTCACGATAATGAGAACATTCCTACCATTTATTCTTTTGTCAAACTAACAAACAAATTCTTGAAAAAGTAAACCAATCATCCAGGATTTCTTGTTTGCTCGATAATGACAACTTAGATTACTCAAATTCACATGTTTAAAACATCTAGAATTAGCATACTTACAAATAATACAAATAGGTACTTTGTCTAAACCATCGCCGTTGTAACAAACAACAACATTAATTATCGCATTGTCCTTCTTGCGCCCTTCCAAGCAAATAATATGCTTCCAATCGATAAAATAACCATGTTTCATTCATTTTGTAGATATCATTCCAATCAAATTGATCTAGTTTAGCTTGTATTTCCGGTAAAGCATCTTCAAATTTCTTCATGGCAGCCGAACAACTTTCACCGAATCTTCAATAAGACTTAATTCTATGTTTTGCCTTAAACCGATCTACCCAACCAATTGAGAATTTTAACACTGGATTAATTTCACCATACATTTTTTGGAAGAAAAAAAAATGGCATTGCTCTGGATCATTTCTCCAGTCATTTTAGTTTTCTCATGATTTTGGAGAAACCATTCATACAAAAAAATTTCTACTCAATATATTTTGCTGATTTGTGCCTCTTAGAATTGCTACTTTTCATCTCATCTGACATTCAGCTAATCTTTTCAGAGTGTTTGATATTATTTTTTGGCCGGAAGAAAATTAAAACTTTTCTTGAACTCATTGTTGCAATTCATTTTAAGTATACGACAAATGCTCACTTTTTTACTCACATAATGCTCTCCTCATCTCATCAGTCAATGTCAAATTTTTCACCCCTTTCAAACTCTTATTTGACTTTTTCCGTAGAAAAAAAAAAGAAAAATCCAAAATGTAAAGGTCGTCTTATTCGAAACCCTAATTATGACATATCTTCTCTTCCACTTCACACTCCGGAACGCACTGTTTTTAATAGAGAGAAACTCGCTTTCACATCTTCTTTGTCGCAATTGATAAGTGCAAGAAAAATATGAAAATTACTATGATTTTTTTTTTTATGGAAAAAATTACTATGATTTTGAGTCTAAGACTAAAGCTGATGACGACGATTGTATTTATACATTTAATGTTCAATGCATATGCATGTAACATTTCGAAACATTTGATCTTCTATAGAATTAATAATTTTTTGTTGAATGAATTCTATGAAATTGTTCATTATTTTGTTTGTCTTGATTTGATATATGCACTTCACTCTCGGTATACGATGTATGTACATACTACCTTCAATGTACATCGTACATAAAATTATTTCTAAATTAATACTTATTATTTTATTGATAAATTAATAATTATTAATTTACCGATTAAATAATAATCCATCTAAATTAATAATTTTTAAAATTTTCCGTGGTTCCAACCTTACCTTATTAATTTATCAAATTTTGAAGGTTGATCAAAACAAATAAAGTTGATTCTTGGCAATTCTTTTTGTAAGACATGACTGCCATTACTTTCCTATATGCATTCAAAGAAACAACCTTGGTTTTGGCATATTTTCTGGCATATTTTCTGGGCCGGATTCCAATGGACTCCGGCCACCTGCAGCGCCGGAAAATGATTGGATTACGTTCATCTCGTCGAGTACTATTCCGTAATATATTTACTTGCCAAAAACGGTTTCTGTATGAATGAGAAATGTAGGTTCAAAGTTGGGTACTCGAAATGTACTAACTTGGGCAGTTGGAATGGATAGTTCCACATCGGAAGATGGGAAAGATTTTCTCTAGTATATAAGCTAAAGAAATGGACTAAAGGGCGTAGTTCTGGGGTTACCACTGATGTATAGTGGAGAGAGGACCTAGCTAAAATTACAAACATTTTGGCTTTGCTTCAGCTTTTCAAATTCTGTAACTGGTACCAGAATCCTCCGACGGAAGATCATGTTCCGTTTATTAAAAAAAAGAATCGCACTTAATTAAAAAAATCTTCCGGTACCAGCTTGAACTTCTATAGATCTTTTGGAGTGCATACATCACATTTGGTATATGTTTTTCACTTTATAGCAAAAAGTGATTTAAGGTCACTATTGCTTGAAAGACCTTTTTTGGATAAACAACTGGTAAAACACAAATGTCATCGGGATCTTGATCATCATCATTACGTGTATCCATTACACCGTGAATAATTTCTTCATCAGTAGACTTTTCCATTGGTGCATTATTTTAATTTGGATAATTCAAAAGAAGTTTCACATTCATCGACCTTTTATAATTTAAACTAGAAATGACTTGAGATAAATTTTGGATGTCTTCATCTTCACCACCTTGTGTTTGAGAATTCATGCATTCAACTGAGCGGATCTTGCATTGTCGAAAACAATTTGCAATGGTTGTTGGCTTGATATCAATGGTCCAAAGCACATTAATAAAGTTAATGGCATTCAAAATGTTAAAAATTTTCAGGATTTATTGCTCCTGCCTCGTAGCCCTCCAAAATGCTAGTATGAAACTGACGTCGATAATAAGCTTTCAATGCTCGAATGATCACAACAACACAGTTGAATTTTTGATGTAGTATTAAGAGGCAGGAAAAATAGTCCACAATAACCTTTGGATGGGCAGAGCAGTTGTTCACGATAATGAGAACATTTCTACTATTCATTCTTTTGTCAAACTAATAAACAAATTCTTGAAAAAGTAAACCAATCATCCAGGATTTCTTGTTTGCACGATAATGACAACTTAGATTACTCAAGTTCACATATTTAAAACATCTAGAATTAGCATACTTACAAATAATACAAATAGGTACTTTGTCTAAACCATCGCCGTTGTAACAAACAACAACATTAATTATCTCATTGTCCTTCTTGCGCCCTTCCAAGCAAATAATATGCTTCCAATCGATAAAATAACCATGTTTCATTCATTTTGTAGATATCATTCCAATCAAATTAATCTAGTTTAGCTTGTATTTCCGGTAAAGCATCTTCAAATTTCTTCATGGCAGCCGAACAACTTTCACCGAATCTTCAATAAGACTTAATTCTATGTTTTGCCTTAAACCGATCTACCCAACCAATTGAGAATTTTAACACTGGATTAATTTCACCATACATTTTTTGGAAGAAAAAAAAATGGCATTGCTCTGGATCATTTCTCCAGTCATTTTAGTTTTCTCATGATTTTGGAGAAACCATTCATACAAAAAAATTTCTACTCAATATATTTTGCTGATTTGTGCCTCTTAGAATTGCTACTTTTCATCTCATCTGACATTCAGCTAATCTTTTCAGAGTGTTTGATATTATTTTTTGGCCGGAAGAAAATTAAAACTTTTCTTGAACTCATTGTTGCAATTCATTTTAAGTATACGAACAAATGCTCACTTTTTTACTCACATAATGCTCTCCTCATCTCATCAGTCAATGTCAAATTTTTCACCCTTTTCAAACTCTTATTTGACTTTTTCCGTAGAAAAAAAAAAATCCAAAATGCAAAAGTCGTCTTATTCGAAACCCTAATTATGACATATCTTCTCTCCCACTTTACACTCCGGAACGCACTGTTTTTAATAGAGAGAAACTCGCTTTCACATTTTCTTTGACGCAATTGATACGTGCAAGAAAAATATGAAAATTACTATGATTTTGAGTCTTAAGACTAAAGCTGATGACGACGATTGTATTTATACATGTAATGTTCAATGCATATGCATGTAACATTTCGAAACATTTGATCTTCTATTAAATTAATAATTTTTTGTTGAATGAATTCTATGAAATTGTTCATTATTTTGTTTGTCTTGATTTGATATATATCTTCTATAGAATTAATAATTTTTTGTTGAATGAATTCTATGAAATTGTTCATTATTTTGTTTGTCTTGATTTGATATATGCACTTCACTCTCGGTATACTATGTATGTACATACTACCTTCGATGTACATCGGACTTAAAATTATTTCTAAATTAATACTTATTATTTTATTGATAAATTAATAATTATTAATTTACCAATTAAATAATAATCCATCTAAATTAATAATTTTTCAAAATTTCCGTGGTTCCAACCTTAGCTTATTAATTTATCGAATTTTGAAGGTTGATCAAAACAAATAAAGTTGATTCTTGGCAATTCTTTTTGTAAGACATGACTGCCATTACTTTCCTGTATGCATTCAAAGAAACAACCTTGGTTCAGATGATCGTATGCTAAGCACATAGGGAAGAAAATATGGCATAGACACATAGTTACACACATTGAATGTACTACCCATCGGTAACAGCAGAACGGTAGAAACAGCAGGTTCACACTGCTGTCCAGGACGGGACGCACAGCAGGGCAAACTTGTAAACAACATTTTGAGAGGTATCAGATCATGGATTAAGTGCAACTGAACACATACTCGTGCAACTGAACACATACGCATTCTAAGCACTGAATATTTGCAACATGTAAACATAACATCTAAAAATATATATAATGCTAATGATAACAGTTAAACTCAGGTGATACTGGAAGATAAGAACAGCCTCTACAGCTATTAGCATGGAGCAGCCAAAAAGAGGACTGGTGGCCTTGAATCAACAAGGAGAGCAAGGAGTAGCGATAACACAAAAAACCATGTGATTTAAGCAGTTAGAGGAAGCAGACTCTTGGCTGGACTGGACATATGTGATAAGCCCCTATTGGCGAGAGAGGCCGTAAAGCACTACAACTCGATGCAAGCGGAGCATATTTGAAGACTGACAAATAAGAAAACAAAACAACAAACTATACTCGATTAAGCTCGCAGAGTATCTACAGAAAGGTACACTATTGAACAGCTAATTAAACAAAATAATCAAGTATTTATAGCAGAAATAAATCTCTTCTGAGAAATTAAAGCCAATATATGCATTGAACTCCAGTCTATAAGATACGGTAAAATTGGAGAAAGATGATTGACTAATGACACTTTCCTCTCCAGATAAAAACCATTAAACTAGCTTGTCCCGACGCTGCATAGCTGAACTTGGGCTACCAAACTCAAAACGAGCCAAACTTGGGCTCAAATCGAAGATGGGAGAAAAAAGTTATAGATATACAGGGTTTATTTGGGTCAGAAGCTACTGCATCTTGTTATGAAAATGCAGATAACTACCGTGTCCTACACAGGACTGCTCATCAAGACAATCTTGTAAAGGGTAAAACTTGAACATCTGAACTGAGATTCCTATGAAACGAAGTTTGAAGTGTTCATAACAATATCGACTTCTCCTTGGTTCCACGTCTCAACTTCTCCTTGGTTCCAATCCGATCCACATAGGCGCAGGTAGGCAGAGCAAATGACGCTACTGTTTACTCAAAACTCTGTAAACAAGATTTCAGTTGAGACCCCTTTTTAGAGGAATCTCATCCACTCTGTGGCTGGCAACAAACACTTGGCAAAATGAAAGAAAATCGATAACTTCCAAAGCATGAGATCTCAGGAAGAACTAATTCAAGACACTATTGTTCATTTAAAGACCAACTATTATCTCTCAGATGAGATAAAATCAATATCATCAGGTTCAATAATCACCTTCTAAATTCTAGCACATTCAATTAGACATCTTATCTAAAAATAGTCATTGAAGCAAACTTATACATAAAAAAACTCTTGTCAATCCTAGATACCAAGCCAATATCCATATAAGAATATAATGGAAACTGGCGAAGATATCAAAATAGATTCAGATGCTTGGTTTGGGACCGGATCAGGCTGGAAAACAGGCCCGAGCTGCTGCTGCTAGCTCTGCTGTCCTCTCCGTGCTGCCCAATTCCTCTTCTCCACATTGCCGACTGGAGGTGGAAAGTAAGAAATCAAAGGGGGCTTGGAGTGGGAAATATGGAGAAATCAAAAGCAAAGGGGAGGACTGACTGTTGATGCCTTGATTGGATAGAATCGGATTTAAGGGGTGGCAGCTAGGACTCTTATTTAGATATAAAATTCTGAGCCACAGATAAAAGAAAAGGTAGGAAAGGAAATTGGAACAATTTTTTTAGGAAAAAAAAAAACTAAAAACAAAATAAATTGGAGGTATTTTAGTCTCCCAACTCCCAAGTCCCCTTATGCAGTAAATCCACTTCCAGGCACCTGATTTTAGGTAGTGTTTGGCCCAGCTTAAAATTAGCTTAGCTTCTCCTTTAGCTTAGAAGGAGAAGCTAGGCCAAACATATATTTTGAAAAGCTCTACAAAAAGAGAAGTAGCTTTTTTTTATGAAGAAAAAGGAGCTCTAAAAGAAGCTACCAAGATCTACTTCTAGCTTCTAGCTTCTAGATCAAAACCAACAAAGAAAAAAACAAATCAAAACCCAACTCTCCCCTTCTTCTTCGATTTGATCTCCCCTTCTTCTTCTAGATCAAAACATATGTGACAAATCAAAACCCAACTCTCCCCTTCTTCTTCTAGATCAAAACCCAACAAATCAAAACCCAAAGAAGCAGTCCACCTCATCAGTCCAGGGTTTGATCTCAAGCAAGTCCATCTCAACTTTGCCGTCAATGGGGAAAATCTCGGTCCAGGGTTTGATCTCATCACTGCTAGGTTTGATCTCATCACTCCTCAATAGCAACGACTTGCACCGGCAAACATAAATTGATGTCTTTCGCAAAAAGATCGAACATTTTCAAATTGGTATTGCTGCCAGGAACGGCCAGGAGCCCAATCACTTCTCCTGCAGAACTTATGTGTCTATCTTTCGCATCAGTCTTTCCTGAAATAACATATATAACAAACTGATGTTCTTCTCTTAATTACAACTATGATTCTATAAGAGAATTACAAGTAAATCAAGTATAAAAATTCATAGGGATTAGGGATTTGGTGAAGATGATGTATAAAAGTAGCTTTTAATTGATATATGCCAAACAACTTCTAGCTTAAAAGTAGCTTTAAAGTTAAAAAAAAAGCTGACTATCCAAACAGCTTCAGCTTTTAATTTCAAAGCTGTACTTTCTAGCTTCTCTTTCTGAAGTAGCTTTAAAGCTAAAAAAAGGTAGGCCTAGTATCAGCAAAAGACAAGCAAAAGTACTAAGCAGCAATAACGACACAGAAAGATCAATAAATAGTATATCCACTTCCAGGCACCTGATTTTAGTCAGTAAAAGACAAGCAAAAGTACTATGCTGCAATAACGATATAGAAAGATCAATAAATAGTATATGACCACCAATCAACAATGAGCAAACAAGCCAAATAACAAAACAAAACAAAAAATCAAAATGATTCTACCTTACATACACAATTCAACCAAACCTCACACGATTAAGCCACATACTCATGTCTAAGATAACACATACTGGCATATATCAAAGCTAAAAACCGTTTTAAGAGCATCCATTGGCTGAAACTAATTTTTTACAAAATTTATAAAAAAATGTTGTGGTCGTTTGGCTAAATACCCAAATTTGAGTTTTGAGGGTAGTCGGCTATATTTTAAAAAATATATAGGAATTTGAAAAATGTAGCCGACTAAAGATGATCTTTCGTCCGTTCAAATTTTTTTTACAAAAAGAGACGGACGAAAGACTTCGTCATTTTTTTTTTTTTTGTAATTTCCTGTCCGATCATGTTTTTTAATCAATCCAACAGATTTAATCCCCAAAAAAATCAGGGACTGATTTTCCGTCCATTTGTTTGTTTGTTTTTAAATCAATGGGCAGGAAATCATTCCTCGTCCGACACATTTATTTTTAAAAAAAATTTGTGGAACGAAACTTCATCTAACATCCGTCGATTTTTAATAACCCAAAATTTGGGTTAAATGACTAAAGCTCAAACCCAAATTCCAATTCCTATATGCCAAATATCCAAATTTTGAGATTGAACAACTACATATGCTCTAATCAGGATTCCACATTACAGCAGAAAAAGAATGTTTCAGACACCAGGGTATAAATTGAAATATAACAGTATATTCATAGTACAGAAATGTAGATGAAGGAAACTACCTTATTGTGTTGCTCAAAAAAAAATCGGGTTCCCTAACATCCACACTGTATCAATCATTCATCAACCTCTGCCTTGATTTGTTTTACAATTAATCATCAACCTCTGCCTTGATTTCTTTTACAAGATCCTCCTTGTACTCTTCAAATGAACCTGGGAACTTCTCGACTGTTCCATCTTCAACAAGCCAGAGTTCGCTCTTCTCTTCATTCTCACAAACCCGGGAGATTAACCGCGAGTCATGGCTCACCAATACTACACCACCAGTGAATTCTTCCAAAGCTTCAGCCAAAGCATCAATGCTCTGCATGTCCAGGTGATTTGTGGGTTCATCTAGTAGGAGAATATGAGGCTTTGACATGGAGATTGAAGTGAAGACAACCCGAGCTTTTTGCCCACCAGAAAGTTTTGCAATTGGGGTGAGATGATTATGACTTGGAAGACCAAACTTCCCGAGCTTAGCGCGAACTGTCTCCTGCTTACTAGGCCCTTCCTGATCAGGATGAAGTCGGAGAAGGTATTGCACAGGATTCTCCTCCATCTGCAAAAGATCCACAAAGTGCTGTGAATACCTCCCAATCCTCAACTTCTGGCTCTTCCTCACCTCGCCCTCAGTTGGCTCTAAATCCCCAGCAAGTAAATTGAGAAGAGTGGATTTTCCAGCCCCATTGGGTCCAACAATCGCAACCCTCGTCCCCATATCAATACCCACATCGACATTCGAAAGCTTGAAATCATCTCTAGTCGGATAACTAAAGCTAACTTCAATAAGTTGCAACAATGGGGGAGTGAGTTCAGTAGGTTCCGGAAAGTGAAACTCCACATTGTAATCTCTCCACCTCTTGGGTGCCTCCGGTGGTGGCTCATCATCATCCTGAACAACCTTATTCTTCCCCTTATTTTTCTTCGCCGCCTCCTTTGCTTCAAACTTCGCCCGATCCTTCACCTTATCTTGTTGAGCCTTACTCCCCGTCCTCCTTGCCGCCTTAATCTGCTTATCATAATTCTCAAACTTCTTGTTCATCTCCTTCCTCTTCTGCTCATACCCAGACTCAAAATCATCAAAATTCCCCCTGTAAAGATGCAACTTCAAATCATGTAAATGTATAATCTCCATACAAACAGTATTCAAAAAATCCCGATCATGAGAAACAACCACCAACGTCTTCTTCCACCTACACAAGTACTCCTCCAACCAAAGCACTGCCCTCAAATCAAGATGATTCGTCGGCTCATCAAGTAACAAAAGCGTCGGCTGAATAAACAGCGCCCTCGCAAGTGAAATCCTCATCCTCCACCCACCCGAGAACGACTTGGTAGCTCTCTTCTGCATATCCTTCGTAAATCCTAGCCCCGCCAAAATCTTTGAAGCCTGTGCCTCTGCTGCATCCGAACCCATCAGCTGCAGCTTCTCATATATCTCCGCAAGCTTTTCCCCATCATCACCACCATCATCCTCACCATCCTCATTCCCTTCCCCCTTCTCGCTCAACAAAGCAGCTTCCTTTCTCAACTTAACCAACTCCTCATTCGCCGAAACCACCGCCTCCAACGCACTCCGATCATCCCCAACGATCTCCTGCTCCACCAACAACACATCTATATTCTTCGGCACCGGAATCTTCCGCCAGGCCAGTAACTTCAACAACGTCGACTTCCCCATCCCATTAGGACCCACAAGACCGTACCTTTTCCCATGCGCAATCTTCACACTCGCATTCACCAAAAGCTCCTTCCCTCTCGCCGAAACCGAGAACCCATCAATCGAAATATCCTTAACGTTCGCATCCGCGGCGGCTTCCGACCCATCGTTCTCAACAGCACTGGATCTGCCTCCCACTTTGACGGAGAAGGCCTCTCTGTCGTCCTTCAAAGCCTCTCTCTTGGCGGTTTCGGCGTTGGCGGCGGCTATGCTGTCCTTCTTCTCGCGCTTCTTGATTTCCTTGTCGGAGACGGTTGCGGCGGAGAGCTCGACGGCGCCGGCGGCGGATCTGTGGGGTTTGGAGAGCTGGTTTTGGAGATCTTGCTCGTCGAGTTCCTCGTCGGATGGGGGGAGTAGGTCGTCTTCGATGTAGTTGTTGGCAGGTTGGGGTTTGGATTTGGGTTTTCTGGAGGTGGAAGTGGATGGGGGTTTGGGTTTGGAGTCCATGGCGGCGAGCGCGGCGGAGACGGAGAGTTTATCCTTTTTGGGAGCTTTGGCGGCGGCGGCGGTAGCGGCAGAGGAGTCTTTTCGACCCATTATTGGGGATTTAGGGATTTGGGGGGTTTTGATTATCGAGGAAACCCTAATTTGGGAAAGGGGGAGGGAGGAGACAGTGGGAAATTTGGGTAGGGTTATATAGGGAGATGAATATTCGATATAGAGGGAGTCTAACCACAGTTAAATAAACGGGAGAGATTTTACCTTTGTTTACAGTTTGGATTTATTGCCTAAGAGCATATGTAGTCGTTTGTCAAATATCGATAAAATGGATATTTGGCAAACGAACGTGTTGCACTCGTTTGCCAAATATCCATTTTATCGATAAATCGCTACAGTCAATTGCTATAAATGAGAATCGATTTGAGAATTATCCATATTTGAGCGACGGCACTTCGAGTACCGCCGCACCCAAAAAAAAAAATTTCCACGTCGGACGGCACTTCAAGCGCCGTCCCTTGATTTTTTTTTTTTTTTTTTTTCAATTTAAAAACACCCCCTCCCATCGGACGGAACATGAAGTGCCGTCCTTTGAAAGAAAAAAAAAAATTCCTGCCCAAATTCCTCGACGGCACATGAAATGCCGTCCGGAGGTTTTCGTAATTTTCGTTTTTTTTTTTCAATTTTTGAAAATATTTTTGCAATTTTTAATTTTTTTACAATTTCTGAAATTTTTTTGTAAATTTTTTGTAATTACTGAAATGTTTTTGTAATTTTCGAAAAAGTGGAAAATGACAAAAAAAAGTTGGTCTACCCTCTTGGACGGCACTTCATGTGCCGTCCGTGATATTGGGTCCAATTTTTTTTTATTTTTTAATTTTTTTTCCTTCTCCGACGACACTTCATGTGCCGTCGCACCGTGTATTTTTTTTTTTCGATCGGACGGCACTTCGAGTGCCGTCCCACAAAATTAACCGTTTTTTTTCCCCTCTCCGACGGCACTTCATGTGCCGTCGCTTATTATTATAAGATAGATTGCTAAAAAATAGCTTCGAACGAGTGCAGCAAAAGTTCGATTCTTATTTCTATTTATCCATATATCCATTTTTTCACCGTCAACGACTACAGATGCTCTAACAAAGTTTTCTCTTTTCAACTTTTACTAGTAATTTACACGTGCGATACACGTCTTAATAAATTTAATTTTTTTAAAATAAAAATTCAGATATTGTATGAGCTTGAACCTTAAATCTTCTTTATATTAGTTATGTACGTGTTGGTAGATTTACCAATGACGCTAAGGCATTCTCCAATTATAGTATTACTAGTAGTTTACACGTGCAATGCACGTTTTAATAAATATAGTTTTTTTAAATAAAAATTTAGATGTAGTCTTGATTTGAACCTAAGACCTCCTTTATAATAGTTATGCACGTGTGTTACACGGGTTGGTAGAATGACAAAATATTTACAAATGACACTGAGGCCTTCTCCCATTATAATATTAGAGATAGAGATTAGGGCTTGTAGTATCTTTGAATTTTTTATTTATAAGACACATTTTGAAAATATTTGTAGAAAATGACAGTTGGTAAAGTATTTGTGCTCATGGACTCAACAACTTAACTCGTTGTTCCTAGCAGCAAGTATTCTTTCAAAATTTTCAATGAATCCTCGCAGTTCCCAACAGCGAGTAAATGTCTTCGCCATTGGGAACGGCGAGTATTCTTTCAAAATTTTGAACTAAACTCGCTATTCCCAACAGCGATATAAATGTCTTCGCCGTTGAGAACGACGAGTCTTCATTGAAAATTCTGAACTGAACTCACTGTTGGGAACGACGAGTTTTTCAAAAAATTAGCACTAAACTCGCCGTGTCCCAACGCGAGCATGAAACAACTAAACTTGCCATTTGGAATGGCGGGTCTAGTTGTTGAGTGCATAAACACAAATACTTTGGCAACTGTCCTATAAGTGCAAATATTTTCAAAAAGTGACATATAAAAAAAAATTCTAGTATCTTTTACATACATTTTTTAAAAATTTAATTCTAATAGATGTGGAGTATGAAATTTGTTTAGTTCAGGGTCACCAGATAAACAGTGCATTGTAAAATTTAGGCTTAAAATTTCTTACATTGTCTTGACATATTCATCTATTAAAAGAATCTAACTAAACTAAGTTTCAACTGAGCTATTCTGCAATTAGAATAAGAATTTTGCAACTGATTTGATTGCAATGCAAATTTAGAAGTTTTTAAGCTTTTTTATAACAGTTATATATGGTTAGAGCATCCACAGTGGTTTCTTATATTTACCAATTTGCCGTATTATAGCAAATGGCATGCTGCAACGGTTTTCTATTTCGTCATTTTTTGGCAAACTTTCTATATTCGTTTCTCAAAAATGAGAAACAAAGTAGCGATTCTCAAATTATAAAGGATGGTATAATATATACCGTCCCTCGTATTTTAATATTTTTTATTCGTTTCGGACGGTATAACATATACCGTCCCAATTTTCTAATTTTTTTTAAATTTTTTTTTTAATCCGACGGCTAGATTTTACTCAAATTTTTTTTTTAAAAATAAAATTAAAAAAAAAATCCCCTGAAATCCTGGACGGTACAACATGTACCGTCCAAGAGAAGATATCCCGTCCTAGGTTAGGTGTAGTTAATTTTAGGATTAGTTAGTTTATAATTAGGTTTAGTTAATATTATATTATTTAACTAACATAATTTAATAGTTAATAAGTAATTAATATTTGTAAATAAAGTTACCTATTTCTAGGACGGGATATGTTAACCCGTCCGACACTTTAACGATTTTTTTTTTCCTTTCTTTGAGGGACAGTATGTGTTATACCGTCTCTCCCATTTAAAAAAAAAATATAGCAAACCACCACTGCACCACCTTGCCCCATATGCTATTACTGTAGCTGTCATATTATACAATATGAGAAATACCATTGTGGATGCTCTTATAGACCCTTCTACAATCTAACGACGGATTATCTATTCATATCTAATTCCATGTCTGAGCATCAAAGATGATGCATCATAAATGATATAATTTTATGATAATCCTTTGTGATGGCCATTTATTTTTGTATGAAGCAAGGAATTTGATGACAGGGCTATGGCTTATATGTCTACATTCCTTAGAACTAGTAATATACACGTGTGATGCACGTATTAATTTTTTTAAAAAAATTAAAGTGAAACTCTGATTTACATGTGCGATGCATGTCTTAATAAATATGATTATATATTTTAAAAAGTAAATGTGAAGACTATAATGGAAGAGTTGGAGTTGCATATAAGTAGCTTGATTGACAACTCCAACTCTTCCTGTCACGCCCTGCTTTCCAAAAAGAATACGGAATACCGTGGTCTGTGGTCTGTGGATTGTCAATTCTTTGAGATTCCTGTGGTCTGTGGTCTGGGCGACTTTTTCTCTTCGCTTCTCCCCTCTCCTTCATCGTTCCGATCCAGCTCCGGGTCTCCTCCGACCCCCCTCCTCCCTTCACTAAAATTGATCTCCGTGTTCTCCTCTCCAAACCCTTTTCATCTCAGTTCCGTCCTTGTAGATCGCAGGAGTGCTCCCCACTCTCCCCCCATCTTCGTTCTAGGTGCTGAGCAGTTTCTCCTGTTCTTCCTCTCCTTCCTCGTTGAGGCGCGGATCCTCTTCCCTCCTGAAGCCTTCTCGCTCTGCTCCAGCCTTGCGCCATCTCTGTGGTTCGGAGGGGTTTTCGGAAGCATCAGGTATCTCCCAATCACTGTGGTGCAGTCCACTCTAGCACTGTAAGTATTCTTAATTTTACTTTTCATTTTCAGTTTGTTTTCTTTGATTTTACTTCTTTTGTTTTGTGGTCTCTTGTGCATTCTGCTGGCTTTCCCTTGCCCCCTGGGCGTTGGGTGGTGTTTCGTTGCCACCGTGTTTTCACTGTAAGAGTTGGGTTTCGTTAGCTTTTTTCTCCTTTGTGAGGATTTTGGCTGAGATCCCATTGCTTCGTCTTCTTCTGGCTCAGTCCAGTGAGCCGCCATTACGGACGATTACTTCTCTCCATTTCTTCTCTTTTTTCTCCCAGTCTGTGGAGTTCCTTCTTGTGTGGGCTTTGTCTCTCTAGGCCCATGGACTTTTCTTGGGTTGAGGTGGTTAAAAAAAAAACAAAAACAAAAACAATAAAACCTCTTTTCTCAAGTCTGAGCCCATTCAATGTTTTGGAGCAGGCCTCTCTCATCCGATTAGACACTATATCGCGAAGCTTCCCTCTTCCTCTTCCACTCCATTCTCCCGCCCTTCTCCTCATCTCACCTGTTCTTCTTCCTCATCCGTTTCTACTCTTTCTCTCCGCACCTGGCCGATTTGTTTCCGTTGCTTAGAGCGCGGACATTTCAAAATCCATTGCCCCAACAAAATGAAATGTCTTTTCTGCCTCAAAGATGGGCACGCGCAACAGCGCTGCTTTGCTCTTCAAAAAATTCTAGGGCTTCCCATGGGCGCGCTGATCTCCGATCAGGTTCTAAGCGCTGTGGACCTTCACTCTCTCCGCAGCAAGCTTCCTTCTTCTAAACCGTCTAAATCTCGTAAGCAGCATTCTTCTTCCAAACCCCCACTGCTCCCCACGCCTTCCTTGGATCTCCGTATCCCTGAGCATCCTCTGCCTCTGAAGGTGACTCCGACATCTTCTTCTGATCCTCCTCCCAAATAGCTAGTCACTCATGTCTTCGTTTCTAAATCTGTGTTATCGGATCGTTTGAAGTCCCTCAGTACGTACGGTGCGATTTCTTTCTCTGGAGGTGTGGTTCCTTTCTTCACTCTGAATTCCTTCCTTAGTAATTTCTGTAACATCAAGGATTGGGAATGGGTTCTTTACAACTGTTCCAACAGAGACATGGTGATCCGTTGCCCCTCTCCTAAGTTGCTGGAAGACTTGATTGCGTCCCCCTCCTTATCAATCGGCTCTATCAAACTCTCTATTCGTCAGTGGGTGATGATCCCTTCTCAGTCTCAGGGTACTGACTACTTTGAAGCTAAAGTCTTTTTAGTGGGTCTTCCTCCTTTCTGTGATTCTCCCCGTTTGGTTGGTGAGATGGCCAAATGTATTGGTGATTTAGTCAGCATTAGCTCCAAAGCTTGGCTTGCTTCTGGCTGTGTGCAAATTGAAGCGATCTTTCGCTGCACCAAATCTCTTCCCCGTATTGAGGCATTTTGCTTATCAGACGGTTTATCCTCTTATTCCGTGTCTGCTTATTACCACGAGTCCTCTGTCTCGTTTGAGCCACTTCCTATCCCCCCGTCTGAGGCTATTGTTCCGAAATTTGAAGCTGATCTTAAGGCTCCCTTTCACCCTGGTTATGATTCTTCTTCGAAAATTTCTTCTCCTGCAGTGTAAGTACCCCGTGGGGGTTCTGCGCGCAGCAAATTCTCTCATCTCCCCAAGCCTGCAACTCACCCTTCAGTTCCCAAGATTTCCCCTTCAAAAGCGCCAAACCTTGTGTGGATCAATCCTGATCTTCACCCTGTGAAGGGTTCCTCCTCCTCCACTCTTACTACGCCTATTAAATCTACGGACACCTCAATTTCACCCCCTAAAGTCTTCCAGCCTGCAGCTCCTAGTTCGACTACTCCTTTAGCAGCCTCTTCCTCTATAGCTAAAGGCAAGTCTTCTTCCTCTCCTTGGCCTGAGTGGGAGGTCAATCCGAACTTTGCATCGGATTGGGAGCAATTTCAACAGATAGCCCATTTTCCCACTCCCAAGCGAGCCGAGCCTGCCTTCGAGTCGGCCATTCTTAAGTCTTCGAAGTCTTCCAAAGCTGCTTCTTGGATTAATGAGGATCCTCTGCTTCTGGAAGAAGAGGAGGATCTTAATAGAGCTACTCAAGACAAGCAGGTATTGTCTTTTCCTTTAGCCAAGCATTTTCCTTATTTCATTATAGTTTATGCTTTCTGTTTATTTAGATTATTGCATCTGGCTGTGCTGGGTCAATTAGTTAATGTGTCCCATCGGGACATTATCATTGATAAATTTGCTAGCTTTGGATCTTTGTATCGAGGTTGGACTTCTCCATCCCCAGATACGAAGATCCGGAGGCTCTCGGAGACTCCAACTCACTTCTCTCCTCTATCTCTATCTTTTGGCAATGCTAAGATCTTAACATCGGATTCTACCCCGGTCAATTCTCGACCATCCACGACCAGCACTTCTCCCTCTCTCCCCTCTCCTTCTATGGAGTCGAGGAGCTCCGATTTTGAGGTTTGTATTCCCTCAAAATCGTCTCAGCGCTTCATTAGATCGAGCGCTCGCCTGCTGGCTATCAAAAAGAAAAACGTTCCGGTTCTCAATAAATCTCTCTCAGGTGAGTTTCACAGGAGTGACTCTCACATCACTTTATCTCCGCCTTCCTCCGACCAACTCCCATCACCCCATAATCAGTACGGATCCCTTTATTTTCCCTTTTTCGATTCTCTCTCTGATGGTAAACTTGCTTCCTTTGCGCATAATATGGGTTTTCTCATCAACCCCTCGGACTCCCATCATATCCGTGCCATTAGAAAATTGGAACGTCGTAGAGTCGTGGAGCATAGTCAACCCCATGATTAGCGTCTCTTGGAACATTCGAGGATTGAATTGCCCGTCTAAACAACGGGCAATTTTTGACCTTATCTCTTCTTCTCGTTGCGACTTAATCGCTATTCAAGAAACCAAATTGGATTCACCATCCACTTCTATCTTTCGGGAATTAGGCGGATCCCTTATTTCGAAGTGGATCTCGCTGGATGCCATCGGATCGAGAGGAGGGATCCTTGTCGGATTCAAAGAATCGCTTTTCTCGTTAGTCGCTATTCACCGCCTTAATTTTTTTCTTATTATTCAACTTCATTGGACTCTATTCAATTGTCCTCTCACAGTTATTTCAGTTTATGGCCCTTCGACCGCTCAGAGGCGGCCATTATTCTGGAATGAATTCCTATCATTACAGCATTTCTCATCTGATATCTGTTTCTTGTGCGGGGACTTTAACGCCACTCGCTTCGCTTCCGAAAGATCTAACCCTGCTTTCTCTTTCAACCAATCCTGTCTTTTCAATGACTGCATCCGCACTTTACGATTATCCGATCTACCAATTTCTGGTAGATCTTTTACTTGGTCAAACCAGCGGCACCCTCCCTCCTTAGCCAAACTTGACCGCTTTCTTGTCTCCCTGTCCTGGATTAACCGTTTTCCCCGTTCTTCCGTTCAGGCGCTCCCTAATCCGTCTTCTGACCATGTCCCGATTTCTCTGTCGTCGCACTTCCCTTTCCACCACCAGCACAAATTTTGCTTTGAAAAATTTTGGTTGCAAGACCAAGTTTTTGTTAGTCTGGTGGGGGAATGTCTGGCCTCTATTACGGGATCATCGGGATTGGGCAACATTCTCCTCAAACTTCATGCTATCAAACACGGATGCAAAATCTGGCGATCCGAGAGGCATCACAATACTGTTTTCCTCAAAAATTTTCTTCTCCATTCTATCGATTCCATTGATAAGATGGAAGAAATTGAGCCTTTTATCGGAAGCCGCCCGTGCTGAGCGTATTTCCTGCAAGCAGGACTATGCTAATATTCTCCAGCAAGATCACACTAAATGGGCTCAAAGAGCCCGCATCAGATGGTTAAAAGAGGGTGACGCCAACACCGCTTTCTTCCACAACTTTGCCTCCCATAGGCAACGTTGTAACAGTATTTCTTCTCTCTCTGTTCAAGGGGGAGAGGTTTCTACCGATGGAGAAATCCATCGGGAATTCCTCAACTTCTATAAAAATCTCATTGGCTCGAATAAACAACGCACCCTTGAGCTCGATTGGTTCCAACTTTATGGCAACCAATCTCACGATCTTTCCTCTCTCGAAGCTCCTTTCTCTATGGAGGAGATCCATTCGGCGGTGTTTGCTTTAAAAAGCGACTCCGCCCCAGGTCCTGACGGTTTCCCTGCCTTTTTCTTCCAGAGATTTTGGGAGTGGCTCAAGGATGATCTCTTCAAATTGTTTCAGGATCTCCATCAGGGTCACTTCTTTTTTGACCGCATTAATTATGCGCACATTATCCTCATCCCTAAGGTTGCGGGGGCTCATTTTGTGACCAATTTTAGACCGATCAGCCTGATCAACACGTCCTTTAAAATCATTATGAAAGTCCTCTCGTCTAGGCTGAGTGCCATCATTTCCCCCCTCATTGACTCAGCTCAGTCGGGTTTCATCAAGGACCGTTTCATCCTTGATAGTGTGGCCTCTGCTCAGGAAATCATTTCCCATTGTCATAGATCCCGAGATGAGGGTATCCTCCTCAAGCTTGACTTTCAAAAAGCTTATGACAATGTCAATTGGGAATTCCTTTTGGACATTCTTACCTTCAGGGGTTTTGGCCCCAAATGGGTTGCCTGGATTAAATCCAGTCTATACTCCGGCACCTCCGCTATCTATATCAACGGTTCAGAGGGCCATAAGTTCAAAGTGAAGTGCGGTCTCCGCCAAGGAGATCCCCTTTCTTCCCTTCTATTCTCTCTTGTAGCTGACGTGTTTAGCAAACTTCTCAGGAATGCTTGGAACATTCAAATGATTGAGGGCCTTGGTTCTTCTCCCCATTTTGAGGGCGGTCTAAACCTCCAATACGCAGATGACACTATAATTTTCTCCAAACCTAACCTCCACTCTCTTCGTAACCTGAAATTGCTCCTTTATTGCTTCGAAATGGCATCAGGCTTATCTATTAATTTCCAAAAATCCTCTGTGCTGTGGCTGAGCAGATCTCCCAATCGCCAGGCAGAGATTTTCAATTTCTTTAATTGCCCCATCGCCAACTTTCCGATTTCCTACCTTGGCATCCCCCTGAGATAGGGCAAGCTTCTCAGAGCTGACTGGGTTCCACTGATTGACAAAGTGGAATCTAGGCTCTCCGTTTAGTCCGGCAAAGTCCTCTCTCGAGGTGGTAGATTAATCCTCATCAGTTCGGTCCTCTCAGCCTTGCCCCAATATATGATGTCATTTTTTTTCTTACCCTCCTGGGTGATCAAAAGGATCGATCAGATCAGGAGTAATTTCCTCTGGTCGGGATCCTCTGTCTATAATCCTGGGTCACATCTAGCTAATTGGAAACTCATCTGTTCTCCTAAAGATGAAGGGGGTCTCGGTGTTTTGGACCTTAGAGATCATAATATTGCCCTTTTAGGCAAATGGCTGTGGAGATTCCACAACCTTAATCACATCCCTTGGATTCGATGCATCAAAAATTATCGATCCTCGTCCAACTGGTGGGAATTCCCCTCTTCCACCTCTCGCCATGCCTCTCCTTTCTGGAAAGGTATTTGGAAAGCGTCTAATGCTTTCCAGTGTAGCATTTCGCGGTTCTGCTCTGACGGGACCATTGTTAGTCTGTGGTCCGACTTGTGAATCGGTAACATCAAGCTGTCTTCTGCATTACCTTCTTTATTCTGTTTGGCTGCTTTCCCGGCAGCCACGGTCGTAGAGTCTTTTCTTCTTATTGATAATGTTAGGCACTGGGTGATTCCCTTTATTATCGAGCTCCCCTCTTCGCTCATTGAACCGTTTAATAACCTCTTAAGTCTCCTCAATGGCTACACTTGGTTCCCTTTCGAGGGCATCTCCTGGCGCTGGAATGCGTTTGGAGTCTTCACGGTTAAATCTTTTTACCGGTTCCTCAACTCTAGAGGCACGCGATCATCCTCATCGCATTTCATTTGGGAATCCAGTGTCCCTATTAAAGTAAAAATCAATTCTTGGTTAGCGTTCAACAACAAGCTTTTCACTGTTGAGGTTCTCAACAAAAGAAACCTAGCCTGGGGGCAACTTTGCCCGCTGTGCGATCAATTCCCGGAAGACGTCAACCACCTTTTCACTCAATGCTCCTTCATTCTCCCCCTTTGGAAGATTAGTACTTTAGCATGGAATACGGGGGTGCTTCCCCTCCAATTAACCTCTATTTGGTCTTTTACGCCTTCGAACAGTATGTTTCGAAGTGCGTGGATATTAGCTACTCACACCATCATTTGGATTATATGGAAGGAAAGAAACTGTAGATTATTCCGTCATCGACGCAATTCGATTGCAGCTATTATCGACGAATTCTTATTCCTTTTCAATCTCTGGGCTTCAAGCCCAGTTTTCAAAGAGAACGCCTCTCTGGCTATTCAAAAACTGCTCCAGTCTTTTAATTGTCTCAAAAATCTTCAAGCTTTATAGTAGTTCTTCAACTTTTGCTTTGTTCTTACATGCTTTCTATCTTTCTCTCTTTGTGTAATGCAGGGTTGATATCAGGCTGTTTTTGGCTGTGCTAGCAGACTTTTTGGACTGCTGATCTCCAGCCGTATCTTTCTCTTTTTGTCCCTATGGGCTTTTGAGTTTTTTGTTGGTGTTGGGGAGGTTTAGCTGACTTTGGTGGTGCTTGTTACTTATGTTCCGACTGCTCTTCTGGAACTGTTTTGTATAGCTTAGTAGGGCTTCTATTTCTCACTTCTGCTTTCTCTACTACTTATTATGCCTGGAGTTTATTATGAATTGCTATCTTGTGATGTTTATCTGTAATCTGTTTTAGTGTCTCTAACTGGTTGTTCTGACTATTACTGCCTGATTCTCTGGCTGCTGTTGGTGCGGTACTAGTAGCATGGTTTGTTTCTTCCATTGCGAGTCATCTCTGTGCTGATCAGTGATGTTTTTATTAGCTGGGTGTTACCCTTGAGATTTTGCTGTATTATGAGGTTGGATTTGGTGTCCCTTTTGTGTTTGGGGATTCGTTTAGCCGCTGTTTTACTTTGTGGCTCCTCTGTGTGTGTGTATGAAGGTCGCTATTGTGATTCTTAATTTCTCTTTGCTCTTCCGGGGGACTCTTTTTCGAATCCCGTTCCTTCCCCATCATCTCTTCTCAGTTGGCTTTAGTGCCTGCTTTGCTCCTTGCCTAGCTGTTTAGCGATACTGGACTGTGTTTCTCATCTGCTGATTCGGTTGGCCCTCGACAGCCTTGTTGCTTGTTGTGGAGCATCTTTGGTCGCCCTGACGCCGTGCGCTTTCCTTCCAACCGCAGCCTCAGGCATGCTTCTTCATCGAGCAGCTAGAGGTGTTCGGAGCTGTTGCGGTCGATTCCCTGTTGCATGTTCCTCTTCTTCATTGTTTATCTAATTGTATTTTCTGCTTTAATCTCGCGTAGTTTTCGGTTGGCTGTACCTAGACATTTCCTTATTGTTTTTTGTTTTACCTCTGGTAAAACCCTTGATGTAAACTATTGATTATTTATTCGATTGTCTGGCTGGAGTCGTTGGACTCTATCCGTTTCATCAAAAAAGAATACGGAATACGGTACGTGACTAAACCCAGCGGACAGTTTTCACCATCCATAAGCTGTACGGATCTGTTTGACTCATCATAACAGTAAATATAACAGTATACTCCAACTAGGCATGCAAAAACAATCATAACTCAACAGTATTTATTGCATCAATAATAAATATCCCAATAAATACTAGATCCGAACCAAAACAATAATCCTTGGACAATAAGCCCAAATACAAGTCTCAATACAGTTCATGAAATAAAATAGTTCATCAAAATATTTCAGCAAATTATTCCAATTGCGCAGCTCAAAACTTTTGCTCACCAATTCCAGTAGGCAATTGGTCAGCAAAATCTGCTCATATGGCAATTACAAGGAAAATAGGAAAACATGAAAATATAACACCCATTAGATGTAAGTCTGGGCCGCAAGCAATACCAGTAGGAAAATGAAGGGAAACCTAAACTAAATAGGTAATACTAACATGAAGAGGGTAGTAAATATAATAGTCTACAGATGACAGTAAGCAGTGTAGCGATAACAGAAGATGCATAACAGTAACAGTAAGGATCAACAGCAACAGTATGTCAACGATAGCAGTAATCAACAATAACAGTAAAGTCCACACTAACCATAACAGGATGTAACAGTGTAAACAATTATTCTTATGTCTAATGTTCATTACTAACTAGGTAGCACTTCATGTGTCCCAGATTTTACCATATGGTTGCTACATCAAACAGTTTCATTTTAAGATTTTGTAGTGGAACTTCTATAGGGCAATATATTCAGACTAACAGTAACAGTAATAACAAACAGTGTCATGGATCATGACCTCATGCATCCAGAGCTAAAACAGTAGGTACCACAATAAATAGTAGGAAAACGAGTCCCTTCTGAATATGTATTTCTATATTGTCCACTATTCGATCTTTTCCCTTAAAAACCCTAGCTTGATTTCTTTTATTATTAATAAACATGTGTGAATGAATACAAACAGGATAAAGACAGGCAAGAACAGGAAATAAGTCTAAGATGAAATAGTGATTACAACGGTTGATAAAAACAACTCATAGTGATCAAAATAACGAAATTTTCAGTTCTGAACAGCTAGACACTATTGTACCAAATCTGAGATTCTCGTTGCTACATAATAGAAAATCTAGACTCGTCAGAAATTCTATAAACTAGACTCTCTATCGATTCCAGCACATATATATAAGTGACATATCAACTACAGAAACAGGGTTGAAAACAATATTTAATACAGAGGTTATGTTCAGCCAGGAAATGCAAAATCTTGTTTATAAGCATGAAAAGAGTTTAAAATCATCATAACTAAATCTGAGAAAAATCTTGAAGATTCCCTAACATATCTAGTTTCAAAATATAAAATATCATGAAATTACATTACAGATAGTATAGTCAACAAAATTGGGAAAACCGAGTAATGCAACAAAATCTCAATTCTGAAAGTTCAGACACAGTAGTACCAAAACAGAGATAATTCATAAAATATAATTCGAAATTCAGATCCGTCAAAAGGGTGATAAAGTAGACAAATCAGGCTACAGTTTATATTCATAAAGTTTTCATCAACAACAAATAGAATCAGGTTGAAAACATAATTCTTTATTGAACAGTATGCAATTTGGAATATTTCCATTGGTTTCAAAAGCATGAAATGAGATACAAAAGTCATTAATTAATTCAACAAAAATTAGGGATTGTTCCCAGTCATATCTAAACATATTCAGCAAAACATAGAGTTCAAATTCTACATTTAATATCAATTTTAAAATAAAATTCCATACAGAATAGATATAGTTCAGAATCTGGAATATACGATATGACTGCAGTAAACCGGTAGTAACTCATGCATCAAAAATCGGAATTTAGATCTGTTGAAAGTTCTGAAAACTAGAAAACAAAGGTTACAATCCATGTTCACAAACTTATTTATTTTACTGATGTTAACAGGGTCGAAATTACTGTACAAAATAGGACAACAGTGAACAAAAAGTTCTTTTAAGCATTTTATCAAACAACTTAATTACAAACGGTCCAATCTAAGATGTCATACAAAGCATGGGATATGTGGGTTACTCAAATTAGTATGGCCTGTGTATAGATAGTCTATAATGAGATAATACATCCAACAGCATCTATGCAACATTCATCTACAATATACGGTGTGTCACAAACAACATACAGTCAAGATGTCCACTAATCTAATTGTTTTCATGCAACGGTGTCGATTATTGTAACTACTCATGATCAAGAGATGATGTCAACAGTTAAACTAACAGGATAGAATCGTCATGAGAGTACAATATTTTCATACTAGATTACTTACGGTACTAACTTGTATGACAAAAAGAATACATACAAGCTACTTGCCTGTTACGAAGACGACGGAAACGTACGGTGGAATAGAATAACGGGAACGGATCCCAAACAGTGAACACAACAACAGCACGAACAAGAGACGAGAATCACACCAATACAACCACGAGTGGTGCATGTGACTTCACATGCACACACAAGGGACAACAGCAACCAACAGCAAGACCGGCAGCAGCAACCCAAGAAGATGACGACGGCGCAAGGGACGGTAGAGACGGCGACGCCAAGGGCTGTGGTATGTCGCGGCGGCGCTCAAACAAGACGACGGCAGTGGGGCTCGGCCTAGGGGGTGGGTGCACAGCGGAGAGGGAAGGGAGGAAGAGGAAGGGATGCGGTGGTGGTCGACGTCGAAAGTAGACGACAGCGAAGGGCAGAAGGAAGGTTGGTGGGTAGGTCAGGAGAGAGGGTGATGGCTAGAGAGGGAGAGAGATAGAATTAGGGTTTGGTAATTAGGGTTAGGGTACAATTAGGGTGTTTATATAGGGACAATATGGGTTTGGGTGAACTGGGTAGTATCCAATAAGGAGAAAAGAATCCAATAAGCGACAATTAAGCCATGAAATAGGTTTAAACAACAGACGAGATCAAGAACAAATTGTAGATCAATAAAAAGAGTAAAAAGCTGAATTAAACAGAGAATAAATCACAAGAGAGAGGAACACAACACACCATACAAAAGAAATGAAAATAAATGCAATCAAAAATAAAATAAATAAATCAAGGATTTTATTAAATATAATTAAAAATACAAATATGAGCAATAGGGGGTTACACTTCCATTATAATAGTTATTATATATTATATTATAGATAGATAAATACATAGTAATTTACACGTGTGATGCACATTTAATATACTAAAAAAATTAAAGTAAAAAATCTTACGTAGTGAGGACTCGAACCCGAGACTTCATTCATATTAGTTATGCATGTGCAATGCACGGGTTGGTAGATTGACAAATGACACTAAGGTCTTCTCCCATTATAATATTAGAGATTAGAGATTATAGATGAACTAGATTTGCCCGTGGCCACGTGCTTACGGCACGTCCTCAGAACGATACAGTATATGAAAAGTCTTGTAAACAGTAAATCAATAATTATGTAGCTGAAGTTTCGTAAGACAATAATTAGTTATAAATAAAAGTCCATGTTTCCATTAGTATATGGTGAAAAATAATTATAAATTAGGGTATAAAAGTATATATATATATATATATATATATATATATATATATATATATATATATATGTATAGAGAGAGAGAGAGAGAGAGAGAGAAAGAAATCTTCGGTTGCACACTACTTTGGTGAGCACTCACGAAATAGAGCACCTATGACAAATCCGAACCGCTCATATTGTTTTATATACCTTAGATATCCTAACAATAAAAAATCAAGTAATTTGAAGTTCATTTGCCCATGATTTACATCATTACAAAATTGTATGGCTGAAAATTCTAACAGCATGATGGATGGGCAAATGAACTTCAAATTACTTGATTTTTTATTGTTAGGCTATCTAAGGTATATAGAGAGAAAGAAATCTTCGGTTGCACACTACTTTGGTGAGCACTCACGAAATAGAGCACCTATGACAAATCCGAACCGCTCATATTGTTTTATATACCTTAGATATCCTAACAATAAAAAATCAAGTAATTTGAAGTTCATTTGCCCATGATTTACATCATTACAAAATTGTATGGCTGAAAATTCTAACAGCATGATGGATGGGCAAATGAACTTCAAATTACTTGATTTTTTATTGTTAGGCTATCTAAGGTATATAGAACAATATGAGTGGTTCGGATTTGTCATAGGGTCTCTAGTTCGTGAGTGCTCACCAAAGTAGTGTGCAACCGAAGATTTCTCTCTCTCTCTCTCTCTCTCTCTCTCTCTCTCTCTCTCTCTCTCTATATATATATATATATATATATGAGTCCCCTTCGGTTGCACACTATTTTTGGTGAGCACTCCGTGAGCACTCACGAACTAGAGACCCTATGAAAAATCCGAACCGCTCATATTGTTCTATATGCCTTAGATAGCCTAACAATAAAAAATCAAGTAATTTGAAGTTCATTTGCCCATCCATCATGTTGTTAGAATTTTCAGCCATACAATTTTGTGATGATGTAAATCATGGGCAAATGAACTTCAAATTACTTGATTTTTTATTGTTAGGCTATCTAAGGCATATAGAACAATATGAGCGGTTCGGATTTTTCATAGGGTCTCTAGTTCGTGAGTGCTCACGGAGTGCTCACCAAAGTAGTGTGCAACCGAAGATTTCTCTCTCTCTCTCTCTCTCTATATATATATAATAAAATACAAAGAAAGCTATCAAGTGGCTCTTCTCCTTTAATCTCCTAAAAAATCAAAGGCTCAGATCTAATCTCACAAAACATATTTTTCCCCCCAAAACTCAAATTCAAATCTCCCACCCAAAATAACTCCGATATTTTTTTTCTCTTTTTTTCTCTTTCTCCCTCCCTCCCTCTTCTATTCAAAAATTAAGAAAATAAAATTTTAAAAAGTTTAATTTTTTTTAAAAAAAAACTAAAAAAATTTAAAACTTTAAAACTTTAAAAATAATTCAAAAAAATAAAAAAATTATATAATATGTTTTTTTCTGGACCCCAAAAAGTTTTTCATATCATATGTTTGGTACTTCAATTAATTTGCTGGACCTCCAAAACTATTTTATATGATCAAACAAGGTGTACCGTTCCGAAGACATGCCGTAGACACGTGTCAACAGGCGAACCTAGTATATATATATATATATATAGAGAGAGAGAGAATTAAATAAATAAATGAGTTGTTTTGCGGGGTGTGTGGGGGGGGGGGGGGGGGGGGGGGGGGGGGGGGGGGGGGATTTAAATTTGAATTTTTGGGGGAAACTTTTGGAGGAAAATGTGTTTTGTGAGGTTAGATATGAGTCTTTAGTTTTGGGGGGATTGAATGAGAGCCACTTGATAGCTTTCTTTGTGTTTTATTATATAGACTAGATTTGCCCGTGGCCACGTGCCTACGACACGTCTTCAGAACGATACAGCATATGAAAAGTCTTGTAAACAGTAAATCAACAATTATGTAGCTGAAGTTTGAATAATATGATAATAATTAGTTGTAAATAAAAGCCCATGTTTATAAATAAATGAGTTGTTTTTTTTTGTTGAGGGAAAAGGTGGAATAAGGGCACCCTGTTTCATTAATAAGAAATTAACTAAACAACCCTAGCATACTGGGATAAGTTACAACGTACAGACAGAAAAAAGAACATGAAGCGACATGACCAGTACATATAACCAGCTCTCACTCTAAACTACGAGGACCAACTAAATGTATGATCGTCAAGCAAGCTTCGAGCACCCACCTCCATGGTACGCGCACACCCACCTGAAGCGAATCATGCGGGATTTGTTTTGTGTGTGTGTGTGTGTGGGGGGGGGGGGGGGGGGGGGGGGGGGGGGGGGGGATTTGAATTTAAGTTTTGGGAAGAAAATGTATTTTGTGAGGTTAAATCTGAATCTTTAATTTTGGAGATCGAAGGAGAGCCACTTAATGGCTTTCTTTGTGTTTTATTATATAGATGATATTATTGATGTTGCTATACCTCTAAACTGGAAATTGAATAGTAAACCAAACTGTCTTTTTTGAGTTTTTTGCATAATGGCTTTGAATGTGGCATGCTACTGATGATACTTATTCCTTGGGACTACAGTAACCCTTTCTTTTTAAATACTATATCCCTCTTTATACATTGACTGATAAAGTGATAATATATGAGAAAATACGATAATTAGCCTTGTGTTGTTTTTAGAAGTTCTATACTTTGCTTATTCATCATTGTTTTTTTTTAAAGGAAAATGTGGACTATGACCAACCTGTTTCATAATAGGAAATTAACCAAATAAACCCAACGTACTGGACCAAATTACAAACTACAAACTACAAACATAAAAATAGAACATGAAGCGATATGACTAGTACATACAATCAGAGCTCACTCTCACATCCTTAGAAGGTGGCCCAACAAACCAAAAAACAACCCACATTCGACAAGGTCGAACCGGCCCCAGCTTGGCCCTGACCGCCACCAATATTGTACTGGACCCCATCTTGGGCCCAGTCACAAAGCAAGGACCAACTAATTGTATGTACGTCAAATAAGCTTGGTACACCACCTCCACGGCACGTGCACACCCACCTAAAGTGAAATCACATGGGATTTAGATATTCGCCGTTCCCATCCTTCTCCTCCCCAACTCCCATTAACTCCCCACAACACTCTCACACTCGGCCCAATCAAAGTCACAACCAAAGAGAGAGCCGTGGAAAGGATACCTTCACCTCTCTCACGCTTTAGCTCTCTCAAGCGATTTCTCACCAAATAAAACTCTCACTCACCCTAACCACGGACACAGTCAAAGAGAGAGCCGTAAAGAGGATACCTTCGGCTCTCTCATGCTTTTACCCTCTCAAGTGATTTCTCACAAACACAAACATACAAGTGCATAGAGTAGTCAGAAGCAGCATCTTCACTCTTTCACACTCTCTCTCATGTAAAAACCCAAAGCAAATCACAACTAACTGAAGCATCACCTTCCCCTCTCGCTCCTGTGGGCGGTGGACATTGTAGATTCCAGGTTCCATGATGAGAGCGTAGTGGCGGTGCTGTCGCGAAGCCTAGGACAGTCGGTTAAAGGAGGTCGAATTCAGGGTGTGACTCACACACTGACAGCCAAAATTCTAAACAACTCCAACTCTACATTTCCACTCTGCGCATCTCATGAGGGGACCCCGTCTGCAGGCCCAAGCCCCACAACTGTGCTGCAACAGTGAGCGCACCTCATGGGGGGACCCTGTCTTCGGGCCCAAGCCCCACAACCATGCTGCACATCATACTTCACACTGAATCAAAACCGAACTCAGGCAACTCATCCAATCCTCCCTCACAGACCACTAGGCACATTCAACTCCCCCCAAAAAAATCCCAAACTAGGACATGAATTACCTTCCCAACAGCGATGGCAGCGTTGGCGCGGTGGGGGGTAACTGTCGTTGGGTGATCGTCGTCGGCATCTGCGCCAGAGAGGACCATCGGAGACGAGAACGGCTGGAGGAGGCCCAAGCGAGGCGTTTCCGCCGCTGGCTCGAACTGAGGCCCAGGCGAGGGCTGGCCTGAACGGTGGCGCACCTTCATCGCGAGCTCCACTCCATAGGAGCTCGCCAGCTCCTCCCAGTTGCCTTTCTGCCGTCGCGAGCTCCTCACCGTAGGAGCTTGCCACTCCCGACACCAACACTCGGGAGAAATGACGGAGGGAGGCCGAAATCGAAGTTGCGGCAGGAGGAGAACGTCGTTGAGAGTAGGGGATGGAGGAGGAGGGTGAAGGCGGCTGGGGAGGGGGCGGCGAAATCCTAACCGCCACCTCCTCCAAACTAAGATCTAGATCTAGGGTTTTCTTTATTTGGATTTTTTTGGAGGAGTTTCTCTCTATAGATTTTCTAGAGAGAGAAACTCGACAAAAATTGCTTATTGATAATTGTTCCTAAATATAATGATGTTGTACTCCAGCTATGGATACATCTCGTTTTATGAATTGTTTGTTCCAATAGAAATATTATGGAAAGCTTTTTATTGTGTGCCTAATTTGATTTCTTTTTTTGTTTCGAATATATTTTTTTTAAATCTTTGTTTGGTTATAAAAATGAAAAAAAAATAAAATGTGTCATGTACGATTTGAAAGAAAATTGCTTTTTTTAAATTAAAAAAAAGGTAAGAAAAATATTGGAAAATTGATATTTGTGGGCTATATTTTTACTCGAATCCGGATCACCTCCTATTATTAAAATCACCAAATGATTCGGTGAATTAACAATAAGATTATATTGGAATTTTTTTAAAATAGGAAATTGGAGGTCCAATAAATGCCTAAATTATATTTAGTTGCTATATATCTCTAATATTATTATGGGAGAAGCCATAAGTGTCATTTATAAATATGTCACTTTATTTGAAAATCTACCACTTTAGGTGTGCAATATTGCACGTGTAACTCAAACTCTTCTTTTATACACTTTATTTAAATCTACCAATTTACGTGCATTATACGTATGACTCAAACTCTCTGATTATATTTTTTATATCACTTTTAAAAATATGTATTTATTAACACGTGCTATATTATATTACTTTAAAAACTATATATTGATTAAACCGTGCATCGCACGTGTTAACTAGGATTAACCATTCAAACCATTGTCATTTCCTCTCTATGGTGTTATTTTTCTAAATATGTCCCTCACACCAAAAAAATTATTTATTATAAATCTCATCATCTTTACATGTAAATCCTTATTTATATTATATTTTTGTTTTGTCCTCTCTTTTTGTTCCTACATTTTGCTTCTAACTTATTTATCTCTAATCCTTTTCCCCTCCCTACTGCTGGGAAAAAATGAAGAGAAAATTCCCTTTGTATAAAAGATGAGAGATGAAGCTATGTAGGTATAGTTAAATTATATATATTTATTTTATATTTTATTCAACCCATGCACATAATAGTATAATCTCAACCCAAAAAAAAAATTAATAGAAAAAAAAGTAAACACCAAGTTAGTTTCGCTCACTTCATTTTCTCAAATAATTTTAATAAAAAGAGGCAATTTGTTTAGCGTGAGGGGCTTCCTTACAAAGTCGTGGCATTTGAGAAGAAATTCAAATACAAAGATAATCTATATAATAAAACGTAAAGAAAGCTATCAAGTGGCTCTCCTTCAATCTCCCCAAAATCCCCCCCCCCCCCCCCCCCCCCCCCCCCCCCCCCCCCCCCTCCAAAAAAAATACAACTCTTTTATTTAAAAATTTAAGATAATAAAAATTCTCTCTCTCTCTCCCCCCTATTTAAAAAATTAAGAAAATAAAAATAAAATTTTAAAAAAAAACTAAAAACTAAAAAACTTAAAATTAAAAAAATAATAAAAAATTGAACATTTTAAAAATAATTCAAAAAAATCAAAAACTTAAAAAAAATTATTTTAAAAATTCAAAAATCAAACAAATAAAAAAATTTAAATTAATTTTTTTATAAAAAAAAATTAAAATTAATAAAAATTTAAAAAAATAAAAAAATTTATTTTTTAAAAAAGTTCTAAAAAAAATTTAAATTTTAAAATTTAAAATTAGAAAAGTTGATATTTGAAAATCTGAAAATCTCAAAGCAAATCCAAATCTAAATCCAATGTCGAACCCCAATCAAGAGATCGTCGTTGATATCTGATCCGCTGCTGATTCTATATCGGTGACTCCCCTCCACCAAATAGAGTGTGAATATCAAGTGACTCCGTATCAGCAACTCCCCTTCACCGAATCGAGAGCCTCTATATGTGATGCGACGACACTAATTTCATCTCATTAACCGAATTCTTATTCTAATTTTTAATTTTGTGTGTGAAGGGGATTACTTATATTTTTGCTGACTCGAATTTTGTTTGTGCATGGGATCTAAGTTCAAAGATGTATGATTGTTTTATTTTTGGGTTTAAAAAATTTTAATTTGGTGATTTATTTGATGAGTTTTTTTATTGGTTTTGATTTAAGGTGTACGCAAGTGAGATGAATTATTTAGTAGTCTCAATTTGGGCTTCCATACCATACCAGGACAGGTAAGCTAACCAGCAACCTAAAATAACTTAGCAACTATTAGGGTTGGCATTCGGGTCGAACGGGCCGGGCCGGGTCAAACCCGCTCGGGTTCGATGTTGACTTGGACGGGTTTGGGCCGGGTTGGTTGCTTAATCGGGTCGGGTCAAAAAGTAGAAATGGCGACCCGCCCAACCCATGAACCCTTTCGGGTCCAACCCGGGTCAGTTCGGGTCGGTCGGGTCGCAGGCTGGCCCGTTTAGATTGGTGTTTTTTTAAACCATAAAAAATAATAACAATAATAATAATAATAATAAGATTGTAAGAGTGAAATTGCCCAAAAAATTTGAAATATTATTCATATGATTTCAAGTTATACAAGTTTCACAATTTCTAATAAGAAATAAATAATTCACAAATTTGTTTTATAAACATATTTCTTATATACAATTTCAATTTACTTCAATATTTATAATTTGAAATAACAAGCAATGATCTAATACAATTTTTTTTTATCTATTTACAATTATCTTCAAGTTGGTGACCTTCAATTTGTTGTTGTTGACTTGTTGTTATTCAGTTGTTGGTATTGAATTCTTCATTTTGGTTGCTATTGTTGTTGTTGTTGTTGTTGTTCCGGCGAGTTGCTCCCACTTATGGACGTAGATAATGCTATCACTTGTGTCCTATCTTCAGCTTTCAGCTAGTTTTCTGTGCAAACGAGCATCTCTAACGAGTCGGGCTTCAAGCGATTCCTGTAATCAGTTAGAACCCTGCCACTTGAAGAAAATGCACTTTCATAAGCAACGATAGAGACATAATGAGTTAGTAAATCTTTAGCCATATATTTAAGAATATTATAAGTGTGTTCATGGTCTTTTCACCATTGTAAAATATCTAGTGAAGAAGAAGAAGTCTCAGAATCTTGTTGATTATACCAATTTAATTCATTTGGTTGATTAGTCCTAGATTTTTTTGATTGAATTTGTGCAAGTAAATTAAATGTTCTATCATCAAATTTACTCTTACCCTTACCTTTGGAACTACCGGAAGAAGAACTAACTACAGAAGTTGTACTACTAGAAGCAAAATCTCTATCATAATAATCATACAAGTTATTTAATGTAGATTCAAATTTAACTAAAAAAGAAGCGCAATTAATTTCTATTTCTATTTCTACATTTTCCCTAAGTAATGCAAAAAATATTTCAATCAAACTCTCCGTACCTTCTAATTTGATACGAGGATCCATAACGTTAGCAACACAAATCAACAAAGGAGGAGGATAAAAATACATCAAATTTTTTTTGTATGCAGGTTTTACAATATCACCAACATAAGCATCATTTAACATTTTGTTAAATGTTTGCATCATAGTAACTATTGAAATAAAAATGCTACTAGAAGTAGATACATATGATTTTGAAAATTTTAAAGTTGCGGTTTTAAAAGGTTCTAAAAATTTCAACAAAGATTCGGCATAAATCCAATCGGTGGGAGTCATTTCAAAATTTGGCATATTTTTTGCGATACAAAAATCATTTACAATTGCTTTATATTCGGTAACAACATGTAGTAAATCAAAAGTAGAGTTCCATCGGTGTTTAACATCCTTTGGAAATCTTCTAAAAGGTACATTTGAAATCCTACACCAATTTTTCCATTCTTGAAATGCGCTGGGACTTAATGCAATAAAATGTATGTAATTTCTAATTTTAAGTATATATGGATCGTCTATTTTTAATGCATCTTGAACATATAAATTTTAAATATGACATGCACATCTAATATGAAAAATATTATCAGATGGATGGTTTAATGCGGATTTTAAAGTAGTAATTGCTGCATTGTTGTTAGATGCATTATCAAAACTATTACACATAATTTTATCGCAAATATGAAAAATATCACAAATTTCTAAAATACGATTTGCTATTTCAGCGCCACAATGGGGATAGGGCAACGCGGCAAGTGATATGATTCTTTTTTGAAGAATCCAATCATTGTCGATCCAATGACAGGTTATTCCCATCATTGGAATATTGTTGACACCCATAAAGTTAAACTAACTTTACAAGTTAAACTCCATAAAATTGCAATCAAAGCGTCCTTCATTTCATTGTACACTTTAAAACAATCCGATTTACAAGCATTTTTCGGAATTCTTCTAAAATGAGGGTTTAAGGCCATTTGATTAAAATTTTCCAAGTCCCTACTCTCGGGATAGGAAAATGGTAACTCTTCCTTTATTACTAATCGGGCCATTTCCCGACGAACAAGATCAGGATCATAAGGGTGGCTATCTATTAGACCGGTCCTATGGTTGATTTTTTGTTGGCCGGGTAGGTCTACAAGAAGGTCTTTATGGTTATGTTGGATGTGTCTACTAATTGTACCGGTGCCATCACCCCTCTTGAATTTGTTTGCCTTAGAACATTTTTTAAAACTTTCAAACCTATACCCGGATTTTCTTCGTCCAGGATAAAATCGTAAAATTTATGCCAATCACTACTTTCCCCTCTACTTTTCCTACCATTACGGGGTTGTGTTGTTTCGGTTGGTTGTTGTTGTTGTTCTTCTTCTTCTAATTGTATATCTTCTACAACCTCATCGTGTGTACCCCATTGTTGGGTAGGAGGATCATGGTACTCTTCGGCTGGCTCACTAATTGGGACAATTGATGGCCTACGGGAAGTGCCAGTGGAATCTTGCCCACTTTGGCTACGACCGCTACCGCGTGATCTAGACATAATGTAGTAATGTATGTAAAAAAAACTACACAATGTTGGAGCGACGAGTTATAAAAAATATCTAGAAAACAAGAGAGTTGAGATAGAGAATATCAAAAAATAAACAAAAATTATAACTACAACAAAAATTAAATAAGAAGAGAGGTATAAAATTTTGATTCTGTTCACCATGGATACGCGTATATAAAAAAATCCGTGAAAATAAGAATAGGAGTAGAAGTAGAAATAAGCGATTGCGGAATTGAAGTGTTGAGGAGAGCTTGAAGGAGAGTTGAAGACTTGATCACTTGGAGTTGGACGAGAGTTGAAGAGTTGAAGAGTTGAAGACGTTGGTGAATTTTGATTTCGATACGATCGAAATTCGAACGTGTATATGCCTTCAAGAATTGCTTGTTCAATACTTCAATTGTTCACAAATTGCTTAGAAATGAGTTATAATAGTAGAGAGAGTAAGAGAGATTTTTGTGATTTTTTTGATGGGGTTTTGGGGGGGTATTTATAGGGTTAAAATAACAAAAAAAAAAAAGACCAAAAAAACCCAAAAAACGGCCATTAGAGCCGTTGATGGGCTCTGGACAACAGTGTCGTTGGGCACAAATTTTTTGCGACCCGTCTCAACGGATCGAACGTTTGACCCGTTCGGGTCAAACGGTTCGTAACCCGCGGGTGGGCGGGCGGGTTGGGGTTTTTAACTGGGTCCGCGGGCCTGGTTGGGCGGGTTGGATCCGCTATTTCGGTGACCCGGGTCGACCCGTTACTGTTCACGAGTTCGACCCGAACCCGAACCGCCTTTTCGCGAGCCGGGTTATACGGACGGGTCGCGGGCGGGTCGGCGGTTGACCCGGCCCACTTGCCATCCCTAGCAAATATGCAACATTAATTTTTTTACTACAAGAGAAAATACTATCGTGAAGTATTTATTCCCTTCACTGGTTTTAGAAACCATGGATAACATAACATATACGAACTTTTAGTGTATGTTTGATATATAGGATTGAGATGACTGGAGTTTACCAGTGAAGGGTGCAAACTCTCCACTCAAGAAAGACAACTAAAGTAAATTTTTTATTTATCCATTTTGATTTTTTTTTATAAAGGTGCAATGGGAGACAAAGTGCAGATAAAAGAAATGATTAGCTTCGATTAGAGTTGAGAGAACTTCATGTATTAGTTAATTCAATTGCAAACTGAGTCTCAAACAAACAAATGTTTAGATTATTGGTATTGTAGATACCTTCACACTTGCACTTGCGTTACCATTGTATTTAGACATGCTCATAGCAGTTATGGGATTAGAGTAAGCTCTATAAAACCTATATGATAATGTCCTTGCATAACTATTACAAGTATCTAAAAGTGATGCTGAAGTTAAAAAAAACTATATACAATGTTTCTAACAAACTATATACATTGCAAGTAAGTTCAAGCTAATGATCAATAAGGCGATGGTTGAGCTTAAAGGTAGATATACTGCTTCCTCATATAATATGTTTGCTACTTCAATTAATTTGTTGGACCTCCAAAACTAATTTATATATAATCAAACCAAAACTAATTTATATAATCAAACCAAGTGCACGTGCACCGTTCCGAAGACGTGCCGCAGGCACGTGTCAATGAGCAAACCCAATCCCTTAAAAATAGCAAGTAGATATATATATAGTTTCTTGGGCCATTTTTTTTTATTTTTAAAATTTTAAACATAATCATACCATTCTATTTTTAGATAGATAAACGGTGTATGTCAAACCACAGAATCCTTCGGTGAATTTTAATAAGAAGAGGTGATCCAAATTCTTTTTTATGATAGAAAGCTAAAATAATTGTAATACCCTCCTATCTTCCTCCACCAAAAATAAAAATAAAAATAACTATTATATAAAACTATAAAATTTTTTTTTTGAAATAACATCCAAACAAAAGAAATCGAATTTTAAGATTTTCTTACTTATTATCTAGCCAAACAAACAAACAAAATTAAAATCTAAACGTATCATAAACCTATTTTATGGACTTCTTTAACTTTATTCGCTTAAAATGAACAGCCTCCTAATGAAATTTGGCCGAGTCCCTTAAGACTATCATTATAAAGAAAAGAAAATTGCGAGCATTCAGATTGTGACAATAGCGACAACAGATAATAAGCAAGAGAGCTGGGGTTTATCCTGCAGCAACGAGTGTGCTGAGAGCCTGAGACTAAGCCTGATAGGTGATGAAGATACTTGGGAAAGGAGAACAATTATTCAATATAGCCATCTTTATACAGGAAGAGAGAAACCCCTGAGCAAACACTTTGAACTAACCAGCTTTAATAAAATCTGAGAAAGATCTCATCTCATTAACAGCTTGATGGTCTCTCATATGTTGGCGGCAAGGATGGACAATTTTCGTTCATCTTCGCATATGGCTCAATGGTGTTATACTGAGGCAACTCCATTTGGTACTCTCCGAGTATCTGACAGAAGGGCAGGTCTTCACCGTGAACGTTGCACCAGCTTGGAAGTCTTGTTCTGTTGTCCTCGAAAATCTTGAGTATATATGCATCACGAATCTATCAAAAAGTGACAATTCAATGTAAGATATCTGGCTCTGCGAGAAGCCTTCATACTTTGAATTGTGTGCAGCTTTACACTAGACATGGTCCTATTAAACACTAAATAATTGAAAATATGATTATTCAGTTTTTTCTTTATCCTTGACCCTTCAAAACTTTAGTGCGCTACACCTTTTGAAGTACTCTGGGTAACAAACAGAAATGAACTAATATCAATAAAATGCAATGCGGACTACGGTCATCTTTTATCCAAAAAAAAAAAAAAAAAAAAAAAAATCAATAAAATGCAGGGGGGTAATTTGAAATTTCCCACTTTTTTATGATAAGAAAAACAAATAGGAAATAACAAACTCACTCTTATAGTCTGATGAGCCACAAATTATGCTAAAAAATTTTTACTCTCCAGTTGATGTCAAGTTCATCTATTAGTTATTATCAAGAAGGGTGTAAAGAGTCTTTTGTAATCTATTAACTACTCCTGAATCGGATCCCTTGATGCATGAGATATTCAAAGGGGTAACCGAAAACCCCCTCTGATATGTTCTGGGTAGCATTTACCAACCCAGTACTCGACTATTAGCACTCAACACAGCTGGCTTTCATCAGTTCGGATATGTAAAGCATTTAGTTGAAGGGTCTTATTTACAACTAACTAACAGTATGAGAATACCAAGCCCAAGTCTAATAGATGTTGCTCAAAGCATAATTAAAGGGCTGTCTGCATTTAACCACATTTAGAAAAGAGTTTGTTCTTGTTCTTATAAACCATTTGATAGAGACAATATTTTCCCCTTTAAGAGGGAAAACAATTCAAATTTTATAAAAATGTTTATACCACGTTGAGCTTAGACGTGCTTACCGTAAATTCAGTAACCTGGATATAGTTGGCAATTGGGCCAAATATCCCCGCCTCTTTGTACATTTGAAGAATGAATGCTACACAAGTAGTAGACTTTCCATCACTATATACCCATTCATCTTGTTCTGGAATGGTGAGCAACTGATCAAAGGTCATCCCTCGCCTTTCTGTCTCAGCAATTATTGCATGCAAGTCGAGATCCTGATGCAACATAAGCACACAATACTTCAAAATTGGAAAGAACATGCTAAGCAACAATACAAACTACAGATAAATTGAATCACTGCCTTACCAGCACGCTACACTGCAAATCATGCAGTTTCACTATAAATGCATATCCATTCATGAAAAACAATATTATAGAAGTGTATTTGCTTCACAGAAATGAACTTGGTTCTTGTTGAAATTTGTCACTGGGGTTGATCCCAGGTGCATATCATTTATGACAGAGAATGAGGAAAGCCGAACTTCCCTCAAGTGAGACCGTAGACAAAGCCGAGAGAAGAAACATATCAGCAGAAGGAAGACTATTGCAGGGTTAGGGTATATGGCCTAGAGCGCAAGTAACCCAAGTCAGTTATTTCAATCTAATTAGACTACGACTACGTCCTAAACAAGCAAAATAAATCCAAACTGAATCTATCTTCACAAGATTTGTTCATCAAGTAGTTTGTCAACCGTCAATCTACTTCACAGGGTTATACTTACTAATTCACATCGAGTTTCTTGCAGCTCCTCCTTCAACCTTGATTCTTAGCATCATAGAGAATACTGAGTCATTCAAACATTTCCCTACACTCTTAACCCATAAACTTGACACACCAATAACTTCATCACTCATGCTACTAAACTGCTTGTTCAGCTCCAATATTACATACAATTCATACTACCAAGACTGGACACATCAAAGAGCTCTAACCATTACCTAAAGAAGTTTTAGGGGTTGAGGAATATAAATGATCCCATAAGCAGGTAATGTATATGCTGAAGACACAACAAAACTCTGTTGCACAAGAATGTCAGTGCACATGCAGATGCATAAATAGTGCAAATGTCGTACACACAACAATATGCTCTCCAAGTAAAATTGTGTACCATGCATTAACTAAGGAAAAAAAAGGAGGTTTTTTTTTTCTTTCTTTTTCTGTGTAACTCCAAATGCTTTTCTGCTGGTTCCGTGGTTGCATGCATAATCATATTCAACCAGTTACAAGTTGTACAACATCAACAAAGCCTTCATCCCAAAATTTTGGAGTTGCCTACATGAATCCTTTAGTCAGACGAAATTCTAAATGCAGTACATATTTACCTCAGCACCCAGCCGCTTGTTCAGGGCTTCATTCCACATGTTTGCAGCATATGCAGGTTGTACCCTTGTCCACATAGACATGACAGACATTACCTGAAATTTTGAATTATATCAACAAGTAGATACTATAAACATAAATTCCAATAAATATAAGAAAAAGTTCAACCTGGTGAAAATTGAGTTAGAAAACAGGACATGCCATATGTTGAGGTCACAGGTACAAGCAAAAGTATAAAATCAGCGATGTGCTCACAAAAGTAAAGACACAAAAGATGGTTCAAGTTGAAGAAATATTGTTACTGCAGTGAGGAAGAATAATTTGTTGCAAGGAGATAAAGCAAAATCAGCAATACTACCTTGAATCAAGCAAAAATCTTAAAAAGGATAACGGCATGAAAACATGCTAAAATTACCCACAGAAATACTAGAATTGTCAAAATATGCACCATCACCAGAGAAACTATCTAAGTTCCTTATAGATCTCCCCTTGTTAACCCTTTAAGCAGGATCGGAAAATCCAGTATCTAAAAAACTTCCCTTGCCACCCCTGTTATCCCGAGGGAATGACTATACATATCTAGAATCAGAAATATATTCTCTTGTATTCCACATTATGCTTCATAACAATTCAAATCCCCAAATTAAGGTAAATATGACATTTCATATTTCCTTTCAACAAGGTACACATTGTCCTTTGATGCCCACTTTAGCTGTTATGGTTCAGAAATGCCTCATACATAAATGTAATTGAATTGCTAACGGCAGTCGTTGATCTATTAATTTCATCACTATCTTTCATGTCCTCTGACAGAGACATTAAACATTCAGTGAAAAAACATAAGCATTGCCTCCTAAAGGAGTGTGGAATTGTCTTTCTATTGGAGAATGTACATACTGTTCATTCCAAATGTCAAATAAACTTTATGGCATAATGTTTTTTTTTTTTTCTGTCAAACTAATAAACTGATAGGTTATATGGATACATGAAAATTTTTATTTATTTATTTATTTTATATAAAAAAAATCGGCTGTAGCCACCCATATTAATTCCGTCTAAGGCCGAAATCTAACATGTGACCTCTCATTTAAGAGTGAGAAACCTTGCCAACTGCACTTACTTGCACTTACTTGCAGTGCATGGCTGGATAAATGTAATTAGTTATTTAGTTGCTTCTCCATCATATACTCGTTTAGTGTTTCGAGCTCTCTTAAAAATCCTGTACAAAAGTAATCCAACTAATCTCAGCTTAAATATGAAGATCAAGACTAGAACGCTCAATCTTTAGATAAAATGCCACCACCTAGTGAACAATCATAAACTTTCAACTCGACTTACACAAATTCAATACCTCTAAAACATTAGATTTTCCTTTAGAAAGGTGGAGAAATGGTAATTAGTCAAACTGTCGAACTTAAAAGAAGCACAAGTCAGAATTACAATTGCACTCAGAATTAGAGCATCTTCATTTCCAATTCTGCAATATTTTCGAGACTAAAGGTTTATTAGTTTGTATAACTTGATGACTCCAGAGTTCTTTTCTACATCTTTCCATGTTGGGCAATTATATGATGGTTCGCACTTCACACAAATTTAGCTCCCTAATTTTAGCATGGCAATAAATCATGAGATAATAAGCTTCTAGATTGCATCACACAATGTTGTTAAACAAAATAATATATCAAATAACAATCAGTTGCAGAGAAACTTCTATCAAAATACAGTAACAATAGAACACTATTATGAGAAATGTAATATACGGTTTTTTTTTGTTTTTTGTTTTATTGTGAGTAATAATATATGTAATATATATGTGTGTGTTAAACAGTGTATTTTATTAATCAAATACCGACCAGGTTGGCATCCAGTGGAGGTGGATAGTTTTCCACTACTGTATCAATCCAGCTGAATATCATGTTATGATAGCCATAGGGTTTCCCTGTCATGCTCCGAGCATAAGCCCAAGCTGCCGTGGCATTAAACTTTGCACGCAAGTCAGGATGTAATGGGAGCAGGGCTATCTGAGGGTTAGAGCTATCTTTTAGTGCCAGTTCCCACCACTCATCCCATGGAATTACTACAATAATTTCCTCTCCCTGCAAGGATTTAAGTAGAACGACTTAAATACAGCAAGGTTAATAAATCGAAATTCAAAACTTTGGCGAAGAACAGGCAGAAAGGCAGATTCTTACGGCTAATTTCAATCTAGAACATTCATGTAAATCTTTAACAACCCCATAGTTGTATATAAAGATGACTATAATCTATACAGCTACTATATAATGCACGAGTTTTGGAATAGGTTATGTCCGTTAAAACTGCCCTTATGAAGTAAAATAATATTTTGGTTAAGAACTGCAAAAAACCGGGAAGGAACCAGAGGTATCATAGTAAATCTAAATTATATTAATTTTTTGATGTAGTTTTCTATTTTCTTTCCACTGTCAAAGATATTCCTTCATTTTCCCTTGTATCTCTCAAATCTCCAAAATAAATATTTCTCCTTATTTTTTTTGATTATATCTTAACAAGAGATATTTAATTCTACTTCTGAGTTTAATTTTCATTACGCTTTAACATTTTTATGTTCGACATATCTATACTATTTTATATGACAGCAATTTAAGTAAATGGGCATCAACATATCAATTATTACTTATTAGTGAGGATAAAGGATAACTAATTTCCACTTTAAGCTACACAAAAAAATGTCAAAATTGTTGCAAACACTTTGCAAGTCATGAGTCAATCATCAGCTACGTCTGAAGGAATTCTTCTTAGAAGATATCAAAATCCTCACAGCCAATAAACATGTGTTAAGGGTGAAATATACATGCTTAATGTTTAGCAGGTACTAATGCAATCTGATCATACCTCTTCACTCTCATGCCCCGATTCTCCAACCCATAAATTACCCATATCATCTTTCAAGCAAACTGCAGTATGGCCAGCAAATGCACCTGTTACCCACTTCTCCAAAGTCTCAAATCCACCCCAACGGCCGCGGATCTTCGATACTGCTAAGAAATCGCCAGAGTGAACATCCTCAGGCCTAATAGTTGTGATCCAAGGTTGAGCACGCTTCTCAAAGGAGGCCCCCATGTGTTTTTCCAGGAAAGCAATATTTGCATTTTGGCCCCATTGAGTGTTTGAAAATAGAGGTAATACATCAAGCAGAGATAAGAAAGTTCCAAGCATCCCTGATGGCATGAGAAACACTGATATTCCATGTTGTTTAACCTGATTAGAAGAAAGTTAAAATATCAGAATTTTGGAGTTTAATTTTGCACTAGGTGCAAGTTAAATATAATATATTTAGGACGAACATATTCCATTTCTGCAGGTTCTTCCCATGACTTGATCTCTAAAGTATGATCTCGGGCAGCAAAGTAATAATCCCACATTATCCTGTATGGTGTTGCAAATACATATAAATCCATACAAGTCCAGCTATGAGCTGCACCAGCCTGCAAAACATAATGCAAGAAATTAGAAGCCAATGCACTGGATCTTAAAGAATGACAAATCCATCATCTTACCTTCTAGGACACATTAAAAAAAGAGTACTAAGTTGCTTGGTCGAGTTCCCCTAGTCACCTCTATCAACCGGGCTTCACCAGCGACTGCTCCTTTCAGCATATATTAATGCCGATTGGTTAGTCGAAATACCAAGAAGAGTTGAAGTGTTGTCTTGACAAAATTTACAACATACAACTCATATTCATAATTCATTCAGGTGTTTTGGCACTTTGAGCGTCAATAGGAAACAATGTGGTCACAACTAGCTTCTATTACTTCCCATAAGTGTGGGATTCATTTTGGTAATTGTAGCAATTCAGTATGAGCGCATATAACTATATGAACCTACCTGCGAGAGTTCTTTAAGGTGTAAGAAATTCGATGATCACTATGGCTTGTATTTTACGTAGTGTAATCCAAAAGTGTTGAACTTGATTTTCCACTTTGCATCCTACATCTATTCTACTACTTTCAAGTTACTTCGAAATCAACAGACATTCTATAATGCTATTCACTCTGCTATTCACTCTGGTGGCAGACAACTTGCATAGGATGTTAAAGTCTTACTTGCATAGGATGTTAAAGTCTTACAAGGGAAAACGGACTGATTAACGGGTTGGGAATGAGGAGAGGGGTTTCCATTGTAATCAACGTTCAATACGCGGACAACACCTTAATCTTCGATGAATGAGACATTGCGCAGGCTACCCTGCTGAAGTGGGGATTGTATCTTTTTTAGAATTGGTTAAGATTGAAGGTGAATTTCCACAAAAGCACCATCACCTTTTTAGGCGATTCGGGAGATAATGGTCTAATGGTTGCAGCTATTCTGAACTGTGGCAACTGTCTAATACATTAACTACATATGAAGTACCTCGGCCTACTAATTGGTAGCGGGACACTTAGGAGGATGGATTGGAATGAAATCATTGAGAAAATTGCAAATATGCTTGGATGGTTGGAAGGGGAAGATGTTATACTTCGGAGGAAGGCTGATTTTGTTGAATTCAGTGATCAACTCTATCCCAATTTACTTTTTGTCGTTCTTTGAGATACCTGTGTGGGCTATCAAAAAAATCGATAGATTAATACGCCAGTTCATCTAGCATGGGCCAGGGGTTGACGGAAAAGTGTACTCGTTACTAAAATGGGGGGTGGTCTGCAAACGGAAGGAATTTGGAAGGTTAGGGGTTATCAAACGACAAATGAATCAAGCATTGCTTTGTAAGTGGTGGTGGAAAGTCAAGTTAAGGAAGAAGGCCGTATGGGCCACTTTACTAACAGAAGCTTACATTGTCTGCACCGGAAATATAAGAATATTACGTCCATGTCTGGATTCTGGCGGGGAGTTTCGCGCACGAGAGACATTTTTCTAGCAGGTGTTACCTTTTCCATTGGGAACGGTGCTAATATTTGTTTTTGAAAATATAGATGGTGCGGACCAATTAATCTAAAAAGAAGAATTCTAGAGGCTTATAGGTTTGCTAAGGATAATAATGATTGGATCGCCAGACAGTGGAGGAACGAAGAACTGGAGGCCAAGGATTTCTAACCGGTTAAGCACATAGGTGAGAAGACAAAAAAGGGAACTCATTCAATTCTTAGAAGCATGAAAGCCAGCAAGAGAGGAGCATCAAGACAAGATTGTCGGGGGCCAGGAAAAGATGGGGTGCTCTCGGTAAAATCTACTTATGAGTGGCTCAACGATGGGGGAGTGTGGGTGCATGACCCAGTCTGGAAGGTTAAAGTCACATTAAAGATTCAGGCGTTCAATTGGTTGACCATTAAAGCATCTGTAGTCGTTCCCTACATTTCCAAATTTTGAAAAATATAGGGAACGAGACACAGTAGTCGTTCACTCGTTCTCTATTGAAACAACCCGTGTTAAGAATATATATATATATATAATTGGTGTTGTCCTATAGAGATTTCTATAGGAGAGATTGTGTAGGATTTGATGGGGGGGCCCACGAAAGAGAAAGAAACAGCAGCTAATTTCTGCTGCTGTGCCAATGACGTTAGGCTGACGTGCCACTTGGGGTGGGGCCCGCCCAAGAGAAGAGTGTTGTTGTTGCAGCTGAGAGCTGACGTGGGCATGAAGGGCCCACTATTGGGTTTCGGTTGTGTTCTTTCGGAGAGAGAACAGGGTATGGGATTTGAATTTGTCCCATATCGGAAGTTTGCAAGGTTAATTATATATATATATATATATATATATATATATATATATATATATATATATATATATATAATTGTCTGGGATTAGAGATCACCAATAAGCTATAGCACTTTTTATGAGGCAGCCTGTGGGGGGCAGTTGTTAAAAAAATCGCTGAATTGGGGCCGGGCATTACAAATGGTATCAGAGCCGACTTTTGACACCGATTGTGGGTAAGAGTGGGTGAGATGTATGCCTGAGATAGAGTTAGTAGATGTATGCCTGAGATGGAGCTAGTAGATGTGCACTGGTAGGTGACCAGAGTCCTAGGTAGGGCTGTACAGCTAGCAAAATCAGAGTACAGCTAGCAGAATCAGGGTGCTCCATTCCACATCGGCTAGAAATGAGATCCTGCACTAGATTGCATGTCCTGTACTCAGCGAGAACACTGATTTCTAAAGGGGGGTGTATGTAACACCCCACAATTTCGTATATGAGAAATGCTCCATTAAAAATGCAAATATCTGTGAAAACGTGGAAAACCACCTAGGCCGTTGTTGTTTTCATGGTTTTTCACAACATTTGCGTTTTCAACTGAGCATTTCCCATAGCCTATGTGGTTTTTCACATTTTCACAGACATGCATTTTCAACTGAGCATTTCTCATATATATATATATATATATATATATATATAATAAGGGGAATTGGTGACTGTCCTATAGGAGTTCTTATAGGAGTAGTATATGAGATTTGGTTGCACGGTAGGGCCCAAGGGAAAAAAAAGGCAGCAGGCTACTGCTGACGCCAATGGGCGTTATGTGGGGGCCCACGTGCAGAGGGCAGTTGCTGGGCTCTGTGCTTGCAAGCTGACGTGGCGAGAGAGGGGCTCGCGGGTGCTTCTCTGCTGTGACGTCAGCGCAGGAGAGAGCGAGAGTGGATTGGAATTGTCCCACATCAGGAGTAATACAATAATAATTAATAATAAATATAATTGTCTATGATCAAGAGTCATCTAATTGGTTTACCACCTTTTGAGAGGCAGCCTGTAGTGGGCAGTTGTACTATAAATAATACTAATAATTAATAAATTGTCTTAGTATTGGGCCGGGATATTACAAATGGTATCAGAGCCGACTTTCGACACCGAGTGTGGGGGAGACGTGAGTTATGGAATCCAGGATAATAGGCGGAGTGAGACAATCCCCAGTATTCCGGGACGATGGTAATTGGCCACAGGATGATCTGCGGAGTGGGATTGGTATTGGCCACAGGATGATCTGCAGAATGGGATTGGTCTCCAGTATTCCAAAGACGAGAGCGACGCTCACGGGACTGCTCCACACCGACTGGAAGGGAGATCCGGCGCTACGTTGCATGCCCGGCTTCAGCGAGGACGCTGAATTCTTAAGAGGGGGTGTATGTAACACCCGGTGTTAAGAATATATATATATATATATATATATATATATATATATATATATATATATATATGAGTGATCTTCGGTTGCAAACGGGCCGGAACGGGTCGGTTCGCACGGACCCGTGCGAACTTCGATCTGGACCGTTGGATCAAATTTTTTAATAAAATCTTGCCTTAACCCGTCGTTGGCAAGAACGGGTTAAGGCAAAATTTTATTTTAAAAAATGGCCTTAACCCGTCCTTCCCAAGAACGGGCTAAGGCTATCTTTTTTCATTTTCGTTGACATACAGTTCGTCTTCTTCTTCCGCTCTCTTCTTCTTTCTTCGACGAACCCAAACCCAAACGACAGAAAAAAACCCTAAAAAACCCTAGCTCCGACGCTCAAAACCCTCGAACTCCCTCTTCTCTCCCAACTCCGAAGATCGAAACCCTCGAACTCCGACGATCGAAACCCTAGATTCTCTTCCCCTCTTCGGTACGAAATCGGAACCCTAGTTCTCTTCCAAAACCCATTGCTTGGCTTGATTTCGACCTATTCCGTAAGGTATACACTAATTCTTTAACCCAATAATCTACATTTGTATTTTTTTTCGAATTTGTGTGTAGTAATTTATTTAGAAATTGGGAAAAAATTTAAATGCGTTAGTAGATTTTGGATGTAGATTCGGGTTGACCTTAAGTATATTCAATTGCCGAATTACGTTGCTTGCATTAGTAACTAGTAGAATTAGAATTGTATATACGAAATTAGTTATAAACTTTTCAGTGCGGTTATGGTTGAAAACCCTGCGAACGACCGTAAAAAAATACGAAACTTTCCGAGTAGGTTCGTCTCACGTAGTACAAGCCAAACCCACTTGTAGAAGCGAGTTTCGACTCACGGTTCGAGAGTTACGGCAGCGTATTGCTTTCGGTTGGAAAAAACCAAGTATAGCGGTGCACGGCCGTATATCGCAAACCGTGACTCGAAACTCGCTTCTACAAGTTCGGGTGGCTTGCCCTACGTGAATTCGACCAAGTCGGAAAGTTTTAAAATTTTCGGATGCCGTTTGTACAGTTTTCTCAACTTCCCTGCATGTAAATTTTTGACTTAGAATTTTGTAAGTGCGGTTAGATTAGATTAGAAAACCCTTCGAACGACCTCCCAAAAATACGAAACTTTGCGGGCCGGTTGGTGTCCCCAAGGAGAAGCCACCCGAACTTGTAGAAGTGAGTTTCAACTCACGGTTCGAGAGATACGGTCGCGTATCGCTTTCGGTTGAAAAAAACTATTATAAAGCGGTATACGGTCGTATCTCGCAAACCGTGAGTCGAAACTCGCTTCTACAAGTTCGGGTGGCTTGCCCTACGTGAACCCGACCAACTCTGAAAGTTTTAAAATTTTCGGATGCCGTTTGTGCGGTTTTCTCAGCTTCCTCGCATTATAAGTTTTAGACTTAGAATTTTTTAAGTGCGGGTAGATTAGAAAACCCTCCAAACGGCCTCCAAAAAATACAAAACTTTGCGATTTGCTTGGTGACACGTACGAGAAGTGACCCGAAGTTGTAGAAGTGAATTTCGACTCACGGTCCGAGAGATACGGCCGCGTATCGGTTTTGGTTGGAAAAAAACAACTAAAGCCGGTACACGACCGTATCTCCCGAACCGTGAGTTGAAACTCGCTTCTACAAGTTCGGGTGGCTTGCCCTACGTGAATCCGACCTAGTCGGAAAGATTTATAATTTTCGGGTGCCGTTTGCGCGGTTTTCTCAACTTTCTTGCACTACAAGTTTTAGACTTATAATTTTCTAAGTGCGGGTAGATTAGAAAACCCTTCAAACGGCCTCCAAAAAATACGAAACTTTGCGAATTGGTTGGTGTCACCTACGAGAAGCCAAACGAACTTGTAGAAGTGAGTTTCGACTCACGGTTCATGAGATACGGCCGCGTATCGCTTACGGTTGGGAAAAAACCTAGTAAAGCGATAGACGGCTGTATCTCACAAACCGTGACTCGAAACTCGCTTCTACAAGTTCGGGTGGCTTGCCCTACGTGAATCCGACCAACTCGGAAAGTTTTAAAATTTTCGGATGCCGTTTGTGCGGTTTTCTCAACTTCCTCGCATTACAAGTTTTAGCCTTAGAATTTTCTAAGTGCGGGTAGCTTAGAAAACCCTTCAAACGGCCTCCAAAAAATACGAAACTTTGCGATTTGGTTGGTGTCACCTACGAGAAGTCAAACCAACTTGTAAAAGTGAGTTTCGACTCACGGTTCGTGAGATACGGCCGCGTATCGCTTACGGTTGGGAAAAAACCTAGTAAAGCGATAGACGGCCGTATCTCGCAAACCGTGACTCGAAACTCGCTTCTACAAATTCAGATGGCTTGCCCTACGTGAATCCGACCAACTCGAAAAGTTTTAAAATTTTCGGATGCCGTTTGTGCGGTTTTCTCAACTTCCTCAAATGAGAAGTTTTAGACTTAGAATTTTGTAAGTGCGGGTAGGTTAGAAAACCCTTCAAACGACCTCCAAAAAATACGAAACTTTGCGATTTGGTTGGTGTCACCCACGAGAAGCCAAACCAACTTGTAGAAGTGAGTTTCGACTCACGGTTCGTGAGATACGGCCGCGTATCGCTTACGGTTGGGAAAAAACCAAGTAAAGCGGTAGACGGCCGTATCTCGCGAACCGTGACTCGAAACTCGCTTCTACAAGTTCGGGTGGCTTGCCCTACGTGAATTCCACCTAGACGGAAAGTTTTAAAATTTTCGGATGCCGTTTGCGCGGTATTGCGTCAATTCCTCAAGTGAGAAGTTTTTGACTTAGAATTTTTTTAAAACGGGCCGATTAGAAAGCGATACGAACCACCTCCAAAAAATACGAAACTTGGCGAGTTGTAAGGTGTTCCCTATGAGAAGTGACCCGAAGTTGTAGAAGTAAATTTCGACTCACGGTCCGAGACATACGGCCGCGTATCGGTTGAAGGTTGGAAAAAAAACCTAATAAAGCGGTATACGGTCGTATCTCGCAAACCATGAGTCGAAACTCACTTGTACAAGTTGGTGTCGCTTGCCCTACGTGAATCCGACCTATTTACGAAAGTTTTATAGATTTATTTGTTTTCGTTCGTGCGTTTTTCAGTATAATCTCGGTATGTTTGTTTTGTTGTCATCTTTATCAACAACATTTTAATTTTTTTGTCAGGTAGCTAAATGGCTAGAACAAGGCAACCGAGAATCGAGTCCGGTAACACTAGTGGCGCACCAACTACTGAGGTAAGATCGATTACTATTATTGGTTTTAAATACAAACATGTAACATTATCTCAATAATAACATTTGTTATATTTATTCGTGCAGGTTGGTGGCCGTCAATCCACATCGGCTGAGGCAGGTCCGTCGTCCTCGGTTACATCACCCGGACCCGTGGACACAAGCATACTCACCCTGCAACCCAAACACCGATCGGAAGCCGTGTGGAATGGGTCCGATAAAAAATTAAATTTCCGGAAGCACACAGTTCTTCCTTGGGATGACCGTATCACGCCGTATGTGGTAGAGGCCGGTTTCTACGGAGCAAGATTCATTCACTCTGTGAAGCTAGATCGGCCACTCCTTACAGCTCTAGTCGAGCGATGGAGGCCGGAGACCCACACATTCCACCTGCCTGTGGGTGAGATGACTGTGACCCTACAGGATGTGGCAATGATAACAGGACTACCAGTCGATGGGTTTGCCGTGACGGGGAACATGGACTTCGATCGAGTTGAAGTTGTTCGGGACTTACTCGGTATCGACCTGCAGTTGGTAGTTCTCCAAATGCAAGAGGCCGCCGAAAAAAATATCCGCGAAAATGCCCCCGCAGATTCTGATGAAGATGTATTGAATGAACAAATAGAAGCTGCGAAGCTTAAAGCAGAGCAAGAGGTGATGGATGACGCTTTCGAGGGTAAATCACTTTACATCACCTGGTTAAAATTTCAGTTCGAGGAGGAATATTTGAACCCCGAGTCGGGTGAGGATGACCTGACGTACTAAGCACGTGCATACATTTTTAGTTTGATAGGGGAACTTATCTTCCCGAACTCATCCGGATCAACCGTGCCGCTGATGTACCTACGGTTGTTGGAGGATTTCCGGTATGCCGGTCGCCTTAGTTGGGGGAGTGCGGCACTGGCGCTACTATATAGAAATTTGTGCACATGTTCTTTAGGTGGCGTACAGATGGGTGGCCCCATGGTGCTGATGCAGATATGGAGTTGGGAACGCATCCACATCGGACGTCCCCGTATTATTAAGCCTACACCGAAATTTTTGGCCGACCTGGGGGCAGCAGAGTTGTTACCTCCTGTAGGAGCATATTGGGCCGACCGACACACGTGGGTCGATAACCCACGCCAATCGCTGACCTACTACAGAGATGAGTTGGACAACCTGCGGGACGAGTTCGTCAACTGGGAACCGTACTCGGCCGACAGGTTGCAACGCGTTCCTCCAGTCTGCCTAGACAGATCCCTTTGGTTGACGGCTACACCTCTTGTGAACTTTTCGGTTATGGAGTTCCAGTATCCTGACAGGGTCCTGCGGCAATTCGGATATCAACAAAAGATTCCCGATGTCAGGTCTTACGATAAAAAGTTACACGAGGTCAGGAGAACGGGACGGGTGCCCAACTTCGATTGGGCTGATTTTCATCGTTATCATGTAGCCAACTGGAACACCATGCGGCGTCAAATGACACTGAATTTGATGTATGTCGCGATTCCATACGATGGCTCCCTCCAGCAGGCATACATGATGTGGTACAAGCGAATAACCCGGCTGTTCGTTTCTCCAACGGCCGCCGTACCAGCTGGGGTGCAACTTCCGATTCCCCCCACCCAGGTAGATCCACCTCCAGCATATTCCTCCTCCCAGCCGATGTACCAACCAAGGGCTGAGGCACATCGAAAAGCGGTCAGTCAAATTTCATATAGTTTGTACGCATGTACTGTGTTTAATTGATGTACACTAATTTTGAATGATGTTTAAATTGGAATTTTTCACCAACTGTAGATTGAAAACGCATGGGAGGTTGTCCGAACAGCTGCTCGCGTCCTGAAGACTAGGATACCCGACAGCTTCAAGACGGTAATCCGGGAGATGTTAGCCCCGTGCCGTCGTACTCTGGAGAACGCGGGTGAAGGTCCACAGGTTGAGGCCTATTTGAGCGCCAACGTGCCGCCAATAAGTAAGAGGCGAAAACAAACTGTTAGTAGGGGAATTCTAATCCGTGAGCGACAACAAGCACGAGAAGAGCCAAATCCCGAAGGTACTGATGAGGAACAGTCGTCGAATGATTCTGATTCTCCCCAAACACATGGCGCACGGCGAAATCCTAAAAGGACGCGGCAACCTCCCAATCAATTCACACCAAGCGGTCGCAAGCGGGATGGCCGTAGACGGTAATCTGTACTGAGTCTGTAATAGCGTATCTTTTGGTTGGTGATTTTGTTACTGCAGTAACTAACGTATTGTTTGTTTCTACGTTGATAAACTGTTGTAGGTGAATTTTGGGGCGTGGGATGCAAGCCAAATTCGAGAACGGCGTCATTTGTGAATAATTGTCTTTTGGCCATGTGCAATCTTATATGTATAATTTTGTTGTAAATTTATGAATATTAAATTTATTTAAAGTAATTAAGTGGTTGGTCGTTATTGGACATTTGTACGCCGTCAACTTTCTTGTGAAGATAGCTATTGTATTATTTACTGTGTTGCGCCTTCATTTGTGAATTTGTGAAGAACATTTAATGAAGTCGTTTCCGTATCAGGAAAAATGTACACCACCCAAAACAAGAACTTAACTGCTGCACAAATGTATATTCTTAACCCGTTATTCACGATAACGGGTTAATTAGCTTAACCCGTTATCAGGAAGGACGGGTTAAGTAGAGAAATATTGACAGTCGTTTGGAAGCCTACAGATCAAGTCTTGGTATAGTTCTGCTAATATGGATCTACTTAACCCGTCACTGCTAACAACGGGTTATATTGCCTTAACCCGTTCTTCCCAAGAACGGCTTAGGTATAGCGATATTGGCAGACATTTAATTCCTACAGATCAAAGTACTGCCAATATCGCTGTACTTAACCCGTTCTTGGGAATAACGTGTTAACTTAACTTAACCCGTCCTTCGCAAGAACGGGTTATGTAGAGTGTTATTGCCAGGGCCCTATCCAAGTTTTCAAATTATACTGCCAAAAATCGAAGTACTTAACCCGTGCTTGGGAATAACGGGTTAAGGTTACTTAACCCGTTCTCGTGAATAACGGTTTAAGGTGTTGAATAAATTTTGGGTTTTCTAAAAATTTCTCTTCACTCTTTGCAAGAACTGTCTCCTGAACTGTGTAAGGTGACATTAATATGCCCATAAATTGTTTATTATTTTTATTAATTTCCATTTATTCTCCCGTAACTAACCACTCTAAATTTGTTACCATAATAAATTTTGTGAAGGTAAAAAAATTTGATGAAGTCGTTTTTTGGTACCGAGGGTTAAGGTTAGGTTAAGGTAGGGTTAGTGTCGGGTTAGGGTTAGGGTTAGGTTAAGATAGGGTTATTGGTGAGTGCATGTGTTTTGTTTTGGTTAATTCGGTTCATATTTGTGGATCCCCACATCTATATTTGACTTCGTAACATATGGAACCACATGTTAAACATGGCAAGTATCTTAATTTGTGGTACGAGTCGTTAACTTGTAGTACATTAACAGGTCGTTCTAAATTCCCACACTAATGAATCCATCGATCCATCAGTCAATCAAATATATCTACTCCCACATGTCTTTATTGTACCACTACATGTGAACTCGTGCCCACACATGTGATCCGATCCAGTTTTTGTTAGCCATCTATATTAGATCTGGTGGCACTGCGCTCTAATAACACAGAGGGGCTTTTCCATTAGGAATCCCCTCATCATTACAGTTGTTCCAAACCCGTTATTGGTCTTTCTGTACGTGGATGTGGGGATCTACATGTGGTTTTTCTCCCATATGAGCTACATGTGGGATCTACATGTGGTTTTTCTAATATTAAACTTGTTCTACTATGAAGAGAAGCAGAAGTGAGAGTCTATCATCGGCAAATTAGAATGAGGACCAGCAATAAGCCCTAAAATGATTCTTAACAGTCCTTCCACAAAACGAACATAGCGCCGCGGTCGGTCGACCGTCCAACAAGACCGGTCGACCGTCCACCTCTCGGCAAAACCCAGCGCAACTGCGGTCGGGTGTACGGTCGGGGGTGCGGTCGACCGCAACTTGGAACAGTCGACCGCAACTATGCCTGCACTATTGTTGCTCTGTTTTCTTCTACTCTTTTTGACGCTTCGACCTCCGTGCTTTATCTTACCTTCTTCTAATATGAACCACGAGTATTCAATATATATTACTAACAAACTCCACCTTGGATTACATACGAGTGCCATCACATGATGTGTTATTCATCTCCAAACTTTAATGAATTCCACTTGCAAAAAAAACTTAGAACAATAACTTCTTCTTCTAGTTGAAATGATCTCTACCCAATCTCACCAAATCCAGTATACCCCTTCAAGGGTACACTTTTGTAGATGTACTCACGAAGTTGCCAAACTCCGCACGAACTCCATCTACCCTTAGGCTTTCTCCACCTCTCGACGATATTCGAACGTCGTGGTCTTGTCTCGATGATTCTAGTTGTGGCAAACTAGCTAAGCTTGCGGGAATAACAGAAAAAGAACTAAAACCCCTGCACAGGATTTTTGAATTTCCCAAAGCTTGTAGAGATTGTGTTGGCTTGGCCCAACCACTCTCATGCCTCTAATCACTTCACAATGACCTTGAAAAACAGACAGAACTCCACCTCGAGCTCTGTACCTACAACCCTGTGCATCTAGAGTTCCCAAGAAAATCAGATTCCGTTTCAACAGAGAAACATGAAAAACATCCCTTAAAGTGAACAAATTAAGACCTGATATCTTCAACTCAACAGTCCCCTCACCTGCTACTTCACAAATCTCCCCAGTTCCCGTTGTCACACAACGCCTTGTAGTAGACTTATAAGTAGAAAATAACTCTCCTGGAGCAAATATGAGAAGAACTCCCTGAGTCAAGAAGCCAACTAGAATCCACTTTTAAAGAATTTGAAACAAGAAGACACGAATCACCTGAATCAAAGGCACTAATCACATTAGCGGCTGAACTTTGGTTCTTTGCGCTATCCTGATTCTGCAACTGCCAACAATCTTTCTTGATATGCCATAACCTCTTGCAATAACGGCAACGGATCGAATCCTTTTGCAAAGCACTTTGTTTTTTCCCTGAAGGACCATCCACTGCTAGACAACTTGTGAGAATATACGATGATTTCTGAGTCTCCTTCCTAAGTTGATTTTCTTTCAATGCTTTGATTACACCATCTACCGAAATACTCTCCTTGACAGATCTACACCATGCTACCGTGTACCATGGTAGTGATCAAAGGCTCATACGAATTCGGCAGTGAATATATCAGGTTGAAAGCTTTATCTTCCTCACACACATTCGTATTGATCGCCCTAAGTTCATATAATACCTTATTGAACTCAATAATGTGGTCTTGGAGATCGGTACCTTCCTTCATAGATAAACGGAACTTCCTTTTTCAATGCATCCGATCTAATAACGACGAACCAGAGTAGTCATTTATGAGTTTTTCCCACAAACTCGCCGCATCAGTTTCTTCAAGAAATCTGCACTTGACCTCGTCTGCTGATGATAGTCGGATCAGACTTATGGCTCTTTTACGAATATCTTCCCAACCGTCATCCTTCATATTAGTTGGCTTTTCTTTCTTCTTAATGGCTAACTGCAAACGTTCTTGAACAAGGACATCATACGTGTCAACCTTCCAAAGATTAAAATTGATCTTTTCATCGAACTGCTTGATCTTCAAAAGGCTGTGACCTGTCATCTTAACCAATGGACTCGGCAATCTGAATCTCTGAGACCACTTGTTGGGATTGGGGCGTCAACCAATGCCCATTGTCGTAGTGGAACTAAATAGAGCAATGAGAAAGTCGAAGTAGATTAGACGAATCAATTGAGCAAGCAAGTAGATCCACCAATCTAACACAAACATACCGATAAGTTATCCTGGTTAGCTTTTGCTTAATCCGGATAGAATTATAGGGATATCTGATATTCAACTAGAAGAGATTACAAGGAGTTGCTGATTCACTCAATAAAAGGAATTAAACTCACCCACCAAGAACTATCTCTCTCTCGAGCCTCTCTTTGCAATAAAGAAATAATCTATGAAGTACTCTACTCTCATATTAGAGGAGTTTACAATATATATAAAAGAATAGAGAGAAACCTAGGTTTAATCTTAATTCTCAGTCGTCCGATATAACATGGAAAAGAAGTAACTGAATACGAGTCGTACGATCTAACTTGGAGTTAAAAATTGGGCTGAAATGACCTAACAAATTGAAGCCCAAAACGAACACAACATCGCAGTCGGTCGACCATCCAACAAGACCGGTCGACCGGCCACCTCTCGGCCAAACTCAGTGCAACTGCGGTCAGGTGTGCAGTCGGGTGTGCGGTCGACCGCAACATGGGACAGTCGCCGCAACTATGCCTACACTATTGCTGCTCTGTTTTCTTCTACTCTCTTCGACGTTTTGACCTCCGTGCTTCATCTTACTTTATAATCTGAACCACGAGTATTCAAGACACATTTCTAACAGTTCGACCCAACCCGGCCCAAACGACCCGATTGCCACCCTTAGGAGCAGCTATATGTTGAGGGGTTTGGTTAGAAAAGAACAATAGAGTTTTTGGACCAACACACAAGCACCTCATACATCACCAGTTATCATGCATGATTAATGCCAATTAGGGCTACAATCGAGCCGAGCATAGCCGAACCGAATACCTTTAGGCTTAAGCTCGGCTCGTTTACGAAACAAGCTCAGTTTTGAGCTCGGGCTCTGTTCGAGCTGAGCTTTGACCGAGCTTTGACCATATTCGAGCCGAATAGTTCACGAGCTTAGCCTAAAAAAAACCAAGCTCGAGCTCGGCTCGTTTACGAAACGAGCTCAATTTTGAGCTTGAGCTCGGTTCGAGCCGAGCTTTGACCGAGCTCGAGCCGAATAGCTCGATTCATTTGCAGCCCTAATGCCAATATGGTCTCAAACGGTTGGGGCGAACGCTACAAAGAATATCAAGGAGATGTGTGTGGATGCTACCAAAAATGAAGTTGGGTCATAGGACAGGGTGGGGACGAGGGATGGTAAGTGATCGGCATGTGGAGTGCTGTTGACCTCTTACTCGGGTTTGAGGTTTTGGGGGGTTGATTTGGTGCTCTCTGCTGAATCTTGTAATATGTGTATATTTATTACTGTTTTTTTTTTTGTTTTTTTTTTTTTTTTTTGCAGGGAACTATCTTGTATGAAGTTTTCTCCATCGTTAATGATTTATTTTTTTAAAAAAACATTCTCTAACATCAGCAAACAATTTACAAGTGTGCGAAGATTCCCACCAGTTCATTAGTTGCAAAAAGGGCACAGTCAGATTCCAACCATTGTCGACTAAGTTCATGCTCAAAATAGGCAGTATTAGTTATTATACAGCTGTATTAAAAGGCAGTTAAAAAAAACCGCGAATGTAGTAATCAAAACTTCGAGGATTGATTAAATTCCCAGTTCAAATAGGATCAATCAAATTAAAGCTAAGTAATTAGTTAATCAATATATGTAGCAGTTAGTTACCTTTAGATGAAGCACGCCGCCGCCCAAACCGCGGTCGGAATCATCGGCATCGGTAAACTCGAGCCTTGCCTCGTTCTCGAAGAAGCAAGCTCCCTTCCAATTTAGGGTTCCGGTCGCGTTGTCGGAGGCGACGTTGCCGACGAACGAGGGGAGGAGATCGACGGCGCTGTGGAGGGAGTTCATGACCGGCCACGAAATTTGGCGCGGCAAGATCGGTAGGACGTCGTTGACTCGGAAGGGGACCTTGAGGGCCCCGGTCAACGGTGGGCCCCGTCCCACCAGCACTAGTGAGAAGAGAAGGAGGAGGAAGATAGAGGCCATGGATCTCGTCTTGCTTCTCCCAAGTCCCAACTGAAATTTGGGGGTTTTTTATTTATTTATATAATTCTTTGGAGTGGTTGTTTGATTGTGATCAGAAGGTTGAGGATGCGGCAGTAGGAGGGGACGCCACGAAGTCACCGCCGAACTGCAAAACTTGAGAAAAAAATTCTATGCACCATGGCGGTAGAGTGTTAGACGGTTGACATTCAAGCGTGTGCTCCAAGATGCACGCTCCTCGATCTTGATCTTACAGATATGATAAGGGAAGAAATTAAAATAAAAGTATTGAGGAGGGCAAAATATTGTCATTTTGAGAATATCGAGGAACTTGAGAAAACTATAAAAACTAGAAACCTGTTACAGGATGAGCGGAATAGGTTGCTCCAATTCCGACAGAAAATCGATCAACTTTATAGGCTTGAGGAAATCAAATGGCAACAACGGTCCAGGATCTCGTGGCTCAAAGAGGGAGACACGAACACGGTATTCTTCCATCGAGTAGCCAGTGCCCGACGTAGATCTAATCTCATTCACTCGATCCACTCGGATTCGGGAATGATTCAAGTTGACGAGGATATCAGAGTGGCATTCCAATCTCATTTCAAGGTCCTTTTTTGACACAAAACGGATTTGAGAATCCCTTTACAACACGAGTTTTGGCAAGACCCGACGGGCAACTCAGACCCTTTGTTTCGAGCCCTAGAAACACCCTTTATTGAAAGGAAATTGCGGAGGCAGTCCAGCAACTTGGAAAGGATAAAGCCCCAGGGCCAGATGGTTTCCAAATCCTTTTCTACTAGACATTCTGGGAGGAAATCAAAAACAGCCTGCTGAAGTTGTTTGTTGATTTCAGACAGCCTGCTGAAGTTGTTTGTTGATTTCTACAACCATAACCTCAAATTAGGAAATTAATTTTGCGGAGGTTGTGCTGGTCCCTAAGAAGGAAGACTCTCTGCAGGTGGGTGACTTTCACCCTATTAGTCTCCTAAACTGCTCAGTCAAGATCATTATTAAGACTCTCGCTAATAGACTGGAAAAGGTGATGGATGGACTCATTAGTCACGATCAGACGGGGTTCATTAAAGGACGATGTATTTAGGACCGTATAGCCACGGCTGAAGAAGTTATCCACTAATGCCACATGTCAAATGCTAAGAGCTATCTCCTGAAGCTGGACTTCGAGAAAGCTTACGATTCGGTGGATGAGGCTGTCTTCTAGAAGCGCTGGCAAGAAGAGGATTTAGGGTAGATGAATCAGATGGATCCACACATGTCTTACCACCAGCAGAACTGCAATTTTAGTGAATGGGGTCTCGGGATACCCATTTTCATGCAAACGGGGCCTCAAACAAGGAGATCCGCTATCCCCCCCCCCCCCCATCCTCTTCACCATTGTGACAGATGTACTTCGATCCACGATGGCTAACTGCAGTAGTGCAGGCTAGATCTCGCCGGTGGCCAAGGGAGCCAATCGCCAAGGCTGTTCAATCCTTCAATATGCAGACGATACCCTCCTATTTGGAAATGGCAACATCGGAGAAACAACCGCCTTCAAAGGAATTTTGTATAGTTTTAAAGCTTGGTCTGGCCTCAAGGTTAACTTCAACAAAAGTGCTCTTATCCCCATTGCCATATCTACAGAGGAGGCACTAGAACATGCCACGATTCTCAATTGCTCCACCGAGAGTTTCCCAATTAAGTACCTCGGGCTGCCACTGAGACCGAGGAAAAGAAGGTTGATTGGTTAGCCATCATTGACCGGGTTGAGAACCATTTGGCAGGCTGGAAAGGTAAACCTCTATCTTTGGGAAGGAGAGTTACGCTTATTAATGCAGTCCTCTCAAATCTGCCAACCTATTATTTGTCCTTCTTTGAAATGCCGCGATGGGTTATTCAGAAAATTGACCGGACTCGTAAACGTTTCTTATGAAAGGGGCAAACCCATATAGAAGAGTATATCACCTTATCAGATGGGAGAAAGCTTGTATGAAGAAGATACACGGAGGTCTAGGTATTATTGATCTTCGAGATATGAATCTTGCTCTTCTAGGTAAATGGTGGTGGAAAGTTTTCCACCTTAATGGAGAAAGGTGGCAAGATTTCGTTCAAGGATATCTACATAGGAATGGAACGAGAAATTTGGGTTTCAGGGTAGGCCCACGCGTGTCCTAGTTCTGGAAAGGTATCGCTAAGACCTACGAACCCTTCATTAGTTGTGTGGCATCAGTTATCCGTAATGGCAGACTCACCAGCTTCTGGTAGGATAAGTGGTGTGGGGACCACACACTTAGAGCTCTATTTCCCGACCTTTATGATCAGGCGTCGCAATTGCACTGCACGGTGGCCGCAGCCTGAAAAAGAAACGCTTTGATGCCGGTCTTTAAACAAAAACTGGACTCGGGCTCTCAGCTTAGACTTATGGAACTTCAGACCTATATCACCAACGCTGGAATTAATTGCTCTCAAGGTCCTGATAGGAAGTCTTGGGGACTGGAAAAGAACAGCACATTCACCGTTCATTTCCTGTATAACCGCATTCACTTTAGGGGCTGTACCCCAAATTGGTCGACCGTTATTTGGAAGCCGAAAGCCCCACTGAAAATTAACGTTTTCTTATGGATGGTGCTCAACGATGCAATTTTGACTAGAGTGAACTTAACTAAACGCCAACCAAATGTGGATTCTTGTTATGGGTTCTGCAACGCTGCTCCTGAGACTAGAGATCACCTTTTTCTACAGTGTCCTAGGAGCAAAGCGGTACTCGTTGAGGTACTCAGTGCCCTGGGGACGAATCAGTACCTTGGTGGGTATGAAGAACTGTGGGTAGGTTCAAAGTTTACCACTAAGAGAAGAGCTATGAGAGAACCTTGGTTTATCGCTATCGCCGCAACGACCTGAGTTCTTTGGCTAGACAGGAATAATTGTTATTTTCGTGGGACCTGTAATAATTTATCTGCTAATTTGACTCATATTATGCATCTTATTTCCTTTTGGGCTAATGCGGCTGCAACCGGTCCCAGGGGGAAGATTGTGAGCTTCTTCTAGGTAGAGGACTATGATGATGCTGAAGTCGAGATAGGCCCGACGACTGATTGACTGGCAGCTTAGCATTGTACTGTTGATAGATCCCCACCATCCCAGAGTTTATTGGGGGGATTTGATGTATTTTGTTTAGACACGTGTATGTTTTGCCCATTCTGTTCTTCTTTTGTCCCACGCACCATGCTTGGGGTGGAGGTATGTAATTTTGTTGTGTTATAGGACCTTGTACTTGGCTCAGTACTCTGAGTTTGTTTTATTAACTTCTTATTAATGAAACAGGGTAGCAATACTCCACATTTTCTTCAAAATAATAATAATAATAAATGTCACTCGTATAAAATAAAAGTTGATACCACTATTATTAATTTGTAAAGAGTATCTGATAAGTAAAGTAAAATCTCGTGTTCGATGTCCGGTTATATCTTAGTATTTACTTTTTAGAAAAAATATTAAAACATGAATTGCACGTGCAGATTACTAGCAAGTAATTTAATTGCTGTTATAAGATAACTATATTAGATTATTTAGTAGATAAATATATAGGTAATTACATGTATTGTAATTGTTATGATGTGTTAATGATTTTAATAAACTTATGTAATATTTATCTTAAATTATGTTTATGTTGTAATTGTTCTAATATGCCAATGACTTTAATTGACATATGTGACGTTTATTTTTAACCTGAGCTTATATTGTAATTGTTATGATACTGTAGTTGGGCTATATGATGTCGAACTGCATCTTAAGTTCGTAGTGTGACTGTTATGATGTGCCAGTAATTTCAGTTGGTCAGTGCAATGTTTAGCTTTAACCTCATATTGTAGTTGTTTCAATATATCAATGACTTGATTTTTGTGGCCCACCCTCTAAGTGTGTTAGAGTTAGCTCTAATTGTATGTACTGAACATATTGTTTCATATTCTATTTTTCTGTTTGTAGTTTGTAATTTGACCCAGTACGTTGGGTTTGTTTAGTTAATTTCTTATTAATAAAACAGGGTGGACATATTCCACATTTTTCTTCAAAAAAAAATATATATCTATATAATAAAACACAAAGAAAGCTATCAAGCGGCTCTCCTTCAATTGAAACTAAATCAACGACTCAGATTCACCCTCCCAAAACATTTTTTTTCTCTAAAATTTTTTTCCCCAAAACCAAAATTTCCTCCCCCCCCCCCCAAAAAAAAATAAATAAATAAATAAATAAATAAAACTCATTACTCTATTACTATCTCTGTATTCTCTCTTCACTTTTTCATATTTCTCACTTTCTCTCACCCTCTCTATCTCTCTCATTCTATATAATAAAACACAAACAAAGCTATCAAGTAGCTCCCCTTCAATTGAAATCAAATCAACGGCTCAGATTCACCCTTCCTGTTGCCGCTAACTTCGGTGTGGGGGCAATCAGATGAATTTGTGAGTTCGAGAGGAACCGAATGGGTCAAACCTGACCACTTCCATCGTTGTTGGGCTGGCTTATAGCTGCTTCCGTTGACCTGCAAGAAGTTCGAAACACCGAGATTGATCCCGGCGACGAACCCTCCGACGATCTTGTCAGTACTCAGAAAAGAATATGAAAGAACTTTAGGTAAACAAAGAGTGATCACCTTATAACGGTAGGAGGTAGGGGGTTTTTATAGTCGCTGAGGAGATCTGCTTCGAGATAAGAACAAATCTCTACTCCACGGTGTGGCTAGATAGAGGTGGTTAGAACCACCTCTCTAAGAATAAGGACGGATCAAGATCTCTCCATATCCTCCTGAACTGTCTCTTAACGGGTTGGGACCCGTATTCAGTTGAACAGATCCGTTCGCGGGTTGTTGGGCCTTAGAGAAGAGACCCAGTTCCCATTTTGGACCCGTCTGTTGGTGAGATTACCGTTTTGCCTCTGTGAACTTTAAGATTCGTGCCCAATTTGAACGGTTCCGATTTAATCCCATTTTTAGCCATATCACGAGCCTCCCACTCCTAAAAACTGTTTGATATAGCCTTTGGGGAGTAGTTTTGCTGTTTCAATGGCGTACAGGACTTTATCGGAGTTCTTAAAGGGGGTTCGAATCTTGTTTGAGAGATAACGGTATTTTTCTGGGCTGGTAACATGCCCAAGATCGTTCTTGGGCTCTTCTGGACTTTCGGTGATTTTTCCCGATTTTTTAATTATTTTTCGAATTCTTTATTCAACTTTGCAAAACGACGATTTATTTTCAGAAAGCACCAATGAATCATTCTAGCCAATAATTATTTATTCAGGAGATCAAAAAAAAAATTCACGAATTTATAATTATTTTAAAGAATTTTAAATTAATTTTCTTAAATTTTTAATCATTTTTTACAATTTTTAAATAAATAATTCGAATTATAATAAAAACAAAAAGGATTTAATCGAAGAATTATGAGGTGGCACGATCTGGGACGTCCATCGCTCATTGGCACAAATTTCTGAACAATCAGAGGGCGGATCAGCGCGTAGTTGTCGTGGCTCGATCTGGAACCTTGATCAAATAGTGACGCCAATTTTGAGGTGACCTGATGGCGTGCATATGCTTCCAGTTCTCCCCCTTTTCGTTCGCGACCACATTTGTTCGACGAGCGGCGGCGAACGCGTCGAAAGTGGTGAACGCGTCGAACGGGACAAACAACAGGGGAGTGACACTTGTCACTGAGGCCGTTGAGTGGTCAACCTGTTTTGCCCATAATAGGTTCGGGAATACGTCTGTTCGACTACCAGCGGCGAACGTGTCGAACGAGGCGTCGAACGACCAGGGGACGACGCGTGGCACTAGCAGCGTTGACTGGTCAATGCTTTTGGCTCATTTTTCGTTCGGAATCACGTCTGTTTGATGACCAGCGGCGAATGTGTCGAATGAGGTGTCGAACGTGGCGAACGACCAGGGGACGACACGTGGCACTGGGGGGCGTTGACTGGTCAACGCTTTTGGCTCCTTTTTCGTTCAGAATCACGTCTGTTCGACGACCAGCTGCGAACGTGTCGAACGAGGCATCGAACGTGGTGAACGACCAGGGGACGACACATGGCACTGGCAGCATTGACTGGTCAACGCTTTTAGCTCATTTTTCGTTCAGAATCACGTCTTTTCAACGACCAACGGCGAACGTGGCAAATGACCAGGGGACGACACGTGGCACTGGGGGCGTTGACTGGTCAACACTTTTGGCTCCTTTTTCGTTCGGAATCACATCTGTTCGACGACCAGCGGCGAACGTGTCGAATGAGACGTCGAACGTGGCGAACGACTAGGGGTCGACACACGGCACTGGTAGCGTTGACTAGTCAACGCTTTTTTGCTCATTTTTTGTTCGGAATTACGTCTGTTCGACGACCAGCGGCGAACGTGTCGAACGAGGCGTCGAACATGGCGAACGGCCAGGGGACGACACGTGGCACTGGCAGCGTTGACTGGTCAACGCTTTTTTGCTTGTTGTTTGTTCGGAATCACGTCTGTTCAACGACCAGCAACGAACGTGTCGAGCGAGGCGTCGAACGTGGCGAACGACCTAGGGACGACATGTGGCACTGGCAGTTGTTTGGACGGCAGGCGTTTGAAAAGCCTACCACCATTTCGAATTCTTGGGCGGTTCGACTTCTTGGTGATTTGACAGCCGCCGCTTGGTATTCCTAGTTGTTAGGGTTTCGCTCCTTTTGTGATTCCCAAAGGCCTCTTGAGCTTCCGGCCCATGCCCACTAAGCGCGTCTATAAATCTTCCCCCCTCTCATTTTCACTCCACTCTTTCACTTTCACCATCTGAGAAAAAAGTTCACTCCCCTCTAGAGCAAGATTCCGATATGCTTTTTGGAATTCTGGCGATCTTTCCGACCGCGCACGTCACTTCAAAGGTAATTTATTTTTGTTTTAAAGAGATTTCTAGGGTTTCATATGGCGAAGAGACCTCTCCCTCAGATCATGTCGAGGAGACCCCTCCGATAGCAACTCCAAGGGTCGACAAGGGGAAATGATTGTTGGTCGAGCCCTCGCCTGTGGTGGAAACAATCGTGAGGAGAGACAGGAGGATGGGCGAGTTTAGGAGGCACTCGATAGCTGTATCGCGCTTGGGGGGACTTGACAGTACAACACCGAAGAACTGGTGCGCGTCGAGCATGGTGTGGCACGACACTATGAAGAGAACGAACCACGAGACTGTACCGAGGCGAACGACATTGTCTCTGTACTTACCAATGAGGATCTTCATGCTATTAGAAGGTGTTTCATGATTCCTAAGGAGTTTGAGCTGCTCCTCCCTGGCCCTGGCATGAGGTATTGTTCTTCTTTCCCCCCTGATATATGTGTGTTTCCCTTCGAGGCTTTGAATGCGGGTCTCCGACTTCCCCTACACCCGTTCATGAGGGAAGTATTGCGGTGGTATGGCGTAGGCCCGATCCAATTAATGCCGAATATGTGGAGACACATAACAGGGTTCATACTCCACTGCCAGGCCACTAGAATCGAGCCTCGCCTCAATGTGCTCCGTAGGTTGTACAAGATTCATCAGAAGGTGAGGACGGAGTACCGGTTCTATCTCAACGCTCGTAAAGGCGTCACACTAGTCGACAACCTTCACTCCGTGAAATCATGGAGGTACAAATACTTTATGATTCGAAGCAGAGTGCCGTGGGATATCCCGACCGTTTGGAGGGACGATGTGCCGAGGAGGGCGAAGGCAGAACCATCTCTTAGCCCGGAGGAAAATAGGATGGTGGGGATTCTCTTGGATCAGCCCACGATGAGTTGGAGAGAGATCTTGGAGGAGAGTCTCTTTAAGGGGGGGGGGGTCTAAGCTTGATGAACCCTAATACACATTTCTTTGTGTTTATCGCTATCTCTTAGCCTGTAAGAGTTAAGATTTTCAACCTTTATATTTTTTTTTGCAGGAAGCATGGACTTTGACGCTATTATGAGAAAGCATTCGTCGCTGAGTGCCAAGCGGGTCGATGAGAAGAAGAGGAAGCGCACGGTTGTTCGACCGTTGCCGTCTAAGGCCACCAGAAGCGAGAGTGTCGCCACACCCATTGTAGACTTAGAGTTCGGGCCTGCGGTGCCTACGGCTCCCTTGGACAACGGTCTCCCTCTCTCTACGATGCTTGCACTCGAGGCTCCTCCTCTCACAGCGGCGGCTGTGTTGATCGTGACCGACGAGCTGAAGAGGATTTTCATCCCAGATTGGCTAGTTCAGCGGCATGGCGGCTTCTTGGGGGATTCGACGAGCTGTATGGACGTTGTTCGTCATTTGGCCACCCACAAAGATAAGGCGGCCATGGAGCATGGGACCATGGGTGACTCCGCTTTAGAGATCGCGAAGGTGTAGGTGATAGTAAGTGAATTTATTTTTGTTTTTGTGAGATTGTCGACTTTCTTGTTCTCAACCTTGAGGCGATCTGCCACTTTAACCACCTGCTGAGGCAAGTGGTGGAGCAAGAGAAGGAATTGAAGGCAGTTCTCAACAAAGAGAAGGTCGGGCGGTCGCGGTCGAAGAGAGAGTCCGAAGCGGCTGCTTTGCTGGCCAAATCTCAAGCCGCCCAGATTACCCTGTTAGAGGTGACATTGGCGAAGGCGAAGGAGAGTGCTATTTTGGAGAAGGCTGAGGCCGCTCGGGAGAGGGCGGCAGAGATGGAGAAGGCAGCATTTGAGCGAGACATGGCTGTGCGCGAGGCTGTTCGAGAGGCTGAGGCTGCAGCAGAAAAAAAGGCCATTGGCTTTTTGGAGAACAACATGCGGAGGGCCTACGACACGGCCTTGAAAGACATCAGCGAACGAGTTCCAAGGTTCAATCGCACGGGGAGGAAACGTAGAGGTCGCAGAGGGAGAAGAGGTTGATGAGGAGGGAGGCGACGAAGAGGAACTCGTTGTGGGGGACCCCACGAAGGCTTTAGTGATCTTGCCAGATGTGACGGCCCGCTTCCCAAAAGAGAATACGGAATATGAATACGTGACTAAGCCCAGCGAATGATTTTCATCATCCATAAGCTGTTCAAGAATCTTTACTATATTTCATTAGAATAATCAGAGTCGGAAGTAAAAGAATCAACCAACATGCACATACGAACCAAAATACCAAAAAGAATACTTGAAACCAAAATGTATTAATTTCAAATAATCATGATCTAAATAAGTCAAATATCATGGGTCACATTGCCCAAATACAAATAAGTCCAAGTATCAAAATACAATATTGTTCAGGCAAGCTATAAGAAATAACAATAACAAGATCCAGCACTAATACTTTATATCATCAATACCATCTGGAACCTGTTCTCCAAAATCTGCAATTTAATAATTGCAGGAAAGAGAAAAAGAGAAAACAAGGTACCCATCAATACAAGTTACGGACCGCTTGTAATGCAGGATACATGTACATAGAAAAAACTAACTAACAATATGGAATATGCATGATAACAAAATAAACCAACTAGCATGGTAAGGTGAACAAGTACAAGTAGCATGCAATAAGTATCAAGTAAACAAGTATCATGTAAACAGGCAAGAAGTGTCAAGTATCATGTAATCATATAGCAAGCGTCAAGGATCAAGTCTCATGTATCATGTAGTCAAGTATCAAGTAAGCATGTATCATGTTCAAGTATCATGTATTAAGTCTTGTAGTTATTACTATATAGGTAGCACTTCATGCACCCAGTTTTTACTACATGGTTGCTACAACAAACAGTTTTGTTTTAGATTTCATAGTGGACCATAGAGGGCAGTATACTCAGGGACAAGTATCAAGTATCGAGCTCCAAGTATCATGTATCATGTATCATGTAATCACGTGTCAAGTTGTGCAAGTGGCAAATAACGTGTCTTGCGTGCAAATGTCAAGTAATCACGTGTCAAGTATCATGTCTCAAGTTATCACGTAGGATCATTGGATCCTCTTCCAAGTACACGTTTCTGAATTATCCACTATTAGATCTTTCTCTTAAACCCCGGCTTGGTTATATATTATTATTGTTAAACAAGCATGTATGTGTACAGAGTATAGCAAGAATAATATGGCATGATCATGTGACAAGTTCAAGTTGCAAGATAAACATGTACGGGTGTAAGATAACTCATAAAAGAATAAATTAACCAACTTTCTAGTTCAGGACAGCAAAACCATACTATAGTAAAACAGTAATTTCCGGTGTTACAAACATGCAAATCTAAATCCGTCGAAACACCTAGAAAATAGACTCCCAACCGAATCCAGCGTATATAAATAAGTCATATAGTATTTCACCAAAACATAACTCAAAACTGATTTGAATCCGGAAAATATGTTTAGCCAGAAATCAGAATATCGTATTCAAAGTCAGGAAAACGGCATCAAAATACCTCAAATAAATCCAGGAAAAATCTGGGGTATTCCCCTATATGTCTAGTATCACAATATAAAGTTTCATAATTTTCTAATAAGATTAGTTCAGTCAACAAAAATTAAAAAATATCAAGAAACGATAGTTTGGCAAATCTGGAATTCCCAACACTGCTGTACAAAAACTGTAATATCTCGCAAACCGTGAAATGAAATCCGAATCCGCCAAAGGAAGAATAAAATAGATAAAACAAGATAACTTTCATTTTTCATAAATATTTGTCATACAGGAAAAGAAATTAGGGTGAAATTCAAATTTTTACAGAACAGCAAGCAAAATCCAGCAAGTATTTTTTTTATAAACAAGCATGAAACGGCATATAAAACTCATCAATAAAATCCACCAAAATTCTGGATAATCCCTAATTAGATATAGAAATACTGACCAAAATTTCAGATCAAAATAATATGTTTATCACTAATATCAAAATAGATTAGTCATCAAAATCATCAAGAAACAAAATCTGTAAATGAAATACACCACTGTAGTAAAATAATCATAACTCACACATACAAAAACGAAATCGACCAAGGTCAGAGAGTTTGGAAAGAAGACGGATTTATCTAAAAATCATGTTGAATACTGAAATTAAGATACTGACCTTAATATGATTTAAAATAGCAATCAAAACTGATCATCGACAAAATACAAAATTTTCTCTTAACAACAAATCAACATACAACATACGAAACTCGTCCCAAAAACAACCAAATATGTTATAGAGTCTACTAAGTGTCCAAATATCATGAAATAGGATATATAGCATATCCACAACAAGTATATCACATGGATCTAACAAACACGATTTCTCACAAATAACTTACATATATGATCACATCAAGAACGGTCAACCTAAGTTGTTTCATGTCAAATTTGTGTCGTGAGGCAACTATGGTCAATAGCACTATAGAGACAATACTCATCAAACATACATCACACACGAGTTCTCTCTAGAACCCAACTATACTACAAGCGGTATTTAGTACTTGTATATACAAATAAATTTAATACAAGTTACTTGCCTTAACCGACGACGAAAACGACTCTAACCAAGAATAACGGGAACGGATTCCTGGCCAACGAACTCAACGAACCACGAATGATCCCATGAACAAAATCAAAGAACGGAAAACCACGAACTAACGAGAGAAGCACGAGCCCGAAACACAAGCGAGCACGCACAACCTCGATGACCACAACACACATACCCGAGAGAGAGCACGAGGAACGACGAGAGAACAAAAGAGCATGACGGTCACGGGGGGGGGGGGGGGGGGCTATCGTTGCTCCGCAGCCTGGCGCCGACTGAGATAGGACAGAACAGAAGGGTTGGCTGCCTGTAGTGCGCGCGACAGAGACGGGGAGGGGGCAGTGAGCACGGTGAGGAGACGGGGAACAAAGGAGTAGGCAAAGGAGCAAGGGGGTGATCGGAAGATAGCCAGATGGGAGAGAGAGAGGGAGAGGGAGCACGGGAGTTGAGAGCAGCAGAAAGGAGGTAGGCAGGGGACGACTGGGTGCATATATATATTGGATATATACACAGAAGCAAAGAATTAGGGTTAGAGAGGGGGACAGCGGCACGGCAAATGGAGGAAAGGTCGGGTCGTGTTTGCATGGGAATGAACAGATGTGTTCGGGTTTGGGCTAAGGGGGTTGGGTAGTTGAATAGGAAATGGGTATAGGTGGGTTAGTTAGTCTGGGTATTAGGGTAATAGTACATAGAGTAGAGATTAAATAGGGTTTGTGAATTGATATTAGTTTAAAAAAATACAAACAGAATGTGGGAAACTCAACTAGGTATTTGGTTTAGTAGATTGTTAGGGATTCAAGCAGAATAATATAGGTAGGGCAAAAAGAACAAAATAATAGAGAAATAATATAGGTGCACAAAAATAATGAGGATAAAAAATAACCATCTCGATCGAACTGGAACGAAACAGGGATGAACAAAAAAAATCAAGAATTCAAATAAAAGAGACCAAATAATAAGAGAACATATATATATTGAAAATAAAATTCAATATACGGTCCAAAAGAGATACAACGGAATCAAATACAAGGAAAAAGAAAATACGCTAAAAAATACACAAAATGAAAAATAGGGGTTACACCAGAGGAGGCCGAGGGGAGTGGCCGCGAGCTTGGACCCCCCGAGGTGGATCCTTGATTTACTTAATAGCTTTTCTTTTGTTTCTAGTTGTAGGTTTGATTGTAGTGATGCCTAATAGCAGACTAGCCACCGCTCTTGTATCTCTACTAAGTAATGAAAGTTGCTTTTATATTTCAACATCTGTGTTCTTTACTTAGCGCAAAACTATCTTAAAACTATCTTGTAGCGTTTGGTATAGTCTGGTTCTAAGAGATTTATCTCTTTTGTTCTTCTCCCCAGGATAGCGAGGTGTCTCGTCTCTGCTCCGAGGCAGGCATCTATAAGTTGGGATTTGCTCGAAATTGGGAGAGGCTTTATAAAGCCGAATTGGAGTTGAACCATCTGAAGTTGATCTTAGCCCGCCGTGATAAAGAAATGAAGCGGTTAGAAGAACGAATCGATGAAGCGGCGCCGGAAGGCGAGGAGGCGTGCCCGTCGATGGCTGTTAGCCAAGGTTTGAGGCTTAAATTCCTTCGCCACTCCCTGTTCGAAGCGAGGTCTGCGCGGAAAGAACTCAAGAATGTTGTTCTTGAAAAAAGCCTCAAGGCGGCTCACCTTCGGATAACACTTTCTGACGTCTTGCATGGAGCTAGTTCAGCTCGACTACCTCGGTTGAAGATATGAGTCAACAATGATGCGCTCAAAGAGCAAGTTGTAGAGCTGGAGGCGGAGAACGCTCGTTTGCGGCGGTTGTCTAAAGAAAGCAACGTTAGGAGCACCTCCTGTCCTCGGGGTGAGTATGCTCAGGGCAGGACATTCCATGAGTTGGCACTTCACCCGCCCCCGGTGTTGCGAAACCCCGGGGATACGCAAAGTGGCGTGGCTGGTTCATCGAGCGGAGCATTAGTTGGGGCCACCGTTAGAGTATGTGCCGATGATGCCACTCGACTCATTGGCTTGGGGACGTCTATGGAGAAGGGTCGCCACCAGCATGGTGCTCGTTGTCCCCGTGTGTCGCTCAATAGGAGCATCCCGCTCCCCAGAAGGGGTTAGGGCAAAATTTTGTAATCCTGCAGTATTTCTTTTTGTTGTGAATTTTGGTCTTGTATATCGAATAAGACTTGTATCTTCAATTGGACTTGTATCTTTGTCTTTAATGAAAATAAAGTAAAGCAATTTTGGGCAAATTTCTCAAGTATTTGCACTTAGGCAACACTTGTTTTGATAAAGTATTCAACAGCTGTGGGAGCAATTTCGGATGGTGAAACCACTTTGTACTCGCTTAAAAGCCAGTAGTTGAAGCAGAATCGAACCAAGTGTTGGACTCCGAGCTTGTTGTTTAGAGAATATCAACAGATGTGGGAGCAATTCCGAATGGTGAAACCACTTCGTACTCGCTTAAAAGCCAGTAGTTGAAGCGGAATTGAACCAAGTGTTGGACTCCGAGCCTGTCGTTTAGAGGATATCAACAGCTGTGGGAGCAATTCCGAATGGTGAAACCACTTCGTACTCGCTTAAAAGCCAGTAGTTGAAGCGGAATCGAACCAAGTGTTGGACTCCGAGCCTGTCGTTTAGAGGATATCAACAGCTGTGGGAGCAATTCCGAATGGTGAAACCACTTCGTACTCGCTTAAAAGCCAATAGTTGAAGCGGAATTGAACCAAGTGTTGGACTCTCAACTTGTTGTTTAGAGAATATCAACAGCTGTGGGAGCAATTCCGAATGGTGAAATCACTTCGTACTCTCTTAAAAGCCAGTAGTTGAAGCGGAATCGAACCAAGTGTTGGACTCCGACCTTGTTGTTTTTAGAGAGTTCCGTGCATCTTAAAGCAAACCAGCTAGATTATTATAGACAAAGGATTCCTTGGAAGCGACTTGCCTTTATTAAAGATTACTTGGGTGGCTGCTTCTGAGTTGCAAGACACTCTCACATTTTGAAAAGAGAAAAAATAACAAGGTAGACAAAACATCGACTAGAAACTGTTCGGCTCAAGAGTTGCTTGAAGTTGCTTGGAGCGGTGTTTAAACACCCTCTTGGTACTTCATCAAGTGGTCAGCATTCCAAGTCCTCGGTATTCTCCTGCCTCCCGGGTCTTCGAGTTGATACGCGCCTGGGTGGATATCTCTGGAGACCCTGTATGGACCTTCCCAATTGGGTGCTAGCTTGCCCTTTTTGCTCGGAATGGAGATTGATAGCTTTCGAAGTACTTGGTCCCCCTCTTTAAGATTAGCGGGTCGGACTTTCTTATTGTAGGACTGAGTGATCCTACGTCGGTACGTCTCCTGTTTGATGGAAGCTCTCTCACGGATCTCATCGATGAGGTCCAAACTGTTGCAAAGCTGGTTCGCATTCTGCTCTTCATTGTAAGCGATCAATCTCAGCGAAGGTAGGCCGACCTCGAGGGGGATAATGGCTTCGGAGCCATAAGTGAGATTGAAGGGAGATTCTCCTGTCGGAGTTCTCTTCGTGGTGCGGTAGCTCCATAACACATTGGGCAGTTGTTCGACCCATAATCTCTTGGAGGATTTATCGAGCCTCTTCTTTAGGCCGGAGAGTATTTGTCGATTGGCGTTTTCAGCTTGGCCGTTGGATTGAGGGTGGGAGATTGAGAAGAACCGCTGCTGGATGTCGAGGTCGGCGCAAAAGTTGCGGAAGGTTGCCCCTGCGATCTGGGTTCCATTGTCGGTTACGAGGATACGGGGTACACCGAACCGGCAGATTATGTCTTTCCAAAAGAACATCTGAACCTTCTGAACCGGCAGATAATGTTCTTCCAAATGGTCCGAGCAAGTCCATCCCCCACATTGCAAAAGGGATTGGACTTGCCAAGGAGGAGAGCTGGGCTTGTGGTAGGCGATGGATTGGAGAGAATCTCTGGCAGGAGCCGCATTGGCGGACGTACTCTTTGACGTCACTAAGTAGTGTGGGCCAGAAGTAGTCGTAATTTAAGAGTTTGCGCGCGAGGAATCTCGATTCTAAGTGCGCGCCTCACATACCGTCATGGGCCTCCTTCAAGGCATAAGGTGCTTCTTCGGGGGAGAGGCACCTCAGGTAGGATCTGCCATTAATCTGAGTGTAGGAGCGTTTGTACATGACTCCATCAAGGACTGTGTACCGCTCGGCTCTGGTCCTGGCCTTTCTCGCCTCTTTTGGGTCTACTGGAAGAACTCCATCTCTAAGGTACTCGAGTAGGGGCTTCATCCAATTCTCCCCAAGTGTGAGGGGCATAGTCTCCATCGGCTCTAAGTTGTCTTCCTCAATACTTGGTTTCAGGAGGATTTCTATCAGTACTGTTCGCTCCAAACCCTGGAGGGAGGAGGAGGCGAGCCTTGAGAAGGCGTCCGCCTGTGCATTTTCCTCTTTGGGGACCCGCTCGAGTTGAGCATCTTCAAATAAAGCCAGTAGTCCCTTTAACTTCGCCAGGTACTTGGCCATGCGCTCATCTCTTGCTTCGTACTCCTCCTGTAACACCCCGAATTTCAAATAAGGCTGAATTCGAAGTTTCACAGGATCTTTACACTTCACTTCGTACAATTTTACAAGAAAATTTGAACTTTTTATAATACAACAGAGTCCTTTACAATTTACTTACATAGTGGAAGATAAAATGAAGTACAATAATGAAAATTATACAATTTCAACATCTTTAACATTTCAATAAATCAGCAGCAGCATATCAACTTTATATCTTCATGAAAAATCCATCTCCTGCATATAAAACTGTGGGTATGTCAGTTGCTTACAACCGACAAAAATGTTATACACGGTCATCCTCTCTATGCCGAAAATATAACGATCTTAATACTTTAACAAACCACAACTTGAATGCAAATAAAGTGTTAAATGTGACTACACTAAACATGTAAGTGTATGCAATGCCTTAATGCCAAATGCAGATATTTTACACTAAGATGATACTAATGCATACTTGTTCGGATTTTATGCATCTCATACTACATAGGTCCGAGGGCAAGCACCTACGCACTCCACATTTAAGGGTTCGATCCCCCGCCATGAAAACTACCCAGTAATAAAGCAAGGTTTAGATCATTCCACGAGTACGGATCCCAGTCCCGGAGTCCACAGCTCGACTGTTATAACAGACTCTTCATCGTGCGAATCATCCCGCAAGTGCCCCTCCAGCCCCGGTATACGTATATACATTGGAGTACGGCAAACTATCCGCCCGACTATGCATAGTTCCAAATTTAAAATAAAAGCCCATCTCCAACGAAGCAACCACATTCCCGAAATCCACCGCCCGACTGGGTCTATAGTCCCAAAATCCACTGCCCGATTATATAGAGTGCCCACTTACGTTTGCGCAGGTTTATTACATCTTCACTTAGTGCCCAGTGCAACGAACTGCTCGGTACAGAGTTTGATGAGTCGGCTGCAGAAGACGATCCCATTTTCCAAGGACAATCAATTCGACTATCTTGGTTGAAGGGACGTTTTGATGGGATGTTGACCAACGAATCGCCCGACGACTATGTACAGTCCTACACCAGAGCCTACATTCTAACGGTGATCGGAGGAGTTCTATTTCCTGACTCATCGGGCGATACGGTACACCTCATGTACCTACGATTGCTCGCCGACCTAGGCTTAGCTGGTCGGTATAGCTGGGGAAGCTGCGCGTTGGCAACGCTATACAGGGCGTTGTGTCATGTAGCGCTAGAATCATCAGAAATGACCGGATCGATGGTTTTGTTACAGATTTGGTCCTGGGAGCGACTGCACCTGGGTCGTCCCCGCATTAGGAGACCCAAGGATGGTTGGATGGTCCAACCTGAAGATCCTGCTATGTTAGCACCATTAGGGATATATTGGGCTGGTACAAGGAGTTACAAAGACAATCCCAAGGGTGTAATAACGTACTACAGAGACGAGCTCGACCAACTACGTGAAGAATTCGTGATTTGGGCACCGTATACACCCGAGCATGTGGGAAGACTACCGCCAATATGCACCACCGGGTCGCAGTTGTGGCTGACGACGGCTCCCCTCATCAACTTCGGTATAGTCGAGCATCCGCGACCGGAAAGAGTCCTTCGTCAGTTCAATCTTCAACACGATAGTCCCCCAAGCTGCGCAAACCTACACGATCATGAGTTACACGTCGTTAGGGGTACCGGCCGCATGCCTACTCATGATTGGGCAGATTATCATCGTGTTCACGTTGCAGAATGGAACGAGCAACGGTTTGAACTTGTACTCGTTAATGTTCCAGAGTATGATGGAATAGTGCAAGAAAAGTACATGACTTGGTTCTGACAATATACACGTTTGTACATCTCTCCCGATACAGTACTATCTGCTGGTATCCAACGAGAAATTGAGGAGAGGGAGATTGAACCATTACCCGCATATTCCAGTTCACAACCCATATTCCAACCGAAGGCCACAGCTATACGTACAGTGGTAACTTCAATCTTCATATTTAATTTAATGTTCTTTATACGTGAAGTTCATGAATTCTTTAAATTATTGAATTTGTGTAATTATTTTTGTTGGTTTTTTCTGATTTAGATTGATAACACGATGGACATGGCAAAAGAATGCGCGGAGGTACTAAAAAGTAATGTGGGCACGCCTATGAAGAGTTTCGCTCGGAGGATGCTCCTTTCATGCCGTAGCAATATGGATGCTTTGGGATGTGCCGAACGTTTGGATCGAGCATTACACGGACCGGGGGTGGGCGACGTAAAAGTGTGAGGGGTAGGCCAGCTGCATCGATGGGGCAACGGGACCGTGAGATCAGAGAACGACAAGGTTCAACTTCACATCCATCTCACGAACAAGTGCAGGATGAAGAGAGTAAGGAGAGGGTTGTCGGAGACGTACAACAAGAGGAGGGTAGATCTGAACAAATCCCCGACTCGCCAACCACGCTGCGGCGCCAAAACCCTGCTCGGAAGAGGCGAGCACCACAGTATTACACGCCCGGTGCTTAGCCAATGCATTTTGGAGGTTGTCATTTTTGTTTATTGATTTTGTAGGTTTTAACCTGTTGTAACTAATTATTGGAAAATGTGGTTCTTAAGTGTAAGTGTAGTTGATGTTGTTGTTATTAATTTCTGATAGTCAATTATGGTGGGTAATTTTGGCGGTTGTAGATATGAATTTAGTCGGAGAATGTAGGTGCCGGCAAAGTGTTTGGAATTTGGTGATATTTTCAAGTGTAGCAGCTTCAGCTGCTCTGTATAAATGTAGACTTTTTTTTTAAAACCTAAGCCGTGGCCCCAAACAACGGCCTAGGTAATAGAAAATTTGTCTTGCTCCAGTTTATAGATATACCCAAGGTTGTAGGTGAAAAAAATAGAAAATTTGTCTTACTCTCTGACTTGTTCGCTTTTAAAAACAGCCAACAAGTCAGAGAGCAGCTCCAGTTTATGGATATACCCAAGGCCGTTGTTGGAGACAACGGCCTAAGTTGTAAGTGAAAAAAATAGAAAATTTGTCTTGCTCTCTGACTTGTTGGCTTTGAAAATAGCCAACAAGTCAGAGAGCAGCTCCAGTTTATAGATATAACCAAGGCCATTGTTGGAGACAACGGCCTAAGTTGTAGGTGAAAAAAATAGAAAATTTGTCTTGCTCTCTGACTTGTTGGCTTTGAAAATAGCCAACAAGTCAGAGAGCAGCTCCAGTTTATAGATATACCTAAGGAACAACGGCCTTAGTTGTAGGTGAATGAAATAGAAAATTTGTCTTGCTCTCTGACTTGTTGGCTTTAAAAATAGCCAACAAGTCAGAGAGCAGCTCCAGTTTATAGATATACCCAAGGCCGTTGTTGAAGACAACGGCCTAAGCTGTAGGCGAAAAAATAGAAAATTGTGTGCTGCTCTCTGACTTGTTGGCTTTAAAAAGAGCCAACAAGTCAGAGAGCAGCTCCACTTTATTGTTTACACCCAAGGCCGTTGTTGGAGATAATGGCTTAGGTTATACGCCAAAAAGACAGAGCATTTGGAATGCTCTCGACTTGTTGGTATTTAAAAATAGCAACTGGTCAAAGAACCCCTCAATATAATGTTCATACCCTATGCCGTTGTCTCCAACAATGGCCTTAGTTTGTAGGCCAAAAATTAATTGGTTGTTTGCATTTTCCCCCTTGACGAACAATCTCTGTGGAACTTTATACAAAAGACAGATGAGAACTTGGCTTGTATAACAATTTAATTTTTTTTTTTTTTAAATTTGACTACACCTAACTAACCACTACATAATCACGTTGTTTTAATTTGTACGTAACAACTCAGAAAATATTTTTTTAAAAAAACTTTTTGATTCGTTAGGGTTAGGGTTAGGGTTAGGGTTAGTGCTAAAGGGGGTTAAGGGTAGGGTTAGGGTTATTGTAAGGTTAGTGGTTAGGGTTAGGGTTCATGGTAGGGATTAGGGTAGGATTATTTATAGTTGGGAGTAGATAGGTAATAAGTTTCCAGTAGAGAGTTTATGGATATTTAAAATCTATCATTAATGACATGTGTCTCTCCACTCTTTACGTGCATTGCCTTCTGAACTCTACAAAATAGACGTTCATATGAATGTTTTTTTGTTTATATTTTTTATTCAATTCCATTTTTAGGCACGTAACTAAAGAATATATTATATTTTTTGGTTTTTTTTGGTTATATATTATTAATTTTTTGAATAATAATATATAATGTACAAAATCGTTTTACGTTGTTTACAATGAAGACGTTCCTGAAGACATTCACCATACATACAACTGGGAAGAATTCCACGAGATTGGGAAGAAGAGGTGTGATCACATGTAGTAGAACAAGTTCATTATGGAAAAAACCAATAAGGTAAAAACCCGCATGTAAAGGAAAAACCACATGCAGCTCCCCACATGTGGACCATATTTGGAAAATACCACATGTTCAATATGGGAAAAACCTAAATTTCATCACAATATATGGGGAAAAACCATATATATATTCCCACATGTAGTGTAAGACCAAAATTGAAAAATTCACAACTACATCACCACATCTAGTTTTCCCATTTTTTTGCACTCTTCCGAAAACACTCTCCTAAAATTCAAAAACCCATATCCGAATATCAAAAATATAACCAGGTAATTATGATGGACAAGAAGAAATCAAAAATTAAAAAGTGTCGGTTCGTTGTTTGAGCGGAGAGTAATCAGATCAAACTACTTGGCCAACAAGAACTGGATCTGACTTTTTTTTTGGGAAACCGTAACAGAATATGCCACAAGTATATTTGACCGCATGTATAAACCAATGTGACGAGTATCCCAAAAAAGTTCATAGATTACTCTCAAACACTACATGTAAACTGTTGCTTCTGTGGAAATTTGGGATGTGGAATCTCGTCGTGAAGTAATTGTGTGCAGTTCTTCGGGTCACTTTGAAAGGTGGAAGTAATGGGCAAATAAACAAATATACCTATACGATATACACGTGTGGATTATCTATCTTTTGTATAAATTTCCACAAGTTCATCTTGGAAAAAACCAATAAGGTAAAACCCCACATGTAAAGGAAAAACCACATGTAGCTCCCCACATGTGGACCATACTTGAAAAAACCCACATGTACAATGAAAGAGCAGACAATTTTTGTATGATTCTCACATGTACATTAGTGATATTATGAACAGAGTAGTGCAGACCCTCTGTTAATAGTGACAGAAGGGAAAAAGATGCAGTTAGATACCAAGAAGGATAATTATTGCAGACACTTCAATATGGAAAAAACCTAAACTACATCACCAAATGTACCTCCCCACATGTACCCTAAATATGGGAAAAACCATATGTACATCCCCGCATGTAGTTTAAGGCCAAAATCGAAAAATTCCCATGTGGATATCAAAAATATCCAATAATTATGATGGGCAAGAAGAAATCAAAAATAAAAAAGATTCGGTTCGCTTTTGAGCGGAGGGTAATCAGATCAAAATACTTGGCCATCAAGAACTGGATCTGATTATTTTCGTGAAAAAAATGGTCTAAATAGGGACCATCATGTATTGGGAAACCGTAACAGAAAACCACATGTATAAACCAATGTGAAAAGTATTCCGAAAAAGTTCATAGATTACTCTCAAACACTACATGTAAACTGTTGCTTCTGTGAAAATTTAGGATGTGGAATCTCGTCGTGAAGTAATTGTGTGCAGTTCTTCGAGACACTTTGAATGGTGGAAGTAATGGGCAAATAAACAAATATACCTATACGATATACAAGTGTAGATTATCTATCTTTTGTATAAATTTCCACAGAGATTGTGCGTAAAGAGTAAAGAGAATATTGTATAAATCCCAAAAATTTCATACCTAGGCCGTTATTGGAGACAACGGCTTAAGGCATTCAAATGAAGGGGTCGTTTATGACTTTTTGCTTTTGTAAAAGCATGAACCTAAAACCCAGGCCGCTGTTGAAGACAACGGCCTAAGGTATTTAACCTTAGCCGTTGTCTGCAACAACAGCCTTGGACCCTAGGCCAAAAAGAGATAAATTGGGGTGTTCTTGACTTGGCTAGGGTTAGGGTTAGGGTTAGGGTTAGGGTAACAAGTTTGGTAATTAGTGTTAAAGGGGGTTACGGGAAGGATTATGGTTAGCGGGGGTCAGGGGTTTGGTTAGGGTTACACATCTCTATTTTATCAAAGTTAATATTGCCCGTCACGGCAAACCCATCTATTGGAAGACCGGATATCATCGCTATATCCTGTAGCGTCACTGTCATCTCTCTGACCGGTAGATGGAACGTGTGCGACTCTGGCCTCCAGCGCTCCACGAGTGCCGAGAGAAGTGTTCGGTCGAGTTTAACATTTCCCATCATGCTGATTTCATAGAAACCGGCCGCTACAAGGTGCTTGACAATACGTGGATACACCTTCATGGCCTCGTGGGTACGGAAATTACACCTACGCGTCGTCCCACCCCACACTTCCGTGGATCTATGGCGATCTTGCAAGGTCAGTTCGCCGGGATTTATTGGTCCTGGACCACGACGTCCTGTCATCGAAGAGGATGCACCAACCTACACGAACCAAAAAACATAATTATTATTAGTCGAAAATAAATATCACTAAAAAAAAATTAGGGACAATACAAGTTATTAGTTCTCACATTCTCTGTAGAATGTTCCCCCCGTGCTTCCTGGGATGTCCTTCCCCTTCCGGTTCCCCTCGTTCTGGCCATTTCTCTGTAACAAAGTTTACATATATGAAACTAATTACTCGCCGAAAATTACCAAACATAAACCGACGAGATGAAAAAATTTCAAGAGTTTGCTTATACGCGTCAAAACAACACAAACGAGATGCAAAAATTCCTAAATTTTGCCAAAAACTAGGACACACCAAACACAAGCCAACGCAACTTGTAGAAGTGGGTTCCGACCCACGGTTTGAAATATACGCCCGTGTATCACTTTCACTCTTTAAAATAGAGCGGGAAGCGATACATTGACGTATCTCGCAAACCGTGGGTCGGAACTTGCAAATACAAATTCCGTTGCGTTGTGAATGGTTAAACGAACCTACGTGCACTATTTCGAATTTTTTCGACTTCGTTTAAGCATTTTTGTATTGCGACCGTACTAAAAAAAATTCGAGGTATATTGAAGTATTTTCATATACGCGTAAAAACAACATAAACGAGATGCAAAAAATCCAAAAAATCCGACTTTGGGTCGGGATCCCCGCACACAGGCCAACGCAACTAGTACATGGGAGTTCCGAACCACGGTTTGAAAGATACGGCCGTGTATCGTTTTCACTATTGAAAACTGAGCGGAAAGCGATACATAGACGTATCTCGCAAACCGCGGGTCGGAACTCGCATGTCCAGGTTGGTATGACTTATGAGTGGTGAGACCAACCAACTCGCAAAGTTTCGTTTTATTTGGACTTCGTTTAAGCTATTTTCACCTCATAACGTATTCCACAAGTTCCGATGTGGATTAAAGGTTTTTTTATATAGGCGCCAAAACAACAAAAATGATAAACTTATTTCCTAAATTTGGGCGTCACCTCTGGCACACCAAACACGAGCCGCCGGAACTTGCAGAGGTGAGTTTTGACTCTCGGTTTGAAAGATACGGCCGTGTATCACTTTATATCCGTTGTATTGAATTGAAATGATAAACAGACGTATCTCACAAATCGTGAGACGGAAATCGCCTCTACAAGTTCCGTTACCTTCTACGCGGTGAGTCCGACCTACTTGTACAAATTGAATTTTTTCATCTCGTTTTTTTCATCTCCTATATTCCACCACTACAACTACCACTACATCTACGAAAATGTCAACAAAATGTATACAACATACAAGATGAGAGCTAATTATATACTCTCTAAATTATAGACTACACTACTACGCATAATATCAAAAAAACCAACTCCAAAATTGAAAAAAAATCAATAAATTCAAAGAGTTCATTATAGTAAATTGGGATTAAGAAAATACCTGGTCCAAAGAGAGAGTGATAGAGAGTTGGCGAAGATGTGAGAAGCCGCTGCACGCGGTTGTAGACAAAGGATGACAATTTGTGCTAGGGTTTAGAAGATTTGCGAATTTGGATGTGAAGTTAGGGTTTGCTGTATTGGGGAGAGGAAGAGAGAGATAGGGAGCTTTCCACATGGGGCAGAGATTGAGAAGGCAAAGAAATCGATGCCAAAGGGGTTGGGAGAGTGAACTAGGGTTTGGGGATGGGTTTCGGGAGCTCGAGAGAAAGAGAGATAGTGTTTGTGACGAAGTGAGGGAGATGAAGATCTGAGTATGTACAAGTGTTTGGAAAAACACTTGCACATACTTAGGCCGTTGTTGGGCCTAAGTTGAATTTTTTTATAAAAAAAACAAAAAAAAACTCCACGCCAAAAAAATGCTAAGTCCCAAACATTTTTTTGGCGTGAAGTGACGAAATTACCCCTCCGCTTTTTGGAGCTTTAGTGGGAGACCTTAGCGGATCTTGATCACAGCCGCTGATCAAGATCACGCTAGATCAGATGGTTGAGAGGGGTGTTTTCCAACCCATTGAAAACGAACCCGTTTTCAATGGAGCAAAACCCATATATATATATATATATATATATATAGAGAGAGAGAGAGAGAGAGAGAGAGAGAGAGAGAGAGAGAGAGAGAGAGAGCCTTCTTCCGTTGCAAACGCTACTGTAGCGTTTGCAAACGTGCACACCACTTAACCTGTCATTGGGGATGACGGGTTAAGGCAATACAGATAACCCGTCATCGCCAATGACGGGTTAAGTGGTGTGCACGCGTTTGCACAACATTTGCGTTTGCAACGGAAGATAGCTTATATATATATATATATATATATATATATATATATATAGAGAGAGAGAGAGAGAGAGAGAGAGAGAGAGAGAGAGAGAGAGAGTAAGTCTATTAAGAGCTGGGAAGCTGGGCTCCTTATCGGGAGCTGGAGATCTCAGCCATCCGATCTAGAGTGATTCAGATCGAATGGCTGAGATCAGATCCCGTTCTGCAGGTGTTTTGTTGAGGGTAAAATGGTCATTTACTCCCTCTGGTCATTTTACTCTTCCCTCAATCTCTCCTTTCCTTCTATCTCCCCGCTCACTCTCTCTTCTCTGCTCTCTCTCTCTCCCCACTCCCCAAATTGCCCCAAACCCTAGCTCCAAATCCGACGATCTCTACTTCCAAATCGAAACCCTAAATCCGACGCTCTCTCTCTTTAATCTCTTGCTAATCGATCCCGACGCTCCTCTCAATTCTCCCGCTCTCGAAATCCCCCCAAATCTGAAACCCTAACTCTCTCAACTCTCAACCCCCAAATCTCGAAATCCTCTCAACTCCGCCTAAAGAGCGCCAGACGCCTCTCTTCACCGTCGATTTTGGAGGGAAGTTTATGATTATCATATATGGTTTTAAAAATTAAGTTCATTTTATTACATATTTCTTTTGGTTGTGTGTGTAGGCAATGATGAGTTACACGTGGATATAAGTTAGTTTTTCATATGATACTAAGTTGCTATAATTTGATATTAGATATAAGTTGGCAACGATGAGTAGTCACACTTGGATATTAGTTGGTTTGAGGTTGTTTTGTTGTTCTTGTTGTTGATTGTTTTGATGGTCAATATGGTGATCGGAACTAGTTGGCAGGGCATTTCACTGCAGCCCTAGTAGTATGCTTTGATTTGTGAGTCAGGTGGATTGGGTGTTGAATTCATTGTGAGTGGTAGAGGGGGCCAAAACAGTGTATGTAAATGTTGTTTTTCAAAAATGATGATATGAACTGATGCTTGATAGCTTATGAATTTGAACTAGATAGACTAACTCTATATATATAAATGGCCATTTTACTCTGATGTTAACTGTATTGCCGTATGCCCCTGTATTCTTGTTTACTGTTGTGACCTGAATCAGATGTATGCTGATCAGTTAAATACAAGCTCTCTGAGATGAAGAAGTTTTTTTTTTATTGGGTTTGGGGGGGGATATGGTTAGTTGTAGCCCTACACTAATCTTGATGCTTGATTTGAACACTACTTATACACAATTGTGTTCTGAGCCTACAACTAATTCAATTCTTAATTTTGATGATCTTACTACTTTCTTGATGCATCAAATGAATCAAATTAATTCTAACAATGCTAAATCTTTCTTTGGTTGTTTACATACAGTCACACAACCCATGAAGAAGGAAATCGAATTACTCAGCAAACATTTCATTTTCTTTTTCCTTTTTACGTGAGTTTCGTGTCTCTGTTTTTTTTATTTTTCGTCAAGAGTTTGTCTGCCTTTTTTATTCATTTCATTTATAAACTTAAAAAAGGGATCTGCATTAGGCAAAATGTACACAGCATTTATGAAAATTCACAAGGAGAAGGATGCTGAACCCTCTGAGTTCGAAGTTTCAGTTACACAGGTTTGCCTATTAAACAATCTTTCATGCATAAACTTTGCCAAATTTCCACGCCTTTCATGTTTTACATTGCCTTTTTCCCCGTTTTATAGTTAGGATACATTGATCTTTGTAGGAACAAAATGTTTGATGCCTTTTCATGCAACTTTTCCCTTATGTATGGTTTTTAGGAAGGCAATGAAGTGTTCTTCCGTATCAAGTGCAACACCCAGACTTCGACAACGTGAACCGAGAGCTCTTGCCACCGATATCCAAACACAAGAAAATGCATTGACCAGTCAACGCAACTTGGACACGTGTCACCTTCCCAGACTTCGGCGACATGATTCGAGAGCTCTTGCCACCGAGCTCCAAACGCAAGAAAATGCATTGACCAGTCAACGCAACTTGGACACGTGTCAGCCTCCCAGACTTCGGCAAAGTGATCTGAAAGCTCTTGCCACCGAGCTCCAAATGCAAAAAATGCGTTGACCAGTCAACACAACTTGGACACGTGTCAGCCTCCCAGACTTCGGCAACTTGATCCGAGAGCTTTTGCCACCGAGCTTCAAAAGCAAGAAAAAACATTGACCAGTCAACCCAACTTGGACACGTGTTAGCCTCCCAGACTTCGGTGTCATGATCCGAGAGCTCTTGCCACCGAGCTCCAAATGCAAGAAAATGTGTTGACCAGTCAACGCAACTTGGACACGTGTCAGCCTCCCAGACTTCGGCAGCGTGATCCGAAAGCTCTTGCCATCGAGCTCCAAATGCAAGAAAAAGTGTTGACCAGTCAACGCAACTTGGACGCTTGTAAGCCTCCCAGACTTCGGCGAATTGATCCGAGAGCTTTTGCCAGCTTGCTCGAAATGCAAGAAAAAACGTAGACCAGTCAATGCAACATAGACACGTGTCAGCCTCCCAGACTTCGGCAACGTGATCCGAGAGCTCTTGCCACCGAGCTCCAAACGCAAGAAAATGCGTTGACCAGTCAACGCAACTTGGACACGTGTCAGCCTCCCAGATATCGACAACTTGATCCAAGAGCTCTTGCCACCGAGCTCCAAACGCAAGAAAATGCATTGATCAGTCAACGCAACTTGGACACGTGTCAGCCTCCCAGACTTCGGCAACGGGATCCGAGAGCTCTTGCCACCGAGCTTCAAACGCATGAAAAAGCATTGACCAGTCAACGCAACTTGGACATGTGTCAGCCTCCCAGACTTTGGCACATGATCCGAGAGCTCTTGCCACCGAGCTCCAAACGCAAGAAAATGCATTGACCAGTCAACACAACTTGGACACGTGTCAGCCTCCCAGACTTCGACGACAAGATCCGAGAGCTCTTGCCACCGGGCTCCAAACGTAAGAAAAAAGTTTTGACTAGTCAATGCAACTTGGACACGTGTCAGGCTCCCAGACTTTGGTAACGTAATCCGAGAGCTCTTGCCACTGAGCTCCAAACGCAGGAAAATGCGTTGACCAGTCAATGCAACTTGGACACTTGTCAGCCTCCTAGACTTTGGCAATGTGATCCGAGAGCTCTTGTCACCGAGCTCCAAACATAGGAAAGTGCGTTGACCAGTCAACGCAACTTGGACACGTGTCAGCCTCCGAGACTTCGGCTACGTGATCCGAGAGCTCTTGCCACCGAGCTTCAAACGCAAGAAAAAGCGTTGACCAGTCAACGCAACTTGGACACGTGTCAGCCTCCCAGACTTCGACGACATGATCCAAGAGCTCTTGCCACCGAGCTCCAAACGCAAGAAAATGCAATGCCCAGTCAACGCAACATGAACACGTGTCAGCCTCCCAGACTTCAGCAGCGTGATCCGAGAGCTCTTGCCACCGAGCTCCAAACACAAGAAAAAGCATTAACCAGTCAATACAATTTGGACACATGTAAGCCTCCCAGACTTCGGCGACTTGATCCGAGAGCTCTTGCCACCTTGCTCCAAACGCAAGAAAAAGCGTAGACCAGTCAATGCAACATAGACACGTGTCAGCCTCCCAGACTTCGGCAACGTGATCCGAGAGCTCTTGCCACCGAGCTCCAAACGCAATAAAATGCGTTGACCAGTCAACGCAACTTGGACACATGTCAGCCTCCCAGATATCGGCAACTTGATCTGAGAGCTCTTGCCACCGAGCTCCAAACGCAAGAAAATGCATTGACCAGTCAACGCAACTTGGACACGTGTCAGCCTTCCAGACTTCGGCAACGGGATCCAAGAGCTCTTGCCACCGAGCTTCAAACGCATGAAAAAGCATTGAACAGTCAATGCAACATGGACACGTGTCAGCCTCCCAGACTTGGCACATGATCCGAGAGCTCTTGCCACCGAGCTCCAAACGCAAGAAAATGCGTTGACTAGTCAATACAACTTGGACACGTGTCAGCCTCCCAGACTTCGACGACAAGATCCGAGAGCTCTTGCCACCGAGCTCCAAATGCAAGAAAAAGCTTTGACCAGTCAATGCAACTTGGACACGTGTCAGGCTCCCAGACTTCGGCAACGTGATCCTAGAGCTCTTGCCACCGAGCTCCAAACGCAGGAATATGTGTTGACCAGTCAACACAACTTGGACAAGTGTCGGCCTCCCAGACTTCGGCAATGTGATTCGAGAGCTCTTGCCACCGAGCTTCAAATGCAAGAAAAAGCATTGACCAGTCAACGCAACTTGGACACGTGTCAGCCTCCCAGACTTCGGCTACGTTATCCGAGAACTCTTGCCACCGAGCTCCAAACGCAAGAAAAAGCATTGACCAGTCAACACAACTTGGACACGTGTCAGCCTCCCAGACTTCGGCAACGTGATCCGAGAGCTCTTGCCATCGCGCTCCAAACGAAAGAAAATGCGTTGACCAGTCAACACAATTTGGACACGTGTTAGCCTCCCAGACTTCGGCGACATGATTCGAGAGCTCTTGCCACCGAGCTCTAAATGCAAGAAAAAGTGTTGACCAGTCCATGACACTTGGACACGCGTCAGCCTCTCAGACTTCGGCAACGTGTTCCGAGAGCTCTTGCCACCGAGCTCCAAACGCAGGAAAATGCGATGACCAGTCAACACAACTTGGACACATGTCAGCTTCCCAGAGTTTGGCAACATGATCCGAGAGCACTTGCCACCGAGCTTCAAAATGCAAGAAAAAGCTCTGACCAGTCAATGCCACTTGGACACATGTCAGCCTCCAAGACTTCGGCAACTTGATTCGAGAGCTCTTGCCACCGATCTCCAAATGCAAGAAAATGCGAAGACCAGTCAACGCAACTTGGACACATGTCAGCCTCCCAGAGTTTGGCAACGTGATTCGAGAGCACTTGCCACCGAGCTTCAAAAGCAAGAAAAAGCATTGACCAATCAATGCAACTTGGACACGTGTCAAGCCTCCCAAACTTCGACAACGTGATCTGAGAGCTCTTGCCAACGAGCTCCAAATGCAAGAAAATGCATTCACCAGTCAACGCAACTTGGACACGTGTCAGCCTCCCAGACTTCGGCGACATGATTCGAGAGCTCTTGCCACCGAGCTCCAAATGCAAGAAAAAGTGTTGACCAGTCCATGAAACTTGGACACGTGTCAGCCTCCCAGACTTCCGTAACGTGAACCGAGAGCTCTTGCCACCGAGCTACTAACGAAAGAAAATGCGTTGACCAGTCACCGCAACTTGGACACGTGTCAGCCTCCCAGACTTCGGCAACGTGATCCGAGAGCCCTTGCCACCGAGCTTCAAACGCAACAAAAATCATTGACCAGTCAACGCAACTTGGACACATGTTAGCCTCCCAGACTTCGACGACATGATCCGAAAGCTCTTGCCACCGAACTCCGAACACAGGAAAATGCATTGACCAGTCAACACAACTTGGACACGTGTCAGCCTCCCAGACTTCGGCAACGTGATCCGAGAGCTCTTACCACGGAGCTCCAAACTCAAGAAAAAGCATTGACCAGTCAATGCAACTTGAACACGTGTCAGCTTCCCAGACTTCGGCGACATGATCCGAGAGCTCTTGCCACCGAGCTCCAAACACAAGAAAATGTGTTGACCTGTCAACGTAACTTGGACACGTGTCAGCCTCCCATACTTCGGCAATGTGATCCGAGAGCTCTTACCACCGAGCTCCAAATGCAAGAAAAAGTGTTGACCAGTCAATGCAACTTGAACACGTCTCAGCTTCCCAGACTTCGGCAACATGATCTGAGGGCTCTTGCCACCGAGCTCCAAACAAAAGAAAATGCGTTGAACAGTCAACACAACTTAGATAGGTGTCAGCCTCCCAGACTTCGGCAACGTGATCCGAGAGCTCTTACCACCGAGCACCAAACGCAAGAAAAAGTGTTGACTAGTCAATGCAACTTGGACATGTGTCAGCTTCCCAGACTTCGACAACATGATTCGAGAGCTTTTGCCACAGAGCTTCAAACGCAAGAAAAAATGTCGACCAGTCAACGCAACTTGGACACGTGCCAGCCTCCCAGACTTCGGCGACATGATTCGAGAGCTCTTGCACCGAGCTCTAAACGCAAGAAAAAGCGTTGACCAGTCCACGCAACTTGGACACGTGTCAGCTTCCCAGACTTCGGTGACATGATCCCAGAGCTCTTGCTACCGAGCTTCGAACGCAAGAAAATGCGTTAACCAGTCAATGCAACTTGGACACGTGTCAGCCTCCCAGACTTCGGCAACATGATCCAAGAGCTCTTGCCACCGAGCTCCGAACGCAAGAAAAAGCGTTGACCAGTCAACGCAACTTGGACATGTGTCAGCCTCCCAGACATCGGCAACATGATCCGAGAGCTCTTGCCACCAAGCTCCAAATGCAAGAAAAAGCGTTTACCGGTCAACGCAACTTGGACATGTGTCAGCCTCGCAGACTTCGGCAACGTGATATGAGAGCTCTTGCCACCGAGCTCCAAATGCAAGAAATTGCGTTGACCAATCAACACAACTTGGACGCTGTCAGCCTTCCAGACTTCGGCAACGTGATCCGAGAGCTCTTGCCAACAAGCTTCAAACGCAAGAAAAAGCATTTTCTTTACACACGTCCTCGGGCCCTAGCCCCACAACTATACTACACCTCATTCTTTACACCGAATCAAATCCAGCTCAGACACCTCCTCCACCCCCCTAGTAATACCTGATTGGTCATGATTAGCCCCGATAGTGTGGACATGGTGGCGACCACGGAGAGCATCCGAGCCCCAAGAGTGGACAACACAGTGCCACAAACACAACATAGTGCCACAAACCCCACACCACCTCACCCCCGTTTCTCACAGTCCAACCATTCCCAAAACCCACACCCACTCACCCCCATCACCAAACAAAATCAAAAACCCTAGATCTGACAAGAATGTTCATATCAGAATTCTCTAGAACAAACACCGCACATCCTGGAGGGACCCCATCTCGGGTTCAAGCCCCACAGTCATGCAATACAACACCTCTCACACCAAAAGGGACACCAACCCCGCGCCAACAACTACTCAACCTCAGGGTCCGAGCAGCAGTCGCCGTCGGGGGTGGGGGGGGGGTGCACAGTCGACCAGATCCGAACCGGGCGAGACAACGTGGCTGCCATGGGAGGCTCTTTTTTTTTAAACTCGGGCATGTCACAAAAAAAATTTTAACGGTCAATGTTTTTTTGGTTGTGCAATTTCGGATTATAATTTTTTTTTTTAAAATTTGAATTTTTTAAATTATGTTTTTTTTCTTCTTGATTATGCTTTCATAACTCAATATCATTGACTTCCCTTTAATTGTTTTTGAATTACCATATTTGATCTGATTGTAGAATACTTCACTGAGTTATTGTTTTAGATTAAAATGCTTCACTGAGTTAATTTTGATTAGAATACTTTTTTTTATTGTGCAATTCCGGATTATGTTTTTTTTGAATATTTAGACATTTGCTGCTTCGAAAGATCGTTGCAAATTCTTTAATTGACTCGCTTGATCGTGCTTTTATGGACAAATTCATGCTTAATCCCTGTATTTCGGGGTTTTGTAGCTGCAAAATTGTATCTTGATCTGCTTTGCTGCAATTTCACTTCACATATACATCACAACCAATTTTTTTAAAAAAATTCTTACATGGTTAACTATATAAAAAACAAACAATGGGGAACTAACTCATGAAGTTTGAGGTGTTATCCGTAACTCATGTAGTTAGAAAATGAATTGCTACTTGTGTTATACTCCAAATCAAAAAAAAAAAAATCTCTTATGCTCAAGTCACGCATAGCAAGGAATTTATGATTCACTACTGTTGTAGATTCACAATATTATTTTTGAATCCCTAGCTGCTGACAAATAATCCTACAATATACAAACTAATAAACATCATGGTCACTTCATAATCCTACTTCAATGTACATCAATACATCAATGTCTACTAGCAAATAAACTTTTATACAAATCATCCCTTACAAATTACATGATTTTTCATATGTTGTATCGTTCCGAATATGTGCCGTAGGCACGTGCCCACGGGCATGCCTAGTATATGAATATCACATATGCACCTTTTTTTTTTTTGATAAAAGATGACGCACGTCACCGTTTCATTAATAAGCTATAACGAAACAAAGTAGTACAACATAAGCAGTAAATAAAAAACTACATCCATGAACGGTACCCGGACCAACCCGGAACCAAACCGAAGCTACAACACACTAAAACTACGGAACAAACTAAGGCTGCCCCATGACAAAACAAAACAAGTCCACAGGACTGAGACGCTTCAGCTGTCTGTCAACCAATAGAGGATCAAATGCTCTGCTGCAGACACCGATCCCGTCTTGTGCTCCTTCCATGTTGTTATCCCACTGTCGAAAACCGCAAGACTCCTCCTCTAACCCTCCTCCATGGCTAAACTGCATCATTGTTCCTGATCCTCTTCACGCCCTCCTTTGCACCTGCCCAATCGTGAATAAGATTAAAAATTTTTTGCATGGCGACTGATAATCTATATTGACAATTGCGAAAAATGAAATCGTTTCTTTCTAGCCAAAGACTCCAAATAGTAGCTGCAGAAGCGATGTCCCAGGCCCTAGTGTTAGTGTGATCTATGTGAACTTCTCTAAATGTACCCCATATATCTTTCGTTGAGATGGGAACCCTATTAGTCCCGAACCCGCGACAAACGATTTCCCACGTACAACGCACTCTTGGACATTGGATCAAAATGTGGTCAACATCTTCGACTTCGCAGGGGCACCTCTCACAACTGACATCTATGTTAGAAATTCTCTTTTGAAGATTCGCTTTTGAAAGGATCGCGTTATGGAAAGCTAGCCAACAGAACACTTTTACCCTGAATGGTACGAGTGCTCCCCAAATGGCCGCTTGCCCTTTACATCTGAGGCCCCCGTCGTTAATCCACGAATACATCGACGACACAGTGAAAACTTTAGATACATCTCGCTCCCACCATCTTTCGTCTTCCAAGTTTGATTCTCGATCGCCATTTTGTTTGACCGTAACATTCAAAGCCTGAAACTGCTGCACTGCCTCTGAGCTTAAGTCGCACGACACTACAAAGCTCAGCCTACCGTATTTCCTGATGTCGGCCACCGTTAGATCAAGGTTCTGTGTTGCTTCTGCGGCTTTGGGGAACTGGTTTAGCAGGGTAGTTTCTCCGCACCATTTGTCCTTCCAGAATCTCGTCTTTTTCCCATTCCCAACTTTACATCTAGTATTTGTGAAGAAGATATCTCCTAGCTTTGATATGCCTTTCCATAGAAGAGAGACCTTAGCAGACGCGCTTCTCCCGCCGAACCGATATTTCTTCCTCTTGCGGAAACTTTCGAAGGAATGCTTCCACCACCCCCTGTGGGTGGATGAGATCTTCCACCACCACTTCGAGAGCAAAGCTTTGTTCATGTCTTGTAGGTTCGTGATCCCCAATCCACCGAATTCCTTTTTCTTACAGACCCTTCCCCAGTTAACCAAATGGAATCCTCTGTTTCCTTCATCCGTCCCTTTCCATAGAAATCTCCGCCTCAGTTTGTCGATGCTGTTGGAAACCCATTTAGGTAGTTCATAGATAGACATCAGATACTGCGGAATAGCACTAAGAACCGAATTGAGGAGGATAATCCTCCCTCCTAACGACAGAAACCTACCCTGCCAACCTGCCAATTTCTTCTTAATTTTGTCGATAACAAAGGTCCAATCATCTTTCAACAGCTTTCCGGGTCTAATCGGCGTCCCCAAGTATTTGATTGGGAAATCGCTAGATTTGCAGCCCAAACTCGTGGAAATATCGTTAACCGACATTGTCAAATGCTCTGATGCGGGTAACACACTCGTCTTGTTAAGGTTGACTTTCAGTCCCGACCACCCTTGAAAGCAGGCCAACACGCCTTTAATGGCAGTGACTTCTTCCACAGTAGCTTTGCCAAACAGGATAGTATCGTCTGCATATTGGAGAATTGACATTGGTTTCTTAATCCCCTTAATATGGAATCCTTGGATAATCGAATTCTCTTGTGCCCTTCTTATCATTTCCGCCATCCCGTCCGCGACTATAGCAAATAGAAGTGATGAAATCGGGTCGCCCTGTCTGAGTCCTCTTTTGCACCTGATCTCCTTCCCCCGCTGGCCGTTAACTTGTATGTTTGATTTCCCCCCCCTAATGCACGCTTTCATCCATTCTCTCCATTTGTCGCCGAACCCTTTAAGCTTTAGGGCCTCCTCTGTGCATTCCCACGAGACCGAGTCGTACGCCTTCTGGAAATCAAGCTTCAGTATGAAACCATCCAGCCTATCTCTGTGAGCTCTAAAGATGGTTTCATGGGCTGAAGCGATGCTATCCATAATATCCCTTCCTTTTATGAACCCACTCTGTGAAGGAGCAATCACCTCGTTCATGTGTGGACCTAATCTTTGGGCTAAGACCTTGGTAATAATTTTGAACGATCCATTCAGCAAACTTATTGGTCTTAGGTCTTCAATGGCACGGACTTCGCTCTTCTTAGGAATCAAGATGATCGTAGCGTAGTTAAGCCTGTCCAGGTTACACGTCCCATCGTAAAGTTCATGGAAAATATTGAGAAGGTCATCTTTGATAATAGACCAGTATGTTTTGTAAAAAATGATAGGAAAACCATCCGGGCCTGGAGCCTTATCCTGCCCCAAATTCTTTACGGCGTCCCACACTTCTTGTTCTGAAAATTTGGCTTCTAATCCTTCGCTTCCATCGATCCTTGAGGTGTTCCACATATCTGGTGCTAGCGTGCATCTCCCTGCTGACTCCCCTCCTAAGAGTTCGTGATATAATTTGTCTAGATGATCCATGATAAGTTCTTCGTTTTCTGTCCACGTCCCGTTTACAGTGATACCCGTGATATGATTCAATCTTTTCCGACCGTTTGCGACCTTGTGGAAGTATTTTGTATTTGCATCCCCCTCTCTAAGCCATTGAACTCTCGCCCTCTATTGCCAGTACAGTTCCTCCATCCTCCCGATCTGTTGAAACTCCAATCTTTTATTTGCGAGCTCGTCCTTCTCTTCCTCCTGCAGATCTCTCTCTTCCAAGGCTACTTCCAGACTGCTGATTCTGTTGATGAGCCCCTCTCTTCTTTGCACAATGATTTCCTTCTCCGCTTTTGCCCAAACACGTAATCTTCTTCTAAGACGTCTCATCTTCTCTGTCCAGACGCTCACAGCTGACGCTTGCGGAGTGGCAGCCTTCCAGGAGTCCTTAATGATTTGCCTCGTCTCTTCGTGAATTGTCCAAGCTTTCTCAAACTTGAAACCGTGATGTATCCTCTTAGCTTTCAATCCACAGTCTATAACAAGGGGCAGATGATCAGAAGTGTACTTGAGCGCTGATTTCACTTTGGCTGTCGGGTGTAGATCTTCCCAATCGTTGGAGACCAAGACTCTATCTAATTTCGCCAAGATCGGATTGCGTTGCATATTCGACCAAGTGAACTTCCTGTCAGTCATCTCAAGTTCCAATAGCTCTAGTGTGTCTATAGTCTCGTTGAATGAGTCAATGTCCGATTGACGATGGCCTCTGCCGTTGTGCTCTTCGTGGAATCTAGTGAGATTAAAGTCTCCCCCTACTATCCATGGTCCAGACCACATGTTTCTGATGTACCCTAACTCTGACCATAGCTCGTTGCGGCTCCTGCTGTCGTACGGGCCGTATACGTTTGTAACTGACTGAATCCAGTTGTCGCTTCTACGTCTAATCCTGATCGAAACCGTGAACCGTCCGATAAAATCGTCGATGATCTCGAATACGGTTGCGTCAGCTCCTAGAACTATTCCTCCTGAAAACCCTCTAGCCGAATTAAAGCGCCAACTAAAGTTTGCAACTCCCCTAATAGTCGAAAACTCCTCCTCCGTGGGAGACTGTAATCTAGTCTCTTGCAATCCACAAATGTCAGGTTTAATCTTGTTAAGGGTTACCCCTATCGCTCTTTTTTTTTGTCTTTGACGCATCCCTCTAACGTTCCAGAATGTATAAATCATTAAATGATATATAAAACGTCTAATCGTCTACTCCCAACCCACTCCCCCCTAGTCCGAAGGAGACAAGTGCTCAAAAACCCGAGATCCTTGATCCCTCCCTAATAACGGCTATATTAGCTAAATGTGCTTCTCTAGTGGACCCCATATTTAACCCGTAAAGACTAGCGAAGTAGATCAACGATTCATCAGTTAAAGAATTAAGAATAGAACAATTTACTTTAGAGGTACCTGCGCCTGAAGTGGCATCCTCCTGTGGTGCTAAGACTCTGTTGACCCACTCATCTTTCCTATCCTCGCAACTTTCTGTACCTGCTAACTGTCTTTTGCCTTTCCTCTTGTATTCTGTAATTTTTTTTGTGGATGTGCTTCCCAAGCTACCTCTCACTTCTATATCCTCGCCATACGTTTCTGTAACCGAGATCAGATTGTCTTCCCGAATCCCGTCAAGTGCGCTAATCATACGCTCTCCGACTTCCTCTTCAGCTGCCGATCGATCGATGAGCTGTGTTGGACTTATCTGAACATTAGGCTGGTTGGCATCATTGGTGAAGGAAGTACCGATCGGGTTTACCTCAAGTTCTTCTGTTGGAGTGATCGGGCCCAGGCCCATCTGCTGAATGTTACCATCTAGATCGTTGGGCTTTGGCCCACAATCTAAGTTGCTTTTGGACAGCAACAGATTAGTGATAGCATCTTGAATTGAAACTTCTATTTCCTTCTGTGAGAATCTTAGCCAGTCAACATCTAACAAGCCTAGACCCTTGATGTGACCCATACCAACTCCTACTGCTTCTTTGAGAATGCCCATTTTGTTATTAGCTGGCCTCAAGGTCAACTTGCTGGCTCTATCCCCAAAAACTTTTTCCTGACCTTTCCCTTCGCCGCATGCTATCGCGTCAGGTACAGTACTACTGTCTCGTCCCATTCGAAACGTCTCCTCACAGCCTGGCCTTGGAGTAATTTGAGGAACTCTTTTCCAAAGCTTCGCTTTGGTCTGATCAGCTGCAGAGTGGATCAACGGCTGTGATGCGCTGCCTTTGAAAATAATTTGGCGCTCTGTACTACCCTCAGCAGACTTGCCTACCATTGGCGATGTGCGGCTGTGATTAGAGCTCCTCAGATCCAACCGCTTTGCATCATCTTCTTCCTCCAACTTTGCATCTTGACCGTCGAACTGAGCTCTTGCCGAATGATCCCTAAACGAGACGTTCTTTGGGATTTCGACGATCACTTGAACTTCGTAGACGACATTATCGAACTCCATCATGATCTTGGACGGGATGTCTGCCTTGTTTTGGACTCCTACTTTGATGCGAGCGAATTTTCTAGCTGAGTGGGTTGCTGTTTGCTTGTCGATATCAATAAGCATGCCGAATGAACGAGTGATGTTTTGAAATCCTGAGCGAACCCAGCAGTGGAAGGGGAGATTGTAGAGACGGATCCAAACTGGTGGGTAGGAGTCGGCCTTCAGGGCACCGTGATCGCGAGACCACTGTCTAAAAGTGACAAAAAATTCCAATCCGAGCTGAACTTTTCCCTCCAGGCCCTTCGCTCTTATCGCTTCACTGGCTGTGGCTTGTTCGTTACAATGGCCGTAGAAAGAGTTTGGAGCTATCTCTTGAATAACCCATATCGGAGCTGGGGATGACACGAACGCTGCTTGTAACAAGTCCGAGACGTCGCCTGCCGATGGGTGACCAGTTTGAGCTTTGATAAGAATACCGCCATTGAAGCGATGCTCAAATTCCGCTATAAGAGGAGTTGGAACTATCGATGCTTGAATAACACGGCGGTTGCCAGCGGCGCTCTCTTGTGACTTGCTCTCTTCTGGAACTGCCCCGCCCCCAACCTTGGAGTGCTTGGAGTTTGATGACACGGCGATCGAACGTCGCGGACAAGCTTTGGAGATATGGCCGTATGTTCTACAGTAGTAGCAGAACCAGTCATTAGCGCAGTTGCTGATTGTATGTCCTGGTTTGGCGCATTTATGGCAGTTCGCTCTGCCTCCCGCCTTCGAGCTCTCGAAAACGCTGACAGGAGGTGAGGCTTTCCTTGTTTTGCGAGGCTTGACGAGAACCCATTCGCCATCGTCGTCTTCCTTGGTTGGTCGCTGCTCGTGAAGAGGAGAGGATGATCGGCGACACGCTCTATGCGCCCCGTCGACCACTGACTGGCCTCTGATGACCTCGGCGTACGACCTCCTCTGCTTGGTTGGCTCCGCGCGCCCCGTCTCTAGCTGTTCTTCTTTGAGGCTGGGCTTGAAGTGATCGGGTGAAAGTCCTCCTCTCGTCGGTGATGATCTTCTTCTCTACCTTTGTATGGACGACGTGCGACTTCCCTGGCTCTTTCGCTCCTCTCTCTTGGCGAAGGGGGGCTGTGGAAGCGCCGACCCTGACTCTTCCACCGTCTTCGATCTTCTTCCAACTTGCTGCGGTGGCGCTCCTCTCCTTCGTCTCTGGCCCTCTTGTACATAGTGGGCGATAATTCTCGTTTGGCTTTGGAGATGTGGTGGTAGGGATGATGCCTTTGGGAGGATGGGAGATGGGTCGCTCTGTGTTGCTCCATAGCTTTTCTCGTCTCACACATATGCACCTTATAAATATATATTTTCATATTTAGTCATAACAATGCTAGCCTTGTTTCGTATTTATCCATAAAAAGTTGTCTAAAACTACATATACTTAAAATATATAAAATTTATATATAAAATATCAGGAAGAGTATGAAGTTCCAAATGCATTTTGTAAATTTGTTCACCTTTTAAGAAGACGGAAGTAAATTTGAGAATAATTGATGTGTTTCAGCTAGTTATGTTCACAGTCGACGTAGATGTGTTTTAGGTGTGTTTATAACCGACTGGGTTTAAAAGAAGTTGCGTGCACGTCTACGCACATACGTGCGCCCTATATAACCTAATCACGGCCACATGTCACGGCATCACCAAGAGTGTTATAGCTTAGTATGTGTTATTGGATCATTGACAATCTTTTATATATATATATATATATATATATATATATATATATATATATATATATATATATATATATATATATATATAATAACTCATACCCATTTCCCAACCAATATAAGACTTATGTATACCTAGGGGTATTCTAATCACCTATTATTTGGACTTAGCGTCCTTGCTAAGCTCGGGTCCCAAGACCTTCCTTATAGCCAATATGATCTACATGGATGTCACTACCCTGAACCTGCCATCTTACATCAACTATGGCACCACCATCGGTGTCAAAAGTCGACTCTAATACCATTTGTAATGCCTCGGTCCACTCAACTGCGTACACGTCTACGTGCGCGTACATGACACAACTTCACCAAAAGGGTTATAGCTTAGTAAGTGCTATTGGATCGTCGACAATCTAATATATAATAGCTTATACTCCCTTTCCCAAGCAATACGAGACTATGCATATATAGGGGTATTATATTATGTCATGTATGTATATATATATATATATATATATATATATATATATATACACACACGCACACACACACACACAGACACACAGAGAGAGAGAGAGAGAGAGAGAGAGAGAGAGAGAGATCTTACTTCTTTGATGGTTATAGGTAGTTTTAAGTAGATGGATAACTAAAAAATGACACACATTATTAGGGACAAATAAAAAAAATATTTGTCAGGGATATACATATAATATTTATATATTTGATAGGGGTAAGCGCGTTAAAAATAGAACAACAAAATGTAAGTCGTCATATTTTACAGCAAAACATGACAAACATTTATGATATTCACCCTATTTGATTGTTTTTTTTTTTACAACTATGATGTTTTTCGAAACTATTTGCAAAAAGAGAACAGTTGCCAAAGTAACTGAGCTCGAAAACTTGACAACTACACTCACCGCTCCCAACAACGAGTTTAGTTATTTTGTGCTCGCCGTTGAGACACGACGAGTGTAATTATTAATTTTTTGTTTAGAAACTTGCTGTTCCCAATGACGAGTTTAGTTCAAAATTTCCAGACAAGACCCGTTGTTCTCAACGGTGAGAGGGTTTATACTAAACTCACCGTTGAGAACGACAAGTTTAGTTCAAAATTTTAAAACAAGACCTGCAGTTCCGAACAACGAACTATTCTATAGAGTTTTTCCCGAAAAATTCACTAAGTACAACATAGAGTTTCACTCTCTGTGAAATTTCAAGGAAACTTGTTTTTCCTAATAGTGAGTATAGTACGAAGAACATCGCTGTTGGGAACGACTAGTCTTGTTTGATAATTTTGAACTACACTCGTCGTTAAAAATGACGAGGTTAATAAAAAAAAGCTGGGTCCATCACGGCAAATACGAAATAACTAAAGCTCGTTATTGAGAACAATGAGTTTAGTTGTTGAATCCTTGACCGCAGTTAGTTTAACAACTATCATCTTTATGCAAATAATTTTTTAAAAAAGTCATAGTTTAAAAATGATATATATAGTTTTGTAAAAACTGCAAATAACTACGATTAAAAAATATACTTTTGTTCCCTGGACGGTCAAGATCTTCCATCTCACAAACAATCAACGGCAGAAACTCCCCCTTATCAATCACGATCCCTCTTCACCCACACAAAGCAGACCCCAAACTCCCTGATCAACGATTAAACACAGCACACCCAGTTCGGTTCCAGATAAGGCAAAATTTCTGACCCCAAACTAAATCCCTCTTCTCCCTCTCTGTCCCAATTCCGCTGCTTCGATGCAGGGACTGCAGCTCTTCCACGCTCCCAAACCCTTCCCAACTTCACCGGGTTCCATCTCAATCTCCATCTTTTTTCTATTTCAATTTTGCCCGAAAGAATTACAATTTTTTTTTCTTTCAATTTCCGAGTTGTTTACTGTAATTTCCATGCCAAATGTACAAAATGGGAGAATGATGATATACATACACGTTATAATTATCGATTATTTCGTTCACTGTAGCTTGTAGCTGGATGGAAAATGTTAGTATTCCTTTCAAGTCTGTTACATGGGTTTCCTCAACCCATATGCAAAACCCTAAATCTCGGCGACATCGCGGACGAGTATCTCTATCAATAAGAAGCTCAGCAGGTTAATCTATGTTGATAATTTGATGTGGCATTTACCTTTGAAATCACAGTTGCATTTTGCGATGCTTACAATTTTTTTTGAGAATATTTGCAGCGTCAATGCAGCCGCTGACGGAACAGCGGCAGGAAGAAGGTAAATTCAAGGACAGTTCAGTTAGTGGGGATGCAATTCGGAGTCGGTTTCTCAAATTTTATGCTTCGCGAGGTCATAAGATATTACCCAGTGCATCGCTCGTGCCTGACGACCCCACGGTTATGCTTACGATTGCTGGGATGCTTCAGTTCAAGCCCATATTTCTTGGAAAGGTGCATTTTGTTTATAGGGATTATTAATATTAGGTTTTGGAAGATGTAGTTATTGATTTCAGTCATGTTATTAAACATTAGGCATTACAGGTAGAACTCGACACGTCTTGAGTCAATAGTGCATGACATGTCAAAAGATTTAGAAGGATGATTAATCATTAGGTGGAAAGACTTTTTTTGAAGAACTGAAGAGAAATATTAATTATAGAACTTGGGTGTTAAGTGTTACTATATCAGTGTGAACGAGACAGTTCCAACATTTCAATGTATACTCCCCGTTTATTCAAAACAGAAGTTAGAACTTGAGTAGTGTTATACATAGAGTGGGTTGTTAGAAAAATGCCCATTTCCGCATCTTTATTCTCCTACTTCTAACACTATAAACTGTGCATGTAGGAACCTAGACAAGTACCGTCCGCTACCACCTCTCAGCGGTGCATTCGGACAAATGATATCGACAATGTGGGTCGGACGGCCCGACATCAGACATTTTTTGAGATGCTTGGGAACTTCAGTTTTGGTGATTACTTTAAGAAGGAAGCAATCAAGTGGGCATGGGAACTTACGACTAAGGAGTACGCATTTATTACTGATGGGACATGAACTCTAGATTGGTAAACTTAAGTTGTTTAAGTGATAGTTGTAATTTATATTGCCCTTATTTATCGATAAATCCTTTTACCTGAAATATGAATTTATAACCTCTCTCAGTAATAGTAATAGCTAAAGTCGTCGTCGTCGTCGTCATCATCATCATCACCTTCAAGCAGGTGATGTCCTTGCCATAAAGTTGGGTTCATCCAGACTTGCTTAAGGATAATCATGACGAGCACCAACTCTTCTTATCTAGAAATCTTTTATACCTGAACATGATTTATATTGCCAATCTAGTTGTATTTCCTTTTACACAAAAATACACGATTTATGGCTTGAAGGATGTGTCGCTCCAAAATGGACCTCAAAGGGATATGCTAGTTTCTGGTGTAGTGGCATATATCCACATGGTATTGGTGCCACACAGCAATTCCTGCATGACACATGCTTATCATTAATAAAAAAATGGCTACGCACAACCCACGTTTCGGCCAACGAATTGGCTTCTCATCCAACGATGGTGTGTTAGATCAGATATATAGAATTTCAGTTTCACCCTATCTTCTAAGTATTGATGTGACGTCAGAGACATTCTTCTAATGGCAACAAAAACTGTATGCTTTTAAATAGTCTGTAATAACTTGGCAATGCTGCTTATGTATACACGTCAGAGACATTCTTCTAATGGCAACAAAAACTGTATGCTTTTAAATAGTCTGTAATAACTTGGCAATGCTGCTTATGTTATACACTCACTTTGTTTGTGTGAAAGACCCTTCCACTACGCTGAATGTTCGAAGTTTTAGGTAGGGTTGAGGGAATTATACTTGTATTCTAACATGCCCCAAAGGTCGAGCTCCCAGTTAAATGGGCCAAAGAAACAAGACAAATACCCGACAAATTGTGGGCTGAGAAATAGATGTGTACAGCGAGTTAACATATTTTTTAAATTCCAAAACAAATAGATTGCAGCTAGCAAGAATCAAACCTCAGTTGCTCTGATACCATGAGAAAAACCCTACTACTAGGCTGAAACTTCTAAGTTTTAGGAAGGGTTGAGGGAGTTGCACTTGTATTGTAACAGTTTGCATGATTAGTTTTCCTAAGGTCATCTTGTTGACATTTTGTTTGTAACATGGTTCTAATCATTTGGATTCATTTCTGAATTCATTTATGTATCTAATTTAGAAACCACTTATGACTTTTCTGTGTTACTTAGATTATTGTTCTTCTGTTAAATTCCTTTGCTTCTGGCTATTTGTCTCGTGTTTTACCTCTTTTGTGATGGGTTCCCTTTTGTAACATTTTGTTTATTCTTTTGTAGCTTTGGTTTACCTCCAGAGAGATTGTGGATTAGCGTTTTTGAAGATGATGACGAGGCTTTCACAATTTGGCACAATGAGGTAGGTCATCTGAACATTTTGGCTGATCTGTTTGTACTGTGATTTAGATTTAGATGTGATTCTTTGTTGCAAATTTTTCATTGTATTTTCCTGTAGACTATGTTTGGAGATAATTTATATCATCTTTAGCGTCTTAAATTTAGGTGTAATTTATTAAAACCTTTGAAAATTATCTCATTAATTCCCGGTGGTGTGTATGTTCTAATTACTGCATATATGTTTGATCATTTAGGTAGGTGTTCCGAAGGAGAGAATTAAGAGGTTGGGAGAGGAGGACAATTTCTGGACAAGTGGAGTTACTGGCCCCTGTGGGCCTTGTTCTGAGATTTATTATGATTTCTGTCCTGATAGAGGTTCTTCTGATGCTGTACGTATCTTTGAGTTCCATGCTCTCATTTCCCCCCATTCAGTTAATTAATTAATTTTAAAATAATTGAATGAAAATTATCTGCAAGTAAATCTCCTTTGCAGGATTTGGGGGATGATAGTAGGTTTATAGAGTTCTATAATCTGGTCTTTATGCAATATAACAAGAAGGATGATGGATCCCTTGAACCTCTAAAGCAGAAAAATATAGATACAGGTATGGGTCTTGAGCGGATGGCACGAATTCTTCAAAAGGTAACATCGTGCACTTTTTCTAAGGAATAATTTATTTCTGCACGAATACATTTACATTTGTTTTCCTCATTATCATATGTTTCCAGATATATGTTATTATTTTACTTTAATTAGTTAAAAAGGAAAGAAAGAAAAAGGAACAAAACATAGCAGATAGGGAGTCTATGCTACAACCATGAATGAAAATTCAGTATGAGATGAAATGATAAGGAATCCAGATGAGCTTGAGTAATCAATGAAAAACTTCAATCTAATCCGGATGCTTGCTTCATTTTTTACCCCCTCTTCTTTCTATAATGAAAAAAGTGATTCAGTCATGGTTATACATGTACCGAAAATGGAAGTACAAGTTTAAGAAATATAATAAATTAAGACTGTTACCTCTTCTATCTGTAGAGTCTTGAGAGCACGGTTGGGAGAAGAACATGCTACAATGTTTTTATAAATAGGAAAAATTGCTGGGTGGAATAGAGGCAGTGGATTAGTAATTTGTGTTGGTATGTTTTGGATGAGTATGTGGTCTTTTGAAAAGCACATTCCATTGTGGGTGGTGTACAATAGGGTATTCTCTCTGACAGATATAGTTTCTTTCATCCAGCTGGTTGTGTATTGTAGAATAGAAAGCACCATTCTCGGACTATGGCCTTCTAAAATAACTGTCATTTCCCCCTCTAATTTTGGAGATGCTTCCTTATGAAAGCCATCTTACTTGATTGTATAGATAATCAAGTTTGTGTTTAAACTACTTTGACAAAGGGAGGTGTCCAGTTGAAGTAACTGCTTGCATCTGTATATCTAAATCAATTTCCACATGAAACTAAAAAGGAAAATGTTTGTTTATTAGTTATTTTCTTGTTGCTTTTAAATTAATTTATATATATATATATATATATATATATATATATATATATATATATATATATATATATATATATATATATATATCTGAATAATATTATTGTCTTCGACTAGTCCCACTATATCTTGTTTTGACTTAGTATTGGTACTGATTTTGTTATCGTCTTTATATGTTATCATTTTAATGTCAATTTATATTTATGTTCAACTATCATCTAATTAATTCTTACACCTTCCAGGTTCCAAACAATTATGAGACTGACTTGATCTTTCCCATTATTGAGATGGCATCTAAGTTAGCGAACATCTCATATGCCAATGCAGACGATGTGACAAAGACCAATCTTAAAGTACGAAATCAGTTTGTTTTGCATGTTTATATTTTTCCACATCCATTTCCATTTTGATTGAGGAGCTGATTGTTAAAGAGAGAAATAAATTAAACCTCACTTGTCCTTGCCAGATTATTGGGGATCATATGCGAGCAGTTGTTTACCTCATATCAGATGGGGTTTTGCCATCAAATATTGGGAGGGGTTATGTGGTCCGGAGGCTTATACGTAGAATTGTTCGAACAGGCCGATTGCTAGGTATCAAAGGTGATGGACAAGGAAATCAAGAAGGAGCTTTTATACCTATACTCGCAAAAACAGTCATAGAACTTAGTGGCCATATTGACCCAGATGTAAAAACTAGGATGTCCCATATCCTTGAGGAGTTGCAAAGAGAAGAGCTACGATTTGTTCAGACTTTAGAGAGAGGAGAAAAGTTACTATACCAATTTCTTGCTGATGCTTTATTAGTTGCCGAGAAAAATGGAGATAGCCCATGCCTTTCTGGAAAAGATGCATTTCTTTTGTATGATACTTATGGTTTCCCAGTAGAGATTACAGCTGAAGTTGCTGAAGAGCGAGGAGTAACTATAGATATGAAGGGTTTTGATATTGAAATGGAAAATCAAAAACGACAGTCTCAGGCGGCACATAATGTAGTTAAGCTCTCCGTTGTGGATTCATCTGAGTTTTCAGATACTATTTCCGACACTGAATTTTTAGGATACGATTCTCTTAATGTTAGTGCTGTTGTGAAGGGATTAATAGTTAATGGTGGCGCAGTAACACAAGTCTCTGAAGGAAATGAGGTGGAAATATTGCTGGATAGGACACCATTTTATGCTGAATCTGGGGGGCAAATTGGAGATAATGGCTTAATATATTCCTTAGGAGGTGAGGATAATAAACAAAAAGGTATTGTTCAGATCAAAGATGTCAAGAAGTCTCTTGGAAATGTTTTCGTTCATAAAGGTATAATCAAAGAGGGGATCATAGAGGTTGGTTCTCAAGTGGATGCTGCAGTTGATGCAAAGCTGAGGCAGGGTGCCAAAGTAAGAGGTCCATTCCTTGGATGATTTTTAGATTTACTTCCCCTCCAATTTGATACTAAATGAATATGTTCCTCATATATCCCACCTTTCCCTCTATCATTTTCTATTTTGATTTTTCCTTTTCTTTTCCTGGCAAATATCCTTTAAAATTTGTTTCTTTCTTCTAAACTGCATATATACTGGATACTTGTTTACATTTTGGCTTTATCGAGGTAATGCAGTGCATTCACAAATGTACAAAATATTGATATTGTATTAGCATTGCTGCAAAGCTCATGTCCTAGATATTTATAATCAAGTTTCTGTAAGGTAATATTCAAAATATTCAAATTTCTAGCCATCCTTGAGCAAATTGACAGTTTATTGATTTTATGTAGCTATACATATCTGATTATAAGTTTTTGTTAGATCTAAATTTCTGTCTACTATAGTTTAGTGCAACCAGGTAAATGTTTGCTAGTTAACTAAAGCTTAAATGCAATGAACCAAGAAACAAAGCTTCATACCCTTTTGCTAAAATCCTTTATAGAAAAGCTTTATAGGAAGGGCACTTGTTAAGTTGACTTTATCCCAAATCAAGGACAAAATTGGTCCTTCGTTTGTGCAACCTTGTGTGGAGCACTGCCTTTCATTGTAGAGCTGCTTGTAATTTAACCATATTGGCTGACGCTTCATAAACACTCCACAAATGCTTATCAGAGTCATACAGGCTTATGTTTTAAATCATTAACTATAATAGTTGACTCTCCCAAATACAATTAAACAATTTGTAGTTGCTTCTTTGTTACCATTGCATGTATGAGGAGAAAAGGCTTAGATGATGATGAAGACGACTTCCCCCCTTTATTGTGAAACCATCTTCTTTGTTTGATGTTTTATTATTGAAGCTAATTCAAAGACAACAAAATGAAGTAGTCTGATAACAGGAAGGTTTCCTTATACCTCAACATACATGTTAGCATTTTCACTACTGCCGACTTAATTTTTTCCAATATTGAAGTTGCTAGGAATCAGGATAATCTTCTACCTCATCTGAGAAGATTCTAACTCTTTGGCATCCTTAAAACAACTTCCAAAACTAACCAACATTAATTAGTCCCAAATGTTGTTCTCACCTTTTGAAAAGTGGGGGCTTTTATCTTATGCTCACAAGTGCTTGATATTGAATATCTTAATCTTTATGTTTTAATGAATTTACTACTTACGATTTTTTCAATCTCCATTGATCAAGTACTGGGAGTGTGTTCAATTCTGATATTCTGTATATTGTTTCAAATGTTTATCACCAACCTCGTCATTCTGTGTGCTGTTATTTGTCATGTCATTCATAGTTTACCAAGTTTATTTTAGTTTCTTAAAAATACATAATATATATATATAAAAAGAATCTGATCTATCGAATTTTCTGTTAGTTCAGGTTCATCATACAGCAACACATCTTCTACAAGCTGCTCTTAAAAGTGTGATCGGGCAGGATACTTCACAAGCTGGCTCCTTGGTGGCTTTTGACCGTCTTCGCTTTGATTTTAACTTCCACCGTCCCCTTTCAGAACACGAGATTGTGGAAATTGAAGTATTAATTAACCAATGGATTGGTGATGCAACGAATCTTCAAACCAAAGTTATGCCTTTACTTGATGCCAAGAAGTTGGGAGCTATTGCAATGTTTGGTGAAAAGTACGGAGAACAGGTATTCAAAAAAGTTGAAAGCTGAAAAACACAGTATCAGAAACAGAAAATAGACCATTTTGTTCATCAAATATAAGATCAACCTATTGGTGCGCGTCAAACTACCTACAAATATTTGAAATCTATGAGTTCTTAATTGTTCTTAGGAGAAAAATCAAGACACCCCCTAATGTTATTTTTTGCTCATTAAACACCCTCCACTGTCAAGTTTTGAATATTCTGTTAAAACCCAATCGTGGAATATCCGGTTTACCCTTTTCTTTGATCTTTAAAACCTCTGTTGCTTTTCCCATTCTTCTCACATTTTTTTACAAACTTCCAAACTCTAGATCCAGGAGAACGAAGTGAAGAGGCAGTAGATTGAGGGGAACTTTTTTTTTCCCATCACATTTCGAACGACGAAGGTAAATCATTGATTTTTTATCCATATTTTGAACGCTTAAACATTAAAATAATAGGCAGGGGGTAAAAAGGTCATTTCATAAAGGCCAATTAACATATTTTTAAATTTTAACGGCATAGGGGGTTTAGTGAACAAAAAATAACGTTGGGGGGGGGGGGGACGCTAAGGGGTTTCTTGATTTTCCCCCTTTCTCTTACAAGTTTTAGCTAGCTGTAAAAAAGGGTTTATGATGCTGGGTGTTTGGTAGCGATTTTAATGATGTTAGGTGTTTATCACCTTACAATTTTTGGTTGTTTTCCATGATTTGTATGGGAATGAAGATGGCGAGGAGGGGGAGGAGAGGTGTGGGTGGTTGGGTGGGAAGAGGTGGTTATGGTTAAGTATAGCACTATCACATTTACCCGATACCCGGACCCGACCAGACCTAGCATTGGACCGGAACTGACCCGATCTATATGGATCCGAATCCGGATCCTAAAATAAGACCCGATGCACTTTCGGGTCCGGGTCCGGGTCCGGGTTAGCTCAAAATAGAACCGACCCGGACCAGTTATAAAATTGCCCAAAAAAATATGGAATTTGAATAATAGGGTTATAGGGATATACATGTAAATAGTAATTGTTGAAGATAGTTGTGTAAATATAATATTTATTCATGTACTTAAATGCAATAGTTGTTGGAATCGTAGGATATCAGGTACAAAAATAAGTGCAAATGTTTATTCTCTGCTACCGGACCCGATGGGTAGATTTTTAAAACTAGGACCCGGACCTGGATCCGGTTCTCGCAAGTCTGGGTTCGTATCCAATTTTTGAACCCGTGAGGTACCGGGTCCAAGTCCGAATAGTGAAGGACCCGACCCGATAGGACCCAATAACATCTTTAGTTCAGTATAGCATGAAGCCGTAAGTCCCAGTTCTCCCTCAAAGCTTCCTACTTTGTTAAGTGGCATGTCACTTGTGTCCCATCCCCTATTATGTTCTTCATCAATGTGGGTATATGAGAACATACAAAAAGGTCCCCGTGATGTGAACTTAATCTTGGACAGAATTTTCAAGAATATTACAAGATTAAGTTTACCGGCATTTAATACTGATTAAGTCAGAAATTAAACTATTAATTGGTTTGATAGATTTTTAAGATATGAAATAGTTTAACAAACCCAATTAAAGATTCAATCCTAACAATTAATAATTATACATAAACGTTATTAGTAAGTAAAATATGTAATAAAGATTTGTACTCTAATAGGCAAGTAGAACCACTCACTCTTAATATTTGTGGACGATGGATAAATCAAATAATATCATAGAGATGATAATGCAGTAATACAAATATTTGAGAAATGGAAATAGCTTTCCGGGATAGCAGATAAGGAGTAGTCGCTCAGGATTGCGGTCGCGAAAGGCGGCAGCAAGGTAGGTGGCAGCGACAGCGGGGCGTCGGGGCATTGCGGTTGCGATAGAAGGTAGCAGCGGTTGAGGAAACTTCGGGGGATGATGGAGACGAGGTGGATGGCGGGGCAGCGAGCAAGGAGATGCGGGAGGCGGGTAATGGTGGAAGGAGGCAGCGGCGACGAGGGTGTTCGGCGAGGGTGGCTGCGTGGTGATAGGAGGGCTTCGAAGAGGCTCGACGGGGTGAGGTTGATGGAGTTGGATGGAGAGGGCGGGGATGCGGTGTCGTGAGGCGCAGGGGAGGGCGACGTCGGCATCGGGAGGTGTCGAGGGCCAGCGGCAAGGGTGGCCGTCGGGATGGGAGAGAGAAGAACTAGGGTTTGGGTTTGGATGCAGTGGAGAAGAAGAAGGGGGTGAGGGTTTGACTTTGAGTTGGATTTGAGGTTTTGGGTTGAATTGATTTGGGAATTTGGGGTATAGTTTAGAGCTTCTCACAAACCCTAAAATTTTCTTAAGATTTTCAGAAACCCTAATAATTTCTTATGGTCTTATATGCACAAGAAAAAAAAACAGAGCAATAACTTAACACAATAATTTTTTAAATTATGTATAGCATACTTTCTCATTATTCTTAATGCCTATATATACGCTCAAAATAAATCTCAATACAAATCTCCAAAATATTCTATTGCATAAAATAAAGGGTGCAAATTGCAAAACTACTACATAAGGCTAAATCTCAAAATAAAACAAAGTAGAACCGATGTCCACATCTGGTATGGTACTACATAAAAGTATAACATTGCAATTGCCTACTTATGAGTACTCCATTATAAAAAAATATACATATAGAGTGATTAAATATGAAAATTGAGAGAGATGCTGAGCATAAAGGGAGCCTCATATCTTCTATATTAGATAATTTGCTTATACGTAGTGATTATGGAGATTATAGTGACTATGTGGGTTACCCAATCTGCTAACGGTGTTTGGTAAAAGATTTTAAGTATGTCGGTCCCAAACACCTTCTTTTAAACAGGGTTTCCCCCCTCTTTCTCCACCACACCTCAATCAAGAGGTGGCTTTAGCTTTTTAAAGAAGTGCTTTTGCCTCTGAAGATACAAAAATAAATACTTTCTTCATGAACACTTTCTGTTCATTATACCTTTTGTTCCCAGTAATGCCAAACACAGCCATACTCATGAACACTTTCTGTTCATTATACCTATTGCAATATGTTCTATTAATGTAAATCGTTCGTTTTGGACCGCTTTAAAAATGAGAGTTCTCCAAATCACTTAAGTCTATTTTTTAACACTCGACATTTTATAACATGGAGCTCACTCAAATGATGGTGTGAATCATTCATCAAGTGACATGGTTATAATATACAGATTAGGAATTTCCTCATATTGATATATCATATACGAGCCTCCCTTTTCTCATTTATTTATTGGTTTAAATGAATTTCATCTTGAAGGAGATGCTTATTTTTGGAAAACAAGTGTTCTTTAGGTCAGAGTTGTGGAGGTCCCTGGCGTATCAATGGAACTATGTGGTGGTACGCATGTGACAAATACCTCTGAAATTCGTGGCTTCAAAATAATTTCGGAACAGGGGATAGCATCTGGAATCAGGCGAATTGAAGCAGTTGCTGGTGAAGCCTATGTTGAATATGTTAGCATTCGAGATAGCTATATGAGACATTTATGTACAATGCTAAAGGTATGTTTCCTCTAAGCTGTTTATCATTATGTTTTTTGATTTTCTTCTCTTTTTTGAACCCTCAACTTGCATAAGGTTTATCATAAAATTGCTTTCATGTGAACTGTGTTTCTCTTTCCACATCACTAACACCTATGGAGTCAATCCACAAATTCAACTTGCTACCATACCAGTGAAACACGTACTAGGCCACTAGTCATATTTTTCCTGGAACACTTCAGTTGGTTGAATAATTTTTTTGTTGTTGCAAGTTCTCCTGGGCATCAAAACTTATTTGAGGAGTCACTACTTGAACATCTCATTCTGTTATTGAAGGTAAAAGCTGAAGATGTATCCAGCCGAGTAGAGAACATCCTCGAAGAGCTAAGAACAACTAAGAGTGAAGTCTCAACCCTGCGCAACAAAATGGCGACACTGAAAGCATCAACTATGGCAAGCAAAGTATTCACCATTGGTACCTCAAACGTCCGGTATAGTAAATAACTTGAATTTCTTTACTATTCTTCTCTTTTTCAAAGCAATCCTGGTTGTTGAGCATCAAGTTCTATTCAGAGAGGAATATATAGGATAACATGACGAGAAGACCAAGTTGACTTATCGATAGTTACAAGGGTCTAATCGTCAAATATAGCAATACAATACTAATATAACGATTTTGGTAATCAAACTGGCTAAGCTCAAGAAACTCGAATATTTTACAGGGTGATAGTCGAGAGCATGGATGACACGGATGCTGATGCACTGAAAAGTGCTGCCGAGTATCTTGTGGACTCTTTACAAGACCCAGTAGCTGTGATTCTAGGTTCATGCCCAGGTGAGGGGAAGGTCAGCCTGGTGGCTGCATTTAGCCCTACAGTTATTAGTATGGGACTAAATGCTGGGAAATTTGTTGGAGGTATCGCAAAAGTATGCGGTGGAGGAGGTGGTGGGAGGCCAAACTTTGCTCAGGCTGGTGGCAGGAAACCGGAGATGCTGTTGGATGCCCTAGATAAAGCGAAGAGAGAACTCATTGAAGCAATAAATCAGAAAGCTGCCTGAAAGTATTGGTTATGAAGGTTTTATCGACATGTACCTAAGTGATGCAGGGTTGTATTTGTTAGATAGTAATACTTAAGCCAAAATACAAATTACAAAATATGAACGAATTTAATACGCAAAGATACATACTACCTTAAAGAAAAAGAAAATCCTTCATCTGAAAACACTGGCCAAATCCAAGTAGTGTAAGTCATCTGTAACTATCTAACAGCAGGGGTTTTGTTGCTAGACTGCATTTTGAATCGAGTATGGGTTTCCAAAATTTTCTCGAATAGCATTAGAACTCAAAACTAGAAAAAAATTCCATGAAAAAACAACCATTCCCATTACTGAATATCAATTGAATGTAGTCGGTCTTCCACCATCTGCAACCTTCAACCTACCAATATCATTCTCTATATATGACCCCCTCCCAACTTTCAACTCATACCTAAAGACCAAGAAGCTAAGAAGCCATGGCCACCACACCCAGCAATCCCCTCCCCCTTGAAAACAACACTGCGATTGTCACAGGTGGCTCCTGTGGCATCGGCTGTGCCACGTGCCATCTCCCTCCACCTCGCGTTCCTCGGTGCCAACATCGCCATCAACTACTCCTCCAACTCCACTGCTGCCGACCTCCTCCTCTCCCAACTCAACTCCACCTCTCCCACTTCCCCACCTGTCGCCTTCCAAGCCAACATCTCTGACCTTGCTGCTGTCAAATCCCTCTTCGACTTTGCTGAATCCACCTTCTCACGTGCCCCCCACATCTTAATCACCTGTGCAGGCGTTGTCGTCCCTAACACCCCCACCCTTGCCAACACCACTGTCGACGAGTGGGACAAAGTCTGTCAATGCACGCGGCCTCTGTTGTAAGGAAGCGGCTAACCGAATGTTGCGTGACGGGGGTGGTAGAATTGTAAATTTCTCGTCCTCAATGAATGCAAAACCACTGCCAGGGTTTGGGGCATCGCCAACGGTGAAGGCTGCGGTGGAGGCGATGACGGTGTTTTTGGGCAAGGAGCTGAAGGGGACTGGTATTACTGCACACTGCGTAGCACCAGGACTGATGGTTACAGAGATATTCCATGAATTGAGAACTGAGAACAAATTGTGCTATGTGCTAAGATTATAAACGGAAATCTAGTAGTGTGATTTGTAGAGTTGGTTTGCTTTAGGGGGTGTAAGTGCCAAGGCATTTCAAAAACACTCTTTTAAAATTATTGTATTTTTAAAGTTGAGTGTTGGTAGGAAAGGATTTTGCAAGTGTGGAGTTAGTTAAATGTGATTTAAAAATCATAGTAATTTTGATGAAGTGACCCCCCTCCCCCCCCAAAAAAAAACGGCACATAGCATAGATGCTCTTCTGCCACTATCGTGAAAGGTATAATTTGCTAAAAAAATTAGTAAAATATATAGACGGAAGAAGATCCTCCGTCTGCTTTTCTTATTATATTTTTGCTTTAAAAAATAACCCAGCTGGAAGAAGATCTTCCGTCTAGGTTTTTTAATTTTTTTTAAATTTTTTTTAAAAACCTCAGCCGGAATATCAACTTCCGTTTGGGATTTTTTTTTTTTTTTTGTCTTTTAGGAAAAGGACAAAAAAAGAAAAGAACGAAAAAAAAAAAGAAAAAAAAAAAGAAAGGGACGGAAGTTCATCTTCCCTCTTTCATTTTTTTAAAAAAATAATTAAATAAATATTAAGAAGGAGGAACATCGTCCGTTTGATAAATTTGCATTTTAAAAAAAATTAACCAATTCGTTAGACGGAAAATCTTCTTCCGTCTATAAAATTTTGACCGGTCAAATTCTATAGACGGAAGATCTTCTACCGTCTATTCGAATTTTTTATTCAAAAGAATTCGAAAATTTTAATAGACGGAGGATCATTTACCGTCTTCTATATTTTCCAAATGCTATTCTACTCTGCTATATATGGCCGATTCCTGTTCACGACTCTGTTATAAACTAGGTTTATAGCAGACAATAGTGGCCTGAACTTTCTCAAATTTTCCATTTTTTAAATGAATAGCAGACGATAGTGGATGCTCTAATATGAAATCTTTCACCTTCTTCCTCGTGTCATTCTTGAGCATCCTTCCTTCTTCTTTTTCATTTTTTTAAAAACTAAACAAAAAAAAAAGATAAATAAAATATTCCAAAAGAGTTTTTATAACGAAGGATCAATTTTATTTTTCTTTCTAGGGTTAGGTTTAGAAAAGTATCTTATACAGTTATATTTTCAAATAAGATGAATGTATGTAAATCAACGTAGCAGTCCAATAATTGATATCTAAAAAATCACCAAATTAATTTCTTATTCTTCTTAGGAATTAAGTTTTTGTTTTTCTCGAAGAAAGAGATTAAGCTTTTGTATAGCTGAGTAACAATTATAATAAGTATTTAAAATTTAAATTGAGTGACTCCTAAATCATATTGGGTGTGCATTTGAATGTCACAATAAGAGTCACATTAACTCTAAAATTACCGTGATTTGCATGTGAAAATACATTGATTTTAAAATCACAGTGTATTTTGAAAACTCTTCCCACTAACATATGCATTATTCATGTGTAATGAGATTCATGTAGCATATATGTTCTGCCCTGGTATCTATTACCAGTGCATGATGAATGCACCGAATCTTACAAAAACTAGAAGCAAATCAGAAAGTGTAGGTGATAGAGATGATTAATTAAGAATTAATTTGAAGTTATAATGAGAAAAATTATTGTCCAATAATCTTTTATTATTATTCATTCTAATTTAAGAGGGACATGTGTTCATTGTTCTCTGCATTAAAAATAAAAATAAATTACCTTCACTTATAAACAACAAGCGACTAGAACCTTTTTATTGAAAAATTATCAATTGTTTTATTTTAGTAGATTTATTTATATATTATTTGTTTTCATTTTCAGTGCTAATTTTTTGTTTTAAATTTTTTTTTTTCATGGCGCGCAACTAACTGCTAAATCCTCGCAATTTCAAAAACAAACGAAACAAACCGCACGTGACTTCTAACACCAAACTTCTCGTAAACCGCGCCGACTACCAAAATCCCCAAAGTACCCTCCCTCAACTAAACTTTTTTACCCCGCGCGCGTGCTGGCAAATTCAAAAATCCCAACGCTCGCGATACATCACACCATCCTAGGGGTATATCCGTAATATCCACCCAGTTTTGAAAATTATTCCCAATTTACAATCCCGCTTGCCCGCCACTCCCCTCCAATTAGAAAAACCCATCTCCCCTCTTCCTCCAATCCCAAACCCAACCTCCAATTGATCCTTAAAATAAATAAATAATTATTATAATTTCAAGAAAATTTCGCGATGTCGTCGTCTTCGTCGTTCCTGGAATCGGGAGGCGGCAGCATGCATCACGCCTACAGTCGGAAGCAGAAATCACTTGGTCTCCTTTGCTCAAAGTAAGTCATCTCCCATTTCCCCTCTTATTTTGTTGTTGTTGTTGTTGTTGCAAATTTTCTGATTTTCTTTGGAGGGTTTTGGGTTATTGTAGTTTTGTGAGTTTGTACAATCGGGATGGGATCGATTCGGTTGGTTTGGACGATGCAGCGAGGAATTTGGGAGTGGAGAGGCGTCGGATCTACGATATCGTCAACGTTTTGGAGAGCGTCGGGGTTAGATCCGTTTTTTAATTGCTCAACTCTCTGTTTTGATTCATAATTTGTTAGAAAGTAGTAATTTTGGGTACGTTTGATTTAGGTTTTGGCGAGAAAGGCAAAGAATCAATACTCGTGGATCGGGTTTTCGGGGATTCCCAGGGCGTTGGATGTTCTTAAGGTAATTGTTGACCAGCCCAGATTATTATTATTATTATTATTATTATTATTATTATTATTATTTGCCGAGATGTTAATTGTAATTTTTTTAAAATTTAAATTTAAATTTTATTCTTTTTCTGGTGGGGTGTTGTTGATTGCAATCAGCAAGAGGCATTGAGGGAGAATGCTGGTGCTGTGATGGTCGAAAGGGCGGTTAGGAAAGTCGATGTATGTTACCTTAATTGTTTGTTGATCAGTAAATTGAGATTTATTTTTGGAATAATAATGATGGGTTTGTTTTTCTTTAATTTGGATTTGGGAAGGATTTGGATGAGGATGAAGACGACAAATCGTTAGATCATAATGGATATTGTGGAGAAGAGAAGCTGAACTTTTCTTCAACCAGCAAGGCAAAATCTGGTATTGCTCCGTCACATTGAATTTGACTGTTTTGTTTAGCGCAAATTTTTTTTTTTTTTTTTTTTTGCCCTCGTTTATTTGTGGGATGATAGGGAAATCCAATGGTTAAATTTATTTGGTTGTCTTTTTAATTTGGCGTAAATTTGTGTTGTGTCTAGTTACAGATAACAGAAAGGAGAAGTCATTGGGCATGCTCACGGAGAATTTTGTGAAGCTCTTCCTTTGCTCAGATGTAAGCAATGATATGTAGCATTGGTTGATTCTTTCTCTTTTTATTGCACTGATTGATTTCGATAGATTCTGGTTGAAAATAGATTTTATTGTAATAAGATATTGCTATGATAATACTCCTGTTGACTACTTCCTAGTAAAATCAAATCCTTGTGAGTGCTTGAAACTAAATCAGCAATCTTGATATAGTAGTTTCATTAAGAGAATCTGTAGTTGTCTACAGCTATTTTTTTTGGATATTTGGCAAATGAAAACTGTTAAAATAGCTTTGCGCCAGTCATTGATTGCCAAAAATTGGGTATTCGTAAATTTCCAAATCTCACGAATTATCGTCTGAAGGAAAAAATCAAAAATTTTAAAAATTATTGGAACGGACGGGAAAAGAATCCATTAAAAAAAAAAAACAAAAAATCCCATGGACGGAAAACCAAACATCGTCCAAGGAATCAGGGGGGGTTTTGTTTTTGTTTTTTTTATATTTTATGTAGGGATGAAAATTGAAATCCGGTCTGTACCATTTTTATTTTTATTTTTTGATCCGACGAAAATAAAAATTCATCCGATACTTCTTAGATTTGCCAAATTCTCTCCGATGATTTTTTTTTACCTCATTCGATGTGACAGACGATAAATTCTTTTTCGTTTGCTATATTTTTCAAAATCCCAAATCGTCTGCCAAATTTGGACGGTCAATGTTCACTAAAAACCCAAATTTTCGGTTTTTGGCCAACGACTACAACATCTTCATTCTCAATTTTTTTTGGAAAATTTGGAAATTTGGAAGACGACTACAGATGCTCTTAAAAGCAGTGACTTGTTGCTTTGATCAATTCTTTCTTTTTGGATCATATTGTTTGATTTATTTATTCTAATTGACAATAAGTTACCGTGATAAGATGCTGTTTTGAAAATATTGTAGAGTACTTTCTAGTAAAATCCTTTTGAGTGCTTGAAAATAAATCAACAATCTTGATATAGTGTTTCATTATGATGAATAGTAGATGAGGCCACCACACTGAAATCCTTGTTGATACAGTTTAAACTTGGAATATCATTATTGACCCTAATTTTCTACCAATCTCCACGTTAATCTCTAAAATTTGTTGATAGGTGGACACTGTCTCACTTGATGATGCCGCAAAGTTGCTGCTTGGCGATATCTGTGACCCATCCCAAATGAAAAGTGCGAGTTTGTCTCCTGACTTTGTCATTCCTGTTTTGGTGTACCAGAGATTATATATATATTTTTAAATTTTAAAAATCTTTTTGGCTCGACTGATTTAGTCAATAATGCAGCCAAAGTCCGTAGATTATATGACATCGCAAATGTGCTATCTTCACTCAATCTGATTGAGAAGGTATGTTTTTAATAACCATAGTTTTTGCAATGTGTGGAGATCATCGGGGGAAAAAACACATTCTCATATATGCTCTTTGTTGTTTTCTTTAATTGGGTTTTGTAGACGCACCATGCTGAGACGAGGAAGCCGGCATTCAGATGGCTGGGATTGAATGGGAAGCCAAATGCTGTCTCAGTGGCTATACCTTCCAGTCCAAAGCAAGGTTTCAAAAGAGTTTTTGGAACGGATGTTACTAATGTGGACTTCTGCAAGAGACCTAAACTGATATCGTCAGGTGACAATCAGCCTATCAATATGCAGACAAAGAATGAAGATCCCAATCTGTCAGCTCAAAAGTTATCGCAAAACTCAAAAGGATATGTATTTGGTCCATTTTCTCCTGTTGGTTTAGCAAAAAAGGAGGAAAGCAATGTAGATAATGGAGGAAAAAAAGATCATAACTGGGAAGCTGTGACCTCTTCTTTCCGCCCTGAATATCACAACCAAGGTATGTCGGATGTTTCAAGTACAATATCAAGCATGCTCTAGCTCTTTGTTGATGTTTTACAATACTGTTTGTAATGTAAAACCAACCCTAAAATAGAGAATTTCCAAGAATTTTAATGGGTTAATTTTACCAATATGAAAGTGCGGATCTAAGTTGAAATTTTTTTAACAGTTAACAGGTTCGATGGGTTTTCAAGAATTGAATAAGTGTAACAGTCCCAATTAATAAATCAACCTTACAATCAATTAAATCCCTACGTGTTTTAGCAAGTAAGAAATTCAATACTGATTCGTACTCTACTCTAGCATGTGGAACACTCAATCTCAGTTATTTTGTGGACGACAGGCAAATTAGATAATATACTTGATAATAGGGCAGTAGAACACAAATATTAATAGTGGAAAGAGTATACCGAATGCGAAAAAAACCAGCGTAGATCTCGGAGTTTGGTAGCAACAAAGAACACAACAACGCAGCGAGCAAAGGCAGCAACGAAGCCAATGGCTGGCAGATCTGGTCGACGGCGAGTGACGGCGAGCGGGAGTGGCGTCGTCGGCGAAGTGTGGCAGGGGGTCGGCGTCGGGATGGCGAGGCGCTGGTGCTAGGTGCCAGGGGTCGGCAGTGGACTGGTGGTTTTGGGGCTTAGGGTTTAGAAGTGAGGTGGTTTGGGGATTAGGGTGTCGTCGGGGTGAAGGAGAGGCAGAGGGTGGTCGATGGTGGGGAGGGACGATGGTGACGAAGGTGGGGTGCGGGATCGAAGGACGAAGGTGTTGGTGGGTTGAGTTGCAGTGGTGGTGGTGGCGGCAATGGAGTGGCAGTGGGTTTGTAGGGAATCGGGGGACTAGGGTGATGAGGCTGAAGATGAAGAAGGGGGAGGGTGGCGGCAGGTGTGGAGAATAGAAATTAGGGTTTTGTGGTTGGATTTGGGAAGTTAGGGTTAGGAATTTGTATTTGGGGGTTTCAATTTGGGGTAGATTTTAGAGTTAATCACTAACCCTAAAATTGTATTAGAATTTATCACAAACCCTAATTTAGATTTCAGTTGTATCACACAAAAGAAAGAGAGGAAGAGCAAAAACTCAACACAAACTTTTTTAATCAATAATGACATATCTTCTCATTCATCTCTAGGTCTTTAAATAGGCTCAAACTACATCTTGATACACATCTCCCAAAATATTCTCAAAATCTAAAAAATACAAAAAAATTACATATGACTATAATTGCCAGATACAAAAATGGTAATGAAATAAAAATCCTAAACTAAATAAAGCAGCTGATGAAGACGACGCCTGCGCTGATAGAAACGCCCAAATCGTCTGGAACCGATGTCCTCATCAGTTTGTTTCGCATTGGTATTGGTATCAATTCAAACATGTTGCTTCTTTACTTGCTTGCAATTAGACAGCCTATGTAATTTATAGTTTAAAAAAGTCTGCATATGCTGTAAAGCCTATCAATCGATTGTTATTTTTATTTATTTCATTGCTGAAAAAAGTTTGTTAGTACTTATTTATTGAAAAGTGACCAAATTATTAACCCTAGCTGAGCCAAATTGTTTCTGTAATATTTAGGATCTCTCGAGTCATCTTCATATTTCTATAATAGTTAGCATCGTTGTCTATCTACTCTTGAAACCAAATGCTCCCTCTCTAAACAAATTTAATATACCACAAAAACAAAACGGGTGAAAACTTAACTTTGAAACAACTGGTGCCTCTCCTTGGTGCCTCCCTCTAGGAATAAGATGCCACTCTGCAATCATTAACCGGAGAAATTACTTGACTTCATGCGTGGCAAAATTTTCCATACATTATGTGCATTTTCCATACAGTATATAATAATATGTGTGTTTGTGAAAGTTACTATCCTTTGCCCCTATCATCGGACAACTTATACATGCATTGATCTAGAAAAGACCCAATGCTCTCTAGCAACTGAATCTATAGCTTTGTATTCTATGAAACTCTGGTATGTCATTAGCTATTTTATGTTTAGAGATGCCAATTTCTAGATCAGGCTAATTAGCTATTTTATGTTTAGAGATACTTGGGTTTTGATGTCTATTGTTTTCCAGCTCTGATTGATTTGGTTGAATCATGCTTCCAGTCACTTCATATTTAGCTTCAAATGCCTGTTGACATTTTGAAGCTCTACATACTAGCAGTAAATCTCTGAAACTTGTTTAGAACATAGGAGGGTTAAAATGATACTTCATATTGTACTACATGGCTTAGTTTCTTACTACACGAGTACTATGTGACTCATGTCAAAGCAAATTGTCGTTACTGTCATTCTGCCCATCCACTCAAGCCTTTTTAATCAATTAACTTAGTTGTTTTTCTTATTTCATTTCTGTTGGGAGAAATACCATGTAGGCTTTAGTGGGATTCTGTTAATTACATTAGAAAATGAGAGGTGCTTTGGTCGGTATCATAGTCTAAGTTATAGATCCATATCTGACATCTCTAAATGGCCAATACAACTAGATGATTCTCCCCATTGTCTTTATCCAAGTCAAATAAGATTTTCTGCTACTTGGGTTATTTTAATCATATATTATTTGTTTATATTGACAGCTCTGAGTGACTTATTTGCACACTACTTGGAGGCATGGAAAAGATGGTATGCTGAAATCGCCCAAGTAAGCAACAGCAGATAACGGCTCCAGCAATTCATTTAGCTAGATTCTGTGCTTACCTCTTTACAAATGCCTTTGGTCTCATGTAACTTTGGCCACCTACATTACAGTAAACGAATATCATCAATTATCCTGTTGATAATGTCTACTGACTGTACATCATTGTTCCGAAATGTCTTGAAGTTTAGATTGATATAGATTACTGTTAAATGTTTTTCCCCATGGCTATTCGCATTGCCAGTCCAACTGAAGTAAGATGTGCACATGCACAATGCTTTAATGAGTGTAATCAGTATAATGTCTTAGTTCAGATATAATGCAGCTGTGTGAAATCTTATTTGGCATCCTTCCAATTTCTGATGTTATTAGCCTCACATCTCAAGGTGGGTTCTGTTAAAATTTTCAAATGACCATATGGATGGGCACCATGTGTGCTTATGAACAAAGTTTGGGTTTTTTTTATGCGCCAAGCTTGGGCCTAGTCAAATGCAAGTATTGGTATTGCCTTTGCTTTGAAAGTGATAAATGTGGAAAGAACCCTTGTATATGTTCTTTTGGGAAGAAGAAAACCCATGGGCTATTGAGTGGTATGTAAAGAAAGGCCCAATATCTTATTATACAGTACTATACTTTTTTTTTTGATATACTAAATTATACAGTACTATACCAAATGATGCGTAAGAGCATCCACAATGGCGTTTTTTATTTTTTAGCAAAATGAGAAGTAAAGAAATAGAATAGATCAAAATATGTGCAGTGATTGTTTGACAAAATTTTTTTATTTTTGAGTGACGAGACAATTTGTCTCCTCCTAGTGTTTTTAAAAAAAAATAAAATAAAAATTTTGGTGGGTCTGTGATCACCTAAGTTAGAAAACAAAATATTAAAAAAAATAATAATAAAATAAAATCCTGGGACAGGACAAGTTGTCCCGTCCGATCACCCAAGTGATCAAACGGGACATCTTGTACGGGACATCTTGTCCGTTTTAGGAGTTTTAACAAATTTTTTTAGAAAAAATTTGGAAAGGACGATACAACATGTATCGTCCGACCTAATTTAAAAAGATAATGTTGGAATTGAGTATACATTCAAAACACTCATCTTGTTAACAATACTGTCTCATGGCCCAACGGTTAAAGTTTTGAGTTCACAAGAGGTTGGGGGTTCAATTCCTACATTTTATATATATATATATATATATATCACATACTCTTTACAAATTACCCATAATGGCATAAACTTTTATTTTATATGAGCGGCAATTTTGTAAATAATTATGTCGTAAATAAATTTGCACTTTAAGGGTATTATGGTAACCAACAACAGTTGAGTAAATGAATGGTTGATATAACTCCCACTTAAAAATGAAAGGATTACAAATTGTCTACAAATGACAACTCCAACTCTCCCATTATAATCTTTACTATTTTAATGGGAGAGTTTGTCACTAAACAAAACCGTGCATCGTACGTGCAACCACAGTTCTCCCATTATATTCTTTATTTTGAAAAACATATTTATTAAAACGTGCATCACACGGACAACTTCAATTACATGTATAGCACGTAATATATTTGTTAAAACGTGTATCGTACGGACAACTTCAACTTAGGTGTATAGCGCGTACAACCCGAACTCTTTATTAAAATGTGCATCGTACGGTCAACTCCAACTACGTGTATCGCACGTACAACTTCAACTCTCCCATCATATATAGCGATAGATATACTTTAAAGAATATATATTTCTTAAAACGTTCATCCCACGTGCAAATTACTAGTATTAATAATTAGAGATTGATTAAAATCGTGCATGATTTTTCTGATAAATGCCTTAGCGCTGAAGTAGATAAATTAGCATTCGTATATATATATAAAAACCTGGGGATAAATAAGGGCTCACTCTTAGTGCAAGATCATATTCAACCCCTTGAATTTCACATGGTTTGATTATGGCAAAAGGATAAGCAACGGAAGTAACCAAATTTTGTAGTTTCTAGCTAGGAATAATTTCTTACCTAGGACATAAGAAAAATGAATAGAGCATAAAAATGAAGAAGTAGGATACACTTTGTAATAATGTAGTGAAAATCTTCTAAAAGTTGAAATCATGGTTCATTATACTTAAACATGTTTTTGTAGGGAAATACTCATTCATGTTTAAGTGTTTTGGTGTAATAATGTTTAATGAAGAAGAAGAGATGATTATGGCGATATATAAATTCTTTATTTACACACTGATTCAATATCTACTATAAAAAGTTGCACAAAATAGAACTCTGTACCAATCAAATGAGTTTCACAAACACCCACTATCTATACTATTATTAAGCAAATGTTCATTTTGGCGACTTTTTACTATCATGCCCTTATAAACATAACACACCTAAAAAATAATGTAAGGTTAAATCTGTCAAATTTTACCCCTGAACCATAGACCCAAGAAGGTCACAACTGTAATTTTCATACAAATTAAACTCTCTCTCACAACCCCCAACCCGTCCATTCCTCTACCTCTCTCTCACAATCCCGCCGACTCTCTCTCTCTCCTCATCCCCCCGTCAACAGCTGCTCCGCCCTCCACGACACGAGGCCTCGCGTCGCCCGACCACCGCGACCCCCACCGACTTCGCCAACCGTCAACATCTGCTCTGCCCTCCACGCATCCTGCTTCGCATCTCTCTCTCTCTCTATCTCTATCTCTCTCTCATCAAATCCCGAACTCCCACGACGATGAGCGACCGCGACCTCCCACGAAGCTGGTGGCGACGACGATGAGCGGCCGCGACGCCGCCCACGCTTACAGAGTCCACAATCTCACCCTCTCCCTCGCCAAAGAGGAGGCTTTATTTGACCCCAGTCGCCTCCTAATCGTATAAAAACCCAACCTTTATCCTCCTTTTCACTAAAAAATCATGTCTTTAATCATCTCATTTAGTATCGGAATTAAAAAAACATTTACATGGTATTTTTTAATGGGAGAAATGATGGATTTTTTGGGTTCTTTGTAGGTGGAGCTTGCTGCTCTTTTACATGACACTGGTAAGTTCAATCTTCAAAGAGTGTTGTTGCTATACTTTTTTTAACATTGATTGTTGGTTTTTGTTGTTCTTGGTTGTTGCAGGGGATTACAAGTACACCAAGTGAGTGTTCTTTTCAAAACAGTGTTGGTCAATTTAGATTTGGGGTATGTTGTATGCCTCACCCGTGTTGTTGTTTTGGTTGGTGATGTTTGTTGGCAATTGCATGAGAGGGCAAGAATTAGGTTTGAGATGAGGTGAAGAGAAGCTTTATTGAAAAACACTTAATACTTAATTTGTAGAGGTGTATAGGCTTGCGAAATTTTTTCTGGGTGGGGTGGGTGGGGAATGTATTGATAGTGTATTGTTATGCATATTAACTAGGGAGTTTAGTGATCTTTATAATTTTCACAGGCATGATTATTTGGCATATGACCTACACATGGGCACACACACCTCATCAGACTGCAGAGTTTCGATGGAAGGATTACTGTCCTATGGTTTTTAGGTATTAAGATTTCTTATGGTAATTTTGTGGTGTAGTTATATTGATTATTATGTTTTGGTATTGATTTGATTGCAATTGATTGTTAGGCATTTGCGGAAGCTGTTTGCGGTTGATCCAGCGGATTATATGATGGCCATTTGTGGGAATGATGCACTGAGAGAGCTGTCTTCACCGGGGAAGAGTGGGAGTTTCTTCTACTTGACGGAGGATGATCGGTTTATGATTAAGACGTTGAAGAAGTCGGAAGTGAAGGTGAGAAAGCGAATTCTTACTCATTATGTTTAAAATTGAGATTTTCTTTATGTGGTTGTTCATGATAGTTTTTAAGGTGAATGTTAACTTTCTGATTGGTGACAATTTGTTGAATGAAAATGATGGTTAATTGGATATGGTCCATAACTCACTACCTGAAGTGCAATGGAAACATGGGTGCACTTTGGTTTGATGTTTGCTTTTGGTTTTGATTGACAGGACTGAGTAATAATCATTAATGGGATAATAAATACATTTAATCTATGTTTGTAGTTGGAGTAGAGGTGCAAGGGATGTATTTTGTCGTAATATGCTTTTCCTTTATCGAGCAATGCAAGTGCAATTGCATACTGATCTCCTCTTACAAACGTAGATGTTGTTTAGCTCCAAAATTAGCTACAGAAGATTGGCATAAAAAATTTGAATAACAAACTGTAAAACTACAGTTAATTTCCTCTCCATTATAAATTAAAGTCAATCAGGAGATAGGGATCCTGTTTTTGAGAAAAAGGATTGTATATAGAACCGATAGACACCAACACAGTATTGTATGATATAACAATATTCAAGCCAAATTGAATTGCGGTTCTTTTGTATTCCATTATCTTGGAACAAAATGCAATGAATAAATAATGCATCCCTTGCACCTCTACTCCACCTACTCTTTTGCGTTAAATCTTTGTGTATGCTTTGGCTGGATACCTGTCTGTGCTGAACATTCATATTACCACTATTTGTTGATGTTTAATAATACCATTTCAGTGCTAATGCGCTTGACAAAACTTCCTATAAACCATGCTCAAAGAGAAATATCAGTAAAATGAAAATAGAACTGCCTATATAGTTTATTCACCCACTCTTGATATCTTCCTAATCAAGGAAAGTTGTATTGTTAGGTGTGAGAAATTATGTGTTCTACCCTAAGTATATAAATGTGATTGAGGTTAGGCTTCAACCTCAATCACAATGTTACTGCTGAATGTGTCGGGTTATTCTCCGCAATCGTTCTCATCAGTTTCATATGCTTCAAGGGTGCTGACCGAGAGAGAGTTGTGGGTTGGATCAATATGACCTTCTCAGTCAGTGTCTTTGCAGCTCCTTTGAGCATAATTGTAAGTATTATTTTAACTTATTTAGTGAATGTGAATATGGTTTTTGTAGGCGTGCATCGTACGTGCATTATACTAGAATCACTGGTTGCGATGCCCATTACAAATAACGCAGTCAAATACTAGGCTATTTAGTAGTTAAAAACATATTACTTTTAGTATACATATTTTTTGTACGTAATTTGCCCAATACTTTTGGGTCGGAGTAATGTATTTTAGTTGAATTGTGAGTTATCACGCGTACAAAAGAACTTGACTGGGAAGCTTCTTGGAGAAGATGCTATAATCCCTATATTTGGTTGTTGATACTCTCATTGGTAATATATAGGCTATTTAGTAGTTAAAAACATATTACTTTAATTAGGTGGGGTGCTTCAGTCGACGGTGGCAATGGCAGAGTTGAAGGTGGATGCGGCAAATTGGGATTGAGGTTAGGCTTCAACTGATATCCACCCACAAATTCGATTTTCACCCCACATCGAGTTTTCTCCTATCGCTCATGCAATGCTTTTGCAGAAAAACAAAAACAAAAATTCGAGTACCTCCTCTTTCGAGGATTTCCAAGAAACTGCTTCCACCCCCAAATTCGCGGGTACCTCCCCTTTCCTCCAACAAAGCCCCGCCCCGCTCGCGATGTGAAGCAGGCAGACTTCAAACCTCCTCGACGCTCCTTAAGTTCGCACCGCCAAATCTCCCAAATCGCAACCCTAACCTCAATCGCAGCTCCGCCGTCGACTCCTCTTCAAAATCCCACCTTCCTCCATATTCAGGGGCGTCGATGCAACCCCTCTGCACCCTCTCCATCTCTCCTCCATACCCCTCTCCGGAGCCCAGATGCAAGCCTAGATGGCTTTTACATGGAGAAGAATTTTTTTAGTTGCAGATTCAAATGGTCACAAGTAACAAATTATGGCTCAGGTACATACATGCATCATTGTTTCTGTTTAAGATTTATCAAGATGACATACTATAATAGATATTTTTAAAAAAAAAATGATTTTCTTAACAATTTTTGTTTTTGTTCTTCTGCAAAAGCATTGCATGAGCGATAGGAGAAAACTCGATGTGTAATTATTTATTTTTTTCTCTAGGATCAGAGATCATTCTTTTGGAAATTGGGTGTAGACAGGATTTGTTTAATTTGTCTCAATTGATGTGTTTATATCATTCTTTGAACTCATTGAAGAGTTCCAAATGCAAACTTGGCTATGGAATTTGCAGCCAATATGGAATAACACTGTGTAATCAATTGACAACCTGTCCGCGGAATAAAGCTTTTCTTTTGTCATTTGATTTTTTTTCAAGCTCTCTTTTTTATTTTGAATCTTTGGCTCTCTAAATGGATGGAAACTGATCTTTTAGTTGCGGAACTTGGTGGTGCTTGGTGTTCGATAAGGTAGAGAGTTGTGATGGTGGGAGGTTAGGGGTGTTCGGGTTGATGGTGGTGGGAGTGGGGAGTGGGAGGAAGTGGGTGGTCGATGAGTTGATGGTGGATACAGAGTAGAAGGAGGTGGCCGGGGATTTGATCACCGATGCGGTGATTGACCAGATATATAATCTATGTTTGTAGTTTTGGTTTTGCTAATTTGACTTATGTAGGATTTGGAATGACATGTTGGTTTATAGTGTAACAATTAGGGGTCTTGAAATGAATCTAAATGTCTAGAAGAAGCACCTTCACATGTAAGTACATGCAAGAAACGTATGGTGTTGAACTAATGTTACTTTGATTATTTTCGGGATGAAGAAAGTGAGCAAGCTTGGGTTTGGAGGGAGCTCGGTTTGTGTGAGGGGAGAAGCTCGACTGTGAGGGTAAACGGATGTCTCAGGTTCGATGATAAATTACATATTATTATTTACTCTATAAAAAATAAAAAAATATTTTTTTAATTAAAACGTGCATCACACGTGCATGTTACTAGTCTAATGTATATTACCAAATCACTTATTTTGATTCACGCTGGAAGCCGCTTATCAAACACGCACTATCTAATGCTTAACAATAGTGCTTGTATCAGAAGCGTGATAGCACAATGGTTACGTTACTAACACTCCATAGTAGAACGGAAAAACTCGCACAAGAATATCGAGCCAGACACAGCCAAAAATATGCAACTCAAATAAATAATGCGAGCTAAATTTTGCCTATCAAGAAGTATACGTAAATGACAAAGTGACTATCGAGAGTAATCATAACTTGTAGGTTAGTGCCTACTTTAGTAATACAAAGGAGAATAAACCTTACGATATTCACATTAGGTTGCACCAAATGCTCAGCAAAGAATGGTGGTAAAAATTAGACATAAATTTGCAATATCACTCCTGATCATGTCTAACATCTGTACGTGTAAGGAGAAATGAATGAAGGATGGAGTGTTCAACTTATTGCACATCATATATAGAGTATCAGTGCAAGCCTTAAAAATGGTTTTATTAGGTATGATTTAGTCAGTGTCTGAAATTTGATGTAAGCTTCTATTATAATAGCACAAACATTACTTACAACAAGAATATTAGGATTGGATTTAGAAGTTATCCAAATATCTTTTTTACCAGCACCATACTAAATAAGTAAATTATAAGTTTTCATGGTATGTGCAGTCATGGAGATATCCATTGAAGACATATATATAGAGAGCCATCTTTCATTTGGACATTTCATCAAACACAAACAATTCATAAACACTGCAAGTTCAACTAGGCATTTTATCCTGCAGGTTCGACTAGGCATTTTATCCTGTAGGTTCGAATTGGCATTTTATCCAACATTCATCATGCATACCATAAATACTGCAGGTTCAACTAGGCCTTTTATCCAACATTTATCATGCATAATGCGCAGGTTCGATTAAGCATTTTATCAAACAACCATCATGCATAAATACTGAAATATCATAACATAGCAATTAGGCTCATACTCGGCCTAAGTTGAAAATTATATAAACTGTGATAAATTCCATTATTCTTCAGAATAAATGCATCTTTTTTGAATGGACCGAGAGTTTTGCACTTGAGCACAGACCCAATACTCCTACTTCAAAGGAAATGAAGGTTAATTGTTAGACCTTACGTAGACAAATTTTAATTTTTAACGAAAAAATTAATAACAATGAATTAAATTCCTACTCGAATTTAATAATAATTATACTGTTACGTAAACAGTATAATTCACTATCAATAAAGGACAAAAGGAAGATATAGTATCTTCAATTCGAATATTGATAATCGTGAATTAAAGAGACTGTTTCGCAAACAGCGTATATCACTGTACACAAAGCACAGAAAGAAAATATGTTATCTTTAATTCCGACCTTGAATATGGTGAACAAAAAGACATATTGAGGCTTGTTGAAACAATGTCCTTAACACATTTAATTCTGCCACTGCTACGGTGTATACAGGTTATGCGGTAGTCGTCTCCCAAGATACAACAGTTAGAACTCCATTAACTTATACTAGAATAATGGAGACTCGGTCAAGAAAGAATATGACGACGTTTTGTGATATGTCTATACTGATATAGGGTGGTAGGAAAGATATGAATGAGACTCGGAATCTAGTCCTATTTATAGCCATAAGCTCTTGGCAGTTGTTGCAACTGTTCAGCCAAAACTGTTATGACAGTTGCAACTGCCCGTATCCAGCCCATATCAAATCAGAACTGAATTTTGTAAAAAATCAGTTTACTGTTTTAAGCCCAAGCCCAAGCCCAAGCCTGGGTCCGGATCCGGTCCGGCCGGGCGCGCATGTATTTCACACCGACGCCCAAGTTAAGTGTGTTCTCCCTTCGGAGAAAATATTCGTACCCCTAAGGGCACAACCATTTGACTCAGTTTTTAACTTATAACATCATTTGCTTTTTGATCCTTTCCGATATGGGACTAACTTTCAATGTCACATATCAAGCAGAAGTCAAATTCTTCATTTTAACATGCTAACTTTAGAGGCGAATATTTTATTCATTTGAAATCCGTTTTGGACATGTGAGTACATCATTTTATACGTCTTGATGAGTAGAATACGATGGAACCGATTTCCAATAACCCCCCACATGAATAATAATTTTTGTCTCCCACCTTACAACGGGTACATATCACACAATGCAATTGAAACAATGTCGCATCGTGGATAGCTGGATATTTCACTTTGAACCTTCACTAGTTAAAGTTTATCGGACATACTTGGTTAATCAGTGAAATATTTCATCTTGAACCGTCAGCCGTTAGTGTATGCCCAAACAATAAACTCTTCACAACATTGTGTTCTTCACATCCAATCTCTCGTTTGTGTTCATTTTGGCCCTGAATAAATCTCAGTTCTGCAAGTGTTTTTAGAGAACTCCAGCATTTCCAAGTTCTCATAGAGCCGATCCAGCTCACACTTACATAAGTGACCGCATCCATAAAGAGTACCTACAATACTCCACTTGTGATTTTCAAGATATGGACGTCATTAAAAGCATATCTTAACCTTTTAATACTTCTGTAGGCATGCATTTATTTTGCACCATAGGAATGAGATGGACCTGTGTCCAAATGCATTACTGTTTGAGTGACTCATAACTGGTTGTCCTATTGAACATGGTCCGTAGGATCTCCAGTCACTAGGTTAGGTTTTCGTATAAGGTAACTCTTATTGTTTAGGCTTTCAACCCCATTCCCTTCGATGCGCTGTTAATTTTCTCTCTGGATAATCCCTTAGTAAATGGATCCGCTAAGTTATCGTGTGACCTCACAAAGTCAATGGAAATAATTCCAATGAAGAGTAACTGTTGAACAGTATTATGGCTTCTACGAATATGTCATGATTTGCCATTATATACAGAATTGTGCGCTCTACATAGCGCTGCTTGATTATCGCAATGGATACAAATGGTCGTAATTGGTTTAGGCCAAAATGGAATATCTTCTAAAAAGTGGTGAAGCCATTCAGCTTGTTCACCTGCTTTATCGAAAGCAATGAACTCGGATTCCATTGTGGATCGGGCAATACATGTTTGTTTAGAAGATTTCCATGATACAACAGTTCCTACTAGGGTAAAGACATAACCACTTGTGGATTTTGATTCTTCCGAATCCGATTTCCAATTTGCATCACTGTATCCTTCAAGAACGGCAGGATATCTACCATAATGCAGTGAAAAATTTGTGGTGTTTTTAAATACCGAAGTACTCTTAGTAGTGACGTCCAATGACCTTTTCCTGGGTTACTTGTGTATCTGCTTAGTTTGCTAACTGCATAAGCAATGTCTGGTCTCGTAGAGTTTATGAGGTACATTAAACTGCCTATCACACGTCAATACTCCAGTTGCATTATACTTTTACCAGTATTTTTGTGCAAAACTATAGATGGTGAGAAAGGGTTTGATACTCCTTTAATCCCATGTTCCTTGAATCTGTCAAGCACTTTTTCTACATAATGTGATTGAGATAATTCAGTGCTACTAGGTGTTCTTATTATTCTGATACCCAAAATAACATCTACCACACCTAAGTCTGTCACGTCAAAGTGGTTGATTAGTATATTCTTTACAGTCTTGATGACTTCCAGGTTAGGACCAAAGATTAGCATATCATCCACATACAGGCAAACAATCACGCATGACTGTCCCATTTGTTTGTAATAAACACATTTATCATATTCGTTAATTTGAAAATCATTTTTCATCATGACATTGTCGAATTTTTCATGCCATTGTTTCGGAGCTTGTTTAAGTCCATATAGGAATTTAACAAGTCTGCATACTTTATTTTCAGCTTCCTTTGAAATAAATCCTTCCGGTTGCTCCATGTAGATCTCTTCTTCGAGATGCCCATTTAAAAATATTGTCTTGACATCCATTTGATGAATTTCAAGGTTATAGATAAATGCTATTGCTATCAGCATTCTTATAGAGGTTATCTGCGTAACTGGTGAATAGGTATCAAAGAAGTCTAAGCCCTCCTTCTGGCGATACCCTTTAGCTACTAATCTAGCTTTGTATTTGTCAGTGGAACCATTTGGTTTCATCTTCCGTTTGAAGATCCATTTACATCCAATCGGTTTATGACCCGGTGGAAGGTCAACCAACTTCTAGGTGTGATTGCTTAGAATCGATTCAATCTCACTATTGATAGCTTCTTTCCAGTAGGGAGACTCCGAGGATGAGACTGTCTCTCTGTAAGTTTGAGGTTCAGCCTCTAACATGTATGTTAGAAAATCTGGACCGAAAGACTTAGAGATGTTAGGTCTTACACTTCTTCTTGGTTCGGATTCACCATTTTCATGATGAGTTTCATCTAGTTTCTCAGTTGACACTTCTCTTGTTCTTTTGAGATCAGGACTTCCATTATTTCTTTTGTGTGGAAATACATCTTCAAAGAATATGGCATCTCTTGACTCAATGATTGTGTTTACACTGATATCACGTACTTCAGACTTGAAGACTAAAAATCTGTATGCACTACTATTTTCAGCTGGCCTAGAAAATAGCAATCTACAATTTTTGGTCCAAGTTTGGTTCTCTTGCAAAGAGGAACCGAAATCTTAACCAAACACCCCCACACTTTGAGGTATTTGTAATTAGGCATATGACCATTCCATAACTCATATGGAATGGAATCAGTTTTCTTGTGTGGGACTCTATTTAATATGTGATTCGACTATATAAGGCTCCCCCCCCCCCCCCCCCCCCCCCCCACAAGTTTGTAGGTAGTCCAGAAGTTATAAGCAAGACATTAATCATATCTTTTAATGTTCTGTTCTTTCTTTCTGCAATTCCATTTTACTGAGGTGAGTATGGGGCATTTGTTTGGTGGATAATTCCATACTTTTCACACAATTGTGCAAATGGAGGCTTATATTCTCCACCTCGATCAGACCTCACTACTTTTATCTTTTTGTTAAGCTAATTTTCTACTTCATCCTTGTTTTTGTAAATGCTGCAATTGCTTCATCTTTACTATTTAGTAAATAGACATAGCAATACTGAGTGCAGTCATCGATAAATGTGCTAAAATACTTTTTTCCGTCTCTCGTGGGTAAGGATTTGAAATCACATAAATTAGTATGAATTAAGCATAACGGCCCAGTACTTCTGTCCACTGTGTTGAATGGTTTCTTGATCATTTTTTATTCTACACAAGTCTCACACTTGTAATTTTTATCAAATTTAAAGTTTGGAATCAAACCTAAATTTGCAAGTTTTTTCATATTTCGAAAATTTATGTGCCCTAATCTATCATGCCATAAAATTGTTTCAGATTCAAGCAAATAAGAAACTGGATATTTTTTAATCATAGAATTAGTGTACATTAGGTTTTTGCCGATTACGGCTACATTAGCTTTGAATAATCCATCACACAGATATCCCCTTCCAACATAAACCCCAGCCTTGATCTGCACCAACTTGTCTGACTCAATTACAATCCGAAAGCCTTTCTTGGAGAGCACAGATCCAGAAATAAGGTTCTTGCGAATGTCTGGCACGTGAAGCACATCGTTCAGCATGACGTTCTTGCCAGACGTAAACTTTAGGATGACCTGTCCACAGCCTTTGACCATTGACACAGCAGAATTGCCCATATAAAGTTTTTCTTCGTGATCCAGTTTCTGATAAGTCGAGAACAGTGACTTATCGAAATATATGTGCCGAGTAGCACCTGTGTCTACCCACCATTGTCCGGGATATTGGACTACGTTACATTCACAAACAACAGCAGACAAGTTTAGGTCATCGATGCTTGAAGTGATGTTCTCAGTGACATTTGCTTCTGAAGTTCCGCCAGTTTTCTTGAAACGGCAGTCTCTGGCAGAGTGACTAGGCTTCCCACAAGTCCAACAATTTCCATTGAACTTCTTGTTGGGCTTCTTGTCTCTGGAACCTTGATATGAAGCTTTCCTCTTCTTGGAATTCTTCTTCTTGTTGTTGGAGTTGCCCTTCCGCTTGTTAGAGCTTTCCACAACATGTACTTTAGCCTCCTCGCTTTTGAACTTGACTGTTCCTCGGTTTTCTGCTTCAATCTTCAACCGGACAACAAGATCTTCCAAGGATATTTTCTTCTTTTTGTGCTTGAGGTAATACCTGAAGTCTTTCCAAGATGGTGGCAACTTTCCATTGATTACTTCCACTAGAAAGAATTCGCCAACCTTATGGTCTTCGGCTTCAATCTAATGAATAATGATCTGAAGCTCCTGCATCTGGACAGTGACGGAGTTAGAGTCCACCATTTTGTAGTCCATAAATTTATCCACGATAAATTTCTTCAAGCCGACATTCTCAATCTTGTATTTGTAGGCCAGAGCGGTCCACAAGGACTTTGCAGTAGTGAGTGGACTGTATATCTTGTACATAACTTCATCCAAACATTTAAGAATGTAGTCCGGCAAAGAAAGTCTGAATGCCTCCATACATCCACTACTGCAAATGTCTCCTTGTGAGTTTCTGGAGTCTGCCCCTCAGCGGGCTTAGGTTCTTCCTCCTCGAGGAACCTATCCAACCCCGAGAGTTGTGAGATAGAAGAGCATTTTGCTCTGCCATGTCTTGAAGTCAGCCCCTTTAAAATTCTCGGGCTTGTTGTGCATACTATTAACGATTTTCGGGAGTTCTGTTTTGGTAGTCATATTGTTGTCTACAAAGGAAATAAAAAGTAAACATCTTAAGTTGTTAGACCTTAAGTAGACAAAATTAATTTTTAATGAAAAAATTAATAATAACGATTAAATTCCTACTCGAATTTAATAATAATTATACTGTTACGCAAATAGTATAATTCACTATCAACAAAGAACAAAAGGAAGATATTGTATCTTCAATTCAAACCTTGATAATCGTGAATTAAAGGGACTGTTTTGCAAACAGCGTATATCACTGTACACAAAGCACAGAAAGAAGATATGTTATCTTCAATTCTGACCTTGAATATGGTGAAGAAAAAGACATACTGAGGCTTGTTGAAACTATATCCTTAAGACGTTTAATTCTGCCACTGCTACGCTGTATACATGTTATGAGACAGTCGTCTCCCAAGATACAACAGTTAGAACTCCATTAACTTACACTAGAATAATGGAGACTCGGTCGAGAAAGGATATGACAGTGTTTTGTGATATGTTTATACCGATATAGGGTGGTAGGGAAGATATGAATGGAACTCGGATTTGATCAGAATCCAGTCCTATTATAGCCCTAAGCCCTTGACAGTTGTTGCAACTGTTCAGACAAAACTGTCATGACAATTGCAACTGTCCATATCCAGCCCGTATCAAATCAGAACCGAATTTTGCAAAAAATAAGTTTACTATTTTAAGCCTAAGCCTAAGCCCGATATCTGGTCCGGCCCGGCTCGGCCCGACGCGCGCGTATGTTTCACACCGACGCCCAAGTTTGGTGTGTTCTCCCTCCGGAGAAAATATTTGTACCCCTATGGGCAGAACCTTTTGGCTCTGTTTTTAACTTATAACTTCATTTGCTTTTTACTCCTTTTCGATATGGGACTAACATTCAATGTCACATATCAAGCAAAAGTCAAATTCTTTATTTTAACAAGCTAACTTCGGAGGCGAATATTTTATTCATTTGAAATGTTTTGGACATGTGAGTACATCATTTTATATGTTTTGATTAGTTGAATACGATGGAACCGATTTCCAACATTAATACCATTCTCATAAAATTCTACACTTTTAATATAGACAATACACTGAACACATAATATGCCCCTGTGACAGTGTAAAAATGGCCTGAGGCCCATCCAAGGCCCAATACAATTCCTACTCAGAAAAGCAAGAATACCGACCTGGTTCGGCTCCGGACCCCTTCAGGGTCGGCGCCGAACCTCGTGTTTGCCCCCACAGTGCCGGCTTCCTCGTACTGACGAGCCTCAGTATCCCCCGGAGTCCGATCCGGAGCAGTCCCTCATGCCGTCCCCCCTCTCTGGCGGGGCGGAGGGATGACCTGGCGCAGCCTAGGCCCTCCGATTCCCCCAGAGGCACAGAGGACTCACGATGGGCCACGTCAGCTCCAAATACCGCCAAGGGTTTCGCCACGTCAGCCCTATACCACTCCTGGTATCACAGCAACCGCCCTAAACCCCCTGGGCCTTCTGCCACGTCAGGCCCATGGGCTTTCGGATCCAAACCCGGCCCCCAAGCGGAACCAAACCCGGTTGGGATTTTCTATAAATACTAGACCCTCACCCACCTTTTGGAGGTAATCAATCTTTTGCCACTTAAATATACCTAGTTATTGCTACTCTCTCACAGAGACTGACTAGAGCGTCGGAGGGTCCGCCACCGGGACAAACCCCGGTGTTTCAGGACCGTCTGCAGGTACACAAGACCTCGGATCCGACCCTTCCGATCCGAGCCCAACCTTCAACGCCTTTCCGAGCTCATCGTAGGCCCCAGAAGGTCAACCGAAGGTCGGCAGACGAGCGGCAATCTCCTTCAATACAAATTGAGTTCGAACTCACACCTGGTGCTTTCACACGTGCCTCAGAAATAAACAGCATCAGGTTGGCGCCGTCTGTGGGAAACAGCTGCTCCAGAAGCCGATCCGACCCAGACCCTCAAAGGCCATCGACAGCCGAATCCTCATGGCAACCAAAGGCAAGGGGGCTGCTTCCTCCGTCAACCAACGGGACTCGCCCCCACCCACCAATAAAGCCAGGCCACGCCCGTCGAAACACAAGGCTCCCTCTCGGGAGTCCCAAGGGAGCGTCGGCCGGCCAGCCCAGCCCGACCTCCGGGGAATAATCCTCAACCGCAAGATTACCCGCAGCAGGAGAAGGGCCGCTTCCAACCCGGCCCCGAACCGCCCGAGGCCACCGTCCGAGGTACGCAGACCCGCGCTCAGCCGAGTCGGAAGACAACCCTCGGACCAACCAAACCGGGCCGAAAGAGCCCCCGTCACTCATAAGGAATTCCAAGACTTCCGAAAAGAAATGCTGGGAGCCCTCCGACGGGCCCCCAGGGAAGAAACCCTCCATTCGCAAACGGGGTCGGACGCCGAAGCCAGCGCGTCCCGCCCTTCAACGATCCAGCCGGGAGACGATGACGTACTCCTAAGACGCCTACAAGAAATGGAGGACCGCCTCGATCACATAAGGGACGGCGACCAAAGAATGGCTCAGGGGTACAGACCTGTCCGTCCACCCTTCTCCGCCCCCATCCTCCTAGCGGAAATACCCCGGAATTTCCGGCCCCCTCAATTCGAGACCTACGACGGCGAGGGAGATCCTGCTGATCACATGGAGGGTTTCAAAACCCTCATGATGATTCACAGCGCCTCGGATATCCTGCTCTGCCGAGCCTTCCCCGCCACCCTTCGGGGTCCTGCTCGCGAGTGGTTCTCGAAACTCGCCCCCGGCTCCATTTACTCCTTCGACCAACTCGAGGGCAATTTTCTTGCCCATTTTGTCACTAGCCGGAAGGCCGAAAGGACCAGCGCCTCATTACTTGGGCTCAAACAGATAGAGGGGGAATCACTCAGAATGTTCGTCCGGAGATTTACCGCTGAGGCAAGGTCGGTCTCCTCCCTCGACCCAGGCGTCGCTTCAGCGGCATTCCGACACAACGTCCGCCCCGGACAGCTGAAGGCCTCTCTGGCCAAGAGACCCCCCATCGACTTCCCCGACCTCCTTAATAGGGTCGAGAAATACATTAGGGCAGAAGAGGCCCTCAACCCCGAAGATGCCAGGGATGCCACCGGGAAAGGAAAGCGGAAGACCGAGGAAGGCGAACCACCGAAGAAAGCTCCAAGGGACCCGGGGGCCATAAAGAAGGTCCCGCCAGTCCCCCGCTTCGAGAGGTACACTCCCCTGACGCATAACATCTCCGCCATCCTCTTGGAAATCGAAGACAAGGGCATTGTCCGACTACCCCCCCGATTTAATAACAACAAGAATCGAGACCAGCGCTTTTACTGTCGCTTCCACAGAGATCACGGGCACGAAACCGACCAATGCCGAGCCCTGAAAGACGAAATTGAAGAACTCATTTCCAGAGGATACCTCCGAGAGTTTACCCGAGAAGGCCCACGGGATCGGCGAGACGCTAGGAACCGGAGGCAATCGCCTCCGAACCCTGCTCCAAACCAGTCCCAGGATCGGGACCCCGACTCCGAGGGAGCCGCGGATATCCCTTTCATCTTGCACTGTGTCCACGGAGGGCCGATGGGAGGCGGATCAAACACTTCCAAAAAAGCCTTCCTTCGAGAGGTGAACGCTGTCAAAGACAACCCCTCGCCCAAACTACAATCAAGGCCGGTCTCCTTCTCAGGGGAAGACCTTGAAGGTGTTCGCTTGCCCCACTGCGATGCTCTCGTCATCAACCTCCACATGGCTAATTGTGAGGTCCGCAGGATCCTCGTCGACAACGGTAGCTCGGTGAATATTCTTTTTCTCGAAGCCTTCGAAAATCTCAGGTTACCCCGAGGAAAACTCAAGCCAGCTGGATACACCCTGCACGGGTTCTCAGGCGTCCCTGTCGTAATAGAAGGGATTGTTACCCTTGACGTTACCGCCGGGTCGACTCCTGTCAAGAGGACCGAATCCATGGACTTCATGATGGTCAACGTCAAGGCGGCCTACAACGCCATACTTGGCCGGCCTGGACTATGCTCCCTACAGGCGGTGCCTTCGGCTTACCATCTGAAGCTCAAGTTCCCCACCCCTCAAGGAGTCGGCATCGTCCGAGGCAGTCAAGAAGCAGCGCGATCATGCTACATGACCACCGTCGGTGGAGGCGTGTTCCCCCTCGACGCCGGACGAGCGTAGACTATGGCCCGGCTATATGTAAATCTTTTGTTTTTGGTGTAAACCCTCGTTTGTAAAGGGCTGCCTTAGCGGCCCTCCCTACCTTATACTAAAAATATGCCTTTTTATCCGAACCCCAAATGTCTCGATAATCTCAATACGAGTCCGGACCGAAGGTCCTTCCTAAGGCCCCACTTCGATCCCTCGCGGAACGATGGAGCCAGACCTTGCCTCCGACATTTCGTACCGCATCGCTGGCCGGAGCAAGGAGGGAAAAGGATTCCTCTTTCATACCCCTTTATTCTTCGTTCCAAAGAGAAAAAATAAAACGAAAGAAAAAACAAAGACCGTTACAAGACCGCTCCACTCTTCTCAAATCAGGTAGATCAGGGCCCCCCCCGGGCCCAACGAGGGACAAAGAGTACTTCGACCAAGCAACTAGGGGCCCCCCCCCTCGCTGTGATATTCCTTAGCCTCAGCCCCAATCGACGGTCCAGCCACCGAACTCTGGGCGTCATCCGGTCGCGCCCACTGCAACAACAGCAACGCAGAGGGAACCCCCTCCGCCAGTCGACCCAAGGATGAAGAGAACGAGGCTCCCAGCATCGCCTTGTAACGAGGCATCTCCGTCTCCTCCTCCACAAAGACGTCGCGAGGTAGCCCCCCAGGGGAGGACCTCGGCTCCAAGATACTTAGCCCGGCTCGTCTAATGTCCGTCCCGCCGAGCTCCCGATCCCACATCACTCTTCTCAATCGGCGCGCCTCCGCACTCAAGACGGCGAACTTATTCCGATAAAAGTTACAAGCTTCATCAGTGTCCCGAGCCCCCCTTCGGTGGCGAGCCAGCGCGGCTTCCAGGACCTTAACCTTACTCCGGAGTCGTGCCACATAGAAACTACGGGAGTCTCCTTCAGGAAGGATAGCCGCGACCTACAAGATAACCAACCAACTCACCACACATTCTCAAGAAGATTCAGAAATGTCCGAGGTCAAACCAACCGGCCGGTCAAAAAACTTTTCTTGCCACTATAAATCCAAATGTTTCTTACAAAAAATGCGGTGGCCAGTCCGCGGGAGGCAAACACAATCGAGGGAGAGAAAAAGAAAGACGAAAATTACACAACTCATAGACCCACCTCCGCGCCGACGGACGGATCCACGGGAGCGTCGGCCGAGGGGTCGACGGCGGGCCCTGCTTCACCCGGAGTCTTCGACGTCCCCTCGATCTCCATATCATACTCAAAATTGGACAGATCGAGGGCCGGGAAGAAGTGCCTCACGTGGCTGAGGGCCCTCTCATAGCTCTTGTCCTGGGCCGCGATCACCATCTGCTGGCCCTTGCGCAACACCTCCTCCGCCTCCTTGGTAAACTTCGTCTTCAGGGAGGCCATCTTCTTCTCCCACTCCACATCCTTGGCCTTGAGCTGGAGCTCCAGCTGCTGCTCTCTCTTATGCGAACCCTCGAGTTCGATTCGCATCTCCTTCATCTCCAGCTCGCTCTTTTCCGCTCGAGCTCGCTCTTGAGCCAGGGACGCCTCGTACAGGTTCTTGATGTTGGCCCCCTGTATACAGGCCTACAACCAACGACAGACAAAGATGAGACCTCGGCACGTAAATCAACAAAGAGGGACAGAGTCGACAGACTTACCTGCACAGTGGCCTGTGCCAGGCGGGCGAACGCCGCCTCTACGGGCTCGCCCTCCATCGCCTTGCGATCGCAAGGGGTCGCCAGCTTTTCCACCACTTCGACGGCTTGGGCCTCCTCTGTCAGGCGGTCCCCCATCAGAACCGACCAGTCAGGAGCCCACCGCTGCCGCAACAGCTCCACCACCGGATCCTCTTCCTCGGCCTCGACCCAGGGACCTTTCCCCTTGTCGAGAACAGAGGCCCCTGCTCGGCCCAGACCCTTCGAAGAAGCCACACCCTTGCTCGTCTCAGAGCGACCCCTCTTGGTCCTCGGCTCGAGTTGAACTTCCGAGATAACAAGGGGCAGCTCCCTCGACCTCTTCGCCGCCTCCGCCTTCTTCTTCTCGGCGTTTTCCTTCTTCATGGCCAGCCGCCTTGCCTGGATCGATGCCTCATCCATACCTGCAGAAAAAACCATTAAGAGCAATGAGCAAGAAAGCAAGAAAGGACCCAGAGGAAAGGAACAACTACATACGCATAACAGCTGGGCTCAGTCCAGCGCTCGCCAGAATGGTCTCCGTCACCTCCGTCCAATCAATGCTAGGTGACTGGCGGAGGCGCTCGACAAACCCCCATTCATCTACCGACAGATCCCCCTGCCTCGGCGGTGGGTGGCTCGGCTTGGAGTGGTTCCATCGAGTAGGAATGTCCCATGGCTCTTCACTCCGGATCACCAAATACTTCTCCTTCCATCCCTTGATGGAATCGGGGTGGTGGCGAACGACCTTCCCCCCGCTCCGGGGAGAGATATAGTATACACCCTCGGCCGACGGATTGACCATCAACATTGCACGGAACACGTTCAACCGCAGGGGTACTTGCTGCTCCTCGCACATCAGCATAAAGCAGATGATCTGCTTCCAAGAGTTCGGCCCGTACTGCAGGGGCGCCAAGGAGGCCCAGTTCAACACGTCCCTAATGAACGGGTGGACCGGCAACCTCAGGCCAGAGATAAAAGCGTCCACCGGGAAGACACAGTACCAAGCTGATAAGGGATCGGTGGGACGCAGAGTAGGGCTCGGCATCAGCAGTTCGTGACCAGGCCCTATATGATACGCCAGCTGCAGAACCTCCAAATCCCCGCCCTCCAAAACGGTCGAGATCGCGTCCATCATCACCCTCCCCCGGCTCGGCGAAGAGGGTTGCACTCCGAAGAGCTCCTGGTCAGAAAGATCGTCGGGATACTGACGGAAATGCTTCGGCTGGACGGGCGAGCCAGTCATCAAATTACGGAAAACAGGCGCCTTGCTCGAACCGCCGGTCCTCGACCCCGGTTTTCCTGGGGCCCTCTTCTCCTTCTTAACTCGCTCCGACGGTCCTCGACCCTGAGCGGTGGATCTCCTCACTGTATTGCCCTCGCCACTCTCCTCATCGGAAGACAGCTCCAGCACGCGAATGCCGTCCGAACCCTCGCCGGTTCCCTCCGACCCACTACTCTCCACCACAAAGGGACGTCGAGTACGCGACGCCCTCGACTTGTGTATCGCTTCCCCCTCACCTACGGAGCCCTCCAAAGAAACCAAGCCAGTATGGCCCACAACGGGCACCGATCCCTCCTCGAACACGGGCTCTTCCCACGACGTCGACGGAGAGTCAGGCTTTACTTCCCCCCTGGACGACGACGCCGACGAACCGGACTGAGCCCTATCCATCTGTGCCTAAAGATAAAACAAACTTACCAAACTAACCTGGGACCGCTTCGGAAAGGCGAACCGAGTACGGCAAACTGCAAGAGCAATCGCTGAAGGGGTGGGAGATTTTTTGAAGAAAGAAGCAGCAAGATTGTAGTGGGCGAAAGGGAAAAAAGGGGGAATACTTATATAAGGGAAGAACGGCTCCTCGACTTCCGCGATTACTGTTCACTGATTGACGCACAACTGCCGCCTGGAAAATCGCGCCGCGTTCTCGAAACCTGTGCGGGGGACGTCATCAGACGCCAGACTGACGGCCTAACTCTGGGGTCGGGTCGGGTGGGATACACGACGGAGAAAACATTTTTTTTAAGTTTAAGGCACCGTCATATGACAGACGCCCCGGGCTCCAGCGTCCGACCAGTTCCCCTCTCACCCTCGAGCAGCCCGGGACTTACAGCCTCGGCAGCCGAAACCCCGAACTGTTCGAGGGTGGAACAGAAACCGCCATCGCCTACAGCCCTACCAAGACGGACTGACCGACCCCCGACGGGAGGTGGCCCCCCCATCCGAGGCCCTTCAGCCCCAAGGCCGGTATACGGTGGGTGCGTCTTTTCGTCTGGATCTCCCCCGGGCCAAACCTCCATGACAGGGCAGTCTGACCCGAAAAGGGATCCAGACGGCAAAACCACCACTAAACCGAAGCTCCTCTTCCCACAGCACGGATTTCGGCCGTCGCCCCTCTCGCCCTGATCTCCCGTAGACCTGGCCACCATATCAAGGTCCATCAGATCCAAGAGAAGATCAGGGCGGCAGAGTAACCACCTCTCCGACGCTGCTAGGGTCGAAAATATTAGCCAAAGACAGGCGTCCGCCGAAGCAGACACCTCTGAGAGCCAATGGGCCACCCCTGTTTTGATCATACCTACAATGGAGGGGAGAGGTATTTATAACCTCCCCCAGGGACTAACCGTTGAGGCGCAGGGAAGGTCAATCAACGGAAAACCACGCACCATCTACATTTATTAGGCGGCGCCATTAAATGCCCCTAGGAAATTGGACCATCACACCATTCTCGGAGAGCCTTCAATACACCACATGAATGGTGGGATATCCCCGCTCAGTCACTCTGGGGCGCCAACCGGTCGCCATCCCCCTTGATTAGCCCGAAATCCCTCGGCCAGCTCGGGGTCGGGTCTAGCACCAGGGCAGTCTTCTCAGGAAGGCTTCACGGCTCGCCATCGCCCTTGCCTTCTAGTAATCCCTCGCCAAGCTCGAGGTCAGGTCTGGCACCAGGGAGGTCTTCTCAGGAAGGCCCACGGCTCGCCACCCCCCTTGTTGGTCCATAATCCCTCGATCAGCTCGAGGCCGGGTCCAGTACCAGGGGAGTCTTCTCAGGAAGGCTTCACGGCTCGCCATCGCCCTTGCCTTCCAGTAATCCCTCGCCAAGCTCGAGGTCAGGTCTGGCACCAGGGAGGTCTTCTCAGGAAGGCCAACGGCTCGCCACCCCCCTTGTTGGCCCATAATCCCTCGATCAGCTCGAGGTCGGGTCCAGTACCAGGGGAGTCTTCTCAGGAAGGCTTCACGGCTCGCCATCGCCCTTGCCTTCCAGTAATCCCTCGCCAAGCTCGAGGTCAGGTCTGGCACCAGGGAGGTCTTCTCAGGAAGGCCAACGGCTCGCCACCCCCCTTGTTGGCCCATAAATCCCTCTATCAGCTCGAGGTCGGGTCCGGCACCAGGGGAGTCTTCTCAGGAAGGCTTCACGGCTCGCCATCGCCCTTGCCTTCCAGTAATCCCTCGCCAAGCTCGAGGTCAGGTCTGGCACCAGGGAGGTCTTCTCAGGAAGGCCAACGGCTCGCCACCCCCCTTGTTGGCCCATAATCCCTCGATCAGCTCGAGGTTGGGTCCGGCACCAGGGGAGTCTTCTCCGGAAGGCTTCACGGCTCGCCATCGCCCTTGCCTTCCAGTAATCCCTCGCCAAGCTCGAGGTCAGGTCTGGCACCAGGGTGGTCTTCTCAGGAAGGCCAACGGCTCGCCACCCCCCTTGTTGGCCCATAATCCCTCGACCGGCTCGGGGTCGGGTCTGGCACCAGGGTACTCTTCTCACGAAGATCCAATCACTCACCATCCCATTTTCTACAACCATGAGCACTCCTCCACGGCTAGCTCCCGCACCCCCTGCAGGAGTGGGGGGCTTGTGTGACAGTGTAAAAATGGCCTGAGGCCCATCCAAGGCCCAATACAATTCCTACTCAGAAAAGCAAGAATACCGACCTGGTTCGGCTCCGGACCCCTTCAGGGTCGGCGCCGAACCTCGTGTTTGCCCCCACAGTGCCGGCTTCCTCGTACTGACGAGCCTCAGTATCCCCCGGAGTCCGATCCGGAGCAGTCCCTCATGCCGTCCCCCCTCTCTGGCGGGGCGGAGGGATGACCTGGCGCAGCCTAGGCCCTCCGATTCCCCCAGAGGCACAGAGGACTCACGATGGGCCACGTCAGCTCCAAATACCGCCAAGGGTTTCGCCACGTCAGCCCTATACCACTCCTGGTATCACAGCAACCGCCCTAAACCCCCTGGGCCTTCTGCCACGTCAGGCCCATGGGCTTTCGGATCCAAACCCGGCCCCCAAGCGGAACCAAACCCGGTTGGGATTTTCTATAAATACTAGACCCTCACCCACCTTTTGGAGGTAATCAATCTTTTGCCACTTAAATATACCTAGTTATTGCTACTCTCTCACAGAGACTGACTAGAGCGTCGGAGGGTCCGCCACCGGGACAAACCCCGGTGTTTCAGGACCGTCTGCAGGTACACAAGACCTCGGATCCGACCCTTCCGATCCGAGCCCAACCTTCAACGCCTTTCCGAGCTCATCGTAGGCCCCAGAAGGTCAACCGAAGGTCGGCAGACGAGCGGCAATCTCCTTCAATACAAATTGAGTTCGAACTCACACCTGGTGCTTCCACACGTGCCTCAGAAATAAACAGCATCAGCCCCTAAATTAATCTCCACCAATTTCCCAAATTTTTTCCCACAATCAAACAAACAAACAATAATTTTCCCAATTCCAAACAATAATTGTTCTTCTCTCAATCACAATTTAACAAATTCCTCAAACCCTTACTATTCTTCTCACAATCCCAAATGATCAAATTTACAAATTAACAAATTCCACAAACCATCATTATTCTTCTCACAATCCCAATTATTTAATTCATATATTAACAAATTATTCAAAACTCAAATTCATACCTAGGTTTGAGAGAGAGAGAGAGAGAGAGGGGGGGGGGGGGGGGGGAACAAGATCACATTCGGGTGAGAATTTGGGTTGAGTGAAAATAGGAGTGAGAGGGAGAGTGACAGTGGGGGATGGGGTTTTATTATTTAATTAAACGAAAAAATATTATTTACCTCATGTACTACGACGTGTTTTTTTTATATATCGGATAGAGCCAAAAGGCTCCAGCCATCAAAAAATATATTAATCAATGAAAACAGTAGCGATACAAATAAAGTTACAATGGTTTTACAAGCTGTAAAATTGAAAGAGGAAAACAACAAAGAAATCACTAGGCGACTAACAATACTCAAATAATAGAACAATGATACAAAATTCGAACAAATTCCGAAATGGGGGCTGAACCAGAAGCCAAGATTATTGGGAATGGAACGGGGCACCCTGTCACTCCCAAGAGGACTGTAAACTCCCACTACGGTTCGCTATCGCAAAGCATAAGGAGCTGTCACTAGTAAGAAGTGAAGGCACGGAGCACCAACCACTCACAAAGTAGGGGAAGACTGGACTCACAGAGCAGAAAAGGAAACAAAGGCTCAAGGAAACTCTAGCATCGCAAAAAGAAAAGCCTTTAGCCTACACCGCGGATGGCATAGAGCAGCCGAAACTCAACTGTGACTCAACTGAGCAGAAGCCGAGGATCGGTCATAGAAGCTGCTTTCCTGGCCAGAATACAAGCGCTCACCCGGTTCTACAAATTACAATAGACTTTCTTATTGTATATCCGCTTGACGGTGGGAGGGATGACCTTCGCCAATGGGGGCAAAACTGCAGCAGGGTCAGACCTGCTAGCTACATCCGACGTTTTTTTTATTATAACAACGACGGAGTGTACCTCCACCTACTCCACTGTATTGGGAAAACGTCGGAATATGGTGGTTGATTTTTGGGTTTTTAACATTTATGCCCCTATCAAATATGCTAATATCATATATGCCCTTCAAAAATGTGTATTTTCATATATGCCCATAAGAATATGAGCTCATTTCTTATTTACCCCTAAAAGTTGCCTCAAACTACGTGTATTTGAAACTTATAATATTAGTAGTGAATTTGGCTAAAAAATATGATGAAGAATCTGAAATTATAAAGATGTACTGTAAATTTGTCCATTTATTAAGAAAAATGAAGAAAAATTAGGAAAGATTGATGTGTTTCAATTGGTTTTATAGACGATTTAGTTTATAAAAAATAAGAAGAATAAGCTTAACTAGTAGATGAAGGATATTTCAGTCATTTTACATAAAATCTATTAAACATAGTTGTATATTTCATAAGTTTTTATGTTTTTAAAATAGTTTTAACTTAAGGGATAACTAAGAGGTTGGTTACACATTGTTAGGGGTAAATGTGAAAATACACATTTGTGAGGGTATATGTGATATTCACATATTTATTAGGGACATACTCCTTAAAAACCCTATTTTTTCAGAAGTGATTTGTAGAAGAGCTACAACAACGTTTATTCCGAAGCACCGCTGTAGCCCCATTTTATTATTGTAGTGGGGCAAAGCTATAAAGTAGTCTAATTTTTTAATTATAAGAGTAGTAGTTTATGAACATAAATAAATTCTACATGAATGGTCAAGGCATATACTACTGTCTTATTTTCCTTAAGATTCTCTTCATCTCCGGCTGATCCCTCTCAATTTACATTCACTTAAATGTTTGTCCAATTTACCAACAGTTCATTCTTAAAACAGAATAAAGAAAGGAACAAAAGAAAAAGAAATTGCAAAAAGTATCATCAAGTGCAGGAGAGCAGGTAGAATAACTTTCAAATTACAGCATCGAAGCAATTAGTAGAAACAATTCTACCCGTGCTTCTCTATCTATTTAAAGAAACAGAGTAACACTTCCACACTCTTCTGTATCATTTACTTCATTTATTGTCAGATTTATCGGTTAAGCGTACAGAAAATATTTTCATATTGGCTCACATATAACTTATTATATAAGACAGCGACACCTGTAGAGATTATCATGAGAGACAATTATTATAATTACGGCCGGGAAAGAATGATACACAATTAGAGAAAATATCCATAAAAGAATATTATTCTTCAGACTTTCAAAAGTTTATAGGGAAGTAAAAAATTTGAACTATTGCGGAAGATTGACCGGCGGAGATAGATTCCAATTTCATGCCGAACTCACCAAACCCCAAAATGGGATTATTACCCAAACTGCTACTCTCCCCTTTATTCATCAAATTTCGTGCAAGGTGACAAACCGAAAAGCAATCAGTGTAGCATCTGGACAATAAAAGAAGAATAGATTTTTTTTTTTTTTTCCAATCACATGCAGAAATTAACAACTACGTACTCTTCTCTTTTCACCTGACTTTGTTTGATACTACAATTTTCTCAAAATTTAATCAGAGAATATGAGTAACCACTTCCTAGAAGTGTGTCACGAAAAAGTAAAGTAAGGAAGCCGGTGGGGGAAGGGTTGGAGGGCCAATCCGAAACCCCAACATGGCAACATTATCACGACATGCATCGTCAATTATTTATGCCCGCATTCCAATGAGTCATGCATAGGATACCCACCCTCTTCTCTTACAATTCCAAGAAACATCAATCACCTGCTCAAAGATTTCCTCCACTTTCCCTACATTCACAATAGATTCTTGTCCTCGTCTTTCTCGGAGTATTTATTTTAAGCAAAATGCTGGACATATATGAGTTTTTACTCCAAACATATATTATAAATGCATTGGTGTTCACTTCTTACTAAAACACAATACTAAAAACCTTGTCTTTTGATAAGAAATGAACCCCAATGCATTTATAATGTATGTTTGGAATAAAACCTCATGTATGTGTAGTCATCCTCTTATTTTAATTAGTTACTACACGTAAAAGATACCGAGGAGAAATTCTGCTAAATACTAACCGGGTGAGCAACAGAAAGACAATTGCTCTTTCAACGACTCAACAATTGGATCAGTCTAGTAGCATATATTACTATACTATATTGCACACGTTCAATGAATTAAATAACAAGAGTTGACAAACAACACTGTTGTGACTAGTGAAGAAAGAAACACACACACACTCGATGGGAATTAAATGAGCTGGATTGCATTAATAGATCCTACAGCCCATGACCTACATATAAACAAAAACTAGTTAACAGTCTCGACTGACAGTGGCTCACATGCCAACTTGTTTTTCTTCTTAACTTAAAGCTTATAATAGTAACACTAGTAATAATTAACCTATTACAAAATCACTTTCATGTGAGGGAGCCTACACATGTTAATTACTCCCACCACCATAAGTTCATGCTCGAGTTGGAAGGTCGCACTTGCCAATTTCTACAAAATAATCAGTCAAGAATAATTAGGTTAGAATCTGGTAAAGTCATCAACTGTTAATAACAAAAGGTTTAATAATTAAATGAGAAATTAAGGATAACAGAGCTCTCGCGTAAGTCAAGGAGAGAGGTGGGTCCCCTTCCCCACTTTTACACGCTAATCATGGGAAAAAAAGACGGGAAACAAGAGACAGATTAAGACCACAATGCTGCTTTAAAGTCCAGTCCCCTGCGAGTAGAGGACACACACCTCAAATGCATCATCATTCCGTAACTACAGCTTTGATTGATTGAATGAATAGCTGAAATAATAGCTACTCGAAGAGTCGTTCAAGGAAATATATCAGAATCTATTTTATATTTATCTAAGGAGTAATGCTACATCCACTACCAATCTCCCCACATTTCTGTTCACTATCTTAGCTAGCACACTCAAATAGATAAGAAAAGATAGAGTAAATTGAGAAATTCTCCAATAGAAGTATGCCACCTAAAATAGTGAAAAGAAATGTAATAAAATTGGTAGTGGATGTTAAGTAGTGTAGAGAAATATATTTCTAATTAAAGCATTACTCTTTACTCAACTTTTTTTTAAAAAAATTATTTCTCAATTGAGGGTTTTTTTTAAAAAAAAATTGTGTTCAAAACGTACATAGTTGAAGAACATTTTTTTTAAAGTTGAGTAAAGATTAATAAGTAAGATTCAATTTATTAAAAGACAAAAGATAAGTTCAATATAAGAGCAACTCCAACCGGGCTCCCAAAATTGCTTCAATCGGGCGTAGCTATATAACACAATCCCAAATTTGGAGACTTATTTGAGCTCCTTCCATATCATTTAATTAAAATGCGTAGCTATATATTTCGTGAATGTATCTTATAAAATATTAAGCTAAATTTTATTATTTTGGTACTATCGAAAATGTCTCGACGATACCTTTAAAATGAGACCAATTTTGAATATTTTTTATTGTTTGAAAAAAATAATTGATATAATATTTATAGTCAAAATTATTTAGTTATTTTGTATTAGCTTAACATATTTTTAAAAGACTACACACTCATACAATGTGATCATTAATTAGAAATAGATAAACAACGAATAAAAAAATATTTATCCTGATATTAAAGTAGTTTTACATTTTATTAAAATTACAATTAAAGTATAGTTTAATTAAAAAAACTGAATAAAATTTGAACAAACCAATTTTAAAGGAGGACTAGGTTTGCCCGTTGACACGTGCCTACGGCACGTCTTCAAAACGGTGCACCTTGTTTGATCATAAAAAATAGTTTTGGAGGTCCAGCAAATTAATTGAAGTAGCAAACATAGAGCAAAAAACATATTATATGTTTTTTTTTTGATTTTTTTGAATTATTTTTAAAGTTTTTAAATTTTTAAAATTTTAAATTTTAAATTTTTAAAATTTTTAAATATTTTAAAATTTTAAAAAATATATTTTCTTAATTTTTTTAATATTATATAGAAGAGGGAGGGAGAGAGAGAAATAAAATTTAAATAAATATAGGAGTTATTTTGGGCGGGAGATTTGAATTTGAGTTTTGGGGAAAATTTTTGGGGGAAAAATATGTTTTGTAAGGTTAGATCTGGGCCTTTAATTTTTTTAGGGATTGAAGGAGAGCTTCTTGATAGCTTTCTTTGTGTTTTATTATATAGATGGTTGGAGTTGAGAAATATTTCAAGAATATTATTTTTTTGAGGACCTTAAAAATGAAGATAGCAGTGGAGATGCTCTCAGTTTGAAGTAGAGCTCAGTAGTAGTAGTAAGATTCTATTATCTCTTTTTGCAATTTTAATGCTAAAGTAAACTTACCTCTAAAATCTATCTATGATAGATCCTACATAAATCTACCAACATTTTGAATCCTACTAGATTGACCCACTAAACCTTTTGATACAAATTTTTTATTAAAAAAAAAATTCAATGAAAAATTGAGCACTTACTAGGCGCCTGAGAAACGACATAAGCAGCACCCTGAAAGTGGCAAGTACCGGACACCCTCCCCTTCTTCTGGTAATAACTATTGAACGCAAAAGCCGCGTGCGCCTCCACCGTATTCGGATCGTAGCACGCCGCCCCCGGCTGTATCTCCTTGCAATCCGCCCCTCCTTCCCCGCACGCGTAGTCCAGCGCCGCCTGCAGCTTCTCCTTCCCCGCCATCGCATTCGCCACGCACCACGTCTCCCCCGTCGAACTCGCCACCACTCTCCCATTCCCATTCCCACCATTCTTTCTCCCTCCTCTCGCCTCTTGCCACGTCAGTCCACTCCCTCCCAAGCTGAAGCTGACGTCATACACCTTCTCCTCGTTCGGGTAAAACAGCCCGTAATTCCGCTCCGATGTCGGCCCCGGCTTCTGGTTCTCGTTGAACAGTGCGAACAGATAGACATCGATCTCCGCCTGCGGTCTCAACGGCGTCCCAGCATTTCCGGTGAGCACTTTGCTGATCAAATTTCCATTGTACGCCGCTGCATTTTCCGCGCCTGCTCCGGTCTCGTTATCGTCCCCTTTCGAAGGCCACCCCGTCTCAGAAATTACGACTTTGACATCGTCGTACTTCAACTTCGACATTGCGGCAAATACCGCATCGATTTGGGCTTCAAAGAGGCTTGTGTACTTCAACCCGCTGCCGGGATCGACATTCCCAGGATTGGGACGGAAGAGAGCGTAGTCCAAAGAGATGACATCGGCATTGGCCTCGTAGGCGAAGAAAGGATAAGCATTGACCATGAGATAGCTCCCGGTTTTGCGGAGAAGTTCCAACATTGGCGTCATAACAGATTCAGCCAAATCAGACCGGAACGAGCCAGAACTCGAGGGATACGAACTCTGCAGAGCAGTCAGCGCAATCGGTGATGAAACCTTGACAGAATCATCTAATTTGAGTTGTGTGAGTGCATCGTGAATGTTGGTCATGGCGGGAACCAGAGCTGACGTCAGGTTGCGTGGGTCGACGAAGACCTCGTTGCCGACGGCGATGCAGTGGATCTGGGTGGCGGGGTAGTACGCGGCAACGTTGCGCTGGACCCAGGAGAGGGCGAAGGAAGGTTTGGTGGCAGCAATGGTGAGGTTCTCGTTGGGGAGCGCGATGGTGACTTTTATGTTGGTGCCGGAGAGGGCGCGGAGGACGGTGGGGTCCGCATCATAGAGCTTCACTTGTTGAATCTTGTGGGTTTTGAGGAGGGCGACGACGTCGGAGGGGTTCGGGAGGTTGTTGGCGACTCGGCCGTAGTTGACACCGACGGTGCCAGCGGCGTCGGAGGAAGGGTAGACGAAGAGGAGGAGGAGAATGAGTGGCATTTTCGACATTTTTTTCTTCTCCTTTGGTTGTTGATTTCTTTCTTCTTCTAGGGAGCGGAGTAGAAGACGAAGAAGAAGGGAGAAGTGAGGTTTAGGAGGAGGGAGTCGGGATTTATATAGTAAAGAAATGGGAAAGTGGGGCCCACCACGTTGAGGTAAAATGTGGAGACGTGAAAAAAAAAAGGGAGGCAGTTGGGAAATTAAGGGTCCGTTTGGTTCAAAGGAGGGGAGGGGAGGGGAGGGATTTTAATGGAGGGAAGGGGAGGGGAGGGAAAGGGAGGGGAGGGATTTAATTAAAACTGTGTTTGGTTCAAAGGAGGGGAGGGGAGGGAAAATAATAATTTTCTTGTTTGGTTCACAAGGGGAGGGAATGGATTTTATAATAAAATTACTTTTATACCATTTTGCATATAATAAGGGAATGGACATTTGCTTCTTAATGCAATAATAACAATTTAGAAATTCATAATAAAATGCAGGGGACGTTTGGCTTTGTCTCAAAAAGTACATTAAGAAACAAGAGAAGAAATCTCTCTTAATTTTTCTAGGTGGACCCTGAATTTGTCATCATTTGGATAATGGAAATACATTTGATACTATATGTTTAAGCTATTTCACTCGAACAATCAAGAGAAAGGATGTATTTGAGAGAATGATGCCAGTATAAATAACTTTGGAATTTGCTAAGGAGAATGCTTATTGCATTTTCACACACCTAAAAATTGCCCAGATCCTATAGTATTACTGAGAAAATACATACAGCATTACTGGAGAGGGGAGCTATCCAAGAAGTAGCATCGTTTCAAATTCGAGAGAAATAAGAAGCACTTGCAAGTAAAATTTGCCAGATCATATAGTACCGCTCTAGAAACTAAATCATGAGAGTTATGTCAAGTTACCTTAGCATCCTCTGTGCTAAGCCATGCCAAAGCAATGTTGTACAACATGATTCCCGTTCACATCCTTGATAAGTTCAAGACACCCTGGTGTGAGAGCTGCTACAAGAAGAGCAATTTGCCGATGATATTTAATACTCTCAATCAACTTCTGCACAGACCTTGTCCTGAAACAATATTTTTAAAAAGGGCAATTTGGTCATACAACTTAAAAAAATTAGTCCTATTTTCTCTCCCCTCCAAATCCCCCCACTTTTGGAGGGGAGCCAAAATTGGCTCAGGAGGGGTGTTGCACCCCCCCATTTCCCTCCCCTCCCCTCCTAAAAATTGAACCAAACAAGAAAAATAATAAAAAACCCCTCCCCTCCCCTCCCCTTCCCTCCAAAACCCTCGAACCAAACAGACCCTAACGGAGGTGGAGGGGTAGTAGTGTAGATGTGGCTGGGTAGATTTGGGTGTAGTGGAGGTTAATAATATGCCCAAGTACGCATAGAAATATCATATGGGTAAAGATCAGAGCCCTTGATTTGCCTAAGAAATAGTGTTTCTTTACATCAGTGGTTCTGATAATAAATCTATAGATATACCTGTAATTTCAAATATTTATGTATTTTTTGACTGGCAAATCTTTGTGCATTCAATGTAGATATTTTGTCTTTTGAATGGCATGATTGAATGAATAGATTGAACATGGTATGCAGTCAATACTAAAGAGTATTCAGCACTCATGTTTCAGTTGCATTGTAACAGTAGTTGTTAGTTACAGTTCGAATTAAAGTTATTATAGTGGGACTCTCGACTATTTTTTTTTTTGATGCAAACGGATAGAGTCAAAAGACTCCAGCCAGATCAATATAATAAATAAAAATCACAGTACAAAAGCATACACGGAGGGTTTTACCAGAGGTAAAACAAAGTTAAGAATATACAACCAGCAGACGAAATAAAACAAGCAGTAATAATAACAACAAAAGAGCCGAAGAGCCACCACTCAGACCCGAAACAGCTAAGGCAATGAACTCCTGGAGAGGGAAGAAGAGATGACCAAGCTCCAAGCCTAGAAAGGGACGCTAGAGCTGCGAGATAAACTACCATCGGCCTTGACTGGTGGGAGAAGGGTGCTTGCAACCACCGGAGGGGGGGGGACCGCTGCAATGAGACGCAAGCACTCAGCCCGGAACAACACGCGACGGTGGGAGCTGCGGAACGACAACGCAGCGAGAGAGTGCTGCGGACAAGTACCGAACAAAACTGAGAAGGGGAGTGGGCTGTGCTGCCCAAAAGGGTAGTCCACCCGCCACCGAAAAAAATAAAAAACTGACTCCAATCACCAATGGTGACCAGCCAGATAACGCAGCTGCGCGCGATCCTCCGCGAAGCACAACCAGGGTAAGGCCATAATAGAGAAGTCAAAGTGAAAAGAAATTGCAGAATGAGAGTAAACCAAGCTAGAGCGAGACAGAAAATAGAAGAACAATAAGCCGCTCAAGATCACAACAAGCTATCTAATCAAAGCTGGGATAAAATAAAGGCCAACAGCATAGACAGTACCGATTACAAGCCAAAGAGATGGAGCGGGAATACAACCACGCTCGCCCACCTAACTAGTAATCGCAAATCACAGAGAATCCCAACGGATAAACCGTCCATTAAACAGCCTACTTAAGGTGAAACAACAGTGCAACAATCAAAGAGTTAGAGCACAGAGGAGAAATACAACATATAAAGGACTTAGAGAGGGTGACAAAGAGGTAAACCCAGGAACCAAATAGGTCCAATAGAGTTGTGGCAGCTAGCTACAGGCCGCAGAGCCAAACACACAAACTGGGGACCAGAGCACCCACACAAAAACTGGGCCAAAATGCACCACTTGTCCAAATATGATGGCCCCCGAAACAAACCACAACACCACAAAAACTGGGTCAAAAATTCACCACTAGTCCCAAGATGTTCAGCCCTGCAGGAAGAGTAAAACAGAGTGAGAACAAGAACTGGCACAGAGGAAAGAAATCTGAGAACAAACTGAAAAGCAGAAAAAAAGCACAATGAGTACTGATGCATCAAAAAAACACAGATACACCCAAACAGCAAAATGCTAAGCTAATCGAACGTAATGACTTAAAGAGGCAAGCTAATAAGGCCTTGGGTAATGAAAGGAAAAGACAGTGAATAGGGCAGGGAAGGAAGGAAAAAAGGTAAGGGACAATGCCCAAACCGAGCCACTAATGATCGCTGAGAGAGTGGAAAATCAAAGGCGAAAATCATGAACGGTAAGAACGCGAAGATTAACGGCCTAGGAGACCGAAAACACAACTGGCTTGTGATAACCAGAGCACGAAAATAAGGGACCGGCGAGAACGTAACCGCGACAAAGAAAGGGGAGAAAATTAGAGCGCGTTGAGGGAGGAGAGAACGACGAGCGAGTCATGAAGGCGGTGGGAGAAAAAACCTTGACGCTTAACGGCAGTAAGGGCCGAAGTCCAAAATTCGAAAAGAAACATGAACTCTTCTAAGAGAGAGGAGATAGGAGATGCCTTATTGGCGAAAATCCTACGATTTCTCTCTTTCCAGGTAATCCAGATAATGATGTGGACAGATAGGAGCCACCCCTTACGATATCTTGACAGACACGAAGGCGAATGCCAACTGGCGAGAAGAGAAGAGGGAAGGGTTGGGTTGGACCAAGCGAGGGCCACAAGTTTCCAAAGGGGCTTGATGGAGGGACAATCCACGAAAAGATGATCCGCTGATTCGAAGTCCACCAGGCAGAGACCACAAGGCTGACCCCACGCTAAATTTCTTTTATTAAGAACCTGGACGGTGAGAAGCTTGTTGTGGATGGCTAACCACGAGTTAATTTTGACCTTAAGAGGAGCGCAAGATTTCCAAATGAAGTCTGCCGCCGGTGACATAGTGCCACGAAAGTTAAGAAACCTATAGAGAGATTTAACTGAGAAGCTACCCGAGGCATTCCAGCGCCAGCTGATGCTCTCCGAGGGGTGCCACTCAAAGCGGTTGAGAAACGATAGCAATTGTTGCATCTCCCAAATAAGGTTTTGGGACAGGGGAGAGACTAAAGGGATATACCAAAATCTGGCGTTGTTAATCCAAATAAATGACTCTTCAACTGAAGCGTCAGGGAACTCTGCAAGGTTGAAGAGAGAAGGGAAAGTAGATGCAATTGAAATATTGCTTAACCAAATGTCGGACCAAAATTTGGTTCTCGAACCATCAGCGCAAAGGCGAGTAATGCTGGCTTGGAAGACAGGAGCGACTTTCCAAACGCCTTTCCAGAACGGGGAGGCAAAACGATGGATGGGGGAATTAAAATGCCACCATGGGGTAGAGGAGAAGTACGCTTCCTTAACACAAAGCACCCACGAGAGGTCAGGGAACTTGTGAAATCTCCACAGCCATTTACCTAAAAGAGCCAAGTTGTGATCACGAAGGTTCAAAGCTCCTAAGCCCCCGCTGGCTTTGGAGGAACAGACGATGTTCCAATTGCATAGATGCGAGCCCTGTTTATAATGTCCGACGCCAGACCAGAAAAAGTAGCTACGAATTTGGTCAATTCTCTTAATGACCCACGAAGGGAAATAATAGAATGACATCAGATAAAGAGGCATAGCCGAGAGAACGGAGTTAAGAAGTGTTAACCTCCCTCCTCGGGAGAGGAACTTACCCGTCCACACGTTCAATCTGGACTCAATTTTATCGATAATGGGGAGCCAATCCGCTTTGAGGAGTTTACCCCATCTGAGGGGAATACCCAGATAAGAGATAGGGAAGGAGGCTATGCGGCAGTTAAAGAATTGAGCGATCTCATTATGGCGGAGATCATTACCGCCAAGCCAATAAACCGAAGACTTATTGAAGTTGATCGCTAGCCCGGAGGCTTGTTCAAAACAATACAGCAGGAGCTTTAGGTTGCGTAAAACGGAGCGATCCGGTTTAGAGAAAATGATGGTGTCATCCGCATATTGGAGATTAAGGATACCGTCAAAATTTTGGGAACGACCAATGCCCTCAATAGCATGAACCGAGCGAGCATTGCGGAGAAGTCTACTGAAGACATCTGCCACTAAGGCGAAAAGAAGGGACGAAAGGGGATCTCCTTGTCGAAGACCACGCTTAATCTTGAATTTATGGCCCTCGGATCCATTGATAATAATGGACGAGGTGCCAGATAACAAGCTGGACTGGATCCATCCGATCCATTTCTGGCCGAAGCCTCGATGGCGGAGAATATCCAGGAGAAAGTCCCAATGCACGTTATCGTAAGCTTTTTGAAAATCGAGTTTAAGGAGAATACCTTCCAGCTTGTGAAAGTGACTAAGAGAGATGATCTCTTGAGCTGCAGCTACACTATCCAGGATAAATCGATCCTTAATAAAGCCCGATTGGGCAGGATCAATAAGGGGAGGGATGACGGCGCTAAGCCTGGAAGCCAGGACCTTCATGATGATTTTGAAGGAGGTGTTAATCAGGCTAATCGGCCTGAAATCAGAAACCGAGTTGGCACCAGTTAATTTTGGAATAAGCACGATATGTGCGTAGTTGATGCGCTCAAAGGAGAAAGAGCCTTGATGCAGGTCTTGGAAAAGATCGAAGAGATCATCCTTAAGCCATGACCAGAATTTTTGAAAGAAGAAGGCGGGGAAGCCGTCCGGGCCAGGGGCCGATTCGCTTTTTAAGGCGAAGACAGCCGATTTGATCTCCTCTAAAGAGAAGGGCACCTCAAGCGAGGATAAGTCGGTGTCCGGGTCACCATAGAGTTGTTGCCAATCGAGGGAGATCACACGAGGCTTGGAGGAGCCGATAAGGTTTTTGTAAAAGGCGAGGAATGATTTGTGAATATCAGTGTCAGAGCGAAGCTCCACACCTTGATCGATAATCAAGGGGATGTGATTACATCGGCGCCTATGGGAGGCAAATTGGTGCAAGAAGGCGGTGTTGCCATCACCTTCCTTCAACCATTTAAACCTAGCCCTTTGCGCCCACTTAAGGTGCTCTTGTTGGAGAATAACAGCATAATCACGCCTGCAAGCGCGCCTCTCCGCGAGGGCTGAGGGAGAGAGGGGAGCTTGTTCTTCCATCAGGTCAATCGACTGAATGGAGGCAAGAAGACTCTCTTTGAGAAAGTTGGTATTAGATTGGCGCTCACGTCGCCAGATCTTACACCCGAATTTGATAGCATGAAGTTTCAGAAGCAAATTGCCGAGGCCTCGCGATCCCGTGACGGCCGCTAGACAATCCTCGGTAGATTTGATAAATAACTGGTCATTGAGCCAGAATTTTTCGAAACGGAATCGACGGTGATAGGGGAAGTGGAAGTTGGAGGACAGAGAGATGGGCACGTGATCTGATGAAGGGTTAGGAAGGGCCTTCGCATATGCATTGTGGAATTTAGAGAACCAGGAATGCGAGACAAGGAACCTGTCGAGTTTAGCCAAAGAAGGAGAAAGGCGCTGGTTGGACCAAGTAAATTGTCTATCGTTGATGGGGATTTCCGATAACTGGAGATTTCTAATGCAATCGTTAAAAATCCAGGATTGGGAGTCCGGAGCAGAAGAGTTCGATCTTTCCGCTGCAAAGCGCGTGATGTTGAAATCGCCACAAACCACAGCAAAACCTTGCACAAATTGGTGGAGAGAAAGGAATTCATCCCAGAAAAGCGGCCGCCCGCTGGCTACGGAGGGGCCGTAAACTGAGATGAAGGTGATGTCGCAATCAGGGATAATCCAGTGCAGTTGCACTATTAAGAAGAAATTGAGTCTATGGATAGAGATAGGGGTAAAGGAGGAGTCTTTGAAGCCAAACAGAATCCCGCCTCTCGAGCCGATGGCGTCAAGCGAGATCCAATTGGAAATAACCGAACCTCCAAGAGAACGAAAGAGGTGCGGCGAGGGCGATTCTACTTTAGACTCTTGAATCGAGATGATATCACAGTGGGAGGAAGAGATAAGGTCGTAAATGGCCCTTTGTTTGGTGGGGCAGTTAAGCCCGCGAATGTTCCAAGAGATACTAATCATTAAACTGTTTGTGCTCATGGACTCGGGATCGTTCTATAGATCTAAGAAGGGAGATCGGGGTAGAAGCGAGCGGGGAGAGAGCGAAACCTAGGGTCCTGGCAGTGTCAGCCAATTCGAGATCTGACCAATCCTCGAAAAGAGGATGATACAGTGAGCCCAGAGGGGAGGGATGGGGTGGAAGAAGAGGGGGGGGAGAGTTATGCTGTGAGACCGAGCGCAGGGCCCTAAGACGAGCACTAGACCTAATCAATCGGACGGATTTAGAATGCGGGTTGGGGGAAAGGGGGATGGGGGAATTCGGGGGAGGAGGATAACATTCAGAATGGAGGATAATAGCCGGCGAGTTTAGCGGAGTAGAGATATGCTTCAAACTAGATAGAGAAGCCGGAGGTTGCCCAATCGGCAAAAAAGATGCCTGAGGCACCGATCGGCCAAAAGATGTTAGAGAACAGGAAGAGAAAACGGATGAAGATAGCATCAAAGGATCTATCATAATAAGAGAAGGGGGGATGGAGGAGAAGATAGAAAAATCTTTTAATAAACCGACGGGCATAAACTTAAATGACGGGAAGTAAAGCTCCACCGAAAGAGGTGATCTACTAGTTAGAGAAGCCAAAACAAATAAATAACTAAAATTAGAAGAAGAGGAATAGAGATTGACCTTTAAGGGAGCTAGAGGACCCTCCAGAGCCTCGACTTCTTCTCCAAGAAGATCGTCCTTATCAGTCCAATCCGGGGAAAGAGCGGGGACAGAAGCCTTGTCCATAGACTCTCGACTATTTTAATACGAGAGTTTGACATCAAATAAAAATTTTTTGTAATCAAACAAATACGTGCAATGTATATACATAATTAATATAAAGAAAATTTTAGATTTGATTCCAGACAATGTCCGCAATCCATGTGTAAATTACTAGTAATTATAATTGCAGTATTTACTAAAGGTGGTAAGAAAAGAATGTATGCAAGTGAGAATAATAATCATCACTCAAGTTTTAGTTGCAGCGCAAGTTATACACGGAGGATAAGTTAATACTCCATTGGGTTTTCTTTTACAACCAAAAGCAAGTTACAGTATTTAAAGTGGGATCCCATTGTCTTTATACTCCGTATTTTGTAAGGCCAAAACATGAGGGTGAAAAAGGTCAAATCTGGTCCGATATAAACTCCATGAAACCATAAAGTAACGGCAAATTATTAATCAAATTAAATGGGTGTATGATAAAAGAGATGAAATGGGACAGCTAAGGCTGTTTCACTTTGGAATATGGGAAATGTGTATGTACTGGTAACAAAGCGTTCATTGTCGTACTACAGACGGCACATGTAGTCGTCAGGGATCCTGCCTCCGTTCCAAATAGTCGTTTCCAACGGAACCCTCACCAGATCTTTCTATACTACACTTATTCCATCTGTGATATGATTATTATAATCAACTTGCAATTTTGCATTATTAATAATTACTAACAACGGCTATCTTTTTAACTAAAATTTTAAAATACTGAAAGAAAAAAACGGCTATCTTTCAGAACTTAGAATTTAGATCATGCCAAATCTGAAAATGATCTGATGACTGATGAGAATTTCAGGCTCCACTGCAAATAATTTTTCTTCATGCTAGTGCATAAATTCCTCCAACGGCTAGCCAAAATAAAAAATTATAATCATATTTAGAGAGCTATACTGATTTTGCACCTCTAACTGCTAGGTATAACGATTAGGTATTTTATCTAGTTGTGAACATGAAGAGACAAAATGAAGATGAAGATACATGGTTGGAGATGAAGCAACATTACTAGCCAAATTTAATAGGCAAAAATGTTATTTGAACAATTTGGCTAGTCATTTTAAAAGTTGAAGATGCTGTTACAAACCTAGAAAAACTCATCGAGCTTTCAGAGAAAGGAAATCCAAGCTTATAAGTACCCAATATCGGTTCCCGCGGATGAGTATGTAAATGTCAAAGCAATATCTGCAAGTGCATAACTACAAATTAAACTAAATTTGTGTTTTTGCAAAATTTTTTCTCAAATTCTGTAAATTCAGACGTCCCCTAAATAAAATTAGGGGCTTTCAATTGCCTTATAATCCTTTACATGATCCGTTCGTCCCCTAAATAAAATTAGGGGCTTTCAATTGCCTTATAATCCTTTACATGATCCGTTCGTTTTTTAACGAAACCTAAAGTGCATAGTCTGAGAAGATCCAAAAGTTCTTTCATCTTGATTATCAACTATTAGAAAAGATAAACTAATATTTCCAATAAGGTGATAACTCGGTAATATTTGGAAATAGCATTATGAAATATCACTAACATTTCCATAATTTCATGTATAAGAATACATTTTTTCCGCTTTGCAATCTGCACTGCGCTATTCAAAGTTGCAGCACCCTCCAGTACAAAAGCAAGTCGAACGTATGGAAATGAAGTATGGACATAAAAAACTGTATAGAACATAACTGTTTGCAAACTATACACAACCTCTTAAGCATTTGTGAACTTTTCAAACGATCTACTGGCCGAAAGGCAACTGTCTACAGAATCAAAAATGTGCAGAACAGTTTTCCAGATGGACTATTATAAGCTCGTCGGATGATAATCTTAAAACTTTTGCTTGCAATCTTGATAGGCAGAGAAAGAATCAACAATTCAAGCATATCTATTCTGTATTCCTGAGAATTCTCCAGAGTGCACAAAAACATTCTACAACACAGTGCACATTTGTGTTTAGCAAAACAATGTTGCCAGCAACTGCAATATTTGGTCTTCATTGTGTAAACACAACAACAACAACAAAGCCCTTCAATCCAACAAAACCTAAACCAAACAATGACTAAAATAATAATTAAGATGAAATTGAAACAAAAGGAAACTCTTATACTGCCATAAGAGGAAGCCACCGTCTTCAGGATGCGCCCCCTCATCCAATGATTCTCGAAGATAAATTGCTTTCCTCCTTTTTTTGAAGTAGATGCTAGCATACATTCCATGAATTGCAGGATTGAAATAGAAAAACAGACACTGAGATTGTTAAAAACAGAATTCACATATCTAAAGTGAACTAATATCATACTAAATGTAGATGTTACAACAAAAGAATTGAGTCCATAGCTGAACACCTCCCCTCCGAGCCCTCTCTTCTCTTCTCTTCTCTTCCAAAATATTTACAAAACAACCTGCGATTGCCTATTAGTAAGAGAAGGAATGCCCTCTCTATACAGTTAGCATATGGTTAGCCATTTAAGGTTTACATGTTATGGTAGGACTACACCTGTAAGTTACACGGTTGCTAAATCAAACATGGACATCAGAGAAACGTTCTCACTTCTCACAACCATTCTACACTTTTGTTCGGATATTACAAAGTATATACAAATATGAGATGACGATTCCGTTGTAAACTCCAATAGAAGTTTCTAATGGTTGGTTTACCAACTATTTACACATCTAACTCATAGCGAACAAGTTGACTGACATTTCTCCTGTTAATATACATCCTTTTTAGATTTTCTGGTCCCGCGTCTACGCAATTGTTGGGATTGTAACCTATTCCTGGCAAAGCATAAATGATCAATTAATAATGCATATTTGTATCATGTTAGCATAATAATTCAAGAGCATTGGAGAAATATGGAAACTAACTTGTCAATAGATCCTTGACTTTCTTTGAACTGTTAGGGGGAAAAAACAGTGATTAGAAGTGAAAGGAGTATATCTTAAATATTAATATATGCCAAGAATACCCATGGAAAAATATCAATCAGGATTACCATAAATAGCTCTTATATAAAAAATTAACTATTATTTTTCCCTAACCAAAAATATACATTTTGAAGGCAAAATAAATTTGGTACAGATGCATATTTTCAAGAAATTCTTCTATCAAAAATCACGTCCTAAACATTCAGTAAAATATTCCTGATCTGCCATATTTCTTGCAACAATTCGAGAGATCCACTCAAACAATATGTAATAGAAAGGAATCCTACAAGTTGTTAAAAATTCCTTACATGAAATTCTTTCATATACTTTGCAGTTCAAATACATAAAAGAAAAATATTGAATTGAACGGATCCTAATCTTCTTGAAAATAATATAACTGTTCCAAGCAAAACAGAACTTCTAATACAGAATCTGATAAAACTTACAGATATTTTATCTCTTTGTCTCTGCCAACCATGGAGAGAATCTGAACTGCGTGAAACATGAGATAACTGAAGGAGAAGCTCCTGGATATGATTGTAGATACTGCATTGAACCCGCAAAAGAAAACTACAAATTATGGTTCCAATATATTATATTCTCATCTGAAGAATTTATATCCAACTTGCATAATTCAATTGATTCATATAGATGTTAATATATGTATATACTATCTAGTATGTGTATGACACGTGTTTATCCTATCTTGTAAAGACTCATATATATTGTTGCCTTGTATGCCCTAGTAAATAAGATTTACAATTTCCCTATCGTTGTATTAGAGCAAGTGGCTCTTGATTCTCAAATCCAAAATTAGATTAGAGATATCTAAACTTAAAATCTTCTATTTGATTTTGAGATCAAACCCAAAATCAAAATCTACATCCGGATCCGGATCCGGATCCAAATCCAAATCCAAATCCGGAACCCAATTCCAAATCCAAAGCCAGATCGCAGACCCAACACAATCCCAACTCAAAATCCCAATTTCATATCCAGATCCCCCCCCCCCCCCCACCACCATGTCAGAAATAGGATTCCGACCAGATCTTGACCTCGCCATTGTTACAACTCAAGAAGGATTTGGAAGGAGAAGGTGAAGAGAAGAGAAGAGGAAGGAGAAGAAATCTGTAGAAGAGACTAGAATTTCTTGATTAATTCCCCAATTGAGCCAATACAGACCTTTTATAGTCCGTTAGCGCTGGAGTGAGATATTTTCATCAGATCTCAATTCTCCCGCCCATTCTCATACAAAAAAATGTGCACTCAGCACGTAAAAAAAAATAACAGAGACACTAGACAAACAACAAACACAGACACATTCTCAGCAGCAATCGGATACAATCACTGTAGCATCTGATACCGCAATACCGATACATTCACTGTAGCATCTGATACCGATTTGCAGCTGGTTTATTCTTCTTCAACAACTAACCAATGCTTCAACATTGTTTCATCTCTAGATCAATGGTTGTTTCCCTGAGTTCCTGACAACTCCTCCCCGCTCAAGAACGAACTTGCCCCAAGTTCGAAATCAGGAAATCTACTTCTAAATGTGTCGATATCCACCCACGAAGCCTCCTCTACTCCAGAATTTTTCCATTTGATCAACAAGTCGATACCCATCTGATTATTCTTCTTGTACACTCTTCTGTCCAATACAGCTTCTGGTTTCTCCGAGTGATCCTCTTCCACCCACCATGAAGGAATTTCGGAAGAAACATTGGGTAAATGATTGCCATGGCATTTTTTGAGTTTGGAGACATGAAAGATGGGATGAATGACAGCACCCTCTGGCAATTGTAAGCGGTATGCAACAGACCCAATCTTCTCAAGCACCCTATAGGGACCAAAGAACTTTGACGACAGTTTCTGGGGCGTGTGGTTTCTAACTGAATGTTGCTTATACGGCTGAATCCTGAGGACTAAATCTCCCACATTGAATTCCCTCTCAGTACGTCTCCTATCAGCATAGAACTTCATACGTTGCTGGGCTTGAGCCATATTGTCCTTCAGCAGCTTCAGTATAGCATCCCTGGAAATGAATTCTTCCTCTACTGCTGGCATATCAGCTGTTCCCCTCACATACTGAGTTAAGGATGGTGGTGGTCTTCCATAAACACCTTCGAAAGGAGTGACCCCAATTGTGAAGTGCCAATTTGTGTTGAACCAAAATTCTGCCCACGCCAACCATCTCATCCAATCACTAGGTTTCTGACCACAAAAGCAACGCAGATACAATTCCAAAGCCTTATTTACTACCTCCATCTGGCCATCTCCTTGGGGATGATAGGCTGTTGTATGGTTGAGTTTGCAATTTTGCAGCTTAAAGAACTCTCTCTAGAAACGGCTGATGAATACTGGATCCCTATCACTCAAGATGCTTCTTGGCATACCATGGAGCTTATAGATGTTATCAATGAAGGTTTGAGCTACCGTTTGGGCAGTATAAGGATGAGATACTCCTATAAAATGAGAGTATTTAGTGAGTCGATCAACCACAACCATAATCACACTCTTACCATTGCTCTTCGGAAGGCCTTCAATAAAATCCAACGAGATATCTTCCCATACACGATCGGGAATTGGTAGTGGGCTTAATAATCCGGCGGGATGAAGTGTCTCATTTTTGCTTTTCTAACAAACCAAGCAATCTCTCACCCACACTTTGATTTCCTTGCTCATTCCTTCCCATTTGAAATCCCTTTTGATGCGTTGTAACGTTTTTACAAAACCAGAGTGACCTCCTGTGCTTGAGGTATGCATATCGAAGAAGATTAAATGCCTCACTTCTGATTGCGGACAAATCAACAGCTTACCCTTATAGTACCAAACCCCTCCCAGCAATTTAAAGGACTTCTGGAGATCGGGCTGAGCTTGAAGCTTCTCTTGAAGATCTTTGAAGTAGGGATCTTCTGCAACCATCTTTTTGACACCTTCTAACCATGCTGGTACAACGAAAGTAACCTCGCAGCAAGTTTCACTTCCTCCCTCTCTCCTTGATAACCCATCAGCTACTGTATTTTCACTTCCCTTTTTGTATTCAACTGTGAATGTATAACCCAATAGCTTCCACAACCATTTCTCTTGCATCTCCGTATTAATTCTTTGATCTAAAATGTACTTAATACTCTTTTGATCTGTTCGTATCACAAAAGTACCCCTAGCAGATATTGCCTCCATAGTTTCACTGCTTGTAGAATGGCGAATACCTCCTTCTCATATGTAGATAGCACCAATAACCTCCCCTTCAGACCTTTACTCATAAAGGCAATGGGTTGGAGTTCTTGCATCAAAACCGCACCAATTCCATTTTGTGATGCATCTGTCTCAATAACAAAGGGTTTAGTGAAATCAGGGGATCTCAAAACAGGAGTGGTTGTCATCGCACTCTTGAGCTCTTGAAATGACTTCGAAGCAGTAGTGGTTCTTGAGCTCTTGAAATGACTCCATTTGAAAGAATTCTTCTTAAGGAGCTGGGTTAGTGGTGCGGCAATTCCCCCGTAATTCCTCACAAACCTTCGATAATACCCAGTTAGCCCAAGGAATCCTCGAAGTTCTTTTATTGTTCTTGGCTCTGGCCATTCCATTACTGCCTTAATCTTAGCTTGATCAACTGCGATTCCTTCTCCGCTGACAATGTGTCCAAGAAAGCCCACATCTCTTCGCCCAAATGTACATTTGCTTACTTTGGCTACTAATTGATGCTTGCTCAGAATAGCTAGAGTTGTTGAAACATGCTGAAATGGCTCTCCCAACAAGGGTTGTAAACAAGTATGTCATCGAAGAACACTAGTACAAATTTGCGTAAATGTTCTTTGAATATATCATTCATGAGACATTGGAAGGTTGCGGGGGCATTGGTGAGGCCAAAGGGCATGACTACAAATTCAAAATGGTCGTGATGTGTGCGGAAAGCTGTTTTGGGTATATCACTATCACTTACCCTTATCTGATGGTATCCAGACTTCAAGTCGATCTTGGAGAAGAAAGTTGACCCATTTAACTCATCTAAAAGATCATCTATAAGGGGAATTGGAAACTTAGCTTTGATAGTTTGGTGGTTGAGAGCTCTATAATCGACACATAATCTCCAGCTTCCATCCGATTATTTGACCAAAATAACTGGAGAAGCATACGGACTCTGACTTGGTCTGATAAACCCTGATGTGAGCATTTCTTCTACTTGCTTCTCTATCTCTCCTTTGTGGTAGTGGGGATGTCGGTAGGGTCTCAAGCATACTGGTGTAACTCCAGCAACCGTAGGAATCTTGTGGTCTATGGATCTGGTTGGTGGGAGTGTGAGATGTTCGGAAAATACTTCAGGGAAGCTGTGAAGTATGCGCTGCAGATCTTCATGCTCAGTCTGTACTTGAAGCAATTCATAATTTCCTTCTTCTACAATCTCTTGAACTTGTATCATAAAGGCTTGGCAAAAGTGCTGGCTCATCTTCATAATTTCCTGAGCATTCACCAATTGCAACTGCGAACCAAGGAGCCCTTGCAAAGTTCTTCGACTTCCTGCTACAACAAATTCCATTGTCATCTTAGAAAAATCCATTGTTACTGGACCAAGGGATCTCAACCAATGCGCATCCAACACCATCTGAGCTGGGCCTAAGGACAAGAGTAACAATTCTGCTTGTAGTTCCACACCTTGCACCATGAAGTTAACACATTGAACTTTCCCTTCACTAAACATACTCTGTCCATTGGCGACAGTTACCTTATACCTTGGTTCTTGCATTATGGACAAGTTTGCTCTGAGGGCTGTTAAAGGATCAAGATAATTGTGTGTGGATCCAGAGTCGATAAGAATGTTCACTTCGCTTCCACCTATTCTTCCCTTGACTCGCATCGTCTGTGGATAGGCCTGGTTTCCCACTAAAGCATGAAAAGAGATTTCAGGATGCATGGTATTTGGAAGAAAGGACTGCTCAACTGGAGTACAGTTGCTTTCCTCTACAACTCCCTCAACAACTGCATCAATATCATCTTCTTCTTCTAGTCCCTCTATGAAATAAAATTTCTGTGTCTTACATATGTGGCCCTGTGTATACTTCTCTTCACAATTGAAACATAGGCCCCTAGCTCTTCGATCTCGCATTTCCTGGATACTCAACCTCCTAGGCCCAAAATTGGAAGCAGTAGGAGTGGAGGATTGGTGTGAATTAGAAGTGTTCTGATGGATAGGTGGAGTATACGACACTGGTTGAGGGTTGGGGTAGTTAACGGTTGGTGGAGGTGGTTTTGGAGGTAGGGTAACATTTCTAACAGGGAAGGGAGTTCTAAAGTTCTTCCTTAAGCATGACAATTTCTCCTCATAGCCTCTAGCCAGTCCAATAGCTTCATTAACATTCCTTGGACATTTCGATTTCACATCCCATCGGATTTCGTCTCTCAATCCACTTATGAATGTACTCAGATAATGTGATTCCGACCAACCTTCTACAAAGTTGGAGATTTTATCGAATTCTTGGACATAGATCTCAAGATCTCCCTTCTGTTGGAGTTTAGATAAAATTCCTTCAAAATCCTGGAACTCCGTTGGCCCAAACCTTGTTATCAGCTCCTCTAGGAACATCGGCCATGTTATTTCATGAAGACTGGACTTCAAGTGACGACAGAACCACTGCGCCGCTCTTCCTCTGAGGTTAAGCGTCGCATACTTCAACCTCTGGTTCTCAGGGACCTCATAAAAGTCCAAGAACTGCTCAATTCCACAGATCCACTCCGTCGGATCCCCTTCGTGGAAGATCGGGAACACTTTAAACGGAGCTCTAAACACAGTACCTCCATCGCTATTAGTTGAGGGTGAAATGAAATTGGAGTTGGATACAGTTACCTCTCTTTGGAATGGTGGTTGCGGTGGATTGGGAAGCAGAAGTGGGTTAGTATGCGGTGGATTCTGCGGCCGAGCTCGAGACTGTTGCATCATAGCCATCATCGTCTCCATTCTCGTCTCAATTGCCGAGAACCTGTCTCCAACACTAGCGGCAATGGCCTCGATTCTTTCGGTGAGGTAGTTAGTCTGTATTTGGCCCTCCATCATCTGACTTCTCATATCGGCGACCACACCCTCCAGCATCGCGCTCCCTTCATCTCGTACTTCATCATCGAGATGTCCTAGCTCTGATACCAGATTGTCAGAAATAGGATTCCGACCAGATCTTGACCTCGCCATTGTTACAACTCAAGAAGGATTTGGAAGGAGAAGGTGAAGAGAAGAGAAGAGGAAGGAGAAGAAATCTGTAGAAGAGACTAGAATTTCTTGATTAATTCCCCAATTGAGCCAATACAGACCTTTTATAGGCCGTTAGCGCTGGAGTGAGATATTTTCATCAGATCTCAATTCTCCCGCCCATTCTCATACAAAAAAATGTGCACTCAGCACGTAAAAAAAATAACAGAGACACTAGACATACAACAAACACAGACACATTCTCAGCAGCAATCGGATACAATCACTGTAGCATCTGATACCGCAATACTGATACATTCACTGTAGCATCTGATACCGATTTGCAGCTGGTTTATTCTTCTTCAACAACTAACCAATGCTTCAACATTGTTTCATCTCTAGATCAATGGTTGTTTCCTTGAGTTCCTGACACACCACCACCCACCACCAAAAAAAACCTTATCCTGATCCCTACTCCTGATCACAACTGCCCCACTCCCCAAATCCCGATCCCAAAACCAGTGATCCCAAATATACACTTCATCACAACTCCCAAAGCCCCAAATCCCGATATCTGTACTCTTGATCACAACTCCCCCACTCACCAAATCCCGATTCCAAAAACTGTGAACCCAACTCAGATCCAACATCAAAGCCACATCTTCTCCGACTCAATCATGGATTTTGCTACTTCTCCCTCGCCTGTTCACTCCATTCCCACCACCTCAGAGAAATTATCCGGCTATAAAAACTAGCAAACTTGGCTTGTCCACATGCTTGTGCTTCTTTGGGCTCATGAGCTTGTCCATCATCTCACAGAGGATACGCCATCGACAACACCTACTCTTACTTCGGACTCTACCATTACCGCTTCCGCTGCATCTGCTCAAATTCTTAAGGAGTGCAAACTTTTTATTCTCGAGTAAAAATTTAATTTGCAATTCGAGAAATTGCTACTCTCTCATCTGTCAAGGCTATCTGAACCCATCTTCAAGATACTTACGAGAACTCGTGAGTATGCCTTGAAACAAAAATTTGCTACAACCACTCAAGGTGATCACTTCGTATCAGATTTCTTTGCTTCCCCTTAGGCACTTTGGAAACAAATTGATAAGATTGAGAAGTCCTGTAAGGAGAAGAAGTGTAGAATTGCGCAATCTGAAATTCCTCTATGAATTTTTGATGAGGCTTCATCTAGAGTTTACCATCGTTCGTAGTCACATGTCCCGTGAGGCAGTTCCCACCTTGGAACAAACCAAATCAGCTGTGTTAGCCGAGGAGACTAATATTCGGACTACTGCTCTTCTTCCTACACTACATTCTACTCCTTCTGTGTAGGTTTTCACATCGTCTGTCCCTCCACCACCACCTTTGCAGCAAGCTCTTCCTCTGCTCCATATTCTTTTCGTCCAATGAAGCCAAAGAAATAATATAATTGTCACATCTATGAGCATACCATAGATCAGTGTCGTAAGTGCTTGAGCTTGAAACAGAGACATCCTGTAGCTGCTCCTATTGAGACCTCTAATATGTATCCTCCTGACTAGGTCACTCACCTTTATGGGCATACCATAGATTAGTGTCGCAAGCGCTTGCGCTTGAAACAGAAACTTCCCGCAGCTGCTCATGTTGAGACTTCTAATGCTTATCCTCCTGACCAAATCACTCAGCTCATATCTCAATAATTTAGTCGTCAGCTACATTAGATGGGCATCACGGCCCCTACAATGTCCCAACCTGCTGATCCTCGTGAGCCTCGCAATCCTTTGAAGTCCCACCATCGTCCTCTTCGGCTTACCTATCCATCCCAGGGTAATCCGCAGTCCTATGCTTTCCTTACTGCTATTCATTCTCAAATTGAACCTCACAGCTTCAAAGAAGCATTGGCAACATGCTATGGCAAATGAGTTGGATACATTAAATAGAAGAAGCACTTGAGAATTTGTTCCATCTTCTTCAGGACTACGACTGCATACCTGCAAGTGGGTAGATAAGATCAAAACTCAGTCTAATGGCACTACTGAGCACTATAAGGCAAGTCTTGTTGCACGAGGTTTTCAATAAAAATATGAGAATGATTATCAGGATACTTTTGCTCCCATTGCACAAATGACCACAATTAGGACTCTTGTGTGTTGTTGCTGCAGTCCGTAACTGGTCTCTGTGGCAGTTTGACATGAAGAATGTCTTCTTGCATGGTGAGCTTCGTGAAGATGTTTATATACTTCCTCCACCTGGCCTCTGTCATCCCCAAAATACTGTATATTGTCTTCCACGTGCACGCTATGGTTTCAAACAGGTTCCACATGCTTGGTTTGAGCGTTTTAATTCCACAGTTCGCTCTGATGGTTTTTGTTAGAGTGCTCATTATCCGACTATGTTCATTCATTTCTCTAAAAAAGATAGCACAACTTTGTTGCTATATGTTAATGATATGATTATTATTGGTGACGATCATGCCCATATTCAAACTGTGAAAACAAATCTACAGAATCAGTTTGTTGTGACTGATCTTGGCTTACTTCGGTATTTTCTTGGGATAGAAGTTACCTCTGGTGACCATATGGTTATCTTCTTTCTCAACGAAAATATACAACATACCTTCTAGCCCTACCAATATTTCTGATACTCGTATTGAAGCAACTCCAATGGAACTCAACTTGAAGCTTTGGGCAGCAAATGAAATTCTTCTCTCTGATCCTACTCGATACCGACATCTTGTGGGTAATTTTGTCTATCTCATCATTACCCGATCATATATTTATTATGCGGTCCATGTTTTGAGCCAGTTTGTGTTTGTTTCTGTCTGTGCACTATGACCATTTGCTTCGGGTGCTTCGCTATCTTTGTGTCACAATCACTCGATCGCTCTTCTTTTTCAAGTCCTCTCCACTAGCACTGCAGCCTATACTAATGCCACATGGACTAATAATCTTGATGATAGAGGATCTCTATCACGGGTTATTGTGTCTTTCTAGAAACTTCTCTCATCTCTTGGAAGTCCATGAAGCAGACTACAGTTTCTCGTTCTAGTTCGGAGGCTGAACTTCGTGCTCTTGCCGCCACCATAGCATAAGTGGAATGATTACGATGGTTGCTAGAGAATTTTGGTATTGTTTCGAAGCAGACTCCCGTATGTTGTGACAATACTAGTACTACCAAAATTACCTCTGATCCAGAGCTTACTAAACATATTGGTGTTGATGCTTTCTTCATTCGGGAACGTGTTCCTAAGGTCATATCTCTTCATTATGTACCTTCTGAAGCTCAATATGCGGGTTTCTTCGCGAAACGAGAGCCCAACATCAGGTGTTGCTTTCCAAACTCATTCTTGTTTATCCACCGTGAGTATGAGAGGTTGTTAATATATGTATATACTCTCTAGTATGTGTTTGACACGTGTTTATCCTAACTTGTATAGACTCATATATATTGTTGGCTTCTATGCCCTAATAGATAAGATTTACACTTTCTTTATCTCTCTCTATCAATAGAAAACTTCAGACCCAGTAGCATCATCTTCATGAAAGACTAGAACCATAACTCACAAAGCTCATAAGTATTTGTACTACAAAAATTGAAAATTCAGCAAGGATCCAACAGGTATAATCTAGTAAAATGATCTTTACCTTTTTATATTTTTGGTAATTTCTAGATGTATAATATCAATTAGAACAAGTAACAAATGAAAATTTTGTTCAAGTCCTTTGCTTTCAGCGCGATTTGCTAAATTAAGAAAAACACCTAAATTATACAATTTTTTAACACTTATGCATACCCATAGATGTATAATCTTAGTAGACAAAAAAGATGTCTGGTGATGCAGACTCCAAAGACGAGAGAAATTAAGGATGAAAGCCATTAGTTCCTTTGAACAGTTCCCAAGCAAACAGGTTCCAGCGAGGAGGACATAACTAACTATAGCAAACAAGCATAGGGGCGCAAAATAAAAAAGAAAAGAGATGTAGCAGAAACAAACTGAAGCCCAAAGTTCAAAGTGCAGCAATGAGGAGTTGAGGACCTCAGGTAGAACATCTTCACAAGTGGTAATGTGAGTCTCTAATAGTACAGTGTAACAAGGGATATAAAAAGGATTTTGGTTAATGCTCAATATTACTGAATTTGAAATGAGGAACGAAAACCAGTACAAAGAACATTAATAACATAAAAACAAGGCACGGTGGAGGTATGAAACAATTTATAGGTTATGATATATGCTTACATATACATGTAAAATCTTAGAATGCATAAAGCATAACGAATTAAGGTCCCCTGGATGATATTTAATCAGCTTTCGTGTGTCATACTCCAGCAGACCAAGTTTACTACTGGTTTAATAATAAATATAAATGCTACACAAATCACAAGTGCTTTGCTCTCAAAGAGTTTCAAAAGGTCTGGACCATTGATGTTGACAGTTCAAATTGCTTATATATAACTGCATGGAATGTATGTTGGGTGATCTGCAATTGCATGTCATGCAGATCATGCCAAAGTAGCGACTAAATATCTAGGTAAAGCAGCTGACTACTACAAGGAAATTATCCAGGAGAGAGCTCCGCAATGGTTGGAAGGAAATAAACTCGTAGAAAGATGCAAAATAAGCTTAGAACTCAGTAAGGGTTATAACCTCAAACGATGCCGATTGCAGGCTGTGAAAAAGGCAACGAAACCAAACAGAATACTTCGCAGCGCACGAAAAACCTGGTAAAGAAAATCACAAAATAGTAATAATATATGCCGGAATTACAATACCATTGAGCTTATTGTTTACTAACCTGAGAGAAAAGGTCATTCCAGAGGGATCTCCACATGGAGGCTTCATAAGCACCAACTGATTCTTTAGATGCAGATGCCACTAAAAAGACACTGCTCAAAGACAACCAGCTATCCCTTACAAAGTAGTGAGCATCGGAGAAAAACATAAGGATGATATTTGCCACTGTGATAATCAAGCGCACGGGAGATATTAAAATTTCCCAGAAGACCCAAACTGTAGGATATACGACCGATGTTGCTGAGTAGTAAAATGGATATCATGTTATAAATTGAAAATTGCAATAAAATGAGAAAAAGAAAAGAAAGAAACGAATGAATATGATTAAGTAGAATATCTGAATAAATCATACCAATGCTCCAAACAACACTAAAGACGAGCCACAAAGGCCAAACCAGAATCGTGAGTATGCCCGTTATTACACTACAGGAAGATCCCACTATAGCCCATATTAAAGAAAACATGCCCTCAACTGTTTCAAGGCATATATTCCAGAAGGGAAGAATGAACTCTAGAATCTCCATGACTGGCCCAGCAACTGGCATCATAAGAAATGAAATCAGTGATCCAGTAGCACGAGTGACCATAAGCAGCCACTTGACAGCTTTCTCAAAGTTGTGCAGAAAAAGCATGGTCCCTAAATACTTGATTCTTGATATCATTTCCCAAGTTTCAATCCAATGAAAGAAGGGCCCAAACAAGTGTGAAGCAGTAGCCTTCAGTAAGGGTACATTCTTATAAAGGTCATAAAACCCAATAAGCACAGTGATCACAGACATCACGACATACAAAGCTCTTGCTAGAGGGCACATCCATGGCCGATAAATTTTGCAGAATACCGGGTAAGACTGAAGAAAGATGACCCAAGAAGGAAGCCCATACTCCAACAAAGTAAGCAACCTCAGATCAGACATAATTATCTCCTTCAACTTTAATGGAAGTTTGGGATCATTAAACCTAAACAAAATCAGAACATCCTTGTAACTGGCAGCCTCGGTTAATCTTGTATTTTCACTCTCAAGGTTATCAGAGAAAGATGAAGATGCTGATAATGTTGGTGAGCTCACTACATCAGAACATGCTTCCTCAGGAACTTCATTTACCTCAATAGAAGATTTCATTATCTTTCTCCTCTTGTAAGGACCAAAAAATGGAGGTGTGCAAGGATCATCATAAAACCCATCATCACTTCCACATTCACTGGCACTACTAATAGGAGTAACCAATGGAAAATCCTCCTGGGCATCATAATATATATCCCCTACAAATGAGATGAAAGTAATAAGGAACAAATTAATCAAACCACCACCACCACCATTATGTTAGACTTCACAACAGAAAGAGTCGACCACAAAGAACGCTAATTCACATTTTGACAACTTAAATCAACCTGAAACTAACCCACTAAATCCTGCAATGCCAGTTGGTAGGTCAGAGATAACTACCTTACTATATAGTTTAAGTTATGCTACCCAGCAATTTCTCCTAAAAAAGAATCCAGAAAAGGCAAGGAGAAGGAAAATCAAGGATTATAATTGAAAAGAAACACACCTTTATTTGAGACTCTATCCAGATACTCTTTTAAAATAAAACGGTCATAGTTTGTCCCTGAGTACCATGTAGAAATGCAGCTCGAAGCTTGCTCAACGCTATCAAATTCCCACCTTTTCATTGACTTAGCCTCCAATGCCATGGATGTATCTGTCTGCAAATGTATTTTGAACAAAAGATAGAGAAATTAAAATAATGCAAGGTATTTAATTTCAGTATGTGCTGGAAATTGATTTTTTTTTTTTATTCAAAGAAAAGTAACACCACCTGTAGTTCATTAAGATAGTTGATGCCCCGCACATCAGACCATGCAACCTCAAATACAATAAAGCCAAATAAGGTGCGATGCAATTCCTTATTTAGCAGAAAAGAGTCCTTCAGCTTTTTCATTGGCAGCAGGGCCCTTCTTTGGCACATTGCAACATCAACCAATGAAAACCATCTATACAGTTGTTTCTTCTTGATGGGCGTGGATCTAGAACAGTTTGCAAAATCAAGATTTTCACCAACAACCTTTTTCTCTCTTCTAGCCCTGGTGTTTGCAAAAGGAGACAGCCTCGACTGAAAAGATGCACATAGTTTTTTAGCAAAATAACATAAGAAACTACAATGTAATGATAAAAAAACAAAAGACAATATTTAAGGTTGTTCACAACCTTGGTCACCATTAGCTGCCATAGGTGAGCAGACCTCACTTCTTGGTCAATTAACCATGGCCCATTGTCCACCAAAATATGGAGCTTCTTACTTTCAGGAGGTAAAAAAAGAGTCAAGTGAGAAAGGTATGATTGCAAATCCCTGTTAAGTACACAGATATATTACAATTTTCAGTCAGTTATCTGTAATTAGTAGTTGGAAGATTGATCACAAGCTTTCAGTGGAATCTCGAACAAAACAAAACTAGAGGATTTTCAATGTAAACATTGCAACAGAACAAAAGACCCTGAAATACACTGCTTCGGTACTCTGCTTAGAACAATTGTTTTGATAGTCTGAAGATGAATGCACAAATTAAGGACTTGCCTTCTAGTTTCAATGCTTAATTTTTTCTTTCACATAATCATCAAGGGCAGACCAAAGGTGGTGAAATGCCAATTGGACTTCAGTCTCAATTTATGAACAGTGAATCATGCTCCATAAAAAAGGTTATATTTGTGCAAATTTGACCAGATGAGAACAAAAATGAATGTTGGTTTCAGAAATGATTAACGAACAAAAAAAAGCAGCATTTTTTTGGCATTGGGAAGTTCCTTCTGAAAATGGAGGGTGCTTAGTTTTATTTTTTCCTTGTGGAGGGTGGTGCATATATATATGAGTTTGTGCACGAGCCTCATGGAAAACAAACTTTGGGATTCATAAAAAGATACCCAAGGACTTATTTATAATTAGAATGGAGGGGGTTAAATTAGTGATATCTGATTATAGCAATACTAGAATACTTGTGGCATACAATGGTTACTGCGAGGTTAACTCAATAAGCCAAATATACAACAACAACAATAACAACGGATTATTTGATATCATTGACTCGGGCTCGTTTGATATCATTGAAGATCATATTGGATTATTTTCCGTCTCGGTTAGGCTTAGACGACGGATTGATAATTGGGTGCATGTGGTCACGGCCGTCTACGGACCATACGATTCTAGAAGACGGGTAGAGCTGTGGGAAGAACTTAGAACAATTAGAGAACAATGGGATGGACCATGGGTGGTTAGAGGAGACTTCAATATTACTAGATTCCAACACAAGCATAGCGGTAGAGGGGCGAGTAGAACTGACAGGAATAGTTTCAATGTTACGATAGACGATTTAGAACTTATGGAAATCAATCCATCTGACAGAAGGTTCACATGGACGAACATGCAACAAAACCCGATCCTTGCGAAACTAGATAGGATTTTCATTTCCACGGAATGGGAGGAGGCGTTTCCTTTAGCGACGGTCAGGACTATCACCAGATACACATCCGACCATGTCCCCCTCGCACTACAATGCGGTGAGGAAGAAAATAAAAAAACCCACAAATTCCGTTTCGAGAAAGTTGGACTATGCATAACAACATTCGAAAGAATATAGAAGAGGCATGAAACGCAGAGACCACAGAAATCAATGCCATCAGCAGGTGGAACACAAAAATTAGAAGACTACGCAGGCGGCTAACAGAATGTTCAAGACAGGAGTTCGGGCAAATCAAAAGAAAAGTACAGGAACTGGGAGAAAGAGTTATGGAACTAGAAGTTACAGAGGAAAGTAGCACGTTGCTGGGAGCAGAGGTGCAAGAGTTGACAGATAATAGGCGACAATTGCAACAATATGCAGAAATGGAAGAGCAATATTGGAGGCAGCGATCCAGGATTCAATGGCTTAAAGAGGGAGATGCAAATATAAAGTTCTTCCATAAGGTGGCAAACGGAAGAAGGAGACAAAATCGCATCAATGGATTACAAGTGGGGACAAGCTGGACCGAAGATGAGGGACAGGCTTGGGCAGGGCTGAAGGTGAATCTCAACAAGAGCGTGTCATCAGATAATGTATCTATTCCGAAACTCTTTATCAAGACCTTGTTTGGATGCGAGGCGGCAAAATTCTCAATGAAATACCTGGGGACACCCATTGGACCAGGAGCGATGCATAAGGAAGATTGGCAACCGATTATATATAAAGTAGAAAAGAAACTGGCTGGTTGGAAAGGAAGGTTTCTATCGTTACGAGGAAGGTTAACGTTACTAAACTCTGTCCTCAGTAGCCTACCAATCTACTTAATGTCAATCTATGAGTTACCAAAGTGGGTTACCAACAGAATCGATAAGTGCAGAAGAAGGTTCCTATGGAAGGGAGCTGATGAATCCAATAAGGGATTCCATCTGGTAAACTGGGGAAGAGTATACAAGAGGAGAGAATTTGGTGGCCTAGGAGTCCTAGATCTAAGAGACATGAATAAGGCTTTGATAAGCAAATGGTGGTGGAAAATGAACAGGAGACGAAATGGCTGGTGGTGTAAATCTTTTAGGGCTTATCGGGGAAGGAAGAAATTCATATTTGGAGGAAGTATAGTTGGCACGAAAAAATATTTTCTCTGAAAAGGGGTCGCGAAGGCCGGAGATGTTTACCACACTAACACAAGCTGCAGCATCGGAAATGGGAAAAACACAAAATTCTGGAAGGATAAGTGGTGTGGCAATAATACCCTAATAAGCTTGTTCCTGGATGCCGCTAAGGCGACGGTAACGGTAGATTCACTTGTTGCCGATGTTTGGCACAATGATAGACTAAAGTTGAAGGTCGGGTAAGATATTTCACTAGAGAGTTATACTCAGCTGATAAGTTTGAACAACTTCATTCGATTGGAAGGACGGTACTCAGACAACACAGAGAACATCAGGACTTGGAATTTAGAACCTAATAACAACTTCACGGTATCATCAATGTACAAGAGCCTGAACGATGGAGGAATCAGAAGCAAATATAGAAATACTATCTGGAACACACAGGCTCTCCTGAAAGTAAGAGTATTTCTCTGGCTTGTGGACAAAGATGCTATCTTATCCAAAAGCAATCTGCGAAGGAGAGGATTGCAGATCGACACCATTTGCGTAAGATGTAACACCGATGAAGAGAACACAGATCACATATTATTCATTTGCAATAGAGCTAGGTTAGAGGTAATATGCCGTGGGTTTGGTAGCAAAGAATTACCTAGTTCGATCAATGAGGCATGGGATTTGGGGAGGGGGAATAACATTAGAAAGACGGACATGGAAGCTTGGGATATTGCGATGGCTGCGACTATCTGGGGACTGTGGCTAGACCGAAATAACTACTATTTTCGTAATTGCACTCAAACCTTTCAAAGCATTATGCATAACATTTTTGGTTTCATCTATGCATGGGCAGGTCAGGCAGGGACAACGAAGAGGCTAAGGATGGAGGAGAACTGAGCTGAGGGAGAGCAAAAGGAAGACACATTAGGATAGCAGTTTCATGTATCTGTAACTTATTCACTTATGTAATTTTGACGCATCGAGATGTTTAGATGCTTGAGTTTGTAGTTATTTTGTATGGACCTATTCTGTTTAGTTAATTATCATTAATGGAACGATGACAATGTCATCTTTACCTCAAAAAACAACAATAACAACAACAAAGCCTTTTTTTCCAATTAGATGGGGTCGGCTACATGAATCCTGGTTTTCTATTCTGCTCAGTTTAGCGCAATATCTTCGGTAAGGTCACAAACTGTCATATCTTTTCTCACCGTTTTTACCCAAGTAAGTTTAGGTCTTTCCGCTACCCCTAACTCTAACCTCAATACTTATCAAATCACTCTTTCTAATGGGGGTACTACTAGGTCTACATATGACAAATCCAAACCACCTCAGGTGATTCTCTCTTAACTTATCTTGGATGGGAGGTACCTTTAGCATGTCTCGTATATACTTGTTTCTAATTCTATCCTTCTTGGTTTTATCACATCCATCTTAGCATCCTCATCTCTGCTACACTCATTTTTTGGACATGTTATTTCTTTATTGCCCAACACTCTGCTTCATACATCATTGATGGTCTAATAGCCGTCCTGTAAATTTTTTCTTTCAACTTCAAAGGTATACGTTTGTCACCACTGACACTTCTCCACTTAAGCCACACTGCTTGGATCCTATATATAACATCTTCACAAATCTCCTCATCTCTTTGTATAATCGAGCCTAAATATCGAAAACAGTCTTTTTTAGGTATCTCTTGACCATTAAGCTTTACTACTTCCTCAGTTGCGTTCCGAATATCACTAAAATTACACTCCATGTACTCTGTTTTAGTTCTGCTTATTATAAAGCCTCTAGCTTCCAAAGTTTCTCTCCAAAATCCTACTTTAGCATTGATTGTTGCTCTAATCTTGTCCACTAAGTCGACATCATCGGCAAAAAGCAGACACCAAGGCACCTCATATTGTATTTCTCGCGTCAATTCATTCATAACCAAAGGAAAGAGGCAGGGACTTAAAGCCGAACCTTGGTGTAAACCTATTGTAATACGAAAATCACTGGTCTCTCATATAGTTATTCTAATTGTGGTCTTTGCCCCTTCATACATATCCTTAATTACCTCAATATATCGAATAGTTACTCTTTTATTATTTAACACCCACCATATTATGTCTCTAGAAACTTTATCAGATGCTTTTTCTAGATCTATAAACACCATATGTAGATCTTTCTTATTCTCCTTATTTTTTTTCATAAGTCTCTTGAGTACATAAATTATTTTCATTGTTGACCTCCCAAGGATAAATCCAAACTGAGAATATATATATATATATATATATATAGAGAGAGAGAGAGAGAGAGAGATGGAGAGAAAGAGATGGAGAGAGAGAAAAATGCTTCATTGAAAACGGGCCTGTTTTCACAGACCCGGGAAAACAGCGATTCTGGCCGTTGGATCGCTCTTGGTGGTGATCAACGGATCAGATCGAGCCTGTCCATCACCCATCTCACTTAAGTGGCAGAGGGATAATTTGGGAATTTCGTCCCAAATAACTGTCCGCCTCATTCGCTCTAAAAAATTGAATGAACCTAGGCCGTTGTTTGAAACAACGGCTTAGGCTATAAGAAATTGAATGAACCTAGACCGTTGTTTGGAACAACGGTAAACAACGGCCTAGGCTATAAAATTTCGTTGTTTCAAACAAACTAGGCTATAAAATTTTATAGCCTAGGCCATTGTTGGGAACGGCCTAGGTTATAAAAGGCCGTAGTTCCAAACAACGGCCTAGGTTCATTCAATTTTTTATAACCAACGGCCTAGGTTCATACAACCAAAACGGGTCTATTTTCACGGGTCGGTGAAAACATACCCATTTTCAATAGAGCATTTCTTATATATATATATATATATATATATATATATATATATATATATATAGTCCCCTTCCGTTGTTCACCACCCATGGTGCACACGACATGTGCACTCGGTTTTTGGGCATTCATATCGACAATCCGAATTGTTCACATTGATCTACACATCTAAATTAGTCTCAATATGTAAAATCTAGTCATTTGAAATTTATTTGCTCATGCGGTGAAGTGTTACAAAATTGTATGGCCAAATATCATTTTTTTATATAATGACATGATGGATGGGCAAATGAATTTCAAATGGCTTGATTTTACATATTTAGACAAATTTAGATGTGTAAATCAATGTGAACGGTTCAGATCGTCGATATGAACGCCTGAAGGCAAGCACCGTGTGCACCATGGGTGGTGCACAACAGAAGAGGACCATATATATATATGGGTAGCGATAGTGATCAGGTGAGTACTGTTCTCACGATAAGCATCGTGAGAACTCCACACCTATTCTATGGATGATCCGAACCGTTCACATTGTTTATCATGATCAAATTAGTCTAGAAATATAAAATCAAGTTATTTGAAATTTATTTGTCCATACATCATGCCATTATAAAAAACAATGATTTTCAGCCATACAATATGTAGCACTTCAATGCATGGGTAAACGAATCTCATACGGCTTGATTTCTCATCTATAGACTAATTTAGTCATGTAGATCAAAAAGAACGATTCAGATCTTTCAACTAATGTCCCAAACAAAAGTTCTCACGTGGTTCTCACCAAAGGAGTTTTCACTGGATCGTGGCCCTATATATATATATATATATATATATATATATATATATATATAAGTGGGCTTAGTATATTATATGGGGAAGGGGAATTATATATAAATGATTATATAAGAGGCCATATATATACAAATGAGTGGGCTGTGTGTGCGGTTTGATGTGGGGCCCGGAAGTTGTATGAAGAGTGCAGCAAGCAGGCTCACGTGAGAAGTGAGTAAGGGGCAGCATGTGAGTGTAGGAAGGTGGAAAGAATTAATCCCACATCAGTTGTGTTAGTGGGTTAAGAGTGTTTATATGGTATTAGCCGATGATCAAAGGTCACCTACAAGCTATAGCACTTTTTTGTGAGGCAGTTCCTGTGGTGAGCCGTGGATTAGAATTTGCTTTTCGCGAGCCCCAGCGTAGGTACGAACGGAGCTGGGCGAGACTTGGGGCGTTACAAATGGTATCGATTATCAACTGTAGTTTCTAGTCTCAGTCTATGTTTGATCACTCTTTCGCAAATTTTCATTGTACGACTCATTAATTTAATCACTCAGTAGTTGAAACAACTTGGTATATCTCTTTCATTTTTTATATATAGGTATTAAAATACTCTTTCTTCGTTAATAAGCCAAATATCTTTAAGAAAAATATACAGGTTGGAAATGGCTGTACGACATATGACCTTACATTTGCTTGGACAGTTTGGTCAGTGATTTTGTTTTTTCTTTGTTTACTATGAATAAAAGCAGTTTGCAAATAATCCAAAGACACTAATATATGAAGTAGGAATCCACTACCAAGTTCCAACTAAAAACCTTCCAAATTTTTAAAAAGCAAACTCAGCTTAGAAGTTCTTTATGAGATGATCCAACGATTTATAAATTTTTACGTGCCTTTGATTGTAAGTCTCGTAATTAAGCTAACCAACCACAGCTCAAAGATCACCTCTTCCATCAACCATTCGACACGAGGACTTCTATTAATTTCCACAGTCATGTCTCTTTAGGTTCATGCACTCCACTCCATGTTTCTTTTTTAGCACATCTAAATGCTTCAAAATAAAAATAATTTTTTTTAATAATAGTAATCCTAGCATCTTGGAAAATATAGTACATTCACCCACTAGAAAAATATCCTCGCATCATAATATTCATTCAACTTTTTTACTAAAAAAGTATTATTATCCAAACTAATTGTTTGAAAGGGTCGTAATAGCTGTTAAAAAGTTTTTCTCTCGTGCCTACTTAACACCATTAATTTCCAAACAAAAAATCTGGAACAATATATCTTTCACATACAGAAAGTCAACCGTCTAGTTCATAGGAGATTCTCATATAGAAAGCAATTCAGTATGTGATTTCAATTCTGATCCATGTAATGAACAAGTCAACTCAATGCATAATTAACCAAATAATCTCCACACTTGTACTCCTAATCTCAGCAACAACACCTCAAATTATGCTTAAATTAAGCAGAAAAATTGCTGAATCAAACAACGCAAACCAAAATCAAAGCCTTTGAAACTCAAAGAAAATGCCGAATAAATTCTTCTTACTCACCCAATCTGCAAGCTGGTGAGAGGAAAGAAATGGCAGCTCTCCCCAACCGTCCCCATTCCTGCTACACAAAACACAAACACTAATATCTCAACTTGTACGAATAAAAAAGAGCAGATCTTAATATCAAAGCAAGATTACCTCAAACTGAGATCAAAGAAACCCCATGAACAACAACTGATTGATTCTCGGAAAACGATAGAGAGAAAACGAACCAAAGCCTCGCTGTCCCTCTCTCTTCATTACTCGGTCCTCCCTGTCAAATGTCAAAATTCTCAATCAATTGAGAGTCCGTTGCTTAGCCTGCAAGAGTCTTGAGGATCCCTAACGTCTTTTCCACGCACCAAATCCGAAACAAAAGAAAACGACGACACGTCACGACATTTAATTACTCCGCCATTAAAACGCTCTGAACCTTTTCCCCAAAACCCTACCTCGTCGCTATCCACACCCGCCTTCTATTTGCAGACGATGACGGGAGCACGGGATCCACTGTGTTGGGTAACACGATTTGAGTATGGGATACGGTTTGTGATTGGTGTTCTGAGGTTTTGATTGGATGGATATGGTGTTTGGTGTCACGAGGAGTGGAGGGAGGGGAGAGGGTGTAACCGTTTTTGAGTGGGAAGGGGGGGATGTTCGTCGCTTTGGGGGGTCATTCCGAGTTTTTATGAATTTTTTGTCGTAGTGACCCACTTTTTGAAAATATTTGGGGTATGACCTACTTTTGAAAATACTTAGGATCTGATCCAGTTTTGGACACGTTATTGAAAATAACGGCATAGATTATTTATATGTCGTTATTTTTAATAACGGCATCATTTTACTTTTTTTTTGTATGCCGTTATTTGGAGTAACGATATCAGTATATTTTTTCATACGAGTGTGAATCTTCTTACTTGAAAAAAATTCTAAGTGTTTGATATGGCTAAAAATAGGGTTAAATCGGAACTGTCCAAATCGGGAACGAATCTCAAAGCCTAGGAATAAAATGGTAATTTCGCCCACCAACGAGTCTGAAGTGGGTCCTGGATCTTTTCCCCAAAAGACCCATTAACCCACGAACGGATCCACCTCAACTGGGTACGGGCCCCAACCGAAAATAAACTCAGTCCAGCAGGATCGAATTAGGGTTTCTGATTAATACTAATCAACGACCCTGATTCACATCTATCCTTTCACTGGGGATTAGGATAACATTCCTTATCTGACCACAGGGATTACATTCCTAATCTGACCCCAACGGCGGCTATAAATACCCCCACAATACCCCTCATCCATCTCCATTAAGAAATAATCAATCTTTTGCCAATTTACGCTCTTTCATAATCATTCCTGATTTCTGACTTGAGCGTCGGAGGGTGCGTCGCCGGGATCAACCCCGGTGTCTCGCACTTTTTGCAGGTGAACGGTGGGAGTCAACGGTCAAACTCCGGCGGAACAGGTTCAGGTTTGCTATTCAAGTTTTCCAAGAATCCACAAATACTATCTGTTTGCCCCCACACCAGATTTAGCGGTAACAGATTGGCGCCGTCTGTGGGAAACCAAACGAATAGCAGCCTCCCATCTTCCCGTTGGTCAAATCTTCTCCAGCCATGCCTCCCAGAAAAGTAAGATCCCGAAGGTCCAACCGCGGACCCAACCCCCTGATCAGCAACAGGAGGTCCCCATCCAACCCGCTCAGCAGCAGGGGCAACTTCCGCCTCATGCCGAGGACCCTCTCCAACAGGACCAGCCTCATCTTCAGAATCAACAACCTCCTAAGGGTCCCCACGGTCCTCAAAATGCCGGTGCAGGGGTCTCGCGTCCCAACCCGCAGAAACAACCTCTCCACCAGGACCACGTCTCAATACACAATGCCTCTACGGATTCTATGGCCTCCCACAATCCCCGAGCTTCCGACCTTCGCAATACCATCCTCAATCGGCAGAAGGATGAGGATCTTCGCCGCCGTCTGGATGAGAAGCGGGCCCAAGAGGGAGCCTCTCGCCAACAACGTCCAAATGAGCGATCTCCTTACCGTCGAGACTATAGAAGGTCCCCTACCCGAAGAGGGCGGAGAGAGTCCCCCGAGCATCACAGGAGAAGACCCCACTCCCCTGCCGGTCGGCAACATCCGAGGAATAATGAGGCACCCATCACTCCTGCCGAGTTCCAGCAATTCCAAGCAACCATCCTACAAGCTCTCAATCTCCGATCCAACAACACCAATGCTCCAAGGATTCCCACTCCTCCTCCCGTCCGAAGTCCTCGCCGACGGTCCCTAACTCCTCCCCCAGCTCCTAGCAACCCCCAGCACATTCCTAGTCCTCGCTGCTCCAGGAGCTACCGTCGTCGTTGCCCCAGTTCTCCCTCGTACGAAGACGAGTCTAGAGGCTCAGTTAGTTACCGTCGAAGAGATGACGCTATCTACCACCGTCTCCACGAAATGGAGAGGCGCTTGGGTCAGTTAGACAGAGAAGAAGAGCTTAGAGGAAGGACCCTTCGCCCTAGTCGACCTCCTTTTTCCCGAACCATAATGGAGGCGCCCGTACCAATTGGCTTTAAACCTCCTCAATTTGAGACTTATTTCGGGGAGTCTGATCCCGTCAATCACATCGAAAGCTTTATGCTCATCCATCAAGCTTCCAATGCTCTGCTGTGCAAGACCTTCACTGCTACTCTCAAGGGTCCGGCTCGAGAATGGTACTCTCGCCTTGCCCCATCCTCAATATTCTCCTTCGAGCAATTTGAGACCCTCTTCGTCACCCACTTCGTGAGTAGCTGCTGAACTGAGAAGACCAGCATTTCGCTACTCTACCTCAACAAGAAGAAGGGTGAGAAGCTGAGAGACTATGTGAAAAGGTTCACAGTGGAAGCTAGGTCCATAGCATCCCTCGACCAGTCGGTCGCTGCAGCAGCATTCCATTCCAATGTCCTCAACTCTAGCATCCACTCTTCCCTCGCCAAGAAGCCCCCACAGAACTTCTCTGACCTCCTCCTTCGGAGCGAAAAGTATATTCAGGCTAAGAAAGCTGAGCACCGCCCCAACTTGGAGGGGCCTTCCTCCGGGTCTAAGAGAAAGGGAACGGAAGAGGAAGGGGCCAAGAAGCTCCAGAAGGATAATGACGGCCAGCGCCGACCTCCTCCCAGATTTGAAAAGTTTACTCCCCTTAATGCCAACATATCCACAATTCTCATGGAAGTTGAGAAGGAGGGGGTGATACCTCCTACGCCAAAAATGAACACCCCCGGCAAAAAGAAGGACAAAGAGAAGTGGTGCCGCTATCACCGAGACCATGGCCACGACACCAATGATTGTCGGGCCCTGAAGAACTAGATAGAAGCCCTCATCCAAAGGGGGCAGCTGACCAAGTTCATGAGAAAGGACCGAGCCGATCTTCCTCCCCCGCCTCGGGGGGCTAACAAGCATCCTGAACGCGATGAAACGCCCGAATTCGAAGAGGAGCATGTCCTGCACCTCATTCATGGGGGTCCAATGGGGGGCTCCTCCAACTCCTCTCGGAAGGCGTTCATAAGGGAAGTTAATTTGGTTCGCGCCACACCTCCTCCTAAAGGCCTTGGAGTGCCCGTCACATTCTCAGATGAAGACCTTGAGGGTGTCCGGATCCCCTATTGTGACGCCCTTATCATCAACCTCCATATGGCAAACTTTAAAGTGGAAAGGATCCTGGTGGACAATGGTAGCTCCGTTAACATCCTCTTCCTCGCTGCTTTCAAAGGCCTCAAACTATCCCGGGACAGACTTAAGCCCGCCGGCTACACACTCCATGGGTTCACGAGAGTGCCAGTGACTATTGAAGGGGTGATCACCCTCGACGTAACCACTGGCAAAACTCCTACAACCCGAACGAAGTCGATGGACTTTATGGTCGTGGATGTCCCTGCAACCTACAATGTCATTTTGGGTCGGGCCCGGCTTAGCTGCTCTCGAAGCCATCCCCCCCGCTTATCACCTCAAGATGAAATTTCCCACCGGGCAGGAGTAGGGGAAGTAAAAAGCAATCAGGAGATGGCCCGCAAGTGCTACATGACCTCTACTATGGGTCCAGTCATCTCCCTCGAAACTCTTGAAATCCCCCAAGATGTCGTCCGACCAACGTCCGAGCCGGTAGATGAGTTGGAGGAAGTGTTCTTCTCTGAGCAGGATCCAAGCTGAAAGTTCTTTGTTAGCAAGACCCTCCCATCTGCCCTATGCTCCGACATAGTCCAGTGCATCCGAAGGAACCGCGACCTCTTTGCATGGTCGACTGCAGACATGCCCGGAATTTCCGAAGAGCTCTTAGTCCACCACCTCAGTGTCGCTCTGGGATCCAAACCGGTCCAACAGAAGAGGCGCAAGTTCGCTCCCGAGCGCCAGCAAGCTATAAAAGAGGAGGTGGACAAGCTCTTGAAGGCTCGGTTCATACAAGAGGTAAATTATCCCGAATGACTCTCGAATGTAGTAATGGTGAAGAAGTCCATTGGGACATGGAGAATTTGTATCGACTTTACCGACCTCAACAAGGCATGCCCCAAAGATCCATTCCCTCTTCCAAGCATTGATACTTTGATTGATGCCACTTCGGGCCATGAACTCCTCAGTTTCATGGACGCCTTCTTAGGCTACAATCAGATTCGTATGTTTTCCTCGGATATCCCAAAGACCTCCTTTGTAACCGATCAGGGCCTCTACTGCTACAGGGTAATGCCCTTCAGTTTGAAGAATGCAGGTGCCACTTATCAACGCCTCGTCAACAAGGTTTTTCAAGCTCAGATCGGCCGAAATATGGAGGTATATGTTGACGATATGCTTGTGAAGAGCATCCACGAGGCTGATCATGTGGCCGATCTGCAAGAGGCGTTCGATGTACTGAGGAAACATGAAATGAGGCTCAACCCGAACAAGTGTGCATTCGGGGTCTCGTCGGGGAAATTCCTAGGCTTCATGGTCAGCCAAAGAGGAATCGAAGCCAACCCTGAGAAGATCAAGACCATATTGGACATGGATCCCCCGAAGAATGTTAAAGAGGTCCAAAAGCTAACGGGTCGCCTTGCAGCCATAGGGCGTTTCCTTTCCAAGTCAGGGGAGAAGTGTCTTCCCTTCTTCAAAGCTCTCAGGGGGGCCAAAGGTTTCAAGTGGGGTCAGCAGCAGCAAGATTCATTCGACCAGCTCAAGACTTACCTAGTCAATCCTCCTCTCCTTAGCAAGCCTATTCCCGGGGAGGCCCTCTACCTCTATAGCAGCCTCCGAGCAGACCCTCAGCGCCGTCCTCGTAAGGGAAGAAGATAAGACGCAAAAGTCCATCTATTACGTGAGCAAGGTACTTCGGGATGCCGAGCTCCGCTACCCGAGGATAGAGAAGATGGCATACGCCTTAGTCATGGCCGCAAGAAAGCTTTGCCCATATTTCCAGTCCCATTTGGTGGTCATTCTTACCGACCAACCGCTGAAGCAAGTTCTCCACAAGCCAGAGACCTCCGGTCGCCTCATGAAGTGGTCTATCGAGCTGAGTCAGCATGATATAACCTACCAACCTCGGACCGCAATCAAGGCTCAGGCCTTAGCTGAATTTATCGTCGAGAGTACCATCCCCGAAGTCAGCCAAGCAATAAAGGGACCGCCTGTCTGGTCGGTTTACGTAGATGGATCCTCTTGTAATGAGGGAAGCGGAGCTGGGGTCATTCTGGCTGGCCCAGATGATTTCATCCTCCAATACTCCCTCCGCATCAACTTCAAGGCCTCTAACAATGAAACAGAATATGAAGCACTCATAGCCGGCCTCGGAATGGCTCGCAAGGCAGGGGTGCAGTGCCTCCGGATCTTTAGCGACTCTTAGCTGGTCGTAAATCAGGTCCTAGGCGAGTACGAGGCACGAGATGACCGAATGGCTAAGTACCTAGCCAAGGTCCGGAGTCTCATGGCCCTATTTCAAGAAGCTCTCATCCAGCAAATCCCCCGAGAAAAGAATTCCCAGGCCGATGCCCTCTCCAAGCTAGCCTCCTCCTCCCTCCAAGGTCTCGAGCAGACCGTCTTGATCGAGGTGCTCCTGAAGCCAAGTATAGAAGATGAAACTTCCGACTCGATGGAGTCGCTACCTGTCCTGCTTCAAGATAATTGGATGAAACCCCTGGTAGAATTTCTAAGGGATGGGCTTCTCCCCGAAGACCCTAAGGAAGCTCGCCGAGTGAGAACCCGAGCTGAGCGGTACACCCTTATCGAGGGCATCCTATGCAAGCGCTCCTTCACACAAGTGGACGGCAGGCCTTATTTGAGGTGCCTCTCTCCGGAACAAGCCGATTACGCCCTGCAAGAGCTCTACGAAGGCATCGGCGGGGCACATTCAGGGTCCAGATCCCTTGCCCGGAAGGTGTTGAATTAAGGATATTTCTGGCCCACTCTCCTACAAGACGCCGAACTACACGTTCGGCAATGCGGCTCTTGTCAGAAATACTCCAACGTCCGTCGCCTCCCACAAGCTCCACTCACCTCCCTATCAAGTACTATCCCTTTCGCAATGTGGGGGATGGATTTAATAGGGCCATTCCCACCAGCTCCCGGCCAGCTCAAATTCTTAGTCGTGGCAGTCGACTACTTCTCGAAGTGGATAGAGGCCGAGCCCTTGGCCACAATCACCGAGAACAAAGTACTTCAGTTCTTCTGGAAGAACATTATCTGCCGATTCGGTATCTCTCGAGTCCTCATAACAGACAACGGAACCCAGTTTACCAGGACTGCCTTCCGAGCTCTATGTGAAGACCTCGCCATCCAACAACGTTTCTCCTCCGTCTCCTATCCACAGTCGAATGGTCAAGTGGAGAATGCTAACCGATAGATCCTCTCCGGTATTAAGAAAAGGCTGAATAAGTGCTCTAAACGCTTATGGGTCGATCAGCTCCCTAACGTGCTGTAGAACTACCACATCACGAAATGGACCCCCACAGGAGAGTCCCTATTCAATCTCACGTATGGGTCCGAGGCTGTGATCCCATTGGAAGTTGGCATACCTTCTCCTCGCCTTCTTGCCTATGAAGAAGAACAGAATGCCAGAGAACTTCGGGCAAACTTAGACTTGGTCGACGAGCTACAGGAAAGAGCGTCAATCCGCCAACAGAGTTATCAGAGGAGGATCGAAATGGCGTACAATAAGAGAGTTCGTCCCACCGACCTCAAAGAAGGGGACATGGTCCTCAGAAAGTTAGCAATCTCTTTTCCTGGTCAGAAGAGTAAACTAGCTCCAAATTAGGAGGGACCCTACAAGATCACCAAAGTAGTTCGGCCAAGGACATATCGTCTAGAAAACTTCGAATGCAGAGAGATCCCCAGAACTTGGAATGCCGATCATCTTTTGAAATACCAAGAGAGAGCATTAACGCCTCTCTAAGTATTCTGGGATGTCGAACCGTTCCTCTCCTTTTACTTGTATTTTTTCCTTTATTTCTCACATGTAATAACGGCTCGCAACTTAGAAGCAGCAAACTATTAGTTATCAATAAAGAAAGTTTTTTCATATGTTACTTGTAAAATTGCTTGTATCTCTCTGCTTTTACTCTTCACCCTAACAACGAGTTCGGAATCAAACACTTGGTTCGATTCTGCTCTGCAAAGCTCGCTCTTAAGCAAGCTAGGAGACGTTCGCCATTCAAAATTGCTTCCATAACCGTTGAACAAACTCTAACGACGAGTTCAGAGTCCAACACTTGGTTCGACTCTGCTCCGCAAGCTCGCTCTTAAGCAAGCTAGGAGTGGTTCGCCATTCGGAATTGCTCCCATAACCGTTGAACAAACTCTAACGACGAGTTCGGAGTCCAACACTTGGTTCGACTCTGCTCCGCAAGCTTGCTCTTAAGCGAGCTAGGAGTGGTTCGCCCATAAGAGGGAAGATTTGCTTCTGATTTTGAGTAGTTGTCAAAAGTTGGAGGAGTTATACTTACAGCATTCGAACATCAGAAGCAAAACAAACTTTTTTATTAAGAGCCAGGACAAGGTTGACACTACAACAGAGTTTTACAATAATTTGAAGAGCATAATACAACTTGTTTAGCGCTTCTTTGGAAGGGGAACGCTTCGGTTCAGAGACACACGAGGGCGGCATCGCCTTACCTCTGAGCTCGACTCTAAACCAGCGAAGTGAGAACCCCCTTCGCCACTAATTCTAGCTGTGGCCCCAACCGAGGCGCCACTAGACGAAACAGCTACACCACTCTGAGCGTCAGCTGGGCTCCGCCTAACGGCAGGCGAACGAGTTGCAAGTTCATAGAACGAGATTCCTCTTTCGCTTTCTTCGTGAGTACACGACGTACTACGAATATTGATCCTTACGGGCTGAGGTTTCAGCGTTGCAATCTCCTCCTCTAGCTCTACTATCCTATCTCTCAAAATATCGTCCTCCGCCAATACTTTGAAACGAGGAAGTTTAGACGAGCCTGCAACGTTAGTACTGTCGGCCACAATACGACGGAAATGAGTCACTTCGATACCCCTGTCGATCGTGATCCTCCTCAATTTGTCAATTCTTGTCGTCAACTCATCGCGCTTGGATATCAACTTCCCCACCCTCGAAGCTAACTCTTCTTCCTCCGCCGAATGTTCTTTCACCGTTACCTCCAAATGACGAATCTCCGCCAGCAGTTCACTATTCCTTTGGTCGACATCAAAGAGCACCTTACGAAGCAACTCTATCTCGCCTTCGAGACGAGTCTCTTGAGATTGTTTCCGCAGGTGCCTCAACTCGCGAAAATACCCTCTCGCAGTTGCTTTAATGTCCTCCAATTTCAAGAAGTCGTAAAACGCTTTATCACGACAGCGAGAAAGAGCCTGCTTCGTTTTCTTCAGCTCAGCACGAAGATGGAAGACCTCAGTAATCGGACCCAACTCAACCTGAAAAGTGGAGGAATATCAAAAAGAGTCTTCAATACTTAAGGATACAATCCGAGCAAAAATAGTTGGACACTTTGCGAAATTTCATAATATTCAGCCAAAACACCAAGAAGGAAACTGTTTCATTAAAAGTCTAAGATTTACAAGAAGCGGTGGCCAGTCCGCAGTTAGGCATTACAAAAAAGAAGAACAAGAAAATTAGAAGAGGCGACAAAGTCAGGGGTTGACCTCATCATCGTTCGGCACGAAAACAATCGCACGCTCGGCGCCCCCCTCGTCTTCGGAGTCTCCGACATCTTGCCTCGGAGCGAGCTCGGCCAGGGGTAGCTCTTCCTCACCCTCTACGGGGTCGTAGAAGTAGTAGGACTAGACGTCAAATCCGGGGTTCCGAGCAACGATATGCTTCAACGCTCGGCCATACACCTCCTCCATGTTGGTCAACATGTGAGCTTCGGCTTCGTCCCGAACTGCCTTCTCCGCGACCGCCACCTTCGACGCATGCTCGCTCAGGGCTTCCTCCGACGCCTTCTGGGCCTTAGACAGCTCTCCTTCGAGTCGAGCTGTCTCCTTTCCTAGGGTCTCGACCTTGGAGGCCTCGGCGGCCGAGCTCCTCAGCTCCTCAGCGCCTCAAGCACGAGCACAAAAACTTAGAAAAACTTTGAAGAAAATCCTCTAGTACTTACCGACATGGTGTTCCGAGTGATCTGCATAGCGGCGTCATCAACCTCACCCGCCTTGAGTGTCGCTCGGTCTTTAGGGGTTGGCAGGTGCTTCACCGCCTGCATACAGATGTTGCCGTCCCCTAAGAACCCGTCCACCTTCATCACCCTCCAATCGGAGACGAAGATGCGCATGTGCTCCTCGGTCAGGATTGCCTCCTCCTCAGCTGTGAGGGGTGGAACATCGAGAGCCATAGCCGCACTAATGTTGAATGCTCCGCCCGAAGACCCTGGAGCATCTGTTCGCACCGTTGGAGTCGGCGCATCCGAGGTAGATGGGGCAGAAGGCACGACGAGGCCTTGATAGGGCTCGACCAGAGGAGCCTTGACAACCTGCCGCTCGGGGGTCGGAGAGACCGAGGGGATCTTGGGCGCTCGGCCGCCTTGGGGTCCGGACACGGTCCTCTTTCTCTTTCTCGTCTCCTGCTCCCTAGCCGCTCGGGCCTTAGCCATCAGACCTTTGTAGTCCATGCCGGGAGATTCTGCACAAACCGAGTGAAAAAAGTTAGAAAATTTTTCCAAAACCTCGAAGACAAAACAAGAATAGGAGAAGCATACTAGGGTCGATCGGATTGAGACCCCCTCGGAATAAGGCCTCCTCGGTGATGTCTTTCCAACTGAGGGTCGGAAGCCCGAGCAACTTCTCCATGATTTCTGCCTCCTCGTTGCTGAGCACGGGCTCTTTCTTCGCCCGCTTCGGAAGGTCGTCCCTCAACTACACCGTCGGGATCATCCATGGCTCGGGAGCTCGGACGAGGAAGTACTTCTCTTTCCAATGCTTGATCGAGTTCGGGTTCTCGATCAACTTCACACCCTTCCTCGGCGAGAAGTAGCACCTCTGCTCATTTTTGTTTGGTTGGCAAGGATGGTAGAGACTCCGAAAGATGAACATATTGTGCAGAGCGCCGACCTCCTGGCATTGAAGAACAAACACCATAACGTGCCGCCAGGTGTTTGGCATTAGCTGAGCCGGACACAAGCCGTACCACTGCAGCACCTCCATTACGAAAGGGTGCAGCGGCAGTTGAAGTTTGGCATTCAGGGAGTCGGCGGAAAAAATGCACGTATCGGCCGGGGACGAGGTGCACGCTCAGAAGCCAGGGCCAGGAAGAAGGAGCTCGTACTCCACGGGGATTCGGAACCCACTCCGGATCCGATGCAAGTCCGCCTCGGTCAGGACCGAAGAGATGTGATCCACCTCAAAGGTTTCCCTTGGCTCGTTTTCCTCAATCGACTTAGCGGTGCCCTGCGTCACCTTCTCCAACAGATCTCCGGAGTAGCTCCACACACCGCCAATGCTCGACAAAATGCTCGGATGCCGACCCAACTCCCCTACAGTCTTCGGGTGCTCGATTATCGTTTCCACACCCTTGCACTTGCTAGATCGGACCACTACCTCCTAGAGAGGCTCGGCAAGCTCTTCACTATGCTCGGCCTAACCATTGTCTCTTCGGTCGGCTCGACGACCTCCTTCTCTTTACCCTTGCTCGGCCTCACCGTTCGGCTGGTGCCTAGGTCCGAGGAGGGGGTCTCATCCGTGGAAGAAAACTTAACCATTTTTACAAAGATGAAGAGAGAGACTGACCTTGAAGTGACTAGTATGGCCGGAAAAGATCGCTGGAGCCTAAAATGCCTTGCCGCGACAGCTAGCAGCACCACCCAAGAGCTAAAAACTTCGCTAAGAAGTAAAACCAAGAGTGAGAAAGTGAAAGTGAGAAATGAGGTAAAATGTTGAGGGGGTGAAAACTTATAGTAAAAGAGACGCCTCTTGGGCTTTGCAACGTAAGAGCGCAACTCTTGGGCCTCCCCTGAAGCATTACAAAAGCCCAAATGACTAAGTAACGAAGATCCACAACTGTTAGCAACGGGAGCGACATTTCGACCCAAGTAAAACAGCTCGGCACCTCGGAACCAAAATCCGAGCGACAGGCGATCCGACCTCAACATTCAAAAGGATAGCTCGGATTCCGAGCAAGTGCCAATCCGAGCTACGAATTGGAGAAAAACGACTTTTCCCTCAAAATTTGCATAAGATTTCGATCAGACGGCTCAGATCATGCCAGCGCCACTACACGACAAGATAGTGTTTTCTTGGGAACTGAGCCAGCATCGAGATTTGTGCCATCATCCAATGGCTAGGATCGCCCCACGTCCCTCGGAACCAAAATCCGAGCGACAGGCGATCCGACGTCAACATTCAAGAGGATAGCTCGGATTCCGAGCAAGTGCCAATCTGAGCTACGAATTGGAGAAAAACGACTTTTCCCTCAAATTTCGCGTAAGATTTCGATCAGATGGCTCAGATCATGCCAGCGCCACTACATGACAAGATAGTGTTTTTTTGGGAACTGAGCCAGCATCGAGATTTGTGCCATCATCCAACGGCTAGGATCGCCCCACGTCCCTCAGAACCAAAATCCGAGCGACAGGCGATCCGACCTCAACTTTCAAAAGGATAGCTCGGATTCCGAGCAAGTGCCAATCCGAGCTACGAATTGGAGAAAAATGACTTTCCCCTCAAAATTCGCGTAAGATTTCGATCAGACGGCTCAGATCATGCCAGCGCCACTACACGACAAGATAGTGTTTTTTTGGGAACTGAGCCAGCATCGAGATTTGTGCCATCATCCAACGGCTAGGATCGCCCCACGTCCCTCGAAACCAAAATCCGAGCGACATGCGATCCGACCTCAACATTCAAGAGGATAGCTTGGATTCCGAGCAAGTGCCAATCCGAGCTACGAATTGGAGAAAAACGACTTTCCCCTCAAAATTCGCGTAAGATTTCGATCAGACGGCTCAGATCATGCCAGCGCCACTACACGACAAGATAGTATTTTCTTGGGAACTGAGCCAGCCTCGAGATCTGTGCCATCATCCAACGACTCCGATCGCCCCACGTTCCTCAGAACCAAAATCCGAGCGACAGGCGACCTCCGCAACAAAGAGGATAGCTCGGATTACCGAGCCGAGCAACTAGCGACCCGAGCCACTTGCTCGGATTCTGAGCAAGTGCCAATCCGAGCTGCGAATTGGAGAAAAACGACTTTCCCCTCAAAATTCATGTAAGATTTCAATCAGACGGCTCAGATCATGCCAGCACCACTACACGACAAGATAGTATTTTCTTGGGAGCTGTGCCTGCCTCGAGATTCACGCCGAGATCCGACGGTGCAGATCGCTCCACGTCGCTCGGAATTCCGAGCCGAGCGACTAGCGATCCGAGCCACTCGTGCGAGGAAAAAACCGAGCCATTTTGCTCGGATTCCGAGCAAGTACCAATCCGACCCTTGAAAGTGAAGAAAAATGCTACCGAGCGTCTCCAACCGTTGGATCATTGCGAAGATCGCGCCTGAGATGATGGATGGTCCAGATTACGCCACGTCCACTAAACGACAAGATAGTGTTTTCTTGGGAACTGTGCCCGCCTGGAGATTCGCGCCGAGATCCGACGGCTCAGATCGCTCCACGTCGTTCGAAATTCCGAGCCGAGCAACTAGCGATCCGAGCCACTCGCGTAAGAGAAAAACCGAGCCACTTCGCTCGGATTCCGAGCAAGTGCCCATCCGACCCACAAAAGCAGAGAAATTGCTGCCGAGCGATCCTGTCCATCCGATCTTTCAGAAATTCACGCCGGCACAGGATCAACGGTCCAGATCGCGCCACGCCATAATTCAGTATTTTATTTATTAAAATCGTTTTGTTTATTTAAAAAATTGCGAAAATGGTTAAAAATTTGGGAAAATTAATTTAAAAATCCTAGAAAATAATTATAAAGTCAGGGAAATATTTTTGAGCCCCCGAGTAAATAGTTATTGCCTAGGACCATTTATTAAGACCCCCGAACGACGAATCGACACTTCGCAAAATTAAGTAAATATTCCGAAAAAATAGATAAAAATCACCAAATGTCCAGGAGGGCTCAAGAACAATTCAAAGCGCGCAACTAACTTAGAAAATCACCATACTGCCACCTGCGAAGATCCGAAACCTTCCATTTGGACTCCGATACAACTCCGCCAGCCATTAAAACAGTAAAACTACTCCTCAAAGGCTGATCAAGCTCAGTCTTCGGGAGTGGGGGGCTCGTGATATGGCTAAAAATAGGGTTAAATCGGAATCATCCAAATCGGGAACGAATCTCAAAGTCTAGGGGTAAAGTGGTAATTTCGCCCACCAACGAGTCTGAAGTGGGTCCTGGATCTTTTCCCCAAAAGACCCATTAACCCACGAACGGATCCACCTCAACTGGGTACGGGCCCCAACCGAAAATAAACTCAGTCCAGCAGGATCGAATTAGGGTTTCTGATTAATACTAATCAACGACCCTGATTCACATCTATCCTTTCATTGGGGATTAGGGATTACATTCCTTATCTGACCACAGAGATTACATTCCTAATCTGACCCCAACGGCGGCTATAAATACCCCCCATCCATCTCCATTAAGAAATAATCAATCTTTTGCCAATTTACGCTCTTTCATAATCATTCCTGATTACTGACTTGAGCGTCGGAGGGTGCGTCGCTGGGATCAACCCCGGTGTCTCGCACTTTTTGCAGGTGAACGGCGGAAGTCAACGGTCAAACTCCGACGGAACAGGTTCAGATTTGCTATTCAAGTTTTCCAAGAATCCACAAATACTATCTGTTTGCCCCCACACCAGATTTAGCAGTAACAGTGTTGAAACAACTTATAAATAATGACGTTATCCCCAAGAACGATATTCAAATTACTGATGCCGTTAATGGAAAATAACGGCATCAGTTATAATAAAATGAACTGTTGCATTTATTTGGAACAACGACAACAGTTCATTTTATTATAACTGATGCCATTATCTTCAATAACGGCATCAGTAATTCGAATGTCGTTCTTAGGGATAACGGCATTATTTATAAGTTGTTTCAGCACTTAGAATTTTTTTCAAGTCAGAAGATTCACGCTCGTATAAGAAATGTACTGATGCCGTTACTCCAAATAACGGCATGCAAAAAAAAATGTAAAATAATGCCGTTATTGGAAATTTTATATGTCGTTATTTTCAGTAACGGTTTATGCTGATGTGTCCAAAACTGAGTCAGATTGTTAATTATTTTCGAAAGTTGGTCAGAACCGTGGGTCAGTACAGCAAATCTTTCAGTTTTTATGTGGTTTGTTTGCATGCGTAATGCGCGTGGTTGATGGGTTGAGTACTTAAATGTTTATCGGCGCGAGCAGCGTGGCACATGGGACGCACAGGGACATGTCTGGAATATTACAGAAAGGTTGGCAAGCAGTATTTATTAGGCTGTATAGATTGAGACGTAATAATGGGAGGGTTTATAATGGAGTTGCATTATGGAGTGGATACATAGATGAGAGTACTTTGATGAGTTGGCCATGTACTAACCCATTCGGCAAATAGAAGTCACAAAAATTTTGTGGGTATGAGCAGGAGGAGCGAGAAAAGATTTATATACGCTGTACATATAAGATATCGTATATAAATTAATCATATACATTAGAGGATTTTGTGGTAACATTTTTTACTATGGTAGGCATATCGTACGAAATTGTAACACACAATTTGATTTAATTCTCTAGATTATTGTTGTTTTATTTTTCAGGAGCAATCAGATAATAAGTTCTTTTTAAAGAAGGAAACCCTACAGTTTAAACTATGGATCTGATCTGTATTATGATGGTTGAAGACTTCTTTAGATGAGTCTGAGTAGTTGAGAATGTGTGGATCAATATGTTGACGACTGAAACTGTCCGACGAACCTGCAGAAAGTCTGAACACCGGACCTCAAGTCAGTAACTCAGAAAGGTGATTAGAGTTTTAATGGCAAAAGATTTATTACCCATTACTGATTGAGGAAAAGAGTATTTATAGACTAGAAGTTAGTTATAAAAGATTGACTTCAATAATAATTTTTTATTGTAAAATAATAGAAACAATAAACAAAGAAAATAGAGATAAGAGGAAAGAAGATTATTCTCATTCATAATATTTTCATCTCCCTTCCAAATGATTCACCCAATGGCCTATTTATAGGCTTACAAAGAATACAAAGAGACAATTACATAATTATTACATATGAATAAATATGAATGAATGCAATATGGTGGTGGAGAATGTGGAAAGAGTGGGGGGAAAGTTCAATAGACAATTCACTCATAATAATTTATTTACAACACTCCCCCTTGAATATCTATTGAATGTAAATAAGAATATGCCTCGTTAAAACCTTACTAGGTAAAACCCAAATGGGAAAAACCCTAGTGAAGGAAAAGGAGTACATAATCTTTAACAATGATATGCAATGAAGATGCTACCTCGTTAAAAACCTTACCAAGAAAACCCAGTGGGACAAAACTTGGTGAAGGGAAAAAGAGTGCAGCGCATATCATCTCTCCCCCTGACGAGATCATCCGATTAGGACTTTCAAAAGTCGTATCTCGAATCTCGATCAATTCTACCATCCTTTCCAAAAGTTGGGGTGATAGGGTCATAGCGAGCAATCTTCTGGATTGTCGCTTGATTCTATTTGGTTAACAATGATTTCACCCTTTTAATTGAAACATTATGAGTGAAGAAGAACTTTGGTGAGATATGCTTTGTTTTATCACCTTTGATGTAGCCATCCTTTAGCTGAGCTATGCATGCTGTATTATCTTCAAATAAGGTTGTGGGGATATCTTTATCGACTGAAAGGCCACACATTCCCCAGATATATTGAGATATCGACCTCAAACAAACACATTCACGACTTGCCTCGAGGATTGCCAATATTTCTGCATGATTAGTTGAAGTTGCTACTATTGTTTGCTTTGTAGAATGCCATGAAATTGCTGTTCCTCCGCAGGTGAACACATATCCTGATTGAAATCGGGCTTTATGTGGATCAGATAAATACCCTGCATCTACATACCCAATTAAATCTGATTTGGAAAGGTTAGAATAATACAAGCCCATATCCATGGTCCCTTGAAGATATCTAAATATATATTTCACACCATTCCAATGTCTTCGAGTTGGTGAGGAACTATATCTTGCCAATAAATTTAATGCAAAAGATATATCAGGACGTGTATTGTTAGCAAGATACATCAATGCTCCAATGGCGCTAAGATATGGTACTTCAGGACCAAGTAATTCTTCATGTTTTCATGTTCCTCATGAGGTCTAAACACATCTTTATTAACATCTAATGACCTCACTACCATGGGAGTACTTAAGGGATGAGCTTTATCCATGTAAAACCTTTTAAGTACTTTTTCCAGATAAGTGGATTGATGTAAGAGAATCTCATCTTTCAAATGTTCAATTTGAAGACCTAAACAATATCTTGTTTTTCCAAGGTCTTTCATTTCAAATTCTCTCTTTAAATATTGCACGGCTTGTAATAACTCTTCAGGAGTTCCGATGATATTTAAATCATCAACATAAACAGCAATTATAACAAATGTTGATACTAAACTTTTTATAAACACACATGGGCATATAGAATCATTATTATAACCCTCTTTTATTAAAAATTCACTCAGACGGTTATACCACATCTGTCCTGATTGTTTCAATCCATATAACGCTTTGTTTAACTTAACTGAGTAAATTTTCTGGGAATTATCATTATGTGCTTCTGGCACTTTAAATCCTTTAGGAATTTTCATATATATATCATGGTCTAACGAACCATACAAATAGACCGTGACCACATCCATGAGGCGCATTTCAAGTCTTTCATACACTGCCAGACATATCAAATATCGAAATGTTATTGCATCTACCACAGGAGAATATGACTCTTCATAATCAACACCAGGCATCTGGGTAAAACCTTGTGCGACAAGCCGTGCTTTATATCTAGTAATCTCATTTCGTTCATTTTGTTTTCGTACAGATACCCATTTATAGCCTACTGGTTTGATCTCTTTTGGTGTTCGGACTACAGGTCCAAAAACTCCTCGTTTTTCAAACGAGTCTAATTCAAACTTAAATGCCCCTTTCCATTTTGGCCAATCATTTCTATTTCTACACTCTTCCACAGAGGTAGGTTCACGATCCTCGTTTTCATTTATGATATCGCGTGCTATATTATATACAAAATTATTGTCGACAATTATATTATTCCGGTCCCATCTTATTTCCGTAATGACATAGTTAATCGAGATCTCTTTATTTTCATTAATTTCAGGTACCTGATTCTCTTCATTATTAACTATGTCAATGGTCTCTTCTGGAGAGACATCATCGATTTGACAATCATGGTTATTTGCTCATTTTCTTTTTCGAGGATGTTTATCTTTGGAACCAAGTGGTCTACCACGCTTCAAGCGTGCCTTAGACTCACTAGAAATTATAGGTTGTCCTTCAGGGACATCAATTTTGAAAGGAGCATTTACAGCTGGAATATGAGATTTTGTTACTCTTTTGTGGTCAGTAAATGCGTCTGGCAGTTGATTTGCAATACCTTGTAAATGAATTATCCTTTGAACTTCTAATTCACTTTCTTTTGTTAGAGGATCTAAACTTTTCAATGATAATTCATTCCATGAAATCTCTTTTTCCAACTGTTTATTATCTCCCCCTAATGTTGGGAATAGTGATTCATCAAAGTGACAATCTGCAAACCTTGCAGTAAACAAATCTCCAGTCGTCGGTTCAATATACTTGATGGAGATTCATACCCAACATATATTCCCATTCTTCTCTCAGGTCCCCCTTTTTTTATTTTTTTTTATTATGCCTGTGGTGGATAAATTCATAAATGGGAAATATATGGTTCCTGACCATGAACCAATTGTCGGGGGAATAATTACTATAATTGGTTGGCCGGATGCGTGTAAGTTGTGATGAGTACAAAACGGCATGTCCCCAGGTCCAAACAGAGAGATTAAATTTCATAATCATAGCTCTCACAATTCAATGTATTCGTATTTGAAAAATCTTCTAGTTTTTCAATGGACCGCCACATGAATTCTCAATTATTTTCGCATCAGTAATGAATCGGGATGGTCTAACCGGTCATGCCAAACCTTAACCATCTTTGTAAACTTGTAAAGCAATATATCAAGCATATATGATAATATTAAACTTAAATAAACAGAATATTATCATAACTCATAACAGACATGAAAAATAAAAACAAAACTTATAAATAAAGTAACTTGAAATGATAAATTATTTTGATCACTTCTGGTGATCATGATTTTTATCTTCAAGATAGTATATTTATCACTTCTGGTGATTATCACTTCCATCTTCAGAATGGACAGAGAAATCTGCCACTTTAAGTGTATCATATTATTGAGGTTATGACCATCGGTTAATTCTTTCCTTTATTCTTTAATGATTCTTGATATAGATCAACAAAATACATTACTGTACTACAGGTACGCGACCGATGGTCTTGCATCATACGCCAATGATGGATTGTTTATACATTTTCTTTTCTTTTCATTATCCAAGTCCACATCTATGGTCACGATGATGGGTACCCTCATGGCTAAAATTACTAGAACAATTATATAGCATCACATTCACTTCGGGGAATAGAGCATGTCCAATATATAAGACGAAATCGTCATTTTTCCATACATTTATAGTTAGCCACAGTTATACATATTTAGATCTACAGGATCGTCATCAATTCATACTCATTGTATTGTTATTATACAAACAATATTTTCTTCATTTCGAGAGATCTTCGGGATCTTTAATTTTGATATATCAAATTCTCACATAATTCTTTTTGCCAGAAGAACAATATTTTATTTAAATTTCAAGAGATCTTCAGGATCATTGATTTTGATACAATCATCTTTCACTGCTTCAGGGAGATTGTGACAAAAGAAAATTATAGCTTTCGTTATATCTTTCGTATGATCTCATTTCGATGATTCTTTGAATCCATCAATTGTCTCTTTGAGACTTTCGGTATTCAAATGAATTTCAACATCCAAAACTCATGACAAGTAATTCTTGTCGGTTATTATCAAGAGCTTTGAAAAATAAGAACATAACGAAATTATATGCATAATTAGAAATAAAAATACGAGATCAAAATATAACTTTTCTGATACCCAAGATCCATAAAAAATGGCGAGTGTAGAGCATACTAAGTTATATTGATCTTAAGGAAATGATCAAAAGTAAAAAAAAAAAAAAAAAAAAAAAGATGAACTCGAGATTAACATACTTACATATATAAGACCAAACATTTTTCTTTTTCTTCGGATGAACTTGAGACTTGAAAGGTAGAGACTCGTGCTGATAACATATTGTAAAATAATAGAAACAATAAACAAAAGAAATAGAGATAAGAGGAAAGAAGATTATTCTCATTCATAATATTTTCATCTCCCTTCCAAATGATTCACCCAATGGCCTATTTATAGGCTTACAAAGAATACAAAGAGACAATTACATAATTATTACATATGAATAAATATGAATGAATGCAATATGGTGGTGGAGAATGTGGAAAGAGTGGGGGGAAAGTTCAATAGATAATTCACTCATAATAATTTATTTACAACATTTTTTGAGTTTAAACTGTATATTCTCATGGTTATGATATATGATTATTTAATAATCATGTTTAAGATAAGAGATTTGATTAACATATTTTGATTAACTGTACTTTCCTCATCTTGGCCTGTAATTTAGCCATAATGGTGAACCTGTAAGTGAGCCCTAATTGTTGATCTTGATGAGCTAATGGTCGGGCCTATAGGAGGCTCAAAATTTGTTAGCAGGTTCGCTGCCAACATGAAATTATTATATCATCCTTGAAAATTTTGAGATACATGTTGAGATTGTACTGCTCCGATCACCTGTAAATTTTATCCACATCAATGCTCATGACTAAATCTATGTTGAAATCAAACCATGTCAACTTCAAATCAAGTGTGTCTGGACTTGGTTAAAAATTTTGAAGTATTAAAACGGAAAAATAGAAAATAAATAAAATATCCAATGGGTGAACAATCCCCAAGCAAGAAAAAGATGTGGTTCATGAACAAGTCAAGGAATATTGCTATAACTATCAAGGACTAGGTAAACTCATGTGACATCTTAAAGGTGTGTGAGGCATGACGACACATGAAATGTTGTTACAATAGTAGCTTGCTTAGTGGGAGGCTCAGAATAGCAAACAAAGTGTGAGAGGTAGTTTTGCATCTCCATCCCAAAAAAAAGGCCACAACAATAACAACACTTAATCAGCAATAACAAAGAAATTGTTATTTGTATTAAACCCTGGAGATTCAGGATTTTATATGATAACTATATTTGCCCGTGGGCACGTGCATACGACATGTCTTCGAAACGATACAGCATATAAAAGTTTTGTAAACTGTAAAACAACAATTATGTAACTCAAGTCTGAATAGTAAAATAATAATTAGTTGTAAATAAAAGTCCATGTTTCCATTAGTATATGTTGAAAAATAATTATAAATGGGGGTGTAAAATCCAACTTCTTAGAACTTTGAGTATGGAAAATTATTAAATTTAACTGTTGACGAGATATTTGTATTTTTCAATGTAACATGAGCAATAAAAAAATACTTAAAAAATCTGAAAATTTACAAATCAGAAATTTGAAAATATAAATTTCTGAGTAAATAGAGAGAGAATGAGAGAGAGAGAGAGAAATAAATAAATAAATAAATAAAGGAGTTGTTTTGGGAGATTTGAATTTGAGTTTTGGGGAAAACTTTTGGGCGGGAAAATATATTTTGTGAGGTTAGATCTAGACCATTGATTTCAACCCTATTGAATGAGAGTCACTTGATAGCTTTCTTTGTATTTTATTATATAGATAATGTCACAGGGCATAAGTGCCCCTATCGTATAGTGGTCAACTTCATTGATAGTGAGAAAAAAAAAGTATTTGAATTCTGTTTGTACCAATTTTCTTATCTCTAATATTATAATAGAAGAGTTGGGGTTATCATTCGTAGACAATATGTAGTTTGTAGATATTCAACCATTTTATCTTAATTATTCATTTTTATGTAGAAGTTATATTAATCATTTATTTACACAACTGTTGTTAGGTACCATAATACCCTCAAAGTTCAAATTTATTTACGACATAATTATTTACAAAAGTGTCACTTATATAAATAAAAAATGGTACCACTAAAAATAATTTGTAAAAAGTATGTGATGAGTGAAAAGAGATCTCAGGTTCAAGATTAGATTACATCTTATTATTTACTACTAGTTGAAATTTGTGTTAGGATTGTGTCTTGAATACTCGTTGTTCCGATTAAAAAAAGGTAATATGAAGTACGGAAGTCGAAGCGTCGAAGTGAGTAGAAGGAGAAACAGTAATAGTAGGGTGTAGGCTAGTTGTGGTCGATCGGTCTTGGTGACAGTCGACCGCACCCCCTGTCCGCGCCCCCCGACCGCTCGTTGTACATGGATTGTCTGAGAGAGGTACGGTCGACCGATCTTGTTGGACGGTCGACCGACCGCGGCGCTGAATCTATTTTGGGCCCCGATTTGTTAGGTCACTTTAGCTCAATCTTCAACTCCAAGTTAAATCGTGCGGCTCCTATTCAGTTACTTCTTTTCCAGGTTTTATCGGACGACTGAGGATCAAGATTAGACTTTTCTCTCTATTCTTCTATATATATTGTAAACTCCTCCAATATGAGAGCTAGTACTTCATAGATTCTTTTCTCCATTGCGAGAGGCTCGAGAGAGAGATAGTTCTTGGTGGGTGAGTTTAATTCCTTGTATCAAGTGAATTAGTAACTTCTTATAATCTCTTCCAGTTGAATATCAGATCTTCCTATATTTCCCCCTGGATTAAGCAAAAGCTAACCGGGATAAGTCATTATTGTGTGTTTGTGTTAGTTTTGTGGATCTACTTGCTTACTCAATTTATTCACCTCGTCTACTTTGACTTCCTTATTGCTCTAATTAGTTCCGCTGCGACCAGAGGGCGTTTGTTGATGCCCCAATCCCAACAACTGATATCAGAGCTTCAGGTTGTCGAGTTCCTTGGTTAAGATGACAGGCCACAGTATTTTGAAGATCAAGCAGTTCGATGAAAAGATCAATTTCAATATTTGGAAGACTGACATGTATGATATTCTTGTTCAAGAACGGTTGCAGTTAGCAGTCAAGAAGAAAGAAAAGCCAGTTGATATGAAGGTTGACGTTTGGGAAGATATTCGTGAAAGAGCCATAAGTCTAATCTGACTATCCTTGGCGGACGAGGTCAAGTGCAGATTTCTTGTAGAAACTGATGCGGCGAGTTTGTGGAAAAAACTCATAGCTGACAACTCTGGTTCGTCGTTATTAGATCGAATGCATTGGAAGAGAAAGTTGTTCCGTTTATCTATAAAGGAAGGTACTGATCTCCAAGACCACATTACAAAGTTCAATAAGGTATTATCTGAACTTAAGGCGATCAACGCAGATGTGTGTGAGGAAGATAAAACATTCAACTTGATATATTCACTGCCGGATTCGTACGAGCCTTTGATCACTATCATGCTACACGGTAGATCTTCCGAGGAGAGAATTTCGGTAGATGGTGTAATCAAAGCATTGAAGAAAAATCAACTTAGGAAGGAGACCCATAAATCATCATCGTCTATTCCTACAAGTTGTCTAGCAGTGGATGGTCCTTCAGGGGGAAGACAAACTGCTTTGCAAAAGAATTCGATCCATTGCCGATATTGCAAGAGGCCAGGGCCTATCAAGAAAGACCGTGGGAAATTACAGAATCAGGAGAGCGCAAAGAACGAGAGTTCAACCGCTAATGTGGTTAGTGCCTTTGATTCAAGTGGTTCGTGCCTTCTTGTTTCAAATTCTTTAGAAGTGGATTCTAGTTGGTTTCTTGACTCGGGGAGTTCTTCTCATATTTGCTCCGAGAGGGAGTTGTTTTCTATTTATAAGTCGACTACAGAGCGTTGTGTGACAATGAGAACTGGGAAGATTTGTGAAGTAGTAGGTGATGGGACAGTTGAGTTGAAGATGCCAGATCTAAATATGTTCACTTTAAGGGATGTTTTGCATATTCCTCTGTTGAAATGGAATCTGATTTCCTTGGAAACTCTTGATGCACGGGATTGTAGGTACACAGCTCGAGGTGGAGTTCTGTCTATTTTTCAAGGTCGTCGTAAGGTAATTATAGGTATGAGAGTGGTTGGGTCAAGCCAAAACAATCTCTACAAGCTTTGGGGAATCCAAAATACTTGCGCAAGTGTTGCTTCTTTTCCCATTATTCCCGCAAGCTCAGCTAGTTTGCCGCAACTAGATTCATCGAGACGAGACCACGACGTTCGAATATCGTCGAGAGGTGGAGATAGCCTACGGGTAGGTGGGGTTTGTGCGGAGTTTGGAAACTTCGTGAGTACATCTATGGAGGTGTGCCTTTGAAGGGGCATACTGGATTTGGTGAGGTTGGGTAGAGATCAATTCAGCTGGAAGAAGAAGCTATTGTTCTAAGTTTTCGCTGCAAGTGGAATTTGTTAGAGTTTGGAGATGAGTAACACATCATGTGATAGCACTCGTATGCAATCCAAGGTGGAGTTTGTTAGGATTGTGTCTTGAATATTCGTTGTTCCGATTAAAAGATGGTAATATGAAGCACGGAGGTCGAAGCATCGAAGTGAGTATAAGGAGAAACAGCAACAGTAGGTGCAGGCTAGTTGCGGTCGACCGGTCTTGGTGACATTCGACCGCACTCCCCGATCGCGCCCCCCGATCACTCGTTGTACATGGATTGTCCAAGAGAGGTACGGTCGACCGGTCTTGTTGGACGGTCGACCGACCGCGGTGCTGAATCTATTTTGGGCCCCGATTTGTTAGGTCGCTTTAGCCCAATCTTCAACTCCAAGTTAGATCGTGCAGCTTCTATTCAGTTACTTCTTTTCCAGGTTTTATCGGATGATTGAGGATCAAGATTAGACCTAGGTTTTCTCTTTATTCTTCTATATATATTGTAAACTCCTCCAACATGAGAGCTAGTACTTCATAGATTCTTTTCTCCATTGCAAGGAAAGGCTCGAGAGAGAGAGATAGTTCTTACTGGGTGAGTTTAATTCCTTGTATCAAGTGAATTAGTAACTCCTTGTAATCTCTTCTAGTTGAATATCAGATCTCCCTATATTTCCCCCCGGATTAAACAAAAGCTAACCGGGATAAGTCATTGTTGTTGTGTTTGTGTTCGTTTGGTGGATCTACTTGCTTGCTCAATTTATTCGCCTCGTCTACTTCGACTTCCTCATTGCTCTAATTAGTTCCGTTGCGACCAGAGGGCGTTTGTTGACGCCCCAATCCCAACAATTTGCTGTGCACCAAGTGCACGTGGCTTGGTGGACGTGTCAGCTGAATATTTTAACAATGTTTTATGTTGTTAAGAAAATCAATCATTGAAGAAATTTCATTAAGAATTTAAATGAATATATAATATGATCATTGTATACTAATAATGTACAAAAAATACTTAAAATTTTAATATTAAAGACTCTAAATATTATATATAGTCTTGAGTATATACAAAATAACATGTAAATAATTGTCTCATATAAAACATAAAAGATATAAAAAAATATGTTAAAAAAGTCAAATTAGTAAATCTTAAACTCATATCATCGTATTTTTTATAAGATCAATTATCATTTTCGACTTTAACTTAACTCCTCGTAACTTCTTATCCATCCTTTTTTATTTTGCATCCAATCAATATTCTTATAGTTGTTATTCCATACGTGACATCTTGTGATTTGATCAAAAAAGTATACTCATCTCAAATGCATTTTTTGGTCTATCTATTAAATTCTTCAACATTTTTTCGTAATATAGAATTAAGTAATTAGCTCTTGATCACTTTTAACATTATGAGAATAACATATTATACCTTATTCTTAATGTGTTCTAGGACTTTTGCAAAATAGCCGATGATGCATCTTGGTTTCTTATCAAATAAAGTCAATTATGTCTCTGTATTTGTATCCTAAATGTACTACAATTTCAAGTAATAATGATAGTAATCTATATAATAAAACACAAAGAAAGCTATCAAGTGGCTCTCCTTCAATCTCTCCCAAAATCAATGGCCCAGATCTAACCTCACAAAACATATTTATCCCCCCAAAAGTTTCCCTCCAAAACTCAAATTCAAATCCCCATTCAAAACAACTCCTTTATTTATTTAATTATCTCTCTCTCTCTCTTTCTTCTATTCAAAAAAATTAAGAAAATAAAAATTTTAAAATTTTAAAAAATGAAAAAACTAAAAAAAATTAAATTTTGAAAACTTTAAAAAAAATTCAAAAAAATCAAAAAAATTTTAAAAATTATAAATAAATTTAAAAAATATATTTATTTTTTAATTAAAAAAATATATTTATTTTTTAAATATTTAAAAATTGTCAAATTTAAAAAAATTTTGATTTTTTTTTAATTTTAGAAAATTTAGAAATTTTGAAAATTTTGAAAATTTAAAAAAATTCAAAAGAAAAATCAAAAAATCAAAAAAAAAATTAAAATTTTAAAATTTTGGAAATTTGAAAAAATTTGAAAATTTGAAAAATCTCAAAGCAAATCCAAATCCAAATCCAATTTCGAACCCCAATCAAGAGGTCGTTGCCGATATCTGATCCGCTGTTGATTCCGTATCAGTGACTCCGCTCCACCAAATCGAGCGCGAATATCAAGCAACTCCGTATCGGTGACTCCCCTCCACCGAATCGAGAGCCTCTATATGCGATGCGATCTAATTTCATCTCATTAACCGAATTCACATTTTAATTTTTAAATTTTTTTTTGCAGAGGATTACTCAGTTTTTTGCTAACTTGAATTTTGTGTGTGCATGAGATTTAAGTTCAGAGATGTATGATTATTTTATTTTGTATTTAGACATACTCATAGTGGTTATGAGATTAGAGTAAGTTCTATAAAACTCTATGCAGTGTTTTATAGAGTAATGTCCTTGCATAACTATTACAAGCATCTAAAAGTGATGCTGAAGTTAAAAAAAACACTATGTAGTGTTTCTAACAAACTATATGCATTCCAAGTAAATTCAAGTTAATGATTAAGAAGGCGATGGTTGAGCTTAAAGGTAGATATACTGTTTTCTCATATAATATGTTTGCTACTTCAATTAATTTGCTAGACGTCCAAAACTATTTTATATAATCAAATCAAGTGCACCGTTCCGAAGACGTGCCGTAGGCACGTGTCAACGGGCAAACCTAGTAAGGATACAAAATACAATGATTCACCTTTCTTGTAACAATAGTCGGCGTCTTTCGTCACCTCACAGACTTATCTCTCTATCTCTTCAAATTTTGACGACCCGTCTCTCCTTTCCTTATGCAGCAAATAAAACTCCAATATAAATGTTATTCAACGCCAAGCTATCACTTTTTTCTGTCTCTGTAAGTAGTAAGTTCCTCAAAAAGAAAAAGTTAGATATTGGATGCGTATATGAAGGTGTTCATCAAAAACTAATGTTTGCGTATTCAGATATATGTAGCTATATGTCACAAAATTTGATGCATACATGAAAGTGGTCATCAAAAAGTAGGTATGCCTCAAAATGAAATCATTTTTTCTTCAGGTCTTGAGAGATTCATATAATTTTAAGTAGGTGTTTATGCACATCTTATTAATTATATAACTCATTAATAATATATGTTAATAAAAAATACCGCTATGTTCCTTTCCTGCTCATTTTTTATGTTGCCATGCCAAAATTTCTCTTACGAAACTAACAGCAAGAAGAACCAATCTGTAGAAGAAAGCGAGGGTGAGAGAAAAAGATAAGCTGGATTAATGATCATATAACTTTTAAAAGAACAATACTTGTACTATAATCTATGTGGCTACTTCTATTTGTCCTCCCTAAATATTTTCTTCAATTACACTTCTGAAATAGCATATATCTTTCTGATGAAGAGGCAAAAAGAAATCTAAAAATGAAGTAGGAGAAGGGTGAAAAAAAGAGATTACCTTGTAAGAGAAGAACAATAGAAGAGTTTGAAAGAATGATTGAAGATATATTTTATAAGAAGTTGACTTGTATGTTTATATTATGGACTGTTAGATATTATATTATATTACTCAGTTTAATCACATATCAGAATATGTATTAGTTTAATCATTGCTTCTCTCCTATATATATAAGATATTGTACCCAGTTATAATCAATCAAATAATATATAAATTCATATCATTTCCCTTCATCTCTCTCTGATTATCTTAACATGGTATCAGAGCACTAATCTCAATCCCTGGCCCCTAACCCTAATTACACAATACCCTCCATCATAGCCTCTAGCACAACAACAAGTGTGACAACAAAAACAGTAAGAGCAGTAACTACAACAACAGTAAGTAATCAAATCTAAAACCTTAATCCCTATTCTAATTGTTGGGGTTTATAGATCCAATACACGATACTGGGGTTGGAGAAGTCAGATGATAAGGAGAGTCAAAGTGGGAGCAAGAGGTCAGAAGTGGTTTGAAGCTACATGCAGAGTTGCGGTCGACCGCAACCATCGACCGCGCTCCAGGCAAGTGTACGGTCAACCGTGCAGTCCACTGTCCCGCTCTCTGATTCAATTCTGTAACTTGAAGAGGTGACCGTTCGACCGCGCAGTCGACCGACCTGCTCTCTGTTGGACTTCGTGCAGTCGAAGGAAAGAACCGGTCAACTGTCATGAGGTTGCGGTCGACCGTCCTGACGATGATTAATGAGCGGCTGAGATTAAAGTTGTGGAATCCTATATATATTGTATTGTGTACGATTTTAGGATTAAATGAAAAGAAAATATAGATCTACCAGCCGTCATTAAGAGAAGGAGAGATAGAGAGAAACCCTACACCTTGGTGGTGAGTTCTTGAGAGATTTGTAAACCTAATCTTCATATTTCTAGTGGAAATCGCAGAGGTGCCTCTGCACGGGGAAGTAGCCATTGTTTTGGGTGAACCTTGAAAAAAATCTCGTGTGTTCTTGTGTGTTGCTTTTGATTGTTCTTTCTTCTCTTGTTTTGATTATATAGTTCTTGCATCTCTTCGTCGTCGTTGTTGAGTTTATTCCGCAGTTAGAATTCAACACTAATTACCATCATCATCTTCACCTTCGCTGCTCCCAACCAAACCCAACTCCAACTCCAACGCCATTAACCTCAACATCAACTCCTCCCGAACTCCACATTCCCCTAAACCTTAACGCCGAACTCCTCAAATCCAACTCCTCATCTCCATCTCAGATCGATTAAATAAAAAATTTAAAAATTAAAACCCCGACCCACTCTCCAAAATCAAAAAAGAATATCCCCCCACCCCGGTTCATCCTAACCCAATCCGACCCGTTCCTAACCTGATCCCAACCCAATCCTAACCTTAAACCCCAACCCCAAACCCCACTTCTCTCTACTCCCGATCTGACTGTCGCCCTGATTACCACCGCTGCGGATCGTCGCTCGTCGTCAGCAGATTCCTCAATAAAAAAAATCAAAATCAAAATTTTTTTTTTTGGAAAAAAATAATTTCCCCAAAAAGATATAAACAAAATTTTAGAATATACCATGTCCATTTACTCTCAAAATTGGATAATCAAGGATATTTAAAACCTTGGATTAAACAGAATCTGTAGGTAAGAATAAAAGTTGGGAATTGACCACTCTCTGACAAAAAGAAGTTACAAAAGATTTGTGTGGACGAACATATTGGTGATTGAATGAGCTACTAATTTAGTTTATAATGAAAGGAGAAAGCTAGTTGTAGGAGAAACTCTAGAGAAGAGTTAGCCTGTAGCCACCCTCATCTAATGATTCTTCAATAGATACATCATTTGCTCATGTAACCTCGAGATGGGTTATCTTGTTTGTCTCTTGAAACCTCTAAGTAGGCTTCTTTAGGTATTTCCTTGATTCTTGAAGTTGGTCATACAGGGATGGGGAGATTGTTACTTGCTCAAAATTATCTGCAACTGTGATGGATTTCTCTTGACTCACTCTACTGATGTTCTGCATTGAAGTGTCAGAATCAAAAGATCAGGAAATATAAAAAATATGTTAAGTCGATATGCAATAATATGAAGCAAAAATAAACATAGGAAAAATTATGGGAAAAAAGAAAGAAGTGAATAGAGAATAAGTGTACCAATGCCCGGTGGTATAATTATAACTAAATGCTTGATCTACAGTCAAATTACATCAAAACTACAAAGTACTGACTAAATTTGCAAGCTCAAGCAACAGTTTTTAACTACAAAGTACTGACTAAATTTGCAAGCTCAAGCAACAATTTTATAGGTCATTAAAGGAGACCAGACCTTTGAGCTTGGAGAATCAAAAATTTTGAAACTGTAGCACACTTATTTCTTATCTCTAAAGGCAAATAACAGTCTGAAGAATGTGATTATCTTAGGGACATGCAACTGGCACGAAAGTTTCTAACTTTATGCTTGGGAGTATGCTGGCAACCGTTGTGGAGGGAAAGGTGGTGCCTATGTGTTTCTTTAAAAGAGGATGGGGATAGGTTGTAGGAAGTCTCAAATCCATTGATAAAATCAGATATATTAATGTGCAAATATATAACAAAAATATGTAAAAGAAACATTCATTCTGCATGTGTGTGTGCTGATCATAAAAGTATCAAGCAGATAGTATTCTTATGTGCAAATAAACAACATAAATATATATAAGAAACATTTTCTGTGGTGTACGTCTCAGTTTCATTCAGTACTCTACAAACATTTGTAAGTTTTAATTCTGCTAATGGTGATACGAAAAATGACATATCTAGAAGTATTTTGAAGGATTAAACAGATAGAAAGATACAATTTAAAAGTGCATACATAGATTGCAGATTCAGATACTTTAATGTGAAAATGAACATGAATATGTAAAACAAACATTTACAGTATGTGTGCGTGTGAAAATGAAACATGAATACGTGGAAGAAACATTTGTAGTGTGTAAAAATGAACATAAATGTAAAAGAAACATCTGGAATGTGCGTGTCTGTTTTTGTGTAAAATGAAATCAAAATAAAATTCAAGTGTATATATTCGAACAAACTATGTGAAGTTTATCACAATAATTTCCAATCAAACTATGTGAAGTTTATAATTGTTTTTGCAAATGCCCTATTAGATAGATATTATCTAATGGACCACACTGCAGTACCATTTTTATTTTGTAAGGTAATATAGTTGAGATCAATGTGTTTTAGTAATTTAGTCAAGGCTCAAGTTTAGAGTTGGTATCAACACAAAATTGTTTCCAAGATTAAACATAAAATTCTAGGAAGTAGCTATAGCTTCAAAACAAATCCAAAGCTTCATGAGTTATTACCTTTTAATGCTTTAGGTAACAGCCTTCAAGCACTTGTCACGTTCTATTGGTTATCAGAATCAAATTTACAGCAAATTTCCATGCATATTAGCTATCTAAGAGGGTAGCTGACTTAAAAGGATATCATTAGGAGAATCTCCTTGTACATTTTCTTTCTTGATCAATGCAAATGGTTTACCCCTCTTTACTATAATGGTAATGTATACGTTATAATATCAGAGTTGGATGCAAAAGTACGATGCTTAGTATTTGGTTAACAGTTTATCTCCTTAAATGATTCTAAATATGTGATAAAGGAATGCACATCAAGACATGATTCAGGTGAGAACCAGATCAATATCAAGTCGGATTTGTAGACCTTTACTGTGGCTCTGAAGAGACTCAGCTTGTTGGAAGCATCACCATCACCGTTCGTCAGATCCGGAATAGCCTGTTCACCAACTTCTCCTCCCAATTCTATCCAGTACAATTTCTTGATTTGATTTTGATAAGATGATGAATTGGCATTTGGCAAGGAATTGGATTTTATGTAGGTTAGGGTTAACAGTGGAAAGGGGTTGGAGGCTTTGGGGTGGGAGATATCTGCGAGATATGCGAGGACGGCGGGCTTTTGGGCTTAGTCTGCAACGGCAGCGATGTGGAAGCAGCGGGAGAGGAGGAAGGAGGAGGAGCTTGCCGGGCAGGCGGCTGGGATTTTAAGGGACGGGGGTTTTCACTTTTCAGGGTATTTATATTTAGGTTATTTATACATGTGACACACGGGTTTTTTAAGGTTATTTAATTTCAGCCGTTAGTCATTAGTCATCAATATGATTAGAAATTATTGTTGCTTTTATAATAGAAATAGATAGATATATAAAGAAAAAAATTAATTCGTGCAGATTACTGGTGCTTTTAAATGGATTCCATTTGAATCAAAGCATCATTTACACCCAACGGTCATAAGGGTAAAGAAAGCCATATCATGTCAAAAACCCAAATATATAACCGTTTTAGCAAACCCATCTTTTCCTTGCTCTCGTCCTCCTCCTCCCATCCATGATCCATCCTCATGGTTTCCTCATTCTCCTCCTCGTCAGATATCGAAGACCAAATCGACGCCCTCATCGCCGAAGCCACGGACCTCTGCACCCTTGAAACCATCGCATCCCTCAACACTGCTCACCTCTCCGACTCCTCCCTTCCTCCCAATCTCGAAACCCGCTTCCAAAAGGTCAAACCTTTTCCACCACCCACCACCTCTCTCCTTCAGCCCATCAAATCTCTTCCACCCACAACTACAATTCAAGAATCCCACTGCTTTAATCCGCGCAAAACCGATCTGGGTACATCTAATGAACCCGCCAAGTCTGAGACCAAAGAGGAGAAGAAACCAAGAAGAGGGTGGTCTCTTTCTCCGTCGCCTTCTCCTTCGCCGCCGAGGCAGAGGCAGATCTGTGGGTGCTTCAGTTTCTCACCCAAGAAGGTTCAGAGAAGGGGGAGAAGTGGGGGTCGTGATAGTGATGACGCAAGTGATATTTTGTCGGGGTTTGGGAGTGAGTCGATGAAGGAGAGCCGGAGGAAGCTGAAGATGGCGTGCAGAGAGCAGGAGAAGGCGAACAAGGAGGCTGAGAAGATGGTGAAGTGGGTGAAGCAGGTTTCTCAGAAGATCAATGAGGCTGCCATTGATGAGTTGATGAAAGAGGAATTCATGTGATCTGATCAGTTTTAGGTATTGGGTTTATTTTTACTTCTCTATATAGCATTACTAATAGCAATACTGAACATGATATGATCTTGTAAAACTTGGTTTTTTTTTTTATATATATAATAATTATTATTTAAATTATTGTGAAGAGAATGAGATACAAGGGATCAGTGTTATGCTTATGTTTTTGTGTGTCAGTATTTGTGGCTTATGGGCCCCTTTTATAGGCTGGACTACGATTTAGCAATTGGAAAGATAAAGAAGGAGAAATAAATAGGAATTGGGCATTTGTGGATTTGATGGCACTAGGGTCGGGATCAGAATGCGTCCAGACACATACTAAAGTCTGAAGTTGGCCCAACTGACATTTGTGCTTGAAAGTTGGATCTAAAGTTTGAGTTGGGCCTAGAACTTTTTAAGCACCCCCTCCCTCAAAGAAAAAAAAAAACAAAAAACAAAAAAAACTTTTGTCCAAACTATATGTATTTTAAGAGAACTCCATTGTGGTATAAATAAAGAAAAATAAACTAGACTGCTTTGAATAAATTTTAGGCTAAATTTAAAAAAAAACGCACTAAGTTTTGGGCCAGTTTTAAAAAAACCGCACTAATTTTTTTTTATATTAAAAAAATGACACAAAATTTTAAAAAAATCCACTGGGTTAGTTAGTGTTAAGGTTAGGGTTAGGATTAGTTCGGAGGGTTTTATTTAAACATCTGATTAGTTAAGTGATATTTTTTTAAACACAAATGAAAGATGAATGTGATTTTTTTAAACACAAATGAAAGATGAAAGTGGTTTTTTTAAACCCAACTCTAACCCTAATCCTAACTAGTAAAGTTTTTTGAAATTTTGTGTTATTTTTTTTATAAAAAAATAACTTAGTGTGGTTTTTTTTAACTGGCCCAAAATTCAATGGGTTTTTTAAAAAAAAAACTAGCCTAAAAATTAGTAGGGGAAGAATAAGTAAACCTTCTAGGGTTTTCCATTTGAATTAAGAAACTCTCTTAACGTTATATTTTTTTGGGCAAAAAATCAAAATACCCCCCAACGTTTGGCCCGAGTACAAAATGCCCATACAACGTTTGAAAAAGTACACTAAACTCATTTATCCGTTAACTTAACCCCATCCATTAAGTTATAATTATTAAATTACTTTTTTACTCTTACCCTTTCATAATCAAATCTCTTCTTTTTTTTTCCTCTTTCTTCATTCTTTTTTTTCAAATTCCGATCGATCCGTCGATCGAATAAATCAGAGTTCTCTTTTAAATTTATGGATAAAAATGCAGAACCCATCCTTAAAAAGCAACGTGCGTTTAATTTACATTTAATTGTTGTAAAAACATGACTTCAAAATAACTTTAGATTGTTTTTTGAGGTAAAAGGTGGAATGAAGCCACCATGTTTCATTAATAAGATAATTTTAGATTGTTGCTAAGAATAACGTAACTATTAACGCTCATTGAACATGTAAATTATACTGTACAAATAATGTATGTCTATTCTGTATTTTTTTTATTTTAAGAAAGGTAGAGAAGCCCTACCTCAAAATATATTCAGCTAGTTAAATGTATGTTATTTTTCTAATATAATTATAAAATGACTTGGCCTCTGCTCATAGCTAGTTAAATGTATTTCACTTCTTGATCAGTATGTTTTCAATATAATTGTATTGTAAAATAACTCGTTGTCCTCTATTACTACTATGAATTAACAGTCTTTGTGAGGATAGTTTAAAACTGGAGAGTAGACGGTGATAGAATAACTGGATATTATTGGATATTATGTGCAATCCTGCTTTGGTATTAATTTCACTTTTTATATTTATTTGCGGAGAATTTCTTAGGCCCAAGGGAGAGGGAAAGATGGTTTTAAAATTATGTTGTACAACAAATCTTAAGTTCACACATAGGCGACAGATCCCCTATCCCCTGCTTAAATTTATCAAACAAAAAAATCAAAATAAAAAATTCATCAAATAAGTGAAAATGAGAACAAAAGATAAGAAAGACGAAGAAAGAGAAAGGACCATCGATTGCAGAGAGAGAAGCGGCAGCACAAGTAGGAGAATGAGGAGCTTCATGGCCATGGCAAGGGTTTCTGAGAACTCTGATTTATTCAATCGACAGATCAATCGGGAATTGAAAAAAAAGGAATGAAGAAAAAGAAAAAAGAAGCGGAGGTTTGATTATGAAAGGGTAAGGGTAAAAAAGTTATTTAATAATCATAACTTAACGGATGGGGTTAAAAGTTAACGGAGAAATGGGTTTATTGTAGTTTTTCAAACATTGTATGAGCATTTTGTACTCGGGCCAAACGTTGGGGGGTACTTTGGGACTTTGGCTTTTGCCCTATTTTTTTTCTTTAAACCTTCTATTTTGTTAAAATTTGAATTTGTTGTCAAGTGCCATTTGTGCAATGACAAATTTGCCCCTTCTTATTTTTTTACTTTTTCCCTATTTATTCTCAGCTCATCTTCATTAATTCGATCATCGTTATCTTCATTAAACTCAAAACCCACAAAACCCCGATTACTCTTCATCGTTCTCAGGCAACGTTATCTGGCGACTCTCTCCAACGAACGGTCAAGGAGGGCCCACGTTTATTTTGGTTGCCCTATGGAATTTCTCATTAGAGGTTTTAAAGATTGAAGAAAGGGGCAAACTGAACATTTTACAATTGAGTTTTAATATAATATTCAAATTTTAACGGAAATAGGGGTTTAATAAGCGAAAAATAACGTTATGGCATTTCTTAATTTAAATGGGAAACGTTAAGGGGTTTATTGATTTTCCCCCTAATTTAATAAATTGATCAAAACTATCAATTTAGTTGGGCCAAGATCTGGATTATATGTAAGTTTTTTTATAAATTTTTTTTTTAATAATCCACATTTAAATTGTGTAGCTAATAGAATTTGAATTTGAATTGTTCTGATATCATGTGAAAGATCATTTTGATAGATCAAAACTTCAAAATTGTAGTCAGGATAAGTATATAAATAAAATACAAAGAAAACTATCAATTGGCTCTCATTCAATTCTTCCAAAATCAAAGGCCCAGATCTAACCTCACAAAACATATTTTTCCTTCCAAAATTTCAAATCCTATAACCAAAATTTTTTCCCCAAAACTAAAAAACTCATTATTTTATTACTATATATCTCTTCTCTCTTTACTTTTTCATATTTCTCTCTTTCTTTCTCTCCTTGTCTCTCTCTCCCATTATTTCTTTATTTACTTAAAAATTAAGATTTTAAGATTTCTCCACACTTAAAGTTCTCAGAAGTTAGATTTTACACTCCCATTTATAATTATTTTTCAACATATATTAATGGAAATATGGACTTTATTTATAACTAATTATTGTCATACTAGTCAAACTTGAGTTACATAGTTATTTTACTATTTACAGAGCTTTTCGTGTTTTGTATCGTTCCGAAGACGTGCGTGCCCACGGGCAAATCTAGTTCTAATACAAATTTCTTTGGTAACTGACACAGCTACTAGCTAATTAGTCATATACTCTTGCATCATGCATGCCGTGATTTTCTCTGACCCACTGCAACAGTAATCAAATTGGTACTAATTCTGTACTTAATCTAAATCACCTAACAAAATGAAGATTAGCAAAGACATGACGTGTTAAATCTTTTACTGTTAAATTTTTTACAATTTTCTTATTCCTAAAGGTGAAATTTGTCCTTTTTATAGATTTATTTGACAAAATGTTGCACTTCTTAATGTTAGAATCTTAGTTTGGCTTACTGTACGCAATAAACTTCTAAGTGTGGATAATTTGAACCAAAAAAATATGGGAATTGGGCAAAAATGTGTTCTTTGCTATTGTTATAATGAGTTTGCTTACCACATTTTTATTAAATATTTCTTTTGTTAAACAAGTTTAGCATGTTCTGAAATTGGCTTATAGATTTCAAGGAATTCCTTCATCTATTATTAAGTCTTGGTGGGGTCTGTGGAGATTAATGAGGATTTCCAAAATAATAGACTTCAAAATGAGCATGATGACTTTAATTTGGGTTATTTGGAAAAGAAAAAAAAAGTAGTAGAATTTTTCCAAAGAATTCCTCTGATATTATTTACATTTTTTATTCTATATGTTTTTTTTTGTCTTCTTTTGATTTGAACTTTTTCCTCCTTCTAAGAAGGATTTCAAGAATAATAGACATCAATGAAATATAATCATGATAGCTTTAATTTGGGTTATTTGGAAAGAAATAAAAATAGTAGAATTTTTCAAAAGAATTCTGATATTATTAACATTCTTGATTCTCTATGTTTTTTTGTCTCCTTTTGGTCAGAACTCCTTCCTCCTTCTAAGAAGACAAAGGTGGATCTCAGTGCTATTACAGATACTTGTAAGACTTTCAGCCAACAACAACAACAACAAAGCCTTTTTCCCAACTAGTTGGGGTCGACTACATGAATCCTGGTTTTCCATTCTGCTCGGTTTAGTGCAATATCTTCTGTAAGGTCACAAACTATCATATATTTTTTCACCGTTTTTATCCAAGGTCACAACCTATCATATCTTTTTTCACCGTCTTCCTCTACCCCTAACTTTACCCTCAATACTTATCAAATCACTCTTTCTAACGGGGACACTACTAGGTCTACGTGTGACATGTCCAAACCACATGAGGCGATTCTCTTTTAACTTATATTGGATTGGAGCTACCTTCAGCATGTCTCGTATATACTCGTTTTTAATTATATTCTTCCTTATTTTACCACACATCCATCTTTGCATCTTCATCTTCGCTACACTCATTTTTTGGAAATGTTATTTCTTTATTACCTAACACTCTGCTCCATACATCATTGCTGGTCTAACAGCCGTCCCATAAAATTTTTTCTTCAACTTCAAAGGTATACGTTTGTCACACAAAACACCGCTGCACTTCTCTACTTAAGCCACCCTGCTTGGATCTATGTGTAACATCTTCACAAATCTCACCATTTCTTTGTATAATCAAGCTTAAATATCGAAAACGGTCTCTCTTAGGTATCTCTTGGCCATCAAGCTTCACTACTGCCATCAAGCTTCACTACTTATAAGACTTTCATCCCTAAGAACAATAATCACAATGTTGATGGTGGTTCTAGTTCGGCTCCAGCTCAACACTTGAATGTGTTACACTTTGATAATGATGCAATGCCTGAAGATTTACTTCAACTTCAAAGGTATACGTTTGTCACACAAAACACCGCTGCACTTCTCTACTTAAGCCACCCTGCTTGGATCTATGTGTAACATCTTCACAAATCTCACCATTTCTTTGTATAATCAAGCTTAAATATCGAAAACGGTCTCTCTTAGGTATCTCTTGGCCATCAAGCTTCACTACTGCCATCAAGCTTCACTACTTATAAGACTTTCATCCCTAAGAACAATAATCACAATGTTGATGGTGGTTCTAGTTCGGCTCCAGCTCAACACTTGAATGTGTTACACTTTGATAATGATGCAATGCCTGAAGATTTACTTGATGTACGTAGTAAGATGATGTGCAGACTCATCAACAACCTGATCCTCATCAAAACCCTCCGAATGATCAACAAAATCAGAATTAGGTGCTTCTATATCATCTATGACCAACCAGGCATCCACCAGCAAGAATACATCACATGGATTCTACTTGTTCAATCTATGCAAGCTGCATATGAGGCTAACCAGATCAACGGTGATGTGGAAGAGATTGTGATCATTGATCCTTAAGCTTGAAGACTTTATTCCTTTTATCCTGATATTTTTTTAGTTCTATCAGTCTACTTTTGTTTTGTTGGTATTTTCCTTTTTTTTTCTCCCTCTTCAATGGAGATCAAAATGTCTGTTATCCTTTTGTTCAGTCTTTGGTCTTATTGCGTGTAACTCTTACCTCTGTTATATTTTGGTTTTATATATATTGTCTGGAGTTTGTTGACTCTATCTCTGTTATCAAAACGACTTAAAACTTATTAAAATATATATTTATTCTAACACGTCTATTATAAGCTAATATATTTTGAATTCTCATACACTCGTAATTGTTAGAGATTATGAGAAACTATAACAATAAAACTATGGTTAGGGTTAATATCCCTACTGCTTGAGATATTATACCATGCTTATCATAATCGGAATATCACAGACCACTACCTCTAGATCAGTATATATGGGATGAAACTGGGTTTAGGGTACTGGGCTTCATACCAGTCAACCCGGTCCAACAATTAGCATACAACACGTGCAAAGCGTGTGTTGGCCCATAGAACATTATAGACAATAATATTCTATTATATTGAGAATATACCTATATATCCAACAATCTCCTCCTATATTTTCAATATATTCGGCAATGCCATATATGTCATTGGATCACAAAATAATATAGTTCATAGACTAAATCAATTATAACTCAAATAGTTCAAATGAGACTAAACCAAAATAATTAAATAGTTCAAAAACTATATCAAAACAGAATAGTTCACAATGACTAAACAACCTAAAGAAACCTGTCATAGTTTCAAAATCAACCAAAGCAAATTAAACTTCAAGAACAAAATATGAGTAAAGCTCATGAACACAAGAATCTTAAACTCGACAGAAGTTTTACCAAGCAAGTGACAAATTTATTCTCGAGAGAAATAAACTAAAACTATATCCTTGCAAACTGCTTTATGTTTACTCCATTTCGAGCAAATCATTATTTTGAACTCTATGTTGACAGATTGAACACCTCCAGCTTTGCCAGCTTATTGAAACAATAATATCAAAAGACACATCTCTAAGAATTCTAGCGAATTTCATAAAGTATCTAGTTCCACTAAAGAACTTAGTACAATTCAACGATAGCTTAGCAAAATGTAACGCAAGCATCACAATCAAATTTCTTTAACAAAATAAAGAACAAGAACTATTATAGTTTCTACACAAGAACTATACTATGTTTCATATTGGAATGATAGAACAGTCAAATCAATTATGGTTAATTCTGAATTATCAAAATTGGAATGAAACATAAATTCATAAAAGAGTTATATCATCAAAATTGGAATAATATAATGACAATTCTAAACATCGAAAATACATCGACAAGTTTTCATGATTTCTTTTGAAATAATGAAATGATTCTAAGTAAATTATGAGAATATATAGCATCATCAAAATTGGAATAAAATTATATATTAACAAAATTTAAATAGAACTTTTCAAATTATTTAGAGCATGCCAACTGCCTAAAATTGATGCATAAGTTTGAACTTCTCTTTGGCTCCAATTGGAATCTAATTCATCAAAACAACTAGGATATTAAAACTTTTGGCTCAATCTCTACTACTATAATGGGCTCAAACTTTTGGCTCAATCTCAATCTAATTTGTCAATCTACCAACCCGTTCAACGCACGTACAACCAAAATCATTTATATAAACCCATCAAACACGTTAACTACCCATACAAACTCCCTCTCTCTGTCAAAAAACAAGACGACTCTCTCCCTCTTTCTCAAAACCCACGCACCCTTTCTTCGCCCTACCGTCTAAGTTTTTACTTTAAAAAAATTATATATTTATTAAAACGTGCATCACACGTGTAATTTACTAGTACCTTTTAACTCCATATCCCCCACAGTTTTGATAATTAGATCACTTTCAAATCTCTTAGCAAGAGCATTAGCCATTTTTTGTCTCAATTGCATTTTATTTATGAGAAAGTTCAACTAGTATTCTCTCAGCCTTAATATACTTCTTTGACTATTATAGAGTGAGTTATGAGCTACAGTGCATTGTAGTTTGATAGTCGATGAATGGAATTAGAGAGTTACTTAAACTTCTTAATGGATGACTAGCAACAAGTTCTTCAATTCACTCATCCTCTTCTCCTGCAGAGGACAACACATAGAGGTCTGATTTCATGGATGATTGCACAGTGTCTGTTTTACCTTTTAGTTTCCATAACATTTCTGTTCCTCCTAGTGTAAACACATATCCACTAGTTATCGACTTTCACTAGATTCTGAGCATCATTATGTATTAGATCATTCATTCATTCTTGAAGGATGACTAGAGTAGCACAAAGCAAACTCTTGAGTCCCTCTCAAGTATTTCATTATCCTCTTAAAGCTCTCCAATGTGTATTAATAGGATTAGTACTGAATCTACAGATCATACCTACCACAAAGCCTATGTCTATTAATGCAGATCTTTGTATATATGATTCTTTCAATAAGTTTAGAATGATCTAACATCTCATAGTTGCACCATCATTTGGTGTCAACCTTTATCATAATCATAAAGTGTTTCAAAACACATTTTCAGTCACTGTATCCCCACTTTTGGAGCACATTATTGATTTAATGAGTTTGACTAAGGATTATCCCTTGCCAACCCAAACTCACTCTTATACCTAATATGGTGTCCACAACACCAAGGTGTTTCAAGCTGAAATCTTTGGATATCACACTTTTAACTTCATTTGTAATAGAGAGGTCACGTCCAATTAACAAGTATGTCAACAATATACAAAAAAATGAGGGCAATTATATTTGACTCGCCACATAATTAAAGACATTTATCTGAATTAGTTGATTCAAATCTAAGCTCTTTAAAAGTCTGTCAAATTATTTGTGCCCCAAGATTAACACATGTTTTAAAACATACAATGATTATACCAATTTTTATATCTAGTTCACTAAACATATTAGGGCAAAATTTTCAGTACAAAACTTTTCAATACAAAACATTAAGTACAAAACTTTCAGTACAAAACTGTTTAAACATCTTTCATGAATAACCAAATTTTTAAAAGATGCAAGAGCAAGAATACTTATTGTAGCAATATGACGAATATGTGAGTAGACTTCAAACAAATCTTTCCCACCTATCTAAGTCAACCCTTTAGCTGCTAAAATTGCATTTTGCTACTGAACATTTCAAAACTATGCTTCTTCAACAAAGCCCCACTTGCTTACTATAGTTTTAGCCCATTTCGGCAAACCAACTAGATTAAAGTACTATTGTATAACAACAAATTCATTTTATTATCTACTAAAGACTCTTCTTGGCTCATCTGCCATTGAAATTTTAAGCGTCAGTAAGGCTGGTTCTTAATTCTAACTATGAATTATTGACAATGTCTGTAAGACTAGATAATTTCATACATTTATCTTTGATGAACACATCCTCAAAGAACTCTGCATGTCTAGATTCTTCTAACACAAATTAGATAGCTCCAACATTTGTCCATATAACTACATTTTGCACTTTATAGGCGTACACAAATATTTGTTATAGGTCATATTTTAGGCGTACACAAATGTATCATACCATATGTTTTCATTTTAACAGAATTATTTTTGTTTCTATCCCATAGTTTACAAGGTATAAATGAGTTGGAGTATAGTAACAAATTAGGAATATGATTAACAATACGATATCACCCCTAATTACACAAAGTCAAACAATAATCAATAATATAGAATTCAACATTTCACTAAGTGTTTGATTCTAACTTTTATCAATGTCATTTTGACCGTTATAAATTGAGTGCACTAGAGATTATGTCAAATACAAACTTCTCTAAGATTGTTAAATCATATTCACCACCTATATCAAATCTGAAACATTTAGATCTTAGCATTTAACTCGACTTCAATCCATTAAAATAACGAGTGCTACATACCCCATATATATGACAAGTATTCAATAATCATCTCCAAGAGTAACTAAATACTTCTCACCAATCATTATCTCATCTAATCACAAAACTACTGAGATCACAAATATTTGAATGTATTTACTCAAGAAATTGTGTACTCCTAGAGACCATACTAAATGGTCTTCTAGTAATAATAACCTGAGCACAAATTTTACAGTTGTCATATTTAATGAGGTGTCATTTAGCAGAATTATGAGTTTTAACAAGAATAAACAATTTAACATATAGTTCATATGTCCTAGCCTATTATGCAGAATTCAAGGACTACACATATTAGAATGACTATTGTCAATTGCTTAGTTTGTTAAAACTCAACTTACACATGGCATTGAATATAGTCTGCGCATTGAAATAATAGTAATAAAATGTCACGTCCCGCTTCCCAAAAGGAATACGAAATACGGTACGTGACTAAGTCCAGTGGATAGTTTTTATCATCCATAAGCTGTATGGATCTGCTTGACTCATCACAATAATAAATACAGCAACATACTCAACCAGGCATGCAAAAACAATTATAATTCAACGGTATTTATTGCAACAATAATAAATATCCCAACAAATACAAGATCTGAAACAAAACAAAAATCCTGAGACTATAAGCCCAAATACAAGTCTCAGAATATAAATTAGTTCATCAAAACATTTAAGCAATTAATTCGAGTTGCGCGGCTCAAAACTTTTGCTCACCAACTCTAGTCGGCAAATGATCAGCAAAACCTGCTCATATGATAATTACAAGGAAAATAGGAAGACAAGAAAACATAATGCTCGTTAGATGCAAGTTCCGAGTCGCAAGCAGTACAAATAGGAAAATGGAAAGGAAAAACTACACTAAATATGAAATACTAACATGGAGAAGGCAGTAAAGATAACAATCTAAAGATGAACAGTAAACAAACAATAAGAGTATAACAGTGATAATAAGTGGTCAACAGTAACAGTCACTCAACAGTAACAGTAAATCAATAGTAATATTAACAGGGTGTGACAGTGAAACAGTTATTCTTATATCGAATGTTCATTACTATTTAGGTAGCACTTCATGCATCTCAGATTTTACCACATGGTTGCTACATCAAACAGTGTCATGGATCATGTCCTCATGCATTCAGAGATAAACAGTAGGTACCACAATAAACAATGGGGAAAACGAGTTCCCTTCCGACAGTGGTCAACAGTAACAGTAACTTAATAGTAACAGTAAATCAACAGTAATATTAACAGGGTGTGACAGTGAAACAGCTATTCTTATGTCTAATGTTCATTACTATTTAGGTAGCACTTCATGCATCCCAGATTTTACCACTTGGTTGCTACATCAAATAGTTTCGTTTGAAGATATTGTAGTGGAACTTCTATAGAGCAGTATATTCAGGCAAACAGTAACAGTAATATCAACATCAAACAGTGTCATGGATCATGCCCTCATGCATTCAGAGATAAACAGTTGGTACCACAGTAAACAATGGGGAAAACGAGTTCCCTTCCGAATATGCATTGCTATATTGTCCACTACTCAATCTTTCCCTTAAAAATTCCGGCTTGATTAGTTTTCATTATTAATAAACAGGTGTGAACGAATACAAACATACAAAAGACATGGCAAGAACAAAGGATAAGTCTAAGATGAATTAGGAAACACAAACGGGTGACAAAACAACTCATAACAGTCAAAACAAGGAAACTTTCAGTTCTGGACAGCAAGACACTATTGTACCAAATCTGAGATTTCCGTTACTACAGAATAGCAAATCTAGATCCGTCAGTAAATCTAGAAACTAGACTCTCTATTGATTCCAGCACATATATATAAGTCATACATCAGCCACAAAAATAGGGTTGAAAATACCGTTTAATATAGAAGTTATGTTCAGCCAGAAAATGCAAAATATTGTTTATAAGTATGAAAAGAGTTTAAAATCATCATAATTAAATTTGAGAAAAATCTGGAAGATTCCCTAACATATCTAGTCTCAAAATATAAAATATCATGAATTTATATTACAGATAGTATAGTCAACAACTTGGGAAAACAGAGTAATGCAACAAAATCTCGATTCCGAAAGTTCAGACACAACAGTACCAAAATAGATATAATTCATAAAGTATAATTTGAAATCTAGATCCGTCAGAAGGATGATAAAATAGACATATCAGGCTAAAATTCATATTTACAAAGTTTTCCTCAAAAACGAATAGAATCAGGTTGAAAACATAGTTCTTTACTGGACAACATGCAGTTTGAAAATATATCGATTTGTTTCATAAGCATGAAATGAGATACAAAAATCATTAATTAATTCCAAGAAAAATAGGGATTGATCCCAGTTAAGTCTAAACATACTCAGCAAAATATAAAGTTCAAATTCTACTTTTAATATCATTTTAAAAATAAAATATCATACATAATACATATAGTTCAGAATCAGGAATATACGATATGACTGCAGTAAAACGGCAATAACTCATGCATCAAAACACGGAATTCAGATCCGTCGAAAGTTCTAGAAACTAGAAAATTAAGGCTACAAATAATGTTCACAAAGTTATTTATTTTACTGATGTTAACATGGTCGAAATTACTGTACAAAAAAAGGGCAGCAGCAAACAAAAGTTCTTTTAGGCATTCTATCAAACAAGTTAACTACAAACGGTCCAATCTAAGATGTCATACAAAGCATGGTATATGTGGGTTTCTCAAATCAGCATGGCATGTGTATAAATAGTCTATAATGAGATAATACATCCAACAAATATCTATACAACAGTCATCTACATACGCTGTGTCACAAACAACATACAATCAAGATGTCATCTAATCTATATATTGTTTTCATGCAACGAGTGTCAACGGTTAAACTAACAAGATAGGATCATCATGAGAGCACAAACATTTTCATACAAGACTACTTACAGTATTTAACTTGTATGACAAAAAGAACACATACAAGCTACTTGCATGTTATGAAGACAACGAAAACGATGCAATAGAATAACGGGAACAGATCCCGAACAGCAAACACGAACGAACGAGAGACGAGAAATCCAACCAACCGAAACACGTGCACACGAGACACACGCGTGCACACACACAAAGAGACATCAGCAAACAACAGCAAGGTGTCGAAAACACAAGGCGACGGCAACGGCGGTGCTCAACTAGAGACGACGACGGCAGGGAAGACGAACGGCGAAGGGATCTACCTGGCTGCTCACTGCGGTGCTGCTGTTCGATGACAGCGATGAGGGGACACGGGAGGTGCAGCAGGGGATCGGGAAGAGGAGAGGGGTGATTGGTGGGGTTATGGCCAGTGTCGGAGGTAGATGACAACAACAAAGAAGGGGGAAGGTCGGGGTAGGGGAATGTGACGGCTTGGATGAGAGAGAAAGAGAATATTAGGGTTTTATAATTAGGGTTATGGTACAATTAGGGTGATTATATAGGGTCAAAGTGGGTTTGGGTGAACTGGGTAGTATCCAAAAGGAAGAAAAAAGTCCAATAAGAGACAAATAGGGCATGAAATAGGTTTAAACAATGGACGGGATTAAGAAGAAATTGTAGGTCAAATAAATGGGAATAAAAAGCTGAATCAATGCAAAATGAATCACAAGAGAGAGAAGAACAACACACGATACAAAAGAGACGAAAATCTATAAAATCAGCAATAAATAAAATAACCATGAATTTTATTAAAAATAATTAAAAATACAAAAATGAGCAATAGGGGTTACATAAAATAAGAGTTAATACAAAATTACTCTATTACATTTCACAAAAATGTTTGTTTTCTCTCGTGATTCTTAACAATGTCCAATTGCTCAAACACATTGAACGAATGGTTCTTTCCTTTATTCGTTCTTCACCATCTAAATGAGATAATGACTGACATATTATGTAATGCCCCGAATTCCAAATAAGATTGAATTCGAGATTTCACAGAATCTTTACTTCACTTCGTACAATTTTACAAGGAAATTAGAACTTTTTCAACAATACATCAGAGTTCATTACACTTTGTTTACACAGCGGAAGAATAAAAGATTACAACATTGAAAACAATATAACTTATACAACTTCATCAAATAAATCATCGATTTCATCACAACATCTTTATAGCAAAGTCCATTACCTGCATATCAAGCTGTTGGTACGTTAGTCACTTATAACTGACGAAAATGTTATAGTCGGCTATCCTCTCTATACCGTACATATAACGATCTCATTACTTTAACAAAACACAAGAGTTGAATGAATAATAAAGTGTTAAATTGTGACTACGCTAAACATGTAAGTGTATGCCATGCCTTAATGCCTAATGCACACATTTCTATACTAGGATGATACTAATGCACACTTGTTCGGATTCTATGCATCCCATACTATATAGGTCCGAGGGCAAGCGCCTACGTATTCCACAATAAAGGGCTCGATCCCTCACCATGACAACTACCCAGTAATAAGACAAAGTTAAAACGTTCCACGAGTACGGATCCCAGTCCCGGGGAACCGCCGTAACAAATTTCCCGCCCGACTGTTATACAGACTCCTCGTCGTGCGAACCTCCCGCAAGTGCCCCTCTAGCCCCGACATACGTATATACATGGAAAACGAAAAACTATCTACCCAACTACGCATAGTCTCGGATTTAAAATAAAAGTTCGTCTCCCACGGGGCAACCACAGTCCACCAACTGGGTTTATAGCCCTGGTGAACCGCTGCAACAAGCCCACCGCCTGACTATATAGAGTGCCCCACTTACGTTTCCCTAAGTCTTACTACAATTTCACTTATGTGCCTAATTATTTAGTTCAAGACATGAATGAGTCATCATCCCTAGAATTAGTTTTACCTCCTACCGGACTTATTCACAAAATACGAGATCGCTCCATGGCAAAATCTCAAAAATCATATCTCAAATCTTTTCTTTCAATATTGCCGGTAACCGAGGTCTTACTAACCCTTAAATCATAATTTTTCATGTACAAGAATCATGGGTATTCACACGCTTTCAATAATCATGCCATAAACCTAGATAATTTCATCTTTCAACTTAGTCACACAATAAATCACAATATCGACACTATTCAAGATCTAGTTGTTTATTTATATTCTTTTTAAACAAGCATTACTTTCAAATACACAAATTTCATCACATGAATTGTTATGACAATTCTAAGTTCACAAAAATATTTCTTAAACATGATACAAGTGTAATTCTTCTTTAAAAGATCAATTTACAAAATACTACCATAAAATTATATTCACAATATTTTATTTCTTTTACTTAAAAAAAAATACAAGAAACTATCTCTTAATATTTCCATTTCTTATTATTTTGATATTAAGATTTCATTCCAATTCAAACAAGCTATTCATGATTTAAAACCCAAAAATATCAAAAGAAATGGTCGGGGTTTCGAACCCAGGAGCCGTGACAACAACAGCCAGTGCCCAGGCTTCATCCCCTAGCCGCATAGTCCATGTGGACTTTTTGTCAATTTCATATACCAAAATACTCCTAAATTAAGTCCCAGTTTCGGTATTTTATAAAAAGAATAAAAGTGAATGTGACTATCAAGTTTCGAACCCAGGATCTCTTTCAACAGTGCTCTATATTGCAGTGGCTAACCAGTAAGTCCAAGTATATTTTCTGTTTAGAAAAATGTACAAATGTACCTTTGTTCAACTATTCTGAAATGTTTCTTTATTCAAAAGATCAAAATCTTTCTAATAATTTTGGAATAAACTTTTTCTTGATATTAGATTTTAAAAATAGAAATCAACAAATTTTCAATTTCATTAAAAAATACTATTTTCACTCATTAAAATAATTCTCTTTCTTATCTATCACATAGACTTAGGTTTTTCTTTAACAGCTCAAAATTACAAAAAAAATTCTAGTGTTCATGACAAATAGTCGTTTACTCATTTTTTTACAAATTTCACTTTTATAACAATACTAGTGTATCACTTGAACACAAGAATACTTTTTCATTTATATTCTTCTCAATTAAGACATGCATATGTCGATACATTACAAATACTAACTAAAATTTCTTTCTTTCTTCTTTCTTAATTATCAAAGCATGATGTGATCAACATATTTCATAAGCACAAAATTTTGTAAATCTACTAACATGGTTTATAATATAAAAGAGTTCTTATCTTTAATTAGGATGGTATCTATTTCTTAATCAACAAAACTACATTCATGCATATCATGTTATACTAGCATGAATTTTATAATTTTCTCATCAAAATTCTTCTTATATTACTCATTTTAGCTTGCATATCCTATATTAGAAAATAATATAGGATATGACTTATGAAAGAAAAAAAACACCACTTCTAGCTCTAATGACTCCTAGCTCCTTGCAAGACTTCTCCTCCTAGCAATAACTCCTCCTAGCAAAAATTTCCTCTAAGCAAAAGGAACTCGCTTTCTCTTTTCTTTCTTTCTTTTTTTTTTTGTTTTTGTTTTTGGTGCAAAGAAGAATGAAAAATGGGGGCTCTATTTATAGGGTTTTGTGAGGGTCTAAAGTACAAAAATCTCACCCTAATAACTCTTTCATTTAATTCATACAACCCTCCATTTTCCTAACTCCTAAAATCTCCATCTTTTCACCTTTCCAACCCTTCACCATCTCAACTCCCATAACTTCCCAAACTCTCCATCTCCCCCACTATGCTACACTAGGTTACAACCCGGCCACCATGTGTGTATGTGCATGCACACATGCACAAACAAAAATAAATACAATTCTATAACTTTAAATGTGTACTAAAAGTTGTAACTTGTCATGTATCTAAAAATATGATTTTATTGATGGGCATTATTCATGGGCTTACTTTTAATTAATTAATTTAATTATCCTAGTGGGCTCTTCTCCTAATGGGCTAGATTTTAATCTATAAGTCCATGGATCAAAAGAAGGCTAATTAAAACTTATGCATGCTAAAAATTTGTAAATGAGAATAATAAAATAAAAATTTGCACGTGCATCATACGTGCAAAAATTAAAATTGCATTTTTAATTTAAAATAAACTGTGGGGTGTTACATATTATAATTCAACTTTGCACACACAGTACAATGAACGAAAAAGAACAAAATGTAACTAATGGAGTCATATCCTGCATTAAAAGATGCTCTCTCCTAAATTACAGATATTTGTTATACATCTTATATATCAATCTTTATTAGAGAAGCAAATATACAATCTCACACAAAACTGTAAATGATGGGTTTGTCAATATATCTATATACATAGTATGACAAAATACACTTGACAACCCTAAACATGCTAGTTTTCAAAATGAGACTAACTACTCCCTCCGTTTTACTTTAAGTGATATTTAGGAATTTTTTCTTGTTTCACTTTGAGTGATATTATCCAATTTTTTTCTTTTTTTTTTCCAAGAAAATCCTTATTTATGTTGAAATTTCATCTTAATTATTCATCTTAATCCTATCAAATATTCTTAGAAAATTGTACTTTCAACTTTCTAGATTTTATTTTCTCCGTAAAATTAATGCCAACTCACTATCTCAAAGAGTTGGTGTAAAAAGAATGTCTTGAAATTGAGAAAACATTAATTACAATTTCTTGAAATCAGAATTTGTATTGGAAAGAGAATTAGTAATTAAATCGTGAAGACTCGTTAATAAGGGTGTAGAGGGAAACAAATGTTTATCTCACCCTTCCTTAATCTATGTGCAAAACTCCTGAATATCACTTAAAGTGAAACGGAGGGAGTATGATCTAAGAGTCTCAATCATGTGATCAAACGCACAAAATGTTAACACATTTATCACATAAAAATATTAAAAATTGAATTAGAGTATATCATACCGACACTTCAAGTTAGAAGTGTTATCCAAATTTGATGGAGAAGCCTGCGTAGCGCAGACTTATTCTGCCGTGACGCAAATCTATCATCTCCAATACATACAATTTGTAAGTAACTTTGAAGTTCCTACATTCATTAAATTGTTAAAGATTAGCCAATTAAACGATTTATTAACACTATCTAATTCGCAACAATTTAATTGGAGATATAATTTTATAGTGAAAAGCTATAATTTAACTTATCAAAATAAATATTTAATTTCCTAGCACATAGCCAAAACAATTGTTCAATTTGTATTTAATTAAACAACGGTTAACACGGTTTAAAACTTTAGCACTTAGCAACAACAAATAGTTAAAATATATATGCACGTAAAGAACTTATCTTCAGTTTTAGATCTGATCTAGTCCAATCATACTTGGATCTAGTCCAAAAAACATCCTCACCGCCCGCACTATCTCCAAAAAATTTATCCACATCTCATATTGTGATTTCTTCTTCCAATTATTAAATTCAGAAATATTGAACATCTCTAGTTTCAGAATCTCGTACGGAAGATTAAGTTTTCCATCTTAAAGGATTAAACAGTAATTTCCAAAATCTAGAGGGTTTATTCTGAATAATTACTACCAACGTAATTTTAGTAAAATGAAGGGTTTTTCTATAAAACTGCATAATAAACAATAAACAAAAATTTAAATCAAATAAAACAGCACAGATCTTAAAGTTTAGAGTCGACCATTCTTGATGAGGATCATGAAGTAGTTAAGGGTAGGATCTGAATCGGAATATTACTGCAGCAAATCCCGTACTCCACCCAAAACACCAAACACCAATACTTATGGCTTTCACTGCAGGTGGGTGCGAGTCAAACCCGATCCCACCAAGGATCCAATCCCACACCTCGAACACGCAACATCAGATCTCAACCAATGAGATTCTGTTTTGGAGTCAAATCTGAGTCAAACAAAATCCAACTTTGATCCCCTCTACAAGCCTAAACACGGAACACCCAAATCAGCCACCAAGAAAATCAGATCTGACCGATCCCACACCCGCTGGCTGTTTGCATTCGGGAAGAAGGAGAAAGAGGCCGAGGTCGGGGCATCGGCTTGCGGTGGGTGCGCCGGTGGCCTGCGGCGACAGCAGCGGCTGCAACAACGGGTTTCGGCGGTTGCGATGGAGTCCGGCGTATGGTAAGATCAACAATCACTTCTCTTCTTAATCTCTAAATTAATTATAATTTCTCAAGATTGTTAGAGATTATAAGAAACAATAACAATGAAATTAGGGTTAGGGTTAATATCGCTTGAGATATTATATGCTGTTTATCATAATTGGAATACCACAGAGCACTACCTCTAAACCATTATATATGGGGTGAAACTGGGCTTAGGGTACTGGGCTTCATGCCAATCAACCTGGTCCAACAATTAGCATACAATATTTGCGAAGCACGTGTTGCTCCCATAAAACATTATACACAGTAATATTATATTATATTGTGAATATACCTATATATCCAACACTAACTAGTCATCTACTCTCGGTATATGTCTTTGTAACTTGCATGATCATATTACCTCAGATTATGACTAATGCAATATTGAACTTCTTGCTTTAAGAAACTTCGATCAACAACTCGATAGCCAAACCATTACCAGTCAATTAGTTTTTGGACGCATTTTTGTTGAATTTCATACCATATACACAAAATCACTGTGGAAGAAGATATATGTCAAATGAAAAAAGGAAAGAAAACCCATAAAATCCACGTTTTCCTTTTATTTTTTTGACTTTTAAAAATAAAATTGAAGAAAAAAAATGAAGAAAGATTCAAAGGTGAAAGGCGATGGAGTGAGATGCACCGAAACCTCTGCTACCAAAATCAACACCTCGAGAGGGAAGGTTTGGTGAGCTTCTCCATGACCATTGTGTCTCCAAAAAGGTTGGGGTTGTTAGGTTTATAATGGTCGGTTATGGACCCTATAGACTTTGTAACAATATTTCTTGGTTTCTTTTTGTACTTTTCTTTGTTTTATTAGGAGGGACTTACGTTATAATATTAGTTCCTAAAAAATTTTGAGAACGTGTTCCTCGTTATGATTTGGTTGATCTAGAATGAGATCATGTAGAAGAGTGCAAACTCGTTTTTTTTTTTGAGTCTTGTGATTCTCGTTAACTAGGACTTTTGTTGGCTAAATTTGACAAAATACCCCTTGAACTATTTCTTTGATGCAGAAATTTCATTGAACTTTTTTTTATGCAGAAAACCTCACTCAAGTATGATTGGAAAAAAATTTCTTGCGGTATATTTTCAAAAAACCATATCTAACTTTTCTGCTTGTATTAGATAACACATTCATCTTTGTAAGTTGGTTTAGAAAACATCATGCATCTTTCGCATTATTGTCAAAAAATCTCACTCAATTTTAGCAGAAAGCTCACACCGTCGGAGTTGATTTTTTGCAACTATACTTAAGTGTGGTTTTCTGCACATCGACAAGTTCGGTGAGGTTTTCTGAATAAGATATAGTTCAGGGTTTTTTTTTTCTTTCAAATTTAGCCTGTTTTATTTTCTGAAATTTTATACGGTTGAATGAACTTACCGTTTCAGAAAAGACAAAAGTACAATGAAAGATTATGAAAAGTCACTAGAATCACAAATTAATTGTAATTCTTTCATTGAGATTATTCTTGCTCTTTGTTTGTAGATATATCATTGGCTACATCATGTAAAATATGATCTCCCATTTTATTTTTAGGCTATCTATATTGCAAGGGACTAATATATCTGTGAATATTTATACCAATATGAGATTTGTTCAATACTAATTTGTAAAACCCTGTTCCTTCCATTTCCTAACCCAAAGTACAAAGATCCTACCAACCGAACCCTCCTCATATTGAGTTCTTCTTCTCTGATGTATAAGTTGTTGATTTGTGCTCTTAATCAAACTTTGATGCCTACCTCCGACAAAATTTCCTTAGTCAGTCCAGCTGCGGCTTTGATTTTGTATCAGAGTACCCAAGTCAAGACCTAATCCATGCATATACGCATCTATCTATCAACGTTTAATAAATGACTTGTAATCAGCACTTGTGATACACATCAATATATATTTTTAAAGTAAATGCTAAGGTGTAATCTGGCCTCGAACATAAAACCTCGCTTCACTTATCACATACTCTTTACAAATTATCTATGGTGGCACCAACTTTTATTTTATATGAGTGACACTTTATAAATAATTATGTCGTAAATAAATTTGAACTTTGAGAATATTATGATAACTAACAACACTTAAGTAAATGAATGATTAATATAACTCTCACTTGAATGATTAATATTAGATGGTTGATTGTCTATAAATTATACAAATCCAACTCTCACATTATAGTATAACTAGTATTATACACGTGCACACGTGCACGTGGAAAAAATTGAAGGGATGATGAGAAAGGATAAAAAGAAATAATTTCCAAACTGATCCACTTTCGAAAATATTGACCAAATGAGAAGGATAAAAAAATAATTACCAAACTGATCTACTTTTGAAAATATTTACCAAACTGGTCCGCTTCCGAAAATATTTATCAAAGTGAGTCATTTTGCCAACACGTGCGCTGCACGTGTTGGCTTCAAAATGACAGCCGGTGACCACTAAGGCCTTCTCCCACTATAGTATTAGAGATTATAGTATAGATTAGTATGTGTGCCGCTATATTTTCTTCAAAGACAAATATTTTAATTAGTAACATTCATGTTTTTTTTTTTGGGGTACAAATATATATTAAGAGAGAGTGAGTGCATGATCGTGGATGTAATAGTTTCAAAATTAAATCGGTAAAAGGAAGAAAGTAAACACTCGACCTCCGATTTTGCTTTAGCAAGCTTAAGCTTAAGCATAACTTAAAGTGTTTTGCTATTTTTGCTTAAGCATAACTTAAAAGTGTTTTGCTATTTCTTATAAAAAATCATAAATATATATTGGGTTTATGTCTTACATACTATATTGGATAAAAAGATTATGAGACGATGGAGAGATCGAGACGATCGGAGACGGAGTGGAAGTAAGGAAAACAGTCAGCAGCAACAGCACGTGGAGTTGCGGTCGACCGCACTTGGGGTCGGTCAACCGCTCTGACTGTACAGAGTTTCCGAAAGGGGGACGGTCGACCGACCTTGTAGTGCGGTCGACCGAACGCGGCGCTGATGGATTATTTGAGTCGGGTCTTGGTGATTCGTGAGAAGCCCAACTGCAACTTCAAGTCAGATCTTACAGCTCTTATCGTAGGGTTATCTCTTTAGGAATATCAAATGGTTATTGTATCAAGATATCAAACTAGGTTTTCTCTAGATCTATATAGATTGTTATTATTGGCCTCCATTCAGAGCTAAGAGAGATAATACTTCATTGACGGAGAGATTGAGTGATTCTCTAATTGTAAACAACTAGTACTTGTTGGTGAGACTTGAGAGAATATCGTGGTGAGAATTGTAATATTCTTGTATCTTCTCTAGTTGAATAACATCTTGGGTTTCTTCTTTCTCGAATTAAGGCGAAAGTCCCAATCGGAATAAATTTGTGTGTGCTTTGGTGTGTTTGGTATGATCTCATATATGCTTGATAGTTTGTGTTGATTGCATCGAATAACTCAACAAAATCCTAAGAGGGATTTCGGTAGAAATCTCTCACAATATAATAGGGAGCCCTTCAATTGAGAACTAATTTAGGTGAGAACTCCGTGAGAACTCACAAAATAGATCTCCCATGAAAAATCCGAACCGACCATCTCGTTCTACACGACCTAGATAGCATAACATAAAGCAATCATGTAATTTGAAGTTCATTTGCCCATCCATCAAATGGGGTAGAATTTTCAGCCATACAATTTTGCGATGATGTAAAACATGGGCAAGTGAACTTCAAATTACTTGATTTCTTTTTGTTATGCTATCTAAGGCATGTACAACGAGATGGTCGGTTCGGATTTTTCACGGGGATCTATTCTGTGAGTTCTTACGGAGTTCTCACCAAATTAGTTCTCAACCGAAGGGCTCCATATCTATATAATAAAATACAAAGAAAGCTATCAAGTGGCTCACATTCAATCCCCCCAAAATCAAAGGCCCAAATTTAAACTCACAAAACACATTTTTCCTCCAAAATTTCAAACCCCAAAATCAAAATTTTCCCCCAAAACTAAAAAACTCATTACTTTATTATTATCTCTCTCTTCTCTTTTCACTTTTTTATATTTATCTCTTTCTCTCTCTCCCATTTTTTCTTTATTTGCTTAAAAATTTAGATTTTAAGATTTCGGGTTTGTAAATTTTCAGAATTTTCATGTTTTTTTTATTGCACATTTTATATTGAAAATAACAAATATCTCTTCAACAGTTAAATTTTATACTAATGGAAACATAAACTTTTATTTACAACTAATTATTGTCTTACCATTCAAACTTGAGCTACATAATTGTTGTTTTACTGTTAACAGAGCTTTTCGTGTTTTGTATCGTTCCGAAAACGTGTCGTAGGCACGTGCCTACGGGCAAATCTAGTATATATATATATATATATATATATATATATATATATATATATATATATATATATGAGAAAACCACAAAAAAAATATACAATATTAGGGGGAAATACAAAATGCATATATCACAAAATATAAGTAACCATGCATTGCACATAGAACAATAATTTTGACATTATACACTAATTAATCTACAATAGCTTATAGCTTTTAGACACTAATAAATTCAAACGACACAGTACAAGTAAAAAGCAATATATATCTTTTTTTTGACAAGCAATATATATCTCAATATAAGTAAATATATCATACATACAAAATAATTAAATAGTAAACACTAGATAATAATTTAGTGCAACAATAATGACAACAAACAAACCGTATAAAATAGGTAAGTTTACTTAGCAAAAGCACTGTTTTTTATTCAGAAAAAGCATTGTTTAAGCGAGTTACCATGCTTAAACACTTTCCCCCCTTTTGAACGCTTTTTATAAACCTTCGCTTTTCTAGTGCTTTTTGCTACAAAAAGAAAATAGTAACCCACCACTTAAGCTTAAGCATTGCTTAATGGACGCTTTTTGAAACCTTGGGATGAAGTATCTAATGATGTTATGGTACTCATTTTTGAAGTTAGCTTCACACACAATAGGTCTGCCTTATCAATAATGTGTTAACGAAATATTATAAACATCATAAAGTGATGGTTTCAAAAAATACTGTTCCGAACATTTGTGTGGCATATCCATAAGTTGGTGACTTGGTTTTGCAAGGTTGCAAGCCTGTGCAACCCCCCCCCCCCCCCCCCCAACCCCCCCCCTTCCCCTCTGAGACTGTTGGACTTCTTCTCCCCCCCTCCCCTCTGAGACTGTTGGACTTCTTCTCCGACACTCCCCTCAACCCATCTTTCTACCTTCTCCGATAACATCGAACGCTGCAGTCTCCCTTCCATCCCACTGTCACAAATCTGCAAACTGACTAGCAAGTTTCCAACCTTCCCCCCCCCCCCCCCCCCCCCAATCATCCTTAGTCTAATTCGCCCTCATCATGCTGTCGGAGATAGAACTCAGCGGGTGCGGGCCTAATGAGAAGGTCTGTCACCCACCGGCATCACCACCACCTGAAACAACCCCACTGGCACCACTGCTACATGAAGCAACAACCGCGCACTCTCCACTACAGCATCCTCAACTACCGCAGACTGTCATCTCAATACCCAACCATCCTCCACCCCTTTCTACAGCAGCTCCACCCACAGCTATCCCGTCTTCCTCTCCTAACCCGGCCAACTCCCCTGTGGAGAGAGTTGCTCAAGGGCTTAGACGCACTCGCTCTCCGACACGTGCACACCGAAATGCACATCAGCGTCATGAGGAGGGGAGATGGAGTCATCATCGCCGTAGAGAAGAGGCTCCCAGGGGCTATAGGCATCATCGCCGAGAAGTGGAGTCCCACGAGGGAAGGGCCCAAAGAGGGGGTCCTCCTACCTACCACGATGGGCGTAAGAGAACCTCACCTTCAGGCCAGCGTTCCCACAGGGTGTACAACCATGATCATCGCCCACAGTTGCACCCTCCATCCCAATACAGGCCACACTGCAACACAAAGTCTTAGAGCAACACCACAAGGGTGCAAGCTCTTCCCACCAAAACAACTACAGAGCATGCCAATCATCTACTCGTGTCTCTCCGTCCAAGCCCCCCCAACCTAACACTCACCACTTCCTCAACCCACCACCCCGCGAGAACTCCACGCTTAAATCCAGCGTTGAAAGAGCCCATGAGGGGGCTCTGCAAGAAGGGATTACTGCGATGGAGAATTTGGGAGAAGGGGAACGGGGAGAACCGTGGATACAAGTGCTAGGTAAAAGAAGCAAGAGACATAGCTTTTCACCCAACCAACAAGTCGAACAACGCCAACACACAAAGAAGCAAAGGAGGGGAAGAAAGAAGCCTGTACCGTGCTTCAACTGTGGAGATTTGGACCACTTCAAGAGCGAATGCACTAAAGAGGTTCGCTGTCTAAAGTGTATGAAGTGGGGGCACTTATCTTATGTTTGTACCAACGTGGTTGAAACTCATTCCGATGACGAAAGACCGGTGAGACGAGGTAGGTCACCAGAGAACCCCACTTTCATTCACCTCGCAAACATCTTAGAGACGATCAAGAACGAGGAGAGATGGCTTCGCGAATGGTGTGCAATCGCCAAGGTTACAGCGGGGAGCCCATCGGAAGTACATCTACTCCAAGCCCTCAATGAAAAATGGCCAATGAAAGCACATAAAGACTGGGTAGCAAAGAAATTGTGCCACTTACAGTTCTTGGTCTCTTTCCCATCACCAGCGAGGGTTATTGATGTCATTGGGATGGGGAATATCGACTTCGGCCACTTTAGAGTTGAATTCAAAGCATGGACGCCTAGCTTCGGAGCAGAGCTCCCTCAAGGAGACTTGTACTGGATTTGGATCCATAATGTTCCACTTCACTTTTAGAAGAGAGAGGCTCTCCAAGAGATCGTCACGGAGTTTGGGTCTATAGTAGAGATTGACGAGAAGACGGTGCGAAGATCAGAGATAGTCTCGACTAGGATGCTCATAAGGAGCACCGACATAGCGCAGATGCCTCGCTTCGCCAAAATCTTCTCTTTTGAAGACTCATATCTCGTCCGGTTCGTCCTCGACAAGCGAGTGGCACTAACATCAGAGTAGCCGGCCAACATCTCCCCTACTCCTGCATCGTCGCTCAGAGATAACAGATCCTATAGGCAAGTGGTGGTGCCACAGTGGGATCTCATCATTGATGGAGCACACGAAGTGAAAATGGCTCACCGAGAGCTCATCAAAGGGGCAAAGGGGCAGGAGCGAGGCCAAGGAGGCATGGCGGAGGGATCAGAACCGGGGAGTTGCACTAATCTCAAAGATGGTCGAGGAAGAGCCACGACCATCAGATCCAACGATCCAAGACTCCCAGGAGAGTCTACATCATCAGATCCAATGGTGGTTCGGAGCAATAGGCCAGATTTAGAAAGTCTCCCTGTGCAGAGAACTGACTTGCGACAGGAGGACCGAGCCAAAGCTCAAAGAGGCAGTCATCACATGGGATTTGGTGGGAAAGAGGCCAGTGTGGAGATGGGAGTGGATTCTGGTCGTGCTAAAGCGGAAAAAAGCAAGAGCGACCCACCGAACGACATACGAGACATGTAGAGCAGTCTCCAAAAGGGGCAAGAGTGGGTAGTGGTGGGTAGAAAGTCGACAGAGCAGACTTCCATTCTGGGGAAGAAGACGAAGTCCGAAAGCGCCTCTAAAAGAGATCTCACCCAAAAGGAGAGCGACACCAGAGAAGGGGCTCTCGATTTGGGAAAAGAACAAACTCTGAGCGCTAAGAGAGCTAGTAATGGCAGTGGAGAAGAGGGGAGGAAAGTGAAATAGAAGGGAGCAGGTGAGGGAGTAGGTGAAGAACGCAGTAAGACGAAGAGTTCTGAGACTCAGACTCTGTTAATAACGCCCTCGACCACAGAGCCCACTTATCAGCTGGTGCCACATGGAGGTAGCGACAGGAACGAGGAGGCGAGCAGAGCACGTGCAGCATTGGAGAATGCAGCAGATGGCGGGGGATTTGAGAAGAGGGGTCTACTCCTTCGCAGAGGAATAGAGGGTGTAAAGGGGTCTGGCGGTGAAGCAAAGAACGAATGGGGGGGGGGTATTTATATATGTGCTAGTGGGCCCAAAGAGGGGCCCAAACACAATTAAGAACAGCTACAGATGAGTAGTGGGCCCATTGAGGGGTCCACGACAGGAAGCACTACTATTCTGACAGAGGCATCTACAATTAGCGGGCTCATTGAGGAGTCCACGACGAGAGAGATCCCTTTACAACTGGATACTCAGCAGGCTGATAGTGATGAAGACTTAGCTGAGCGCTTAAATTTAGACGAAGAATTCTCATTTTCGGAGGAGGAATCAGAGGATCTTGAGTTTGTAGCTGCTACGCAGTGTGAGATCTCTCCAGAAATTGTATTATCCACCTTCCAAGAATCAGCACCTCACTTGGGTCGCAAAGCGCCTAGCAGAACAGTGGGATTCAGGGTACATCGGTCGCCTAAGAGGACTCATGTGGGGTCCCTAGATGACTACCTGGAGGTTGCCGCGGCAGCCAAAGCAGCAAAATTCGATGATGGAGGTACGAGATATTTTTTAGCTTCTGTTTTAAATTTCATGTCAGATTCAAAAGTTTTTTTACTAGCTCATACCTGTGGTCTAGAAGTTTGTGACAGAGCGCGGAACGCTCTTCTGCTCAACAAAATTAAAGGGTGGGAAACGAATCGGGCTAAGACGACCTCTCAGATAGACACACAGTCTACCTCTGACTCGATGGAGGCTCGGGAGGAACACTCCCCCCGTCCCACACATACGATTAACCTTAACACAGTCACCCAATGAATACACTATTCTGGAATGTTAGAGGACTGGGGGATAGGGGGAAGAGAGATATGGTTAGGGACGTTATTAAAAGTTCCAAAGCGGATGTAGTTGGGTTACAAGAGACCAAACTGGCGAATGGATTTAAACTCAAAAGAGTTGGGGGCAGCAGGATCAAGGAATGGGTGCTGCGCTCGGCTGTAGGAGCATCGAGGGGGATTGCTATTGGGTTCAACCCGGATGTCTTCACCTGCTCAGGGGAGCACTGCGGAACGTTTTCCTTGACTATCCGGCTAAAGCGACGATCTGATAATTGGATGCAGACTATCACGGTCGTTTATGGACCGAACGTGGCTGCAGAGCGTGAAGCCTTCTGGCAAGAACTTTTCGGTATTCGCCAACATTGGCAGAAAGCGTGGATAGTCGGGGGGGACTTCAATATCACTAGATTTATTTTTGAACACAAGGGAAGAGGGTCCAGCGACAGGCACAGAGAAGAGTTCAATAGGATGATCGCGGAACTAGAACTAATTGATATCCCTATCAATGACAGACTATTTACATGGTCCAACATGCAAGCAACCCCGATTATGGCCAAATTGGATAGAATCCTTGTGTCGATGGATTGGAAGGCTAAATTCCCATTAGCAAGTGCTAAATCTATCCCTAGACCGACGTCAGATCACACCCCGGTCCTACTTGATGCCGGGGTACAAGGATTTCAAAGGCCAAGGAGATTTAGATTTGAGAAGGCCTGGCTGGAAATTCAAGGATTTCACCACATGGTTATGGAAAACTGGGCGCTGCCAACCACTGGTACGGATGCAGCATCCCTATGGTGTGAAAAAGTCCGCAGATTGAGAAAGCGGCTGCGTAGGTGGAACCGGTCTAGATTTTCGACCATCTGGCGTGCAAAAGACTCCTTTTTGGAAGGCATTGACGAACTAGAAAGACTGGAGGAAACAAGAGTCCTGTCACAAGAGGAAAGAAACAGGCTGCTAGACCTACGTGAAAATATTGCTAATCTTTATAAGCTGGAAGAGATCAAATGGCAGCAAAGGTCGAGGCTTACGTGACTCAAAGGGGGAGACATGAACACGGTCTACTTCTACCGAGTAGCTAGCGCAAGACGCAGGTCCAATCTAATCTTGTCACTACAAATGGATACGGGAACCTCGCAAGACGAAGCTGTGATTTCCAAAACCTTTCAAGATTACTACAAGGACCTCTTTGGGAGGAAGAACGATTTCAGGGTCCCGTTCAGGGAAGACTTCTGGCAGGACTGTCAGAACGAGTCAGCACAAACGCTCTCTAACTTGGAAACTCCTTTCTCGGAAGTGGAAGTGGAAAATGCCATCTAACAAATGGGAGCAGACAAGTCGCCTGGGCCGGACGGATTCCCAATGTTGTTTTACAAGGTATTCTGGGAGGAAATAAAAGGGAACATTATGGCATTGATGGATGAATTCTTCCATAACAATCTCATATTGGGCATGTTCAACTTTGCGGAAGTTGTGTTGATCCCTAAGAGTGCGGAATCTTCAAGGGTGGGGGATTTTAGGCCGATTAGCCTCATAAACTGCTCGGCTAAGATCATCACAAAGGTCCTGGCCATCCGCCTGGGAAGCCTAATGGACAGTTTAATTTCCAAAACTCAGACTGGTTTCATCAAGGGCAGATGTATCCTGAAATGTGTGGCTACTGCAGAACAGGTCATCCACCACTGCCATACGGGCCAATCTAAGAATTTCCTCCTCAAACTAGACTTCGAGAAAGCATATGACTCCGTCGACTGGGAGTGCTTGATGGAAGCTCTCAGAGGAAGAGGCTTCGGGGATAAATGGGTTAGGTGGATCAAACAGTGTTTAACGGCAATCTCGGTTAATGGACGGTCGGGTCTACCATTTCCTTGCAAGAAGGGGCTTCGATAGGGGGATCCACTGTCTCCCCTGCTTTTCACCATCGTCTCAGATGTTCTAAGGGGCATGCTAGACAACTGTCGGAGGAATGGCTGGATAACGCCTGTGGCTAGCAGTCACTCTAACCAAGGGTGCACGATTCTCCAATATGCTGATGACATCCTACTATTTGGTAACGGGAACAGGTCCAAGACAGTCTGCTTTAAAGGGGCCCTCTACTACTTTGAAGTATGGTCAGATCTCAGGATTAATTTCCACAAAAGTGTTTTGATTCCCATTGCACTCTCAGGTGTAGAGGCACAGGACCATGCGACCATTCTAAACTGTATGACAGATGAGTTCCCGATCAAATATTTAGGGCTTCCACTCAAGCCAGGAAAGCTTACTAAGTCGGACTGGCTCCATATCATAGATAGGGTGGAGGACAGGTTGTCGGGGTGGAAAGGAAAATCGCTTTCCCTCAGTGGCAGAGTGGTCCTCATCAATTCAGTTTTGTCTAATCTGCCCATTTATTATATGTCATTTTTTGAGCTTCTTAAATGGGTAATCCAAAGGATCGACCGAATCCGTAAAATGTTCCTTTGGAAAGGGGCAGACTCGAACAGGGGAGGATACCACCTGATCAAATGGAGTATGGCTTGCATGAAGAAGAAGCATGGAGGGCTAGGCATCATCGACCTTAGAGACATGAACCTCGCCCTTCTGGGAAAATGGTGGTGAAAGGTATTTCACCACAGCGGGGAAGGCTGGCAGGACTTCATTCAATCATACCTTCGGGAAAAAGGTACGAGAAGTTTAGGATTCCGAGTAGGGTCTAGAGTCTCTCGATTCTGGAAAGGAATTACCAAAGTAAGCAGACCGTTCAACTCAGCAGTTACCTCAACTATCGGTAATGGACGGTCCACCAGATTCTAGTGGGACAAATGGTGTGGTGCCCATACACTTAAGGAAACCTTTCCAGGACTATATGAGAAAACGAAGCGACCAAATATATCAGTGGTCGAGACCTAAAGAGGGGTAATTGGAGACCGTCGTTCCGAGGAACCTTTACTCCAGAACTACACTAGCAACTGCTTGAATTACAAGCACACATCACACGGACCGGGGCGAGGTGTGTTCAAGACCCAGATCAGATGCGCTGGGGACTCAAGTCCAATGGAGCTTTCACGGTTAGGTCCCTGTATCACCGAATTCACTATCGAGGATGCAAACTCAGCTGGGCCCAGGTGTTATGGAAGGCAAAAACCCCCCTTAAAGTTAGGATCTTCCTCTGGCTAGTGCTCAACAATGCAATCATCACCAGAGAGAACCTTGCCAAAAGACAACCCCAGATAGCGACCAACTGTGGATTCTGCAACATGCATGTGGAGAGTTTGAATCACCTCTTTATTCACTGCCCAAGGAGTAAGGTAACTACGGTAGAGGTGTTACGAGCCTTAGGAACATGTGACTATTCCAGCGAATACGAGGATTTGTGGATTGACCCCAAATTTGCTTCGGTTCGTCACGAAATGAAGGATGCATGGTATATTGCCATTGCAGCAACTACATGAGTGTTATGGCTAGACAGAAATAATTTCTATTTTCGTGCTTCATGTAATAGTATTTCTGGTAACCTTACTCATATCATGCATCTTATCTCTTTTTGGGCTACAGCTGCTGACACAGGAGCGAGAGGGATAATTGCCAGAGTCTTCCAAGTGGAAGAATTTGATGATGAGGAGGTAGAGTTTGGGCCGACACTGGACTGAGGGGTTGTGCCCTCCACAATCAGTGGAGTTTCATTAGCCACAGTCTCCACTATTTGGTTTTTTGTATCGACCCACTGTACTTTTGGGTGTATGATGTTTGGATGACTAGACCTACCCCCTAGGGTTTTGTTGGTGGATTATGTTTTATGTCCTGCACTGTACTTTTGTATTCTCCTGGTACACTGGGTTTGTTTTATTAACTTCTTATTAATAAAATAGGGTGGCGTTATTCCACATTTTCTCTCCAAAAAAAAAAAAATATATATATATATATATATTATAAACATCATCTACCCAAAAGTAGTACATCATAGAAATCGAAAATGTGCAATAACAACATAAAAGATGTCCTCTTTTGGACACTTTACGAAACAAAAAAAAGGCAACTTTTCCACGAAAAATATTTTTAATACATTTTTTGATAAACGATCATAGAGAGAAAAAAAAAAAAAAAAAAAAAAACCTAATAAATTCACTAAATGCTCAACAAATATTCTAAGAAAACTTTCGTTAATCAGCCTTCGGTGAACTCCATCTTTAATTGAATACAATCAACAAGACATTGATAAAAGCGACATGAATCTTAATATGCTAGTGAACGACTATATTAAGGGCAGTAGGTTCTCAATTCTCCAACCCAAAGTTAAATATCAGAAGGAGTACAATTATTCAACACGTACGTTAGTGAGCTTCCCAAGCCTAAGACAAAACGAACGAAACGTGCATGGATTAGGACAACAACCTAAGCTAAACTTATTAATAATATAGGAAGGATTGTATAAGCCATCAAGATGACATAAGAAATTAACTAACTAAATAGACTAGTAGCAAGGGGGGAATGTAAAACAATTCAAATGCAGATGTAGCGTAAATATGTGAAGCAAAGTAGAAGCCAAACAGTCGACAAAATGATAGAAAGAAATAAATGAAGTTAGCTACCAAGTACCAAGCTGTAGGCACCGACACCTACTCAATAAGCTTGCTCACTCGATCGGCCATTGCCCCTGTGGATATATGGGCATGTGGGAGGGCTCCATTGATTTTATTTCTGATGGTTGGGGGCTGAATAATCGATCCTCTATTGCATGGAGATATGCCCCAAGTAATTATAAAATGTATAAATAAGAGAATAGTAGGCATCTATTTCATGTATATCTTTATTTGTATATGCTCTTTTTTTTTTTCTCTATCTTTTTTTTGGCATAATGTTTATATGTATATTTTATGTATATGCTTTTAACTGGCGAATGAGCCAAATGCACTGAAAATGGTGAATATTAATCTATTTTAGGATGTCTTTTTTTAAAAATCTTTTATTGTTTTTTTTTAAGGATGTCATCATTTAAAAGAGGAGCCAAACAAGTAATAAATTTTAAAAATCTCTTAAATACATATGGATGATCCTAAAATAGTAGCCCCCCTCCCCCCATCTCTACTATTATATGGGAAAGTTGGAGTTTATAACAAACAAATCCTAACTTTGTAACTATATAAACATGTATAATACACGTTCAAATTATATTCAATAAATATAAATGTGCACCACACGGATAGCCCAAATCAAAACATTCAAATATAAACTTTCTTTTTAATTTGATGTATATTTATTTAATTTAATGACTTTATTTTTTTATACTTGCATCGCACGTACATTATACTAGTTATATATTAATTACAAAAATTCTTGTATAAGCGGAATGAGAACTCTCAAGTTGACTCATGAGCTAAAAAAACTTACCATGCTGATACTTGCTGGTATACATTGTATTGTATTTTGACTTGTACACACAAGAATTTCCTAGCAATATTTTTTTTTTTCAAGAAAATTTTCCTAGCAATATTTTTTTTTTTTTCAAGAAAATTTTCCTAGCAATATTCCATTAACAATATTCGCAATCCTTCCAATAACAAACTTTTGACAAAAGTCAATTTACCAACTCCATGCACAAACTGCGAACAAACCCATTTCAACCATTCACATATCTTTTTCTTCTATAAAATTAAAAAACAATATTAAAAAGAGAAAAAATAAAAAGTAAAAGAAATAGTCCTTTCTTGCTTGCTCCTACAGTTTCATCCAATTCGGTCAAACCAAAGTATCATGTCCTCTTCTCTCTTACTCTGTACGTCCCCCACAATTCAGAATGAGTAATGCTTTAGCCACTACCAATTTCACTATCATTTCTTTCACTATCTTAGGTGGCATATTCCTATTGGAGAGTTCTCCTACCTACTCTATCATTTCTTACCTATTAGAGTGTGCCACCTAAGATAGTGAAGAGAAATGTAATGAAATTGGTAGTGGCGGTAGCATTACTCATTCAGAATGCTTCCCTCTCCTTCCAACTTCCAAGTCATTAAAACAAAATCATTTTTTTTTTGTTTTTTTAATTTTTACTACCTCCATTTAAAAATATAAATTATTCTAATTTTTTCCCATAATATAAGTCACTTTAAATTTTTAAAGAAATATCTTATTATTTTTAAATGTCTATAAATTAATTTTATATGAGATTTTCAATTTTATGCTTGTCTTTTTTTAAAAGAGAAGTATAAAAAATTATAGAAAATGACAAATAGAATATTATACAATTAATGACTTATTTATGAACTTCGGAAATTTGTAAAAATTTAGAATGAGTTATATTTTGAAAAGAGTAATGCTTCAGCTACTACCAATTTCACTAGCATTCTCTTCACTACCTTAGGTGGCATACTTCTATTGGAGAGTTCTCCCACCTACTCTATCTTCTCCTATCTATTGGAGTGTGCCACCTAAGGTTGTGAAAAAAAATATAGTAAAATTGGTACTGAATATAGCATTACTCTTTTGAAAATGATGGAGTAGTTAATAAGAGTTCTATATATAGTTGAGTGGTGTCGGTGACGACGATGAGACGATCCCCCAAAATCCCTCGTTCATTACTCCATTATCCTCTGGATCCGCTCCCCTTAATTACCCAATCTCCTCTTTTTAGCAACTCACGTAATAACTAATAATACATCCCCGGCCCAAAAGATCGTACTAAAAGCATGTGAGTCGCACATGCTTTTGTAATTAGCAGCAAGAAAAAACTCAAAGCTACAAAAACCCCTCTTCTCACTTCATTTCATTTGCTCATTGAAAAATGAGGGCCGTGATTCTATCAATAGTCATCATTTCTCATGCCATTGTTGCAGCTGCTTCATACGACTACAAGGATGCCCTCTCCAAAAGCCTCCTCTACTTCGAAGCCCAGCGCTCCGGCCACCTCCCCTACAACCAGCGAGTCACGTGGCGCCACCACTCCGGCCTCACCGACGGCCTCCAACAAGGCGTATGTCACGTGCCATAATAATAGTGCTTTCTTTAGTAGTAATATTATGTTTAACTTTTTTGATTTTTATTTTGACAGGTGGATCTTGTAGGTGGATATTACGACGCCGGAGATCATGTCAAGTTCGGACTGCCAATGGCGTTCACCGTGACAATGCTATCGTGGAGCGTGATCGAGTACGGCGACGCCATTGCCGACGCCGGCGAGTACGGTCACGCACTGGAAGCGATTAAATGGGGAACTGATTACTTCATCAAAACCCACACTCATCCCAACGTACTCTGGGCCGAGGTCAGTCTCGTTTACCATTTTTTACTTCTAGCTTTAATTTTCGTGTTTGTTTCTTGATTTACGAATTTTGCAAAATAGGTTGGGGATGGAGACACAGACCACTACTGCTGGCAGCGCCCGGAGGATATGACGACGTCGAGAAAGGCGTACAAAATCGACGCGGAGAATCCCGGGTCGGATCTTGCGGGCGAGACCGCCGCAGCCATGGCTGCTGCTTCCATTGTTTTCAGAAAATCCGACCCGCATTACTCTCACCTCCTCTTGCATCACGCCCAACAAGTTAGTAGCGTAAACACATTTTCTTATTTTCTCTTTTGTTTTGAGAAAGTGTTTGATTAGCCTCGCGGACGCACAGACTCTTATCCCATAATAAAAGATTGATGCAAATGGGCTCGAAATACTGACGTCTTGCTTCACTAGGAACATGCTGAAACTGGACTACTAAACACTTGCATATGTGTTTGATTATTGGGGTCTGTTTTTTTTTTTTTTTTGTTTGTTGTTGTAGGTGTTTGAATTTGGGGAGAGGTACAGAGGGAGGTACGACAAGAGCATACGAGCGGTGAAGAGCTACTATGCTTCGGTTAGTGGGTACAACGACGAGCTACTGTGGGCGGCGTTGTGGCTGCATAGAGCGACGGGGATGGGAAAGTATTTGGAGTATGCGGTGGAGAGGGTCCACCTATTTGGGGGAGTTGGCTGGGCCATCACCGAGTTCAGTTGGGATGTTAAATTCGCCGGTCTTCAAGTCCTTGCTTCCCAGGTGAATATTTTAGTTATTTACCCCCTACTTTTTGGGAATTTTGTTTTGTCGTTTGTTAACTGTTAGTGGGAAAAGTTTCCTAGTTGAATCACTTGATCCGATGCGTAATTAACCGCAATTTTGGCGGATTTTGGGGAAAGTCTGACTGCATTAATAGCGGACTGTATGTACATGATAGTGATTCTCTATTTAAAAGTAGCGTATATGTATTTTTTCTACATATAAGCCGCGTGCAAGTATATAACTATACATCATCAGATACATTTTTGATCCAATATTCTGGATTTATTTTAACCCCTTATTAACGTGGCTATACTTTACAGCTTCAATAAAAAAAATAAAAAAAATATAAATATATATACATCATCAGTACACATGGCTGTCCCTACCTTGAGACAGGTGAGACAGCCACCTTAGCCCCACAAATTTTTTACACTTTTAGAGATTTCAAATTTGTATTTTTCTTATAAATATATGTATGTATTTTATGCATAATTTTTTTTATATTGTAAATAGGGATCCCAAAAAATGATTATTTGGCCATTTCGCCTTTGGGTCCTGGGGAACTCAGGGCCGCCCTGTCAGTACATGATAATGAATATACATTTAGTTATTTAGGATTTTGGTTGTATTTTTTTTCTTTTTAGGATCAGTCCAAATTTTTTCTTTTTATTTAAGATCAGTCCAAACCTGGAGACCAAAATAAAGTCGAATTCAAACCCGAAATATACAAGAAGTAGTTGAGGATTCGGGTATTCTTGTTGCAAAAACCCGTGAACCTTAAACTACCTATGCTTCTTCCTCTGGTGCTAAAATGATTGTACGGGTGAGCTCGACTCCCCACATGGAAGAATCAGATCCGCTGCTAATCATCTTCACAATGCAACAAAATAGAATCACAGCTGCACCTGACACGTGTCCACTTTCCAAGAAAGCATGTGACCAATGCAGGAACAAGGTTTCCGCATTTTGTGGCTAATCACTCACTGTCGGCAATGCTGCTCACTGCTCTCTGTTTCAAATTTCAAATTGTATTCGAAACTTCATTCACACTTCAAGAACTTATTTTAATCGTCTTCTCTTTTACTTTCTGCTATAACTAATTGTGAGCATACTTGTTGCTTTGTCTTTATTCCAGCTGTTGTTAAAGGAGAACCTTGAGGAGAAGCATAAAGATATACTACAACAGTACAGGACCAAAGCCGAATACTACATTTGCGCTTGCCTTAACAAGAACAATGGAAGCAATGTGGATCGCACACCCGGTGGACTTTTGTTCACACGACAGTGGAACAATATGCAGTATGTATCGGGTGCTGCATTCCTTCTCACAGTCTACTCAGACTTCTTAACTGAGTCGAACAGACAACTGAACTGTCCTGATGGACCGGTTCACTCTCGTGAATTGATGAATCTTGCACGATCTCAGGCTGATTACATATTGGGCTCTAATCCGATGAGCATGAGTTACTTGGTTGGATTTGGTTCCAGGTACCCTCAAAGAGTTCACCATAGAGGAGCTTCAATTGTGTCTTATAAGGAGAACAAAGGGTTTATCGGGTGCACGCAAGGGTATGATGAGTGGTATGGGCGAAGAAAGCCAAACCCGAACTTGCTTGTTGGGGCGATAGTAGGTGGACCAGATTTTAGAGATGACTTCAGGGATGAGAGGGGGAATTACGTGCAGACCGAGGCGTGCACGTACAATACTGCACCTATGGTGGGAGTGTTTGCTAAATTGAATCAGATGGAGGAGAGTCAACACCAACGGCTTGAGGGATCGTTGCCTCGTTTCACGTCCTCTTTGTTGAAGGAAATTTGATTGCCCCTGTTTTTTGTTTCAATCTTTTTTTATATTGTTCCAGTTGTTTTTTATCCCCTTAGAAGGGATTAAGATGTTTAGACAGCAAAAGGGATTGGGATGTTTACATTTGTAATGAGTTTGTAATATAATGCAAACATACAAGGAAAGAAGAGAAGTATAATGAAAAGAGCAGAATGTAGATAGTTTTGTTTCCTGGAAATGTATGTTCTCTACATGGAAATATCGGTGGAGGGACCTCACACTCAGCTCTATGTAAACGTTATGATTAGATAATGGAAGAAGCTTTATACGATATTTTGTTCAAGTTATAACTGTCACAACTGCCTACATTCTTTCACTTGATCGACTCAATTCATTCTATGCAAACTACCTATTTAATCAATTGTCGTTTTCTTTCTAGCTTATCTCAAATTTCTAAGGATTTTTGCTGCTTGCCTCCATTGAACTAAGCTAGGTGTATCCTAGTATGTGTAATGTGCCCTGGTATGTAATGTAACAGCAAAATGATAACATTGAAGAAGCAGCAGTGGCGGCAGTGGCCTTAGTCAAGATTTCACCAGATACAATAGAGACTCAAAATTTTAAATGGACTACTCCCGTAAAGATCAAGTTTCCCCCCCCTAATTTCAGCAATGTACTTCGGGATCAAACTATATTTATTGCATGTTGGCTTTACACAATCCTTCTCAAGTCATCTTTACTACTGAGCATGTAAGCAAGACCGAAAACTGAATCTATTAGTTTCTACAGTCTGACTCTGACTTAATTGACATGGACGTGTGAAGAAATCAAATTTTCATCTGCACATATTTCAAGACACAGATCAAGATGAACTATGAAAGTTTTATGTAAAAGAAAACCTACAAACATCAAGCAGGCGCATTACATGCTTTTGAACCGTAACACTGTATGCTAATTATCAGAAGATGATAAACTTGGTGAGATTATTTCAGTTTTGGTTGGATATCTAAAAAATGGAGATCTTATAAAAAAAAATTATATTAAAAAAATATAAATAACGGAGGTTAAAGATAAAGGAATCAGGCCTAACCTTCATCAGAACTTGGAATTTTCTTCGGAATTTTTTTTTAATTTTTTTTAAATTACAAAATGGGACTTCATCAATTTTATTGCATAAAAATCGGTACAAGAGTCTATGACGAAGAAAAAAGAAGGAAAAAAAAGAAAACATTTCGGAACACTTCCTTCTTTTAACCAGTGACAGTAGGATCAAGACAAATAACACTGACTAAAAAGAAAAGAGAGATGAGAGCCCCTTCACGTCCCTCCTCCCACAAACCATCCCCCTCCTCTTATCTGCGTCACAAAGCAGGCCAAGCTCACACCCCCTCCAGCATGCCCAAGCGCGCCAGAGAAGATGAAGATGGCCATCAGCATCAGCATGAAGAGCTCCGTTACAGGGGTAGAAGTTCAAGTCGCCGCAGATCGCCTTCTCCCAGATCTAGATGGGAGAGGGAAGCTGCTGAGCGCCACAGGCCGTCTCGACAGCTGCTGAGAAGATCGGAAGAAGAGAAACCAAAGAAAAACAAGAGCCTGCCTAGAGCAGATCGGGTTTCTACAGCTAATGACTGGAGCTACGACAGGAAGATGCGCTCCTACGCTGAGGTAACCAGGGGGAAGCTTTCAGAAGAAGGGAAGCTCACAGCAAGGAGGCGCTCTCCTTCACCGACCTTAGAGCGCCGTGCATCTAGAGAGGTGGAGGAAGGCGAATGGGTACTGGTCAAATCGAGAAAGAAAAGACTGGACAAGAAGAGCTCAAGCTCATCGGCGAACTCAATCCCTGATGGTCGGAAGAACTGCCACAAGTGTGCGAAGCCCGGTCACTCCATCAGCAACTGCAAGGCAGACTGGTTTTGTTACATCTGTCGCAATTCTGATCACATCTCAACTAACTGCCCCAGGAAAGTCACAACGTCATCTTCTAACTCCAAAGCAAAGACGTTGAGGAACACAGTTTCACCGGTGGGGAGCCAAACTCAAGAAAGTGTTGCGGGAGATAGACGTATCATCCAAGCGTCCATCTCGCCAACACCGCTCATTGCCGACTTTGAAAGAAGATTTAACGGAGGGATCATCGTCAAAGCCCAAACAGGAGTGCCCACCGCAAAGGACATCACCGATCTTCTCACTGCAACCATGGTGTCTCCATCTTCCCCTTCATGGGTTGTTCTAGAAATAGCAGCAAACACATTCTACGCTCACTGTTGTGAGACTGAGTTAGTGAAGGAGACGGTTAAAGCTAAAGGACTGGAAGGGAAAGATGCATTCGGTCTTGAGTTCTTCGTTACGTTCAAGTGGTGGACTCGCGAATATGGAGCTTTGAAGGCGGATCATCTTCCTCCGGTTTGGATTAGGTTATATAATCTACCATTCCACTGTTGGGTGCGATCGGGCTTCCATAATGTCGTTCGTCCGTTCGGTATGCTTGTAGACATCGATAGACAGACGCTAACTCTTTCAGCCATGAAATTTGCTCGTATCAAAGTGGGTGTGGTTAACAAGAACGACATCCCCTCTAAGATCTTAGTGGAGTTCGACAATCATATCTATGAAGTTTCGGTGATCGTAGAAGCTCAAAAAAATGTTTCGTTCAAAAATCAGTTCGAAATTCGAATCAACGGTCGAGATGGAGAGCTGGAGGTAGAAGATGAAGATGCTCCGTTGGATGAGACAGCTGGCGCTAGTAGCAAACGTACTGCCTATAGAGTCATGGAGGGGAAATCACAGCCGAAAGTTACTGACAGATACATTAACTTCTCGAACTCTAGGGTCCAGATTCAACCAGCGCTAGAATCGAAGCAAACTCAGCAGCAACTTTTCAAAAGTTCTTTCCATCGGGCCCCACAACACTCAGCAAAAGTTCCGCCAGTTGGTTTGACTCCTAATCGATGTGATGTTTCCACTGTTGCAAGTCAGATGTGTGGTGACGCGACAAATCAGAAGGTTGCAGGTGCTTTGGGTGAGGCGTCAGCTTCGGCAGCTGTTAAGGATTTGGGGAAGATGGGCATTCTCAAAACAGGCCAAGATATGGGCCTGACCAAGCAAATGGGCCTTATACAAACTAACTGGATGCACTTCTCTAATGAAGATATAGAGCGATCGGTCAAACTAGCTATCTGTTCGCTGATGCAATCAAAGGAGCAGTTGAACACATTTACAGAGCCAATTCAGCAGGACACAACTATCCCAATACAGCAAGCGTCTCCAACAGGAGTGGTTACACCGCTCATCGCTCAGGAACCTCGAGATGGTATTATTGGGGCGCTTGAAGACATTCGAGAGGATAATCTTATCTCAGTCACAGTCACAGAGGGCGACGATAGGGATATTAGAGGCAGTGTAGGCAGCTCCTCCACCAGAAAGTTCACAGAATACCAGAGGAAAGGAAAAAGACAGATGGTTAGTACGGAAAGTCAGAACAAAGGGAAAGAGGGATGGACTCATAGGGGAAGCATTCATTTGGAGAACGACGGCACAGGAGAAGGTACTTCTAAATTAAATTGTTCCGTTTTGAATTCATTATCGGATGCTTCAATTATTTATTTTGCCAATTTGTATGGTTTAGCCATGGGTTCTACTTGGTCCGAACAATTATCTAATGTAGCTATCATTAGAGAGGGTACCAAAATAGATTCCACCTATTCGGGGGGGTGCTAGAGGATTTAGGTCCGTACACATTAGACTGCAAATAGGTTTAATCATGGTATTCTTCTTTTGGAACGTTAGAGGGATGCGACAAAAATTAAAAAGAAGAGCTATTGGAGTGACTCTTAGCAAGATTCGCCCTGACATCTGCGGTCTTCAAGAAACTAGAATTGAAACTCCAACTTAGGAGGATTTTTCTACACTTAAAAGTATGGAAGACTTCCGTTGGAGATTTAAGGCGTCTAGAGGTTATTCTGGTGGTATAGCCGTAGGAGCTAGTTTCTCTTACTTCGAGATCGTCGATGAGTTCATTGGCGAGTTCTCCGTATCGATTAGAATTAGACGCAGGCGTGATGACTGGACACAGACAGTAACTTGTGTTTACGGTCCGTATGACAGTAGACTGCGTCAAGAATTGTGGACAGAACTGAGATTTATAAGACACAAATGGGGAGGGGCCTGGATAGTAGGTGGAGACTTCAACATCACTAGATTCCAAGACGAACATAAGGGCAGGAGTCACGGTCGGTCTGACCAAGACTCCTTCAATCAGACCATCGAAGACCTAGATTTATGGGAATTAGAGATGACTGATAGGAAATTTACGTGGTCAAATATGCAGCGTAATCCGATAATGGCTAGGCTAGACAGAGTGCTAGTTTCCAATGAGTGGGAAGACGTTTACCCTTTGGCGAAAGTCAAATCCGTCATTCGCTACACCTCAGATCATCTTCCATTAGTCGTCGATTGCGAGCTTATTGGAAAGAAAAAACACCATGGCTTCAAATTTGAAAAAGCATGGACCGTTTGCGAAGAGACTAGGCAGGTCATTGCCGAATCATGGGAAGGTAGCACTTCTCAGCTTTCAGCAGTAGGAAGATGGATCGAGAAGACAAGACGGCTACGGAGGACATTAAAAATCTGGTCCAGACAAAAGATGCTTATCATTAACAGCAGAAGAGAGGAACTCGCTAGGGGAATCGCTATATTGGAAGGCGCTCAGGAAGACAGAGATCTACAAGATAGTGAGAAAGATGAACTCGCTAATAGCAGATTAGAGCTTCAGCACATCGGGAAAATGGAAGAGTTATATTGGCAGCAGAGAGCGAGAATCCAGTGACTTAGAGAAGGAGATGCAAACACAAAATATTTTCATAAGGTCGCTAACGGAAGGAAAAGACAAAACCACATCACAGGCATCTCAGTCAACGGGAATTGGACAGAAAATGAAGATCTAATCAAGGACCACATTGATAACCACTTTCTGGACCTTATTGGCCGAAAGCCAGCTAGAAGATGTAAGATGGCACAGGACATGTGGAGCTCATCCAGATTAGATGGAAGTGCGGGAATTGAATCAAGATTCACGGAATCAGAGGTGTTCGAGGCAATTAAGAAACTGGGTCAAGATAAAGCTCCAGGTCCAGACGGGTTCCCGATCTTTTTCTTCAAAACTTATTGGGCAATCATTAAAAAGGACCTCCTTGACATCTTCCACGAGCTTTTTGAAGGGACGGCGGACCTGGACAGGTTGAACTATGCTACAATAGTTCTTGTCCCCAAGAAAAGCGAGGTCACTACACACGAAGACCTAAGACCTATCAGCCTATTGAATGGATCATTCAAGATCATCACGAAGGTCTTGGCTCAAAGATTAGCCCCCAACCTCAACGAGATTATTGACCAATCGCAGAGCGGGTTCATTAGGGGTCGGGATATCATGGATAGTATAGCATCGGCACACGAAGTGGTATTCAGAGGTAACAAGAACAAAGAGGACGGTTTCATCCTCAATCTAGATTTTAAGAAAGCCTACGACTCGGTAGCGTGGGAATGTGTGGAGGAAGCTTTGCTACTCAAAGGATTTGGAGAGAAATGGAGGTCGTGGATGAAAAAGTGTATTAGCGGAGGAAAATCTACGGTTCAGGTTAATGGTTGGCAAGGCAGACAAATTCTTTGCAGGAGAGGATTGCGACAAGGAGACCCTTTATCATCTCTACTTTTCGCGATCGTAGCAGACGGTCTAGCAGAGATGATAAGAAGAGCTATGGAAAACAACACTATTAAAGGGATCCAGATCAAGGGGATTGACAAACCGATGGAGATACTCCAATACGCAGATGACACAATACTATTTGGCAAAGCCACGGTAGAAGAAGCGACAACCATTAAGACGATTTTAGCATGCTTCCAGAGCTGGTCAGGATTGCAGGTGAACTTTAATGAAACAAGTGTCATTCCGTTATGCGACCAGCCGTCCCCGAATTGTGCGGAAATTGCAGAAGTACTTGACTGCAGAACTGGAGCATTCCCATTCAAATATCTAGGCACACCTATTAAGCCGGGTACTATGCTAAAGGAGGATTGGCAGTTTATCATCGCTAAAATAGAAAAGAAGTTGGCTGGTTGGCAGAGTAGGTTCCTCTCACTCGGGGGAAGGATCATACTACTCAACTCAGTCGTGAGCTCAATTCCGCTGTACCTGATGTCCATCTATGAGCTGCCTAAGTGGGTCATCAACAGGATAGACAAATTGCGAAGAAGATTTCTTTGGAAAGGCACGGACGAAGGAAACAAGGGCTTCCATCTGGTCAATTGGGGAAGGGTTTGCAAGAGAAAGGAATTTGGAGGCATAGGGATAGTCAATCTGCACGACATGAACAAAGCTCTACTCTGTAAGTGGTGGTGGAAGATAACTAACAAGCACAGAGGTTGGTGGAACAAGTCCTTCGATCAATTTCGCAAAAGACGTAAATTCCGTTTTGGGGGAAAAAGCCCATCGGCAAAAGTGTCGCTCTTATGGAAGGGGATAGCAAAGCAAGGAGAAATTTTTCACACCAATACAACTTGCAAAGTAGGTAACGGGAAATCTACAAGATTTTGGAAAGACAAATGGTGTGGCAAGACGGCTCTGCAATATCAATTCCCATTGGCAGCAAAAGCTACGTTGAACCTACATCTCACTGTAGCGGACATTAGGAAGAACGGCAGGCTTAATTTCTTAGTTTCCAACGACGTCACTACAGATTCCAAGCTGTAATTTGAAGAGTTGAATCAACTTATTCTTCAAGAAGGGGGGCAGGCAAATAGCGTCGATGACGAAAGATGCTGGGATAGAGAGAGTTCAAAAGTATTCTCTGTATCATCCATGTACAAATGGATCAATGATGGAGGAACGAGATGTCACGTCCAATCGGTCCTATGGGGTGCCAAAGTGCCATACAGAATCAAAGTTTTCTGTTGGTTAGCCCATAGCAACGCGATTTTATCCAAAATTAATCTCAGGAAGAGGTTGTCCCAGATCGAGGTGATTTGCGAAACATGTCGTTCGGCTGAAGAAGATGTCAACCACATTCTATTTCATTGTTCAAAAGCTAGGCTCACTTGGGAAGTAATTTGTAGGGGTTTTGGGTGCATAGGGGTTCCTAACAATACCACAGACATTTGGGCAAACTTTAGACACTTGCACATCAAACTAGATAATAGACAGGCTTGGGACATCGCTTCGATTGCAGCCATCTGGAACCTATGGCTAGATAGAAATGATTATGTTTTCCGCAAAAAAGTTTACACTTTTCCGTACTCCATGCAAAAAATATTCCTTATGATTCATGATTGGGCAGGTGCACAGGAACAGGTAAAGAGGATCAGGAACAGCGCGGAGGAGTGAACAGGGCAAGGGAGGAGTCATAGAGGAGCAACACAGTAGGCAGGGATAGAGCTGAAGAGTTCAGAGGGAGGCCCAGGGTAGTTGGACTCTCGGGCGGAGGGTGCTCGAAGGCTTTACGGTTCCTCTTACTGTAGCTGATGTCTACTCATGTTATCTCTATTTTGATGTTAGGCGTTGGGGCCATAGTTTGATGGTTTGATGTTATCTCTTTTTTCTGTAGTTGATGTTAGGCGTTGGGGCCATAGTTTAGTGTGGTTAGCTGTTATGACAGCTTTGTTGTAATATTGGTACTGTGTAATGCTTTGTTTCCTTAATGCTATTAATGAAACAATGGCTTCGGTCATCTAATTATCAAAAAAAAAAAAAAAAAAAAAAAAAAAAAATCGGTACAAGAAGTACACAGGAAGCAGAAAAATATACACATCAAACACCAAACGAAGCCATAAAAACCCAAAATACTCCTGGCACAAACAAACCAAAGATTGGGATGACAATTAATTAGGGGAATTTTCTTCCCAATCGTACATAGTTAGGTGTCTCCAACAAATTAAGAGGTAGACCGTAGCGCTTCAGTTGTCAAAATATGAGAATTTTGACAAAATGAGAATCCGAGTGTGGATGATCTGAGGATCACCACATTAGAGCATCCACAGTCGTGATAGTTAAAAAATGCAGAAATGGATAAATGCATATAGCAATTTATCATTTCACTGCAGTCGTCGAAAACTATATTTTACCATTTTAATTTAAAATAATGTAAATCGGAGAACGGACGGTACTTCACATTGCGTCGGAGAAAAAAAAACAATTTAAAAGGTGGGACGGAACTTCGAGTTCCGTTGGAGAAAAGAAAAAAAAAACTAAAAAAGGGTCAGACGGCACATGAAGTGCCGTCCAACCAAAAATTCCTTTTTTCAGTTGTTTTTTTTTTGTTTTTTTATATGTTTTTTAATTACTAGTTCAGTTGTTTTTTAATTAGAAAAATTTCTTTTTTTTTTGGAGGGACTGCATTTCAAGTGCCGTCCGACGATTTTTTTTTTTTTTTTTTTTTTTTTTTTGTGCGACGGCACTTCGAGTTCCATCCTTCATATACGCATATTTCTTATATCGATTCTCATATATAGCTGGCTACTATAGCGATATATGCAAATTATGCATATTTGGCCAACGACTGCAGCTTTATTTTTGATCAAATATGCATATTTACCTAACGAATACATATGCTCTTAGAGCATCTGTAGTCGTTGAATGTAAAAATATGGATATATGGATAAATAGAAATAGAAATCGTAGTTTTGCTGCAGTCGTTTAAAGCTATATTTTAGCTATCTATATTTAAATAATAAGCGACGACACATGAAGTGCCGTCTGAGAAAATAAAAATAAAAAATATAAGCGAAAGCACGGAGAAAGCACGGAGAAGAAAAAAAAAAAAAAAAATCAACCGGAAATCCCGATGTGCCGTCCCACATTCCAGAATTATTTTTTTTTGTCATTTTCCATTTTTTGGAAATTACAAAAAACATTTTAGTTATTACAAAAAATTTATAAAAATTGCAAAAACATTTCAGAAATTGCAAAAAAAATCAAAAAATTATAGAAATATTTTCAAAAATTGCAAAAAAAATTTAAAAAATACAAAACCCTTCCGGACGGCACTTCATGTGCCGTCCGAGGATTTGGGGAGCGACGGGATTATTTTAATTGAAAAAAAAACAAAAAAATCATAAGACGGCACATGAAGTGCCGTCCGACAAAAAAAATATTAATTTTTTTTGTGGGACGGCACATGATGTGCCGTCACTCATATATGCATAAAAGTTATACGGATTCTCAAATATAGCAATCTACTATAACGATTTATCGATAATATGGATAAATAGCAAACGACTGCAGCGATTTTTTTAGCCAATTATGCATATTATCGATATATAGCAAACGACTACAGATGCTCTAACCATTTCCCCATTTTGCCCTCCCCCTCTCTTCGTGTTCGTATACATGTATCCTCGCATCACCAAAATCAAACTCAAAACCGTCGGATAAATTCGACCGCATCTCATCTCCCTCATTCCCGATCCCATCCGTTATATCGCTATCGTGCGCCGCGCCCGATTCGCTCAGATCAAGCCACCATGGAAGCCATGGAGGAGCTGATCAAGCTCTCCCAGTCCATGTTGCAAGCCGCAGCAGTTCTCGCCGACGAAGACGTCGACAACAACAAACGCACCTCCACTTTCCTCAACGCCGTCGCCCTCGGCAATGTCGTATGTCCTCGATTCCCTCCTTTTTGATTTCTCTTACTTTAGATCGCAATGTGATTTCCTGTTCTTGATTTTGGTAGGGCGCTGGCAAATCGGCAGTTCTCAATAGTTTGATCGGACACCCCGTCCTGGTCTGTAACGTGCATTTGCCCTAAATAAATGAATTTGAGGTTTTGATTTGTGTATTGTTGTGAATTTTGTGACGTTGTTGTTGTTGGTGTTGCTGTGCAGCCTACAGGGGAGAATGGTGCAACTAGGGCCCCGATTACGATTGATTTGCAAAGGGACGGATCGTTGGATAGTAAGGCAATAGCGCTGCAAGTCGAGAACAAGTCACAGCAGGTTTCTGCAAGTGCGATCTCTCTCTCTCTCTCTCTCAAATGAAATTAAGTTTTGATAGAGAACTTGTTGATGTTCATGTGATGATTTTTTATGTTTTATTTATTTTTGTTGCGGTTGTGTAGATGCTCTGCGGCATTCTCTACAGGATAGGTTAGGCAAGGCCTCAGGAAAGAAAGATGAGATATATTTGAAGTTGCGCACTAGTACAGGTTTGTAGCTTGTCATTTTGTTATAATTTATCGTTGTGGTCTTAATAATATTCGTATGTAAATTTGTCTATAGATAACCTTTTACATACATATAACATCACAACTATGATTTAACTAGTTTGTATGATTTCTATTTATAACCCAGATGTAGACATCCTTAAAAATGCAATGAAAAAGTTGTAAATAAAGATGGACTATGTAAGAATTTATTATCACAACTCACAAGTGTACTATAAGATGTTTAACGTAACAAGTTGATACCATTATATACTGCTTAGCCTAATTAATATAAAAAAGTTTAAGCATAGAAGCTAACCAGTTAGACCTAAAGTGAGAGAGACATTTACAGAGAGAATAGTAAAGAGTTTACAGCAGAAAGAGAAGGATGACACTGAGACTCATCTTTAGTATATCTCTTTGTCCCTTTTTTTCTTTGACATTGGAAGAGACAAAAAAGGAGACAATGAGGGAGAAATAGAATGAAAAATAATTGAAGTCAAAAGGTTACAATATTATGATTGATGTACTTGGGGAAAATTAGGGATCAACCGGAATCCTAATTCCATTTATATTGTAAATGATGTACAGGGTTATTTGGTTGATCTGAAACCTATCTCTAGAAAAACATGGACTGCATTGCCATACATTGAGAAACTTTTACAGTTTGTAATTCTATGCTGGTTCAACATGACACGACTTTTCCTCTCATGGATTTTGAATAGCATATAGGTTGCGGAGACCCTTTAAGACTGAAATGTCCATAGACAGGTCGCCAAATAATTAGTGCACTGTACACAGATTTGAATCAAAATAGTCGTATGCTTGATGCCTATGGTTGTGAAATAGTCGTCTCTTCTTAAAATGATGTATGGAGTAATTGCTTTGGGCATAAATGAATAATAATTGTGAAAATGGACATATCAGAAGGTTGCTCATAAATAGGTAAAGTTAGAAGATTCCAATGATGTAAATAACCCAGGAACAAAAGCCGTATTAGCAGACAATAACCATGCTTTATCATTTTTTGCTTTGGGCCATTTTTGTTTGGCAAAAGCCCTAGTTTAAGTCAATATTTTTGGTGTTGCAAAAAAGGAAACATAAATGCTGGTCTGAGCCGATTAATAACAGATTTGAGGCGACCTTACTGGAAACACCATACCCTCAGCAATCCACAAATTGGAATACAGGATCGAATCGTGGAACATTAGTGATTTAGAACAATAAACGAACATTCCAAATCTTTGACAATTCTTTGAGAGAAATTTATATGTTTGTTTAAGCTGTGTTAATTTGATTGTCAAAGTGGCAGGGACACTTATAATCAATGTTTTGCCATTACAATGAGACATAATGTCACGCCCCGCTTCCCGGAATACGGAAACACAGGCACGTAACTGAGGCCCAGCGAATGATATAAGTATGCCAACTCATATCATCCATAAGCTGTACCAGTCTTAATCAACAATATAAGAAAAATGAATCACAACCACGCAGGAAACATGATCACATAAACGAGAACGAAATTCAATAACCAATTCTGGAATACAAGAACTTACCAAATTACTCGAGAGACTCCTGCTCCAATGTAGAGGAACTGCTCATCAATGCCACCTAGAAATTCTCTTTATGCATCTGTGCTAGGTTATCTAAAAAGAAAGAATAATTTGTCCTTAGAGCAAGTACGGACAGCAAGTAGTGAAAAGCAGAGAGTAAAGGACAAGGTACATGAAGAAATATGAATCAAGATCAAGTTTGCAAGGCAATAATGGGTACTAGTAACAAATGGTCTTAATCAAGTGTATATACATGTCAACTAGTTCTATTATCAAGTTGTTTCTCCTAGCTAGTGCATGTACTACTGCATCCCATACTACAGGTTCGATGCACGCACAACAGTGTTCGTTTAGACTTCGTGGTGGGGTCAACAGAGCGTGTACTCGGCATATCACGACAACAAGATAACAGGATAACAGGTCCACGCCTCCACACGTATTCTCCTCCTTCTATATAACAAGTACAAGTAACAAGAGGGCCCTACCGAGTACATTTTCTGAGACTGTCCACTACTAGGTCAACCCTTAAAAACCCCGGCTTGTTTATTATTTTATTACTAAGTCATTCATGTACATGCGAGTAGTCATAATAATGTCAAGTGAAAGGTAATTATGCAGCAACATGACTTATTACACAATAATGGGCATGAAGTAGTAATTCTAAAACAACAATTCTCTTTATATTAATTTAACTGGTTTCTGATAAAACTGGGTCGAAACCTCAGTACAAGACAGACAAGGCAGCATCACATAAATGTTCATCAAGTGGGTAATTATCAAGTTATTGTATCATGCATGTATCATGACTCAAGTAATGTAAATTTTCCAGCAAACAAGTCAAGTTAATAATCAAGTTCCAGTCTCAAGTTCTCATGTAAACAGCATGTATTTAATCATGGTATGTTTTTCTCATGTATAATTAATTATTTATATCATATGCATGTCCAGGTTTGGGTTTGAGTCAAAGGATAATAAAGGAAGTCAAGAGTACGTCGGGTTAGCTCGTGTAAACCCTCGATACTCCCAACAGACGGGACACAAGGCAAATTAAGATAGTTAAAATGGAACTACTTGCAGGAGGTCAATAAGCTTGAACTAGAATAAATAAAACAGTTCAAGTGGACTTGCCTTTTTGTAGTAGTCGATTCGAAATAGTTAAGAATAACGGGATCAGTATCCCGGGCAGTCGAACATGTGCGAGATGTGTGGCAGCCACGCCAAGTCAGCAACTCAACTCCACAAAGCAAAACTCCAAAGTAGTAACAGCAACTCCACAAGGCAACTCCCAAAATAGCAACTCCACTTCAACAACTCCAATACAGCAACACTCCAAACAGTAATTTCCCAACAACAACCAATAGCCCCAACTTCTCTTCACAAGCACCAACTCCAATAATAATCCAACAGCAAAAATAATTCCCAATACAACCAACACAATACAGTCCAAAACAATCAAATCCTCAATCTTAACCCAACAGCAACAACAATCCCCAACTCACTTCTCAAAACAGCAATACTCCATCCAATCCCCCCTATTCCACAACACCAAATACCAGCTCCACAACAAACAACAACAATTCCCGATACAGCCAATATACTCTAATATAATCAGATCTCCAACAACAGTAACAAAAATACCCAGTTCTTCCTTCTTCTTCGCCTTATTCAATCCACACAGAGGGAGGGAGAGAGCGGGAAAAGAGATGAGCGGGGAAGGGAACACGCGATGGGAGGCGACGACTTCGGACTTAAGCGAAGAGGGAGACGGGGCGAGCGGCGGAGGAGATGACTGGAGTGCGATTGGCTGAAGCTTCGAGCGGAGGGGAATGGCAGTGGAGACGACGGGGAAGAGCGGGGCGCTTCGGGAGGTTGATGGAGGACTGGGAGCGGCGCGCGACTGGGGAAAGGCGAGCGGAATGGCGATGGGGTTGAGCGGTAGCCATGGCGGAGCGCTGGGGCGCGACAGGGGGAGAGCACCGCAGGGGGCTGTCGACGGAAGCACTGCCGCAGGTGGCTGCGGACGAGAGCTGCGACTGAGTGCTCGGGGATGGAGCGAGCGGAACTCGAGCGGTGGATGGTGGTGAGTGAGAGGCGCTCGAGGTCTGAGGCGGAAGGCGAGCTCGAGCGACGGGGAGGAGATGTGGTGGTCGATGCGGCAGAGGGGAGCGCGCGACTGGATGGACGGCGATGACTGGGCTCGAGCGGGAGGGAGGTCGAGCGGGAGCGGTGGCGAGGCGACGCGGCGCTGAGCGAAGGCGAGAGGAGAAATCGACTGAGGGAGACAGGCGGTGGGTGGCGATCACGACGAGGTCTGGCGGTGAAGAAGACGAAGTGGAAGGAGGGAGAGTTGGGTTATTTGGGTTTCTGTTGGTTTCTCTGTTTGTTAGAGAACAGAGAGAGACTGTTTGTTAGAGAACAGAGAGAGAGATGGAGAGATGGAACGGGTGAGAGAGGAGAAGGGGGTTTAGTTGTAACGGGAGAGAGATTAACGGGAGAGAGTGGGGAGTGGTTACCGGATTGAATTCTATAGGGATAGATATAGGATAAAACCGTACAATATATGGATTCTGGATTTGGGATTTGGTTCTTGGGCTCAAAACGAATATAATAAACCCAATAGGAATTGTTGGGCTTCAATTAAATAACATAACATGTATCAAAATCAATGGGCTCCAAATGAGATAAATAAAAGAAGAGAGACAAATTCTAACTAGGAATATAAATTTGGATTTCAATAGGAGATTCAAAAAGATTTAAATGCATTGGGATGATTTATACGGAATTTGAAATACAAGAATACGTGGAAATCCGTATAATCGAAAACAGGGGTTACAAATCCTACCCACCTTACACAAAAATTTCGTCCTCGAAATTTGCTTAGGCGGTATATAGGACATGGTAAAAGCAATTTAGGGGAGGGTAACAAACGAGGGATCCAAGGAGAAGTCAACTCGGTAGTAACACCCAAAATAAGAAGTGAGTGGATACCATCGTTGCCAAATGAAATGCATGAAAGAAAGAAAAAAAAAACGGCATCAAAAGGAAAGAACAACACGATAATAAAGCAAGATAAGGAGTCGGCAGAACTGAAATCAAAGAGAGAAAAGACAGGGAAGAGTTGAATCAATAAATGAATGAGTGCATGGTGGTAAAATGGGATGTAAGAAGGAAGTAACCGGTATCAAAATGAAGAAGGAACAATACATGACTTGCAAGATAACAAAGCAAGGAGATGAAGAGTAAATATAATTGGAATAGAAGAAGCGATGGTCAAGGAAGGGATGAAAGAAGAAATGAGTCAAGGGTGAGGACAAATGCAAGGAATGGAACAAAACAAACATTACAAGGGAAGAGAAGCAACGAGAGGATCCTGGGACCTGTGGGTTATGGGCCCACCACGCTTCCGCTGCGCTACTCTGATGATAATGTCCCAAGCAACATACCATGTCGATGTAGGCCACATGACGCCTTCGACGAACCGAGCAGGAAGACAAGAATGAGACATCAGGATCAAGGACAGTATGGGCTCAAGATGGATATAATTAAACAATGCAAAATGAATATAAGGATTGACTTCAATTTAAATAATTAAAAGATATGCTATAGATCAAAACTAATGGGTTTTTAACAAAAATAATAATAACAACAATATTAATACTAAAATAATAACATCGAGAATAATAGAATAGTAATAGCAATAATAAAATAATAACAATAATAATAACACACATGTTAATAACAAAAATAATAATAACAATAATAATAATAACATTAAAAATTATAATAGCAGTATTAATAACAGTAATGAAAAAGTCATTATAGTCATACTGATAGAAATAATAACAATACAATACAAATTTTAACAATACTGATAATCATGATGACAAAATTTGGGTTTAAAAACATTCATGAAAAATAATGCAATAGTAATAATAATAATTAGAATGACAATAATATCAATAACAATAATATCGGTAACAAAATAATAATAATGGCAATAATAATAATAATAATAATAATAATGGAAGTATTAACAATACTGACAATAATAATAATATTGCAAGACGAAATATAATTCAGGTTCAACATATTTTCTTGTATGAAGGTAATTCAATATCAATAGCAATAATAAGATAATGAAAACAACAATAATAATAATAGCACTGGTAGTATCAGTAATAATAATGATGCTAATAATAATAACGGAAACTATAGCAATAATAGTAGCATTATAAAACAAAATAAGAATTTGGTTTATCAACTCTACAAATAAATCAAACAGGAATATATATGGTCGATCAATTATAAACGGAAAGTGAAGAGATAAGGCCCAATTATAAAAAGGTTGATAACCATACAAATAACAAAGGAACACAAACTTTAAAGGGTCAATATAATAAAGAAATATATATATATATATATATATATATATATATATATATATATATAGTTTTGGGAAAATGACCAATCAAGATATGTAGAATTACGAACAAATTTAGCTAAGTAAGAAAAATATTAATAACAATGAATGAGGAGACATATAATAATTAGTGAATGTTGACATTATAATCAATATTCAAAAAAAAACATTTTAAAGGATAACGAGCAAAATAGACTAAAATATATTTATATGCAAGAAAACTTAAAAATGAGTCCATTAAATATTACAAAAGAAAATATCAAATTATTAATTAGGAAATGGAAACAAAATTAAGTGAGAATCTAAAGATTAAAGAATTAGAAAACGGTGACAATAAACAGTAATTCACAAAAGAATGAAGACTTATACCATGATTAATGTACTCAATCTTAACATAATGTAAAAATAAGTTGTAAACACAAAATAGGCTAAAATCAATTATACTAGTTCAAATTGTATGAAAACATAAAGTGTAATTGTATAAACAAAATATCATAAAGAAAATATTTATTTGCCAATAGTTTCATTATATAAGTAAAAATTGTCTTGAAATATAAATTAGCAATTACTTAGAAAATCGTGCATCATTAACATCAAGTTGCATGTTTGCCTTCTCGACATCAGGTTTCAAATTGCCGTCCGGATATTCGGCTGCACATTTTGCCTCGCCGATATCCAGTTGCAATTTGCCTCCATTGACATCGAGTTGCATACTTGCCATCTCGATATTAGGTTGCACCGAAATGGTAAAATGAAAAATGAAATCTCCCATTTACATAGGGATAAGGGACATTTGATTTAAGTATGACGTATGTTTTGAAATTCGGGATGTAAAAATAGTAGAAAAGTAAGAAATGAAGTTGAAAGCCACACAATCGGATATCAAAATAAATGCATGAATTATAAATATCAAACACAATAGTACAAGGTCGCAGTAGTGGAAATGATTTATAAAAGTAGGGAGAAAACGGAACGAAATACATGTATAAGTACAATGCAAATGTGAATGAGAAAATAAATATGCAATGTAGCAGATTTACACAATAAATATATCATAAAAATATATGGTAACGTAGGGGTTAAACGAGCCTCTAACATGTCGTTGAAGATCCACCGATGCCAAACGACGAAACAAGCGGGAAGGAAAGAATGGACAATTCTAGAATCAAATGAATAAGGGCACAAAAGAATAAAATTACACCCAGTGAGGAATCAATGAAGATGAGGACTGCAAGGAACGGAAGGAACCAAAGATTGAAAGTCTTGAAAAAGAAGGGATCAAAGAGGAATCCAAATGAGAAGGGTATCCAGATAGATGTTGGTTATTCATGTTCATGTGATTAGCGTGGTGCGCATATTATTGAGTTAGACTGGCTAGAACCGAACTTGACTAACACATTAGCCAAACAAACATGACTAACACATTGGTCAAACCAGTTAAACTCCAACATAGTTAGAGCCTAACCTGGCTCTGATACCACTAAAAACCTGTCACGCCCCGCTTCCCGGAATACGGAAACACAGGCACGTAACTGAGGCCCAGCGAATGATATAAGTATGCCAACTCATATCATCCATAAGCTGTACCAGTCTTAATCAACAATATAAGAAAAATGAATCACAACCACGCAGGAAACATGATCACATAAACGAGAACGAAATTCAATAACCAATTCTGGAATACAAGAACTTACCAAATTACTCGAGAGACTCCTGCTCCAATGTAGAGGAACTGCTCATCAATGCCACCTAGAAATTCTCTTTATGCATCTGTGCTAGGTTATCTAAAAAGAAAGAATAATTTGTCCTTAGAGCAAGTACGGACAGCAAGTAGTGAAAAGCAGAGAGTAAAGGACAAGGTACATGAAGGAATATGAATCAAGATCAAGTTTGCAAGGCAATAATGGGTACTAGTAACAAATGGTCTTAATCAAGTGTATATACATGTCAACTAGTTCTATTATCAAGTTGTTTCTCCTAGCTAGTGCATGTACTACTGCATCCCATACTACAGGTTCGATGCACGCACAACAGTGTTCGTTTAGACTTCGTGGTGGGGTCAACAGAGCGTGTACTCGGCATATCACGACAACAAGATAACAGGATAACAGGTCCACGCCTCCACACGTATTCTCCTCCTTCTATATAACAAGTACAAGTAACAAGAGGGCCCTACCGAGTACATTTTCTGAGACTGTCCACTACTAGGTCAACCCTTAAAAACCCCGGCTTGTTTATTATTTTATTACTAAGTCATTCATGTACATGCGAGTAGTCATAATAATGTCAAGTGAAAGGTAATTATGCAGCAACATGACTTATTACACAATAATGGGCATGAAGTAGTAATTCTAAAACAACAATTCTCTTTATATTAATTTAACTGGTTTCTGATAAAACTGGGTCGAAACCTCAGTACAAGACAGACAAGGCAGCATCACATAAATGTTCATCAAGTGGGTAATTATCAAGTTATTGTATCATGCATGTATCATGACTCAAGTAATGTAAATTTTCCAGCAAACAAGTCAAGTTAATAATCAAGTTCCAGTCTCAAGTTCTCATGTAAACAGCATGTATTTAATCATGGTATGTTTTTCTCATGTATAATTAATTATTTATATCATATGCATGTCCAGGTTTGGGTTTGAGTCAAAGGATAATAAAGGAAGTCAAGAGTACGTCGGGTTAGCTCGTGTAAACCCTCGATACTCCCAACAGACGGGACACAAGGCAAATTAAGATAGTTAAAATGGAACTACTTGCAGGAGGTCAATAAGCTTGAACTAGAATAAATAAAACAGTTCAAGTGGACTTGCCTTTTTGTAGTAGTCGATTCGAAATAGTTAAGAATAACGGGATCAGTATCCCGGGCAGTCGAACATGTGCGAGATGTGTGGCAGCCATGCCAAGTCAGCAACTCAACTCCACAAAGCAAAACTCCAAAGTAGTAACAGCAACTCCACAAGGCAACTCCCAAAATAGCAACTCCACTTCAACAACTCCAATACAGCAACACTCCAAACAGTAATTTCCCAACAACAACCAATAGCCCCAACTTCTCTTCACAAGCACCAACTCCAATAATAATCCAACAGCAAAAATAATTCCCAATACAACCAACACAATACAGTCCAAAACAATCAAATCCTCAATCTTAACCCAACAGCAACAACAATCCCCAACTCACTTCTCAAAACAGCAATACTCCATCCAATCCCCCCTATTCCACAACACCAAATACCAGCTCCACAACAAACAACAACAATTCCCGATACAGCCAATATACTCTAATATAATCAGATCTCCAACAACAGTAACAAAAATACCCAGTTCTTCCTTCTTCTTCGCCTTATTCAATCCACACAGAGGGAGGGAGAGAGCGGGAAAAGAGATGAGCGGGGAAGGGAACACGCGATGGGAGGCGACGACTTCGGACTTAAGCGAAGAGGGAGACGGGGCGAGCGGCGGAGGAGATGACTGGAGTGCGATTGGCTGAAGCTTCGAGCGGAGGGGAATGGCAGTGGAGACGACGGGGAAGAGCGGGGCGCTTCGGGAGGTTGATGGAGGACTGGGAGCGGCGCGCGACTGGGGAAAGGCGAGCGGAATGGCGATGGGGTTGAGCGGTAGCCATGGCGGAGCGCTGGGGCGCGACAGGGGGAGAGCACCGCAGGGGGCTGTCGACGGAAGCACTGCCGCAGGTGGCTGCGGACGAGAGCGGCGACTGAGTGCTCGGGGATGGAGCGAGCGGAACTCGAGCGGTGGATGGTGGTGAGTGAGAGGCGCTCGAGGTCTGAGGCGGAAGGCGAGCTCGAGCGACGGGGAGGAGATGTGGTGGTCGATGCGGCAGAGGGGAGCGCGCGACTGGATGGACGGCGATGACTGGGCTCGAGCGGGAGGGAGGTCGAGCGGGAGCGGTGGCGAGGCGACGCGGCGCTGAGCGAAGGCGAGAGGAGAAATCAACTGAGGGAGACAGGCGGTGGGTGGCGATCACGACGAGGTCTGGCGGTGAAGAAGACGAAGTGGAAGGAGGGAGAGTTGGGTTATTTGGGTTTCTGTTGGTTTCTCTGTTTGTTAGAGAACAGAGAGAGACTGTTTGTTAGAGAACAGAGAGTGAGATGGAGAGATGGAACGGGTGAGAGAGGAGAAGGGGGTTTAGTTGTAACGGGAGAGAGAATAACGGGAGAGAGTGGGGAGTGGTTACCGGATTGAATTCTATAGGGATAGATGTAGGATAAAACCGTACAATATATGGATTCTGGATTTGGGATTTGGTTCTTGGGCTCAAAACGAATATAATAAACCCAATAGGAATTGTTGGGCTTCAATTAAATAACATAACATGTATCAAAATCAATGGGCTCCAAATGAGATAAATAAAAGAAGAGAGACAAATTCTAACTAGGAATATAAATTTGGATTTCAATAGGAGATTCAAAAAGATTTAAATGCATTGGGATGATTTATACGGAATTTGAAATACAAGAATACGTGGAAATCCGTATAATCGAAAACAGGGGTTACACATAAAGATTACATTTATATAAACAATTTCATGTTTGTGTGTCAATGACTAGTTATACGTTGTATGTGTAATAATTTATATTAAAAAATCCTTTGCTATCCTATAAAATTGTTTTTATCGTACCTCGATTTAGGACAAGCATTCCATATTCTCATTTTTGTTTCTCTTAGAGCATCCACTATGATTGCTGCTAAAAAGTGGGTATTTGGCAATCGAAAATAGCAATGGAAAGAGTTCCCCTGCTATCGTTTGAGTCAAATTTTGACAAAAAAATACTAATAAAATATTCAGACGGGAGAACATCCTCCGTCTAACGTTTTTGAAATTTTTTTTAATATAAAAATTGATAAAAATTGACAGACGGAAGTACATTCTCCGTCTGTGATTTTTTTTGTATCTTAAAAAAATATAAAAAAAATGCCAGACAGAAGATGATCTTCCGTTTGAAACTTTTTTTTTAAATTTTAAATTGATGAAATGGCATTATCGTAAATATGTGGAATTTTTTTTAGGGAAATTGACTGGACCGAAGAACATCTTCCGTCCAAGCACATGACATTTTTTTTTTGATTTTTTTAATTTAAATGGCAAATTGGTAAATATTTTGATGCCATTTTAGTAATTTTTTGGAAAAAATATATTACAGAATTCAGAATTCAGAGACGGAAGAATATCTTCCGTCTTCTATATATTGGCGATTGCTAAATATGCTGCTATATTTAGCAGCGTACTGTCGCTACTTTTCTAAAAAGTAGGTTTTTAGCGAACGATAGTGGCTGCGAAAAACTCAAAATATTCATTTTTTAGATATATAGCAAACAAAAGTGGATGCTCTATACTGGTTTGCATGTATAGCACACTTTGTGTCTATGTGTGTGTGCTTGCTCTTTGCTCTGCTTGGTAGTTTAAGTAAGCTTGGAGCTGCCTCTGTAATCTGTACCTATATTTCCACTTGATTATTCATTTAGAACCAAGTTGTCCCAATGAAGTGTGAACTCATGTTTCGAACATATACAGTAATTCGTAGAAATATTCATGACAAGGTCATCATATAAGGGTATGTCACCTGATAAATAGATGAGTAACCCCCTAGATTCTGTTAATGACTAGGTTCAAAATGTTAGTTAGTTCAACATAGAAAATAATGCAATGTGAATGGAAGAAGAATTCACATAATGTAAAATATCTATACAAATATATGTTCATTGTCATGATTTTCTAGCTTGGACATTCTCTTATTTTACCCAATCACCAGCTTAAGGAATAAGCTATATCATTGACTACGTTTTCCAAACAAAATTAATTTACGTATTTATTTGTTTCAGCTTATCTGTTCTTGGATCCAAATGCATGCCTAACTTATTCTGATTTTTGGGTTTGGAGAAATTCTTCTAGTGACATTCCATGCTGCTTTGATTTCGAACACTTGGATCAACTCTTGGTTAACAAATGATACTGTTGTAATGTCCACATTTGGTTATGGTTAATCTTCCTCTAACGTGATTACTTATGTTGAGTGGTTATATTTATCAATTTAGTATTTTGTCCTGCATTTACTTTATAATTTAAAGGATCCCTTCTTTTCTCTACAAGAAACTGTGATTTGCTGTAGGGATTTTTCTACAAACAAGTTGAAGTTCTGATCAATCGTGTTCCTTTATAATGTGGCTGTGCAAGTAAAGATAAAGTGCATCCTTGTTTCAAGTTTTAAACATCTAAATTTGGATCATTCTTTTCCTCAGCCTGCCCCTTGAAATTAATTGATCTACCTGGATTGGACCAGCGAGCCATGGATGATTCTGTGGTGAGTAATGTCGCCTCTACTTATGGTTCTCCACATATAGTTTGCTGTTTCTTTGTATTTCAGATTCCTAATTGATAATTTGTGGGTACACACATTTGGACCTAAACACATTCAAATGTGTGTGAAGCCAAGCTGCACGTGTAATGTAATGCACATCTCAAGTATATTAGAGAATTGCGAACATCTTTAAATGCCTCATTTTTACTAATAGCGTCAATTTCCGCTTCGCTAAAACAAACAATCTCATATTTAAGTAATGATAATCAAATTCCCAAGTTGCTTAAGATAATGTGCATCTTTACCCAAACTAAATTCAATTTCCATTTTTAGAAATTGATGCTGCTTGTTTTTGGGTGTGGGGGCAACAGGTGTGAGTTCTTGTAATTTGTGAAGCGGAAGATGCGGTACTGGCGCTGATCCAATCCTCGGCTGTAGGACCGGCACGGGGGTAGCAAGAGGGAGGTAGAGGCCGGATGCTCGGCTCAGATCTCGTAGCTCGGCTCGGTCTTTTGTACCTGCACACTGCCTAGAAATACCGGGAGAGAGTCCCGACGACACGCCCTCCGACGATTTAGTCAGTCACTGAGAAAGCAACAGTAGCTAGGGTTCAGGTGGGGAAAGATTTATTACCTTGGACAAGGAGGAGGGGGTCTGGTATTTATAGGCAGGAGAAAATGGGTCTGGAACCCTAACGGGCCAGGTCGGACCCATTTGCCTGTGGGCCTAAGTTCGCAGAAACCCGTTGGACTTGTTGACTTGATGATATGGGATGAGCAATATCTGAGGAGATCTGATGGCCCTGATGGGGCCACGTCATTTACACCATATCAGGAGCCCCCCACTCTTGGAGGGTTGTGTAAGCCAGCCGTGGAGGAGTAGTTTGTCCCAGTAGGAAGAGTGAAGCGGTGTATTCGGCGAGTTTGACTTGTAGAATCTCAAAAAGGCAAAAGGAGGGTAAGACGAAGGAAATCCCCTGGACAGTAAAAACGCCGAGCCTCGAGCATCAAGGGTCGGGAGCCGAGCATGGAGGCCTAGCCCGTGAAAGAGCCAGGAATTAGCTCGGGGTTCGTATCGAGCGTCGAGGGTCGAGCATCGATGGTCGATTGTCGAGCCCCCTGCTTGTTTGGAAGCTAGTGTGTGGCTCGACATCAATGCCGAGCGTCGAGCCCCGTGGACGCTGCCGAGCGTCGAGCCCATATAGTTTGAGAAAGCTAAGGTGTGGCTCGAGGTCAATGCCGAGCGTCGAGCCCCCACTGTTTGTGAGAAAGCTAGGGCGTGGCTCGAGGTCATTGCCAAGCGTCGAGCCCATATAGCTTGAGAAAGCTAAGACGTGGTTCGAGGTCAATGCCGAGCGTTGAGCCCCCTGCTTGCTGCCGAGCGTCGAGCCCATCATTGCCGAGCGTCGAGCCCATATAGCTTGAGAAAGCTAGGGTATGGCTCGAGGTCAATGCCGAGCGTCGAGCCCCCACTGCTTGTGAGAAAGCTAGGGCGTGGCTCAAGGTCATTGCCGAATATCGAGCCCGACAGCTTGTGAGAAAGCTAGGGAGTGGCTCGAGGTCATTGTCGAGCAACGATCCCATATAGCTTGAGAAAGCTAAGGCGTGACTCGAGGTCAATGCCGAGCGTCGAGCCCCCTGCTTGTGGGAAAGCTAGGGTGTGGCTCGAGGTTATTGCCGAGCGCCGAGCCCGTACAGCCTGAGAAAGCTTGGGCGTGGCTCGCGGTCAATGCCGAATGTCGAGCCCGACAGCTTATGAGAATGCACAGAAATTTTGGAAAAAAGCAAAAAAAAGAGGAAAGGTAAGAAACAAAAGATTACACTTTTTATTTCTACCATTCTACATTTACACAAAAAGGGGGGCACGTAGTACTGATTGCAGGGGGACGGTTACTCAAGTTCGGTTACAAAAGGAGTTTAGTCCTCCCCTTCGAGGAACTTGATGAGGTGTTCCGCGTTCCAGGGCCCCTTTACTATTCTGCCCCTCAGGTCTTCGAGTCGGTACGTGTAGGGGCGTACCATTTCGGAGACCTTATACAGGCCCTCCCAATTATGGGCCAACTTTCACTTTTTGGTGGGGTTGGATACCGCTAGCTTTCTGAGCACGAGATCATCTCGCTTGATGTCAGTGGGGCGGACCTTCTTGTTATAAAATCTCTCGATCCATTGTTGGTATATGCTTCTTCTAATGGCGTATTTTTTCCTGACCTCGTCGATTATATCCAAGTTGGCTGAGGTCTGTTGAGTTGTTCTCCTCGTTGAAGGCCATGATCCTGGGCGAAGGGAGCCCGATCTCTAAAGGAATAACCGCCTCAGTGTCGTAGGTTAGGTTGAATGGTGATTCGCTCATGGGGATTCTCTTAGTTGTCCGGTGCGCCCAGAGTACGCTCGGCAACTCGTCGACTCAGAGCCCCTTGGGTGAATTATCCAACCGCTTCTTGAGGTCGTCTAGGATTTGACGGTTCGCGTTTTCAGCCTGGCCATTTGATTGAGGATGACATATCGATGAGAAGCGCTGCTGGACACCGTTGTCTTCGCAGAATTTGCAAAAGTTCTTGCTCGCAAATTGGGTCCGTTATCGGTGATGAGTACCTACGGGATCCCGAATTGACAGATGAAATTGTTGAGTTTGGTGTTCTGTGATTGTGGCCAGGGGCTCTGCCTCGATCCACTTGGTGAAGTAGTCGATGGCCACCACCAAGAATTTTCTTTGGCCCATCGCTTTTGGGAAAGGGCTGCCCAAGTCCATCTCCCACATGGCAAAGGGGGTCGGACTGGCCAGGACCGAAGGTTGGCTTGCGGAAGCCGCTTCACTGAGGAGAATCTCTGGCAAGGGCCGCACTTTTTAACGAGGTCCTGGGCGTCTTGTAACATGGTAGGCCAGTAGTACCTGTGGTTTAGGGCTTTTCTGGCAAGCGATCAGCTCCCCATGTGGCACCCCCCAATTCCCTCGTGGAGTTCCTTCAGTGCGTACTTGGCCTCATTGGGGGCCAGGCAGCGAAGGTAGGGTCTCTCGTCTACCATTGTGTACGAGCACTTGAAGAGTGTCCCATTGATTATGATGAATCGTTGTGAACGGATTCTGGTCCTTCTCGCCTCGACCCATTCTTGAGGGAGCTCGCCCTCCGCCAGATACTTCCGGATGGGAGTCATCCAGTTGTCCGGCTGAGGTTCGGTGGCAAGGCAGAGGACCTCGGGGAGGTCGATGCTAGGCTTGAGGAGAACTTCGATTAGGACGGTGCCGTCGAGGCCTTCGAGGGACGATGAGGCGAGTTTTGACAAGGAGTCAGCCTTGGCATTTTGCTCCCTAGGGATTCGTTCCACCGGGGTGAAATCGAAAGTAGTCAGGAGTTGCTGGACTAGCACCAAGTATCGGACCATCCGAGCGTCACGAGCCTCATACTCCTCGGTGATCTGGTTGACCACAAGCTGAGAGTCGTTAAAGGCCCTGACTTGCCTTGCCTCAGCCTTATGTGTCAGGGTGAGTCCTGCGATCATAGCCTCATATTCTGCCTCATTGTTAGATGCGGGGAAGTTTAGGCGTAGGGAATACTGGAGGATGAAGTTGTCGGGACCTTTGAGGATGACGCGCGTGCCGCTTCCGACTTCGCAAGACGAGCCGTCAACATAGACTTCCCAAATCGGATCTCCTTCTTGAATTTCGGACGGTTCGGAGATGGTGCACTTCGTGATGAATTCAGTGAGGGCTTGCCCTTTAATGGCTGTCCTAGGCTGATAGCTGATGTCGTACTGACTCAGCTCAATCGACCACTTGACTAAGCGGCCAGAATTTTCTGGCTTGTGGAGGACGGCCTTGAGGGGTTGGTCCGTAAGAACCTGGATCGAGTGGGCCTGGAAATAAGGACGGAGCTTTAGTGCGGCCATGACCAAGGCATAAGCAACCTTCTCCATCTTTGCATACCGGGTCTTAGCCGAGAGCAGGATTTTGCTGACATAGTAGAGAGGCTTCTGAACCCCGTCTTCTTCTCGGACGAGCACGATGCTGAGCACGTTTTTCGAGGCTGAAAGGTATAGCAAGAGAGGTTCGCCCGGTTCGGGTTTGCTCAGAAGTGGGGGGTTGGCGAGTGTTGCTGCTGATTTCGGTGTGGGAGCAAACAGATAGAATTTGTGAGTTCGTAGGAAATCGAATGAGTCAAACCGAATACCTTCACCGGCATTTGACTGGTTTCTTGCCGCTGTCGTGACCTGCAAAAAGTGCGAGACACCGGGGTTGATTCCGGCGACGCACCCTCCGACGCTCTTGTCAGTAATCTGACTGATTATGAAAGAGCTTTTGGTATAGAAAGATTGATTATATGGTCGCCTTAGGAACCAGTTTCGAGATGAGGATAAATCTCTACTTCCCGGTGATAGGATAGAGTCGGTTATGCCATCCATGTAAAGGGATCTAGACCGGACCCTTCTCTTGATAGAGAGATAGAGTTTTCAGATCCTCCCTTGTGTATGGATGGATAGAATCAGTTACCCCCTAGAATATGGGGGTTTCAACTGGGTTCGACGAATATGGACTCCTTTGTGGCAGGGCTGTTGTAACAGTCCCTATTGCAGGCTGGATCAGTTTGCCGGGCTTGAGAACGGCCCAGCTTATCTTGTCGGGCCTGTGTTTGTTGAAATTACCATTTTACCCCTGAGAGCTTTAAGATCCGTGTCCGATTTGAACGGTCCCAATTTAACTCTATTTTTACCCATATCACGAGCCCTCCACTCACGAAGACTGACTTTTACAGCCTTTGAGGAGTAGTTTGCCTGTTTTCAATGGTTTATAGAGTTTATCTGAGTTCTCGGGAGAGTTTGGATCTTGCTCGGGGTGTAACGGTGTTATTCTGAGCTTGAAAAATGCCCAAATTTTTTTTTAGAATTTTTTGGATTTTTAGTGATTCTTCCAGATTTTTCTGAATTTTTGGAAATTTTAAAATAATTTTTCTAAAGTAATAATTATTTTTCAGAATTTAAAATAATATTTCGAATTTTTAATTATTTTTTTTCAGAATTAAAAAAAATCCAGATCTTTTAATTAAATTAATCCGAATTTAATATTATTTTCTGGAATTTTAAAATAATTTTCCTAAAATAATAATTATTTTCCAGAATTTAAAAATAGTATCCTGAATTTTTAATTATTTTTCAGAATTTTTAAATGATTTTCCAGAATTTAATATTATTTTTCAGATTTTTTAAATTATTTTTCTGGAATTTATTACTGAGAAAATAAATTTTAAATAACATATAATACTTGAGTTAATCTGGATCGTTGATTGGGAGAAGCACTCTTTTTGGAGAGATCCATGGGTCACAAAAAGCCAAAGCAACCACTATACCCGATTTTGGGTATACCCAGTTTGGAACCGGGTAGCCTTTTTTTTTTTCCTTTAAATCTGGACCGTCCATCTTGCTTGGCACGAATATTGAAGCAATCTAACGGTCGAAAAGATCGAAAAGCTGCCGCTCTCCCCGTTTCGCTCGCTACCCGGTTCGCAGGGTAGGTGGAGCGTGGGGCCCACGCCATGTGGCGTTACTTGAATGGAGGGTCAACGGTGATGGGCCCACATGCGTTCAGAGGCTGGCGCGCGCCACGTGGGCAAAACAGAGGCGAACCAGAGACGCGTTCTCTGCAGGTGGGGTCCACTGCCATGCGACATCGCTCAGCAGTGGAAGTGGGGCCCTCCTATGCGGGCGAGCAGTGACCGGGTGCTGTGGGGCCCACGTTGCAGGCGCAGACCCACGTGGCGTTGGTGCAGCGTGTGGCCCCCCCTCTCTCTCTCTGTGGCGCGTGACTGTGCGAACACGCGTTGAGCGCGTGAATTTTTTTTGCTTCGTCTTCCTCCTTCGGTTTTCGATTTCTCCGAGCATCGCCTTCAACTTTCGCTTGAGGAGACAAGTTTGAGGAGGAACTCTAGGGGAGAGTTTTAGCTCCGAACTCGTTGAGAAGAGGTCCGCTCTGGGGGCGAGCGGAGCGGAGAGCTTCACCAGGCTCTATGAAAGAGCCATTCGGGAGATAAGTTTGAGGAGCAACTCTAGGGGAGAGTTTTAGTTCCGAACTTGCTGAGGAGAAGGCCGCTCGGGAGGCGAGTGGAGCGAAGAGCTTCACCAGGTTCTAGGAGACAGTTGCGCGTCGAACTTGTCGTTTGAGTCCGACAAGTTTGTAGAAGCGGCCCGAAGAGGAGGTTAGTGCCGAACTTGCCGTTTGGACCCGGCAGGCTTGTAAGGGTGACCCGAGGAGGGGGTTGGTGCCGACCTACCATTTGGACCCGGTAGGCTTGTAGAAGCAACTTTCGGATGGAGTTGGCCTCCAAACTTGCTGTTTGACCCAACACGCTTGTAGAGGCAACTTGATGAGTGAGTTGGGTATCATATCAGATTCTTGAAGGCGAACTAGTTGCGGGAGGTCCTCTAGGACGAGCTGGGCTCCAACACCCTTACATGGAGTGAAGGAGTTGCTGGTTTGGCTCGGGAGAGGAACTGAGCACAGAGCTCATTGATGAGGATTGTCGAGCCGCACGAGCAGCTACAAAGGTGAATCAGGCCTCAGGGATAGCCCTGGAAAAGAGCTAGTGTTCGAACTTGCTTGTTGGAATCAACCAGTTTCGGGAGTAGTTCGAATGGTCGTGTCGAGCCCCGAACCCACATACTTGCAAGTTGTAAGGGCGATTTCGAGCCATGATTGTGAACTCTGAACCAGTTGTTTAAGATTCATCAACGAGTTGTAGGAGCAATTCCGAATGGTGAGCCACTCCGCACTAGCTTGTTCGCAAGCAACTAGAGCGGCGTCGAACCAAGTGCTGGACTCTGAACTTGTTGTTAAAAGAGTTGACGAGTTGTAGGAGCAATTCCGAATGGTGAGCTGCCCCGCACTTGCTTGTTTACAAGCGGTTAAGGCAACGTCGAACCAAGTGTTGGACTCCAAACTCGTCTTTTGAGCTTAGTAAGTTGTGGGAGTAGCCCCGTAGGACAAGCTGGACTCCGAACTTACCATTTAGCGAGTCGTAGAAGTGACTCAGAGAAGTAGAAATGAAGCAAATGCGATAATAGACAAAAGTTTATGTTTTATTGAAATAAACTAAATGGCCGCTTCGATGCTGTTGGCCGGGTTACAAGCATCGGTCTTATTGAAAACCGATATCCTATTTCTACGATAGGGTGAATGCCTCTTGGGAGGAGTTGGGTTCTCCCCCCATTGGACCTCCTTGGATGAGGTGAAGGACGGCCCCAGGTCCGGAATCTTGGAACTCGGCAGACCTCTCTGTTCGCTTGTAGGCTCCTCGGGATGGAAGGTCGGCCCCGTCTCCTCGGACGAACTTGTCAAGGTGTTCCCGCTGTATGAGTTCTTCGATCTCCTCTTTGAGAGACCGACAATCATCTGTGTCGTGGCCATGGTCCCTATGAAAGCGACACTACTTATCCCTGTTTCTTTTCTTGTCAGGGGTATTCATTCTAGGAGGAGCACGGAGTAGCCCTTCTTTGTCCACCTCCATAAGAATTGTTGATATATTAGCATTGAGGGAGGTGAACTTCTCAAAACGAGGAGCTGGGCGGCGTTGGCCATTGTCGTCCCTCTGGAGCTTCTGGGACCCTTCTTCGCTTGTATTCTTCCGTTTGTTCTCGGAAGATGATTCCTCGAGAGTGGGGGGGTTGAGAGCCTCTTCCACTCGAATGTACTTCTCACTCCTATGCAGGAGTTTTGAGAAGTTTCGAGGAGGCTTCTTGGCAAGGAACGCCTTGAGGTCGGCGTTAGTGACGTTGCGCTCGAATGCCGCAGAGGCTACTGTTTGGTTGAGGGAGGCAACAGACCGGGCTTCAGCGGTGAAGTGCCGAACGTAATCTCTTAGACGTTCACCCTTTCTTTGGCGGAGGGTCACCAAAGATACGTTTGTTTTCTCGGCCCGGCGGCTACTCACGAAACGAGTAAGGAAGAGCTCTTCGAACTGATCGAATGAGAAGATGGAGGTCGGAGCGAGTCAAGAGTACCATTCTCTCGCAGGCCCCTTCAGTGTGGCAGGGAAGGTCTTGCAAAGAATCGCATCCGAAGCCTGGTGGATCATCATGAGAGTTTTAAAACTCTCGATGTGGTCAGCGGGGTCTAACTCCCCGGTATACGACTCGAAGTGAGGCGGCTTGAAGTTTTATGGGACGGGGGCCTCCATGATGGTGCGGGAGAATGGAGGCCTACTCGGGCGGAGGTTTCTCGCCCGTTGCTCTTCTTCCCTGTCAAGTCTGCCGAGGCGCCTCTCCATCTCGTGGAGACGGCGGTAGACCGAGTCTTCTCTTCGATCATATCTTGCATAACCCCGGGACTCATCTTCGTATGAGGGTGGACTGGGGCTGCGGCGGTGACGGCTTGGGGCAGGTTGAGGACTAGGTGCCCGTTGCTCGTGGTTGGAGCGGCGTTGAGGACCTGCAGAACGACCTCTTGAAAATCTTGGAACTCCGCCCTTGTGATTGGTGCTTCTCCAGCTTGGCGGTCCCTATGTGTGGCTCGGCTTACTGGAGAATGAGTTCTCCGCCGATGACGTTGAGGGGACTCTCTTCGCCGCCTCGGGGGAAGGGATCTTTTGGTCCTCGGTCGGCGGGGGGTCCGGACTCTTGAGACCCCTGGGTGCTTAGGTTGATGGACTCTCCCAAGGGCTCGCCATCCATTCAGGTGAGTTCGGAGGTCGACCCCTTTTGGCGGTCGGCAATCACTCAATGGAGATCCCGCTCGGGAGGGCTTTGAGAAGCCTAGTCAACTGGATGATTGTGGACCGCGACATGGTCCTGAGGAGGATGTTGCTTTAGACGACTCCTACGAGAACCCCCCCTGGGCAGCCCCCCGAGACCCTGGAGGGGCCTGTTGAGGAGGAGCACCTTGAGCTGGAGGAGGGGGAGGAGGAAGAGAAGTGGTTCTTCGGTTGGAGACCGCCGCCTTCCCCTTCTCTTTTGGATGCATGGCTTGAAACTAATCTCGCTGATGAAGTTAGGTTGGGTTACTTTTTCGGTTCCCACAGACAACGCCAATCTGTTGCTGCTGATTTCAGTGTGAGAGCAAACAGATAGAATTTGTGAGTTCGTAGGAAATCGAATGAGTCAAACCTGAATACCTTCACTAGCGTTTGACTGGTTTCCCGCCGCTGCCGTGACCTGCAAGAAGTGCGAGTCACTGGGGTTGATTCTGGCGACGCACCCTCCGACGCTCTTGTCAGTAATCTGGATGATTATGAAAGATCTTTTGGTATAGAAAGATTGATTACCTTGCAACGGTGGGAGGAGAGGGTTTATATGGTCGCCTTAGGATCCAGTTTCGAGATGAGGATGAATCTCTACTTCCCGGTGATAGGATAGAGTCAGTTATGCCATCCATGTAAAGGGATCTAGACTGTACCCTTCTCTTGATAGAGATAAAGTTTTTAGATCCTCCCTTGTGTATGGATGGATAGAATCAGTTACCCCTAGAATATGGGGGTTTCAACTGGGTTCGACGAATCTGGACTCCTTTGTGGTAGGGTTGTTGTAACAGCCCCTATTGCAGGCTGGATCAGTTTGCCGTGCTTGAGAACGACCTAGCTTATCTTGTCGGGCCAGTGTCTGTTGAAATTACCGTTTTACCCCTGGGAGCTTTAAGACCCGTGCACGATTTGAACGGTCTCGATTTAGCTCTATTTTTACCCATATCAGCAAGGTAGGACTTTAGCTGGTCTAACGCTTGTTGCTGGGGGTCGCCCCATTTGAAACCTTTCGCTCCTCGCAGGGCCTTGAAGAAGGGGAGTGACTTCTCTCCCGACTTGGTGAGGAAACAGCCGATGACCGCCAGTCTTCCCGTGAGGCGTTGAACCTCCTTAATATTTCTGGGAGGGGCCATGTCGATTATGGCCTGGATATTCTCGGGATTTGCCTCTATGCCACGCTGGTTAACGACGAACTCATGGAATTTTCCTGAGGAGACGTCGAAGGCACACTTGACGGGATTGAGCCTCATGTTGTGGGACCGAAGGACGCCAAAGGCTTCCTCGAGGTCGGCCACATGGTCCTGCCCTCGTCGACTCTTGAAGAGCATGTCGTCGACGTATAATTCCATGTTGCGACCAATCTGTTCTTTGAAAACTCGGTTGACGAGTCTCTGGTAGGTGGCTCCGGTGTTCTTAAGCTCGAAGGGCATGACCCGGTAACAGTAGAGACCCTGGTCGGTAACGAAGGACGTCTTGGTGATGTCCGGAGGGAACATCCGAATTTGGTTATAGCCTGAAAAGGCATCCATGAAAATCAGTAGCTCATGACCCGACGTTGCGTCAATCAGAGCGTCGATGCTTGGGAGGGGGAAAGGATCATTGGGGCACACCTTGTTGAGGTCGGTGAAGTCAATGCAGATCCTCCAGCTCCCGCTGGCCTTCTTCACCATCACGACCTTAGCCAGCCATTCGGGATATCTGACCTCCTGTATGAACCAGGTGGACAGCAGTTTGTTCACCTCCGCTTTTACTGCTTGTTGCCTCTCCGGGGCGAACTTGCGTCGCTTCTGATGGATCGGCTTGGAACCCAGATGGATGCTTAGCTTGTGCATGATTAGGTCTTCGAAAATCCCAGGTATGTCGGACGGGGTCCAAGTGAAGAGGTCGATATTGCGGCGAATACAATCAATTAGGGTTGGTCTCAGATCGGGGGAAAGGGAGCGGCTTACACGGAACCACTTAGACTTGTCTTCTGTCTCGAATGAGACCTCCTCCAATTCGTCAGCGGGTTCCGAGGCGGATTGGTTCCTTTCAGGTGGAAGCTCGACTGCGTCAAGGGGAAACACCCTGCCTCCTACGGTCATGTAGCACGAACGTCTTGACTCCTGATTCCCTCGGACTACACCGACCCCGAGGTCTGTGGGGAACTTCAGCTTCAAGTGGTAGGCCGAGGGGACTGCTTGAAATGAGCAGAGGCCAGGTCGGCCGAGAATAGCTTTGTATGCCGCCTTGACGTTGATCACCATGAAGTCCATCGATTCGGTCTGTATGATGGGGGTCGTACCGGCTGTTACATCCAGTGTCACGATCCCTTCGATTTGTACGAGAACGCCCGAGAACCCGTGCAGGGTGTACCCGGCTGGTTTTCAAATGCTTCTAAGAAGAGGATGTTGACTGAGCTTACGTTGTCCACGAGAATTCAACGGACTTCGAAGTTTTCCATGACGAGGCTGATGATTTGGGCGTCGCAGTGCGGGAGCCAGACGCCCTCTAGGTCTTCTCCGGAGAAGGAGACTGCCTGCTGCTGAACCTGGGGGGAGAGATGGTCTCGGACAGAGTTAACTTCTCGTAGGAAGGCCCTACAGGAAGTGTTGGATTCCCCTCCCGTGGGTCCGCCATAGACGCAGTGTAGGATGGCCTGCCTTCTAGTCTCCTCGGGCTCGGGGTCCTGTTCGGGTCGCCGGTTTGTTGTTCGAGGGGGAGGCGAAGGTCTCGGATTCCTCGAATTCCTTCAGTCTCTTGGGTTGGCCCGGGTGAACTCCCTTTGGAACCCTCGCCGGATGAGGCCTCGATCTCGTCTTTAAGGGTACGGCAGTTGTCCGTCTCGTGCCCATTGTCTCGGTGAAAGCGGCAATAGAATCTCTGGTCCCGCTTCTTGTTGTTGCTCGGTCAGGGAGGGAGTCGGACGATCCCTTTGTCCTCGATCTCTAAGAGGATGGCCGACACGTTCTGGGTCAGCGGTGTATATCTTTCAAAACGGGGGACCGGAGGAGGCCTCTTCAGACCAGCTACCTCTTTCGCGGTTTTCTTGGCGGGCTCAGCATCGTCTGCCTTGCGCTTCCCCTTGGCCGTGGCTTCTTTGGTGCCCTCTAGGTGTAGGGCCTCTTCCGCCCGAATGTACTTCTCGACCCTGCTGAGCGGGTCGGGGAAGTCGATGGGTGGTTTCTTGGCTAAGGAGGCCTTGAGCTGGCCGTGGCGAACATTGTGTCGGAAAGCTGCAGAAGCAACGCCTGCATCGAGAGAGGAGACCGACCTCGCCATGGCAGTGAACCTCCGAACGAACTCGCGGAGTGGCTCCCCTTCTTTCTGTCTGAGGTCCAGAAGGGATGCGCTCGTCTTTTCGATCTTTCTGCTGGTCACAAAGTGGAGTAGAAAGCTTGTTTTCAACTGGTCGAACGAAAATACCGAGCTGGGGATGGGCTTCGAGAACCATTTCCGAGCCGGACCGCGCAGGGTGGCAGAAAAAGCGCGGCATAGGAGAGGATCCGATGTGTTGTGAATCAGTATGAGGGTTTTGAACCCTTCAATGTGATCAGCGGGATCACCCTCGTCGTTGTACGTTTCGAATTGGGGAGGTCTGAAATTTCTGGGGATCTCGGCTTCCAAGATTTGAGTGGAGAATGGGGGTCGGGTCGGCCTGTAACCATGGCCTGGCATCGGCCCGCCCTCGCCGAGATGGGCGAGGCGGTTCTCCATCTCCCTGAGGCGTCGAAGGACGACGTCTTCTTGTTCAAGCGGGTGGGTCGATCCGTGGGATTCGCCGCCCCTGGCTTCTGACTGAGGGTAGAAGTCGTTGCGCGCTTCGGTCCTAGGACTGCCTCGGTTCGCCTGGAGGACCTCGTCCCTAAAGTTTTGGAACTTGGCCCTCGTGACTGGAGCTTGCTCCACCGGGTCACGCCAGGGTGGAGGTCCTCGGGGGGAGCGGCTGTGTCCCGGCTCCCGTTCTGGGGTCGGCTGTCTGCCCTGGTTCGGGACCGAGTTGGAAGCGGCCCCTCCCCTGATTCGACTGGACTGTCGATTCTGGATGAAGCGCCGCAAATCAGTCGCGGCTGAGTGACCTGCGGTTGGTTAGAGCCCTGGGCGTCCGCGCAGCTGTGAAGGGGAGGAGGGTCAGGACGACGTTCAGAGGTGACGGCCTTTCTGGCTTTGCAAGCCATGAAAGAGCCTGGATTCGAGATGGCGTCATTGGCTGGCATCGGACCAGCGTCAGTACCTAATTTTTTTCACAGACGGTGCCAGCCTGATGCTGCTTGTTTTTGGGTGTGGGGGCAACAAGTGTAAGTTCTTGTAATTTGTGAAGCGGAAGATGCGGTACTGGCGCTGATCCAATCCTCGGCTGTAGGATCGGTACGTGGGTAGCAAGAGGGAGGTAGAAGCCGGATGCTTGGCTCAGATCTCGTAGCTCGGATCAGACCTGCGAGACTCGGTTCTGTCTTTTGTACTTGCACACTGCCTAGAAATACCGGGAGAGAGTCCCAGCGACAGCCCCTCCGATGATCTAGTCAGTCACTGAGAAAGCAATAGTAGCTAGGGTTCAGGTGGGAAAAAATTTATTACCTTGGGCAAGGAGGAGGGGGACTGGTATTTATAGGCAAGGGCAATGTCAGGGACGCCGGCAGCCCCTCCATCACCGGAATGAAGCTTATGATCAGCATCGTTATCAATGGGTGCCATGGGTTCAGTTGTAGAGTATCTGTGGTTGTAATGGTGTCTGAGTCTGTAGTGTGTGTGTCTGTTGTTTGTTTTTACGTGCATTGTGCACTTAATTGAATAGGTAGTAATAGTGTGCTTTGTACGTGTCTTGTAATGGGGATGTCCTATAAATCCCAACTTGTAATACGTTTTTGGACAATCAAGAAATGAAATCAATCTAGTTCTTCTTCAATATCTTCTTCTTCTCCAATCTCAGATCTGTTCTTAACCTTCTCAATCCCTCTCAATTCCTAATCCCCTTCTTCTCCATTAATGGCGAGTTCTTGTAGCTGTCGGAATCCAGGATCCTGCCAAGTGGTATCAGAGCCGTCGATTCTTCCGCCATTATCATCGACGACGAAGGTCCAAGCAATGTCAATCCAAATGGAAGGAAAGTTTGAGGCAGCATTGTCAAGAATAGATGCGATAATATTGAAGTTACGGCAACCGCTCAATGTTCCTTTGTATCCGATCGTTCATCCCCAAATTCAGATCAAGGAGGTAACTAACCCTAATCTCACCTCTACTAGTTTGAAAGGAACTCCAGTTAAGCTGAAGTTTCCAAAGTTTCCCGTTTTTAAAGAAGGTGATCCAAGGGAATGGATTTGTGAAATAGAGAAATGTTTCGATTTTTATGAGATCCCTGGTGTTTATGAGATTTCTGAATCCCAAAAATTGAACTGTGCTACCCTACATCTAAGAGGGAGAGCATCACAATGGTTTCATAGGCACATCAAACCACGAATCCATGAAATTTCTTGGTCCCTGTTTTTAGAGGAATTGATAGATCAATTTGACTCTACTGAGTTGGGAGATTCTAACACATCAGTTGTTGTAGATGAAGTGAGTATGAATGATTTTGTTGTTACTATTGGAAAGAATAGAGATGAAGTAGTTGATGATAAATTGTTGAATCTTGAGGTTGAAGATTATAGTGGTGAGAAGTCATCCATAGTGTTTGATGAAATGCTCCAACCAGAGAGTAGAGATACTAGTCCTGTTTCTGCGTTGGCTGAGGTTAAGAAGTTGAAAAATGATAGTATTGTGAATGAAGAGAATGTAAATCAAAAGGAAACATGGTATATCATAGAAGAAGCTTTGAATAGGGGTGAACTTCTATTAATTTCATTTCCTGTAAGTGGCTTAAATAATTTCACTCTCATGGAGAAGATTTTTGTTCGTAAGAAGATGAGTCTTGCCCCACAAAGTTGGTCATGTAGACACCCTTGGCGTTGGAAGAGAGAGGTTTTGAAGTGGGTGAAGTTAACAAGGAAAAGAGCTTTGGGGTGGGAAGGTCTTGTTACCAGGTGTAGAAGGATTTTCAATAGGGCTAAAGTTGTGGGAGCTGATTATGGGCATGCTATGTTTAGAGTTGGCATTGATGATGGAAGGTCCAAGGTGACTATTGAAGGGGGACAACAGAGATATTATATTGTTCCAAGTGAATCAAATGAGTTTGTGGCAGATAAAGTTGCATATGCACCTTCTCAAGAACTCAAAGTGATTGCCTGTGTTGGTGAAATTCTTGAGCAGCAGAAATCAGGATACTCTGGAAATGATGGTAGACTAGATGTTGCTAGTAACATTCTAAAAATTGATGGTATTCTTGGATTATCTGCAGTTGGTGGTCTGTTCAATAAAGAGTTTGTAGAAGCCCTCACAGACTCATCTTCTGCGCGTCCTGCAATTTTTGCTATGTCATATCCTACCAAAAATGCGGAACGTACACCTGAGGAGGCTGCTGCCCATTTGAATGATGGGGCAAAGGAAGTTATCATCACTTTCACAAGCAAATATGTTCACATGAGTTGGGTTATGGTTCTGTTAAAGCATAATTCGTCCAGTGTTGAAGTTTATGCAAAATCTCTCTTGCACTCAGGAATTCATATCTCGGCTGAAGGTTTCCAAGAGGGTAATTTCCCAAAGAGTCTTTTAGCAACTCAGATGAACACCAATTTGATGAAGGTTGTGGATTCAAGCAGCATATATTCGGAGGTAGCTAAGCATTTATTTGAAGAAGATAAAGCTGCAAGTGTAGCTGTTGATCTTCTTGAAGATGGTGTTACTGTTCTTTTTTTCCTCTCTTCTGAAACTGCAATAACTGGGGTAGAGTCTAGGAAACAAATAGATTGTGCAGCTGGAACTATGAAGAACTTTGATGCTGAAATGATACTTGAGTTGCTCTTCTTCAATTACATGTCAACATGTCTTCTGAAGTTTTTAATACCTCTCACAAATAGGATACGGTTGGGAGGGGTTGTGCTGGTTTGTGCAAAACGGGAAGGTAGCAGTAGTTCAATTTCTTGCATCATTCAAAAGCCATCTGTTGAGCTTCTCCAAATGGATTTAATTTCACAAGATAGGTTAAATAACTTTCTTGCATGGGCTATATTGCTGTCTTATCTGCATTCACTGCCACCTTATTCATCTACGAGGGAAATGCTTATTCAGCATGTACAAGAGTCTGTTAGTTCTGCAGTACTGGACTGTGTTTTCCAGAATATTCCATTAAATCAGGCTGCAGGTGTTCTGAAGAAGAAGAAGGCTGAGCTTGCGGATGAAGCATCTATTGCTGCTAATGCTGCAAAGCATGTGATAGATGCAGGTTCGGTAGTGCTAAGATTAGAGAGAGTTTGGCCTGTGGGCACTGAGCAAATGGCTTCTCTGGCTGGTTCAATATTTGGTATGATGATTTGGCTTCTTCCATCTTTTGTTAAAGAGACTGTTATTGTTGATGAGAACTTCTCAGTGACTGTGAATAAATCAGCGTATGAAATAATTGCAACCTATAAAAAGGAAGTTGCCAAGGAGTTGCACATGGCGTTCAAATTGGGTTTTGATGAAGAGCTGGGTTCTGTGTTGAGGAGAGTTGAAACCAATGCACACAAGATGAACCATATCAAGCTGTATGTTAGAAGGATCCTCACCATGGACAATTGCGAGGAGCTCATCCCTGAGTATCTCAAGATTATTAAGGGCGTGGTCGATTCTGATGATCTTCCCCTTAATATCTCTCGAGAGAGGCTTCAACAGAACAAGATCTTGAAGATGATACGAAAGAATTTGGTGAAGAAATGTATTGAGTTATTGTTCGAGATAGCTGAAAACAAGGAGGACTACAACAAGTCCTATGGGTCATTCCCAAAGAATCTCAAATTGGGTACCCATGAAGATAGTGAAGGTCAGAAGGACAACAATCTGTTGGCGGAAGCTGATGTTATGTGGTTGGAATTTCCTGAGTGTGAGCTTGGGGACAAGCTCATTTTTAAGGGGGGTGGAGTTGTCCGGGACGCCGGCAGCCCCTCCATCACCGGAATGAAGCTTATGATCAGCATCGTTATCAATGGGTGCCATGGGTTCAGTTGTAGAGTATCTGTGGTTGTAATGGTGTCTGAGTCTGTAGTGTGTGTGTCTGTTGTTTGTTTTTACGTGCATTGTGCACTTAATTGAATAGGTAGTAATAGTGTGCTTTGCACGTGTCTTGTAATGGGGATGTCCTATAAATCCCAACTTGTAATACGTTTTGGGACAATCAAGAAATGAAATCAATCTAGTTCTTCTTCAATATCTTCTTCTTCTCCAATCTCAGATCTGTTCTTAACCTTCTCAATCCCTCTCAATTCCTAATCCCCTTCTTCTCCATTAATGGCGAGTTCTTGTAGCTGTCGGAATCCAGGATCCTGCCAGGCAAACGGGTGTGGAACCCTAACGGCCGGGTCGGTCCCGTTTGCATGTGGGCCTGAGTTGGCAGAAGCCCGTTGGACTTGTTGACTTAATGATCTGGGATGAGCGAAATCTGAGGAGATCTGATGGCCCTAATGGGGCCACGTCATTTACACCATATCAGAAATAAATCTTTTCATGCTGAAGTAAATAAGTGTATTGCATGTCACTTCCTAAAATGAATAAAATGTTAAAAAATTTCTTTAAATTCATGTGCATTGCATGTGTCGCTAATCTAGACCAAATTGGGGTTAGAACAGAATTAAAAATCACTAGTAGATTTGACAATGCTTATTATGTTCTATGAGATCGATTTGTTTTACGGTCTTGCTGGATATGTCTAGTTATGTTTTAAGAATGTTGTGTGATCCCTTTTGTTGGATGTCTAGTTATGTTTTAAGAATGTTGTGTGATCCCTTTTGTTGTCATTATAACGACTATTTTGGCTTTTCACAATAGTGATTGTGGGCTGTTTTTTTTCTTTCTTGTCTTGTACGTGGGTCAGACCAGTTACTATGCTGCATGTAATGATGCGATTTTGCTAGTTATAATACCAGCTGCCCAGGCACCTGAGATTTCATCTTTTCGAGCTCTTAGACTGGCCAAAGAATATGATGCAGAAGGTGAGCATTTCTCACTATTTTATACACCAAAACACTTGTCCCTCATCCGCTTGTACCTTCAAAGGATTTGGCTGTATCAATAACTAATTGTTTCCCCTTGTCATAGGAACCAGAACAATTGGTGTTATTAGCAAAATTGATCAAGCAGCTGGAGATCCAAAAGCTCTTGCTGCTGCTCAGGCCCTGTTACTGAATCAGGGCCCACCAAAAGCGTCCGATATTCCATGGGTTGCAATAATTGGGCAATCCGTTACCATTGCTTCAGCACAAGCTGGTTCAGTTGGCTCTGAATACTCATTGGAAACTGCATGGAGAGCTGAAACTGAAAGTCTAAGATCTATATTGACAGGAGCTCCCCAAAGCAAGCTTGGTAGGGTAGCTTTGGTGGATGCTCTTGCTAAACAGATACGTAACCGGATGAAAGTCAGGCTGCCAAATCTCCTGTCTGGGTAATCATTTTTTCTACTACATCAATCTTGGCCTTCAGTTCTATTGCTTATTTGCTTATGTCAATCTATCATTTGTTTTTGGATTATCAACTGCCTTCTTTCAAGACATTTATGCCTCGTCTCTGTATCAAATTTCAGATGAGGACTATAAGTTCTTGTCAATTACTTATGAACTGGATATGAGATGTTTTCACACATTTCATTGGATGGACACATGCTTGTCATGCCCATTCATTGTCGTTATCGTCATCATTTAATGTTAGGGTCAAGGGCTATCAGAGATCCGGCCAACAGGGAATATGGAGTCTCTCAGTTAGAACTTGCAAAGACGAAGATATATTGAAGAAATGACAATTCCTAGTAGGTAATCTAATCTTTATGTTAGATCTAATTAATAAATAATTACAATTCCAGTGATTATAAAAAATGAGTGAAATAAAAATGGGATAAGGGTTTAAAGATTCGGCCTGTCGGAGGTGTATTCACTGCCTTAAGAAATTATTGTCGCCCAACGTGCGAGCCTTTAGTGGCAAGACACTCCCTAGTGGTACAACCCTTAAATAAAACCGTAGTCTTCTCTTGGCACGAACAAGTGGAAGACAAAATAGACATAATTTAACTCCTTCAAATGCTCAACTTTGTATATAAAATAGAAAGAATAATAGAGAGAAAAGATAAGAGTTTAGGGACTTGTGCTTAATTTTTATTGGTTCTTCTTCTTCACTGATTAACAACCAAGATATATAAAGATGTAAGGCCAACTAGCCGTTAAAAACTTCAAGTGTGTATGTGGACAAGTGGAAAAAGTGTGGGGGCTATGGAGGCTTAGGGTGGCTACACTGTCTCCAAGAAAACAAGCTACGGAGACTATGGTGGAGCTGACAAAGTGGGGCAATGCACCCATAGGAAATTAAGCCTTAGGGTGGCTACATTTTCTCTAACAAAACAAGCTACGGAGACTAGGGTGGGGGTGACAAAGTGGGACAATGCACCCATGGGAAATTAAGCCTTAGAGTGGCTACATAGTCTCTAACAAAACAAGCTATGGAGACTAGGGTGGAGGTGACAAAGTGGGACAATGCACCCATGAGAAATTAACTCCATCCTCTTTCGTTAACAAGAATATCCTACAACCCCCCCCCCCCCCCCCTCCGAAAAAAGGAAATTCAAAGACGAAAAATTGTTAAAATAGATAAATCACATAAATATGTTAAAGAAATTTATAATTGAGCATTTTATACTATGTATTCAATGTAAGTAGCTTCCGGTCTTGATGAACTTACACCTAGTAACAATTACCTTAACTTGAGGAAATCATAGTGGACTATGCTTGGAACTAGGCCCCTTGGCCAAATCTCGGTAAGACTACATACAGTAAATTGTGGGTCACACGGGTTGGCGCTGTTATGGCCATGCTCTCGGTACCACTCATGAGAGTTCTAGGGAGCTACCCTAGTTCCACGGTCGTGGCCTCATGATAACTCTCACGTAGGTAAGTCCTCAAGAGGTGCAGTGGACAACACCTTGCAGAAATCCTGCCTTAAGACTTATAAAGAGTATAAAACTCATCTTATAATATCCACACATATGAGCACTATATCATCATAGGAATGTGGTTGGAGTAAGTGTACATAGGTACTACTATAAAGTAAAGTTAGTGCTCCCACGGTATCACCAGTCCAGCTTATTTCTATCCTTCGAACTTCTATGGACGCATCCAATCAATGAAGTGAGGCTGCTAACGTTGATGATCACTTTATGGGCTTAACCCCATCCCCCTCGATGACTCTAGGATCTTAGTTTTAGAGAGACCCTTAGTCGATGACCAGAAAGATTCTGCTCCGACTTCACATAATCTAAGGTCACATAATGAGACAACTTCTTGATTGAGTTGTACCTAATCTGCAGGTATCTGTCAAAATTTTCATTTATAATATCCTGCTTCAACAAGTCAATAACAAATTTATTATCACAATACATAGGAACATGTATAGATCTAGACAACGTTAAATCAATAAGTAAATCTCTAATCCATCTTGCTTCTGGTCAAGCAGTATCAAGAGCTATAAGCTCTGCTGCCATGGTGCTTCTAGCATTCACGGTTTGTTTCACAGAACCCTATGATACAGTAGCGCCACCTAACAATAACATATATATAGAAATGGATTTCACATCATGTGAATGTGTTGCCCAATTGGCATTAGAGTATCTCTCTAATATGTCAGGATATCCAGTATACAACAATGCATAATTTAATGTACCACATAAATATTTGAAGACTATCTAATGCATGCCAATGTTCTTTACTGAGATTATGAATGTATCTACTGAGTCTATTCACAACATATGCAATGTCAGGTCTTGTTCTATTCTAGATATACAACAATGATCCAATCATATGTGAATATTTTATTAGAGCAACTGGCTCACCATTGTTTTCTTTAATGCAATGCTCGGGTCATATGGAGTAAAAACAGATTTACAATCATGATAGTTATATTTCTTAAGCATGAATTTTATAGAATGTGCTTTTATCAGTTCTGGATATTTTCATGCAAAGTATAACATTTGCTTCTCCAATATCTTTCGTGTCAAAGTTATTAGCAAGATATTGTTTCGCATCGTGAATAAAATTAATGGTTTTGCTAAATATGAGAATGTCATCAACATACAAGCATAAAATAATGCACTCAGAACCAATTCGTTTAATGTAAATACATTTATCATATTCAGTAGCAACAAATCCATATTTACAAATTGTAACATTAAATTTATGTTGTCATTGCTTAGGAGCTTGGTTCAAACCATGCAGTGATTTAACTAATATACATACTTTATTCTCTTGTCCTTTAATAACAAAACCTTGAGGTTGTTCCATATAAATCTCTTCTTCCAAGTCACCATTATGAAACACACAGTTTTAGCATTCATTTGTTGAATTAACAATTTATGAATATAAACTAATGCAGGAAGTGTTCTTATGGTAGTAATTCTAACAACAGGAGAGTAGGTATCAAAGTAATCAATACCTTTCTTTTGGGTATAACCCTTAGCTACAAACCAATATTTATATTTATCAATAGATCCACCAGCTTTCAATTTCTTCTTAAATATCCATCTACAACCCACGGCTTTACAAGTGAGGCCAACCATGGGTACTCAAGTATTTCTTCTTAAATATCTTTGTAGTTCTCAAGTATTTCCAACCATGGGTACTAAATCGAAGAGCATCTGCGTACAAGTGAGGCCAAGGACTATTTACTCAGGTTTTACTAACACTAAATATGTGTGAAAATCTTCAAGATATGGATAAATTTGACTCGAGATATTTTAATGAGATTGATCTAGGTGTCACTGTTTTGGCAAACTCCACTTTTTATGCCATTGACTACTTATAATTAAGTCATCTGTATGGTATGTAGCAGTAGCCCAAGATACGAAACCATTTAAAGGGGACACTTAATATGCAATAGTCTCATTCTTTATTCAAATAAATGAATTTCTTTTCTTTTTTAGGATAAAGCTGTCAACCAAAAACAATCACTCCATCTATTATGTTCTCGCAGTATTTCTCCCAACAGATTATTATAACCTTCATTTTTGCTATTGGGATCACAATTAATTTTCATATCAATTCTGAAGGTTACAGGCAAAGTCTCAGATGGTGCTGAATGAGTTACGCAAGTTTGGCGGAGAGATGATAAATAGTTCTGAAGGAACAAGACCCATTGCTCTGCAACTTTGCCGAGAATTTGAAGATATGTTTCTTGAACACATTGCCTCTGGTGAGGTTAGTGCAATCAATTGATGATTGTTGTTTCCCACTTTCCCTCAGATTATTATTTTCAAACATTATTATTATATGTAACCCACCTTTCTGGACATGGTTTACATCCATGGCTATATCTCCTATTTACTCTTATAATATATCTCCCTCCACTTTACCACGGTTCAGGAAACTATATGTTAATGTTGATTTTGTATTTACATTGTAGTTTAATGGAAATGATCAATGTTCTATATCTTCTGTTACAGTTAAAACTCAAAGCACTGTGAACTTAATTATTTTTATGTATTCAATAATATGTTACAGCCCACTGTTTGAGCAACTGCAGTTTACAGCCCACTGTTTAACATCTTGTGCAAACCTACGGAAACAAATTTACCCATACATCCTAAAAATGTGTCCATTTGTAGTTTCACATTCCGAAATATGCAAGCAGGTGCATACATTAATTGGTCTTTTGTTATGATTTTAACTTATCCAAGGACTTTTTATTCCCTTAAAATTAAATGACAATGAGACAAGTACATCATCTTTAACCAATTTCTGCTTTTTGAGCAATGAATTCAGTGGATAAGATTACTTACACATTTGTGTTACAGGCATGTTAAAAGTTTGTAAGATATCTGTTAGATCTTGAACAGTTATTGAGTGAGAAAAAAATCCCTGTAGCTTTCTTAGGATATCCTAAGCGGCAATGACATTTGATAACAAGTACATAAAAAGCTTAAGAATACATGCTAACCAGCTAAAGGATCTGTGCATTGAGGCATTTTCCGATCTGAGCTGCAATGGTGATATGAATTCTATGTTCTATTTGAGTGGCCTGATATATAAAGATGAGGCCACTGCTGATTGCACTAAAGCAATTATATTGGAATGTAAAGAAAGAACGAATGCAATTCTTTTTTACTCTTGGCATCTTGGCTATTTATTCATGTTCTGTAAAGTTGAATGTCATTCCTTTTAGTCTAGGAGAATTGCAGAAGTTTCTCTATTGTTTCACAAACTTAACTCATCGCTGACAGATAGGTCTACATGCAGAGTTTTTCATTTTTTTTTTTATAGAAAAACTAGCCACATCTGAGGAAACTCGTTGATTTATTTTGAGCCCATAGAAGTAGGATATATATATGTTGGAAATTGATAATATATTAATATGTACTGAAATAGGCATGAGTCATGACGAAGAGGCTAAAAGGATCTTTTTTCTTAGTTTTCAAGGTCTCAGATTCTGGAAGAACAGTGTTATTAAAGCATATGGTATTGGTTTGCTGATAGTATACAAAATATGACATGTAGGATGAATTAGCGATGTATATTGAATAGATTATGATTTACAAGTTTTAATTGGATTAGTGATGTTCATTGATTACCTTCTAATATAGCTGATTTAAAATTGTTGTAATATGCTTCTTGGAGTTTGCATTACATCTAGACCTAAGAATGACAATTGAAGCAGGGCTAGGGGTAATCCATTTATGTTCACTATCTTCTTCTCTTTTTTCTTTGTTGTGATGAGTATTTTTTTCTTTTTCTTTAATTGCACCATTTATAGCTAGTGTTCATTAATTATTTTATATATTATTTTGATGCAAGCGACATTCTAACATATTAAATCAAACTCAGATATAATGAATATACCATATAGATGAGTAGTTTACATCAGCTATCTTGTATTTTTAATAAAAGAAATTCTTTTTGATGCAAGTCACTTACAGACAATGAAGAATCATAGAAAGTATTGGTTCGTATATTCCTTCTAGTAGGCAAAATTCCTCCCTTGAGATTCATATGACTTGCCATTTTCTGTGTATAGTTTCTCTCTTTCTTCCTTGATTGTCTGAATTGTGGTGTCAATTCACTTTTTCTTTGAATTACTGGTGACAATCGTACTGCCTATTTTACATCACTAAAATAACTTGATGCTTATGTCTCCAATTGATATAGTTCTAAGAATGTTAAATTGTTTTCTCTCAAATCTGTTGCAGGGAGGTGGTTGGAAAGTTGTTGCAAGTTTTGAGGGTAATTTTCCTAACAGGATCAAGCAGCTTCCATTGGATAAGCATTTTGATATTAAAAATGTCAAAAGGGTAATTGTTATCTACTTTATCTGCTCAACTTTTATATTGAATTTTGTTATCAGTAAATAAATGTTCCCAGCTTTCTGTAAATTTCAGATTGTACTAGAAGCTGATGGTTATCAACCATACCTTATTTCTCCTGAAAAGGGGTTGAGGTCTTTGATAAAAGAACCACTTGAGCTTGCAAAAGAACCTTCACTGCAGTGTGTGGATGAGGTAGTTGAATCATGTGAAGTTCTAAAAAGTAGTTTTCCTTTCTCTATTTTATAACTGTTAGAATACAAGTGCAATTTCCCTCAACCCTTCTACAACATCGAAGTTTTAGCTTAGCGGCATTAACTTTCACATGGTATCAGAGCAACCCAGGTTCGAATCCCACCGGCTACGCAATTTTAATATAGATTTTAAAAAAATACCGCTACGTGTAGTCCAGGTCTCGGCCCACAATTTGTTGGGCATTTATCACGTTTCTTTGGCCCATTAAAAAAATGGGCTCTCGACCTAAGGGGGGTGTGTTAGAATACAAGTGCAATTTCCTTCAACCCTTCTACAACTTCGAAGTTTTAGCTTAGTGGCAGAGACTTTCACAATAACTTTCAGGGTTCGGTTTATTGGGTCTAAATCTACCAGATTGGAAGAAAATCAACCCATTTACATTAATTCAGGCGGATTTACTAACTTTTCAAAACCTGTAATTTTAAGGGGGTTAACCCACCCGTGGAGGTGTAATAAAATGTTCTAGGCTGCTAGTGAGAAGCACATGGTAACAATTCAAATGGATTGATTTTGTTCATGTTGATGTTCATCAAAAAGCAATTTGTTGGCAAAATCAAGCGTATACATCAGGGTAAAGCCGGAACAATTTTGCCCGAGGACCAATAAAAAATTATATGGCTATATATAGATTTATAGGGGCTTTTTCATAATTTTTAGGGGGTTCAAACCATAAAACTTAAGGAGGGGGGAGGGGTGTCAGGAGTTGGATTGCGGTTGGATCTCGACCTCAGCATCAATGGAGAATGTGAGGAAATTTGGGTTGGAGAAATAGAGATTTGGGGAAGAACTTAAGCAGATTTTATTTCATACTCAAATCTTATTACAAGTCCGTATTTATAGGGATAGAGATTGGTGGTTTTGCTACAGGACAAGGGACAGAAACACGTGCACAACAACACTCTTCCCGCTATCTATCCATTTAAAAGAAAAAGTGCGCACAACGCGTAAAAACCAGATACAGACAGATACAAAATAAAACTGAAACTTCAACTACTTCAGCTAAGGTTCATGGCGATTTCTCCGATTACGGTGACTACGTCTTCAGGCATCCCTGACAACTCCCCCCTTATAGTGAACTTGCCCCAAATTCTAAGCCAGGAAACCTGTTGCGGAAGTCATCCACATCCACCCATGAAGCATACTCCACACCAGCATTTTTCCCTTTGATTAGAAGCTGTATTCCCACCCTATTATTCTTGTTGAAAATCTTGCGATCCAAAACTCTTTTAGGTTCTTCCTGTGAGGCTTCACCTACCCACCAATGAGGCAGCTCAGGGGAAACACTTGGCAAATGATCTCCATGACATTTTTTCAATTTCGATACATGAAATACAGGGTGTATAGCAGCTCCTTGTGGGAGTTCTCAACGATATGCCACTGTTCCAATCTTTTCCAGAATTCTATAAGGCCCAAACAATTTAACTGACAACTTTTGAGGAGTGGGGTTTCTTACCGAAGCTTGTTTATAAGGATGGAGCTTGAGAAAAACCAAATCGCCTACTACAAATTCTCTCTCAGTGTGCCTTTGATCAGCAAAGTGCTTCATGCGACTTTGAGCTATTGTAATATTGTCTTTGAGCAGCGTCAAAATTTCATCCCTAGACATTAAGTCATCTTCCATTGCAGGAACATTTGAAGTCCCTCTGATATAGTGCAACAATGAGGGTGGAGGTCTCCCATATACCCCTTCAAAGGGTGTTAAACCCGTAGACACATGTCAACCTGAGTTGTACCAAAATTTTGCCCATCCAAGCCATTTAAACCACTCCGCCCACAAATGCAGCGCAAATACATCTTCAGAGCCTTGTTGACCACTTCACTTTGGCCATCACTTTGTGGGTGGTAGGTTGTTGATGCTGCAACTTGCAGTTTTGCACTGCGAAGAATTCTATCCAGAATTTGCTGATGAAGATTGGGTCTCTTTTGCTCACAATGCTTCTTGGCATGCTGTGTAGTTTGTAGACATGATCAATAAAGACATGGACAATTGATTGAGCCATATAAGGATGTGATATGCCAATAAAGTGTGTATACTTTGTCAAACAATCCACCACCACTATGATTACACTCTGCCATTACTTTTGGGTAAATCTTTTATAAAGTCCATCAAAATTTCTTCCCATATCTGATCAGGGATGGGTAATGGATTTAACAATCCTGCAGGTAACATTGTCTCACTTTTATTTTGTTGACATGTTAACCATTGTCGGATCATCAACTTGACATCCTTCGTGATTCCATCTCACACAAAAGCTCTTCGAATCCTCTGTAGTGTCTTGTGGAACCCAAAGTGACCCCCAATACTTGAAGAGTGATGGTCAAAGAAAATTAATTTCTTCACATTGGTAGTGGGACTAGGTAATATCTTCCCTTTATAGTACCAAATTCCCCCCAAAAACTTGTAGAGCATAGGATCTAGTTCACCTTTTTGCAACTTTTCTTGCAATTTGGAAAATATGGATCCTGCAACACCATTAACTTCACCTCTTCCAACCACTACGGCACTACAAAAGTGATCTCGAAGCAAGATTCTTGTTCTCCTTCTCTTCTAGACAATCCATCCGCCACCTTATTATCGACTCCCCGTTTATACTCAACTGAAAAAGTGTACCCCAATAATTTCCACAACCACTTCTCTTGCATCTCTGTGTGAATTTTGTGATCAAGAATATATTTGATGCTTCGCTGATCTGTTCTGATAATGAAGGCATTTCCCAACAAATACTGTCGTCATTGCTTAATGGCTTGTACAATCGCTAGAACCTCCTTTTCATACGTCGATAGAGCTATTGTTCTACCCTTCAAAGCCTTACTCATATTAGCTACGGGGTGTGATTCTTGCATCAAAACAGCTCCTATACCACCTTGTGAAGCATCAGTCTCCACCACAAAAGTCTTGGAGAAATCAGGAGCCCTCAACACAGGAGTAGTAGTCATTGCCTCCTTCAATTTGTCAAACGCAGCTGCAGCCATTGAAGGCCACTTTAAAGCATTCTTTTTAAGTAATTGAGTGAGCAGAGCTGCTATTCCCCCATAATTCTTCACAAATCGCCTATAATAACCTGTCAAACCAAGCAAACCCCGTAACTCCTTTACAAATTTGGGTGTTGGCTAGCTCTCTACTGCCTTGATCTTGTTAGTAACAACAGATATACCATCTGCACTTATCACATGGCCCAAGTATCCCACCTTCTCTTGGCCAAAACTGCACTTAAACTCTTTTGCCACCAGCTTGTGAAAGCTAAGCACTGCCAGTGTTTGAGATTAATGCTTGAGGTGTCTCTCTCAAGTAGAGCTGTAGACTTGAATATCGTCAAAGAAAACCAGTACAAATTTTCGTAGATAATCTTTAAAAAACTCATTCATAGGACATTGGAAAGTGGCGGGAGCATTTGTAAGCCCAAAGGGCATCACCATGAATTCAAAGTGCCCATGGTGAGTGCGGAATGCAGTATTGGGAATGTTAGAGCTCTTCACTCTAATTTGGTGATAGCCAGACCTAAGATCAATTTTTGAAAAATATCTTGCCCAGTGCAATTCATCAAGCAACTCATCTATGAGAGGGATCGGAAATTGGTTGTTCAAAGCTCTATAATCTACACACATACGCCAACTTCCATCTCCCTTCTTCACTAAAATTACGGGTGATGCATATGGACTGTTGCTAGGCCTAATAAAACTAGAGGATATCATTTCTTTAACTTATTTCTCAATCTCATGTTTGTGTAGGTCGGGGTGCTTGTAGGGCCTGATGCATACATGTTTTTGGCCTTCAACTAAGGGAATTTGGTGATCTACTTCACGCACTGGTGGCAATTCAACTAAATCAAAAAAAACCTCAGGAAATTTTTGCAATACCTGCTGGATCTCCTTAGAGGTGTTATGGGGTTTTAACAAACTCTTTGCGTTTGGTTTGTTGTTTTGAAAACAGTTTTCTGAAAATGAGAGTGTAAAAGCTGTTTGGTAATAATTTTTTATGAAAACAGTTTTTTTGAAAATGAGAGTATTATGTATGTATAGGTTTGGTTGTATGTATATACTGTATACAGTATATATACTCTGATACATACATGTTGTATACATATACATACATACATACTGATATATAATAATATAAAATATTTTATTATAATAAACATATTTAATAATATACATATATATAATAATATATAATAATTATAATAATATATATGTAATAATAATATATTCAAATTATATATTAAACAATTTATTATAATAATAATAAATTATATAATAATATATATCTATATAATAAATTACAAAGAAAGCTATCAAGTGGCTCACAATCAATCCCCCCCAAAATCAAAGGCCCATATCAAACCTTACAAAACATATTTTCCCTCCAAAATTTCAAATCCCAAAACCAAATTCCCCCCCCCCCCAAAAAAAACTCATTACTTTATTACTATCTCTCTCTTCTCTTTTTACTTTTTCATATTTCCACACTTAATGTTCTAAGAAGTTAGATTTTATACCCCATTTATAATTATTTTTCAACATATATAGACTTTTATTTATAACTAAATATTGTCATACTATTCATACTTGAGCTACATAATTATTGTTTTACTGTTTATATGACTTTTCGTGTTTTGTATCGTTCCGAAGACGTACCGTAGGCACGTGCCCACGGGCAAATCTAGTAATAATATATAATAGTAATATATAATAATAATAATAATAGACTATTATAATAGTATATATAAAATAGTATATATGAAAAAATAATATATATTATAATAATAGTGTGTATATATATATATATATATTAAAAAATAAAAATAATATAATAATAATATAATATATATAATAATAATAATAATAATAATATATTATAAATATATATATAACAATATATTATAATATTAGTATATTATATAATATAAATATATAATAATATATAATAGTAATATATTATATATTAATAGTATATATAATGATAATATATATAATAATAATATAATATAATAATAGTATATATAAAATAATAATATATATGATAAAAATATAATATAATAATAATACAACATAATAATAGTATATATAAAATAGTATATATAAAATAATAATATATATAATAAAAATATAATATAATAATAGTATATATAAAATAGTATAAATAAAATAGTATAAATAAAATAATAATATATATATAATAATATAATAATAATATTATATATAAAATAGTATATATAAAATAATAATATATTATAATAATTGTATATTATATAGTAATATAAAATAATTTATTATAATAAACATATTTAATTATATACATATATATAATAACATATAATAATTATAATAATATATATGTAATAATAATGTATTATATTAATATATTAAATAATTTATTATAATAATAATAAATTATATAATAATATATAATAGTAATATATAATAATAATAATATATATTATAATAATAATATAATATATATAATAATTATAATAATAATAATATATATAAATATATTTAGAGAGAGGATGTGAAAAAATAGAAAATAGTTGAAGTGGAGTTTTGTGAAAACTATTTTCACAAAACAACCAAACCAAATGGGTTTTGGGTTTTTGGAAAACAAAAAAAAGAAAAAAAAAACAAACCGAACAGACCCAACCGGTTGTGTTTGGTTTGTTATTTTGAAGACACGTTTTAAATATAGGTTTTCAAAAAAAATTATAAATGAGTTTTTTTTGAGATTTTTAAAAACAAGGGTTTGTTTGGATTACTTTTTCAGAAAACAGTTTTTTGAAATTGAGAGAATAAAATGCGTTTAGATAAAAAAAATCTGTAAGTTCACATTCAGATAGTAAGTTCACATTGTAAGTAAACATTTTATTTTCGGATGTCTATGCATTAAAATACAAATAAAAGTCTGAGCTGAAAGCTTTTGAAGTACAAACAAGATATAAACTTCAAAAAGATCATTAATTTAAGGTTATTAGAAAATATCAGAAAATATCAGAAAATTAGGCGTGAATATCTGAACAAATGGAATACCTGAACAGAAATCATAGCTGCTCCCATCAAAACTGAAATGTACTAATCGGTATACATATCTAAATTCACTGGATGCCTAATAGCAATCATAGTTCTCCACTACAGCTTGAGCCCACCAGCAACTCTTTAAATATAAGCAATTAAAGTTGCAACTTAATGAAATTGGTGCTAGCTGCTCTTCATTTTCACAAAACAGCAGTATTTGTGTATATCACTAACACGAATTCTTGACAACCATATTTCTTTAACATCAGTTTTTAGAATATGAACTTTGTACCTTCAATTTGCTGCTGTATAAATGCTTTCCCTATTTCCACAAACAAGGGATCAGTTGCATCAAACAAGATATGTACAACACCACCTTGGATTGCTGAGCGAAAATAGAGGAGGGGAAGACATCGACGGAGAGCGAAGATGAAGGAGGGGAAGAGGTCGGATTTGGGAGGGTTTGGGTTCAAGATTGGGATTTTTGGGGAGAAGAAGAATAAAAGGGAAAAACGAGCGTTAGAAAAGAGAAAAGGGGAAAAACTGGTTTTTCCCCTTTTCTAAAAACACATTTTAAAATGAGACATTTTGGAAAAAAATTCAAAACCCCTTTTGCAAAAACACCTATCCAGACATGTTTTTACAGTTTTATTTTTCAAAAAACTGAAAACGGGTTTTAAAACCTTATCCAAACAAGACCCTAGGCTCTTCCACATCAGTTAGCACTTCTTGTACTTGGATCATGTATGCTTGACATATGCAGCTACCCATTCTTCCCAATTCCTTCGCATTCATCAATTGCACAGTAGTGTTTAGAATTCCCTGCAGTCTTCTCATAGTGCTCACCACTTTGAAGTCCATAGTCATACAGCTGAAATCCATCGTGACCGGACCCAACGACCTCAACCAGTGCGCTCCCAAAACCATTTGAGCTGGTCCAAGAGGCAATAATAACAATTCAGCTTATAAACTTACTCCTTGAACTGAGAAATTGACAACATCCACCTTCCCTTCACTGTACATCACCTGACCATTAGCCAGTGTGACTTTGTACGTTGGTTCTTTATTAATCTGCAAATTGGCCTTGATTGCTGTCATGGGATCAAGATAATTGTGAGTGGATCCGGTATCAATTAGAATGTTGACTTCTGTCCCATTGATTCTTCCCTTCACTCTCATAGTTTGAGGATAGACTTGTGTTCCCACCAAGGCATGAAATGAAATTTCTGGTTGTAGTGTGTGTGGTGGAGGTGTTTGTAAGGTATTTGGAAGTTTCTCTTCAGCTTGGACAACTTCAAATACAGCCTCTTCACTCTCCTCCAAACCTTCCAGAAAGTACAATTTCTGAGTTTTGCAAATATGCCCATGAGTGTACTTCTCATCACAGTTGAAGCATAACCCTCTTGCTTTCCTTTATCTCATCTTCTGCAGGTTTAGTAGTCTAGGTACAAAGTTTGATGCTGAACTGGTGGTGGTGTGAGGATTACTGGCAGAATTGTGGGGATTGTTGGAGGTTGTATAAGGACTTTGAGCTTTAGCAGTGGGCACAGTAACATTGGGTGTGGTTTTGGGAACAAATGGAGGCTTGTAATTCCTTTTCGTACAAGCTATCTTGTCTTCAAATCCACTAGCTAACACAATAGCCTCGTTTACACTTTTAGGTCCCTGAGATTTGACATCCCAACGAATTTCATCCCTTAGACCACTTATAAATGTAATCAAATAACAAGCCTCTGTCAAATCCTCCACAAAGTTAGAGAGCCTATCAAATTCTTGGATATACAATTCACTGCCCCCCTTCTATTGTAGTTTAGACAATATCCCATCATAGTCTTGATATTACGTAGGTCCAAACCTTGTTAGCAACTTCTCAAGGAACTCCGACCACTTACTTCATTAATTATCAGTTTCAAGTGCCTACGGAACCATTGAGCGGCTCTACCCCTCAAGTTAAGTGAAGCATATTTCAATTTCTACGCATCAGGGATTTGATAAAACTCGAGGAATTGCTCCACACCACAAATTCATTCAGTTGGATCCCCTTCATGGAAGATCGGAAATTCAATCTTAAATGGAGTCTCAAACAGATTTCCTGTAATACCCCTAAAATAAGTAACAATTATGTTGATATAGTTATTTTATTTTTATCATGCACTATTCTTACTGTGTTTATTTTCATCTATATATTTTCTTTAAAGCCCAACTTGTTTTCTTTTTAAAGGCCCAACACTTCTTTTCTTAAGGCCCAATCCAATATAGTTAAGTGGAATTAAATAAAGCTTGAGGGGGTTTAATGCAAAAAGGTGAGGACACCTAAGCTTTTTCTACACTTTTCCACCAAATTCTACACTCTACTATCTCTCTCTTTTCTCTCTTTACAGCCGGCAGCCCCTCCACCCTTTTTTTCTATATATATGTTCACTACTACTACTTCTACTACTTTACTACTACTACTATTATACTACTACTATTGGAGCAAGAAGTGAAGGAAGAATCAAGGGAAGCAAGGAGGACTGGAGGAGAAGGCAATTGAAGACTTTTTCACTAAGTATAAGTGGGTATTCTTCACACCTCATGTATTATTATTTTTCTTTATATATTTTTCTTTATATATCGAATGAATGGTTGATGCTTGCTAGACATTATAGTGGGTGTTCTCCTTTCTTACTTATGAATGTTATGAAATTATATGTACAAAAATGCTAGTGAATAAATAAAGTTTTAATCTTTGTGTTAAGGATGATAGAAAGTGAAAAAGATTAATCTTTTATGCATGATTATAAACAAAAACCATGTCATTAGCAAGTTAGTATCTTGATTAGTAAAATTTTACTTTGATAGTAAGCTACTAGTATTATACTAAAAATGTTAGTAAGCTTTGTTGAAATGTTAGTAAACCTAATATGTGTTAGTAAGCTTCAATATATAGTTGAGAACTATATAAGGATTTTCTTGTGTAAGTAGTGATCATGTTAGTAAGTTAGTATGTTAAATAGGTTAGTATGGTAGTAAATTAGTAAAGTAGATTGTAGTAAAGTAAAGAACTATTGGTACTATAGAAGAGATTGTAGGCATGAATGCGGTGATTGATGGAATACAGTATGCATGTGTATGCGGGTATGCATACTTGAATATTTACATATGGTAGTGTTTTGTGCACATTGAGTGCACTAGTGTGGTGCATGTTGGGCCGACCTCTAGCATGATTTGAAAGCTAAGTTGAACCCAAATTAAATCTAGACGAGACTTGTATCAACTAGGATGGATTCACTTAGAATCTAGTTAGTGAATTAAGTTAAATTAGTTATGTAAACTTGCTGAAGGATGGAAGTGGAAACTAGGAGCACAGTTCAATTAACTTAGAAAATAGAAGTTGTGACAATAAAACAATTAGAATCGGGTAAGTTGGTGAATTAAGAAATTAATTTAGGATGATTGGTAAGGACAAACACTAGTTGGGCGTGTACTCACCTGCCAAGGGGACACGTGCGGCGTCGTCTCGTTTGGGACACATGCGGCGTGGTCTCGACTATTAATTTCTGGGATTTAGTGATAAGAACGGGATGCAGACGTAAGTCACAAGTCCTGTCAGAACTTAGGAGATGGACTCTTAAGTTTCCGTCTATGTTCTGGGTTATCGATACGAACAAGGAGCAAGAGTGTAACTCTAAGTCTCTGGGCGGAGTAGGGGTGGCCCTATCGATTCGCCTTATGTTCATGATAACTTTGGTAGGGGCAGGAGTGGAGAAGGACCATGATTCCGGCAGAGATGATGATCACCGGCCTGACCGGGAATGGAGAGGGACCACGATCCTGTCGGAGTGGAGAAGGACCATGATCTGAACGAACAGAGTGATCACTGCCGTTCGGAGTGGAGAAGGACCATGATCCGACTGCAGGAGCGGGAATGGACCGCATGTACTGCAGACTCTACCAGTTACTAGATGAATGTCAGAAACAGAAAATAGTACAAGAGTAGGATGCATGGCAAGGGACAGAACCCTATCATCTGGAGAATAGAACTCGATTTAGGGAGTATGTAGTATGAGATGCATACGTTTTCAAATCAAGTTTGCATTAGATTAAGAGCATGGTGTGCATATAAGTTGTGCATTAGGATCTAGATCATGACATACACCGACATTTATGTTTGTATGACCTTCACATTTCTTTTCTTCTACATCAAAAGTTGATTGTTGAGGATTTTGGAGATTGTGGGTTTCATCCGCATTGCGTCAGTTGTATTCAACTAACGTGCCCACAATTTGCTAATTGCAGGTTGCCGATCGTGGAGCAGGGGACTCGAGCTGCGGAAAGCATCCAAGTGGAAGATATAGTTTCCTTGTGTAATGTAAGTTTTTAAGTTCGTGTGATTTCTGTGTTGTGTACTCATTGAAGTAAAGATTCTGGGTAAGTGTCATGAGCTTCTAGTGTGTGGAACTCGGGGCGCTACATTTCCACTATCACTTCGCCCTGTGGAATTAATGGAGATGGGATTAGAATTGGTTACCTCCCTGTTAGGGTTTTGATGGGGTGGATTCGGAAACAGAGGAGAGTTGCAAGTTCGGGGTTGTGATTGCTGCATCATTGCTATCATCGCATCCATCCTTGCCGCCATTGTTGAAAATTTTTCTTCCATACCTGTCGCAATCGCCTCAATCCTTTCAGCGAGATAACCATTTTGGAGCTGAGCTTCCGTCATTTGGCTTTTCAGATTTGCCACCTCCCCTTCCATCGACGTGCTCCCCTCGTCACGACCATCACCGTCGATGTTATCCTGCTCTGATACCATGTTGTTAGGAGTTGGATTGCAGTTGGATCTCAACCTCAACATTAATGGAGAATGTGAGGAAATTGGTGTTGGAGGAATAGAGATTTGGGGAAGAACTTAAGTAGATTTTATTTCATACTCAAATCTTATTACAAGTCTATATATATAAGGATAGAGATTGGCGGTTTTGCTACTGGACAAGGGACAGAAACACGCACACAACACGTGCACAACAACAGACTCTTCCCATCATCTATCCATTTAAAAGAAAAAGTGCGCACAACGCATAAAAACCAGATACAGACAGATACGAAATAAAAATGAAATTTCAACTACTTCAGCTAAGGTTCATAACGATTCCTCCGATTACGGTGATTGCGTCTTCACTCTGGCGTCCCTGTCAGGCATCCCTGTCAGGAGGGGGGAACCATAATATTTTGGTTATTCAAAATTCCCAATAGTATGAAGAGGGGTTTTGATTTTGATTTTTATTTTTTTTGGGGGGGGGGGGGGGAGGATGGACTGTAGATTACTTTTCACTCATCCATCAATTAGAGGGCGTTTGGTACGTGAGAATGTGCAAGGGAATCCCATATTCCCTCTTAGATTACTTTGTTTGGTATGTGGCAAACATAGTTTTGGAAGGAATGATAGATTCCCAAGGGAATTAAAATTCTTTGTTGGGAAGGATTTCCATTCCCCCCAAAAACCATGGGATTTGAGGATTCCCATGGGATTTTCCATAACAAACAATAAAAAAATCTAAAAAACTAGAATAAAAAAATATATTCCTCCCCAAAATCATGGGATTTGAGCATTCTCATGTGATTTCCATAACAAACAATAAAAAAAGCCAAAAAAAATAGAATAAAAAATTACAATAATAAAGGATTCTCGGGAATGCAATGTACTATACCAAACGCAATAGTGCAACATTCCCGGGAATCTTTATTCCCACCCTCACATTCCCGGTAATCCTTTCATTCCCAGGAATTTTCCAATCTGTGTACCAAACGCCCCCTTAGTTCCAGTATGAACAGTATTCAGTAATAATGCAAATGGTATCCACTTGTTGAATTGATAAAATGTCTAAACACCTTTCAAATATAGCAATGAAGAGGAATTGTTTTGCAGTTTTTAGTATTCAAATAAGGTAAATGTCTTTACTTTCTACACGCTAACTTCATATACGAATCAAAATTTGTTCTCTCTGAAATATCATCTCTGTATTTGTGTCATGTCGGATCTGTCCGTGTAACAACATATCATGTAGTTTATGAAGATGCTCAAGCAAAATCTCTTAGTAGCACAAGGTGGGCAAGGAGGCCAAGGGAGAAGCAATTGCTTCTTTATCCCTAACATTTCTCATAGCAGAAGTTTGAGCTCCCTGTACTTCATTACTTCAACAACAACATTAGACTATTAAGTTAGTGAGTTTCGTTCTATTTAACTTTAAGATATTCAATGTAAATAAGCAAACAACCCATATAAAAGATGGCTATTCTCTCCTTTTCTTCTATGTTTCGTTTCTGCACCCACGCCCTTTTTCTTCTCTCTTCTCGAATTTCGAGCCGCCAAAACCACAGGAGCCCCACACCTTTCTTCTCCTTCTCGAATTTGGAGCCGCCAAACCACCACCCCGAGCCTTCTCTGTTTTTTCCCCCTCTTTTGGACTCACGCCGCCACCTACCAAGAGCCCCCCTATCCCCCTTCACGCCTTTTTTTTTATAAAAGATAGCTATGCCATTGCTCCATTAATGACAAATTAACGAAACATAATAGTTCATATTACACATCTACTATCCGTACTCTTACATCAGTTAAAGCAACAGATACAAACTATAATCTAAAGTGCATAAATGAAGATACAATAAGGTGGGAGACGTAGACATTCGTCTCCCGAAGCCAATCTAGCAAGATCAATATCCTCGTCCCTCCAAAACCTCTTCTTTTCCATACCCTGACGAATCCTGAGAAGCTGATACATACTACTTTTCCTCCCCCATGCGCATCCTCTTCTTTCCATCTGTGAGAACATTCCAATCATGAATATGAGAATAAATCTTATGCATCAAGACAGGAATTCTATGATTATTCTTACGAAAACAGAATTCATTACGATCGAGCCACAAACGCACATTGTGGCAGCTACTGTAATATCCCAAATCGTTCTATCCTCTTTCTTAATTCTATCTAATCTGAATACTCCCCACACCTCGGAACTCGATCTAGGACACAAAAATCCCACAACGTAAGGCCACTATCACCCATATGCATCTAGCTCTAGGGCAAAGGAAAAGCAAGTGATTTGTGTCTTCTTCGTCCTGTTCACACCTATCGCAAATACCATTAACGATCATGTTTCTTTTCTTTAAATTGGTTTTGGTTAGAATTGCGTCGTTCTTTACCAGCCATAGAAATACCCTAACCTTTAGAGGAACACCTAATGCCCATATGATATCAGTCTCCTTACATCGCAGATCTCCATCATTCAACCATTTGTACATAGACTTGACAGAGAAAATCGAAGTTGAGTCAAGATTCCACCTCCTTTCATCTTCGATGTCATTCGTGTACTGTCCTTCAGTCCTAATAAAAGTATTTAGCTTTTGGAGTTGATCTAAACTGTCTTGATTGGTAAGTTGATGAACGTCTAAAGTCAGGGTCTGGTTACGCCACACATCAGCTACGAGCGAGTCGTTGTTGATGGTAATTGACGCCGCTGCTGGGAAGAGACTAATAAGAGTGTTGTTTCCGCACCACTTGTCCTTCCAAAATCTTGTATTTTTTCCGTTCCCGATCCTGCATCTGGTGTTGTCATGATAAATCGTCCCTACTCTAGCTACTCCTTTCCAAAGAGGTGAAGCTTTTCCTTGCCCTGTAGCTCCCCCGAATCTGAATTTCTTCCTTTTCTTATAGGAGTCGAAAGACTTGCAACACCAGATGTTCCTCTTATTTCTCATCTTCCACCACCACTTACAGAGAAGTGCCTTGTTCATTGCTCTTAAGTCTAATATGCCCAATCTACCAAACTCCTTACGTTTACAAACCCTACCCCACTGAATGAGATGTACTCCTTTACCACTATCACTCCCACCTTTCCACAAAAATCTTTTCCTAAATCTATCAATTTTGTTGATGACCCATTTTGGTAGTTCATACATCGACATCAAAAAAGTTGGAATACAGCTGAGAACGAAATTTATCAGTGCCAGTCTTCCTCCCAGTGATAGGAACCTACCCTTCCATCCAGACATCCGCTTCCCGATTTTTTCAATTAGATGATTCCAGTCTTCTCGAGTCATAGCTCCCGGCCTCAATGATGTTCCCAAATAAGTTACAGGAAACACGTCAACCATGCACCCTAATTTGCTACTGATAGTTGCGATAGGCGTGGAAATCTCATCACTAATCGGAATGACACAGCTTTTGGCCGCATTGATCTTCATCCCTGACCATACTTCAAAGCATTTAATCAGGATGCCTAATGCAGTCGCTTCCTTCGTAGCTTTCCCAAACATAAGGGTATTGTTCGCATATTGAAGAATAGATATTGGATCTAAAATTCCTTTGACCGTGATGCCCTTGATTGTTCCCTCATCCCTGCCTCTCTAGATCATTTCTGCCAATCCGTCAGCTACTATAGCAAACAAAAGAGACGATAAGGGATCACCTTGTCTCAGCCCTCTTTGACACCTGATTTCTTTTCCGGGACATCCATTCACCTGAACATTGGATTTCCCACCCCTTAGGCACATTTTGATCCACTGTCTCCATTTGAATCCGAACCCTTTTAAAGAGCTTCATCAACCGAGTCTCACTCTACCGAATCGTATGCCTTCTGAAAATCCAGCTTTAATACAAAACCGTTAGTTTTATCTTTGGATCCTCTGTAAACAACTTCGTGAGCCGATGCGATGCTATCCATGATATCTCTACCCTTGATAAAACCACTTTGAACTCCCACCACATCCTTGAGATGCGGAGCTTACCTTCGTGCCAACACTTTTGTAATAATCTTGAACGATCCATTAAGAAGACTAATTGGTCGGAAATCATCAATCGAATGTACCTCTTTCTTCTTTGGAACTAAAATGATGTTAGCATAATTTATTCTCTCAACCGCAGCTGTTCCATTGAATACCTCTTTTGGAATATTCATCAGATCTGATTTTATAATATCGCAAAACCTATAAAAGAACATCGGAAATCCGTCCGGTCCTGGCGCTTTATCCTGTCCTTGCTCCTTAATTGCATCGAGTACTTCTGTCTCTGTGAAAACACCCTCAATACCTTCACTCCCTACAATCCTTGAGGAATCCCACATCTCTTTAGGGAGTGAAGTCCAGTGATCTTGTTCAGTATTCAGTCCAAACACCATCAATATTCAGTCCAGTGATCTTGTTCTGTCTCCTTCTCCCGTTGGCTATCTTATGAATTTTTTTTGTATTCGCATCACCTTCTTTTAAGCACTGTATTCTAGAACGTTGTTTCCAGTATATTTCTTCCATCTACCCTATCCGATAGATCTCATGTCTATTTTCCATAAGCTCTTCGTTCAATTGTGTTGGTAGGTTTCCTTGCTCTTGAAGTAACTCCAAATCTGTGGTTCAATCTACCAAGATCTGGAGTTGCCTTTTAGTCTCCCCAAATTCTTTAAGAGCCCAACACTTCAAATTCCTGCGTAACCTTCTAATTTTTTCGTTCCATATTCCTATGGCCCCCTCGCTCGACGTGATGCCGCTCCAAGAGTCCTGAATAATCGTACGTAGTCCTGGAGATAAAGTCCATGCCTTTTCAAATCGGAATTGACGACGAACACTCTTGCTCCTACTGCCACAATCTAAACCCAATGGACAATGATTTGACGTTAATCGTGTCAAGGTTTCAACAAAAGCCAATGGAAATTCCTCCTCCCAATCACTGGAAACTAAAATTCTATCCAGTTTAGCTAGTATAGGGTTTGACTGCATATTTGACCATGTGAATCTCCTATTTGTAGTTGCTAACTCCATCAACTCGAGTTCCTCAATGATTTCGTTGAAGTTGCCTCTTTCAACCAAGCCAGCCCCTCTTCCATTGTGTTCCCACCTAAATCTAGTGATATTGTAGTCCCCACCAGCTACCCAAGGTCCAGACCACGAATTTCTAATAGCTTTGAGTTCGTCCCAAAATTGCTCCCTAAGTTTCACCATCTGCTCCTTGTTATTCCCTCTACGTCTAATTTTAACCGTAACTGCCCTTCACGCCTTCACCTGCACTTTATATAGGAAAAGTTGAACAGGTTTAGGTTAGTTAATTAAGTTTAGTTAAATAATTAATTAATTAATTAGAATATTTAGATTAAGATTAATCTATTAATCTAATTAACTATTTTTTTTAAACTCTTTTCTCATCCATCAATCCGTACTGTACTTTTAAAATTATATAATTTCATTCCAACCCCTAATTGATAATAATATTTTCTATTGACTTTTTCGAGGACCAAATTGTTAAATTCAAAATTCAACAAATCAATTAAAATTTAACAATCATTCTTTGTTGATTTTTACCGAAAATATTCACCTTTTGCATCAAAAAAATCTTATTCCTTCAAAAATAATTAATTAACTGAAATTTATGGAAATAAGATAAATTATTAACATGATAGAAGAATACAAGCAATTTTTATGGGTAAATGAGTACAAATATTTATATAAAAATTAAACACATCAAATACCCCAAACTTAAGATTTTGTTTGTCCTCGAGCAAAAAGTAAACTCATAAATTAAGGAATAATAATCATAAGTAGGCTCAACTCATCACACTTAAAAGATCTTATCATGCAAGCATCAAAATTTCAACTTAATACATAAACAAATTATTCATTCATAATTTCCAACCCAAATCATATTTGTCATGCAATTAATGTAATTATATCATGTAATAACTCATTCTGTGATCACCCCGTCTCACTACTACAAACCGAATAGCAAACTAGAGTTTTTTTATTTATTTTTAATATCTCTCTCCAAGTTGTCACTTGCTTTTTGACGCGAATGTAAACATTTGTGATGAATTCACCCGGTTACTCAACAAGTCACAAACTTAGAGTGTTTTTGCATACTCATATTTCAAGTTGCCGTTTGACGTAAAAGTAAACATTGGTGATGAATACCCCTAGTTACAAAGCAACTCAAAATATTGGAGTAGATAGAACTTTATTCATTCAATCATTTGATCATTATCATTCTATTTACTTAAACTCTGTTTAGGACTAGATCAAAGGGGATAATCTCAAGAAAAAGCATCACATTTTTCTTTTATGTATAATTACATGACTGTCACTATTATGTAAGGAATTTTGAACTTCAATAATTCTAAAGTAAATAAGTAAGCTTAATCTTGCTTTATAGGATATTGTCTATCCTAACAAAAATTATTTCAATGCTTTAGCACAATAAAGAATTCAAACGTGTAATGGTAAGCCCAATTGCAATGCTTTGTTTTGTTTTTCTTATAAAAAAATAATATTTAACCTCACCCCCAAACTTGAATATCACATTGTCCTCAATAAGAAAGGAAAAAGAAAACCAAAAGAATGTGAAAAGTTCAGAATTTCTCCCCTGATTCGTGTTAAAATTCTAGACGCGCGACGTTCATTGTTTCAGTGATATCTGGAGCTGTAGATGTCCAAATTGCCTGATTCTTTTTGTTATGGAAAGCTAAGACAATTTCCTACGATTGCTCTTTGAAACACTTTTCCAGATTCTGACTCCATCATGCTTAAAAACAACCATCAATGTAGGTGTAGAAAACAGCTCCGCCCGGCGACTTCCAAACTCATGCAATCCTACAAAATAAAATAATTAAAATAAACTAAAAGAAAAAATCAAATCTAATGCAGTAAAAGAAAGCATGGGATGCCTCCCAAGAAGCGAAGTTTTAAGTCTTTAGCCAGACGTTGTAGCTGAGATGGTTATGTAACGCCAAGATCCAACAACATAAGAACATCTTTTCTAATACTTCTCTTCATATGTTGATTAGGATCAAGCTCGAGTTTGAGTCGTTTCTTTCTTGAAGATGGTGTCTTTGATATCCCTACCTCTTTGAATTTCAGCTGAGAAAATGGATGAATATATGGTGCAGCATCCAAATACATAACATATTCAAAAATTCTTTCTCAGATTCATGAGTTGCTGAATTTGTTAGACGTACTTCGATTGGTAACTTTTCAACTTCAGCCTTATGTTTCTCGCCCAAAATTAAATCAGTTTCATTTACTTGAAAACATGACTGTTGTTCAGTAGGAAATTTCATGGATTTAAAGACATCAAACGTTACTTGCTCATCCTCAACCCTCAAAATATGTTTTTCTTATTGGACATCAATCAAAGTTCTCCCCGTAGCTAGAAAATGTCTCCCCAAAATCAAAGTGATTTGTTCATCTTCCTCCATGCCAAACACAATAAAATTAGCAGAACATATGAACTTGTCTACTTTCACCAAAACATCTTCAATGATCCTTCTTGGGTACTTGATAGATCTGTCTGCCAATTGCAATGAAATTGTGGTAGGCTTTGCTTCTCCAATACCTAATTTCCTGAAAACAGAATAAGGTATAAGATTAATACTTGCTCCTAAATCACATAATGCTTTATGAAAAGAAGAATTTCCAATAGTGCAAGCAATTGTAAAACTCCCTGGATCTTTAAGTTTAGGAGGCAGTTTTTTTGTAAAATTGCACTACTTTCTTCTGTTAGCATCACCATCTCATGCTCTTCCAGCTTCCTCTTGTTTGATAAAATACCCTTCAAAAATTTAGCATATTTAGGCATTTATTCTATAGCTTCAATAAGAGGAATATTAATATGCAATTGCTTGAAAATATTTACAAATTTTGAATACTGTTTATCAAGTTTATTCTTTTTAAGTTTTTGTGGAAAATGAATAGGTGGATCATAAGGTGAATTAGGATACGTGTCAGAATTAAACTCCCCTAAAATTGTTTGGCTTGAAACTCCTTTATCCTTCTTAGAATGATGATTGGCCACCTGTTGCGTTTGTTCCTCCACAATTTGCTCTCTCTCACTTTGCTTTTCAACCACATTTTGCTGCTCAAGTGTTGTCCCACTTCTGCTCCTTGGGATTAACTACTGTGTTACTAGGTAATGTTCATGATGTTCTTTTTGTAAGAATGTTTGAAATATAACCAATATGAGCCTCAAGATTGTGAATTGAAGCCGTATTATTTTGTATCGCCACATCTGTCTTCCGCATGTATTGCGCTGTCTTCTGCATGTATTGCATAAACATCTCTTCAAGTGTCGGCTTCTTTTCTTGATGCTGAAAATTTTGTTGTGGTCTAGCTCCTCCTTGATTGTTGCCCCAAGAAAAGTTGGGGTAATTTCTCCATCCTGGATTGTATGTGTTTCCATAAGGATTGTTTTACTGTTGAACATTTGACACAAAATTTGCTTGTTTGGCATTTGATTGAGCAAAAGAGTTCCCCACTTGGCAATCTGCATTTGAGTGATTTCCTGCACAAAGATCACAAATCATATTAGTTTGAATAGCATTAACATTCATATTACCTATTTGTTTAGATAAAATATCAATTTTTGCAGTTAAAGTAGTAATAGGATCAAGTACAAAAACTCCAACCACTTTTCTTGGCATTGTTAGATGTCATCTCCTCGAAAAGCTCATAGGCTGCTTTGTGAGTTTTTCTCATTAGTGCACCTCCAGCTACTGCATCTACCATAGATCGATTTGTAACTCCCAAACCATTATAGAATATTTGAATTTGCAGCCATTTCGGTAGTTCATGATGAGGACACTTTCTCAATAACTCTATACCTCTCCTATGCATCATACAAAGACTTAGTCTCAAATTGAGTGAATGTGGTAATGTCATTCCTTAGCTTTGCTGTCTTTGCCGGCGGAAAATACTTAGCCAAAATTTTTTGTGCAAGTCCCTCCCAAGTAGTAATAACACCCGGTGGTAGAAAATTTAGCCAAGTCTTCGCCTTATCTCTTAGTGAAAAAGGAAAGAGTCTTAATCGAATTGCATCAACTGATACTCCAATATGCTTGAAAGTGTCACAAATTTCTAAAAAGTTTGCAATGTGATCATTAGGATCCTCGTGTGATAGTCCTCCAAATTGAACAGTTTGTTGAATCATTTGAATGATCGCCGGTTTAATTTCAAAATTGTTAGCTTCAATAACCAGCCTTTTTATGCTTGATGTTACTCCATTAAGTGAGGGCATGACATAGTCTCTCAAAGCCTTAATCTCATCTCCATTATCCTCGTTCGCCATGGTGATACAATTCTATGTCCTGAAATATAGTTATTAAATAATAAGAAAAATAAAAAAAAGAAAAATAATAAGAAAAATAAAAATAAGAAAAATAATAAGAAAATCCAAATTAGTAATAATCTGAAATTATCAATATCAATTAAAGAATAATTAGTCCCCGGTAACGGTGCCAAAAACTTGATGTGATTTTTTTGCAAGTGTACAAAATTGCAACAAGTAGTATAGTTAAGTGAAAAGAATGTCGAACCCACAAGGACTAATTATTTTATCGAGTACCGAAATTACTAGATTAACTACTATTTGGAAAATTGAAAAGATGATAAAAATAGCAACTAAATTAAATTATTCTAAATGAAAGAAATAAATAATTAAAAGGAACGGAATCCGAAATTTGGTTGTTTGTTAATGGCAAAATAAATTCTAGGCTTTCGATTTCACCTAATTAATCCAACACAATTCATAATTCCATTTGACAACAAATGTTACTTTTCCAAGTTGTAGATCAAAATCCCCTAAGTATTCAATACTTTCTCTCGAACAACACCAGAAATATCTCCAACTAACAGTTTGTCATATTTTTATGCAAATTTAATTAATTGAAGACTCATTAAGTTCTATGAGTTTCTTTTTAGTCACACCAATCGTGGTAAATCATCTCAAATTTCGTTCAATCAATGGTATTTAATTCTATAATTCAAAATCACAAATTACCTCTCGGTCTCTCCATGATCCAATAAATCATACAAAAGTTGGGCAAACAATTGTAAGCATTAAGAACAAAAATCAAACACACAACCGTGGAAAAATAGAAAAATAATATGGAATTAAAATTGTGTTCTCAAAATTAGGCTACATCAAAGCCCTAGAAAAATAAAATTAGCTCATAATAAATTTGCAACTAACAAACATGTTCTTTGATTTCATAATAAAAAATTAGAAGAGTAGAAGAAAGAACTCGATTGTTGTTGAAGACCGAAATTTGCCGAAATCCGCGCTATTCTCTCCTTCTCTTCTCTGTTTCGTTTCTGCACCCACGCTCTTTTTCTTCTCTCTTCTCGAATTTCGAGCCGCCAAAACCACAGGAGCCCCACACCTTTCTTCTCCTTCTCGAATTTGGAGCCGCCAAACCACCACCCTGATCCTTCTCTGTTTGTTTTTTTTCTCTTTTGGACTCACGCCGCCACCTACCAAGAGCCCCCCTATCCCCCTTTGCGCCTTCACCTGCACTTTATATAGGAAAAGTAGAATAGGTTTAGGTTAGTTAATTAAGTTTAGTTAATTAATTAATTAATTAATTAGAATATTTAGATTAAGATTAATCTATTAATCTAATTAACTAATTTTTTTAAACTCTTTCCTCATCCATCAATCCGTACTGTACTTTTAAAATTATATAATTTCATTCCAACCCCTAATTGATTATAATATTTTCTATTGACCTTTTCGAGGACCAAATTGTCAAATTCAAAATTCAACAAATCAATAAAAAATTAACAATCATTCTTTGTTGATTTTTACTGAAAATATTCACCTTTTGCATCAAAAAAATCTTATTCTTTCAAAAATAATTAATTAACTGAAATTTATGGCAATAAGATAAATTATTAACGGGATAGACGAATACAAGCAATTTTTATGGGAAAATGAGTACAAATTTTTATATAAAAGTTAGACACATCAAGTAAGAACTTCAGGAAATTCGGCCGACAAATATGAAGTTCATGTGGACTAATATGCTGAACAATCCGATTTTAGCCAAATTAGACAAGATCTTAGTTTCAATTGTCTGGAAGGAGCTTTTTCCGTTAGCCACTGTCGAATCTGGCACTAGGTATACTTCGGATCATGTTCCATTAATTCTAGATTGTGGAACTATATCTCACTGTTCGGCTCGGCCTTTCCGATTTGAAAAGGCCTGGACCCTCCACGAAAACATTCAAAATGTGATTGATGAGTCATGGAAATCCCATTTGGGAGGAGTAGATGCTACGAGTAGATGGATCCTCAAGGTCAGGAGATTGCATAAGTGTCTTAAAGATCGAGGGAAGTGAGAATTCGATCAAATAAGAAGAAGGGAGCTTTTAGGCGAAAAAATACCGGAATTGGAATTAAAGGAGGAGTGCGACCTGTTAGGGATAGAATATGAAGAGCTGGCAGGGAGTAGACATGAACTTCACCAAAATGGAGAAATGGAAGAGCTCTATGGGAGACAACGTTCTAGGGTTCAATGGCTCCAGGAGGGGATGCCAATACAGATTTTTTTCACAAGGTGGCCAATGGGAGAAAGAGAAGGAATCACATCTTCGGTATGTACGTCAATGACATTTAGACCGAAGATGAAGGTCTGATTAGACAACATATCGGCCAAAGATTCAGGGATCTTTTAGGGTCTAAGAGGGTTATCAGATGTAACTTGGTCCAGGAGATGTGGACAGACTCCAGAATAGATGGGCACGAAGGATTAGAGGGTCCTTTCACAGAAGAAGAGTGCTTCCGGCGATCAAGAGGTTGGGACAAGACAAGGCACCTGGGCCGGACGGATTCCCCAATTTCTTCTATAGGTTATATTGGAATATTATCAAGGAGGACCTTATGGGAGTTTTTCAAGATATCTATAATGGTGCTGCGGAGATTGTGAGACTGAATTATGCGAACGTTGTTCTGATACCTAAAAAGTCAGAGGTGTTAAGAGCCTCCGATCTAAGGCCTATCAGTCTGCTCAATGGGTCCTTCAAGATCATCACAAAGTGCTTGCTAATAGACTATCTCCTCACCTCTTTGATCAGGTGGGGGAGTCCCAAAGCGGATTTGTTAGGGGGAGGGAAATCATGGACAACATTGCATCATCTCACAAGATTGTCTTTAGAGGTTGCAAAGATAAAGTGGATGGTTTTCTTCTTAAGTTAGACTTTGAAAAAGCTTATGACTCAGTTGAGTGGGATTGTGTTGATGAAACACTACTACTCAAAGGTTTTGGAGTAAAATGGTGATCGTGGATGCAAATGTGTGTCAGAAGTGGGAAATCTTTCATACAACTTAACAACAAAGTTGGACGTGAAACCAAATGTAGAAGGGGCCTCAAACAAGGGGACCCGCTATCCCCTCTCCTCTTTACTTTGGTAGCACACGGACTCGCAAAAATGATTAGGAGGGGAAAATTAGCCTGCGTTATCAAGGGTCTGGACATGAAGGGTATTTCGGACGCGGTTACTATTTTACAATATGCCGACGATACTTTAATGTTCGGAGCGGCTAAGGAAGAGGAAATCATGGCGTTAGGGGTGGTTATTAGATGCTTTGAAGCTTGGGCCATATTACATGTTAACTTTCACAAAAGCTGCATCATCGATTTCGGGGATCAGTTGTCCATTCCTATCAGGGATATCAAGAACTATTTGGGTTGCGAGATTGCTCAATTTCCACTTATTTATCTGGGTACCCCAATCAGACCTGGTAGTCTGCGTCGAGAGGACTGGATGCTGCTGGTGGAAAAAAGTTGAAAGGAGATTGGCCAGTTGGAAAGGACGTTTCTTGTCTTTAGGATGTAGGATCACGCTGATCAATTCGGTTATGAGCAGCCTACTGACATATCTTATGTCGATTTATGAACTGCCAAAATTGGTGATCTGCAGAATTGATAGATGTAGAAGAAAGTTCCTTTGGAAAGGAGTCAATAAGGAGGATAAAGGTCTCAACCTGGTAAACTGGAGAAGGGTTTGTAATAAAAGAGAATTTGGGGGCTAGGGATTCTGGATCTCAAAAATATGAATAAGGTTTTGATGTGCAAATGGTGGTGGAAGCTGCACAGGAAGCACAAAATCTAGTGGTACAACTCCTTTGCCTTATATCGGAGGCGGAAAAGATTTACATTCGGGGGAAGTAGCAAACACAGTAAGGCCTCCTACTTATGGAAATGGGTGGCGAAAGTGGGAGATCCTTTCATGCCAATACGATATGCGAGGTGGGTAACGGTAAGGAAACCAGATTCTAGAAGGTGCTGGAACAATACTCTGCAAGCGCTATTTCGAGATGTTGCCAGGGAAGTTATCAGTTTGGATACCTCAGTGGGTAGCATCTGGAATAACAGGACAATTGAGATTACATTAAAGTTCTCCTTCCCAAGTTGCACAGAACGGTTTGAGCAGTTGATGGTTCTCCTTATGGATGAGGGTCAGCGTTTGGGTGAGACCGAGGACTTACGGAGGTGGACCTTAGAGTCTAACAACACTTTCACGGTGAGATCGATGTATAATCGGCTTAACAATGGAGGGATACAAAGCGGGGAGGCAATTATGATTTAGAGAACCAATGCCCCGATGAGAGTGAAGGCTTTCCTGTGGTTGGTCGTGAATGATGCCATTTTGTTCAAGAGTAATTTAAGTAAGCGCAACATTCCGGTGGATTTAAAGTGTTCTCGATGCATGAACGACGACAAAGACACTAATCATATCTTATTTAGATGCCCTAAAGCTAGGTTGGCTTGGGAGGTAGTGTGTTTAGGTTTTAATTTTTTGGACGTTCCTAACTCTACGACAGAGATTTGGAATAAAGGGGCGGGGAGCCTTGTTCGAAAAGAGAATAAATTAGTGTGGGATATATCTGTTGCTGCTACTATGTGAGGCCTGTGGCTAGACCGGAATAATTCATGCTTCCATAATATAGATTCCCTGTGTTGATGCATAATATATTTTCTTTCGTTACTGATTGGGGAGGTCAAGCTGGAGGGAGGAAGAGGCTTCGTAGAGAGGAGTAGTAGTTGCAGAGGTCAGGGTGGGTGTGGATTGTGGCTTCCGCTGGATGATTGCATATTTTGGCTGATTCGGATATTTGTACTCTTGTTAGGATTTCTACTAGTTAGTATATGTATTTTGTTTGTTGGGTTAGATTCGTTCAGTTTAACTCTTTTGTTTAGTTGTACTTTATTTCATTAACTTTTCATTAATGAAGCGCAGAAGCGGTGACGATAGCCACCTTTTATATCAAAAAAAACTTATAAAATAAATTTCAAGAATAAAAAGGCAAAGCTCTTTAGTTTTAAATTCTAATTCAGAATTTCTTAAATTCGAATTCAGAATTTCGCTATCCGAAGAAATCCCTAGCTTGCAAATCTTAAAGCTTTTATCTTCTAATTCTTAGTGAAAATTGTAAACCATCGTGATGTTACAAAACTCTAATCTGGAAACATTTACCTATTATATAACAATACACTTATACACTATATGTTGTCAAATGCACACAGAGATTATTTTAATGAAGGCATTAATCATCTTCCACAAGAGAAAAAGAGGGCCACACCATCTTTGCACATTGTCCACTAGGAGACTACGAATTTGGTATAACTGGTACTCGGTATTTTATTTGCATTACAAATTAGTTGAAACATAGAAACTATAAGCTTTTATATTACCAAAAAAAATAATGTTATTATTATAAATACATTAACTTTGAATCTTATAGTCCTTGTGGTCTGCAGTTATTTTTTGTTTCAATATTTGAGTTCAACGTCATCAAACTGAGTTTAGCTGACCCAATAAAAATTCCCATTGGTATTGTATGGACTTAGTTTCAGATTTCCTTTTCTGTAGACCTCTCGTTGCCTATCAGCTATTTCAACAGACAGGAACAGTAAATTCCGTATTTTCAGGTTCTTTAAGAATTTGGAGTGATCATAAACACGATACTATATTGTTTTTAAGATATATATTTTTTTTCCTTCTATACTATTTTGTTCTTAAGATGAATGTTTTTTTCCCCTTCTATTCGGACATGACTTTAAACTTGTTATAAAATCTATTTCAGCAATAAATTATTGTTCGCCCTGCCCCTATTATTGAAGTCTTGGCTCTACTACTGCGAAAATGTGCACACACGGACGACAAAATGCACTAATGACAGCGCAAAGTATTTGTGATAACTCATATTATGAAAGTTGTAGTAATTAATAAGTTTGGCTCCCTTAAACTATTTATCCAAGTTCTGTTAATACTTGTAATAAACATATATCGTTATCTTCTTACTCCATTGTAAATGAACTTCCAACTCTTAAAGATGGACAAAAATAAAATTATGTTCAAATGATCTACATTCAATTCTTATATATCAAATTTATTATTTGCTTAGAATCATTAATGGGCCGTGTTTTTTTGTTCTACATGTAGATAAGCATCTGACACTTATTTTTGACAATCTCATCAGCTTATATCTTTGTACATTTATATCCCTTAAGCTTTTTTTAATATCTTTTTTTATCTTTTTTAGGGGATTATATGCCTTAACTTAGTTTTACTGTCACTGTGTGACAGGTCCACCGTGTATTGTTAGATATAGTTTCTTCTGCGGCAAAGGCTACACCTGGGCTTGGAAGATATCCTCCTTTTAAGAATGAGGTAAACATGAAATCCTCATAGTTGTACATTGATTTATGTATCATTCTCTACATTGAAGCATCCATGCAATAATTTGGTATATATTTAAATTTAATGTATATTAATTATATTATTGGCCAGATTATTGCAACTGCATCTTCTGCTTTAGAAAGTTTCAGAAATGAGGCTAAAAAAATGGTGGTTGCATTAGTTGATATGGAACGTGCTTTTGTTCCACCTCAACACTTCATTCGCTTGGTGCAGAGGAGGTTTGTTGCTTTTGCCTCCTATATTTTTTTCTTATTGCTGAAATTAAATCATTGTATGATATATATGCAATTCATTTATATTATATAATTTTTACTCCTTCCAAGTAAACCTTACAATTTTTTGTTCTATTCTGTATCTCCTTGCTATATTTTGCACTTAGTTTGGATTTGATGTTCTATTCCATAATAATATGAAAATTTGTTTTCTCCTGACATTTTCTCCATTTTGTGGTGAAATTCGCAGGCATTAGCTATTTTGCTAGCCTATGTATATTTTTGAACACATACTAAAACTTTAAAATTTATTTTTGACCTATACATGTTACTGTGGTAGTTCTGTTAGTGGCATTACTCAGCTTTTATCAATAAACGCATCAGCATTTTAACTTTAAAGAAGAACTTCTGGGGATTTCAGAATCATTTGAATAATGGATATAACTTTTATGCTTCAGAGTTGAATGTAATTCCTATAGAGAATCTATCAACTTTCCTATTCTTCTAGATAACAACAAAATCTATGAACAAAATTTATACACGTGCTCAAGTGTCACTGGTAAGCCTCTTCACTGATGAGTAAGAGGTCGGGAGTTCAAATCCCGCTTGCTCCAAATAATCCCCAATTAGTATATATTCGGGGTAAAGTGTGGCTGTGCGCGGCTACAGCCATATTCCAATATAAAACAACAACAACAAAGCCTTTTTCCAAACTAGTTGGGGGCGGCCACATGAATTCTGGCCGTATCCAATATATGTACGTACATTACATACATACGCACATACATATGTGTGAAGTTTGTTTTAAAATGCAATAAGTTGATTATTTGAATCAGGAAAAGGTGTTTGAGGTGAACTTACCAGAACCAGAAGCTGGTTGATCTGACTTGGGAACCAAAGATGTCTGAGATGAATTAGCCATTGTCTGTTTAATTTCCTCTCGTTCATAAGATTGGTCAGGCTTGACAAAAAGGGCGATAGTACACTCCAGTCATGGGATAGGAGTGGAACACTAACTAGGACATAAAGTATAGTGTTCCTGAAGAAGTTAAATCTGTGTAATAAAAACATCCTCTATCTTCAGTCAATAACAAATATATTCCTTATCAATTTAGAGTAACTTGGAAATTTAGTCATTCTTTTCCATGAAGCCTTCTGAAGATGGAAACTTGGAATCCTTCATTGTAGCTCGAAATAAATTTGACATGAGCTAGATTATGAATGTGAAAAGCAAAAATTAGAAGGATGCAGGAAGGCAAGGCATCTTTTAGGGCATTAGCAGCGAAAAGCGCCACATTTATTTTAACAAAAAAAAATAGATACACATCTTTTTCATAATAATAGAGATTTTTAATAAAATATATACCTAATAGAGCAATTCCTAAGTTCGACGGTAGAAGTACCCTGCTTTTACATAAATCAATTTTAGGAAACAGAGTTTCCATAAACCTTGAAGTAGTGCTAAAGTGCTCAAGAAAGCTAAAGCAGAAGTGGGAACTAAAAGTCGGGCTTTCTGCAGCATTATCATGTGATTATGTGAGTATTTTACTTGAGGTTTAGTTGTGCCATTTTTAACATAATGGCTTGAGACTTCTATATTAGAAGTCCACATCAAGCATTTTATCTTCATTTCAACGACTGTGTATTAATTTACCTCTACATGATGTTACTGGAGCTGTAAAATCACTTCTGACCCTTCGATTTGGGAGGTGTTTTATTTTAATCCATGTTTGAGCGTGCAAACAATTTTTTATTATGACTTTCACTTTAGATTAGGAAATAAAAATGAAAGAAATTTGTATAGGAGTAGTGGCAAATTCTTTCTGAGCTCTGGGTATGGTAAGGTTTCCTTTATGGGTACTGCAGGATGCATATATATGTCATTCGTTTAATGTATTGTCCCAGCATAGCTGAATATATAAATAGTTTACAAAGATGTAAGTATCAATGCTTTAACTATGAATTATCATCTAACCAGGATGGATAGCCATCGCAGTGAAGACGACTTGAAGAACCAATCCTCCAAGAAGCGGCTAGAAGCTGAGCAGTCCCTGTTAGGCAGAGTGAGTTTTTATTTATCACACGCTGTTTATTAAGCTGTTTGCTATTTGTTATTTTGAGGTATCAAAAAGCTTTTGGGTTACTTCACTGTGTTGTTCTATGATACGTAAAACAATTATCCCTCGAAAAAATTGGCATGTCTGAATCATTCAGACATGTCCATTCATGTCACACTTAAAAAGTAGTTAGATCCCTACTCACCTCAAAATTATGCATCAGGTGTAGTATGTTTTGTACTTTTTTGACAATAATTAATGGTCTGATAAACACTTAATCGGAAGATGTGTTGTGTTGGATATGTGTCTGACACGTGTATCCAACATGACAATATGAACTTCAATATCAGTTATTTTAAAAAAAATTGTGTGTTGGGACATCATGTTCATCGTGTCTGTCTTGGTAAGTCTGTGCTTCCTAAATATTGTGTGTCAGTACATCACCTTCGCACACATAGTAGTGCTCTCATGTCTAAATCCTGGAAAACTTTCAGAAGTTTCTGTGTCGGATTATGACTTATCCTGTCCATATAAACTAGTCATGGACTCTGTATCTCATTAATTTTCCATTGGTATTCTTTAACTATGTAAATCTTATATCGTCTGTTAGGCTACAAGCCCTCAACCTGGATCACAACAGACTGGAGGCAGCATGAAGTCGATGAAGGAGAAATCAGGTCAACCAGATAAAGATGCCAAAGAAGGATTAGGTTTACAGATTGCTGGACTAGGTGGAGAAATTACAGCAGGTAAGGTTCTTTAATACATGTAAATTTTCTTTAGTCTTCTCATGTTGTATTTGGCATGTGATTCCCAAATGAAGTTAATTTTTATGTAGCCAGATCATCATATTCTTTACCTACTACATGTAATTTAGAGCAGATACTTTCCAATAGACTATAAGATATAGGGTTTTCACATATGCACAAAAATTTTCTTACTGCTTCAAATTTTAAATATCAACTCTACAGTTGACGTATAGCTCTGAATCCCAAATATTATGAATTTGCATATTCTTATCGTGTGTATTTTCTCAAGGCAGTTCAGCTTTGATAGAAAGGTAAAAATCCGCGCCTCAATGGGTATTATAGGTTATACTGGATACAGTTTATTAGTTTTGGGGGTTGCTGGATATTAGCTTATTAAGTCACAACCCAAACAGTTACTTTTATTTTCAGAAATCCAAAACCCAACTAGTTCTTTTTAGAGGAATCGAAACCCACCTGCTACAATACAAGTGCAATTCTTTCAACCCTTTCTACAACTTCGGAGTCTTATAGCAGTGGCAGGGTCTTTCACCTACCCAACACCCATTCATTCTTAACGCAACTACATACCAGTCTTATTTTTCTTCCCTTCATTCTAAAATGTCTAGAAACTTATTATAATGGAGTCCCATGGCAATTTGTGTGCAACTCAGAGGATTGTGACAACTCTAAATTTACATGAGCAGTAAAAGTGCTTATTTTCCCCAATTTTTTGCATCTCTTTCATTAATCTCGCCATAATCTCCTCGTATTTACCTTTCCTATTTTGGATAAAAGACTAACAAACATCTGCTTGGAGCATGAATACAGGCATGGAGTATGGGAGTGCTACAGGTATATAATTTAGTACTGCTATGCAACGAAGCCTACAATTTATTATTATTATTATTATTAGTATTAGTATTATTATTATTATTTTCCCATTTCATATTTAATACTAAAAGAAAATAAGAGCTATAATTGCGTTGTTTGCTACGGGAATGAACAATCAGATGTAAAGGATATAATAAGCTAAAAAAACCTAATGAAATTACAGGCATGGAGTATGGGAGTGCTACAGGTACATAATTTAGTACTACTAAGAAACGAAGCCTACTTTTATTATTATTATTATTATTATTATTATTATTATTATTATTATTATTATTATTTTCCCATTTCATATTTAATACTAAAAGAAGATAAGAACTATATTGGCGTTGTTTGCTATGGGAATGAACAATGATCAGATGTAAAGGATATAATAAGCTAAAAAGACCTATGAAATTACATTCCTATTTATTTCTCCGAATTTATCTCATAGAAACGTACCAGAAAAAACATGCATAAATGTGTTGTAAATGTATATCTTCTCTAAACACAAATCTAGGTTATGTCTTTTGTCCTTTGTTTGAATTTGGAGTTGGTCAATTGTCTTCTCTCACTAAACCTGATGTTCGTGTCAGAACACGATACTTGTGCCTCTCCAATTTGCAAGTTTTATTGCTGAAACCCAGCTGTTTACAATACGTGGCCCGAAACCAGAGAACAAGCAGACAGACGTCTGCAACTGTGTATAACAATGTTAAATCTATATTAATTAATGCAATTGCAGTTCTGCTTATTTTTATCTATTCTTTCAGGGTTTCTGTTTAAAAAAAGTGGAAAAGCAAATGGCTGGAATAGGAGATGGTTTGTTTTAAATGAGAAAAGCGGAAAGGTAGTGGAGTATGTTGTTAGTTGTTGCAATGCAACTCCTTTTGCATTATATTTGAACAGAAGGATATCATCTTTGTTGCTGTCTTCTTGTTTAGCTTGGATACACTAAAAAGCGAGAGGAAAGACAATTTCGTGGTGTCATCTCTTTGGAGGTATTACCTATTTGTTCTTCATGATATCCCATCTTTGTTGCTTGTATAGTTTGACTGCATGCTTGATTGATGTTTGGAGATGTCAGGCTATGTTTCCTTAACAATAATAAGCTAATTTTAAGGCTAAATTTATAAATAAATAATTAATTAATTAAAACCCCTCAACCATCAACTTTATATATAAAAAACAACCTTCGGGTTTCTTTTTCTAAAAAAACCTCAACTCTTGGGAAAACACCCTCATAAAGTTTAAAGTTAAGGGATTTTTTTCCCAACAAAACCACCATGAGTTTTGGCCCTCTGGCATATAACCACCCTATATTTTTAATGCATCAACGAGCCACCCTAAGTTTTGGTATATTGATTACATCCACACCCCCCGTCAATTTTGATATAAACTTAACCCGAGACAGAGAATTTCCAAAATTTTTAAAAGATTAAGTTTACCAACACGTAATACAGATTGAGTCAGAAATTAAAAGTTTAAAACTACTAACTAGTTTGATGGATTTTCAAGCAATTGAATACATTCACAGTCCCAATTCAAGAGTCAAGCTTAACAATCAACAATACTTACGGGTTCTTAGCCAGTAACATATTCAATAAAGATTTGTACTCTAATTGGCAAGTAGAAGCACACAATATTTGTGGACGACAGATAAATTAAATAATATTATAGAGACGATAAGCAATATCACAAATAACGGAGAATGGAAAGAAGTTACTGGGTTCGAAGAAACGTCGAGGTCTCGAGTTGGAGCTGCCGGCTACTGGAGGGTGGCGGGGTGAGTCTCGGGGGAAGAGACAGTTAGGGTTGCGGTGCTCGAAAGTGACAACTACAAGGCGGCTCGGGTGGCTGCCAAAGGAAGAGGGCAGGCTGCGTCGAGGGGTGCTGGTCGATTTGGAGTTTGGGTTTCGAAGTTGATGGAATTTTTGGTATTAGGGTTTCAAAGTTGAGGGACTGGCATCGGCGGGTAATGGCGGAGCTGTTGACGGGGTCGTCGACGGTGGGCAACGGATCGAGGAGGTAATAGGGGGACAGAGGCGCTGGAGTCAACGAGGGTCGGAGATGATTGTGTGGGCATCGAGGAGAGGGAGACAACAGAATGAGGGGGCTGCTGTGGTGGTGTGGCGCAGGGGGGGGGGGGGGTCCTACAGCGAGCGAGTCAACGGGGTTGCTAGCGATGGGAGAGGGGCTAGGGTTTCAATCGGGAACAAAGAGAGAGGAAGAAGGAGAAAGAGGGCGGGTGTGGGGATGAGGAGATTAGGGTTTTAATTAATTGGGGATTTAGGGTGTAAATTAGAGCTTCTCACAAACCCTAATCTTCTCTCAATTGTCTCACACAAAAAAGGGATGAAGAGCAAAATCTCAATCACAATAATTTTTTAAATCAATAATAACATATTTTCTCATTATTGTCAAGGCCTTTATATCGGCTCAAAACAAATCTCAATATTAAATCTCTAAAATATTCTAATGCATAAAATACAACAAAAACAACAAAGCCTTTTTCCCAACTAGTTGGGGTCGGCCACATGAATCCTGGTTTTCCATTCTGCTCGGTTTAGTGCAATATCTTCTGTAAGGTCACAAGCTATCATATATTTTTTCACCGTTTTCATCCAAGTTAGTTTAGGTCTTCCTCTACCCCTAACTCTACCGTCAATACTTATCAAATCACTCTTTCTAACGGGGGCACTACTAGGTCTACGTGTGACATGTCCAAACCACCTGAGGCGATTCTCTCTTAACTTATCTTGGATTTGAGCTACCTTTAGCATGTCTCGTATATGCTCGTTTTTAATTCTATCCTTTCTTGTTTTACCACACATCCATCTTAGCATCCTCATCTCCGCTACACTCATTTTTTGGACATGTTGTTTCTTTGTTATCCAACACTCTGCTCCCTACATCATTGCTGGTCTAACAGCCATCCTATAAAATTTTCCCTTCAACTTCAAAGGTATACGTTTGTCACACAAAACACCACTAGCACTTCTCCACTTAAGCCACCCTGGTTGGATCCTATGTGTAACATCTTCACAAATCTCCCCATCTTTTTGTATAATCGAACCTAAATATCGGAAACGGTCTCTCTTAGGTATCTCTTGGCCATCAAGCTTCACTACTTCCTCAGTTGTGTTCCGAATATCACTAAAATTACACTCCATATACTCTGTTTTAGTTCTGCTTATTTTAAACCCTCTAACTTTCAAAGTTTCTCTCCACAATTCTAATTTAGCATCGACTTCTGCTCTAGTCTCGTCAACTAAGATGATGTCATCGGCAAAAAGCATACACCAAGGAACCTCATCTTGTATTCCTCGCGTCAATTCATCCATAACCAAAGTAAAGTGGTAGGGGCTTAAAGCCGAACCTTGGTGTAAACCTACTGTAATAGGAAAATCGTTGGTCTAATGCATAAAATAAAGGATGCAAATCGTAAAACTACTACATATGACTATAATTACTAAAAACAAATATGAGTACTGACATAAAATACTAAGCTAATGGAACAACCATCCTAGACGATGTATGCGCTAATAGAAATGCCCGAATCGTCTCGAACCAATGTCATCATCAAATTTATATTTTACAGTTTACACTATCAAGTGCTATAATTTGGCTAGTTCATGCCTAATCTACCCTTATTTTCTATTGTTGGTTTAAGTGTTTGATTTTGAAATTCGGGTTTGGTTTTTTGTAAATTAGAATAAAACGGTTTGATTTATGAACACAATGTGATCGAAATGAAGAAGTAAAAAGGGAAAAGGGAGGTAAGGTTATTATTATTATTACTCCCTCCATTTCAAAATATAAGTCATTCTAGGTTTTTGCACGACTATTAAGAAACAACCTGGGATTGAGTAAAAGTACTATATATTCTTGGTTTTTGAAGCTCATAAATGAGCTATCAATTGTACAATGTCCTATTTGCCCTCCTCTACAATTTTTTATTACTTCTCTTAAAAAAAGGACAATGGTAAAATTAGAAATCTCATAGAGAATTAATTCATGGACATTTAAAAATGACAAGACATCTCCTCGAAAACCTAAAGTGATTTATATTATGAAACAAAAAAAGGCTAGAATAAATTATATTTTGAAACGGAGGGAGTATTATTTATGTTATTTTTTTATAAAAAAATTATTGTTAGTTTTTAGCAGTATTGGTTAAATAGATTAAGACGTGGGTGTGTGTGTGTGTGTGTGTGTGTGTGTGTGAGGGAGGTTGAAAGGTGTGATAGGTGATGTGAATAATTTGCAAGTGTACAAAATCACAACAAGTAGTAACTGTTTTAAATTTCCTCCGATGCGGTGGAAATTTCAGCCGAAATTTCGTTTCGGCAAGCTTGTTGATATGAAATCACATATTTTATACTTTGCATCGTTTTGGAACGAAATGTGTAGATTTCAACAGAAATTATCAAAATATTAGTCGAAATATTGTCGAAATAGGCGAAATATCAGCCGAAATAGACACAAATGTTATAATATATTAAAAAAATTGTTTTCCTTTTTGTATATATGTCTTTCGATATAGGACCTTAAGCTAAAATAATGTGAGGATTTCGTATCGCTATTGTTTGTATATATGTAAAGTCAAGTAAGTTTATTAACTAATACATTTGTTCTAATCAATGCAAATTAAATTTAGTTATATACTTATATTACATTCACTTCTATATTATTGTTAAATTATGCAAAGATTTACCGTAATTGATTCATGTCATTAGTTACATTATATAATATTTTATATGATAAATGACATGTAGGACATATAATATCTTATTTAGTAACATTTTTTTATATATTGAGTATAGGAAATGAACATCCGATATGATGACATTTTTCCGAGATCTCCTCCGATATCTCTGATCCGACACGAAACACCCCTTGCCGAGACCTAGGAAGCATGGGTACTTCCAAATGGCCAACATACCCGTGTTGGGTGCATATCGGGTGTCGATACTCCTTGGGTATTCTCGGGTGCGTACCCAAGGAGTACCTATTTTTTAAATACATTTTTTGCAACTTTTAGACACAATTATGTTGAGATAAATGCTTGGTGTCCTAGTGAAATTTTAACTTTTTGTTATTTACAATTATGCTTAAACACGATCAAGTATACCCAAAGAATCGATAGTTATATTTTTTTTCCCTCCAAAATGCTCATAATTGTAATGTATTCTTATAGTTCTATGAATTTGTTTAAATTTTGCATTTTTAACACGATAAATAGTTTTTTATTTATAGAAAAAATATAAGATTATTTACATTTAACGTACCCACCAACGCACTTGTATCCCACTTTTTTGTAAAATCACGTATCCCCGTATCTGTGTCGTGTCGTACCCGCACCTCGTACCCGTATCTGTGCTTCATAGGCCGAGACGAGTCCGAAATCCGAGATTTAAAACCATGCAAGTAGTATAGATAAGTGGAAAGAGTGTCGAACCCACAAGGACTAATTATTTTATCGAGTACCGAAATTACTAGATTAACTACTATTTGGAAAATCGAAATTCAATAAAGAAAGCAACTAAATTGAATTAATCTAGAGAACTAACTAAATTAATTAAAAGGAGCGGAATCTGAAATTTTGTTGTTTGTTAATAGCAAAATTAATTCTAGGGCTTTTGATTTTACCTAGTTTATCTCACACAATTCATAATTTCATGTGAATAAAAATATTATTTTTCCAAGTTGTAGACCAAAATTTCCTAAGTAAATGCTTTCTCTCGAACAACACCAAAAATATCTCCAACTAACAGTTTGTCATATCTCTATGCAAATTTAATTAATTGGACTCATTAAGTTCTATGGATTTCTTTTCAGTCTCACCAATCGCGGTAAATCATCTCTAATTTCGCTCAATCAATGGTGTTTAATTCTATAATTCAAAATCACAAATTACCTCTCGGTCTTTCCATAATCCAATAAATCATACAAAAATTGGTCAAACAATTGTAAGCATTAAGAACAAAAATCAAATACACAACCATAGAAAAATAGAAAAATAATATGGAATGAAAATTGTGTTCTCAAAATTAGGCTACATCAAAGCCCTAGAAAAAATAAATTAGTTCATAATAAATATGCAACTAACAAATATTGTCTTGGATTGCATTATAGAATTAGATAAAGAGAAAGGAGTTACAGAAAGAATTGTTTTGTTAAAAAAAATTGCAAACCGAAGCCTCGAAAACCGAGCCAGCACAGCCGCACTTCTCTTTCTCTCTCTCTTCTCTGTCCCGTTTCTGTCTCGAACCCTGTGCCAGTTGACGTCACGCTGACGTCACACAGAGCTGCCTCACGTCCCGTCTTCCTCTCTCTGTCTCGTCTTGAAGTTTGCGCCGGCTGACGTGGCCCGGCGTCACACAGAGTTGCCCTCGCGTTCCGTCTCTCTCTCTTGCTCGTCTTGAACACCGTGCCCACAGAGATAGCTCCTCTATCTTTCTCTACGCTCTTATATATATATATATATATATATATATATATATATATATATATATATATATATATATATATATATATATATATATTATTATTATTACTATTATTATTATTATTATAATATTATTATTATTATTATTATTATTATATAGAGAAGTCAGTCGTCTTCTTGATAAGCGTCCTCTCCTCTTCTTTTGCTTTTGTATTTATAGGCATACGGACATGAGAATTAGGGTTTATTTTTGCAGAAAACCCCCACATCTTCATTTATTTGTTTTCTTATGTGATTTGCTCTTTATTTCTTGCTTCTTTTTCTTCTCTTTCTTTTTCTTGAAACACGTGTTGCACACACAAAATAAAATCAGAATTTAAGATTTAATAATAAATTAAAATTAATTAGTTTAAATTAATTAAACTAACTAATAATCACATTAGCTCAATTAAAACCTTTTAAAATTGTTTATTTCATTTTCACCTTCTATTGGCAATTAGAATTTATATTTTGCTTTTCACATGCCCAAATTGTAAAATTTAAAATTCAACAAAACAATAAAAATTAATCAATCACTCTCCTTGTTTTGTTTGTTGATTTTTACCAAAAATCTTCACCTTTTTGCATCAAAAATCTTCTTCCTTCAAAAATAATTAATTAACTGAAATATATGGAAATAAGATAAATTATTAATAAGATAGACGAATACAAGCGATTTTTATGGGTAAATGAGTACAAATATTTATATAAAAATTATACACATCAATAGGATTATGTGCTTACTTCCTGTAGAGAGGAGCTATCTTGCCTATTTATTAAAAGAGTGTGCTTATGGTGGATTAAAAACAATCTTTAAAATGATTCTTGAGATCTCTCTCTCTCTCTCTCTCTCTCTCTCTCTCTCTCTCTCTTTGTCTCTCTAGTTGGCATCTTGTAACAGTTCTATTTTAAAGCAAACTAGAATTTAATCTGTGCAACACAGAGAAAAAAATTATGAAAAAATGGGTGGTTCTTTTTATTATTATTATAATAAGTTGATACTTGATACTTTTGTTAGTCAAGCAAGTTTGTTAAAAGTTCCACTTATAAAAAATTTATGACAACACAACCTAAACCTCAATTTCCCAACACATAAACTTGCTAGATATCTAGATTTTTCTCTTGTTGTTTCTTAAATAAAAACATATGATGAGGATGATAATTTAACTACGCATATCCAAGTTCTTTTTATCAATATACAAATAATCGTTACTGTATAGACCTCAATTGTAAATTTTTAATGTTAATTTAGTATTTCTTATAAATAACATAAAACCAGTTCATATATCATTACTCAAAACAAAATGAAATTTCTTTTTTCAAACATATTACAACTACTCCAAAAAGACATTCTACTTCTAGAATGAACCATCTATATAATAAATTACAAAGAAAGCTATCAAGTGGCTCTCATTCAATCTCCCCTAAAATCAATGGTCTAGATTGATTCTCACAAAACATATTTTCCCGCCTAAAATTTCAAACCCCAAAATTAAAATTTTCCCCCCAAAACTAAAAAACTCATTACTTTATTACTATCTCTCTCTTCTCTCTTCACTTTTTCATATTTCTCTCTTTTTCTTTCTTCCTCTCTCTCTCATTCTTTCTTAACTTAGAAATTTAGATTTTAAGATTTCAGGTTTGTAAAATTTTCAGAATTTTTATGATTTTTTATTGCACATGTTATATTGAAAATAGCAAATATCTCTTTAACAGTTAAATTTCATAATTTTCCACCCTTAAAGTTCTGAGAAGTTGGATTTTACACCCTCATTTATAATTATTTTTCAACATATACTAATAGAAACATGGACTTTTATTTACAACTAATTATTGTCATACTATACAAACTTGAACTACATAATTATTGTTTTACTGTTTACAGGGCTTTTCGTGTGCTGTATCGTTCCGAAAACGTGCCGTAGGCACGTGTCCACGGGCAAATCTAGTAAGACAATAAAATAAATGTATTTATGAGAAAATATTTTGTGACAATATAGTCAAACATAATAATGAACTAAATTTTCACTCAGTCATTGAATAAAAAGTTGATCTTTCATTATGTTCTTATTAATCAAAAACTCATTCTTCCACGTCTGGCCATGGACTAGTCTTGCTCCTCACCTTGCGGATGTTAGTGCATTTTATGGATGTCACACAAAATAAAGCAAACAATTTTGGAGAGAGTGAGGAAAATAAGTACTAGTAAGGAATTTATAGAGTGATTAGCCGTTTTCATGAGGATTGATGATTAAAAAGTGATTAACCGTTTTCATATGGGTTGATGATATTACAGTTTGCTGGTAATATAGCCTCTTCATCTATAACCATTTTAATTATTATTAATCTTGTTTGCTTATACCGGAAGTGAGAGATCACAAAAACCACCTAGAAGATTTTACAAATTTTTATGACAATTTTGTGATCATGATTATAATAACAATTATTTTGTGTAGATCTTGGCCCTAGTCCTGGAATATAAGGGTAATGTCATCTAATTATAGATTGAGATTATAGAAAATTCTGAGCCAAAAATTTATCTATACAATATCTAGGACCATTTATGTAGTGGAAGTTTTGGGGATTTCAAAGAACTTTCAGAATAAATGATGGCATCAAATATCTATAACTTTGGTATTTTTCTCATGCCTTTTGACTTTCTTTTAGCTATTTAACTTCTAATGTGTACCTATATATTGGGTCATCATAGTTATTATATATATTAAATGATAAGTAAAAATTGTGTTGCCACATAGGATGGCAAATAACTGAATTGTGCCACGTGTCATCATCTTGTGCAAAGGCTTCTGGAAGTATATTGGTATCTTGTGACAATTCCATGCTTAATAAATATCTTTTGCAGGAATGTGACATTGAAGACGTTGAGGATGATGAACCTTCGAAAAGTTCAAAGGACTCAAAGAAAAAGAGTGGAGAAGATTTTGCAAAAGAACGTAGCCTTGTGTTTAAGATTATAAATAAAGTTCAATATAAAACTGTTCTAAAAGGTAGTTGTCCACAAGATGTGACTTTAAATCACTTATCAGTTAAATTAACTTTAGTTTTGTTATTTTTATATTGTTCTTACATCTATTGATTCTGCAGCTCATAGTGCTCTTGTGTTGAAGGCTGAAAGTATGGCAGAGAAAACTGAGTGGGTTAATAAGATAGAAAATGTTATTCAGCCATCCAAAGGAATAGCTACCGAGGGCATACCTGGAGTTGATGGTGGTACCTCCATGAAGCATAGCCATTCAGATGGATCTCTAGTAAGTTCAACCATATTGCAATTATTTCCTAAAGGGGTGCATGTTTATCTGTATATAATGAGAAAGGAGTATGTATGGTTATGTGGATTTGTGGCCTTTAGCATCTGTGTTTCACATGCTTTATCATCTTAATTTGCCATACTGATTCTAGGCAACACTGTAGATGGAAATTATTGTGTACTGGAGTAATTAAGGACTTTATTGGCTAGCATTCTTAAGAACAATGTGCATCGCATATTCTAAAAATCTAGCCCAATGAAAGAAAGGATGATGGATATAACTTTTGTTATAATGAGTTCTTATTGTTGATCTTTAATATATAGGGTAAAATGCAACAACAAAAAAACCCTAACATTTTTTAATATTTTAAAAAACCCCTAAAGTTTGTTTTGAGTCAAAAGACAACCCAACATGTAAAATAGAACAATTTTTCCCTTTCCCCTTTTAGGGTAAAAAACAAAAAAAAATCCTATTGTTTTTTTCATAATTAAAAAACCCCACAAGGTTTGTTTTGAGTCATCAACTATTAATAAAAGGGGAAAAGCTTGGCCAAATAAATAAATAAAAAGGGAAAGGGTAAAATTGACAAGTTTTGAACCCCTCGGGGGGGGTTCAATTTTTTTTAACGTTAGGGTTTTTTTAATTTTTTAATTTTTAATTTTTATTGCTTTTTTCCCTAATATATAATATTTGCATATTACCTTTGTTATTTGATTACAATTTTAGGGGTTCAATTTTTTTTAACGTTAGGGTTTTTTTAATTTTTTAATTTTTAATTTTTATTGCTTTTTTCCCTAATATATAATATTTGCATATTACCTTTGTTATTTGATTACAATTTTATAGATTTTTTTGGTTATTATAGTTAATTTAGTAGATATGTGAGAATAAATGAGGGTATACTTCACACTGATGGCCAAAGAGTAACTAAGGGTTTCATTTTCACTATCTATTATCACCCATGCATCATGATGGGGAGATTTAAGAGGATGGTGTCTATAGAATCTATAGAATCTAAGCAGAATGGGAAAAATGGAGAAAATGGAGAAGTGCTTTTGGAGTAATATGTGATCACAAAATATCCTTGAATATAAATGGGATGTATTATTAAATAGCTATATGACCAATTATGCGTAATGGTTTAGAATTATCGGTAATTAGTAACAAGAAAATGAGTACATCTAAAATGCGGATGATGAGGTGGATATATAGCAAACACCAAAATGGAAGGTAAGGAATAAAAACATTTGCAAGAAATTAGAGGTAGCTCCTTTGAAGATCAAATGAGCAAGGTTGTGGAATACTGAAAGTGGAGTGAAGTAGGAGGGTTTAAAGGCTTCAGTAGGGCTAAAGCATGAAAAAGTGCCACCTTTATAAAATAAAATTATTAGTAGAAACTGGAAAAATTAAAAACTTTTTTCTTAAAAAAGTTGGGGTATTTATCGGAGGGGAAATGATTTTTGGTGGGCTATATCCATACCATACACTACAACTTTCAACAATACTACATTATTATATGGTTGAATTGTTTGTAGTCAAATGAGCAGAAACATATACATTGCATGTTTTTCTGCACTCGCAGTATATGCTCCGACTCACTGTCCCTCTTAAACCCGTTACAACTCAAGTCGACACTTTTTTTTTGATAATACATTTTCACACACGTTTACACCTGTTTTCGAAGTATGCTCTAAACAGTGCAAAACTAGGGTTTTTCAAAGTGACTCAAAGCTGAAAACATTATAATGGAGGCTAAGAAATTGAAGCTCTTAACAACATTGATCAGGGCTAATATTCACAACTGTCTGCAATTAAGGCTTTTGCCAAAGTAAAGCAACTGAAAGCTGGAAACAGTTAACTGGGGCTAAAGCAGAAATTTTTACTGAAAATAAGGGGAACTGGTTGAGATAATTGAGCCATGTGCAACGAAAGCTATAGGATCATAGTTATAGAGAAAATACTAGAGGTAGACCAACGCAAATTTGGATTGGGCAATTATGTAGGGATATGATATGTGTTAACTTGATAGAGGGAGCCCTTAACAAAGCTCAGTGAATAAAATTAATTCATGTGCCCAGGCGCGTATCTGAGTTTCACGGGGCCTAAGCATGTTCTCAAATGGGGCCTTTTGCAAATTGACAAAATAAAAATGACAATTATTTAAATGTAAACAAACTTGGAATCTTGGATGACGAACTATTTAAATGAAAACAAATTTATATGTATGCTTCCAAAAAATAATTAATTGATAACTTACGCATTTTACATGAAATACCTCGTGGCAAAAAGAAATTCGGACAAACTCTAACAATATATATATATATAATAAAACACAAAGAAAGCTATCAAGTGGCTCTCCTTCAATCCCCCAAAAAATCAAAGGCCCAGATCTAATCTCACAAAACATATTTTTCCCCTCAAAACTCAAATCCAAATCCCCCACCAAAAACAACTCCTATATTTATTTAAATTTTTTTTTTCTCTCTCTCCCTCCCTCCATCTTCTATTCAAAAAATTAAGAAAATAAAAATTTAAAAAATTTAAAAAAAATAAAAAACTAAAAAAATTAAAATTTTAAAAACTTTAAAAATAATTCAAAAAAAAATAAAAAAAAAATCATATAATATGTTTTTTGCTTTATGTTTTCTACTTCAATTAATTTGCTGGACCTCCAAAACTATTTTATATGATCAAACAAGGTGCACCGTTCTGAAGACGTGTCGTAGGCACGTGTCAACGGGAAAACCTAGTATATATATATTATCTAAACTATTTTCAAAAGTCTTGCTACATTTAAATCTTTAACGTCGCATACACAATCCATGTTCTCTAAAACAAGCTCCTTGTTTGCATCTAAAATTAGCCTACAAAATAAAACACAACAAAATATCGTCATTGCAGCCTGAATGATCATACATTGTTTGGTTGATGCAATAGAAAATCAAAACCCTAGAATTAAAACAATTTGCTTATGGAAAGAGTTGAAACAGACGATTTATTTTGTGTAAATATAAGGTATTAAATCGAAGGCTAGGTTGTGCAGGATAATTTAAAGCAAATGGAATAAGCATATAGTGGTTAAGCTACATTGTTTCTTAAAGCCATCACTACTACATTCACTCATAAATTAACTTGAATTCTAAATTTGATGTTGAATATAGTTGCATTGATAAGTAATGATATGACTTGGATATACTAAGGTATATTGATTATTTTATATACAAACACTAAGATATGAATGTCAGAAAAAAGAAAAGTCATTCAATAAAAAGTTTTGGAGTTTGCCCTTCAAAAGCCCAAGTGTAGTTGGTAAATATGAAAATAAATTCCTTCTTAAAAGCCCAATAAAACTCAAGATCCATAGATTGAAAAGGCCAATTTCATCCCTAAAGTTTAATGAAATGAAATTAAAAAAACAATTATCAAATCCAGGTTTCGATCCTTGGACCTGGGCATTATGAGCCCACCACACTTCCGCTACGCCAATTTGATTTGTTAACAAAATTATTGAACGAAATTTATATATATTATGTGGTAACTTAATGTAATATGGGGCCCTATAAAATTGGGGGCCCAAAGCAGTTGCTTGTGCTGCTTGGGCCCAGATCCGCCCTTGCATGTGCCAAAGGTGTAGGAAAGGCTTTCCCAGTGGTGGTCTTGTCCTTGGTTTTGTTAACTAGGATGCGACATTTTTTTTAATAACATTCATCTCGAGCTCTATTCTAAATCTATTTTTGGACCCAAAACCTACTTAGGAATTTATTATATATCTTTGGGTCGAAAGTAGACATTAACTTGAAACCGCTATTTGATTGTAGGAATCCGTTGCTAGAAAACCTGCAGATCAAGAAGAGGAACTTAGATGGATGTCTCAAGAAGTTCGGGGTTATGTAGAAGCTGTTTTGAACAGTCTTGCTGCTAATGTTCCAAAGGTAAGAATTCATAACTTCATGTCTCTTTCAAATTGTGAATCTTTCACACATCATACTCTCTTGCTGATCGAGCAGGCTGTGACACTCTGCCAAGTTGAAAAAGCAAAGGAAGACATGCTCAATCAATTATATAGCTCCGTGAGGTAATTTATGTGCCATGTATAAACAATAATGCATACACAAAATTTATGACAGTTATGAATTTAATTATGCATATTCATAGATGTAGCTGAATCCCTATAGACATATTGGTGGCTAAGCAATAGATACCTTAACAGTGCGGGGACTTGCTAGAAAATGCCATTCTTGCTCATCCTACGTGCAACGGACCATATTTGTTAGTAATAATCACGTGAAGACATCTATCAAAGAGGTGAAAAGTGGCATGCCTTGTTTTAATATTCATTTGACGGTTAAAAATTGTGCTTATAATTCATGACTGAGTCAATTCTTGCATTTCTGCAGATTGACTGAACTTAAAACCAAATTTCTGTTTCTTTCATATAGGTCAAACAGATTAAAAAATTGATGAACGTAGGTAAATAGATAATGTAGGAACGCATAATGCAAGAGTTAAATAGATCAAACTGGCATTTGGCACAGCTGATTCAGTGTAATGGAAATTTATATTGTTTAATTGATGCTTCCAATATTTTTATTTTGGCGTACGGTTTGTTGCTGAGAATAAGAGTAACTCACAGCATGACTGTTACGTTTCTCAATTGGGTTAGGGGTAGGACCTAATTGTAATATTAATTGTAAAAGTATTTATATAAAGCACTTTAGTTAGGATTCCAAACATCCGATAAAGTCCTAAACAACTTGTTTATCATGATTCTATTTGCTCTTTACAAGTTTGAACAGGCAGAATTTATATATTAGTTAACAAGACAACAGTTGTGATAGTGACAGTAAAATGGTAAGTGGATGATACACCTAGTTCAAGGTGTTGGCAACTTGGCATAGTAGATCATACAACTGTATGGATTGTGATCTTGACATCCAAAACATGCCAAAATTGTTGTTGCTTAAACTTTTAAGTTTTAACTATTATATGTGATATAGAACTGGTAGGCTTTAAACCGCTTTTGAAGCTCAATCTGAATTCTTACATTACATGTGTCACTTTCTCTGATGAAAAATAAACATGATTTCCATGTTTCCATTATTATTTGAGAGCTTGCAGAGAATATTCATGAATCCCAGTAGAATTGTACTGTCCTAATTTACAGACTTCTTATTGCCGTGTTTTTGTTGGGTTATGGCTAGTGCTCAAAGCACCGCTAAAATTGAAGAGCTTATCCAGGAAGACCAAAATGTCAAAGGCAAGCGGCAACTCATTCAGAAGCAATCAGATCTTCTCTCAAAAATTACTCGCCACCTAAGTGTTCATGACAATCGAACAACTGATACTAACTGGTCTGACAGTGGCAGTGGAGCAGGTAACTCGCTCTGAAGTATCTGTATCTTTTGTTGGTAATTTAATCTAATTAATCTTCAAGATTACTGCCTGAACAAGTTACCTCTTCAGGATTCTATTACTTCGTGAAATTTGTTGATTTGTACAATCCATATTGTTTTGATAATTCTTATTCTGGTAGTATTTTGATCTGTGTGACCACCAAAGGCATGTTTATTTGCTTAACAAATAATATAGAGCCTGCATTAATTGTTTAATTTAATCTGATAGTTTATTAAACTTTTGTGCATTTTCTCTTCATATAGGTTTTTTTCTCATTGAAATTGAAATGTGAAGGTGCTTTTGGATTATTAAGCTTCACATTTCGTGGTCAATGGGGTAACTTTAACCCACCTTCCTACTGTCTTAGTACCATATAATTCACATTTCACAGTAAGTCAGCCAAGAACTTTGACAGACCAATATTTACCTGTTCTTATACTTCATTTTTCAGAGAATTTGCTCCATTGTGTTATCCCATGTGTTAGATTTGACTAAATACCAGCAGTTGTCTATCAATATACCTACTTCCTTTTCCTAATTCCTTCTGACATGATTAATGGTGATAATACTTATTTTCCAGAATTAAAACCAAGCATATCGAAATGGACCTATAGTCACGTGAAAGTGTGAAACATTAGGCATCTTCATGGCTCTCTAGTCCAGTTTGGATATGTTTGTCCACTTGCTAGTTAACCTTCAAATTGAAGAGTACTGTATGAAGCCGGTAGCTCCCTTTCTAGTGTGGAATTAGTTCAGTTTAAGTCACTAATTAACTCGTGTATAATATATCTGCTAGAGAACAGACTGTTGTAACCATAAAGGCAAGAGCTGAATATCCCGTACATTAAATATAATTTTCATTAAATTTACATCAAAATAATAAATAAAAATTACTTCGTAACCACCATCCTCTATACCATAACTACTATTATCTTTCTTACAACTGGACAAAAAAGTCACAACCATTGCATGCCTAAGAAATTCGTGTTTCTAGTAACCACACCTCAGCCTGCAAAGGAGGAACTTCCTCTCTGCTTGCATCTTTTAAGCCTTGATCATGTGATCTCTACATAACATGCACTCTGTTTACATCTTGCTTTGACCAATCTTACTAAATGACATAGATAAGCCTTTCGCTTACTAAAACTCTCCTGATCTGCAGAAAGTAGTCCAAGGAATAGTGCTCCTTCCTCAGGTGGTGAATGGAAGAATGCATTTGACGCTGCTGCAAATGGATCCAATTCATTCAGCAGATCCAGCAGCCACAATAGGCGCTACAGTGACCCTGCTCAAAGTGGCATCGAACCTAATAGTCTGGTCGCAAACTCAGGAAGCCGACGGACTCCCAATCGGCCGCCACCTCCACTACCTCAGAGTACCTCATCTTCTATGTATAAATACTGAAGCATGCTGTTAGTTTAGTTAGCAATTCTTTGTATTTCTGTTAGGTGTACATTCTTTGTTTCTCTTTTGGGCTTTATTGCTTCTTGGATGAGTTAATGCTTTCAGATTGCAAATAGTAGGAAAAAGTATGAAATGTATAGAGATTTTTGTATACGAACCTGAATTTGTGGATACGGTTGATCCATGTAGAAAAAATCAATTTTTATTTTATTTTCTTTTCAGATGGGGGTTTTTCCACTTTCAATATATGATTTTTATTCTTTGACACTAATCTTCTCATTTTTATTTATTTTTGCTATTCCTTTCCCATTTTAAATGCTACTGCTTGTTATTTATTGAGTCTGATGAAGTAAATCCATGTAGCTACAATTTGTGATCGACCGTATCAGGAAGGAAGCACTCACATTCTGAATTGTTCTTCCATTCACAAGAATCACAGCCAACAAGGGTTGCTGGAATTTTCTAACTCCTGAAAGTTCAATGAGATAGCAACATGCATACAATGATTACAATCCAAAGCTTCCCATTGTGCAGAGAACAGATAACCCATTGAACGGAATGTAGCATTTACTTCTTATTCTTCTTCTTTTCTTTTCTTTTGTTTTTTATGAACTAGTGCTTGAAAACATCGGAAAGATACTTGCATATATTGCTTTGAACTGTGTACAGTTTGGGTTGGATGCACATACGGTCAGAAAAAATATTTCTACACAGATATTTTCTCTGGAGAATTAATGTTCATAGGGCTTTTGGGTTCTTCAAAATACCTATACTTCAATCATTAATAGGATAGTTGAGACGTTCCGTTATAACTGACCTGATTGATAATCTACCCTCATGTTGTATATTTTCCTCCTTCATGGAAACACTAATAAATGCCTCCTCTCGGCCACCTGAACAGAAAGCACTTCCCTCTTTCAGGAATGACTTTCATTAACCTTTGCCTTTTCTTGATTTCGACATGGGAATATCGGATGCCCTTACAAAATTCAGCTTTGTGCTAGTTACTGGTGCTAGTTACCGGTGCAAAGTACATGTCCCAATTTCCCCTACTAACTACAAATCTGTTCAATAAGATCAATGAGTATTCAATCAAAGAAGGGAATAAAATTCCTCCCCCGCTGTATTCCACATACCATAACAATCAGTGACAACCTGCAAATCATTTCGTAGTATGCAGCAAGTAGATTGTAACCTGGAACTACTTAAATATCTGAAACAGGACATTGCAAGTGAAACCTTCACTTGATATTGGATCCTTTATCTTTCTTTAAATGGAATTGTTTTGGGAATTCAAGCCACATGGTACAAAATCATGGAACCGGATATAAGATAGTAGAATAGCATTAAAAATACAACACCACCTTTGACTTGGTCATACATATAAGAACCGTAACGATATGCTTCAAGTGAAGTTTGCAACAGCCAACCAGTAACATGTAAAGAATACAAAAGGAGAGCATGCTATTTGCTCTTTGGGAACAAAGTTACAATACATATATATATTTCAGACTAAATAGATGAAGAGAAAAGTTGGCCCGCAAAGACAATCAAAATGGAATGCATATTATTAACTATGGCCGATATAATTACTATTTGCTGCGGCAATAATTATCATTCTTCACATACTCCAGTCTCCAGTGAGCTCTTTTCGAGCAGGATGTGCCTTCGGCTAAAAATTGGAGAGGAGGCATTCCATCTTCATTCCTTTTTTGATGGATTACTACCAGCAACTACATCACCACTCTTTCTCGGACAAGGAAATTAGCTGGAAAAGGGAAAGCAAGAGAAGAAAAATTCACTACAAGTACAGCAAGAAATATCCAGACTACATAATCTTCTCTTACTCTATTACTAGGCATTGCACAGTCGAGATTCTTTCACATATTCCTCTAATTTTGACATGTTTATATTAATATTTCATGAAGTACCAACAATTTTTTTCATCTAATTCTAAATCAGTGAAACCATGTGCGGTGTATGGAGCAATTTCGCACAGCCTCATATAATGCAAGACTTCGAGTAGTATTGTGATGCAAGTTATGTAATAGTACCCTATCACTGAGATCAACTTCTATTGTTTATGGAATGGATCCTGATATATGTTGTGCATTATCTTTTTCCTTGAAGAGCTTTGCATCAAATGGTGCCTTAGCTTTGTCCTAAATGGTGCCTTAAAATTCTTGGTGGTATATGTCAATCTAAGCTTGTTTTTTAAGGACAGGGAAGAGACCAAGCAAACGGCCAGCCAACCAGACACAGTCATCTCTTTAGGCATTATATATAAAGATTAAGGGCAAGCTCTACAAAGTGTTACATAGAAACCCCAGTCGGTGGGACAAGAATCTAATTCTGATGCTAACGTGAAATCATTAACAATTCTCTGGCTGACATGGTGGGCTAGCAAAGTAAAGAATGATTTACTCCAGATAAAAGGAAGTAAAAACACTACAATTCCTACTAAGTTTATAATGATGTTTTAACAAGCTGAAGCAGATGACAAACCTGTCGAGCAACTAGCATTAGCTGCCTATCATTTTGAGGCAGATCAGTGACTAAAACAGACTTCGGAGGCTCCACTGAGAAATTGTGTTTGTCATCAGATTTGCTGTCTGCAGTAGTCTTCTCAATTAGAATGCTTTCATCCATGCTAACTGCAGGTCCCCTCTTCCTTTTCCTCTGGAATGTATATTTGAGAATATTTTCTTTTCCAGCTTGCGGAAGAGGTCGACATGATTCACTATCAGTTTCAACTTTAGGGTTTGAATTTAGTACCAGAATAGCATCTTCCAAATCAGAATTGTCTATATTCTCTGCAGTATTCTCATCTGCAAGTGCCAATTTTGAATCATCGATTTCACTTGTGCTTGATGATATTATAGCTTTGATTCCATCTCCATGTTTATTATATTCTTCTGTTTTATGTGGAGAGGTCTGCGAAATTTCATTCTGGCAATTCAGCTGCGTAACAGCTCTATTATTGCAGGATGAAAGCCCGAAATGTTCATTGCTGAAAGTCTGCTTCAAGCTATGCCTTCTATCTTCTACACCTGTACAGCTAACAGATACTGGAGCAGAGTGCAACTTCAGCAACTTGTGGGGCGGTCCATCACTGACTAACTTGTCAGTATATACCGCAACAGAATTGTCCTGATCATGACAGCTAGGAAAACCCAGAGATTTGATTTGGATACATTTTGTTCTTGGTTTTCTTGGTAATGTCACACTGAGAAATGCCAGATCATATCCTTCAGATTTAGTAGGCTTCTTTTCCTCCTTGGTCACTAGTTTCGCAGTTGTTGCATTTACAATTTGGGGCCATCCCTTCTTTCTACTATCAGAAAGCTTACATTCTTTCATGCGATCAGGTATATCACTCTGCCCATGGGTAACTTTCACAGTTCGAACATTATGTTCAAATGCACGAATTCTCTGGGTACACCCATTCCTATAAAGCTCGGGTTCTTTGCTTCTCATTATGATGGATGCTAGATCTGGACTGCTACCACGCTCTTTTTCGTTTGATAGATCTTTCAAGGATTCACCATGTATAGAATTTCTGCTGAAACAACAGACACTATCCTTATTCATTAAAGTAGGTTCTGCTGACATATCTGAGTCACTATCTTTCTCTGTGTTTTGTTTATCTGATGGCTCAACTGACTCACCCTTAATTTTCTTCACTTGGCTATCCACTCTTTCCAGCTCCTCTCTAAGAGAAATTATTGTAGATTCTGCTTCGCTGAGGTGGGCTTCAAGCTCCTTAATTCTTGTTACCTGGCTCAGGGATGTAGCTTCTGCTTCTTTAATCTGTGAAAGAAACTTAAAATGTAAATCAATTCTGTAACAACAACAAAAAAAAAAGTACCTGTACAAATTTACTGCATAGAAATATATATGACTGACAATTACCGAGAACCGTCATCTCATTCAAAGGCACATAAAAATTAAGGACTCAGGACAATCGTTAAAAGGGGAATGGATGACATTTCCTTCGTCTGCTGTTGACTTTGTTCAAGGTCGAGTTTACTAGCTTCTTTTACATGTGCATCATAGTAAGTCACTCTCATGTGTCTGGATACACTTAGGCCATTGGTTGCTTGCAACAACTATGCAACAGCAGTTTGAAGCAGTTGACAGCAAATGGAGGAATGAGGATGAGGTGGCCTGAAATTGTGGCGGGCCTCGTGGCTAGTAAAAGGGTTAGGGATCTCATTGATCATTATAAATGATAGCATTGCAAGAGAACACCCAAATTAACATTGGATATATCACTTCTTATGTCAAAACTATCTTTTTGGCTCTACACTTTTATTTATGCCTGAGTTTAAAGTAATTTCCCACAGAAAATCTTTCCCCCTTCACGTAGGCTCCATCTTAGGCTAGGTTAATTTAGAGGGCACCAACTAGTTATCTAAGATTATGGCAAGCAGAAATTATGTCCATGGTTTCACAAAAAACTTGGCACTAAGAGAGGGTTGACGTCTAGTGGACATTCAGTTGTCGGAGACTGAAAAGATATGTCAAGTATTTTGTGAAGCCCTCCAATCCTTATACCCGAACACATTTCATGGGAGAACACTTAAATGAGGAACGCTTAAATGATGGTGAATTGTCACTGTCTTTTTAATATAACTAGTTCAGTAGGCTTCTATTGGAAAGTCCTGAGGCCATTTCACTCATGTGTTATATTATACGAAAAAGCAAATATTTGGAGGACTTAATTTATATATCATAGCATCAGGGAGCTAGTAGAAAGAAAGGGTGACCTGCACTAGCCACTGAAAATAACTTAGGTCCATATAAATTTGAATCCTAGAATCCAAGGTTCAATCTCATTTCCAACACAAGAATTAAGCTTTTAAATATTTTCACTTAATCAAAGCACCCAGAATTGAGTTGAAATAATGTTATGTATTTCCAAAAACAAAAGAAACAATATCTTCCAAATTCCCATGTTCCACATGTATGCATCAAATGATACAAAGTAACTAGCATCTAAACATCATAGTCTACATTTGATACAACTAGTCCTTGACAATAGTGGATCCATGCCTTCCTCAAGGTGGGCAATCGCCCACATTAAGATTTTGGATACTTGTATCGGGGGTAGAATATATGGTTTGGTAACAAACGAGATTAATTTCATTTGCCCACCACTTCTCTTCTCTTTTATTTTATTTTATTTTATTTTATCGCTAACTGCCAATTAATTAATTCTGTTCTGCTTTTCTCCATTGAACAGTGAACGAAATCAGATTAAAAAATATTAGTATTTGTTTTTATCTTTTGCCCACCTTTGAGAAAATATCTTGCTCCGTCCCCGGTCCTTAATGTTTCTCATATGCAGAAATTGGACCATATAGGGTGTCAAGCTAACAACTTTTGCAAGGAACGACATCGGCAAGTTTAAATTCAGTTCTCTTTTCACACACACACGCATACACAAAGGCTCCTTAGTTAATAAGCGTGGATACATCATTCCATCACGAAAACAACTCGAGCTCGAAGATAAACACAAATATTCACAGAAACTAATGTTGAAAACTATGAGATCAAACCTCATTACTGATATAATAACAACATCAGAAACAAGTACACAACAAATGTGAACAGAAATTTCATTTATAAAGATCTAAACATGTAAAAGTAAAACTAACACCTAATTTCAGATCAGAGATTACCGCAAGCAGAACAGCAATCTGAACTGAAAATTATGATAAGGGATGATCTGGTCTCACCTTCGAGTCCATCAGGGTTTTGAGACGCATCAGCGTCGCTACGGCTTCCTCTTTGGCGGCGATGAGCGAGTGCTGGAACCGGATAGCTCTACGTTCCGCCGCCAGAATCCGAGCCGCCGATTCATTGACGGTGTTCAAGATTACGTCGGCGTATGCTTTCTTGAGCGCCGTCATTTTGTCCGAATCGGCCGCCATTTTTACCGGAAACCGGATAAATTGTAGGGTTTGGGTTTTTGGGAATATTGTTGGCGGTTGAAGAAAAGAGAAAGAGGAGACAATGATAGCGTAGTTTCAGCTCTTACTTGTGTCTGTTATGGCTGACGTTCCCAGCCCCAGTCACCGTCGTATTACCGTTTTGCCCCTTAAGGTTGTTACTTATGTCTTTTGGACTTTGAACGGTTTGGACTATGAAGTTTGGTAGGGATCGGACGGACGGACGGTTGGGAAGAGGGACACGTTTCTTGCCCTAATGGAGAAACGTGGGCTGGGAAATATTGGGCCGCAAATTTGGTAGCCCAAAACACGTGGACAAACTTCCAAAATAAATCTGTTAGGCTGTTGGATTTGAATTTAAAATGGATTCACTTTCCACAACAGATTTATATTTCAATATTTCCAGTATTTCTGTGAACTCCAATGGACTACTCTCAATTGACTACTCCAATGAATTCACTTTCGACAACTCCAATGGACTACTCTCAATTGCCCGCTTACCGTGATTTCAGTGTATGGCCTTTCTTTTGCTGATAGGCGCACCTTATTCTGGAACGAATTCCTTTCGTTACAGCAGTTCGTTAGCGAACTCTGTTTCTTTTGTGGGGATTTTAATGTCACTCGTTTTGCTTATGAAAGATCGAACCCGGTCTCATCTAATTCTCAATCTGGCCTCTTCAATGACTGCATTCGTGACCTGCAATTATCGGATTTACCTATATCCGGTAGGTCTTTCACCTGGTCCAACCAACGCGACCACCCAACTCTTGCGAAACTTGACCGTTTCCTGGTCTCGCAAAATTGGATAGCGCATTTTCACCAGTCTTTTGTTCAGGCTCTCCCCAATCCCTCTTCTGATCATGTTCCGATTACACTCCATTCCAACTTCCACTTCAATTATCACCACAAATTCCGCTTTGAAAAACTCTGGTTGCAGGACCAGCTTTTCGTCAATCTGGTTTCGGAATGTCTTGCCGCAGTCACCGGGTTATCCGGGCTGGGCAACATTCTCCTTAAGCTTCATGCCATCAGGCATGGTTGCAAAATCTGGCATTCTGAGAGACAAGCTAACACCAATTTCCTTAAAAATTTTCTTCTGCAATCCATCGAGTCCATAGATAAGATGGAAGAGTTAGGTCCCTTATCCGAATCGTTTCGGTCGGAAAGACGATCTTGTAAGCTAGATTATGCGGACATCCTCCATCTAGACCATACAAAATGGGCTCAAAGAGCCCGGGTCAACTGGATGAAGGAGGGTGACGCGAACACTGCTTTTTTCCATAACTTCGCCTCCCATAGACAACGTTGCAATCGTATCTCCTCCATATCCGTTCAGGGATGTGGATCTCACTTCAGATGAGGCTATTCACCAGGAATTCCTTTCTTTCTATAAAAACCTGATAGGCTCGCAGAAACGCCGCACTATTGAGCTCGATTGGGCTCACCTTTATGGTTACCAATCGCACGATCTTTCCTCGCTCGAAGCCCCCTTCACTCTTGAAGAGATTAAATCGGCGGTTTTCGCGTTAAAAAGCGACTCCACTCCAGGGCCCGACGGTTTCCCTGCCTTCTTCTTTCAAAAATTCTGGGACTTGCTTAAGTCTGATCTTCTCAAAATGTTTCAAGACCTTCACCAGGGATTCTTTTCTTTTGACAGGATTAATTACGCTCACATTGTGCTCATCCCCAAGATAGCGGGAGCACATCTGGTCTCTGAGTTCAGACCTATTAGTCTCATCAACACCTCTTTCAAAATCATTATGAAAGTCCTTTCTTCACGTTTGAGTTCGATCATCTCTCCTTTGATCAACTCAGCCCAATCGGGTTTCATCAAAGATCGTTTCATTCTTGACAGTGTTGCTTCAGCTCAGGAAATCATATCCCACTGTCATAGAACTCATACGGAGGGCATTCTTCTCAAGCTCGATTTTCAAAAAGCCTACGATAATGTGAACTAGGGTTTCCTTCTGGATATCCTGATTTATCGATGTTTCGATCCCAAATGGATCGCTTGGATTAAATCCAGCTTATTCTCTTGTACCTCATCTATTTTCATCAACGGTACGGAGGGCCACAAGTTCAAGATCAGATGTGGCCTCCGTCAAGGGGATCTTCTATCATCGCTGCTTTTTTCTCTGGTAGCCGATGTCTTTAGCAAGCTCCTTCGGAATGCATGAAATTTGCATATGATCGAGGGCCTCGGCAGCTCCCCTTTCTTCGAGGGAGTGCTCAACCTTCAATACGCAGATGACACAATCATCTTCACCAAACCGACCACCCACTCTTTTCGTAACCTCAAACTTCTCCTTTATTGCTTTGAAATGGCCTCCGGATTATCGACCAATTTCCAAAAATCCTCTGTTCTCTGGTTGGGTGGATCTCCCAATCGTCAAGTGGAGGTCTCCAATTTCTTTAATTGCCCCATTGCGTCCTTTCCTATCCTTTACGTAGGCGTTCCCCTTCGCTGGGGCAAGCTGCATAGGTCCGACCGATTCCCTCTTATTGATAAAGTAGATGTAAGGCTTAATGCTTGGTCGGGCAAATCTCTATCTAGAGGTGGCAGACTGACCCTTATTAATTCTGTGATCTCCGCCATGCCTCTTTATCTTATGTCATTTTATTTTTTACCCTCCTGGGTGATCAAAAGGATTGATCAAATCAGGAGTAATTTTTTCTAGACTGGGACTTCCTCTTTTAAACCAGGATCTCACCTGTGTCAGTGGAAATTGATTTGTATTTTCAAAGAGGAAGGAGGTCTATGTGTTTTGGACCTTCGTAATCATAACATCGCTTTACTAGGAAAATGGTTGTGGAAACTCCATTATTTCGATCATTTACCATGGATCCGATGCATCAAAGATTATCGGTCTATCTCTTCTAATTGGTGGGAGTTTCCCGAGTTTGTTAATCATCACGCCTCCTCTTTTTGGAAAGGTGTCTGGAAAGCATCAGCTGCTTTTCATTGCAGTATTTACCGTACCTGTATGACGGATCTAGAGCGAAATTCTGGACTGACCTATGGGTCGGCAATTCCACTTTAGCTACTGCTTTCCCTGCTCTCTTTCGTTTGGCAGCCTTCCCGTCAGCTTCTATAGAGGACTCATTTGTACGTTTTGGTCGGCAATACTCGCAATTGGTGTATACCGTTTACGATTGATCTTCCTCAATCTTTGACTGAGATCTTTAATGATCTCATTTTTTCCCTCAATAACTATGCATGGAGGCCTACTGAGGGCATTGCTTGGCGCTGGTCGTCAGCTGGCACATTTTCAGTTAAATCTTTTTATTGCTTCCTAAACTCGAGGGGAGTTCAATCACCGGTAGCTAAATTCTTTTGGGACTCATGGGCTCCCCTTAAAGTGAAGATCACTTCTTGACTAGCGTTTAATAACAAGCTGCTCACCGTTGAGGTGCTTAATAGAAGAAATTTAGCCTGGGGGCAACTTTGCTCCCTGTGCGTTCAGCACGCAGAGGATGTTGATCATCTTTTTATCCAATGTCCGGTCATCATCCCGTTGTGGAAGATTTGCACTCTTGCGTGGGACACTGGATCTATCCCCCCAGTGTTAACCTCTTGTTGGTCCGCTAAGCCTTCGAACGCCTCATTTCGAAGTGCTTGGATTTTGTCGGTTCATACCATCATTTGGATCATTTGGAAGGAGAGGAATACAAGAGTATTCCAGCACCGCTGTTCTTCTATTACTGCGATGATTGATGATTTTTTAGTGCTGTTCAAACTTTGGGCATCGGGTTTGAAACCTAAAGACAATGCTTCTTTTGCTTACCAAAGATTAGTCGATGCTGTTCATTGTCTTCGCACTCTTCATGCTTTATAATTTTCCTTATCTTTGCCTGTGTGCTTACCATTCCTCTTCTTCTCCATTTGATTATTGCAGGTTTGAGTTTCTCCCTAGGGGAGCGGTTGACATCTCTGTTTTGTGATCAATGCTTCTTCTTCACGACTGACGCGTTTATATGGGATTGGGCTTCGTTATTTTGACGGGTTTTGGTTACGGTTTTTTGGACTTTACTTAGCCTCTGGGGTTACCTTTTCTTATGGGCCTGTGTTGTTTTCAATTAGCAGCACCTCTACCATAGTCTTCAATTATCGATCCTGATGCCCTCTCTATCCATGGGCTGCTTTACTCAGATGCTTTCTTTCTTCTTGATGCAATGGGCATCTGTATTTTTGTAGTCTTTACTAATACTGATTTCTTTTTTATCCAGTCTGTGGATAGGTTATGGTTATGATTTAGCCTGATGTTTTCTTAAGCTGATCATCTGTTTCTCTGGATGTGAAAAGTGGTTTGCTATCTCATTATGCTGTGATTGAGGTGTTTATTGGCTCTGCCATCTCTTTTATTTGCATATGTGATGTTTTGAGTTGTTTCTGGGGACATTCTCTCCTCTCGGTTGAGGATGTCCGATTATATTGCTTTCTGCTGTACTCTTTTTATCTCAGGTCACTCCGGCTCAATTTTGGTTGTGGTGGGTTGTCCTTCGGGCTTTCAGCGGCAGTCGACGAGGAAGCTCGATTCTAGAGTCGCATGGTCTCCTCGGTCCGTTGAAATCCCTGTTTGCTCGCTAGTGTGACCCGATCCAGTCGGAGTGGACATGCCTCTGCTTCGTAGTGCTTCATTTTCTTCGAGCTCTAGAGTTTTTTAGATGTATCTTTTATCGTTTAGTTCTATGTTTTCTTGGCTGCATTTTACGGCTTGTAAAATTTACTTTATTATTAGCATTAATATATTTTTGATCTGATGGCTGGGGTCGTAAGACCCTCTCCGATTCATCAAGAATATTTCAAGTATTTTTGCTAAAAAAATTTACAGACATGTAAAATACATGGCACTGTATTTTTACTGAGGATCCATAGAAATAGAATCATGCAAGACACCAAAATCTTATATAAAATATTCTCATGGTCACTTTGTAATACTGAGGAGTTTGATGATATAATAAATATGCATTTATTATTTTATATATTATGTAAAGACTAAAGTAAGATCCATGCATATTATTATTTACATTTTAATCAAAGATGCTTGTATTATGCACAATTATAAACTATAGGCGTTTCATTTAATATGTTATATTTCTGCAACCACCTTATGAAAACGATCGTAGTATCTACTAATGATTAAAAAAAGTTTTACAAAGATTATAGCAGCAGAATGTCAATTTTATCAAAGATTATCACAATAAATAAACTAAATTACAAAAAAAAAAACCTACTCTATAGTTTCTAATTTTTTAAAGAAAATTGTCTTAATTAAGCTTTATTATGCATAAAAATTGCAAAATAATACCCCATTCTAACACAATTTTCACCCATTTTTTTCACATGTTTATCTGTCATCTCTTATTTCTCAATTATTTTTCCATATTCTAGCTAGGACATTTCATATTGTTCTCCAAATCTTATAAACCAAAATTTCTCATCAAAACCCCTTTTTTTTCACTAACTCTAATTTCCTCAATCCTTAATTTAAAAAAAAAAAAAAGGGATCGTAAAAGAAATTGAGTTTTGAGAGAAATTTGGGAAAGAATATGAAATAGATTAGAATAGTGAAAATGGGTGATAAAGTACAAAATAAAAGATTTTTTTTATAAAAAAAAAAAGGGGGGGGGGGGGGGGGGGGAGGGAAATATTTGTGTCATTGAGTATAAATTTTTTGCAATTTTTTTTTTTGAGATTACACAAAACATTTTGCTGCTGCTAGTCTTCTGTCACTTTTTGCTGCTGGCGTTGTTCGGATGAGTCGCTGACTCATCCTTTTTGGCTTGAAGTCTTGGTCTTGGTCGGGGTTCCTCTCTGGCGCTGTTCGCTGTCATCTGGGCTACTCCTTTATTAAGTTTCGATGGCTTCTCTTTGGTTGGTTCTCTCTTTTGATGGTTTCCAGTGGTAACAAGTTAGGTGGGTGAGCGTGAGTTTGCATCTAATTGCGTTCTAGCTCTTTGACTTGTAATCCGTACTGTTGATAACTTACTCTGGCTTCTCACTAATATGTTTTAACTTGTATGACTTTGGGGGTTGGCTCCTTACCCTCCTCTAATGCAGCTTTTGCTCTGTTGCCTGTATTGTGTTGGGTTTTATGCTCTTGGTTCTGTGATGTTCATCTGTTGGCTTTCTATGAGCTTCTTGTGCCTTTCTAGGCTACTGTACTATGGTTTGGTTTTCCTGCTATTGTATTTATTTATCATGCTGGCTGTTTGTTTGGTTTGTTCCCTGCGTTACTATACCTTCGTTGCGGGACGTTTGTGGTATGATTCTGGAGCGCGTCCCTGTTTTTACTTTGGACTCTTCTGGCTCCGTGTATCTTGGCCTATTTCCGACGTGGCGTCGCCGTCTCCCTTGCCAGTCGCGAATGGTGTTGGACGTCCGTCTGTCAGAGAGCGTTTTCCCTTGTCCCTTGATGAGGCGTCTCGAGCTTACCCGTGCTTGCTTGCATTCCTGAGTCCCGACCAGACCGACTTCATTGCTGCTCTATTTGTAGTCTTTGTCTGTATTATTTCTTTATTTTCCGCTTGTTTTATTTCCTATGTTTGGTTTCAGCATAGTGTTAGGCTGTCGAGTTTGTTTTACCCCCTGTAAAACCATCGATGGTTGTCTTGTACAATTGCTTCTTGTTATATGTGGTAGGGTAAAAATGGCTTGGGGCCCAACCAGGGTCCAATACAACTCTCACTCAAAAATGGAAGAAACAGCAGTCTAGTTCGGCTTCGAGCCACCGTAGGATCGGTGCCGAACCTCCAGTTCACCCCCACAGAGCTGGCCTCCTCGTATCCGATGAGCGACAATGGCCCTCGACCTCCGATCCACGACAGCCCTCCGGGCCGTCCGCCCCTCCTGGTACAGAATGAGGATGACCTGGCACAGCCTGGGCCACCAGATCCTCCCGGAAGCACAGAAGCCCCATGATCTGCCATGTCAGCTCCAAATACCACCAAGGGCTTTGCCGCGTCAGCCCTATACCACTCCTGGTACTGCCACGTCAGCCCTAAACCCCCTGGGCCTTCTGCCACGTCAGGCCCATGGGCTTTCGGGTTCAGACCCGGCCCCCAAGCAGATCCAAACCTGGTTAGAATTCTCTATAAATACTAGACCCTCACCCACCTTTAGAGGTAACGAATCTTTTGTCACTTAAATTCACCTAGTTATTGCTACTCTCTCACAGAGACTGACTAGATCGTCGGAGGGTCCGCCACCGGGATAAACTCCGGTATTTCAGGACCGTCTGCAGGTACACAAGACCTCGGATCCGAACCCTCTGATCCGAGCCGAAGCATCCACCGCACTCCAAGCTAGTCGCAAGAGCCGCCAGGTTATTCCGAGGGTCGTCTGACAAGCAGCTTTCTCCTTCAATATAAATTGAGTCCGAACTCACACCTGGTGCATCCACACGTCTCCCAGAAATAAACCGCATCAGGTTGGCGCCGTCTGTGGGAACACTGCTTCAGAAGCCGACCCGAGCACGACCATCAAGGCCCCTCGACAGCCGAACTCCCATGGCCTCCAGAGGCAAGGGGGCCGCGTCCTCCGTCAACCGACGGGACACACCCCCACCAAATACCAATGTCGGGCCACGCGCATCGAGGCACAGGGATTCCCATCAGGTATCCCGGCGGAGCGCCACCCGTACAGTCCAGCCCGACCTATGGGGAGTAATCGTCAACCGACAGATTAGCCGCAGCAGGGGAAGGGCCGCTTCCAACCCGGCCCCGAACCATCCGAGACCGTTGCCCGAGGGACGGAGGTCAGCACTCAGCCGCATCGGAAGGTAGCCTTCAGACTGACCAAACAGGGTCGAAGGAGCCCCCGTCACTCACAAGGAGTTCCAAGACTTCCGAAGAGAAATTCTCGGGGCCCTCCAACGGGCCCCCAGGGAGGAAACCCTCCGCTCCCAAACCAGGTCGGATGCCGAGGCCAGTGTGTTGCACCCGTCAATAATCCAGCCAGAAGACGATGGCGTACTCCTAAGGCGCCTCCAAGAAATGGAGGATCGCCTCGATCATATAGGAGACGGCGACCGACGAGCGGCTCAGGGGTACAGACCTGTCCGTCCTCCCTTCTCCGCCCCCATCCTCCAAGCGGAAATACCCAGGAATTTCCGACCACCTCAATTCGAGACCTACGACGGCGAGGGAGATCCCACTGATCACATGGAAGGTTTCAAAACCCTCATAATGATTCACAGCGCCTCGGATCCCCTGCTATGCCGAGCCTTCCCTGCCACACTTCGGGGTCCGGCTCGTGAATGGTACTCGAAACTCACCCCCGGCTCCATTTACTCCTTCGACCAACTAGAGGGTAATTTTCTCGCCCACTTCGTCACCAGCCGGAAGGCGGAAAGGACCAGCGCCTCTTTACTTGGGCTCAGGCAGATAGAGGGAGAGTCCCTCAGAGTGTTCATCCGGAGGTTTACCACGGAGGCAAGGTCGGTCTCCTCTCTTGATCCAGGCGTCGCCTCGGTGGCCTTTCGGCACAACGTTCGTCATGGACAGCTGAAAGCTTCTCTGGCGAAGAGACCCCCCATCGACTTTCCCGATCTCCTCAACAGGGTCGAGAAATACATTAGGGCAGAAGAGGCCCTTAGCCCCGAAGATGCTAGGGAGGCCACCTCGAAGGGAAAACGGAAGGCCGAAGAAATCGAACCATCAAAGAAGGCTAGGAGGGACGCGGGGGCCATGAAAAAGATCCCGCCGGTCCCCCGCTTCGAGAGGTACACTCCCCTGACACATAACGTATCCGCCATCCTCTTAGAAACCGAAGACAAAGGCATTGTTCGACTACCTCCCCGGCCTAACAACAGCAAGAACCGAGATCAGTGCTTCTACTGCCGCTTCCATAGAGACCATGGGCACGACACCGACCAATGCCGGGCCCTGAAAGACGAGATTGAGGAACTCATCTCCAGGGGGTACCTCCGAGAATTCACCCGAGAAGTCCCAAGGGATCGGCGAGATCCTAGGAGCCAGAGGCTCTCCCCTCCGAACCCTACTCCGAACCGCATCCAGGGTCGGGATCCCGAGTCCGAGGAAGCCGCGGATATGCCATTCATCTTGCACTGTGTCCACGGAGGGCCAATGGGAGGGGAATCGAATACTTCCCGAAAAGCATTCATCCGAGAGGTGAATGCTGTCCAAGACAACCCCTCGCCCAAGCTACAGCCAATGCCAGTCTCATTCTCAGGAGAGGACCTCGAAGGCGTTCGCCTCCCCCACTGCAATGCCCTCGTCATTAGCCTCCACATGGCTAACTGTGAAGTTCGCCGGATTCTCATCGACAACGGCAGCTCGGTTAATATTCTTTTCCTCGAAGCCTTCGAGAATCTCAAGTTACCTAGAGGCAAGCTCAAGCCGGCCGGATATACCTTGCATGGGTTCTCCGGCGTCCCTGTCGTGATAGAAGGGATTGTCACCCTCGACGTTACCGCAGGATCGGCTCCCGTCAAGAGGACCGAGTCCATGGACTTCATGGTGGTCAACGTCAAGGCGGCTTACAACGCCATACTCGGCCGACCCGGATTATGCTCCCTCCAAGCAGTGCCTTCGGCCTACCATCTGAAGCTTAAATTTTCCACCCCGCAAGGAGTCGGCATCGTCTGAGGCAGCAAGAAGCAGCACGATCGTGCTACATGACCACCGTCAGGGGAGGTGTGTTCCCCCTCGATGCCGTCAAATTCAGCCCGGAGAGGGACGGCCCTACTCCCGGAACTGCCGTCGTGCTAGGGGGATTCCCATTTGACGCCGAGCACCTAGTGGCTTTCCTTGAGGGACGAGCATAAGTTCTAACTTAGCTAGAAGTAAACCTTTTGTAAAGATCTCGTATGTAAAGGGCCATTTTAGCAGCCCCCCCTATCTTATACTAAGGAAATCTCTTTGTATCATACTCCAAACGCCTCGACAGATCCGACCTAATACCAGACAAGGGGATTGACACCCAAGTCTTCACCCCGGGATCATCCCCGACGCCTCGGTAGGTCTGATCCGACCCAGGCCGGGCGACTTCACCACGCCCCACGCCGATCCCTCGAGGAATGACAGGGCCGAACCACACTCCCTTCATCATTCCGTACATTATCAACCGAAGCAAAGAGGGAAATGAATTCCTTATTCATATTCCTTTATTGAGTTGGGAAGAAACAAACAAAGACCGTTACAGAAACACTCCTCTCATCTCAAACGGTAGGAAGCCACCATCTTAAGGCCCCTCTGGTCCGACGAACGGCGGGATCACTCCAATCGAACAACTTGGGACTCTCTCCTTGTCATAGTGGTCCTTCGGTTCGGCCACAGTCGACACACCGGCCACGGAACTCTGAGCATCGGCGGGCCGCATATGCCCCAATAGCGGCAACACGGAGGATACCCCCTCCGCTCGCTGACCACCCGAGGAAGGTCTCGAGATGCCCAGCATCGTCCGGTAGCAGTGTATCTCCACCTCCTTCTCCACTATCACATCACGAAGTAGCTTCTCAGAGGAGGGCCTCTGCACCGAGGAACTCGACATAGTATATCCAAGTCCGACACCCACGAGTTCCCAATCCACCATCGCCCTCCTCAGACGGCTTGCCTCCTCACCAAGGGCTTCAAACATGTTCCTGTAATAATTGAAGGCCGCATCAGCGTTACGGGCCCTCTCACGGTACCGAGCCAAAGTGGCCTCCAATGCCTCAACCTTGCTCCGGAGCCACGCCGCATCGGAACGACGGGGGTCCGCCTCGGGAAGGGAAGCCACAACCTACAAGAGGACCAACTCAACGCACATAAGCAAGGAGGTTCGGAAATATCCGAGGTCAAAACACTTGGCCAGTCAAAAATACTTTTTATAAATTGTACTACTTCTTACAAAAAAGGCGGTGGCCAGTCCGAGGAAGGCGAATACAATCGAAGGGGGGAAAAAGAAAGATAAAACTATACAACTTGATTTCCCACCTCGGCATCGATTGGGTTCGCAGGAGGGTCGACGGCCGGGTTGCCAACGGGCCTTCCTCGGCAGGAGTCTTCGGTGTCCCCTCGATCTCCATGTCATACTCAAAGTTGGACAGGTCGACGGTCGGGTAGAAGTGCCTCACATGACTGAGGGCCTTCGCATAGCACTCATCCTGGGCCTTGATCACCATCCGCTGACCCGCATCCGTCAGCTCCTCCCTCTCCTTGGCGAACGCAGCCGTCAACTCCTCCTTCTCCTTGGCGAACTTCTTCTTCAAGGAGACCACCCTCTTCCCCCACTCGGCGTCCTTGGCCTCGAGCTCGAGCTTCATCTGCTGCTCCCTCTTATGCGAACCCTCGAGCTCGATCCGCATCTCCTTCATCTCCCGCTCGCTCTTATCCGCCCGAGCCCGCTCTTGTGACAGGGACGCTTCGTAGAGGTTCTTTACATTAGCTCCCTGCATACAAACCTGCGACCGACAGACGTAGATAAGAAGAAAACTCCCGAAGCAAGATTAACAAGAAAGATAAGATCGACGAGCTTACCAGCACGGTGGCCTGCGCCAGGCGCGTAAAGGCCACCTCTACGGGCTCACTCTCCATCGCTTGGCGATCGCGAGGGGTCGCCAACTTCTCCACCACCTCAACGGCCTGGGCTTCCTCAGTCAGACAGTCGCCCATCCGAATCGACCAGTCCGGTGCTCACCGTTGCCGCAACATCTCCACCACCGGGTCCTCCTCCTCAACCTCTACCAAGGGACCTTTTCCCTTATCGAGATCGGATGCCCTCGCTGGCCCCTTACCCCTCGAAGGGGCCGCCCCCTTACTCGTCTCCGAGCGAGTCCTCTTAGCCCTCGGCTCGAGCGGGGCCTCCGAGATAACCAGGGACGGCTCCCTCGGCTTCTTCGTCGCCTCCCCCTTCTTCTTCTCGGCGTTCTCCTTCTTCATGGCGAGCCTCCTTGCCTTGATCGATGCTTCATCCATATCTACAGAAAATACCATTAAGAGCAATGAGCAAGAAAGTACGAAAAGATCGAGAGAAAAGAAACAACTACATACGCAGAACGGCTGGGCTTAGTTCGACGCTCGCCAGGTGGGCCTCAGTCACCTTCGTCCAATCGATACTAGGGGACAGACGGAGGCGCTCGACAAACCCCCACTCCTCGGCCGTCAGATCCCTCGGCCTCGGCGGTTGATAGCTCAGCTTGGAATGGTTCCATCGAGTCGGAATGTCCCAGGGCTCTTCACTCCGGATCACCAGATATTTTTTCTTCCAATCCTTGATGGAGTCCGGGTGGCTGTGAACAACCTTCCCCTTACTCCGGGGGGAGATATAGTAAACACCCTCGGCTGCCGAGCTGATCATCAACATCGCTCGGAACACGTTCAGCCGCAGTGGTACCTTTTGTTCCTCGCACATTAGTACAAAGCAAATTATCTACTTCCAAGAGCTCGGCCCATACTGCATCGGCGCTAAGGAGGCCCAGTTCAGCACTTCCCGAACAAATGGGTGGACTGGCAGCCTCAGTCCAGAAATGAAGGCGTCCACTGGGAAGACGCAATACCAAGCAGATAGGGGATCGGTCGGGCGCAGAGTAGAGCTCGGCTGCATCAATTCGTAGCCAGGACCTATCTGGTACGCCAGCTGCAAAACCTCCAAGTCCCCACCCTCCAAGATGGTCGGAATCGCGTCCATCATCACCCTCTTCCGACTCGGCGAAGAGACCTGCATGCCGAAGAGCTCCTGGTCCGATAGGTCGTCAGGATACTGACGGAAAGGCTTCAGCTGCACGGGCGAACCTGTCCACAAATTGCGGTAAACAGGCGCCTGGCTCGAACCACCAGTCCTCGGTCCTGCCTTCCTCGGAGCCTTCTTCCTCTTCTTGGTTCGGTCCGTCGAGGGAGTAGATAAGGGTCCCAGACCAGTCGGCAGGGAACTCGGACCTGCACCCTGAACTGTGGATCTTCTTACGGTGCCGCCCTCGCCTCCCTCCTCCTCGGAAGTCAACTCCAGAACACGGACGCCGTCCGAGCCATCATTCACTTCCTCCGACTCGCTACTCTCCACCACGAAGGGACGTCGGGAGCGTAACGGCCTCACACCATGTGCCTCCTCCTCCTCACCTACTGGTTCCTCCCACGAAATCAAATCGGAAGGCTCCTTAATGTGTACTGACTCCTCCTCAAGCACGGGCTCCTCCCATGACGTCGATTTGGAGACAGACTTCACTTCCCCCCTAGACGTCGACGCTGACGAGCCAGACTGAGCCCTATCCATCTGTGCCTAAACTAAACAAACTTACCAACTCACCTGGGGTCACTTCGGAAGGGCGAGTCTAGTACAGCAAACCGCAGGGACGAGCGCTAAAGTGTTGGGAAATTTTTGAAAAAGATGGCGGCAAGAAAGGAGTGGGCTAGAAGGGGATAGGGGGGAATATTTATAGAGGATGAAAGCGACTCCTCGATTTCTGCAAGTACTGTTCACCTATTGACGTGCAACTGCCGCCTGGGAAATCACGCCACGTCCTCGAAACGTGCGCTGCTGACGTCATCCAACGCCAGGCTGACAGCTAGACGCGGGGGTCAGTTCGGAGGGGGTATTCAGCAAAGATAACATTTTTCTTAAGATTTAAGGCGCCGTCCTTGGACAGGCACCCCGGGCTCGGCCAGTTCCCCTTTCACCCACGAGCAGCTCGGGGCTTACAGCCTCGACAGCCGAAACCCCGAACTGTTCGAGGGTGAGACAGAAACCGCCATCACCTGGAGCCCTATTGGAAGACAGAGTGGCCAACCTCCTATCGGAGACAACCCATCTATCCGAGGCTCTTCAGCCCCAAGTCCGGGATATGGTTGATGCCCCTCCCGTCTGGATCTCTCTTGGGCCAAACAACCCTATCGGGGTCGTCTGACCCGAAAGAGGATCCAGACGGCAGAGGCATCACCAATCCGAGGCTCCTCATCTACCGGTCTGAATTTCGGTCGTTACCCCTCTCGCCCTGATCCCCCCTAGATCTGGCTACCGTGTCAAGAACCACCAGATCCAAGAGAAGATCTGGGCGGCAGAGAAACTACCTCTCCGACACGACCGGGAGTAAAATTTTGCAAGAAACAGACGTCCACCGGAGCAGACACCTTTGATGGCCAATAGACCACCCTTGCTATGATCCAACCCACTGCAGAGAAAGGGGTACTTATAGCCTCCCCCATAGGCCGGCCTTTATGACATGGGGAAAACCAAACGACGGAAGACCATGCGCCATGCATTTATAAGGCGGCGCCATTAAGGCCCCTGGGAAATTGGAACGTCGCACAGATCCCGGGGCGCCTTCAATGCTCAGCAAAGACAGCAGGCTACCCTGCTCAACATTCCTAAGGCACAACGGTTTGCCCCCCACCCTTGCCGACCCGTAACCCCTCGCCAGCTCGAGGCCAAGTCTAGTACCAGGGTAGTCATACCAGGGAGGCTCAAACAGCTCGCCATCGTCCTTGCCGACCCATGGATCCCTCGCCGGCTCGAAACCAGGTCGGGCACCAGGGTAGTATTCTCAGGAAGGCTCAACGACTCGCCCTCACCCTTGTTGACCCATAATCTCTCGCCAGCTCAAGGTCAGGTCTAGCACCAGGATAATCTTCTCAGGAAAGCTCCACGGCTCGCCATCGCCCTTGCCGACCCGTAATCCCTCGCCAAGCTCGAGGTCAGGTCTGGCACCAGGGTAGTCTTCTCAGGAAGGCTCAACGGCTCGCCATCACCCTTGTTGGCCCATAAATCCCTCGCCAGCTCGAGGTTGGGTCTAGCACCAGGGTAGTCTTCTCAGGAAGGCTCCACGGCTCGCCATCGCCCTTGCCGACCCGTAATCCCTCGCCAAGCTCGAGGTAAGGTCTGGCACCAGGGTAGTCTTCTCAGGAAGACTCAACGGCTCGCCATCCCCCTTGTTGGCCTATAAGTCCCTTGCCTGCTCGAGGTCGGGTCTAGCACCAGGGTAGTCTTCTCAGGAAGGCTCCACGGCTCGCCATCGCCCTTGCCGACCCGTAATCCCTCGCCAAGCTCGAGGTCAGGTCTGGTACCAGGGTAGTCTTCTCAGGAAGGCTCAACGGCTCGCCATCCCCCTTGTTGGCCCATAAGTCCCTCGCCTGCTCGAGGTCGGGTCTAGCACCAGGGTAGTTTTCTCAAGAAGGCTCCACGGCTCGCCATCGCCCTTGCCGACCCGTAATCCCTCGCCAAGCTCGAGGTCAGGTCTGGCACCAGGGTAGTCTTCTCAGGAAGGCTCAACGGCTCGCCATCACCCTTGCCGACCCATAATCCCTCGTCTGCTTGAGGTTGGGTCTGGCACCAAGGCAATCTCCTCAGAAAGTCTCAGACAATCCGCCATCACCCTCGCCGACCCATAGACTCTCGGCGGCTCGAGGATCGCCCTAAAAAACAATCAGGACAACCCCCTCATGAAGGCCCAGTGGCTCGCCATCCCATTTCTACAACCAAAAACACTCCTCCACGGCTAGCTCCCGCACCCCCGCAGGAGTGGGGGGCTTGTGTGGTAGGGTAAAAATGGCTTGGGGCCCAACCAGGGCCCAATACAACTCTCACTCAAAAATGGAAGAAACAGCAGTCTAGTTCGGCTTCGAGCCACCGCAGGATCGGTGCCGAACCTCCAGTTCACCCCCACAGAGCTGGCCTCCTCGTATCCGATGAGCGACGATGGCCCTCGACCTCCGATCCACGACAGCCCTCCGGGCCATCCGCCCCTCCTGGTACAGAATGAGGATGACCTGGCACAGCCTGGGTCACCAGATCCTCCCGGAAGCACAGAAGCCCCATGATCTGCCATGTCAGCTCCAAATACCACCAAGGGCTTTGCCGCGTCAGCCCTATACCACTCCTGGTACTGCCACGTCAGCCCTAAATCCCCTGGGCCTTCTGCCACGTCAGGCCCATGGGCTTTCGGGTTCAGACCCGGCCCCCAAGCGGATCCAAACCCGGTTAGAATTCTCTATAAATACTAGACCCTCACCCACCTTTAGAGGTAACGAATCTTTTGCCACTTAAATTCACCTAGTTATTGCTACTCTCTCACAGAGACTGACTAGATCGTCGGAGGGTCCGCCACCGGGATAAACTCCGGTGTTTCAGGACCGTCTGCAGGTACACAAGACCTCGGATCCGAACCCTCTGATCCGAGCCGAAGCATCCACCGCACTCCAAGCTAGTCGCAGGAGCCGCAAGGTTATTCCGAGGGTCGTCTGACAAGCAGCTTTCTCCTTCAATATAAATTGAGTCCGAACTCACACCTGGTACATCCACACGTCTCCCAGAAATAAACCGCATCATTATATATATATTTTTTTGATCGGGCTGGAGTCGTTTGACTCTATCCGCTTACATCAAAAAAGAGATTACACATAACATAATAAAGTATACTTAGTATAGTTTTCTAAAAAATACTGAAAATATATAATTTTTTATAAGTTATCCTAATAAATATACAAGTCTGCAGTACGTACTATAAAAAAATAAGTCAAAAACCATGGACCTAATATTTCATGGTGCGACATTGGTCTTAACCATGAGGAGCAATGTCCATATCAAACAATCATAAACAAAGAAATCAATCAATCAAATCATAAATTGCAACATCATGCTCATCAATCAAAACCCACAGCAACGCGCATCTCAATGCACGATCCTACGGTACAGCCTCATACAACACTACATGGTTGTACGGTACACAAATCATTCTATGCTAAAATGGTAGATTCGACGAATATTCCTTTCCTTCTACGTTCGTAACGTTCCCAAGTCCCGCCTCCACACAACCTACTACCAAGCCCAGTCCGATCCAATCTCACTCGACCCCTGGGCCCCACCCGCAAAAATCGGCGGACGTACCAAATGACGCTGTGACACCCTAACCAACCCGACCCGACTCGACCCGACCCGATCCAAACCCGTCTCCCCCTTCTTAAACACCCATGGCTCTTGTTTTTTTCCTTCCCCTTGTTTTTTCCATCCCATTTATCTCTCACGATCCAAAATCACAAAATGTCCACTCCCGCATCCAACGGCTCAAAGGGCCCCACCCCCGGCCGCCTCGCCGGCGTCTACAGCGAAGTCCAGACCAGCCGCCTCAACCACCCCCTCCCCCTCCCTTCCGTCCTCAAAGCCCCCTTCAAGATCGTCGACGGCCCCGCCAGTTCCGCCGCCGGCAATCCAGGTCAGCACTCATCAGATCTGATCTTCTTGTACTCATATATAGTCGATTCTCTTAATTTTCAAATATATATGTATATGTAAATTTTGGTTGTGCTTTGATTTGCGTGCAGATGAGATTGCGAAGCTGTTCCCGAAACTGTTCGGGCAGCCGTCGGCGATGCTGGTCCCCACTGGATCGGTGCCGTCCGAGATGACCGGGTCGCTCAAAATCGGAGTGGTTCTTTCTGGGGGACAGGCGCCAGGGGGCCACAATGTTATTTCTGGGATGTTTGGTTCGTTTTCTTGATTCTTGATTACTTATTTGATTTAGTTTAGTTTATATTTGATGATGAATAATTTATTTATTTATTTATGTTGTAAATATATTTTGCGCTGGTGGTGGTAGATTACTTGCAGGAGAGGGCAAACGGAAGCACTATGTACGGATTCAAGGGAGGCCCGGCAGGGATCATGAAGTGCAAATATGTCGAGCTCACTCCAGATTTCATCTATCCTTACAGGAATCAGGTGGATTTTCTCTTCTTTTAAAAAAAAAAACACTGTGGATGTAGCTTTAGGGTTTTGTATTTTGTTTAAGTTGATTGCTGGTTACAGAAACTGGTAATTTACACGTGCGATGCACATTTTAATAATTTCAAAAAATAGAAATAAAAACTCTGATGTAGGGAGGATTTGAACTGGAAACCCGTGCGCTGCACATGTTGGTAGAATGACAAAATGACAAATGACACTAAGTCCTTCTCCCATTATAATATTAGAGATAATATTAGAGATTAGAGATTAGAGATTAGAGATTTGTGTGGTGTTTTCTTTTGTTTTTTTGGTTTTTTTTAAAAAAATTAATTTTTTGGGTTCAAACTGTGAGTGTGAATCATGGTTGCAGGCTTTGCACGTAGTGCATTTAATTCATATAGGATGACTTTTGTGGGTGTCAACGATATGGACTGCATGTCATGATGATAGGAAGAACTGTCTGCCATTCTTGTATGCTATTAATTAGAAAATTCGTTGCTTATTGAATTTTGCATTTATGTATCTAATATCATATTGACAGTGTTTTTGCTACTTGTTGGAAGACAATAAAACAATCTCGATCTTTTATTGCTCTGTAGTGATTTTGAAAAGGGAAAAAATGTTTATTTTTTGTAGTAGATAGCTAAATAATCTTGGTTCTCGTTGCATTTTTATAGTTTTTAAAAAGCAACGAGAAGTATCCATTACATCAGTCTTGCATGTTTTGACAAGAGGAGCGATAGTGGAGATCTTCTTTGGCGTCATATTATTTATCTGTATCTGTATTTGTTTCCGTTTTGCAGTTATTTATCTAGTAGTTGATGTATTCTAGTTGAAAACTTTGCGATCTTTTGGGATACCTTAATAGAGAGGGTATTCACGGTCCTTTGCCTGGACGAAGGATTTGTATCTTAGTTGTTTCGTTAACAATTCATTAATGAAGCAGGTGTCCGTATGTCATCTTTTATTAAAAAATAATTTAAAAATCTTGCATGTTTTACATTTGTTTAATGTACAACTTCTTTATCAGAAATGTTTATATTATTATATATCTAACACATTTTACTTAAATAGGGTGGATTTGATATGATCTGCAGTGGAAGGGACAAGATTGAAACCCCCGAGCAGGTGATTTGCTTTGTGTTTGTATGCATGTTTGTGTGAATAGTCACGTTAAGCTATATATAAAAAGGTTCTTACTCTTAAGTAAATGGATATCAGTTTAAGCAAGCTGAAGATACAGCAAATAAGCTCGATCTGGATGGGCTTGTCGTTATTGGCGGAGATGACTCAAATACAAATGCATGCTTGCTTGCTGAGAGATTCAGGTTGAGCTTACTAGGAATAAATTAATACTTAACTATGCTACCTAAAATCGTCTAATGCGATACCTCTAGTACCATTGTGGTTTCTTATGTTGATTCTTATGGTATTACTTGCCATTTTTCTCATGTATTTTAGGCAGAGCAACATTAAATGCCGAGTCATTGGATGTCCCAAAACTATTGATGGTGATTTGAAATGCAAGGAGGTTCCAACAAGTTTTGGATTTGACACTGCTTGCAAGGTATGCTCTCCTGACATGTTTTCTCAAAAGTTATTTTTATCTGTAATGTTTGCATGAGCACCTACCTTATACCTGTATTTGTATGTTCATATTTCTTTAACTGATAAGTGTTGGTTTTTGGAGCTTTGTTGTTCCCTTTAAAGTTGAAATGCTTGTCAGCCCTCTGGTTTGCACAAATTTTTTTATTGGCACTGTTCTTTTCTATAATTGTAGGGTAAAGGTCTCATCTATGTACTGCTAGTTTCATCTATCAATAATTGTGAACAAGTATATTCTTTGATAATGAGGTCTTTAGCTTATTCACTCTAATAGACAACAACAACAACGACGACGACGACGACAAAGCCTTTTTCCCAACTAGTTGGAATAGACTAGGGTAGTTAATTAGTTGCCATCACTTTTTATTTCTATTCAAGTTTTTGTATCAAACTAAGTTGATATGCCTGGGCTCAAATTCTCTGAACTTCTCTTTCATATGATGTCATGCTTGATGCATTTGCGCCTCTTTTGAAGATTAAGTTGAGTTTTATGCATAAGATTGAAGTTGTTTACTTCAATAACAATTAGATTCTATCTGCACTGAATCGGCTAATAGTTATGCACGGTATCTGTAGGATCTAAATGTTAGGCTCAAATTTTTATGTTGGAAATATGGGTAGCTTAACCGCACATTGTAGTCATTACCAACAATATTTGGTATTCAGAATTAGGTCATTCACTGGGTAAGGTCGTAGGGGTCTGAGGTTGGTGGTTATGCTTTATCCAGAATTAAAGGGTATGCAACAGAAAATTGCGTAGGAAATCTTGGAAAGGCAGTTTATATACTCCACCTGGCACAACCTTATCCTAGTTGTTTTTAACTATGGCTCTATATATGAGACCTTTGAATTATGTCACCACCTTCCCACCATATAGTTGAGCATACTGAAAATTTGCAACCCTGAAGCCAGAGAGTAACTGTTTGTGAATGTTTAATTTTTGTAACTCATCGGGGGCTTGTTTTTTTGCATTGCAGATATATGCTGAAATGATAGGAAATGTTATGACAGATGCTCGATCAACAGGGAAATACTATCACTGTAAGATTTCTGCTGAATTTGTTTACCCTTTCTTTTGAAATGATACATTATCATGTCAACTAAGGCAAGCGGCTGCTAGGTGGCTGTGTCCCCTTTACAGTTTCAATGGTGAAACTTTTAACTGGAGATGCAAATTAGTCATGGTTACGGGATGTTTATTACATTCTTGTTCTTTTTAATGGCTATTTTGTAGTTTCATAGGCTTTCTGTTGATTTTCCTTAATTACTTCATTTGCCAGTTTGTGTGTTAGCCATAGAAGATTGGTATACTGCTACACCATTTAACTACATTAGTTTTCGGAAATAAAATTAGGATTTTGTTTTGATGTTCTTACTTCCCTTTTTTCGCATGAAATCCTCCTATTCATGCAGTTGTAAGTTGTGCCTGGGTTTAATAAGGTGTTGATTATTCATGCAGTTGTTCGGCTTATGGGGCGGGCTGCTTCTCACATCACGTTGGAGTGTGCTTTGCAGACTCATCCAAACATTACAATCATTGGAGAAGAGGTTCAGTTTTTTTTTTGTCCTTTTCCCTATTAACCTTTGTCCATTATATATTGGAGGAATTTGCAAAGTTCATTGAAGTCAGTATTCATGTGGAAAAGTTTTGCAATGTTTGTGCTTAGCTTGCCAACTTCCCTGCAATTACCATAGTAATTTTTTATATATCTTACTGAGGGGGGGGGGGGGGGTGGAGATTTTATAATTGACGATCTCTAGCATGTACTTGATGAACTATTATAGAGTTGGACTAGAGAGTTCATGTTGACTCCTAAAAGTGGGTGACTCTGTCAAGACATAATTCTTGTTTATTTGCCATAGGGTTTTTTTGCCAGTTAAATGGTGAATATTTTTTAGGACGTAAAGTAGTGGTGGGCCATTAGACAATTTGTACTGGAGAAGTGTAAACTCCTTTATTGCCATTAATATTAAGTGTATAGCCCATTTTCCCTTGATCATCTTTCTCCTTCCTCTAGACCATTTTCCTTAGTCTTAGAGAATTTGGAGGATTTCAATTGGTTTTTCTAGAACTATCCTAATCCTAAGTTTTGGACTTCTGGCATCAACTAATTAGAGGGTTGATGTTGATGTCAGGTCGGTAGCTGGTCATAAAAACTTTGTAAAATCTTAAGGACACTTCTTAGCTGACCCAATTTTAATGGGATAAGGTCTAGTAGATGATTCTAAATGTATGGTCCACGGAAAATGCCTATTCTTCCACAAAATTTTGTGCCACCTTTTTATATATAGAGACAATTCAGGTGTACTTTCATTTAGTGCTTGTTGACCTCGAATTAACCTTACCTGTGTCTGTACTAGTAGTACGAAGGTAGTGCAAGTTCTGCAATACACTTGGCATCGGTCATAGTCTATACAACTTATCTCAGCGTGTGCGCACACTTGGGTGAGTGCACTAAATGTTTTAAGAACAGATTTGGTGGATGATTAAAGAAGGTTTTGCATGCACAACCTATGCGGTTTTGCATACACAACCTATGCTATGGCAGACATTTTGATTCTGGCAGTTTGGTTTTGCACTTTTATGACTGTTTCATATACCGCACCAACACCCTATTGTGCTATGCACCATATGGCGTTTTGTGCAAAAGATGTATTGGTTTCCGTCTCTGTGGTGTATTTACTAGAAGTTGCTATCTTAAAACTTCTTTCCTGATTGACTGCCCCCTGCTGTGTATTCTGTATTCCTGCTGTTTTTTGTCCTATGCACAATTTACCTTTAGTGTAGAACCCCAGCTCAATTTTTTTATTTCTCAAATCTCTTTCTTGGAATTAATATATTATCTGCTATGGATCACTTATTTCAGGTAGCTGCCAAAAAACAAACTCTTAAAAATGTTACAGATTACATTACTGATGTGATCTGCAAGCGTTCTGGACTTGGGTTTAACTACGGTGTTATACTTATACCAGAAGGCTTAATTGATTTTATCCCTGAGGTACTACATATATTCCTCTGATTTGGCAAGTTGGTAACAGATATGCTTTTGGGATGAACTTCATTACTTGATGGACTCCATTTTTTTTAATTCATCCTTTATCTTATTGTAATCCTATCCTGCAATTTTCAGGTCCAGCAACTTATTTCGGAACTTAATGAAATCTTAGCGCATGATGTTGTCGATGACGCTGGGTTGTGGAAGAAGAAACTTCGGGAGCAATCACAGGTTCTGTTTGATTTTCTGCCCCAAGCAATCCAGGAGCAACTGATGTTAGAAAGAGACCCACATGGAAATGTGCAGGTACGAAAAGTTTATTCTCTTCGCATCTGCTATTCTCATTCTTCCTGGCATACCGGACAAGTGGACATATATAACCAACAATTTTCTCTCTTCGTGACTAGGTTGCTAAAATAGAAACTGAGAAGATGCTTATTCAAATGGTTGAAATTGAGTTGGAGAAAAGAAAATTAGCAGGAGCTTATACAGGCCAATTCAAAGGACAGTCACACTTTTTTGGGTAAAATCTTCATTCTTGTTACATATTTATTTTTAGTTAGAAGCAGTCTTGATTAGATATGTAAAGAATTCATTCTCTGTTCCTTATTATTGCTTGAGGAGCAAATTTAAATTGTGGTTTTTATATCCATCAAATAAGGTATTACTAGTTCACCATAAATGTCAAATGAGTTTAAGATTTCCATACAATAATGAGGTTCAATAGGATTTTTTTCTTGTTTTTTTTTTTTAATTTATTTTTTCTTTTCATCAAATAGCTACTATATGTATTCTACTTGCAGTTATGAAGGAAGATGTGGCTTGCCTACAAATTTTGATTCAACCTATTGCTACGCACTGGGTTATGCTGCTGGAGCTCTCCTTCATTCCGGGAAGACAGGCCTTATTTCCTCAGTTCGTGCTTCTACCACTCTATGGCATATCCTAAATGATTTTCGGATTTTTTAGACTTGGTTGATATTCATCAGATAATTTCTTTGAAGATTCCTAAAATTTATAACATTATACTAGTAAGAAACATGTCTATGACTAGAAGCTAAAGCAATGATTCATGAACAATGTCATAGAAGTCAATTTATTCCGGCGACATGTTAAAGAATCATGATTTTATAAAATAAAAAAATGTCAAATTTATTGCCATATATTGATTGTAAAGTTAAAAGGTTAAGCGTGATTTAAGGAATGTTCTTTTTTTTTGTGTGGTATAAAGTTATAATTGACCTTCTTAGCTTAGCTCCCAACGGTTCAAAACTGCTTTGAAACTGTTGGATGATGACCATTGTAGTCCTCCACCTCATGTTTGGAACTGACTAATTGTTATTCTAGTCCAAAAAATATTCCTTAAAGCATCACATTTTGTATTTGCCGTCTTTTGGTTAATGTTTTAGAGTCGTGTATATATGCAATAACTTTATGTCTTTATTCGTATAGTGAGTTATGTTATCAGTTTGAAGCGAGGATTATTAATTCCCTATATTAATATCCGATAAACTTCAAAATAGTCTTATTCTATAATTCATTCAGTGGAAGAGTATAATTAATTCATTATCAGTGTACTACATTACATATTTTTTGGCCCTTCATCTTTTACAACTGTCCTTTTGTTTTGTTTTGTTTTTCTTTCTTTTTATTTGGAAGATCATAGTTCAGTGTCCTTTCTGAATTTTTTATCATCGTACAGTTTATTAGGACTACATGCACTTTTTTGCATCTCTGATTCCCCCTTTTTTATTATTTCCTATTTTAAACGATAACATGCCACTAATTCTGTCTTTTCTCCATATTGGAATCAAACTTGATTAGGTTGGCAACTTATGTGCCCCTGTTGAGGAGTGGACCGTTGGAGGGACTGCATTAACTGCATTGATGGACGTAGAGAGACGACATGGTATGACTTCTATACTAGTTTCGTTGGATGATAATACAATTCTACTGTTCTCTTTTGTTTTTATTCTTTTTTTTTGTTTGAAAACTGATTTTTATATTAATTACCAGTTGGGCTGGCTGCATACATTTTTTTCTATAAAAAGGACTAGAGATAAAAAAAAAAATACAATTCCTTCATAATTTGTGTACTTCATGTGGTATTAATTGTAAGTTTCCCTTTTTCTCCAAAAGTACAAAACAAAGATTTTATTGAACTCTAATGTTTCTTCATCCTAATCTTCCTCAAGCACATTAAAACCCCTAGTACTCAATACAATTTAGTGTAATAAACATATGGCCTCTTACTCATATACATAGCGACCAAAGTTAACATCTAATACACAAAAAGTGCTGGCTAGGCCCCTTAAACAAAACAACAAATGACACTTCTTGTACTGCACTTATTTTTATAGTAAATTAAAAATAAGTGCAGTACAAGAAGTGTCATTTGTTGTTTTGTATACAATTTAGTGTAATAAACATCTGGCCTCTTACTCATATACATAGCGACCAAAGTTAACATCTAATACACAAAAAGTGCTGGCTAGGCGGCCCCTTAAACAAAACAACAAATGACACTTCTTGTACTGCACTTATTTTTATAGTAAATTAAACACCACAACTCACTATTATTTTCATTCTTAGTTACTAAACACTCTTCTGTGAACAGTAATTTTGAAAATTCCTTTTTCCAGAATTTTCCAGATTTTTCTGAATTTTTTCAAAATTTTAATCATTTTTTGAATTTTTTATTCAATTTCTGAATTTTAATAATTAATTTTTCGAAAATTGTAATTAATTAATCTAATTTAATAATTGTATTTTCAGAATTTTAAAATTATTTTCTGAATTAATAATTATTTTTAGAATTTTTAATTATTTTTTTCGATTTTTAATTAATTTTTTCTGATTTTTAAATAATTAATTCAATTTAATAATTTAATTAATTAATTAATTAATATTTACCTGTACACATGGTGCAATCATGTGCGTTGATCACGATCAAGCAAACGCGCATCGGGAGGCAGGGTGTTTTCTCCAATTTTACCTTCGGATCCACGTTTGCTCGGATCCAATCCAATCGTCTGCTGAGGAGGCTCGAGATGGAGCCACGTGGCGCTCGGTCAATGTTGACCTTAACTTTTTTTTCTTTCTTCTTCTCTTTTTCTTTTTTCCTGGCTTCGTCTTCGACCATGCCTTCGTCTACGCCTTCAACCCTGGCCATGCCTTCGACTTCGACCACGCCTCTGACTTCGACTTCCACTCTGTCTCCATCTCCGAGGGCGTCACTGGTGCTCAAAGTGAGGAGCTAGTTGATGAAGATGTTCGGTGAGGAGCTTGGCGAGGAGTTCAAAGATGGAGAAGATCGACGAGGGAGGAGCTTGGAGTTCGACGAGGCCATGGTGGTGGAGCTCGATGTCAGAGGAGGGGAGCTCGTCACTGGAGCTCGACAAAATGGAGGTGAGGTCGAGATCAGCGAGGGGAGGAGAGCTCTGTGGAGTTCGACGAGGCCATGGAGCTCAACGTCGGAGAAGGGGAGCTTGTCACTAGAGTTCGACGAAATGGAGGCGAGGTCGAGCTCAGCGAGGGGAGGAAAGCTCTGTGGAATTCAGCGAGGCCATGGAGCTCGACATCGGAGAAGGGGAGCTTGTCACTGGAACTCAACGAAATGGAGGCGAGGTCGAGCTCAGCGAGGGGAGGAGGGCTCTGTGAAGTTTGACGAGGCCATGGAGCTCGACGTCGGAGATTGGGAGCTCGTCACTGGAGCTTGACGAAATGGAGGCGAGGTCGGAGCTTAGCTTCGGAGATCGACGGAGGTGCTGGAGTCGACGGAGGGGGAGCCCGGTCGAAGGTGATGGAGTTCGATGGCGGTTGGAGCTTGGTGAGCTTGGCAGAAGTGGAGGTCGCGAAGGAGGAGAGCTCGACGAGGTGTTGGGTTTCTCTTTGGTTTTTTGGTGCTCAATCCCGAAGGAGAAGGAGAGGAGAATGGGTGGGTTTGGGTCAATAACGGGTCCGAACCCGACCTGTTAACTCAATATTTTTTTTGTGGATCTGAGCCGTTGATCTTGATCGAGTGCAAATCGGGAGGAGTTTTTCTCCATTTTCCAGTTCGGAGACACGTTTGCTCGGATTTTGGATCCGAACGACGTGGCAAGATCTGAGTCGTCGATCAGGATCAAGCTCGCATCTGGGGGTGGATTTGATCGGATTTTGGATCCCAAGGATGTGGCAAGATCTGAGCCGTTGATCATGATCAAGCTCGCATCTTGAGGCAAAGTTTTCCCCCTATTTTTTACGTTCGGGAACACGTTTGGTCGGATTTTGGATCCGAGGGACGTGGTAAGATCTGAGCCGTCGATCTAGATCAAGCTCGCATCTTGAGGCAAAGTTTTTTCCCCATTTTTTTCATTCGGCACAGCTGTGTTGTGACTGGCTTTCCCGGTGCTACGGAGGTCGGATTGGGGCGTGTGACCCCTCGTTTCGAAGCTGATCCGAAGATCTACAGTTTCTCTTTAGAAGTCAGTTGAAGAATTATCCTTCTTCATGGTCAAAATAGTCCCGCAACACCTTCGCCTCTATCAAGTTGAGAAGAGCTTTGATCTCCGAAATCTTCGAAGAGGAACTCCACTCCTATGAGCTAAGAAGATGAGCTAGGAAGATCCTCGTAAGACCCATGGGAAGATCCGTTCTTGGAGGTGAGTGCGATGAGCAACTCTAGGAGAGAGTTTTGAGCTCCAAACTCTTTCAGAAGAAGGCGAGGCAAGTGCGAGGAGCAACTTTAGGGGAGAGTTTTTGCACCGAACTCGTTTGGAAGAAGGCCACTTGGGAGGTGAGTGGGGCGAAGAAATTCATCAGGCTCTAAGACACTGTTTGGTTGGAGGGGAATGGAGGGGAGGGGAGGGTTTTTTAAAAACTTTTCTTGTTTGGTTCATTTTTTAGGAGGGGAGGGGAGGAAAATGAAGGGCTGCCAAACCCCTCCTGAGCCAATTTTGGCTCCCCTCCAATATTGGGGAGATTTGGAGGGAAGAGAATGTAGGTCTAATTTTTTAATGTGATTGGACTAAATTGTCCTTTTAATTTTTTAATGTGATTGGACCATACTCTCTCTCTATATATATAGATGTGTATGTATTCTTATGAACTGATAATGATGAAATCGGTTGATACCTTTGGATAAGAGCTCGTTGAAGAAGTTGTAGTACCGAACACCTTTCTGGTTGATTTCCCCCTTTTAACGTTCCATCTAAAAGAGGTCATTAAGCAAAGCCATTAATTAATTAGATCAATTCTAAATGCTGATACGACAAAATATGGTTTGTGATAATCTTTATCTAGATAGAATTGGAAGTTAATTTGGCAGTTTTTTTTTAATTTTTTTTTTATTGACCTACAATTCCCTAAGCTCTGTATATACATATCCAATCTTTATCTAGATTGTACTTGCTTCAAGTTGATTTTTTTTTTATTTGGCAGAATTCTTGACCAAGAGATGGACATTCTGAATGCATCCAATCCTATATCCTTCATATATCCTATATCTTCCTGCAATTAATTTCATTCTGTGAATTAGTAGAAAGCTAGCTGAATTAATTTGTTCTGTCGGATTAGAACTTCAATTAACAGTCAACAGATACTAAATTAGAAGTAATTAACTTGAAAGAGTAATTTTATTAGTTCAAATTGAAATGTAAACATATATACAAAAAATACATGGGAAGAGTTCCTACTTGTAGTTTAGCAAATGTAGAAGGGTATAAAAGTAATTTTATTATAAAATCCCTTCCCTCCCTTTGTGAACCAAACAAGAAGATAATTATTCTCCCTCCCCTCTCCTCCTTTGAATCAAACAGAGTCTTCATTAAAATCCCTCCCTTCCCTCCCCTCCCCTCCCCTCCCCTCCCCTCCTTTGAACCAAACAGACCCTAAGGGAGAGAGTCATTCAGGAGGCGAGTTTGAGGAACAGTTCTAGGGGGAAGTTGAGCTCCGAACTCGTTTGTTGCAATATTTACTAGTAGAGAGGGCAGCATGAATGGTCGTTTCGCCAATTTCGAACCATGATTGTGAACTTCAAACTAGTTGTTCCGGAATTGCCAACAAGTTGTAGGAGCAATTTCGAATGGCGAGCTACTTTACACTTAACTCGTTCGCAGGCGGCTAAAGCGGCGTCGAACCAAGTGTTGGACTCCGAACTTGTTGTTTAAGAGTTTCGACGAGTTGTAGGAGCAATTCCGAATGGTGAGCTACTTCGCACTTGCTCGTTTGCAAGCAGCTAAAATGGCGTCGAACCAAGTATTGGACTCCGAACTTGTCGTTTGGGAGTTTAGCAAGTTGTGGGAGCAGTTCCGAATGGTGAGCTACTTCGCACTTGCTCGTTTGCAAGCGACTAAAGCGGTGTCGAACCAAGTGTTGGACTCCGAACTTGTTGTTTAACGAGTCGTAGACTTAGGGAGATAGACATGAGGCCAATGCAATATTTTTCAAAGGAAAAAACTAAGTTTTATTGAAACAAACTAAGTGGCCGCTTCAATGGAGCGAGCCATTATTACATGCTTTTGGCTGCGCTACAAGCACGACCTTATTGAAAATTGAAAACCTACTTCTACGATGGGGTGAAGGCTTTTTAGGAGGAGTTTAATTCTCCCCCATTGGTCCTCCATGGATAAGGTGGAGGATGGCTCCAGGTTCGGAGTCTTGGAACTCGACGGGCCTCTTGGTTCGCTTGTTGGCTCCTTGGGATGGAGAATTGGCCTCATCCTTTCTAACGAACTTGGTTAGGTGTTCCCGCTGTATGAGTTCTTTGATCTCCTCTTTGAGAGCCCGACAATCATCCGTGTCATGGCCGTGGTCCCTATGAAAGCAGCACCACTTATTCTCGTTCCTTTTCTTGCCAGGGGTATTCATCCTAGGGGGACCGCCGAGTAGCCCTTCCTTGTCCACCTCCATAAGAACTGCTGATATACTAGCATTGAGGGGGGTGAACTTCTCAAAACGAAGAGCTGGGCAATACTGGCCATTATCGTTTTTCTGGACTTTTTGGGAGCCTTCTTCGCTTGTATTCTCCCATTTGTTACCGGAAGATGACTCCTCTTGACTGGGGGGGTTGAGAGCTTCTTCTGCTTGGATGTACTTCTCACTCCTAAGCAGGAATTTCGAGAAGTCCCGAGGAGGCTTCTTGGCATGGGACGCCTTGAGGTCGGCGTTACTGACATTGTGCCTAAATGCTGCAGAGGCTACTGATTGGTTGAGCGAGGCAATAGACTGGGCTTCGACGGTAAAGTGCCAAACGTAATCTCTTAGGCGTTCACCCTTTCTTTGGCTGAGGGCTAGCAAAGATGCCCTTGTTTTTTTGGCTCGGCGACTGCTCACAAAGTGGGTAAGGAAAAGCTCCTCAAACTCTTCGAATGAGAAGATGGAGACTGGGGATAGACGGGAGTACCACTCTCGTGCTGGTCCCCTTCAACGTTGTTGGGAAGGCCTTGCAGAGGAGTGCATTCGGGACTTGATGAATCATCATGAGAGTTTTAAAACTCTCGATATGATCGGCCTGGTTTGACTCCCCATTGTAGGATTCAAAGCGGGGCGGGGCGACTTGAAGATTTCGGGGACTGGAGCTTCCATGATGGCCCTAGAGAATGGGGGTCTGTTTGGGCGGAACCTATTGATCTGTTGTTCTTTTTCGGGATTGATCTTGTTGAGGCGTCTCTCTATTTCGTGGAGATGGTGGTCGACTGAGTCAACCCTCCGGTCGGATCTGGTCGACCCTCGGGACTCTCCTTCATGAGTGGCGGTATGGCGAGGGCTAGGTATACGCTGGTCATGACTCGAGGCATGGGAATGGTCAGGCGCACATTGATCCTGACTCGTGGCAATATTAAGAGCTCGCAGGATATATTTTTTGAAGTTATGGAACTCGGCCTGAGTGACTGGTGCCCTTCTAGCTTGGCGTCCCCTAGTTCGGCTCAGCTTATTAGAGTATGACTTCTCCACCGACGATGTGGAGGGGACTCTCTTCGCTTCCTCGGGGGAGATCTTATGGTCCTCGGCCTGTGGGGGGTCCAGGCGCTCGGGTTGAGGGACTTTCTCAAGGGCTCATCTTTCATTCAAGCGAGGTTGGAGGTCCACCCCTTGCTGACGGTTAACAATTATTTGACGGAGATCCTGTCCGGGAGGGCTTTGAGAAGCCATAGAGGAAATTGAAGCTTGTGGATGAAGACATGGTCGAGGTTGGGGTGTGGCTCCCGACGGCTTCGCGGGAGCCCCCCAGGGCAGCCCCCCGGACTTAGGAGGAAGCTGTTGAGGAAGAGGTGGTTCAGACTGTGGTTGCTGAACTTGTTGGTCGATTTGAAGAGGGAGATCACGGAGTGGAGGAGGTGGAAGAGAAGTGGTTATTCGTCTGGACTCCACTGCTTTTCCTTTCCCCTTGGGAGGCATGGCTAGAACTACTTTTGGTGGCAAAGTAAGGTTGGATTGTTTTTTCTGTTTTCCACATACGGTGTCTATTGCTGCTAATTTTGGTGTGGGAGCAAACAGATGTATTTGTGGATTCTTTAGGAAACAATAAAGGCAAACCTGTTGACTTCTCACCAGCGTTTAACTGTTTCTTGCTGTTGTCCTTGACCTACAAAAAGTTCGATACACCGCGATGGATCCCGGCGACGAACCCTCCGACGCTCAAATCAGTAATCAGGAAGATTATGAAAGAGCATTTATGTGGAAAAAAGATTCATTACCTTGTTATGGTGGTGGGAGATGGGTATTTATAGTCGCCTTTAGAGACAGTTTAGAGATAATCATTTATCCCTATGTCCCAGTGTTGTTGGATAATATGTAGAGTTTAAATCATTTCATGATAAGAAATTTGGTTTAAATCGTCTCTTAGAGATAATCATGAATTTGGATTACTCTTTAAATGACCTCGGCTGGTTTGTAATGGGTTGCTACCCTGACCCGGTAACACAGACCCGTTTTTGGGTTATTAGGCTTGGAAAAGACCCAGTTCCCAATTCGAACCACCGTTTGTAAGTGAAATTACCGTTTTACCCCTGAGAGCTTTAAGATTCGTGCCCGATTTGAACGATTCCAATTTGGTTCTATTTTTAGCCATATCAGTATATTAGAAATATCAGTATAGTAGAAATAGTATTGCATTGGAGCCTTTAATTTTTGTTTAGCAGTATATTGCGGTGTTGGTATGCTGGGGAGAATCCTGAGTTTATCCTGAGTTTGTATATTGGTTCAGCTGGAGGGGCTCAAACATTTCTGTGTTCTTGTTCTCTCTGCTGTACCGGTAGGAATTTGAGTTGTGGTAGTGGAATGGGAGGCATCTCAATCAATGGGAAGTGAAATGATGCGATATTAATTAGGTTAACCAGTTGAGGGCTATCTTGAGTGGGTAATTTTTAGTTAGATAGTCTCATGAGATCATCTTCCTTCTCAGCCCAGTAATATTTTTAATTTAGCTTCTAATCATCATACTCTTGTGGAAATTGTGTGAAGGAAATTATGCATCATGTTAAATGAATTGCAAGTCCATCAAGTGCACTCTCAACATCTTTTGAGCTTGTGTTGACATCTGGGTCAGCTGAAAACTGTACTTCTTTGATAAGAGCATCTGTAGTCGTTCATTTGTAAATTTTGGGTATTTGGCTTTTGGAAATAGAAACTATGAGTGCGCGTTGCAGTCGTTCAAAGCTAAAATATAGCCGAACGAGAGATTATCACTCGTCCATTAAGAATGACGAGGTATAATCGCCCGTCCCTAATTTTTTTTAATTTTTTTTTTTTGCACTAAAAGACAAAAAAAAATGGAAAAGTACCTGGACGGGAGATTATGCCCTGTCCAATGAAATTGACGGGGTGTAATCAACCGTCCCATTTTTTTTTTAAATTTTTTTTTTAAAGCACTAAAAGACCAAAAAAAAAAAAATTGGAAAAATACATGGACGGGAGATTATGCCCCGTTCAATGAAATTGACGGGGTGTAATCATCCGTCCCATTTTTTTTAATTTTTTTTTTTTTAAAGCACTAAAAGACAAAAAAAAAAAAAATTGGAAAAATACCTGGGACAAGAGATTATGGTTCGTCCGTTAAGATTGACGATGTATAATCGTCCGTCCCTTCTTTTTTTTATTTAATCCTTCGTCTCACCTACGAGACGAAAGTTAATGATTCGTCAATTCTGACGGACGAAAGAAAATAGTTCGTTCGCTATATTTTGCATTTGGCCAAATCGTCTGCTATATTTGGCCACGAACTGTTCCTTGTACACCCAAATTTTGGGTATTTGGACGACGACTACAGCTCGTTTTTTCTAAATTTTTCCAAGTTTTGGGTTTTTAGCCCACGACTACAGATGCTCTAATACACTCCCATTTGGTGCTGCCTTCCTTTGCATACTACACTTTTAGGGGTGGTTTGGTTTGTTGTAAAAAAATTCAAGAGAGTGAGAAACACTGTAGCAAAAGAAAACAAATCCTAAAAATAGCTTTGGTTGAAAGTAAATTTACTGTAGCATGAATAATAAAGGCACAGAAAATTAGCTTTGTTTGAGTTGTAAAAATACTATACCGAAAATAATTTAAAACACTTTTGAAATGAAATTAATCTTAATTAGGGTTTAATCGTAAATTAATTTGGACTTAATCTTAAACTAATTAGGGCTTAATCTCAATTTAGGGCTACATCCTAAACTAAATGATTAGGGCTTAATCTTAAATTAATTTAGGGCTTAATCTTAATTAAGATTAGTCTTGAATATGATTAATTAGGGCTTAATCAATTAATTAGACGAGCCCGGTTTCTGGGCCATCTTGAAGTGGGGGACTTTTAGTCCCATATCGGAAGATGGGAGAGGAAACTTTTTGTGTTTAAATAGGATTTCGTTATTTAAGAGGGAGACGAGCTATTTCAGAAGGGTGGGGAGAGAGAGAGAGAAATAAATGACTACAATATTTGTGAACTTGAAATTGCGAGTGTTTTCAGAGCAAAAACATTCGAAAATGATAACTGGGATTAAAAAACACACATTTGCATATTATTGTAGCTACTGTACTATACAAGAAAAGTCCTACAACTCCATATGCAACCAACTAAAGCATTGCTACAATGCGCTTCCTTGGATTTGATTTCTTGAGTAACTTTTCTGGCATCCAAACCACCCCTCAGTGTTTGTTTGGATATAGGATTGGGATTTGGAGTTTACCAGTAAAGGGTGCAAATTCTCCACTCAGAACAAAGTCAATTAGAGTAATCTTCCATCAATTGATTTTGAATTTGTATATAAAGGCTTCCTTGGATTTGATTTCTTGAGTAACTTTTCTGGCATCCAAACCACCCCTCAGTGTTTGTTTGGATATAGGATTGGGATTTGGAGTTTACCAGTAAAGGGTGCAAATTCTCCACTCAGAACAAAGTCAATTAGAGTAATCTTCCATCAATTGATTTTGAATTTGTATATAAAGGTGCAATGGGGAGACAGAGAGTGGAGATTAAAAAAATGATTTGCTTGGATTAGAGTTTGAAGAACTTCCATGTATTTGATTGAAATAAATAGAGGTATTTCAATTGCAAACTAAATCTCAGACATACCATAGTTTAGATAACAACTAGTTTTGTAAGGTACCTTCATACCTCCACTGGAGTCATGCTCATAGTGGTTGTGGATTTGAGATTGAGCTCTATAAAACCAATGAGATTATGTTCATGCTAACTAGAAGACCTACAAGGATGCGACTTATTATGAGCATGTCAAAGTAACTGAAAGTTGCAGATCGTGCTTCGAGTTTTTCTGTTATGGAGTTGAGAAAAAGCATGATATATGTAACGTCAGAATTTGCTATAACAAGCTGTTTCTGTTAGTAGCATGATGTCGTAGATGATGGGATGCCTTGTCTATTTTTTCTACTATATTTATAGTTCTAAAAATGATGCTGAAGTAAAAACATGGTTTCTCTATGAAGTGCTTTCTAACAAACTATGTGCATATCAGGTAAGTTCAAGCCAGTGATCAAGAAGGCGATGGTGGAGCTTGAAGGTAGATGTGATGTTTACTCATTAAATATGTTTTCCTACTTCAAATAATATTGCTGGGCCTCTAACCATTTTGTTATATAATTAAACCAGGTGCGCCATTCAGGAAGTTCGCATCAATGAGGGAAGAATGGGCGCTCAAGAACAGATACATCAGCCCAGGTATGTTGTTGGCTTGTTGCCATTTCACTGTGAAGTCACCGTCCAATTTTATAATATGTATAATTTTATGATGTGCGTATAGCAAGAAAGGGTTAATTTTGTTAATGTTATTCTGAACAGGCCCTATTCAGTTTATTGGCCCTGGATCCAACGATGTCAATCACACTTTACTTCTCGAGCTTGGTGCCCAGGCAGCATAGATTAGGGAATATTTTTGTTTTGTCGAGTATAAAAAATTAATAATTAGAGCGTGAGGTTGGAGTTGATGAAATAAATCTTGCAGTGAGTGAATGAAGTTCTCGGTATTTGTTTTTTTGTACACCCGTGGGATTGAATTCCCGGTTACTATTTTTCTTGCTGCTAACTGGCATTCCCAGATTGTTTACTGATTGAATATCAAGGTTGTAGAAATATATCTGGTTTTATCAGCTGTTCGGAAATTCTTTTGGGTTCGTGTATCTGTTTTTCTCTTTGTGATTTGTGTGCATAGCAGTCAACGTCCCAAAGGATGGATACTGAGTTAACCAGCAGCAACTCCTGAAACGATCTTTTTGATGCCTTTTCACCACATTGTCAGAGGTTGTGAAATTCATGGCTTTCAAGTCTCAAGTAATGAAATTTTTTATCAAACTGACCTACTTTCGAAAGTATTTACCAAAATGACCAACTTCTTATCTGACATAAGGAACTTGTGAAAATACCTTGCTGTTTGAGATGGCGAGTATGGGTTTGGTGTTTTTTCACAACTTGGAGAAAGTTCTAAAAACTTGAAGAAAAAAATATTAAAGTAAGACTTGCTGTTTGATATAAATGAGTCTGACTTTAAATTATTTTTGTAGGTCAATTTTTTAAAAAAATCAAAGTCGGGATCACTATCTTAAATAGCGGGTGTTGTACACTACGTTCGCTGTTTGAAATGGCAAGTCTTACTTTGATATTTTTTCTTCAAATTTTTTTCCCAAACAACTAAGTCTGCACTTGCTATCTCAAAAAACGAGGGTATTTTTACCAAACTCGATATCTCAAATAGCGTGTATGTTAAAAATATCATCGCTGTTTGAGATAATGAGTGTAGGCTTAGGTGTTTCTCCACCACTTGAAGGGAAAACTTGAAAAGAAAATATCAAAGTAAGACTCGTTGTTTCAAACAGCGAGTGTATTATTAGCCCGACTTTGAATTTTTTTTTTGTAGGTCAATTTAACAAAAATAATTCAAAGTCAAACTTGCTATCTCAAACAGCGAGTGTAGTAGCCTAACTTTGAAAAAAAAAAAGTTGTAGATCAATTTAACAAAAATAATTCAAAGTCCGACTTGCTATCTCAAACAGCGAGTGTGGTACAACTACGCTCGCTGTTTCTAACAACGAGTCTTACTTTGATATTTTCTTCAAGTTTTTTCTCCAAACACTGAAGATCCACGCGCAATCTCAAACAGAGATGGTATTTTCACCAAACTCGCTATGATAACGAGTGTGTCATTTTGATAAATAATTTTGAAAGTGGGTTAGATTGGTAAATACTTTAAAAAGTGGGTCATTTTGGTAAAAATCCAAGTAATGAAGGCTAGAGTTTTTTTGTTTTTTGTTTTTTGTTTTTTGTTTTTCGTTGTTGTTGGTTTTTTTTTTTTTTTTTTTTTTCATGCCCAAACATGTCCACAACAAATATTGAAGTTTCATATTAATCTCCCACAAATTACTAATTATGTATTAGTCCCTCGATCAACTTCTAAAGTGATAAATAATAGTATCAATTGCAACATCTTGAAAATTCTAATTTGTTGAACCGACTTTTGAGGATTTTTTTTTTAAGTTCGATTATCTCATTCTCTTAAAATACTGTTTCCAACATGGCGATATTATTCTCATTTTGACAATTCTACAAAATATTTTATCTCCAAAGTTGGCTCAGTCTATTAGAATTCACATAATGTTGTAGTTGAATATTAAATTGCTCATGTTTGACCACGTTTGAAGTTGATCGAATATCTAATATCAATTTAGTGATTTGTGGTGGAATAGTATAAAATTTCAATATTTGTTGGGGACCCGTATGGGAAAAAAATTTATATTTTTAAACCTTTCGCTTTACTATCTTAGGTGACACACTAATATTGAATGTTTCTACCACTTGCTCTATAATAACTTTCACTAATAGTATACCACATAAAATAGTAATTGAAGTAGATTTGGTAGTAGATGTAGCATTACCCGAGTATTAGTGTGGAACAAAAATATGCTCATAGATATATATAAAAGAAATCATTATTCTTATTTTCCTTTTTATAGAACAAAAATGGCTACGGATAGAAAAACGATAATAAAAATCCAAAATCCAAAAAATGTATATAAGATATAGAAATACATAATTTCTATTGCCTTGGTCGGGAACATGGTTTACTGATGTTATCTTAACTTTGATGATACAAACTACGCTAATTTTGGTTGTCATGCCTTTACCTCAATTTGAGATTGTCTTTTAACTTGGTGTTCAACATCACCACGATTTAAAAAAATTGATAAAGTGGAGTTGAGATATTGTGGTCATCACGCTCGCTTTACTTTTGGAGTTGCCTACAAATCAAATCACTAAAGTTTCTTTTTGTTTTTGTTTGACTGGTAATCACTAGAGTTTCTTAAAGTTAAAGTTATGTAGGTTAGCTCCAATTATTTTGAGCTAGTTTTGTTTTTCCTTAGGAAATTAGTGTTTTTTTGTACTCAAAACTTTGTAATTTAAAATAAACTCAAAGATGCAGGAATATGAAAACCATGCAAAAGCTCAAATTCAGTAATTACTTGTGTTCCACTTTTTATCTCTTTAAATGTACTTTTCAAGCTGAGGATATGTCAGTAAAAAACATGAATTGAGGGAATGCTGTTTTTTTTATATATAAAAGATGGTCCGGCCATCGTTTCATTAATGAACTATTAAGGAAACAAAGAAGAACATACATAACCGATTACAAAATAGAGGATGAAGTACAAAATCCAACATAGCATCGAAATCGACAAATACAAACCATCCCTGGATCACAGCCGATGGTACACAGGTGAGGATCAAGAGTCACTTCCAAAATACAGCCAACTATCGCCATCAAGCTTGTAAAAGCTTGAAAGTACGCTCCAATCCGAGTCCAACTACTCTCCCTCCACGGTCCTTAGCCTCTTGTTTGCCTCCATGGCACCTGCCCAATCATGAATCAACATAAATATCTTATTCATAAAGTGAGGAAATCTGTATGTAGCATTGCGGAAAAGAAGATCGTTTCTTTGAAGCCATAACGACCAAAGTAAAGCAGCAATCGTAATATCCCAAGCCCTTTTATCATCTATCTTAATGTAAGTATCTCTAAATGTCCCCCAAATTTCCGATGGTGAATTAGGACTCTGATTACACCCAAACCCTCTACTAACGACCTCCCAAGCTAACCTAGCTCTAGGACAGCGGAACAGGATATGGTTGGCGTCTTCTTCTGCCGCCGAGCAGCTCCCACAGCTCGTATCAATATGCAAACCCCTCTTATGAAGGTTTGCTTTTGACAGGATATGAGGGAATGCTGTTATCCTTTCTAGTGAGTTATTTGAATTAATTTTTTCTATGCCACTTTTCAGAAATATTTGTAGAAAGAAGGACAGTTGCCAAAGTATGTGTACTTGTGGACTCAATAACCAAACTCGTCATTTCCAACAGCGAGTTTAGTTGTTTCATGCTCACCGTGAAATACGGCGAGTATAGTTTTTTTATTTATTATAGAAACTCGCTGTTCCCAACGACAAGTTTAGTTCAAAATTTTTAATGAAGACTCGCCGTTCCCAACGGCGAGAACATTTACACTAGACTTACAGTTGGAAACGGCGAGTTTAGTATTTTATGTTTTTTTCTTTTTTTTTTTTTTTTTTTTTTTAGGGGGGGGGGGGGGGGGGGGGGGCTCGCTATTCCCAACGGCGAGGACATTTACACTACTCGTTGTTGGGAACGGCAAGTTTGGTGTTTCGGCGGGGATATTTACACCAGACTCGCTGTTGGGAACAACGAGAATAGTTCAAAAAATATTCTATTGAGTTTTTTTCAAAAATCCACTAAGTCTAACAGAGTGTTTCACTCTCTGTGAAATTTCTTACATCCTTGCCGTTCCCAACAGCGAGTCTAGTATAAAGTCCTCAGCATTGGGAACGGCGAGTCTTCTTTCAAAATTTTGAACTAAACTCGTTGTTTCCAACAACGAGTCTAGTGTAAATGTCATCACCATTGGGAAGAACGAGTTTTCACTGAAAATTTTGAACTGAACTCACCATTGGGAACAGCGAGTTTTTCAAAAAAATTAGTACTAAACTCGCTGTGTCCCAATGACGAGCATGAAACAACTAAAGTCGCCGTTGGGAACGGTGAGTTTAGTTGTTGAGTCCACGAACGCAAATACTTTAGCAACTGTCATCTTTCTGCAAATATTATTAAAAAGTGTCTTATAAAAAAAAATGGAGTTGTTTACTAGAAGAAGTCATATCATCAAAATAATTCCAAGTTAGGTTATTGGATAATTTACATCAGCATAAGCCGCAGTTCGAAAATGCAGGTTCAACAATAATGAAATCGCAATTTCTGAAATGCAGCCATCACATTTCATAATTGCGACAATTTTAGCAGCAAATTCCGATAGCTTTTTTTTTTTTTTTTTAAGGATAAAAGGTGACATCGTCACCGCTTCATTAATCAAGAATTAACGAAACAAGTATTACAGATAATAACATCTATCTGTTCCAAACGAAATAGTAAAGAACAAATACAAAGCACAGTCTACATATCTAACAAATCCCTCCCCTAAACTTGCCATTTTCACCATGTTCTCCCACCAAAACCTCTTAGATGTGCTTTAAATTCCAACAAAATTCAATTTGGAATTCAAACCTCATCGACCTAGCTCTCCACCCCGAAGACTCCTTGACCATCCCCAAACGTTCACCAGGCAACAACCACATCTACCGTCTCTTGCTGGCGTACTTACTCCCAGTGGCGTAGCCAGAATTTTCATCTAGGGGGTGCGACAGTTACTATTAAAAAAATTTATAATAAACACATTTGCAAGCCTCAAAATATCATATATTACTATCAAATGTCACAAACTATTACAATCACTAAATAACATTTTTCTTTAGCAATAAAACCCTTCAAGATTTCATATTCTGAAAATATTGAATGATATCTTCATTGTCAATGGCATCCAATATATCTATTTCAATATATGCAACCAAACAATCATTCATCATCTTATCTCCCAATCGGTTTCGTAATGAAGTCTTGATGATTTTCATTGCAGAAAATACTCTCTCTACTGTTGCGGTTGCAACGGGTAATAGCAATGTCATTAAAATAAATTAGTAGTTAAACCTTCCCTATTTCCAACTTCAATCATCAGTCTACCTCAAAGTAATTAAGTGCATCAAGTATTAGATGTTCATCTCATAAGTATATGCATAGAAAGAGTAAAAGCTAATGGTTAAAATTAGTTACCTACTTTGTGTTTGTTGTTTGATCTATTTCTTACTCCTCTCGAACTTCTCCCAGGTCTCCTTTGAATTTGCGATAAGATTTGTAAGTTGAATTCAAAAGAGGAAAAGAGAAAGAGAATGAAGGTGAATCATAATAGTATATGTTTGTACAAATAACCAGATTGGGCATTGAACAACGTCAAGTACAAATTTAATGTAGTTCCTTGAACCTAAGTTTTCTCCAAATATCATGAAAATTTGTGGAAATGTTGCTCACATATATAAGATACGCATATAAAAATTTCAACTCTAAACTTCATGTGTTTAAATATAAAAAATTTCGGAAATTAGCTAAAAATTGGGACAGAAATTAACACTATAATCTGTATCCATTTGGGTTCTAATTTGATTACATATCATACTATTTCAGTTCATTCTCAAACAAATCAGTAACACTGAAACAGAAATTAGCAATCTAATTATCCTATCGTATATGAATTCACGAAATTTCAGAATATGGACCCTAATTATCAAAATGTACAAAAAAATTTACTTACATAGGGTTTGGAATTGATCGACTAGCTCCTCGCTCTCTCTCTCTTCTGAGCTCCTCTACAAATCTAACTAATCACTTGTAGATTTTAATCTCTCTTACAAATTCATTATGAAGTAAGTTTGGGTTCAGTAGAGTGGAAACAAAAGAGTGGAAGAAGAAAGAGTAAAGTAAATTGGTAAATGACTAAATGGGTTGGAAATTTTACACATAAACCTTATTAAATTTCTTTTTACTAAATATATATTTTTTTTGAAATTTTTTAAAATCCCAGGGGGCGCAGCTGCACCCCCTGGGCATAGGGCAGCTACGCCCCTGCTTACTCCTCTCCACACAACGATGTCGTGTGTATCTGCCAAACCAACCCCACCGCGACGCCTTCTTTCGATTGCATCAAATCCAGTTCTTAACAGTAGTCGTGTTTCTCGACCGAAAATGAAGACGTTTGCACTCGCCGATTACACAAACGTATTCGCCTCATACTTCCCAACTAAAATATGAATTTCAAAAATCTATATTGAAACTCAAAACTCAATTAATACTTCTAATTCAAATTTGAATTTCAAAATCCCTAATTCAAAATTCAGATTTGTACTTTACTTCTATAACTCAAAATTCAAATTCGAATTTCAAATCCTATTTTGAAATTCAGCATATAACAAATCAATCAATCAATTGTCTGTCAGTCAATCAATCAATCGTTAGCCAACTCCAAGGGACCTCCGGTATAACACTCCGCTGGAGCAGCTTAATCAACCAGTCTGAGTCGCATCTGACCCCACCTTATGCGCATTAGACTGCTCCCGCGAGTCAGCAGACCGCTGTTTTATCATCTCTCTCTCTTACCCTCCTTCAACCTCTCGACGTCTTCTAGATCTACCGTCATCTTCTCTTTCCTAGGTTTTGATCGCATTTTTATCCTCTTTCGATCCTCCACATCGGCGATACAATCACCTGCTCTTCGAGGATGTCCGCCAATCAATCAAACTTCCCCCCCCCCTTTCCTCCAACCTCTTCTCCAGCCACTCCCCACCACATCGGCCAGTCACCGTCGCCTGTCCAGTCAATCATTCCTACTCGCCTACGACCATAGCTGCCGTCTCTCTCCTGCCCCTCTCCCCACCCCCATTGCTCTCGTCATGCGCCTCCATCGACCTCCCCCGACGTGCTTCCCCGATGTCGCGACGCTCTCTGCGTCCGCCGTTGAGCCAAGCCCTGCTCCGACCATCGACGTTCCAACCCTATTTGGATTCTCGATGACGCAAGCACCCCTCCGTCGGCGTTTTCGACCACAACGGCACTCTGACGAGCTCTGGTTGAGGTTATGACGGACCACTCCTCGACGACGCCCATAGCCCCACCCATTTCCCTCACCGACAGCCATCGACGCTGTCGACAAGTCCCCATCTCCAATTGCAACCTCTTTCGACCGTCTTCTCCCCCGCGCTTTACTCTCTACCGACAGCCATCAATGACCTCGATGAGACACAGGCCCAAACCTCTTTGATTACTCGCTGTCCCCGCTCACCTCTTCGAGTGGAAAAGTCGTCTTCTTCGCTGATCGACGCGTCGAATCGCCGCTACCATCGTCGACGCCATCCATCTCTACTTCTAGCTGCCCACCGCGCTATTTACCTCTATCCCCACTCCTCAAATGGGAGGAACCCATAACTTAAATGCCATTCCACCTCGGAGCTCTGACTCCAGATCACCTCCGCTCCGGTAGCAGGGTGATGGATGGGGGGGGGGGGGGGGGGGGGGGGGGGGGATCCTCCCCCCTCACCCTTCAGGCTTGTTCTCTGCTCTCTTTTTTGTGTTTTTTTTTTTTGTTTTTGAAAAAAATTGTAAAATGTCTGAAAAACAGACTCCGATAGCAGGTTCATCTTGTGAAAGTCTCCATGTGGAAATATTTTGGAGAAAGATCTATAATGAGATATACTTTGAAAATAAGGCTTATAGGGGGGAAAAATCCTTTCTAGTCTAAGTGGTATTTATTCTTCCTCCAATGGCAATAAACTTTAGTCAGGCTAGGTTAGTAATTTACGACACAGATAAACAAGAGTACTTCTTCAGACATTTGCGATATTGCTAATAAAGGGAAGTAACCACATGTTCAATTTCCAAGTATTTACATTCAAAAACTCCCTTTGGGGGCACTATACAGCTCAAATTGTGGCCTAGGTAAACAATAAAGCGGACATCTCTTACTCAATTCTATATCTCTAATCTCTGATCTCTAATAATATTATAATGGAAGAAGACCTTAGTGTCATTTGTCATTTTGTCATTCTACCAACATGTACAACGCATTACGCATGTACATAACTAATATAAAAGAGGTTCCCGGTTCAAATCCTACCTATGTCAGAATTTTTATTTTTAATTTTTGAAATTATTAAAACGTGCATCGCACGGGTAAATTTCTAGTGTGTGCATAGTTGAAATTATCAATCACCAGTTTCAGCTTGACATCTGAACAATGAACCAAACGAGGTAATGTATCTTCACTCTATCTTTCCAATTTTATCGGATGTCCCCTAATGGACTCAATGAACCAAACATAGAGCTGAAGCATAAAGCAAGGAGAAAAAGGATTCAGCGGAACAAATGGTGCAAATTTTAGACAACAACCAGCGGATTACATAGTTTTAGTCAACTAATAAATCTCATTTGTATCATATAAAGGTACACTGTACTACGAACAAACTTAAAGTTCATATATCAAGTTAATCAACAAACCTCAACATTTGGATAGCTTCTCATCTTTAACTACATCTAACTGGTTTGTTCTCGTGTTTTCACATAAAACAGCACTCGGTATTTCAAGTTGGTGTGCAGGAAAACAAATTGACCTAGATTATCTACCCTTGCTCAAAATCAAATTGCCTATGAGATATAGTAAGATTACTGGCTTTACTGCTTATCGGGGTTTTCAGGTTCTTCCTTTTCTGGGTCTTCCTCTTCTTCCTCTTTCTTCTCTTCCTCTTCCTCCTCATCCTCTTCAGGGGGATCGGCAGGCAATGGAGGGGGCAATGGCGTTTTCATTGGGCTGAATTGAGGAAATATATCAGGTCTTCTCCCAGGCTTAGGCCTTTCCCACTCCTACAATAAGAAGAGGGAGGTATTATAAATTTAAACAATGGATAGTGCACAGAAAGGAGAACAAGGTAGAAAAATCCTAAAGAAAAAGTAAAAAAGAAACAAACAAAAACAAGTGACCATACAAAAAACAATAAAACAATATTATGCTCATCCATGATTCCTTATAAGGCTTTGTTTGGTATTGCTTTTGAAGATCTTCGAAGTATGTACCTAGGCTAAAACAGCAAATTAAAATGGGTTCTTTGATAAAAATGATAAAGTGAGCTTAACACTTTCCTAAACTGGAGTCACCACTTGCTAACCGAAGAGGTGCTTTGGCCTGTTCGAAAAGTGCATTTGCTTCCATCAAAGACAGTAAACAGATCAATGAAAGCGCTTTCTTTTTTACTGCACTTTCAATCACAACAGGTTTGCTGACAGCAATACCAACCAAACCCTGTACATGGAGGAAATATGTCTAAACGAACCCTTTGTATCCATGACATAAAGATGATTCCTCCATGTTGGACTTCCATCTTCTACAATGTATAAATATTAATCAGCTCACCTTTCCATTTTTTCTTTCTACATTCCGATTTAGGCAAATATCTAGTAAAAGTTTGTGGAAGAAGAAATACAAAATTTCACATGTAACGCATAACAGAGCCCACCATTTGAATAATTATACAAGTCAATAAAGAAGAAACTTGTAAAATCATAATAAATCATAAGCATTCTCACGATTACATACAAAGGCAGCTTGTATGAAACTTGTAATCTAGAGCAAGGTTCAAAATCTTGGTATTGGATCAGGTTGCCAAAACTTTTGGTATCGGGATCCATCTAGCTGGACCCAGACCGGGATCGGCCGATCCTTTCCACTATGATCTTAAGGTTTTCATCATGACCACTGAATGATAAGAATCACATCCTCAAGATACCTTAAAAAGGCTGCATTATTTGATAAATGGGGGGGGGGGGGGGAAGTAAAAACTATCATATACTCTAATGACGAACTCCAAATCCAATCCATTTGCACCACCACCATGACGAACTCCAATCCATTTGCACCATCACCATCATCTGCTACATCTTCGTCATCACCTTTGCTACCTTTATTATCAGCATTTTCATCCTCACATGTTAATCACATGGATTAGTTTATCTCCATCACGGTTTCTCGAGAGAAAACATAAATGACACTCTGATCAACTTTATAGAGATCCATTAGTACATAAGCAAGTTGCTCTTTTTTTTATTGGTCCTCTTTAGGTCCTCTTTAGGTGAGTATTTACCTCCAAATAAACTAAATCAAAGTCAGACACTAAATTTTGAAGTCTGCTTGGTTCTAATCGGTTTCATTTTTGGTGTGCTGCTTCAAAAGCACTCAGCATGACAGATGCACTGCAAGTTTAACTCAAAACTTCAGTTGCAAGTTTTTTTAAGGTACACACTGAGCAATCCCTATAAATCCCTAAATAATCATAAATTAAATATTATAATACACCAACAAGAAATAGACAAAAAATCGTTTCCTACTTGAATGAGCTACATAAATTGATTCAATTACCAAAGACTAACAGAAAATTGGATCCTTTGCATGAGTTTCTTTCACAACCATGGATCTCTCATTCCAATATCAATATCTTTAACAAGACTTCCTAAACCATTCTTCACTTGTATATGGAACAAATGTGGATTCAAATAAAACCAACCAGATAAATATCATAATTAAAGTTATTTGGCACCTTTATCTATAATGTTCCAAAAAGATCAGTTTTACATATTTGGTAGCCTCTTTTACCTCTTTTACCTTACGAAATGCATAATATATCTAACAGTGGAACATTTCAAGGAGAGGTTTCATTGTTGTTAAAAGTACCATCCCATACTTCAAAATACCCCTTATTAATTATTTGGTATATTTTAATTCCTTTTCACTCTAACATGGAGCCAGCTTTCTCCATTTCCATGAAGTCATCATATAACATTAGTAGTGTTTTTCTTTTGAAATTGATTTAAAACATATAAATTGTGTGGCAAACCTTGTTGCCCTTGTGTCTTTAACTCGCAGCCACCATCTGTATGAGCCCATCAGATCCAGCATGCACATGCTAATATCTATACATAAATTTCACAACCTTTCAAGTTTTTCATGCGAGGGAGAGACAAATACAAGCGTATCAAAATCAAGCATAGAAGTCTAAAGTATCTATACTAGTCATCATCAGTGAAAACATGAACCATTACATAGGCTTTTCCTTGCTTGAAAAACTTTGATATATTAAAAATTTTCTCCCCATTCTGGTACAAGCTTGAAAGATTATGAAATTTATTGATATAGATATCACCATATGTTGGATATGATGAGAGCTCTTACAGATGGCAGTGAGTTAAAGACACCGAGGGCAACCAGGTTTGCAACACAATTTATATATCTGAGCTAATTTTAAAAGCAGAGTAACTCCTGTACTATATGGTGGCTTCATTATAACAAAGAGAGTTGGCTCCCTGCAAGAGTGCTAAAGGAATTGAACTACCAAAAGTAATTATAGGCACTTTGAGAGAGTGGGAAAGTGTTTAGAACAATGGCTTCTTTTAATATATTACAGATAGTGGGGGTGATGCTTCCACCGTTCGATACATTTGTTATGCATTGGATAAGGTGAAAGAGGCTATGAAATATGCTTTTCGATGTATATCAGGATAGGTATTTATCTTTGTAAAATTATAAATGGAAGGTGCGAAAATTCTTTAAATTCAGATATTCATTTGGTTGCTTTTTATTTGAATCCACATCTATTCCAAGTTGGCCATATAAAAAGATGGATGCTCAAGTGAGGAGTAGTTTATAAGTTGTCTTGGTAAAGATTTTGACATTTGAAAAGAGGTGTAAGGCTATTAAAGAGCTCAAAGGCTAATAACAGACAAAAGGATCCAAGCATCTTTGGGTCTCTGACCATTGAATCACTTCCTGCACCTCATCCAAGTAACAAATTCAAATATGATGTTACTTTATTATTATTTAGGGATATGGCAGGATGTGTGGGGTGGCTCGGTCTTGCAATTAAAATTATGAGGTAAAACTAGCATACTAGAAAAATTGGAGTGCTTCTCAAGTTGAAGAAATCAGTAGGACATGCAAACTTCAAGATTTGGCTATGTGAAGTTAAATACTCACTCATAAAAAAACATGCAAAAAAAGTCCATTTGATTATGTAGCAATCAATATCGATAAAGTTGATCCAGATGTGACATATATATTTCTATGGAGATGGAGATAATCCAATTCATGACAATCAACAATGCGATTAGCATAACAGTGCTCATAAGAATGGTGGTAGTGAAGGTGATGAAGAAGATGTAGCAGATGATGGTGATGGTACAAATGAATTGGAGTTCCTTTGTGGAGTTATATGATAGTTTTAATTCATATCTAATGTATTTTATACTTATCGAATAATATATACAACTTTTTAAGTTATCTTGTCATGAGTTTTTTGCCGTAATAGGCCACTTTTTGAAAATATTTGCGATTATGGCCCAGTTTCGAAACTATTAGCGCTCGTGGGGCTACTTTGTGCCGCGTCAGCAACGTCCGCTATTCTCATTAACGACATCTTCATTTTGAAAGTTGCTAATGGGAATAGCGACCTCTGTTTTAAAATATTTGGAATTTTTGTTTGTTGTCGCTATTCCCACTAGCGACCTTAGTATCTATGAGGTCGCTAATGGGATTAGCGATCTTTAATGAACTGTATTCTAACACTTAGCAAAATCTAGAGAGCGTTTGCTCCCTGAAAAAATATCAATCAATTTATTTTTGAAACTGAGGTCGCTATTCTGAATAGCAACCTTAGTTGTACAAAGGTCGTTATTCGGAATAGAGACCTTTATTGTACTAAGGTCGCTATTCTGAATAGAGGCCTTAGTTGTGTGTGTGACTATTTTACAAATTTTACAAAGATCAAGGAGATTGTGTTTCCTACCGAGGTCGCTATTGCGAAAACGACCGAAGTATACTAGTCGCTATTCCCAATAGCGACCTCAGTTTAATTTTTTTTTCTTCTAAGAGAGCAAAAACTCTCTAGAAATCGCTAATCCCAACACATTCATTTGAGATCACTAATCCCATTAGCGACCTCATATATGCTAAGGTCGCTAGTGGGAATAGCGACAACAAACAAAAAAATCAAAAAGTTTTAAAATGTAGGCCGCTATTCCCATTAGCGACTTTCAAAATGAAGAGGTCGCTAATGAGAATAGCGGCCGCAACCCACTTGGCACAAAGTAGTCCACGAGCACTAATAGTTTCGTAACTGGCCCATAATCACAAATATTTTCAAAAAGTGGCCTATGACGGCAAAAAAATCTCTTGTCATTGTCCTTCACTTATTATCCGACCGTCGATTGTGAACATGAAAAACTAGATTACAAGTCCTCTTCTTTTATGTAGTGAGATCAGTATTATATGATTTGTTATGATTACAACTTTCTTCTTTATTGATTTAAATCTATTTTTTTTTCCTTCTTGAATTGTGGGTATCATTAACATTATGCATTACATATAAGCAAAGTTCTCTATTTCTTCTTCTTTCGCCGACTGTTTATAATCAATACTGAAATCAAGTAACGAACAACCCTTATATAATACTGAAACTTGAAAAAGGAGAAAAAGGGAAGAGGAAATAAATACGATGGGGAAATCAAGAGGGGAGCGTCGAGTCATCTTCTCTTCTTCAGGGGCCATACAGACTACAAAACTGTTCCGTCTTCTCACAGCCATCACTCGACCGATGCCGCCCCTTCTGCACTGTGGAATCACAATACTGGATTTGATGGTGGTTGGTCTGTTGACTGCGGCTTCCTTTTCGAGAGGAAGGAGAGAACAAGGGGCTCGAATGCCCGAACCGCACCATAACGTTGCCATCTTCTTCTTCTTCTTCTTCTTCTATGACTACATAGAGAGAGAGACGGAGAGGAGAGAGAGAGAGAGGTGTTGAAGTAGATAACGCGGAACTTGGGCCTCTTCTTTGTCTCTATTTATTTCGCTGTAAGTTGGACTGGGCCTCTACGTAGAGTTTGGCCCATAAATGTTAAACTTGGTTAAGTTGCAGGAAAGACCTATGTATTATGAAGAATCTACAAGAAACCCTCTGAATTAAATGATTTTGTAAATTACCTCCTATATCGAAACAACATATTTGTCACATGTTTTTTTTTTAGACAAACCGCTCACGAACTCTTTATTCAAATAAAACTAGTATTATACATGTGCTGTGCACGTGGAGAAAATGGGGAGAATGAAAAGGGGAAAAAAACAAATCTACCAGCACGTGCGTTGCACGGGTTGGATTAAGGACAAATTACACTAAGGCCTTCTCCCATTATAGTAGTAGAGATAAAAAAAAATCTCTACATGCTACACATATCAAACTCTATAATAATGAGAAGTTGTAGTTTTGTTTTTAAATTTAAGTAGATAATTTATATAAACCAGTACAATTTTAAATTTGTAGTTAAAATTTTAGTATATAGTTCGAATGATTGAGGTATTAAACATATGGTTCAGATTTAGAAGTCCATGATTGTCTCCGGTATGCAGAAATTATTAATTACTCAGGTAACAATAAGAGCATTTGTAGTCGTCTTGATCCAAATTTTGGGTATTTGACAAATATAATTGGAAAAAATGGATTTGTGCTGCAGTTGTTAATTGTCAAAAAATGGGTGTTCGAAAATTTCAAATTCTCAGACGAAAAATAAATTTTCGTCTGAAGTAAAATTATATATATATATATATAATATTTGAACAAACGGAAAAAAAAATCTAGTCCAACCAATTTTTTTAAAAAAATATCAAAAAGTTGTGGGACGGGAAGCCTTCTATTGTCCAAGAAATGAGGTGGGATTCTTTTTTTTAATTTTTCGATCGGGCGGGAAATCTTTCCCCGTCCATCGATTTAATTAAGCCGAACAATTTTTTGGACAGAAAATTAAATTTCGTTTGATACTTCTTAGGACAGTAAACTTCTCTCCGACATTTTTTTTTTCTCCGTGCGATGCGAAGGACGATAAAACTTCTTCCATTTGCTATATTTTTCAAAATCACAAATTTTCTGCCATATTTGGAAGTTCACTGTTTACAAAAAAAAATTATTTTTTGAATTTTTGGCCAAGGACTACAGCGATTTAATTCTCATATGCCGACCACTACAGATGCTCTAAAGCATGGTCCTTTGGTTATGCCATATCATAAAAAAATTCAGAATTACCCAGCATGTGAGCCATGATGCCGTCATAGCACCAATGTACCCATTAAAATTGTTTTTTTGTTATAAAACACTTTTCAAATCTATTTGCAGAAAGAAGACAGTTGCCAAAATATTTGTGCTCATGAACTCAACAACTAAATTCGTCGTTCCCAACGGCGAGTTTAATTCAAAATTTTCAATGAAGACTCGCCGTTCCCGAATGATGAGGACATTTATATTAGACTCGTTGCTGGGAACAGCGAGTTTAGTTCAAAATTTTCAAAGAAGACTCATTTTTTCCAACGACGATGATATTTATACCAGACTCGCTGTTAGGAACAGCAATGACGTAGGAATTTTTTACAAAGAGTGGAACATTCTGCTGGACTTAGTGAATTTTCGAAAAAAAACTCCATATTTAAAAAAAATAATTAAACTCGTTGTTTCCAACAGCGAGTCTAGTATAAATGTCCTCGCCGTTGGGAATAACAAGTCTTCTTTGAAATTTTTGAACTAAAAATTAGCACTAAACACGCCGTGTTTCAACGACGATGATGAAACAACTAAACTCGCCGTTGGGAACGACAAATTTAGTTGTTGAATCCATGAGTGCAAAAACTTTGACAACCGTACTATAAGTGCAAATAGTTTCAAAATTTTGCATATAAAAAAATTCCATAAAAGATGGTATAGAAAAAATATTTGTGAAATCATTTAGTAGTTCAGAGGGTTTCTACAAAAATATCCATCATACAAGGTTGGTTCTTTACAACTAGTAATTTATACGTGCGATGCACGTTTTAATAAATATATAATTTTTTTAAAGTAAAAAGTTAAACAACAGGGCAAAGAAAGGGGGCTATGGGTTTTGAGAAAGAAGAAGAGGAACATTCGTCTTGTTTTTTAAGAGAGAGAGTTTGTATGGATAGTTTACGTGTTTGATGATTTTGGTTGTACGTGCATTGAACGATTGATAGATTGACAAATTATAGTAGTAGAGATTTATGCGCACGTGTACTACCACGTACTTTTGGGTTATACAACTGTACAGTCGACCACTAACCCATCACTTTAAAAAAAGGGTACCCAAAGCGCCAATCCTCTCAAATTATTCCCTTTCCCTTCTCCTCACCCCCAAAATGGACCGCCGCCCTCCGCCCGTCGACGCCGTCGATATCCTCTCCGACGACGACGTCTCCCCCTTCTCCCCCTCTCCTCTCAAGAAACCGAAACGCACCTCTCCCGGACTCGGTGGATTGCCTCAACTACGATCTTCTTACGTCTGCGATAGTTCAGACGTAAGAAGATCGTCTCAACTATCGCAGTTACTGGCAAACTACGGACGCCTTTCAAGACTGAATTGAAGACTTCTGACAGGTTCGTAGTCATTATGCCGTATCTTCGACCTTCATCTGCATAAAGTGCCCATTTCTCAACCAGATTCTCTTTCAACCAATTAGCCGCCTTGACATTGACGGTTTCAAGTTCAGCAAGTTTGGCCATGAACTTTTTGGGTTGGCTTTGACACGCTATAATTTTGGCATTTTTCTGCAATGCCTTGCTACCAAATTTACTAAAGAAATTTGTAGCAAAATAACGCATACAATAACGGTGATATGCATTAGGTTCGTTCCAAGCTCCATTTTGTAAATCCATGCAGACATTATACCAGCATGACAATCAGAGATAACACACAACTCAGTGCGATCGGTGACATAATATCGGATGCAACTCATGAACTATGTCCACGTATTTATACTCTCTCCATCAACCAATGCAAATGCAAAAGGAAATAAGCAATCATTCGCATCTGGGAAAACAACAATTAGCAAGTAACCCTTGTACTTACCGTACAAGTGAGTTCCGTCAATACTAATAATAGGTCTTCAAGACTTGAAACCTTCAATCGAAGGACCAAATGCCCAAAATACTCCCTTGAATGTTTCCTCGCTAGGACTTGACTCATATTTCTCCCAGTGAACAACGGTTCCTGTATTTGCTGCTTGAATTGCTGTGAGTAGAAAATGCAACTTCGTGTATGCTTCTTCGAAGGTACCATACAATCTCTCAATCGCCTTTTGTTTTGCTATCCAAGCTTTCTTATATGAAATCTGATAATTATATTGTAATTTCACTATCTCAATAATTGACCTCGGTGTTAAACCAGTATCCTTCTTCACCACATCAACAATCAGATTACAAACAAGGTTGCAATCAATTTTACGGTGATCCTGATTCAACGTGGGATTCGTACAAGTGTGAGGCCCAACTATCTTCTTCACCACAAAATTCGTCCCTCCTTTTGGAACCATTGCTCGTAATCTCCAAGGGCAGCCACCATCACTTACTCCGGGGGGGCCTTATACGATCTCCTCAATGGTACGTTTTCTAAGTGACATTTTGCATTTAACAATGTACAGTGACGGTGTAGATTTCAAAGTTACGAATTCACAATGTTTTTTGATAGAATACAACTTCACAGCCTGTTGAATCGACTCCTTACTTACAAACTCCTGTCCAACGTACAATTCGTCTACATTGGATGAACCAGACGACTCTTGTGGAACTGGGTGTACTCTAGCACCTTGAGCCATCTCCTCGGTGACATGAGCGTCAACATTAGCGTAGCTATAAGTAGCTCTGACTTCATTAGAACTGTTGTTCGTAGAATTTACATTTGCTACATCATCATCTTCGTCCCCGTCATCATTTTCAACACTATCATCAACTTCGTCGTCTGTTTCTTCCTCTTTTTCATCATCGTCTAATAAGCTATTGTTAATGACTGCATTTTGAAAGAGTTCAAATACACTGTCATTTGGAACATAGTCAGGAACCGTACTAGGTTGGCGTGGCAGCTCAACATATGTAGAATCCGGGTTTGTTGTATTTGTGAAGGTGTTCTTTTGTGAGGACACTGGATTTGGTTGTGAAGATTGAGCGGGGTTAGACCTCATCTGCTGTGTAGGTACCACTCTTACGAAGCTTGAACTAGGAATATCATGTGGCTGAGCATTCAAAATTTGAATTTGCTGAATATATAACTCTAATGCAGACCAAGAACAATTGGGATCAAATGTCCTAGCAATCATTGACTTCATAGCATTATCAGTAGATACGGGCACTGTCATAAAATACTGACCATCTCCTCTTCCTGCTGCGTATCGAGCTAAAATTTTCACATTCCATTGATTCCTATCCCAATTAGTAACTTCATATATTTTCTCAACTACTACTTCAAATGTAATGGTACGAGGTACCCAAACTATTTCCTGATCCAACACACTATAACAACAACCAATCTTTGGATCACGAATTATTTCACCACCAAAGTATAACCAAATAGGAATCTCCAAATCCATACCTACGTTAATTTATACCAATATACGAGTTATTATCTACCCATAAACAAAACCTAAGAAAATTAACAAAATAATAGGGTAATAAACATCATACACTCACAAGATTATTTGGGTCAAATAGTTGAAGTTGCTTTCCTCTTCAAGTATACCAAAATTCCAAAATTTTAACCTCTATCGGAAAATGGGTTTAAGGTTTCCAAAGCAATTTTATGGGTTAATCCACAAATTTCGGTGGTACTTTGACGAATTTGAGATGAGAGATGGGTTAGGGTTTCGGGGTTAGAAGAGGAGGAGGAAGATATAGAAATAATGAGAGAAAGTGAGATCTGTTTGGGAGGGGGGTTTAAGCCCCCCGCTTTTTCCAAAAGCGAGTGTTGTTGGGCAAAAAAGGCCCAGACCCGCTTTTTGAATAAGCGAGTGTGGGATAATTCCCCACGCTTTTTCAAAAAGCGAGTCTTGAGAGGTTGCAAATTTGGAACCTGTTACCGCTAATTCTGGTGTGGGGGTAAACAGATAGAATTTGTGGGTTCGTGGAAAAACCTGAATAGCAGATCCGAACCTGTTCGTCTGAGTTGGGTTGCTGACTCCCGCCGTGCACCTGCAAGGAAAGTGCGAAACACCGGGGTTGATCCCGGCGACGCACCCTCCGACGCTCTTGTCAGTAACCAGAAAAGATTAAAAAAGAGCTTAAGCAGGTAAAAAGTGATTAACCTGTAACAGTGGTTGGTGGGGGGTATTTATAGTCGCCGTTGGGATCAGATTAGGAATGTGATTCCTGTGATCTGATAAGGCATAAAATCCTCGTAATCAGATTAGGAATGTAATCCCTTAATTCCCGGCGAGAGCAAATCAGGCATGTTGATTTGGTCAAATCAGTAACCCTGATTTTCCTCTTGCTGATTTGGGTTCGTCTTGGGTCGGGACCCGTACCCAGTTGGAGTAGATCCGTTCGCGGGTTATTGGATCTGTGAGAAGGAGACCCAGTACCCGCTTCGGACCCGCTGGTAGGTGAAATTACCGTTTTACCCCTGAGCTTTGAGATTCGCGTCCGATGTGAACGGTTCCGATTTAATCCTATTTTTAGCCATATCACGAGCCCCCCACTCCCGAAGACTGAGTTTGATCAGCCTTTGAGGAGTAGTTTTACTGTTCTAATGGCGTACAGGATTTTATCGGTGTTCTTAAAGGAGTTTGGAACCTTGCTTGGGGTGTAACGGTGTTATTATGGGCTTGTAAAATGCCCAAAAATATTCTCAGAATTTTCTGGATTTTTGGTGATTTTTCCAGATTTTTCTGAATTTTTTCTCAATTTTTTTGAATTTTTTATTCATTTTCCGAATTAAATAATTAATTATCGAAAATATTAAATAATTATTCTAATTAAATAATTATATTTTTCAGAATTTAAAATAATTTTTCTGAATTTATAATTATTTTTAGAATTTTTATTTAATTTTTTCCGATTTTTTAAATATTTTTTCGGATTTTTTAAATAAAAAATACAATTAAATAAATAAATTAATTAATTAAATATACCTGGACACGTGGCGCGATCTGCGCCGTCGGATTCCTGCGCGAATCGCGAGGCGGCGCGCTTTTCGAAAAATCGCTATCTTGTCGTTTAGCGCACGTGGCGCGATCTGAGCCGTCCATCAACTTTTGCGCGATTTTCTGGAAGATCCAACGGTTGTAGTTGCTCGGCTAGCTTTTTTCTCCATTTACCAGATCGGAAAGGGGGTTGCTCGGCAGCCGACCGAGCTAGTGTGGCAATTTTGCTCGGCGGATCCGAACCCCTGAAACGCCCAATGAGGTGAAGCCACGTGGCTCGCCACGTGGCATAAAATAAATATTATTATTATTTCTTTCTTCCTTTTTCTCCGCACTGTTTACTTCTTCTCTTCTTCTTCGTTTCCTTCTCCGAGTGTCCCCTCCCGCCGCCTCCTGCTCTCTCTCTCTCGTCACTTTTTCTCCTCCGTCTTCGACTCGACATTGAAGTAAGCTCCGACGAAGGAGCTTGGCGATGGGTCTGGAGCTCGAAGGTGGAGCTCCGGAGTTGGAGCTCGGTGGTGCTGCTCGGAGTGAGTGAGAGAGAGCTCAGGAACAATGGGTTCGGCGAAGAGCGTACTCGGAACTCGGAGCTCCGGAGTGTGAGCTCGGCCATGGTGGTGGCGAGGCGTGCTCGACGGGAGGTGGAGCTTGGCACGGCGAGAGCTCGGATAAGAGTTGGGTTCTCTTCTTGAGCTTCGACGAAGTGGAGGTTGGCGAGTTCGGAGCTGTGCTAGCCGAAGAAGAAGGTCGACGCGGTTCAGGGCTGAGCTCGTCCATGGAGCTCGGCGAGGAGTTGGAGCTTTGCTCGCCGAAGGAGGAGTTCGTCGACGAGAGCTCACTCGAGGGAGCTCGGAGCTCGGAGTGAGAGAGAGCTCGGCAAGCTAGGGAGAGCTTGGTCGAGGAGAACTTCGTCGGAGGCGGTGTTCGGAGCCTTAGCTTGAGCTCGATAGAGGAGGTCTGCAGTGTAGATGTACTGGGAGCTTTTGAGCTCGGCATTGGAGAGGGAGCTCGAAGCGGGAGAGGAGCTCGTCAATGCCGTGGATGCGAACTGCGAGCTCGGAGCTCGGAGCTCGTCGAAGGAAGCTCGCCGTCGTGGAGCTCGGCGTCATGGTGACGCTTGGCGAGGTGGACGAGGGCGGAGCTCGCCGGTGTTGGAATTTTGGCGAGGAGAAGCTTGTGGAGCTCGTCGTTCGGCCATGGCGGTTGTCGAAGAAGGGGACTGAGCTCGGAGCCTTGGAGGAGTGGCGGAGCTCGGTTTGATGGTGATGGAGCTCGTGGAGGACGGTGGAGCTCGAGAAGGGGACGACGGAGCTCATGAAGGTGGCGTTCGGAGCTCGTGCTGGCGAGGTCGGGCTCGCGCGAAGGTGGCGAAGCTCGAAGGTGGGTTCGGAGCTTGAAGATGAAGGTGACGAAATGTCGTTTTATTTGGTTTTTGCTTTGTTTCTATTTTGGCGCCAGGATGGGTGAAGAAGGAGATGACGTGGCAGTAGCGGGTTCGGGTCTGAGGACCCTAACGGGTCCGAATCCGAGCACCGTTTTTTTTTTTTTTTTTTTTTTTTTTTTTTTTTTTTGGCGTCTTGTTCGGCCAATCCGAGCACCGATTTTGAGGCAAATTTTTGGCCATTTTGCAGCTCGGTACGGCAGTAGCTCGGATGGTAGATCCGAACTATGTGGCTTGATCTGGACGGTTGAATGGTGGCACGAATCTCGAGACGGCTCAGTTCCCAAGAAAACGTTATCTTATCGTTTAGCGTCGCTGGCAAGATCTGGGCCGTCTGATCGAGATCTTACACGAATGTTGAGGAGAAAGTGTGTTTTCTCCGTTTACCAGATCGGGAAGGCACTTGCTCGGCAGCCGACCGGGCTCTTTGATGTTGGGGCTCGGATGGGAAGAGCTCGGATGGGAGTGGCTCGACTCGGCTCGTGCGAGTGGCTCGGCTCGGATTTCCGAGCTATTCGGCGCAGCCGCATTGAGGTCCACTTTCCCGGTGCTACGGTGGTCCGATCGGGGCGTGCGACCCCTCGTTTCGAAGCTAGTTCGAAGATCTACAACTTCTCTTTAGGAGTGGGATGAAGATTCACCCTCCTTCATGGTCAAAATAGCCCCGCAAGATGCTTGTCTTCATGAAGTTGATAAGTACTTTGGTCTTGGGGATTTTGGCAGAGGAGCTCCGCTCCTAGGGGCGGAGAAGATGTGCCAGGAAGACCCTTCTGCTTGGAAGACCCTTGGGTTAGGAAGACCCTTGGGCTAGGAAGACCCTTGTAAGGTGTGCTAGGAAGACCCTTGGGGCGAAGAAGAGGCGCGAGTGGGTCGGATCGCTAGTCGCTCGGCTAGGAATACTGAGCGACGTGGAGCGATCTGAGCCGCTGGATCTCGGCGCGGATCTCGAGGCGGGCACAATTTCCAAGAAAATACTATCTTGTCGTTTAGCGACGCTGGCAAGATCTGGGCCGTTGGATGATGGCACGAATCTCGAGACGGCTCAGTTCCCAAGAAAACGTTATCTTGTCGTTTAGCGTCGCTGGCAAGATCTGGGCCGTCTGATCGAGATCTTACACGAATGTTGAGGAGAAAGTGTGTTTTCTCCGTTTACCAGATCGGGAAGGCACTTGCTCGGCAGCCGACCGGGCTCTTTGATGTTGGGGCTCGGATGGGAAGAGCTCGGATGGGAAGAGCTCGGATGGGAAGAGCTCGGCTCTGGAAGAGAGCTATTTGTGAGACGAGTGTGAGGAGGGACCCTATGAGAGAGTTGAGCTCCAAACTTGCTGAGAAGAGGTCCGCTTCGGGGGCGAGCGGAGGGAAGAGCTCGGCTCTGGAAGAGAGCTATTTGTGAGATAAGTGTAAGGAGGAACTCTAGGAGAGAGTTGTGCTCCAAACTTGCTGAGAAGAGGTCCGCTTCGGGGGCGAGCGGAGGGAAGAGCTCGGCTCTGGAAGAGAGCTATTTGTGAGACGAGTGTGAGGAGGGACCCTATGAGAGAGTTGAGCTCCAAACTTGCTGAGAAGAGGTCTGCTTCGGGGGCGAGCGGAGGGAAGAGCTCGGCTCTGGAAGAGAGCTATTTGTGAGATAAGTGTAAGGAGGAACTCTAGGAGAGAGTTGTGCTCCAAACTTGCTGAGAAGAGGTCCGCTTCGGGGGCGAGCGGAGGGAAGAGCTCGGCTCTGGAAGAGAGCTATTTGTGAGATAAGTGTAAGGAGGAACTCTAGGAGAGAGTTGTGCTCCAAACTTGCTGAGAAGAGGTCCGCTTCGGGGGCGAGCGGAGGGAAGAGCTCGGCTCTGGAAGAGAGCTATTTGTGAGATAAGTGTAAGGAGGAACTCTAGGAGAGAGTTGTGCTCCAAACTTGCTGAGAAGAGGTCCGCTTCGGTGGCGAGCGGAGGGAAGAGCTCGGCTCTGGAAGAGAGCTATTTGTGAGACGAGTGTAAGGAGGAACTCTAGGAGAGAGTTGTGCTCCAAACTTGCTGAGAAGAGGTCCGCTTCGGGGGCGAGCGGAGGGAAGAGCTCGGCTCTGGAAGAGAGCTATTTGTGAGACGAGTGTAAGGAGGAACTCTAGGAGAGAGTTGTGCTCCAAACTTGCTGAAAAGAGGTCCGCTTCGGGGGCGAGCGGAGGGAAGAGCTCGGCTCTGGAAGAGAGCTATTTGTGAGATAAGTGTAAGGAGGAACTCTAGGAGAGAGTTGTGCTCCAAACTTGCTGAGAAGAGGTCCGCTTCGGGGGCGAGCGGAGCGAAGAGCTCGGCTCTGGAAGAGAGCCATTTGTGGGGCGAGTTTGAGGAGCAACTATAGGGGAGAGCTTTAGCTCCGAACTCGCTGCTTATGTGAGAGAGTCAACGGTTGTGAGAGCAATTCCGAATGGCGAACAACTTCTAACCCGCTGAAGAGCAGGTTATTCGAAGCAGAATCGAGCCAAGTGTTGGACTCCGAACCATCGGTAGAGGTGTTCAACGGCTGTGGGAGCAATTCCGAATGGCGAACCACTTCTAACCCGCTGAAGAGCAGGTTATTCGAAGCAGAATCGAACCAAGTGTTGGACTCCGAGCCATCGGTATAGTTCAACGGTTGTGGGAGCAGTTCCGAATGGCGAACCACTTCTAACCCGCTGACGAGCAGGTTATTCGAAGCAGACTCGAGCCAAGTGTTGGACTCCGAACCATCGGTAGAGGTGTTCAACGGCTGTGGGAGCAATTCCGAATGGTGAACCACTTCTAACCCGCTGAAGAGCAGGTTATTCGAAGCAGAATCGAACCAAGTGTTGGACTCCGAACCATCGGTAGAGGTGTTCAACGGCTGTGGGAGCAATTCCGAATGGTGAACCACTTCTAACCCGCTGAAGAGCAGGTTATTCGAAGCATAATCGAACCAAGTATTGGACTCCGGATTCGTTGAGAAGAGGTCCGCTCCGAGGCTCCGAGGTGAGCGGAGTGGAGAGCTCGGCTCTGGAAGAGAGCCGTTTGGGAGACAAATTTGAGGAGCAACTCTAGGAGAGAGTTTTGCGCTCCGAACTCGTTGAGAAGAGGTCCGCTCTGAGGTGAGCGGAGTGGAGAGCTCGGCTCTGAAAAAGAGCCGTTTGGTAGACAAGTTTGCGGAGCAACTCTAGGAGAGAGTTGTACGCTCTGAACTCGTTAAGAAGAGGTCCGCTCCGAGGTGAGCGGAGTGAAGAGCTCGGCCCTAGAAGAGAGCCGTTTGTGAGACAAGTGTGAGGAGGAACTCTAGGAGAGAGTTGTGCTCCGAACTTGTTGAGAAGAGGTCCGCTTCGGAGGCGAGCGGAGTGAAGAGCTCGGCTCTGGAAGAGAGCCGTTTGGCAGACAAGTTTGAGGAGCAACTCTAGGAGAGAGTTGTGCGCTCCGAACTCGTCGAGAAGAGGTCCGCTCCGAGGGGAGCGGAGTGGAGAGCTCGGCTCTGGAAGAGAGCCGTTTGGGAGACAAGTTTGCGGAGCAACTCTAGGAGAGAGTTGTGCGCTCCGAACTCGTTGAGAAGAGGTCCGCTTCGGAGGCGAGCGGAGTGAAGAGCTCGGCTCTGGAAGAGAGCCGTTTGGGAGACAAGTTTGCGGAGCAACTCTAGGATAAAGTTGTGCGCTCCGAACTCGTTGAGAAGAGGTCCGCTTCGGAGGCGAGCGGAGTGAAGAGCTTGGCTCTGGAAGAGAGCCGTTTAGGAGACAAGTTTGCTGAGCAACTATAGGAGAGAGTTGTGCGCTCCGAACTCGTTGAGAAGAGGTCCGCTCCGAGGTGAGGGGAGTGAAGAGCTCGGCTCTGGAAGAGATCCGTTTGGGAGACAAGTTTGCGGAGCTCTCTAGGAGAGAGGTGTGCGCTCCGAACTCGTTGAGAAGAGGTCCGCTCCGAGGTGAGGGGAGTGGAGAGCTCGGCTCTGGAAGAGAGCCGTTTGGGAGACAAGTTTGCGGAGCAACTCTAGGAGAGAGTTGTGCACTCCGAACTCGTTGAGAAGAGGTCCGCTCTGAGGTGAGCGGAGTGGAGAGCTCGGCTCTGAAAGAGAGCCGTTTGTGAGACAAGTGTGAGGAGGAACTCTAGGAGAGAGTTGTGCTCCGAACTTGTTGAGAAGAGGTCCGCTTCGGAGGCGAGCGGAGTGAAGAGCTCGGCTCTGGAAGAGAGCCGTTTGGCAGACAAGTTTGAGGAGCAACTCTAGGAGAGAGTTGTGCGCTCCGAACTCGTCGAGAAGAGGTCCGCTCCGAGGGGAGCGGAGTGGAGAGCTCGGCTCTGGAAGAGAGCCGTTTGGGAGACAAGTGTGAGGAGGAACTCTTGGAGAGAGTCGTGCTCCGAACTTGTTGAGAAGAGGTCCGCTTCGGAGGTGAGCGGAGTGAAGAGCTCGGATTGAGGGAGAGAGAGAGCTCGGCAACGATGGGTTTCGGCGAGGAGCGTGCTCGGAACTCGGAACTCTAGAGTGTGAGCTCGGCATGGCGAGGAGTTGGAGTAGAGTTCGAGCTCTGCTCTTGAAGATGGAGCTTGATGATGGAGCTCGGTAGAGGAGAGCTCGGCATGGGTTCGGCGAGGAGGTGGAGCTGCGTTCGAGCTCGGCGAGGAGAGTTCGGGAGCTCAGACGGAGGCGGAGCTCGGCATGGCGAACGACCTCGTCGAGCGGAGTGGAGCTAGCCGTTAGAGGAGGTTGGTCCTGCTGGACACGGTCCTCGGTGGGCGGAGGGAGCCCCCCCAGTTGCTGAGAGGGATGGACAGGGACTTCTTGCAGTTGATCAACAGGGTTGGGTCCACGGTTGGACCCCCTGGATCTCACTTTTCTGGGAGGCATGGATGGAGAAGAGCTAGTCGACGAGGAAGGGGCGGAGGCTATTCATATGGTTTCCCACAGACGGCGTCAATCTGTTACCGCTAATTCTGGTGTGGGGGTAAACAGATAGAATTTGTGGGTTCGTGGAAAAACCTGAATAGCAGATCCGAACCTGTTCGTCTGAGTTGGGTTGCTGACTCCCGCCGTGCACCTGCAAGGAAAGTACGAAACACCGGGGTTGATCCCGGCGACGCACCCTCCGACGCTCTTGTCAGTAACCAGAAAAGATTAAAAAAGAGCTTAAGCAGGTAAAAAGTGATTAACCTGTAACAGTGGTTGGTGGGGGGTATTTATAGTCGCCGTTGGGATCAGATTAGGAATGTGATTCCTGTGATCTGATAAGGCATAAAATCCTCGTAATCAGATTAGGAATGTAATCCCTTAATTCCCGGCGAGAGCAAATCAGGCCTGTTGATTTGGTCAAATCAGTAACCCTGATTTTCCTCTTGCTGATCTGGGTTCGTCTTGGGTCGGGACCCGTACCCAGTTGGAGTAGATCCGTTCGCGGGTTATTGGATCTGTGAGAAGGAGACCCAGTACCCGCTTCGGACCCGCTGGTAGGTGAAATTACCGTTTTACCCCTGAGCTTTGAGATTCGCGTCCGATGTGAACGGTTCCGATTTAATCCTATTTTTAGCCATATCAGAACCTAAGACTCGCTTTTTGAAAAAGCAGGGGATTTATCCCACACTCGCTTTTTTTTGGGAATAAAAAAAAAAGCAGGGCAGTTTGGGAAAAACTTTAAAAAATAGGGTCATTTTGGGAAAAAATTCTGAAATTCATGGCTTTCAAGTCTCAAGTAATGATTTTTTTTATCAAACTGACCCACTTTCGAAAGTATTTACCAAAATGACTAACTTGTTATGTGAGATAACAAACTTGGTGAAAATACCTTGCTGTTTGAGATGGCGAGTATGGGCTTGGTGTTTTTCCACAACTTGGAGAAAGTTCCAAAAACTTGAAGAAAAAAATATTAAAGTAAGACTTGCTGTTTGATATAAACGAGTCTGACTTTAAATTATTTTTGTAGGTCAATTTAAAAGAAAATCAAAGTCAGGATCGCTATCTTAAATAGCGAGTGTCGTACCCTACGTTCGCTGTTTGAAATGACAAGTCTTACTTTGATATTTTTTCTTCAAATTTTTTTCCCAAACAACTAAGTCTGCACTTGCTATCTTAAAAAGCGAGGGTATTTTTGCCAAACTCGATATCTCAAATAGCGAGTCTGTTAAAAATACCATCGTTGTTTGAGATAACGAGTGTAGGCTTAGGTGTTTCTCCACCACTTGGAGGGAAAACTTGAAGAGAAAATATCAAAGTAAGACTCGCCGTCTCAAACAGTGAGTGTATTATTAGCCTGACTTTGATTTTTTTTTTGTAGGACAATTTAACAAAAATAATTCAAAGTCAGACTTGCTATCTCAAACAGCGAGTGTAGTAGCCTGACTTTGAAAAAAAATTGTAGGTCAATTTAACAAAAATAATTCGAAGTCCGACTTGCTATCTCAAACAGCGAGTGTAGTACAACTACGCTCGCTGTTTCCAACAACGAGTCTTACTTTGATATTTTTTTCAAGTTTTTTCTCCAATCTCAAACAGAGATGGTATTTTCACCAAACTCGCTATCTAAGATAACGAGTGTGTCATTTTAAAAGGTGGGTCATTTTGGTAAAAATCCAAGCAATGAAGGCTAGACTAGTTTTTTTTTGTTTTTTTTTTTTTGTTTTTTTTTGTGTGTGTCATGTTTGCCAAGTGAAATTTGGAAACTTAAAATTTTAGGTTTTTTCCCAAACATGTCCACAACAAATATTGAAGTTTCATATTAATCTCCGACAAATTACTAATTATGTATGAGTAATGCTTTAGCCACTACCAATTTCACTACCATTTTCTTCACTATCTTAGTTGACATACTCCTATTGGAGAGTTCCCCCACCTACTATATTTTTCTCTACCCTATTGAAGTGTGCCACTTAAGGTAGTGAAGTGAAATGTAGTGAAATTGGTAGTGGATGTAGCATTACTCATTATGTATTAGTCCCTCGATCAACTTCTAAAGTGATAAATAATTGTATCAATTGCAACATCTTGAAAATTCTATTTTGTTGAACCGACTTTTGAGGATTTTTTTTAAAGTTCTAGTATCTCATTCTCTTAAAATAGTGTTTCCAACATGGCCATATTATTATTCTCTTTTTGACAATTCTACTTAATATTTTATCTCCAAAGTCGGCTCAATCTATTAGAATTCACATAATGTTGTAGTTGAATATTAAATTGCTCATGTTTGACCACGTTTGAAGTTGATTGAATGTCTAATATCAATTTAGTGATTTGTGGGGGGAATAGTATAAAATTTCAATATTTGTTGGGATCCGTATGGATTTTTTTTTTACATTTTTAAACCTTTCTCTTTACTACCTTTAGCTGACACACTAATATTGAATGTTTCTACCACTTACTCTATAACAACCTCCACTAATACTGTGCCACCTAAAATAGTAAAGAAAGTAGATTTGGTAGTAGATGTAGCATTACCGGGTATTAGTGTGGAACAAAAATATGCCCATAGATATTTATAAAAGAAATCATTATTCTTTTTCCTTTTTATAGAACAAAAATGGTTACTGATAAAAAACGATAATAAAAATCCAAAATCCAAAAAATGTATATAAGATGTAGAAATACATAATTTCTATTGCCTTGGTCGGGAACATGTTTTTTTTTTTTAAGGGAAAAGGTGGAATAAGGCCACCATGTTTCATTAATAAGAAGTTAACAAAACAACCCAGCATACTGGGATAAGTTACAACCTACAGACAGAAGAAAAAAAACATGCAGCGACATGACCGGTACATATAATCAGCTCTCACTTTAAACTACGAGGACCAACTAATTGTATGTCCGTCAAGCAAGCTTCGAGCACCCACCTCCACGGCACGTGCACACCCACCTGAAGCGAATCAAACGGGATTTGAAAATTTGCCGCTCTCATCCTTCTACCTCACCAAAACAACTTCGCACATGACCCAATCGGAGTCGCACCCAAAAGGAGAACCGTGGAGAGGGTACTCGATCACCCTAACCACGAACACCGACAAGGAGAGAGACTTGAAGATGATACATTCACCTCTCACACGCATCTACTCTCTCTAGCGACATCTCACAAACACTAACAGACACCAGCACAGAGTAGTTAGAAGCAACATCTTTACTCTCTCACTCTCTCTCTCACGCAAAACCCGAAACAATCACAACTAACAGAAGCATCACCTTCCCCTCTCGCCCCTACGGGCGGTGGACGTTGTAGATTGCAGGTGTGACAGGGTAAAAATGGCCTGAGGCCCAACCAGGGCCCAATACAATTTCCACTCAGAAAGGTAAAGATAGCAACCTGGTTCGGCTCCGAACCACTTCAGGGTCGGCACCGAACCTCGTGTTTGCCCTCACGGTACTGGCCTCCTCGTACCGACGAGCCTCAGTAGCCCTCGGAGTCCGATCCGGGACAGTCCCGCAGGCCGTCCCCCCTCTCTGGCGGGGCAGAAGGATGACCTGGCGCAGCCTAGGCCCTCCGATCCCGCCCAGAAGCACAGGAGGCCCACGATGGGCCACGTCAGCTCCAAATACCGCCAAGGGTTTCGCCACGTCAGCCCTATACCACTCCTGGTATTGCCACGTCCGCCCTAAACCCCCTGGGCCTTCTGCCACGTCAGGCCCACGGGCTTTCGGATCCAGACCCGACCCCCAAGTGGAACCAAACCCGGTTGGGATTCTCTATAATTACTAGACCCACACCCACCTTTTGAGGTAATCAATCTTTTGCCACTTAAATATACCTAGTTACTGCTACTCTCTCACAGAGACTGACTAGAGCGTTGGAGGGTCCGCCACCGGGACAAACCCCGGTGTTTCAGGACCGTCTGCAGGTACACAAGACCTCGGATCCGACCCTTCCGATCCGAGCCCAGCCTTCAACATCTTTCCGAGCTCATCGTAGGTCCCAGAAGGTCAACCGAAGGTCGGCAGACGAGCGGCAATCTCCTTCAATACAAATTGAGTCCGAACTCACACCTGGTGCATCCACACGTCTCCCAGAAATAAACAGCATCAGGTTGGCGCCGTCTGTGGGAAACAGCTGCTCCAGAAGCCGATCCGACCCAGACCCTCAAAGGCCATCGACAGCCGAACCCTCATGGCCTCCAAAGGCAAGGGGGCTGCTTCCTCCGTCAACCAACGGGACTCGCCCCCACCCACTGATAAAGCCAGGCCACGCACGTCAAAACACAAGGCTCCCCCTCGGGAGTCCCAAAGGAGCGTCGGCTGGCCAGCCCAGCCCGACCTCCGGGGAGTAATCCTCAACCGCAAGATTACCCACAGCTGGGGAAGGGCCGCTTCCAACCCGGCCCCGAACCATCCGAGGCAGACCCACAGGGATGACGGCCCACGGGGTCGGCAAGGTGATAGGAACCGGGGATCATCAACCCCGAACCTTAACCCAAACCGCACCCAGGGTCAGGATCCCGAATCCGAGGTATCCATGGATACGCCATTCACCCTACACTACATCCACGGGGGGCCGATGGGGGGAGAATCCGATACTTCCCAAAGAACCTTCACCCAGGAGACGAACGCTATTCAGTACAGCCCCTCTCCCGAGCTACAACCGCGGCCAGTCTCCTTCTCAGGAGAGGACCCCGAAGGAGTTCACCTACCCCACTGCGAGGCCCTCGTCGTTAGCCTCCACATGGCCAATTGTGAGGTTCGCCGAATCCTTGTTGACAACGGCAACTCGGTAAATATTCTCTTCCTCAGAACCTTCGAAAGTCTCAGATTATCCAGAGGGAAACTCAAACCAGCAGGATGCACGTTGCTCAAATTTTCGGGCGTCCCGGTCGTGGTGGAGGGAATTATTACCCTCGACGTCACCGCTGGATCGGCCCCTGACAAGAGGACCGAGTCCTTGGATTTCATGGTCATCCACGTCAAGGCGGCCTACAACGCCATCCTCGGCCGGCCCGGGCTAAACTCCCTCCAGGCGATACCTTCGGCCCACCATCTGAAACTCAAATTCCCCCCCCAAGGGGTCAGCATCGTCCGAGACAGCGTCGAAGCAGCACGGTCATGTTGCGTTGCCACCAGGGGAGGGGGCGTACTCCCCCTCAGCGCCGTTGAACTCGAACCCGAGAGAGACGGCCCCGCCCCCGAGCCCGTTGACGAACTGGAGGAGGTCCTATTCGACACCGAGGATGAGTCAAAATGGTTCCGAGTGAGCTGCTCACTCGCCGAAGACCTGAAGACGGGCATCATCGCTTGCGTCCGCCGCAACGTTGATCTCTTCGCTTGGAAGCCCTCCGATATGCCCGGGATCTCCGAAGACTTGATCATGCACCGACTGAGCGTCCTCCCTGACTCTAAACCGATCGTCCAAAAGAGGCGCAAAGTCGCCCCGGAGAGGCAACAAATTGTAAAAACTGAAGTGGACAAGCTCTTGTCCGCTCGATTCATCCAGGAAGTCAGCTACCCCGAGTGGTTGGCCAATGTCGTCATGGTGAAGAAAGCGACAGGGGGTTGGCAAATCTGCATTGACTTCACGGACCTTAACAAAGCGTGTCCGAAAGATCCTTTCCCCCTCCCGCGCATCGACGCTTTAATAGACGCGACCTCAGGGCACGAGCTGTTGTCCTTCATGGACGCGTTCTCAGGGTACAATCAGATCCGGATGTTTCCACCAGACATCTCCAAGACCTCGTTCGTCACCGACCAAGGTCTTTATTGTTACCGTGTTATGCCTTTCGGGCTGAAAAACGCCGGAGCCACGTACCAGCGACTCATAGAAGTTTACGTCGACGATATGCTTGTCAAGAGCCGGGCTGGGCCGGACCACGTCGCCGACCTCGAGGAAGCCTTCGGTGTCCTCCGACGCCACAACATGAGGCTCAACCCGGCTAAATGCGCCTTCGGCGTCTCCACGGGGAAGTTCTTAGGATTCATCGTCAGCCAGCGCGGCATTGATGCAAACCCCGAAAAAATACAGGCCATCATTAACATGTCCCCGCCCCGGAATGTCAAAAAGGTTCAGAGGCTCACAGGTCGGTTGGCGGCAATCGGCCGTTTTCTCTCCAAGTCAGGGGAGAAATCTCTCCCCTTCTTCAAAGCCTTGCGCGGGAAAGGGGGCTTCGAGTGGGGTACCCATCAATAAGAAGCCTTCGAACAGCTGAAACAATACCTCGCCAACCCGCCTCTCCTCAGCAAGCCCGAGCCGGGCGAGCCGCTTTGGCTCTACCTGTCTGCCTCGGACTGCGCCCTCAGCGCCGTCCTCGTCCGAGAGGAGGAAGGAGTTCAGAAACCACTGTACTATGTGAGCAAAGTACTGCACCCGGCCGAGACGAGATACGCGAAGATAGAGAAGGTGGCCTATGCCTTGGTTATGGCAGCCCGAAAACTTCGACCTTACTTCCAGGCCCACTCCGTCCAAGTACTGACCGACCAACCACTGAAGACTGTCCTCCACAAGCCCGAAAACTCCGGCCGATTAGTCAAATGGTCGATCGAGCTGAGCCAGTTCGACATTAGCTATCATCCCAGGGCGGCCATTAAAGGACAGGCCCTCGCCGAGTTCATAACTGAATGCACCGTCTCCGAGCAACCTGACATAGAAGAATCGGATCCGACCTGGGAGGTCTTTGTTGACGGCTCGTCATGCGAAACGGGGAGTGGGGCGGGCGTCATCCTTCGTGGCCCCGACCAATTCCTACTTCAATACTCCCTGCGCCTCAACTTTCCAGCCTCCAACAACGAGGCAGAATACGAGGCCATGATCGCCGGATTGACCCTCGCCCACCGAGCCGGTGCCAAGCGAATCCGAGCATTTAGCGACTCTCAGCTCGTGGTCCATCAAATCACCGGAGAGTACGAAGCCCGTGACGACCGAATGATGAGGTATTTGGCGGCAGTCAGACGACTCTTGGCGTTCTTCGACGGCGCTGCGGTTGTCAGAGTCCCCAGGGAACAGAACGCCCAAGCCGACGCGCTATCCAAACTTGCCTCTTCTTCCTTCGAGGGTCTCGATCGTACGGTGCTCGTCGAGGTCCTCTTGGAGCCAAGCATCAGTAGCCCAGAGCCGGAAGCGATGTGTGTGCAAGAGGGGACCAGCCCGGACGACTGGACCACTCCCATCCGAAAATTCTTAAGCAGGGCCGAGCTTCCTGAAGACAAAGCTGAGGCCAGACGAATCAGAATCCGAGCTGAAAGGTTCGTCATGATCGATAACATCCTCTTCAAACGCTCGTACACCTTGGCCGACGGCAAACCATACCTCCGCTGCCTCGCCAGGGACGAGGCCAGCTACGCCCTCAAAGACCTGCACGAGGGGATCGGCGGATGCCACATGGGTAGTAGGACACTTGCCCGAAAGGCCCTGAATCAAGGGTACTATTGGCCCACCATGCTCCAAGACTCACAAGACTTAGTCAAGAGGTGCGGCCCCTGCCAAAGATTCTCCCCTATCAAAAGGCTTCCTCAAGCCAACCTCCGATCCCTGGCGAGCCCTACGCCCTTCGCCATGTGGGGTATGGACCTTGTGGGGCCCTTCCCCCCAGCGATAGGGCAAAAGAAATTCCTGATTGTCGCCATCGACTACTTCACCAAGTGGATCGAAGCCGAACCACTATCCAGCATCACCGAGCGCCAAGTGCAACAGTTCTTTTGGAAGAACATCATTTGTCGATTCGGGATCCCCCGAATCCTCATCACGGACAACGGAACCCAGTTCCAAGGGCAGAACTTCCAATCTTTCTGTGAGGACATCGGCATCCAGCAGCGTTTCTTCGCCATTTGCCACCCTCAGTCTAACGGCCAAGCGGAGAATGCGAACAGGCAAATCCTCGACGGCCTCAAAACGCGCCTTGACAATTCCCCCAAAGGGCTATGGGTTGAGGAGCTGCCCAGCGTACTATGGGCACACCGAACCACACAGAGGATCCCCACGGGGGAGACGCCATTCAATCTGACCTATGGGACCGAGGCAGTCATCCCCGTCGAGGTCGGATTGCCTTCTCCCCGGGTCATAGCCTTCGATGAAGACGACAATGCGTCCGCCCTGAGGGCTAACCTGGACCTCGTCGCTGAAGTACGAGAGAAGTCCGCGGTCCGAAGGAGCATTTATCAGCAACGGATCGAGAGATTTTACAACAAGAAAGTCCGCCCCACCAACATCCAGGCAGGGGACCTGGTTTTGCGAAAGCTGTCTGTCTCTGATCCAACCAAGAAGAGGAAACTGGCTCCCAACTGGGAAGGCCCATACCGCGTAGTCGAGGCTGTACGCCCTGGCACATACCGACTGACGGATATGAACGACCGACCCATCAGCCGACCCTGGAACGCTGAGCACCTCATGAAATTCCTGGGAGAGCAAGCTTAGGTTCTAGCATGGCTTAAGTAAATTAAAACTTTTGTAAACATTCATGTGTAAAGGGCCGCTTCAGCGACCCCCCCCCCCTGTCTGGTATAAAAGAAGTCTCTTTTTGTCAAAAGTTAAATACCTCGGCAACTCCGACCCGGTACCGGGCAATGGGGGCGGCACCTGGGTTCTCACTCGGGTCTCATCCCCAAAACGCCTCGGCAGGTTCGACCCAACTCCGGACCGGAGGTCTCCCTGTCGCCCCGTATCGATCCCTCACGAATCGACGGAGCCCAACCTCGCCTACACCGCCCTTCACCACCCCGCTAGCCAGAGCAAAGAAGGAAAAGAAAGCTTTATTCATACTCTTTTATTTTGTGCGGAGAAAACAAGCAAATACCGTTACAGGACCACTCCACTCATCTCAAACTAAAGGGAATCGCCGACTTAGGGCCCCTCGGATCCGGCGAAGGGCGGAATCACTCCGACCAAACGACTTGGAACTCTCTCTTCGTCATGACGGTCCTTCGGTTCTGCCACAGTCGACACCCCGGCCACGGAGCTCTGGGCATCCACGGATCGCATGCGTTCCATCAGTTGCAACGCCGAGGGAGCCCCCTCTGCTCGCCGACCCCTCGAGGAAGATGTCGAAACACCCAACATAGTCCTATAGCGGTGTATCTCCATCTCCTTCTCCACTATCACGTCGCGAAGTAGCTTCTCAGAGGAAGGCCTCTGCACCGAGGAACTTGACATGGTATATCCAAGACCAATGCCCCCTAGCTCCCGATCCACCATCGCCCTCCTCAGCCGGCTCGCCTCCTCACTTAGGGCTTCAGACTTGTTCCTGTAATAATGGAAGGCCGCATCAGTGTCGCGAGCCCTCTTTCGATACCGAACCAAAGTGGCCTCTAAGGCCTCAACCTTGCCCCGAAGCCACGCCACGTCGGAACGAAGGGGGTCCACCTCAGGAAGGGGAGCCGTAACCTACAAGAGAACCAGCCCACTCAAGACATATAAGCAAAGAGGTTCAGAAATTCTTCGAAGTTGGAACACTTAGCCAGCCAAAAACCCTCTTTTTATAAATTCAGTTTCCCCATACAAAAAATGCGGTGGCCAGTCCGCGGAAGGCAAATACAATCGAGAGAAGGAAAAAGAAGGACAAAAATTATACAGCTGGTTTTCCCACCTCAATGTCAGCCGGATCCGTAGGGGGGTCGGCAACCGGTTTATCATCGGACCCTTGTCCGCCAGGGGTCTTCGGTGTCCCATCAATCTCCATATCATACTCGAGGTTGGACAGGTCGATAGTCGGATAAAAGTGCCTCACATGGCTGAGGGCCTTTGCATAACTGCTATCCTGGGCTTTGATCACCAGGATCTGACACGACTCAGTCACCTCTTTCTTCTCCTTCTCCGACATCTCCTCCTGAGCCACCCTCGCCTTCGCCCATTCCTCCTTCTCCTTGTCAAAAGCCGCCTTCGTCTCCGCCTCCTTCTTACGAGAGCCTTCGAGCTCTCCCTTCAATTCCGTCACCTCCTGCTCGGCCTTGTCAGCCCGGTCTCGCTCTCGCTGCAACGACGCCTCGTAGAGGCCCCTCACATGGGCCCCCTGCACGGTCGCTTGCCATAGCCAGACACTACTAAGAAGTCTTTCTTAAACAACATAACCCGAAAGCTAGGGGGTTCGACTGACTTACCAGCACAGTGGCCTGCGCAAGACGCACGTACGCCTCGTCCAGGGTCTGGGACTTCATATCCGAACGGTCCCGAGGGGTCGCCAGCTTATCTGCAACCTCCACGGCCTGGCGCCCCCGGATCAGGCAATCACCCTCGCGGATCGACCAATCCGGCACCCACCTTCGCCGAAGTCTCTCCTCTAGTCCGGGATCCACCAGGGGACCCTTCCCCTTATCAAGGTTGGCGGCCGTACCCTGATCCGGACCCCCCTGGACCACCGCGTCCCCACCCGTCTCCGACCGAGTCCTTTTCATCCTCGGCTGAAGGGGGGCCTCGGAGACCACCTGGGGCAACTCGGTCGTCTTCACCACGACATCCTTCTTCTCGGCCTTCTTCTTCTTCATGGCGAGCCTCAGCGCCTTAATCGACTCTTCATCCATTTCTGTAAAAAGATCCATTAAGAACAAATGAGCAAGAAAGTACAAGAGGAGTGAGAGGAAAGAAACAACCACGTACGAGGCACGGCCGGGCTAGGGCTCAGTCCGACGCTCGCCAGATGGGCCTCCGTCACCTTCCCCCAATTGATGCTATACGACAGACGGAGACGCTCAACGAGTCTCCACTCCTCCGCCGTCAAGTCCCCCGGCCCCGGTGCTGCGTAGCTCGGCTTAGAATGGTTCCACCGAGTAGGGATAGCCCAAGGATCCTCACTCCGGATCACCAGATACTTTTTCTTCCAGAACTTGATGGAATCTGGATGACCGTGGACAACCTTCGCCTTACCTCGAGGCGAGATATAGTATACTCCTTCTGCCGATGAGCCGATCAACAACATCGCTCGGAACACGCTCAGCCGCAGGGGCACCCTCTGCTCCTCGCACAACAGCACGAAGCAGATGATCTGCTTCCAGGAGTTCGGCCCAAACTGCATCGGCGCCAGGGACGACCAATTTAACACCTCCCGAACGAATGGATGGATGGGCAGCCTCAGGCCGGAGATAAAGGCGTCCACAGGGAAGATACAATACCTATCCGGCAGGGGATCGGTCGGCCGAAGAGTAGAACTCGGCAGCATAAGCTCGTAACTGGGCCCTATGTAGTAGGCCAACTGCAGAGCCCCCAAGTCGCTTGCCTCCAGAACGGTCGGGGATGCGTCCACCTTCAACCTCTTCCGGCTTGACGACGACGGCTGGACCCCCGAGGACTCCTTGTCTGAGAGATCGTCGGGGTAGCGACGAAAAGACTGGGGTTGTGCAGACGACCCTATCACCGAGTCGCTCGGGCCGCCAATCCTCGATCCCTTCTTCTTCGGAGCCCTCCTCCTCTTAGTTCGTTCCGGCGAAGGTGTAGACAAACGCCCCAGAACGGGCGGATTCTGAGACCCTGCGGAGCCATCTCCCTCGGAGCCACCCTCCTCTCCGGAAGCTAACCCTAGGGTCCGAACTTCGTCTGAACTACCGCCCCCCTCCTCAGAGTCGCTGCTTTCCACCGCGAAATGCCTCCGAGATCGCAATGGCTTCACATTGTGTACCACCTCCTCCTCGCCTACCGGCCCCTCCCCAGAGGTCGACGCCGACGAGCCGGACTGAGCCCTATCCATCTGTGCCTAAGCTAAACGGGGTTACCAACTAACCTGGGATCACCTCGGAAAAACGACCTTGCTGCAGGAAACTGAAGGGACGAGCGCTGAAGAGTTGAAGGGTTTTTTGAAAAGTAAGGAGCAAGAAAGAAATGGGCGATGGGAGGAGAGGGGGGAACATTTATAGGGGATAGGAACAACTCCTCGATTTTCGCAGTCACTATTCACCGATTGACGTGCAACTGCCGCCTAGGAAATCACGCCACGTCCTCGAAACATGTGCTGCTGACGTCACCCAGTGCCAGACTGGCCGCCCGGTACGGGGGTCGGTTCGGGCAAAATAACGGCTCGCCTTCGCCGGCACTAAAGTACTCTTCTTCGGAAGATCCACCGGCTGGCCATCACCCTTACCAGCCCGTAATTCCCCCTCGTCTCGAGGTTCGGCTTGGCACCGGGGTACTCTTCTCAGGAAGAAACAACGGCTCGCCTTCACCCTTACCGGCCCATAATCCCTCGCCAGCTCGAGGTCCGGTCTGGCACCCGGGTACTCTTCTTCGGAAGATTCACCGGCTGGCCATCACCCTTACCAGCCCGTAATTCCCCCTCGTTTCGAGGTTAGGTCTGGCACCCGGGTACTCTTCTCAGGAAGAAACAACGGCTCGCCTTCACCCTTACCGACCCATAATCCCTCGCCAGCTCGAGGTCCGGTCTGGCACCTGGGTACTCTTCTTCGGAATATCCACCGGCGGGCCATCACCCTTACCAGCCCGTAATTCCCCCTCGTTTCGAGGTTCGGCCTGGCACCAGGGTACTCTTCTCAGGAAGAAACAACGGCTCGCCTTCACCCTTACCGACCCATAATCCCTCGCCAGCTCGAGGTCCGGTCTGGCACCCGGGTACTCTTCTTCGGAAGATCCATCGGCTGGCCATCACCCTTACCAGCCCATAATTCCCCCTCATCTCGAGGTTCGGTCTGGCACCCGGGTACTCTTCTCAGGAAGAAACAACGGCTCGCCATCACCCTTGTCGACACATAATCCCTCGACCTCTCGAGGTTCTGTCGAACACCAGGGTACTCTTCTCCGGAAGAGACAACGGTTCGCCATCGCCTTCACCTACACGTAAACCCTCGACTAGCTCGAGGTCCTATCCAAGCCTCAGGGCAGCACCACCAGGAAGGCCCTATGATTCGCCCTCCCATTTTTTCTACAACCATAAGCACTCCTCCACGGCTAGCTCCCGCACCCCCCGCAGGAGTGGGGGGCTTGTGTGACAGGGTAAAAATGGCCTGAGGCCCAACCAGGGCCCAATACAATTCCCACTCAGAAAGGTAAAGATAGCAACCTGGTTCGGCTCCGAACCACTTCAGGGTCGGCGCCGAACCTCGTGTTTGCCCTCACGGTACTGGCCTCCTCGTACCGACGAGCCTCAGTAGCCCTCGGAGTCCGATCCGGGACAGTCCCACAGGCCGTCCCCCCTCTCTGGCGGGGCAGAAGGATGACCTGGCGCAGCCTAGGCCCTCCGATCCCGCCCAGAAGCACAGGAGGCCCACGATGGGCCACGTCAGCTCCAAATACCGCCAAGGGTTTCGCCACGTCAGCCCTATACCACTCCTGGTATTGCCACGTCCGCCCTAAACCCCCTGGGCCTTCTGCCACGTCAGGCCCACGGGCTTTCAGATCCAGACCTGGCCCCCAAGTGGAACCAAACCCGGTTGGGATTCTCTATAAATACTAGACCCACACCCACCTTTTGAGGTAATCAATCTTTTGCCACTTAAATATACCTAGTTACTGCTACTCTCTCACAGAGACTGACTAGAGCGTCGGAGGGTCCGCCACCAGGACAAACCCCGGTGTTTCAGGACCGTCTGCAGGTACACAAGACCTCGGATCCGACCCTTCCGATCCGAGCCCAGCCTTCAACATCTTTCCGAGCTCATCGTAGGTCCCAGAAGGTCAACCGAAGGTCGGCAGACGAGCGGCAATCTCCTTCAATACAAATTGAGTCCGAACTCACACCTGGTGCATCCACACGTCTCCCAGAAATAAACAGCATCAGCAGGCTTATTGATGAGGGCGTAGTGGTGACGTTGTTGCGAAACCTGTGGCCGCTGATTAACGGGTGTCGAATTCAGGGTGCGACTACCCCACTACCGATAAAAAACAGATACATCTCCACCTCAACAATTTTCT